>OU824130.1:1030000-2417215 GCA_917499265.3 Mimumesa dahlbomi
AGTTGCCATCGGGTGAGGAGCGTTTCTGCCGAGTTCGGCGTAGTAAGCTCCGGCGCTCCCAGGAGAGGACCTCCGATGAGGAAATGCCCCGGAGTGAGGCAAGCCAGGTCGTCGGGCTGCGTCGATACGGCGGAGAGGGGCCTCGAGTTGAGGCAAGCCTCCACGAGACAGAGGAGCGTGGTAAGTTCCTCAAAGGTCAAGGTGTGGGTACCTGTAACACGCTTAAGGTGAAATTTTACACGTTTTACCCCTGCCTCCCAAAGGCCGCCGAAATGAGGAGCTGCTGGCGGGATGTAGTGCCAGTGGATCTCCTGATTGGCCAGGTATCCGGTCACGTCGTCGCTACTCGTTGCCTGGTGGTAAGCTCGATGAAGCTCGCGGTCTGCACCCACGAAGTTGGTCCCATGGTCGCTGTGAAGCACCGCTGGTCGTCCCCGGCGAGCGATGAATCGTTGGAGGGCGGCCAGGAAAGCCGACGTGGTGTAGTCGGAGACCAACTCGAGGTGGACCGCCCGGGTAGCGAGGCAGGCGAAGAGGGCGATGTAAGCCTTATGCGACTTGTGGCCGCGGCCCTTCGCAAGACGGACCGGAACCGGCCCGGCGTAGTCCACGCCTGTTTGCGTGAACGGGCGCCCTGGTGTGACCCGAGCGGAAGGCAGATCTCCCATGATCTGCTGGGGTATGGCCGCTCGATGACGGGTGCAGCGGACACAACGGAAGAGCACCTTCCTCACGATGTTGCGGGCGTCCAGGAGCCAGTAGGACTGGCGGAGCACCCGGGTGGTGAGCTGCGGTCCTCCGTGGAGGGCTTGCTCGTGGGCCTGCTGCACCATCAACTCCGAGATCCTATGACGAGGAAGCAGCACAGGGTGCTTCTCGTCGTACGGTAGTAGAGCTTTAGAGAGCCTACCTCCAACTCTCAGAAGACCATTGTTGTCAAGGAAGGGCGCTAGAGCTCGTAGCCTGCTGGACCCAGGTAGACCCCGTTGTTTCTCTAGTGCAGTGATATCTGCAGCGAAGTGAAGTCGCTGCAGATAGTGAAGCCAGGCCGTCCTCGCCCTGGTGATGGAGGCAGCCCCTGTGTTGGTACGCTTAGATTCGCGATGACGTGCCCGATCGCAAAAGTGGAACAGTTGTGCAGTGACCCGCAGTAGTCGAGGCCAGGAGGAGAACCGGCTCGTAACGTGCTCCAAGGGCTCCAGGTCAGGCTCTGGCTTGGTTTGAGCGGCCCGTAACCGCGCCTCCGGAACATTGAGGTTATGTTCGGTGTTGACAGCTGACGGCCACTCTTCCTGGGGGGTTCTCAGCCAAGTGGGCCCGGTCCACCACAGCTTCGACGTGAGGAGGTCCTGGGAAGACACTCCCCGGGAGGCCGGGTCCGCCGGGTTGTCTCCTGAGGCGACGTGGCGCCAGGTGGCATCCGGTAGTGTGTCCAGGATGAATGACACCCGGTTGGCCACGAAGCACTGCCACGCAGAAGGGTGGCGGCTCAGCCACGCCAGCACGACAGTGGAGTCGGTCCAGGTGAATATCGGAGTGGTCTGGTCAAAATCTCCCTGCTCCATTACCTTTTTAACTAGCCGTACCAGTAGTGCTGCTCCACAGAGCTCCAGGCGAGGCACGCTCAGGGTCTTTACGGGAGCCACCTTGGTCTTGGCGACCAGTAAGGAGGTGCTGACCTCTCCCGCCACCGTGATGACTCGCACGTAGACTGCCGCTGCGTAGGCGTGGGTGGAGGCATCGCAAAATCCGTGCAGTTGCACACTGCCCTGCGACGTCGTGGACAGCCAGCGAGGAACCCTAACCTCTCGTAGTAGGTTAAAGCTGGCGGTGAAATCCTGCCACCGGCGAGAGACGGCGAGGGGCAGGTTATCGTCCCACCCAACCTTGAGCAGCCAAAGCTCCTGAAGCATGGCCTTCGCAACCACCAGCACAGGGGAAAGCCAGCCTAGTGGATCGTAAAGCTTTGCAACCGTGCTCAGTATTCCCCTTTTCGTGGGCGGCGCAGCTGGAATCTGGCAGCGGAAGCGGAATGCATCCGTGATCGGGTCCCACAGGATGCCAAGTACCGCCAGAGACAAGTCAGGGTTCCCGCCAGGTAGGTGAACTTCCGAATTGCCCGTCGTGTCGCTTTCTTGTAGCAGCTGCATAGAATTGGTGGCCCATTTGCTCAACGTGAACCCGGCCCCCTGTAACAGAGCTGTTAGTTCCTGACGACAGTGCCTGGCCTCCTCCAGAGTCTCAGCACTGAACAGCGCGTCGTCGACGTAGAAGTGCCGTTCAAGGATACGCCTGGCTCGCGGATAGCGGTTCCCGTCGTCACGTGCGAGCTGTTGGAGGACCCGGTTCGCGAGGAACGGTGCCGAGGCAGTGCCGTATGTGACCGTGAGGAGCTGGTACGGCGCTATCTCCTCCGAAGGTCCGCTCCTCCAGAGTATCCGCTGATGGTCCACATCCCTGGGGTCGATCAGGATTTGGCGGAACATCTTGATGATGTCCGCCTTGTAGACGTGCCGGAAGAGTCGCCAGCGCAGAATCACTGCCACGATGTCCGCCTGGAGCTTAGGGCCCACGAGCAGGTGGTCATTCAAGGACGACCCGTTGGTGGTGGCGCTCGAGGCGTTAAAGACCACACGCAGCTTCGCACTGGGGTCGGTCGACTTGAAAACCGGGTGATGAGGTAAGTACACCCGGACTGCGTCCCGCGGAATGGACGCCGTCACCCGTCGCATGTGGCCTAACTCCTCATACTCCTGCAGGAACTGCCGGTATTGGCGACTCAGCTCGTCGTCGCGGGATAGTCGCCGTTCGACCTTCTTGAGGAGAGCTGCGGCTCTACTCACGGAATCGCCCACGGGAGCCGGAGGTCCGCGCTTGAAGGGGAGGCGCACCACGTAGCGACCGTCTTCCTGGCGATGATGCGACTGCGAAAAATGTCGCTCACATTCCTCCTCTTCGGGCGTCCACATGGGTGGGTCTACCACCTCCTCCACCTCCCAGAAAGCGCGCAGGGTGGCGCTTAGGTCCTCCTGGACGCTGCAGTGGGCAGAGGAAATAGCCCTGGAGTGACTAGTGGAGGCGAGAGAGTTCCCAGTTGGCCCGGATAGCACCCAGCCAAATACGGTGTTCTGCGCTACCGGGGCATTCACCCCTGCTTGGAGAAGGCCCGGTCGCAGAAGTGCTCCGTAGACGTCGGCTCCGATTATGAGCTCCACCGCACGCTGGCGATGCGGCAGAGAATCCGCCAGCTGAAGTCCCAGCAAGTGAGGCCATTGAGGGTCGGCCGAGAGACGCTGCGGGCAGAAACCTGACAGCTTCGGCAGCACCAACGCGGAGACTGACACGGCGTCTGAGGAAGCGGCCGTGCTCGTCAGCTGGAGCGAAACCCGGGAGCGCGATGTCCCGACCATGGAGTCTCCGACCCCTGTCACTTTGGTGAGTGTTCGGGCCCGCGGTGCTCGCAGCGTCTGGGCGAGAGATTCGCTCGCGAGGGTAGCCTCCGAGCCTTGGTCTAATAGTGCCCTGACCACAGCGCTGCGGCCGTTGGCAGCCTTCACGCGAACCATCGCGGTGGCCAGGAGCACGTTCGGGCTATGTTCGGTGGAAGCCCTGGACGCGAACAGCCCTTTTCCTTCCATCGTCGTGGGAACGTCCCTTGGAGATCGAGGTCTCGACGCCGGCTCTGGAGATGTATCCTGGTTCCGGGAAGCCTCAGGGTGAAGAAGCGTGTGGTGCTTCTTTCCGCACCTACCGCAGGTAAACTGCGACGGGCAAGCGGCCGCTGTGTGTCCTGAGCGCAAGCAATTAAGGCACTTACCGCTGTCCTTGACCAGTTTAAGTCGGCGCGCATGGTCTAGCCCTTTAAACTTGTTGCAGCGGTACAGGGGGTGTCTCTCTCGGCAAGCCAGGCAGGGTGCCTCTCCGCTGGTGGTGGTCGCAGCACGCAATGACGAAGATCGTGGAGCTCGGGAAGCGATGAGAGGCGCAGGCGGTGGGTGGAGTTCGCGGCTCTGCTGCACTGCGCCAAGAGCTTCGATGCGCGTCTCTAAGAAGCGGTCAAGTTGGTCGTAGGTGGGAACCTCTCGGCTGGCACCCAAGGAGGTCTCCCACTTTTCCCGCGTGCGCTGGTCCAACTTCTGGGAAATTATGTGCACCAGGAGGTCGTCCCACGCGTTAGTGGGGCGCCCGAGGTTGGCCAGCGTGGAAAGACACTGCTGAGTGGTCTCTCGGAGGCGGGCAAGATCCCTCGCTACGTCCCTACCTACCGCAGGCTGCAGCAGAAGACGGCTAGCTAGGTTGGCGACCACCACACGCTTATTCTCAAAGCGTTCCCGTAACGTTTCCCAGACCGCGGAGAAGTTCGCTCTGGTGCTGGCAATCTGATTTACCAGCTGGTATGCAGGGCCCTCCAAACAGCCCTTGAGGTAGTAAATGCGCTGGGTGTCGGTAAGGCCTGCACGCTTAATAACCAGATCCTCAAATAAATCGGCGAAACCTTGCCATTCCAGGACTGAACCGGCAAAGCGCGGAAGTGGAATGGAGGGCAGCTGCGGCATGGCGGGTGCCTCGGCGGAAGTCTGAGCAGGAGCAGCGGCCATGCGGTCCGCGGCTTTCGAGGCACGGAGCTCCTCTAATAGGTTGGAGAAAAAGTCCGTAGCCTCAAAGTAGGCGTCCTCAGCCATATTAAAATGTTCCGCCTGGAAGTACGGCTGGTTCGACTTATCAGACGCCGTAGCCGTAAGACGAAGCTGGAGGTCGGTTTCACACACTTTTTCCCACCGTTGGTCCAAAAGCGCGCGTCGGCTTTCCACGGTGGCGATCGTAAACTTATCCTTGCCTTGTTTCTTGAAGTTCTCGATCGTCCTAAACACCGCTCTCATGTGTCCTTCTTGCTGTACCAGGAGGGACTCCATTTCGACCACGTGGAAGAGGGTCAGGTGTTGGAAGGCGAATCACAGTCACAAAGCACGAACTTCACAAAAATACACTCACGAGGGACGAGAGTTAAATCCGGCTCGAAGGACCAATGTTTATTCGCGAACGGAGGAGTTTCGAATACGAGGGATGCGCTTGGATATGTCTCGTCGGGGTGCCGAAATAAACTATGGTTCCGCACAAAACAATGTATTTTACAAAGAACTTAATCACTATGACTACACACTCATTTCTAAACACAAAATAAGGGATAAGCCCAGTCCGTTAACTTAATTAGAATCGACTCGTTGGCGAGGGCCGAAACGAGGAATGAAATTGCGGTAGGTCGCGAAGGCGCGAAAGAAAAAGCACGTGTTGGCGAGGGCCGTGACGTAGTCAGGTGTTTACAGTGAACGATCCGTGACGAGAGTGACGGAATCTACAGCTGATTTCCGCCCGCACGAGAGGCGGGGGCGACCTCTGGACGGAGTGACGTCACGTCTAGCGCTGCGCTATCTCCTAGCGCCGACGCGCACTCGCTATCCAGAGGGCTCGCGCGAACGGCTGCTTGCTGCCGCAAGCTGGCGCGAGCAGTCGCGCGAACACCCTCATTGTATTCCAAAACGATATTAGGCTTTGTTATAAGGCTATTATTATTTTTCCACCTCCTTTTTCCACTTTGACCATCTGAAATTTTGTATGATTCGTGGACATTACATATATGTCTTTCTTGTCTTTCCATTTTGCAACTAAATTTTCATTACAGGAGCGCGATATCACGTCAGAACGTTTTAGTTTTGCAGCTTCGAGTTCTTTAGGCATATTCTTCCTATTGCATCTCACTGTTCCTATGGCGTTAATTTTTCTAGACTGTAGCTTTTGAAATAGGCTTGGCGAAGAATACCAATTGTCCAAAAATATAGTATGCCCGTAGCCAGCTAGTACTGTGGACATAAGCATTGTGACATTTTCAGATACAGATACATTCGCATTTCTGTCTAAATCTTGACCAGTGTAGATTTCGAATTTAATGCAATAACCCGACTTGGATTCACATAATTTATAAAGTTTCACTCCAAAACGTGCTCTTTTGGACGGATTATACTGTTTATACGAGATCCGTCCCGTGCACTTCATTAGCGATTCATCTAATGAAACGTTTTCCATGGGAGTGTAAATATTTTGCAATTTCTCATTAAAATAATCGATTACACTTCGCACTTTACACAAACGATCGTCATTATCGTTTGCAACTTCGTTATCAGTAAAGTGCAAAAAGCGTGAAATTTGTGCAAATCTCCAATAGGGCATTGTTTTTCGAAATATTGGTATCTCGATTACGCTTCTTTTTGACCAATATGACTGCACAGTAGATTTTTTGACTTGGGACATCAAAATGCACAGAGCAAAATACGCATGTATTTCATCTATATTGGTGTCCCACCAAATGTCTTCAAATTTTCGTAATTTGCTGTTTTCATTTTGGAGTGTTTGACTGGCGTAACGATTAGTTTCTGTCACAATAATTTTCCAGAAGTCTTCCGCTAATACTCCACTTGTCATTTGCAAAGCTGTGACATTTTGCCCAACTAGAATAGGTATTCTAGATATTCTTGAATATTCCCATACTTGAGTTATATTTTCCGTGCCTTTTCAAATCCATTCCTGGGATGAAACATTCCTTTCCCTATTCTCATTCTGAACTTCTTCCTCGTCGTCAGATATAATTCTACGCCGATTCCGAAGTGGAAAAACAATTTCTTCCAAATCGCTGTCAGATTCTAAATTGTCTTGTCTACTCCGTTTATTTATAGGAATAACATCACTGGCTTCGCTATCACTTTCCATTTTACAGTCTGGGGTCAATACTGATAACTTTACACGATGAAGAGCAAGCAGAAACTGCGTCTCGGTAAAGACTTTCATTAAACAGTGGACGTGCCACGCACGTCATTTATCTTTCTGTAACAATCGCCCAACGAAATGCGTACCACGTCGCTGACGTTCCGGTAACAAAAGCATGTCGACGTGCGTGGCACGTCTTTACACCGCAAGTGGTTAAGTAGACTTCGAGTACTTATTATGCTATCTTTAGTTGCGACTTAGACCCACTCGGGGATCTTTCTTTTTCGCGATATGGGTTTTTACCCTGCAGTGTGAGACCTTTGCCCTTTTGGCAAAGGCCGGTGACACTGCGGTCCTGAACCCCAATCCTCCATATTTTGGGGGCGGGGACGTAGGGAAATGCCGCTAACAGGCATGGTAGCACTGGCTGCACCTTCTGTGCAATACTCGCACAGAGTGGTCCGGGAGGTGCAGTGGAGAGGTGGATGGTGGGAAAAAAAGGTAAATGTAACTTTGAGTGAATTTCATCATATATCGCCATTACCTGAAGAAGTGTACAAAGCTAACATACCAATTTATGATGAATTGAATCGTAATGAGTTGTTAAATCGCGGCTTAGGAGGCTACACGCAAAATAGTAATGAAAGTTTCAATGCTACAGTTTGCAATTTAGCACCTAAGTCTCGTTCAAGTGGTAAAAACGTCAATGATGGTCTTGTAACGGTACGTCCCTCTAGCGTTTGACAACCAAAGGACCGCACCTTACTTTATGAATAGGTTCGGGGCAGGCCGATAAAGAAATGTGAAACCGTATAACATGAACTTCTTGATTTATTCAGTTCTCTTAATCTCTACTGTACTGTTACGTCAGGACTAGGTGTCACGCCTCGAACTTTCGGAAATGGTACAGTATCGAATTGTTTCACTTAGTCTGACCGTTGCCCCCTTGTGAGTCAATGGTAACACCACTTTACTCGGGATGGGGCTGAGTTGTATTACGGGTTTAAAAGATGATTTACTATGGTTTACAATTAACAATCTGCTTTATTAAATTAATTCAGTTAATTGTGGTCTTCGACGGAACTTTTCTTTTAAGATGGATGCTTGAACATGCATTGGAGCCGGCGATCCATCTGGATTAATTAATAAAACTAAATCCGTTGGTTGCAATTGGTTCAGGATATTTTCAATATCGTTTTCTTTTAAAGTCGTCGTCGTGATGGGGATCTTCACCAATCGCCCTTCTTCCTCAGAATCAACGATGTCGATTACATCGGGTGGTGGAGGTATATCAGGTAGTGATGCATCTGTCGTCGGATTAACCTCTTGAACCTTTTCGCGGGAATAATTGCTTGGAATGGAGGCTGCCAGTTTTTTTATATAGTTCTGGGCTCGCCTGTTCTTCCTCTTATGAACTTTTGGTATGTTCGAGACCGGCGGTGGTTGTGCAGGCGGAGTTTCCCTCTGCAGTCTTTCGCGGAAAATCTTTTGATTCTCCCTCCAATTAATTTTCAAGGAGGGGTCCTCCTTAACTGCCTGGGCCCACTTTCTACGCCAACCTGACCGTGCGTTAGGTTTCCTTGCCACTGTGGATAGGAAGATTTAATTATGGATGATTTATTCGCCACACAGCTACTCCTGACTGTTTAAGAAGGTTCACCTGGAATCATATGATTCCCGGCAACTCGATCCCGGTATTTTCGCTGTGTAGGACAGTTATTTGGGTATCTGGTTTGATTGGATAGATTTAGAGGTTCTATTATGATTAGATAGGATTTATAACTTATTCACCTCACAGCTACTCCTGACCGTTTAAGAAGGTTCACCTGGAATCATATGATTCCCGGCAACTCGATCCCGGTATTTTCGCTGTGTAGGTCAGTTGTTATTTTGCAAGGATGGGTTTAGGATAAGTACTTGAGCAACAAGACCCTTCACCACGGATTAATTCAAATATAACTCACTCTTGGTTGCAAGATCTGGTCCAAGCTGGATTGCTGTCTGGAACTTCTTCGTTTGCACTGGTTTTCACTAGGTTAAAACACTGAGTTTCGTAGAGACGTTGCTGATCGTGATTCTGACACAGGAATAGTTGACATGTCCAAGGGCACCACGCTTATATACTAAGTTTGTACTCTCCCACTACTTCGATTTCCAACGTTTTTCCGAATGAGACAATGCAGTCCTTCTTTTGGCAACCTGACACCACCAGCAAGGGAGAAAGTCTAGGAAAATGTTCGTCTCCACTTCAGGGCCTGTTGTATATTATCCCTGTAAGTGTCTCCAAAATCAACACGTGGTCTGGTGCCAGATTTACATTTTCGCAGGCTCAAGGTCTACATTGTCTCCAAGGATCTTCGACATCTGGAAACTCTCTCCTTTATCGTGTCTATAATTCTAAGCGTTTTAGCTAAGTTGTATATGTCTTCCTGATCCCTTCTGCCAGTCTCGACCAGGGTAATCGAAATGTGTTTTCTGTGAGGAACGATTTATGATTTTTCTTAAGTGTGTCTTCCTGGCCTCGAGCTGACAAAGGGGCTTCGGAACACGTGGACGTAACAGTACAATTGCTTATTTTCCTACGCTATCACACATTTCTCATACACGCGTTTTCCTAATTCTATTCCTCTTAATGTAAATTCCCTATTCTAATGTTGGTATTTACAGAAGTCCCTGCGCTAATTCCTATATTATTGCCCGAACACACACTCTTGCACACGTACGCGATCAGCTGTTTGGCGCTGTTTTCGCTCGATCTCTCTCTCTCACACACACGTCGTTCGTCGTCTCACTCGCACTCGACTAATTCTATTTTCGGCTTTAAATGCCCAGAGTTTCTTTTCACACTCTTCTCAAACACTCAGAGAGGGGGAATATGGATTATGGAACGATGGATGAGATCGGGGTCTGACCGCAATGGACAGCCGCTACTACTTAGGTACGAAGGTGCAGATTTGGTTACTTTGGTACGGTAGGAAACCCCTTTGGAGATAGGTCCGGTCGCAATGTCCGGGTGTTACTCCCTCCAGGGTGCATTGTCCTTCTCGAGATAGGTCCGGTCGCAATGACCGGGTGTTACTTCCGAAGGAACGAAGGATAGACACTCGAGATAGGTCACAGCGCAATGCCGTGGTGTTACTTCCGTGTCTTTTAGGAAATTGGAAATTGGTGAAATAAGGATATGCTCTCTCTATCTTTCTCTCTCTCTCTCTCATTCGCTCACTCCTCCTATTCTAATCGCAATATTCTTAACATTCATTTATTTAATAGCCAATTAATCGAAGGTTGTTCAAATTGTGGTTGAATGCTACGTATGTTTCAGTTTGACTGTGGAACAATAAGTAAATCTAGGTGCGTTTTGCGCCGCCTTATATACACTTTGTTGTCGCACGCACCGCCCAATCATAAGCCTATACTCTATGCGAGGCATCGAACTCTTTAGTTTTTTATATATTGTCTAATTCTGCCGACTCATCGGCGCTGTCCGTGGTTCGCAGCTTCGGCAGTGGTAGTCAATTGGGGGCTACCGTCTCAACGCCCCCCCAGATCGGACACTCCTCGGACGATGTCCATGGATGGCCGATCTTCATCCCCGTTGTCCCTCGGAACTGCTTTTTCTTCCTTTATTCTACCTTATCTTATACAATGTATACCGAGAAATAATCATAGAGTATTCTTTTAACAACATTTATTGTTATCTTAATCTATGTTGGTGTATATTGACGTATATATAAAAAAAAATCTGTTTATAAACATTTTTATTTCTATCTTATCCTATGCGGTATATGTGTATTGACATAAAAAAAAATCGGCTTTTACATAACATTTATATGAAACTTAAAATGTATAATATCTAATCGATATAAAAATTGGCTTATACATAACATTTATATGAAACTTAAAATATATAATATCTAATCGATATAAAAATTGGCTTATACGTAATATTTTTATGCAACTTATAAGATATAATACTTAATCGATATAAAAATTAAATTTTTTTTTTTTTTTTTTTTTTATTAACTAAATTCTTATTTCTATACCTTATATGCCTAAGCTTCGCCACCATTCCGCGACGTCCAGAGGCGTGGGATCATTCCATTTCAAGTATAGGTCGCAAAGCTCGTGTCCTTTGTCATTGCGTCCTCTCCACTCGATAGTCCCTACTCGGTTCCTTATCGCGTGGCGGAAAGTAATGGCCGGGTTTCGAAGCCAGGACCTTCTTTTTGGTAATTCGTCGACCCTCCATAGGGCGCAGGGAATCGCCGCCGCAGGTGCAGCCTCGATCTGGCTGGGGAGGCTGTACATCTCCCCTATGTCGAATATGTCGGCGACTCCCGTGTCCATCCGCCTTACGCGCAGTTTTCCGTGAAGTATCTCCGTGATGTTGGCCCTTTCGTAGGTGATTCGCCACCCTTCCTTTCGGGGTACCGCCACCGCTGCTCCTTTGGTCATCTGGCTCGGCCGGAGCCATCGGAAATATTCCCCATCCCGTCGGATGAGGCGGGTTAATTCGATTTCGCGAATTAAAATTTCTTCTTCCATACCCTCGTATCATACCCAAAAATTTTGGGGGTCCTCTACGGCAGTCACCACCACTGACCGGTTCGGCACGTTTACGTCGCACATTATGGACTTTTGTTGTTTATAGGCTTCGAGATTAGACGATAATGATCTACGGGGGTTCCTCCGTTGCTTATATAAAATCCGCGACTTCTCGCTCCCCCTTCCAGGTTCCGCGAGCCAGATTGGGATCTGATTGGCCCGTTCCCGTAGGACTTCGTCCCGATCGCTAGTGCCCCCGTCCGCGGTTCCCTTGTACTTCTTTAGATCGGTTGATCTTTTTAAATTTTTCGTACCACGTGGCGTTGATTTATATTCGCTATTTCTTCCCATTTTTCTGTAAATTCCCGTGCAATTATATAATTGCGGATCTCCCAGATGTGCGGTCGCCACTCGGCATCCTCGCGGAGTCGCTTCTGTCTTTTTACCGCTTCCTGGATCCTTTTTGTTGCCTCTCGATCCGGCGTCTCTATTTTCCGGATTCGGAGACCAGTCGGGAAAGTCTGTACTGCCTTCTCTCGTCTTCCAGGGATTTTGTAGCGCGTCTGAGTGCCGATTCCCTGGATGCTGGGTCCATCGGCCGATTTCCAAGGGCCTTTCCATCTCCGGAGGTTTCCCTGGATTTTCTTCTCCTCCCAGCTTCCTTGCTGACCCGTTTACGTTCCTATTTCCCGAGAAAAATCCTCCCTTTTCACTTGTACTTCCACGTTTTTCGTAGTTATCTTTTCTTCCTTTCTTTCCATATCGTCTATATACTGTCTTTCTACCGTACTTTGTGTCCTCCGTTCGTTTCACCGTGTTTATGTATAGCACGCCAACCGTTGTGCCTTTGTAGTCCATGTGTTTTGTTTTTATGTCTTTCCAACCGCTTTTATCGGATGGAGTTATATATCTTTTTAAGTTATTAGCGTGAAACATTCCTCTTTCCTTGGTTCCCTCTAAATTTTCCAGCATGTATGTTCCTTGGAAAATCTTTTGTTTTATCTTGTAGGGACCTTCATATACCGAGAAGAATTTTGCTAATTTGTTACTCGAAGCCTTTGAATAATTACACGCTTTTACCAGTACCAATTCTCCTTCGTCGAAGGTCGTCATTCGATGCTTATTATTGAATTTTTTGGCTCTACATTTTCCTTTTCTCATGATTCTTTCTCTTGTCAATTTTATCTTCTTTTCTATCGCATCATCTTTACTTTCTTCTTTTTCCAATTTCATCCAAGTTTTCCATATCCTCGACGGTTTCCTTCCGAATTGCAATTCGACTGGGGTGAATTCGGTGGTTTCATGGTGTACCTCGTTTATAATATCTTGTATTATATTCACCCACGTCATCCAATTGGTGTGTTTTTCACCGACGAATGTTCGGAAAAATCGTCCCAATTCGCGGTTTACGCGTTCTACGATGTTTCCTTGTGAATGACGTATTGAAGAGAATACCGCCTGTATTCCTTCCTTTTTTAATTTGTCAATCCACTTATTCGATGTGAATTGCGTCCCATGATCGAATTGCAATCGTTTCGGTTTTCCTATTTGCGGAATATAGTGCGAGAAGATTTTATTTATGGTTACTGCTGTCGTAGCCTTTTTCAACGGATATAGAACCACATATTTTGAAAATGCATCAATGGTGACTAAAATATATTTGCATCCCCCCTTTGATGTTGGTAATGGTCCAAAATAATCTATGGACACAAGATCGCCGGGGCCTTCCGGAATTATTGTTTGCATTTCCGCATGACTCGTCTGATTGGTTATTTTATTACGTTGACATGAATCGCATGACGCCAGTATCTGCTTTGTTTTCTTTAAAAATTTCGGGTAGCAGAAATCTTCGTTCAACATACGAAAAATCTTTTTCGGTCCTATATGCCCATGCAACTCATGCATTTCGATAACCAACTCATCGATTATGTTTATAGGTATGCAAATCTTCCAATTTCCCTTTTGGTCTTGTTTTCTTAAGATCGAGTCCGCTATCTTATATGTGCCCATCGTTTTCTCCTTACCGTTTTCTGTTATGTTCTCTATTATATTCCGCAATTTTGGGGTCGTCCCTTTGAATTTCACCCATTAGCCGCATCTTTTTCGCGAGTTCGCGGTTTGGCTTGCGAGCTAATAGTGTGTACACATAGATGTCCTTGCCTGTACTATTTATTACTTCGACATCTGACGTCACACGGCTCAGGACGTTGGCTACGCTATTTCGGCTTCCCGGACAATGTTCAATCGTGAAATCATAATCTTGGATTGCTAGCATCCATCTGGTCAGGCGCGAGTTGTTAAACTGACATGTTTGGATGTATGTTAGGGCTTTGTGGTCCGTGATAATTCGGATCTTAGCTCCCAGGACATATGATCGAAACTTTTCTAGTGCCCATACGATAGCTAATAGCTCCTTTTCGGTTGTGAAATAATTTACTTCCGCTCCGTGCAATTTTCGACTTGCAAAGATTATCGCATGTAACTTCCCTGTTTCGTCATATTGCCCCAGTGTTGCCCCTAAAGCATAGTCGCTCGCGTCAGTATGCAATATGTATTCTTTCGTATTATCGGGATGTCGCAGGACTATCGTCTCACAGAATAACGCCTTCACCCTTTCGAACGCCTTTTGTTTATCACCCTCCCAATTCCATTTAGTTTCTTTCTTTAATAGTTCTAGCAGTGGAACTGTTGCTTCTGCATGCAATCGTGAAAACTTCGTATAGAAATTCACCAGCCCCAAAAAGCCCCGTAGCTGTTTTTGGTTTCTTGGTGCTGGAAAATTTTTAATTTCGTCTACTCGCTCAGGCATGGGTTTTATGCCTTCTACGCTCAGTATGTGCCCTAGGAATTTAACCTCTTTCCTAAAGAAATGCGATTTCTTAAAGTTTAGGGTCATTCCGCTCTGTCTGAATCTGTCAAATATTTGTTGAAGATGCCGAATGTGTTCTTCCTCGTTTCGTGAAATGCATAAGAGATCGTCGACGAAATTGATAATATGTTCGCCCAAATCTCTTAATACAAAGTCTAGACCACGTATGAGACTCGCACTACTGGTTTTCAGTCCGAATGGTGTGACGGTAAATTCATAGCATTTTCCTTCATGAAGGAACGCGGTGTACTTTCTAGATTCTGCCGTCAGTGGGATTTGCCAGAAACTACTCGTCATATCCAGACTGCTCATGATTTTTGCGTCTTTGCATCTTTGAAACAGCTCCTCAATATTCTGCGGTCGTTCGCGATCTTCCTCCAGAAGTTTATTTAGTCCTCGCGCGTCCAAACAGAGTCTGATGGATCCATCCTTCTTAACGACTGTGACCATCGGATTCATCCATGGGCTATCCGAACGTTGGATAACTCCATGTTGCATCATTTTATTTATTTCCGTTCGTACCGCGTCTCTCCTTGCCATTGGAATTGGATATGATTTCGCATAGAAAGGTGTTTTCGTTGTCACCTTTAGCACATGTTGGTATTCGGATATTCTCCCTGGTCGTTTCGCAAATATGTCTCTGTACCCTGTAATCATGCGCCGAAACTCCTTTTTCTTTTCGTCGCTCAGTTCGCTACTTTCCATCAGCTTTTCCTCTATTTCCTTCTCTTGCAATTCCTCCGATTTCAGCTCCTCGGATTCGATTTTGGACCTGTGCTCTTCTCTTCTTGCTTCTTCTGTACGCTCCTCGAACCTTGATCGTTTTCTCCCGTCAAACATCAAGCCTCGGACCTTTGCCCCTTCTTTACTCCTACCATTTTCCTCCTCATCTACTAATTTCTCCCGGGCCTGTCCTTCCGGCTTTTCTAAATCTACCCTTCCTCCTACTTCCGATTCAAGGTCCGTCCCGCGTGCTTCCGACTCTGCCGTATCACCTTGGTCCTCAATCTCTTCCTTTACATTCTCCTTTTCTCCCTTATCCTCTTCACGTTCCATCTCCTGTTCTTCTACTGCGACGCCATACCCTCCGATAACTCTTATCCGTTGTTCTGTTATATCCCTTTTCTCCCATTCTATTATGGCTGTTTCTCCATTCTTTTCTCCATTCCTGATTTCTAACTGCTCCCTTTCTACGTCAATTTTTGCGTGTAATTCACTTAATGCGTCCATCCCAATTATGCACGTTTGCACCAATTTGGGTACCACCAGGATATTTTGTGATATTTCTACTCCTCCCAATCTTAATTGTGCAAAGAATTGTACTTTTAATCTTCCTGACGCCTTGCCCGTTGCTCCGATTACTTTGAGGCCCACCATGGGAAGCGTAGGACATCTCTGGAAGAACCTTTTCTTCTCCTCGTAATACTCTTCGGAAATGCATGTAACTTCGCTTCCGGTATCTACGAGGGCTTCTATCGTTTGGTTCTCGATGTCCACTTTGACTATCGGACAACCTTTTCATTCTTTCGCCTTGGTAATCGGGCCCCCGTCTCTCAAGTATTCACGCGGTGGTTCAAACGTCAGATTGTTACGTCAAGACTAAGTGTCACTCCTCGAGCTTACGGTAACGGTGCGGCTACGATTTGTTTCACAATAGTCTGACTTTTGCCCACTTTTGAGTCAATGGTCAGACCACTTTACTCGGGATGGGGCTGAGTCGTATATTAGTAGTACAGGTAATGATGGGTGATTAAGTTTTTAGACCTTGTATTTAAAGTTCTTGGATTTTTATTCTATTATAAAATTTATCTTTTAATACATGCCCCTGTATATAACATGGGGCTGTTTCTCCATTATTAGTAAATAGTACCCAATCGTTTGGGTTAATTTGTTCTACCAATTTTTGGATTTCAGAGGTAACCAGTCGATTAGTCAGTTCAATTGACCAATACCTCGGTGGTTCCTCCTCATCTGGTATCTCTACTATTTCCGGGGAGGGAGGGGGAATTGATTCTATAAGAGGCGGTTCTACCACCGGTTTTATTTTATTCTGATCGTAGATCTGGGCTGTAGCAGTTAGTCTCTTAATTGCTTCAATACGCCGCTTTGCTTTCCGCCTAATATTTCTATTTGATTTCTTATTTATAACTCTTTCGGGGGCCGGAGGAGCATTTTCCTCCCGAAATCTCCGCTGATTTTCTACTCTATTCTGGAGCAGAGTCGGATCCTCTCGTACTGCGGCCGCCCACTTCTTCCTCCACCCGGATCGATTATTTGGTCGTTTAGGCACTGAAGGAATATGATTGAAATTATATAACTTTATCGGTCCGCAGCGGATATCATCCTTAAAGAGTTTTTCACTGGATATCTAAGCGATTTCCAGTTATTCCTTGTCAAGATGAGCCCTGCTTTGGAGATCGACGGTTATGGAAGGGATGTGCGCCGTCCTTCAGAGCGTGTCATAGAAACTACGACTACGTTGAATATCTACGATTTCCAACGACTGTCTGTTCTATTCCCGCCGAAGAATGACTTAGGTTAATGGATGCAGGTGTGTGGTTAAAATTGGTATGTGGATACTCAGGTGATTTGACCTCTGATACTTGGGTTTCGGATTTTTGAATGATGAATTTAATTCTACTCACTATTTCTTCCTGTTTTGAAATTGCAGCGCTGACTCGGTGGTTGGATGGTTTCGGCTGACTGTTGGTATTCTGGCACTATACTTCTGGTGCAGTTCAACTTCTTCTTTCTACTTTTCACTAGTCACTTTTGCTGGATAACGTTTTAGATGTACTTCCTAACACTCAGAGATTCGGTTCTATAATGCCCTGGCCCTGTTGAAGGGCCCTGTATATATACGAATTTTCAGGACCTCCCAAAATCGCTCTATGAAGCTCCCTTGGAATTCCTCAAAGGTTATATGTTCCTCGTCTCTCAGGAACCACCAGTCCTGAGCGGCTCCTCTGAGGCACTGGTCGAGAGTGAATCTAATATTACCCCCACGACCGTGCACCTCTTCGCAGTAAGCCCTCAACGCTCGGAGAAACGCCATGGGTCTGGTTCTTCCCGATCCATCGAACGAGAGTCTTTCAGGACAGGGTGCTGTCGTCCTTCCTCCTGCATTGTTCGATGGCGGCATACCTCTTACCCAGACGTCCTCTAATTCTGTTATACGTTGATCGTGTTCATTTATCTTTGACCTTGTGTTTCCTATCTCGGCATTTGCCACACGGAAATTTGCAGCGACCGTTCGAATGTCGTTTTCCTGGAGCTTCAGTTTATCTGCCACCACTCCTAGATCCTTCTCCAATTTTTGGCGCATTTCTCCCATCTCCCCTCTTAATTTGTGTTGATCCGTCCTTCGAGTCCTTTCCCAGTTGCCGTTAATCTCTTCCCGCAGTAGGTTATTTATCTCACCTACCGTCGACAAGGTATGCTGCTGGGACGCTTTTATTCTTTGGTCAAGGCTCTTGTGTTCCGATTCACATTTTGTTCTGATGTCGACGTTCTCTTTGGATAGACTCTTTCGTGTGTCGTCGAGACCTTTCTGTAATTCGTCCCGGACGTCTTGCCGAAAGCCTTCCAATTTTTCGGTCATACTATTTTGTAGGGCAGCTATTGCTGCCATTATTTCGGACATTTGTGCCTGATGCGCGCCGCTTTCCCTACACGATTCTCCTTCCGATGATGGCACTGTTTCTAATCTCCTGGCCCATCGTCGTGGTGTAGCGTTTGTGGTGATCAAACTTCTCGCCTCTATGTCGACTATTTCGTCTCTCAAGCTCCTGTTATCGCTTGTACCTTCCTCTACCACCCGCGGTAAGGTCCATCGATCCGCGGCAGAAAGATCGTATGACTCCTCGCCTCCATCAATGCCGGAGTCTTTTACCCCTCCAATACGCGTTTTGTCCATTTTTACGCGTTTAATCCGTATCGCTTCACTTCTTTAAATCGTACCTGCCCCACGTTGGGCGCCAAATGTAACGGTACGTCCCTCTAGCGTTTGACAACCAAAGGACCGCACCTTACTTTATGAATAGGTTCGGGGCAGGCCGATAAAGAAATGTGAAACCGTATAACATGAACTTCTTGATTTATTCAGTTTTCTTAATCTCTACTGTACAACTTCTTATTTTCCTACGCTATCACACATTCCTCATACACGCGTTTTCCTAATTCTATTCCTCTTAATGTAAATTCCCTATTCTAATGTTGGTATTTACAGAAGTCCCTGCGCTAATTCCTATATTATTGCCCGAACACACACTCTTGCACACGTACGCGATCAGCTGTGTGGCGCTGTTTTCGCTCGATCTCTCTCTCTCACACACACGTCGTTCGTCGTCTCACTCGCACTCGACTAATTCTATTTTCGGCTTTAAATGCCCAGAGTTTCTTTTCAAACTCTTCTCAAACACTCAGAGAGGGGGAATATGGATTATGGAACGATGAATGAGATCGGGGTCTGACCGCAATGGACAGCCGCTACTACTTAGGTACGAAGGTGCAGATTTGGTTACTTTGGTACGGTAGGAAACCCCTTTGGAGATAGGTCCGGTCGCAATGTCCGGGTGTTACTCCCTCCAGGGTGGATTGTGCTTCTCGAGATAGGTCCGGTCGCAATGACCGGGTGTTACTTCCGAAGGAACGAAGGATAGACACTCGAGATAGGTCACAGCGCAATGCCGTGGTGTTACTTCCGTGTTTTTTAGGAAATTGGAAATTGGTGAAATAAGGATATGCTCTCTCTATCTTTCTCTCTCTCTCTCTCATTCGCTCACTCCTCCTATTCTAATCGCAATATTCTTAATATTCATTTATTTAATAGCCAATTAATCGAAGGTTGTTCAAATTGTGGTTGAATGCTACGTATGTTTCAGTTTGACTGTGGAACAATAAGTAAATCTAGGTGCGTTTTGCGCCGCCTTATATACACTTTGTTGTCGCACGCACCGCCCAATCATAAGCCTATACTCTATGCGAGGCATCGAACTCTTTAGTTTTTTATATATTGTCTAATTCTGCCGACTCATCGGCGCTGTCCGTGGTTCGCAGCTCCGGCAGTGGTAGTCAATTGGGGGCTACCGTCTCAGTCTAACTAGTATATTACGAGTTATGATGGTTTCAGAAATGAATATCGGCTTTCAATCTTATGATTTTTGCCTTGAAAGTGATGCTAAGCGAGTCAAGCAGGCCGAGTTGTCGTTGGCCGATGAGGCAAAAGCAGCGCGATCCAACATCAAATGTTTAAGAAAAGAGGATCAGGAGAAATTTTTGGACCAGGAAGGGCGGCTTTATTGTCCTGGGATTGCAGAATAATGTTAAAAAATTTTCTTCAGTCGATTTTTTAGCTTTTTCACGTCTAAAACTCATTTTAAAACTTTAAATGCGTTTTTCTCGAAACACGATTTTCAAATCGGCACGCAGCATAACTCCATCAATTTTGCATATTTTCATATAAAATTTTATACACATCTTTGCAACAACATTTTGAAGGGAAACGCGTAAGGAATTTTCGATATGTTAATTAGAAAAATTTTTATAACCAAATAACTGCTGTTTTTTTTGGCGAAAAAGTGAGTTTTAACTTCAAACAACTGCCAAATATCCAAAAATTCGTATTTTATAAAATCCGTACGTGTTTCTCTAGCTATACTCATGCAGATTAAGAAAAAAAATTTTTTTTAATAGTTTCAAAATTGCACGTGCTCTAGTGCGTGCCGTGGAACGCGTTTTGGTCAAGATGCCTCAGGAATATTATTGTAGAGCCGCCATTTTGAATTACTTTTTGGTGAAAAAAATTTTTTTTGTACTTAAATGTATGCTTAACAACATACTTCAAGAGTTTTTTGTTAGCGCCTTTTCATATTTCCAAAAAAAATTCATGAAAATAGCGCTTTTTTTCGGCTGTTACACTGGTGTAACCCCTTAACGCCGCACAGCTCCGTGGTGGTTGAGAATTCCTTCAAAATATAGAGTCTTCACACGTCGACGGCCAAGATAAATAAGAAATACCATTTTTTAAGTTAAACTATTGCTTTAGGAGAAATGTTTCATAAGGATTTTTTCTTCCTTACATCAAACCCGATGACCTGGGACAAATTGGGCTCGATTGATTGACATCGATGTTTCAAATTTAAGTCGATTTTTTATAAAAATGAATCGGTAGATATTTGTATTGCTTCACAGGATCTTTATACGCATCACCGTCTACCATTTCCATCCAATTTCATCCAAATCTCGAGTTAATGAGATGTGGCTTCCCCTTGTTAGAAACCATTTTTTCTTCAAACCTGTCGTTGACTAAAGTTTAGAGGACATGATGACGTTGTCATACGTAAATTGAAAGATATTTGCAAGGATATATATTGGACCATATTAAAGTTTGAAAAGTTAAAAACATTTTTCAGTAATTCACACTAACCATTATTTTAATTTAGACATTTTTCATAAAACCATTTTTATCCACTTTTATGATTATTATAATTTTCGAATTAATAATTTAAAAACCTAACGTCTTGCAATAATTAAATGTTTAATATTTTGCTAATTCCTTGAAATGTGTTTTCTTTTTCAACATTATCAATAATATATGCAAATTTTTAAATAATATCTAACATTCTGCGAGAACCCTCATCACTTGACCTGAAACGCACCTACATTGACATTTCAGTGTCTCTGAAAGAGTCTTTGATTTTTTTATTCACTTCATTAAAGAATTTTTTGAAATATTCAAAATATACAGGGTGTAACAAAAATTCTGGGACACTTTAGGTTTATGGATAGAACGCATAAAAATAAGAAAAAAAAGTCTTAAAAGTTCTGGGCGCAACATACCCCGTATCGACATACAACCTGTGGGGAATAATTGTCAGGAATGCCAAAAAATATGATCTTTATTCTGTTCTTCTCCTCGATGCTCGACGCCGACTAATGCGTAGCCGTTGCCGGGCGGACGATCCGCTGGGCCCGCTCTCCCCTCGCCCATCAAACGCATTCGTGGAAAAACAAAAGAACGTCGCATACGACGTTATCGACTACAAACCCCTTTTGTAAATAATTTTTAAAAAATCATATCTTCGAAATGGTACGTCGTAGAAGACCCGTTTTGATTGCAATATAACCGGAGAAGATAAAAAATAATAGGAAAAATATAATTGCTGCGATTATTGCGGTTAAATAGCATTTATTCTTGTTTAATCCGAACAACGTCGATTACTTATATCGTAGCAGGTTTGTAACAACTTGGGAAAAATTAAGGGCATTCAACTAAATCTTCGTTTGCGTAGATAGTGATATGTTTTTTCGTAAACTTTAGTCTCTTCCGGTTATATTACAATCAAAATCGGTCCTCTACGACGTACTATTTCGGAGATATGATTTTTTTTTAAATTTTTTACAAAAGGGGTTGTATCTCGATAAGGGGTGGGTTGCGCTCACAACTTATAAGACTTTCTTTTTATTTATATGCGTTCTATCCATAAACCTAAAGTGTCCCAGAATTTTTGTTACACCCTGTATAATTATTATTACTACATTTTTTAAAAATAAATAACATTTAAAGTGTAGGATGTGAAAATATGAATTGCGTGATTGCGAGGTATGAAAGAAAGTAATGAGTCTGTGTTCGAGAATCAAGCGAGAACTATACATTCGCTTGTTCTTAGCGATTATTCGGTCATGAAATAGAAGGAGTGCAATTGATCCGGTGGCGATAAATTGTAGTACTAAGGTGTTATACCTTAACTCAAACAAAACTATTTATTCACTTAATTGTAGATACAAGAAGACCAGCTATTGCGTAGCACCAGATTACGTCTGAGCTCGCCGTTCCGCGCTCGTCGCGTGCCGTCGTCAGAGCTCCTCAAAAGAAACACTCGGATTGTCGATCGACGGCGACGATCGCCGACTCTTCAAACACACATTACCGCACATCTCACAAACATCGTTAGTAAGCCCTTGGTAATGATGTACATATCCCATGCGTACGTGCGCAAAGTACAGGCATGCGGCAGGCGCTTCGGAAACCACACGCTACCGCTTTCTAAACATCCCGCCCACGTCATTTTTACTAACTAAAAATGAAGACCTAGCGCTATGGGTGCACGTTACTCTAATCGAGCCTTGCGCAGGATAAAACTACAATTCTTGGAACTCTTCACGGCGCGTGTAAGAGGAACTAATTTGTGAACCGGTCGCTTCAGCTTCGAGGTGGCGGTGCTCAGCTTTACCACCCTAACCAATCCGTCAGAACCAGGGTAGGTCGCGGTTACTCGCGCGATAGGCCATCTAGCAGGCGGAGTGGAATCGTCAGCAACCAATACTAAATCACCTACTTTTAACGGCGGCTGAGCAACGGTCCACTTATAGCGAACCTGCAAGGATTGGAGGTACTCCCGCGACCAGTTTTTCCACCAAACTTGCAACATCTGCTGCAGCAACTTCCATCGCCTTATTAGAGGTATGCTTTCGTCTAGGCAGCACGGCTCTGGGACTAAAAACGAGCTCGAACCTATTAATAGATGAGCTGGTGTTAGCGTGGGGGTGTCCGGAGTATCACTAGTTAAAGGCAATAGGGGTCGCGAGTTGAGACAAGGCTCTATCTGGGTCTGCAAAGTATAGAATTCCTCGAAGGTCAACGTACTCAACCCGATAACCCTATGGAGGTGGTGCTTTGCCGATTTGACCACCGCCTCCCAAATTCCACCAAAGTGTGGAGCACTAGGCGGATTAAAATGCCAGGAAGTACCTTGGTCTTCTAGGATAACTGATAATTCGTGAGCATAATCGGAGGACTCCTGGTACATTTGCTAGAGCTCAGTATCAGCGCCAACAAATGTGGTACCTTGATCACTATATAGCGCTGAACAGTGACCACGGCGGGAAGTGAAACGCCTAAAGGCTGCTATGAAACCTTTGGTATCGTAGCTTGAGACCAGTTCTAAGTGTACGACCTTCGTGCAAAGACAAATGAAAATGACTACATACCCTTTATAAGGGGTGCGTTTCCCCATGGTTAAGAAGCGAGTTTTGTGACCGGCCCCCAACTCTCATCAGCCCTTCTTCTATTTACGGATCCAACTTTGCAAGAGGGCTTGATTTAGGCAACCCGCAACCAGTTAGGATTTTCAGTTCTAAGTCGAAATAATGGTGCTGAGTCAAGTAAACCAGAGCCTTGCGAGATCTCTGCAGCTTACCACCTGGCAGCAAGATGTTCCCTTCGTATTGAATTGAGTTAAACCAGCTATGAGAGAACAGCTTGGTCGTTTCTAACGAAAGAGGTTGTGATCGTTTAGCTAAATGATGCACGAATCTCAAAACATAGGCCGTCACTCTAATTAGTTTGTTGACCGATGAATATCTGGATATCTGCTCCCAGATGACTGGTTTCTCGTTGATAACTAAATTACAAGAAATCGATGGCATGGATTTGCAACCCTTTCCACCACAACTAAAACTCCTTCAGCGCCGAATGAGAGATGTCTCCGGAGGCACAGTCCCTCGGATTCTGGGCGGACTTAACGTGGCGCCACCGAGCGTTAGGTTGCAGGGCGTGTATCCTTGCACATCGGTTTGCTACAAATACTGGCCAACGAGACGGGTGTGCTTTAAGCCAATACAGCAGATCCATAGAGTCAGTCCAAAGGTGTACTGAGCATATGTTGATGCCAATCGTGGCCTTCGTTTTTTTGGCTAGCTAGGCCAACAAACTGCAGCGCATAGCTCCAGCCTGGGTATGGTAACAATACTCTTGATCGGGGCAACTCTGGTTTTAGCCTGCAGCATATGCATAAATATTCGATCTCCGTTTATTACGCGCAGGTAAAGCACCGCGCCATAGGCAAGAGTGGAGGCATCGGAGTACCCGTGCAGCTCTGGGATAGCGCCGGGTTGGTAATCAACGTCGACGACAACACCCAGCTGCTGCATTTAAGGACGTTTCCACATTACCATCCATCCTGGCATCTCTGTTCGCTTCGAGTCAGGGTCGTCTTCGTGAGAGGGAGATCCGTGTCCACCCTTTGGTGGGCCACCTACCTCTCTCGCGGCACATTCTTTCTGGTCGTTTGCGAACATTTTTTGGTCCTTCGAGCCGGATTGCGGGACGTCTGGAAGTGCAGCAGTAAAACTACTTCGACATCGTCGCAGACTTTTGAAGCCAACGGCCACCGGCCAGTAGTGCCGTGAGTGAGTGCGCACGTCGTGCTGTGACGCAATCGATCGGTGATCGATTGCAAGATGGCCGACAATGAGGAGGCCGCCGCGTCAACGACGAGAGTGGCGAAGGTTCAGAAGAGCGCCACCGGGAAGAAGGTGCTAGCATCACCGCCACTGAGCGCCATGATTAAGAAGGCGGCGTTGCCGCCATCTGGCGCCACGGAGGCACGACGACGTCGACTTCGCCATCTAAAACGCAGCCGGCATCAAGGCCCGGTTGCGATGACGAATTTTATTTTGTATCATGGCAGTATCCCGAAGGTGGCGGGTAGTGCACTAAATTCTCTGAAGTATTGTGGATGAGAAACCGCCGGAGCAAAGCTCTATAACTCTCGTCTGGCAAACGAGAGCGACGAAAAGACGTGTCGACTAACGGAGCGACTCGGGTGCTTGATGTCGGTGTAAACCACCTCAAAAGACACGCAAGAGAGATACGCTGCCGCGTTTCTGCCTTATAAGTGACATTGCAGACCAAGGCAATGATCAAAATAATTTGCTACATGGGGCCTGGGCCTCCAAGCCCCCCTGGCGGAAAGCCGGGGTGCCTGGAATTGGTGTAGAAATCTGTGTGGCAGCGGTTTGCCTAGGTGCCAGCGGGGGTCTGAACGCGGCCTAGACCTAGAATCAAGTAGACGCTCACACCATCTTGCGTGCAAAGTAGCCGGTATAGGGGAAACCGTCAGGTACGGCGCGCCCCACGAGGGCCAAATTACAAACATTCTATGCCGAGGCCAACGGCTTGACCCACGTCGAGGTGCAGCAGATCTACGATCACGTCGATAATATTTGCTCGACGTTTAAGCTGGAGCACGTCTTTCTTGAGGCATCGTGGCCCGCCGGGCACGCCTCCCATGATTATTTCATGGGAGATTACCTCGAGGTTGTCAACGACATAACGTTCGACATAAAAATGAGGCTTTTTGAGCTAAGGCATCGTGGCCCGCCGGGCACGCCTCCCATGATTATTTCATGGGAGATTACCTCGAGGTTGTCAACGACATAACGTTCGACATAAAAGTGAGGCTTTTTGAGCTAAGGGCTCAATTGAATGCCAAGGCTCCACCCTGCGGCGCACTTACGGCCACACCGGCGTCAGCAAAGCTGCCCGACCTTGAATTGCCCACGTTTGCGGGCAATTATTTAGAGTGGGTAGCATTCAGCGAACTGTTTAGTTCGATGATAATAGGCAACGCCTCGTTATTAAACGTGGAGCGTTTGCAATACTTGCGAGGGTGCTTGCGTGGCGAACCGCTGTAGCTGATAGCTTCGCTACCAATTACCGGAGAATCTTTTGCTCCGTCTTGGGAAAACCTTAAACTCAGGTACCAAAACAAAAGAATCTTGATCCAGACGCAACTGGACAAGCTGCTGGCAATGACGCCAATTAAGCACCGCAGCGCGGCTGCACTACACGACATCGTCGGGACAGTCCGCGATGATGATATCGCGCTACAGTCGTTGGCAACGCCGAAGGAGCGCTGGAATGCGCTCCTCGTCCATCAGGTTGCACGCAACTTGGACAAGTCGACGCGTGAGGCCTTGGAAACCAAGCTGGGCTTGGCTCAGGACATGCCTTCCAAGAAGGAAATGGTGGCATTCATCAGTTCGAAGGCGAGGGCCTTAGAGTCTGTGGAGGCAACGCCAAGCACTGCCATCCAGCCCTCAAAGGGGCAGCGCACCGCGCACACTGCGACGCAAGGCAGCGCCTACATTCGCCCGGGTTTGCAACGTCACCCGTGCGTTTGCTGCAAAAGCGACCATTTTTTAGTCGCTTGTGAGAAGTCCCGGGCACTCTCGGTAACTTCGAGGAGGCAACTTGTGTCCAGGCTTGGCCTGTGCCTCAATTGTTGTGGGCTGCACAACACTGCAAGCTGCAAATCCGCCCATCGTTGCAAGCAGTGTGGGAAGACCCACCACACGCTGTTGCATCCCAGCGACGCTAATCTTGCAGCACCATAGGAGAGTGAGCCATCGGCAAGCACCTCCAAAACCCACTAGGGCTCCGGTGCAGTCGTCGAGACACCGTCTCGTTCAAATGAAGAACATCGTTCTAATAGTATAAGCTTAAATCCTCGCAGGAGCCAACGGCTCACTGCCAAGTCTTCTTCTTCGGACGTCATGGATCGCCGATCCATGACATGTGTCCACCGCCATAGTCATACTCTCCTGGCAACAGCCATAACAAATATTTCGTCTCCTACTGCATTCCACAACGTGCGACTGCTGATCGATGCAGGATCAGAGTTGACTTTCGTCACAGAAACATTAATTAACAGTCTTGGAATTCCACGAACACCATCCCACATTTCCATCGTTGGTATTGGAGGCAATTCTTCAACTTCCACACGTGGCATCGCCACACTGTCTTTAAAGTCACTCCATTCCGCCTCGGCAGTGACAATACATGCACATGTTTTACAAACATTGACTACGAACTTGCCTTCCTTTTTCATTTCTCGTCCAAACTGGCCACATCTTGACAAGCTCAAGTTGGCTGATCCCAACTTCCTTCAGCCTCGACCAGTTGACATTATCATTGGCGCTTATTATTATGGGCATATTATCAAGCCCAATCTTGTAAAAGGTCCGCCAACGATGCCAATAGCACAGCTCTCGATATTTGGATGGCTAATCCTCGGGCCAACGAATGCTCATCATCCTCCGTCCAACTCGTACATTGTCTCACTCGATCATGATGACAATGTTTCGATTCGAGAATTGTTGGCTAAATTCTGGGTACAAGAGGAGTTACCATCTGATTCACACTCGCATCTGTCACCAGATGAACAAGAGTGTGAAGACCATTTCCTCAAAACCCATTCACGTGATCCGACGGGCCATTACATCGTGCGAATTCCGCTGAAATCTGATCCTCGTTCATTGGGCAATTCATACAATACAGCTCACATCTGCTTGCAACGCACCCTAAGGAAATTCAAGAAAAGTCCTGAATACTGTGAGCTGTATCAGAAATTCATGAGTGAACTCAAATCTCTCAACCACATGGTCAAAGTCACCTCAATCCCGCCCAATGATCATTCGATATACTATCTTCCGCATCATGGTGTTCTTAAGCCCGACAGCACTTCAACGAAGCTGCGGGTAGTCTTCAATGGTTCTAGTACTACCTCGACTGGACTTTCAGTCAATGATTTGATGCACACTGGTGCAAATTTACTGTTAAATGTCTCTGACGTGTTGTTGTGGATTCGACACCACAAATACATCTTCGCCACTGACATCACGAAGATGTACCGTCAGGTGAGAGTCCATGAAGACGATTGGAAACTCCAACGAATACTGTGGGTTGACGAAGAGTCAAAAGAAATATCTTACAATCTTACCACTGTCACCTACGGTACCAAAGCTGCTCCGTTCCTTGCTATTAGAACACTTCTACAACTAGCGGAGGACGAGGGTGACAAATATCCATTGGCTGTACCATCCATAAAACATGCTCGGTATGTCGACGATATATTTGGTGGTGCTGATACGCGTGAAGATCTTACTGCAATCGCAAAACAGCTACTGCAATTGTGCAGCGCGGGCGGTTTTCCACTTGCCAAGTGGCACTCCAACTACCCTGGTCTACTTGACGCAATCTCACCAACCACCGAAACTCAGACCACACATATATCCCTAGACGACTACAACACCAAAATTCTTGGATTACGATGGAACCCAGTCAACGACACATTTGCATTTGCGGCTAAGACACCTACACACTGCAGACTATCAAAGCGCCTCATTCTGTCTGAAGTTGCACAAATATTTGATCCTCTCGGCTTCTTAGCCCCAGTCATAATTCGCGCAAAGATACTCTTACAAGAGTTATGGCTGCACAAGCTCGATTGGGACGATCCACTACCGTCCCAAGTCACATCACAATGGATCGCGATCAGAGAAGATCTTACAAGTCTGGCCAGACTCTCGACACCAAGGTGGTTCAACACCTATAACAATTCGGTAGTGGAACTGCACGGATTCTCTGACGCATCTAAACTTGCCATGGCAGCAGTAATTTATATTACTGTACTCGAACCGTCCACAAATACTAAAGTGACGTCACTGGTGTGTGCCAAAACTAAGATCGCACCCCTTAAAAAACTTACAATCCCGAGACTCGAACTTACCGCTGCATTGATGCTTGCCAAGCTCATGCAGTATGTTCAAGCGCATATCAAACTAGACATTAACAATGTCTACTTGTGGATGGATTCTCTCGTGACACATACATGGATCAAATCGCAAGCAGCCCGTTGGAAGGATTATGTGCGGAACCGTGTGACGCAGATTCATGATTTAACACCTCACGTCCAACCCAGCAGACTGCGCATTTCGAGGCCTTTCAACTACTCAGCTTGAACAGCATCAGCTGTGGTGGACGGGACCACCATGGTTAACGCAGCCCAGTGATACATGGCCAAAAATTTCCACTTCCACCAACGCTTTGAGTGCACTAGAAGGTCGGCCTGGAATCGCTAACGTGTTGACAACACAAGCCCCAGAGTATCACTGGGATCTAATCTACAAATATTCTACTCTCCGCAAACTGCTTAACGTCACTTCAGTCTGGCTCAACTTCATCTCACGGTTGAGACGAAGTAAACACGTGTCTACCATGGCAAACTCGGTGACTGAAGTGGAACGGGCGAGACTGTTTTGGATTAAGGCTACCCAGTCTGCATTCTTCAGCCACGAAATCAAAACGCTCGCTAACAACCACTCGCTCCCTTCATCTCATGTCTTCAGCCGTCTCACCGCCTACATCGACGATCAGGGAGTGATCCGCGTAGGAGGCCGATTAAGCAACGCTCTCCTCAACTACGAAGGTAAACACCCAGCTATTTTGCCTCGTCACTCTCGTCTGACAGATCTAATCATAGATGCCTCCCACAAACGCAAACTGCATGGAGGCACTCAGTTGACACTGTCTCACACCAGACAGAATTATTGGATCATCGGTGGACGAGCTACAATCAAGGGTCATGTGTTACGATGTGTGGTATGTGCTCGTGAGAGGGGGATCAGAGCCCATCAACTGATGGGACAACTACCCCTCTCTCGAGTCACGCAATCAACGCCGTTCTCACACACTGGCCTAGACTATGCCGGCCCTCTTACGCTTAAAACATGGAAGGGGCGAGGAGCAAAAACACAGAAAGGATGGATATGTGTTTTTGTGTGCTTCTCAACCTAGGCTGTACACATCGAATTGGTCACCGACTATTCAGCCGACGGATTCATCGCCACTTACCGTCGCTTCACATCTCGCAGAGGTATCCCACACACCATTTACTCTGACTGTGGGACGAACTTTGTCGGTGCTGACAAAGCTCTTAAGGCCATGTTTGCGCAACATTCAAAAGAAAACCAACAGCTATCGGCGCTCTTCGTCAACGACAATACGACATGGTCCTTTAATCCGCCTGCAGCACCCCACATAGGTGGAAAGTGGGAAGCAGTGGTAAAATCTATCAAGTATCACCTTCAACGAACCGTAAAGGACACACTGCTTACATACGAGGAGTATGCAACGCTGCTCACGCAGATTGAAGCGACACTCAATTCAAGACCATTGGTCCCGCTCAGCGATGACCCTGAGGATGTAGCGGCGCTCACCCCGTCACATTTCCTCATCGGCAAATCTATATCTACATTGCCAGAACCAACGGTTGAGCATTTACACCTACCACCTACTGCTAGGTGGCGGCTCATACAACAGTCACTGCAACGCTTTTGGACACAATGGTCTTCGCAATACTTGCAACGCATGCAATCCATCTCGAAGTGGCATCATCCATCCAATAACATAAAGAGAGGCTCATTGGTCTTACTGACCGATGTTTCAACTGTGGGTCTGCTGCTCCACGATGTTTTTGGCGCAAATTTCCATATGACAGAGTTGAAACACTCGTTGTTATTCTGGTTAAACGCGCCTAGACATCGTTCCAGAAGTTCGTCTTTACTCAGATCCACGTATATTGGTTTTATTGCTTCAATGACATCTGCAGGCAATGCAGGAGTATGTGTGTATTCTTTCAAAGTTCCTTTGGCATTCGCCTGCTGCCACGAACACCACGAGTCTTCTCCTTCCGGGCAATACTGATGTTGGGGACTTGCATTTGTGGAACATTTGTGGTAGAATGTAGCCCACACAGCTTTTTTCATACCTTCCAACGAATCGCTGTTCCGACGAACTGCAAGACCGTAGAATACTGTTAATTCTTCAATGAGCTTTCCAGTCAGCTTTCCCTTTCCACCGAGGCCCTTATTACCTTTTTTGCAACTGCGCAATCTTGTTCCCATCCGTTTTTGAACATGATTGACACATTCTTTTTTCTTCACATCATACAGAAGAGCTTGCACGATGTTGTTGTATGTTTTCGTGTCACCGTCCCCGATATAATTTACGTATTTCGTTCCGTGTAATTCCTCCGCTCTTTGAAACATTTCAAGCATTCCATCAGTTTCCATTTTGCCTGCACAACCGATGTGGTTCGCGTTACAGGATTCGGTATGGTTTTCTAGCCAATTTTGATATTCCTCTGAATCAGTTTTGCATTTCCACAGAGCACATGGCTTACAGTATGCAGATTTGACACAAATATCAATAACTTTTCCTGAATAATACCCGATAAGTGTGGTGACACCATCTAACGAACTAAAACCGCGTTTGCGCCAAGTTCCATCACCAGAAACTGTCAAGCCGTCTACTCTTCCACACTTTTCGGCGGTTAATTCTTTTTCTTCTTTAGCAGCAAGTTTTAATGATATTGTCTTTATAGATTCTGTAGCATCACGAATCTGTCCCACAATAGTATCGTAAAACGATTGAAAAATAGGGCGCGGCATGTCCATGAAAGCACAACATTTTTCTGCTCCAGCCAATGATACTCCAAGCAATCGCATCGCAAAAATAAAACGACGATTAACTTCGTATGCATTTTGAATTAACGGACATGATGTGATTTCTTTTGGCGTACAGGACTTGCAGTTCATCATAATTTTAAAGCCAAGTCCTCTTCGACTATATTCGCAAAATTCGATATCACTCCCACACACTTTACATTTCACGTGCGCACATATTGCCGTAAAAACAGCAATGAAATTTAACAGCCTGTACCCGACACTTGGATTCACTGTAACGGAATCTAGCTGGCCACTGCTCAACTTTCTCGCAGAGCTGGTGCTAGCTCTCGGCTCTTCTCTCTCCTCTTCATATCTATTAGAGGGACCCGATTTCGACCGTTTTCTATCACTCCTTCTTGTTAGTTCTCCGGCGACATGTCTTTTTGATCTTTTATCCATCACGATATACAGAATACACGGTACAAATCGAATGATAGATACGAAATTAAGTAATAGATCTGATTGGTTCGAAAGATTTTTATGTCCTGATATTTTAAATGTTTTCTATGTTCTGCTCCGTTCAAATGTTTTCGAACTTTTGACGTTCGAGAGTTACTTGAGTAATTTTCATAAAGTTACCCCTCTTCTGGCTACGAAGACATTAGAATTACTAACGGGGGTGGAGACCGTTGATTGGCTAAGAAATTATGTCTCCACCCTGATAGTGACTAGGAGAGGGAGGTCTGCTTCGACCGTTAGAAATGACCGGGAAGACGTCGCGACGACGGTCCGAAAAATTCGGGTGACTTACCAGGGCAGGTAATTCCAGGAAGTAGCCATGCGCAGGATTTTTGGAAATCGGCCGCAACAAGTCCTACCTGCCACATGGTCGAGTCACCCTTGCTGTTTTATTGAGGTTTGCAAAGCCTGCATTTTATTGGGGTTATTGCTCGTCAGTATACTAAAATTATGCCTTACAGCGCTGATTATGGTCCTGACAAATTTGGTTTTCATAACCTAACGGTAATCGCGAACAAGGGAATGTCGCGAGGTCTCAAAAATGGGAATTTCGCATCCCATCCTCCTAGCGAATACAATATATTAACCGAAATATATTAAAGGAAGGATAAAAGTTCGTAGGGACCAACAAATTATGGCCAGCTAACAAACCCGTGTAACAGCCGCACGTCTGCCGCTCGGCGCGGTCGTGCGCTGGGAACGGTTTCACATAAAATCATCTATCTCCGTCAATTTCACGAATTTCTTCAAAAAATTTGACGAGAGCATACTTAACAAATCCATCTTTCAGAAAATGAAAGAAAAAAAAAATGAGAAAAAACTTATTTCACCGTGGTCTGGTGCCTTAATAAAAATGATATGGGATATGCTGCATGACAAAAAGTTCATTGTAGCAAGTAACACCGAAAAATCGGATAAGACATTCAATATAAAAAATGGGTTACAACAGGGTACCGTAAACTCCCCCATTCTGTTTAGTATATTCATAAGTGACTTGCTGAAAATGTTTGATATGAACAAAGCCAACCACAAATACTCAATAGCCTTCGCCGACGATCTACTTGTATATATCAGAGGCAATAAACCGTCAATTATAAAAACTGAACTGTAAGAGCTAGTACGTAAAATTCAGGATTATTTTCACACCTGGAAGTAGAAAATTAATTCAGAAAAATGCGAAACCATACTGTTCAGACCGTACATCACACCAATCTCTGACGCTAACGCCGACGTTAGAAAACACTCCAAACATTTCTGTGCATACGATAATAGTAACCCACCGATTAAAATCTCACACAAAAACGTTGTAAGATATTTAGGAATACACTTAGATTTCAAACTAAACTATAACGATCACGTGGTTACATCAGGACTAAGTGACACGCCTCGAGCTTTTGGTTACGGTGCAGCTTCGAATTGTTTCACAAAGTCTGAAATTTGCCCCCTTTTGAGTCAATGGTAACACCAATTTACTCGGGACGGGGCTGAGTCGTATTATGATCGAAAGGTGATAATAATGAGATATAATCAGGTCTGGTTTACTTCTGTAAATGTATATATATATTTAATTAAATAATTCCTCTATTGTTACTCGACGCCGGAATTTTTCTTTAACAATTGCTGCCGGAATGGCCATAGGAGCTGGGGTTCCATCAGGAAAAATTATTTGTACGTATGATCCGGCACTAATTTTATCTAATGTAGCACTTAGTTCGGATTCTTTTAGATTCAAAGAATCTAAATGAACTTCCACCAGTGCTCCCTCGTCATCAGAGTCGATAATGTCGATGACATCTGGTGGAGGTGGTATGTCTGGCAGGGTTACTTCTCCGGTAGGGAGTACCTCCTGAATTTTGTCAGGAGAGTAGTTGTTTTTAAGGGAGGCCGCTAACTTTTGTATGCGCTCCTTCTCTTTCCTAGCTTTCTTCTTATGGACCTTGGGTCCTTTTGGTTTCCCTGTGTTCGCGGGTTGTTGCGATTGAAGAGGTGGCCCGAATGCCTCTCGGAAAGCTCGCTGTTTTTCCTGCTTATTTATGAGCAGAGACGGGTCCTCCTTCACCGCTTCTTCCCATTTGCGTTTCCAGGCCAAAGGTCGCCGTGTTCGCTTTGCCACTAGTATTGAAGGTGATTTTTAGTATGATTCTCCGCACAATTACTACTTGAATTCATACAGGTTTCACCAACGCTTACCCGCGCGGTTACTCACATATGAATACTTTCATTCTTGTCCAGGGATTTGGATGTAGAAAGGAGTCTCACGGATCTCAGCTTACTTTCCGGTACAACTGATTTTGTTTTACACGCTTACCCGCGTCCAAAACTACTCACTTGACCAGATTTGGCTTTGATCCAGCGAAATGGGTATGGTGTAACAAGATTTGATTTTAAAGGTTTGGTTGGTATAGCAAAGCTACTAATTTTGACCTTCTTTTGGATTTTGAATTTAAAGACTTCAATATGACTCACTTGTAGTGTTCCTGGTTGATCAGTGGTTGGTTCAGGTTCTCGTGGTTGATATTTTGTTCAACGATGGTTTAAAACTTGCGTTTTCACTTCACTTATACTTCTTGCTCAGGATAACTTAGAAAAACTCCGATGTCGCGCGTCAAGATTACAGTTCAAGAATGGTGACATGTCGAAGGGCACCACGGTTATATACAAAATTCGTGCTCTCCCACTACGTCGGTTTCTAACGTTTTTCGGATTAGACAATGCAGTCCTCTTCGTGCAACTCGACACCATCACCAAGGGAAAATGTTTAGAATCGCGTTAGACTCGCTTTAGGGCCTGCTGTTAATCATCCCTTCAAGTGTCCCCACGCCAGCACATGGTCTGGTGCCGAATTTACATTTTCGCGGCACAAGGTCTGCATTGTCCATGAAGGAGTTTGTCATCTGGAAACTTTCTCTTCGAGAGACGTCGTGTTTATCGCGCTAGGAGTTTGTTGTTTCATAGTATTTTACTGATGCCATCTGCCAGTCTCGACCAGGGCAATCGAAATGTGTTTTCTTTAAAAGGCGATTTACGATTTTTAGAAGTGTATTTCCCTGGTCTCGAACTGACAAAGGACATCAGAACGTGGGGACGTAACACGTCATAATCCAGATACAAAAAGCGCAAAACGCATTTCACCTCCACAAAAGACTTTTCTATACTAAAGATTTACATACATCTGTGAAAATTTTTGCCTGTAAAACTCTGATCAGACCAATCTTAACATATGGATGCCAAATATGGTTTAACATTAGTGCAAATACAATGGAGAAAATTAGAATCTTCGAAAGAAAATGTCTTAGAGCTTGCCTGGGAAAATACAGATCGCCGGAATCAAATTAGACCAAATTACTAAAAAATACTAAAATTTATGAAGAAGCTAAAATAATGGGAATCGACATCTTCATTTTAAAATTAATAAGAAATCATTGGGCTCATATACCAACAATCACATCAAACAGCCTCATTTATTGTTCCGCGTACCCGGACCAGCTGTACTGTGATTTCACCAGACACACAGGATACACCCCGCCTGAATCGTTCACCTACCTAGATGCAAAGGGCTACATTCAAAATATCGAAAACACTCCAATAATTTACCACATAAACCGGAAAACATATAACAAAAAAATATTATATATCCAAACATGGATATAGATCATCCCGATTTAAGATTCGATCACAAACTTACCAGCATTGATAAAAAGGTCAGACACAGAAATAATAAAAAAAAGTATTGGTGGTTGTGAACATAGTGCGGAGCAACATCAGTAGTACAATAACTTATTGTTAGTATTAAGATGTATTAAAATAGGTTCTATATGTCTAGTAGAATTAACATTGATATTGGCACTCAATATTGTTCAGATATTAAATAATTATTCTTTATTATTCTTTTTTCATGCTCAAAACAGAATTTATTTACACTTTTATATTAATACCAAAGAGTATAACAGACTGAATAAGCTATAACCCAACTTGTATGGCTATTTTTGAAAAAAACATCGTTCTGTCCTCGATAGTATAGTGGTTTGTATCCCAGTATCCCTTGAACCTTCGACAGGGTAAGACGTGTCGCTCTCGAGTCCCACTTGTGCGACCCGCTAAGGGCCCATTCGTAGAAATACCGAGGTAATCACCGTGATCCGAGAAATCGAAGTGACAGTACTTCAAATCATTTTGGTTATTAGTGCAATTTATTACGTAGTTACTTTTGTCAATGCAACAAAGTAAAAACATGAAGTAAATCATACAAGAAAATATTACATCCGATCCGGGGGGTACACACGGAAATATCCCCCGTGAAACAGAAGGGGAAGAGGAAAATGCCGACAATAGCAATAGCAATGTAAAGGCGATTGATCTAAAAATCGACATTGACGACATAACACTGGACAAACTCAGCAGACAATGGAAGACTAAAAAGAGTACGAAAAGACTAAATCCAACGCCAAACCTGCTACGGAAGAAAACAATTCTATCGTCAAGTAACGTAAGTTTATTAGAAAACAAGATGAAGACGAAACAAATTAAAAAATCTACGAGTTCTTCCGCCACCGACATCGCGACGAAGATGCACCGAAAATACGGGAGAAAACAAACCCTTGTACGAAGAGTTACAAAAAATAATTACCACGTTAAACAATACCGTGGCACAATTGTCTAAGCAGCTCCAAGAAGAAAGAGAAACCAGGAGAATCATTCCGGAACCCTCAACTTCCTACAGCGCACATTCATTTATATCGAAAAATAAATTCGATGTATTGGACATTGAAGATGCTACGAGTACTCCGCCGCAACGGTCGTCGGACAAGGGAAAACCTGCAGGTCAAAAAGGCTCAACAACTGCAGGCCACATGGACGTCGAGAATGCGGCGAACAATAGGAAGCGAGCACGGACATCGTCAACCGTACCGTCACCCGCAATTAAAAAGGTTAGCGGTAAGTTGCCGCCGATAAATATAATGAGTCAATCATCGAAATCGACAATTGACCTGCTTCCATCCAAAGGTATGGCAAGTAAATTTTATGTCAAGAAAATTAGTGCTGCGAAACACTTAGTATATTTAAACACCCTCCAAGATTTTTGTTCGCGCGACTGCTCGCGCCAGCTTGCGGCGGCAAGCAGCCGCTCGCGCGAACCCTCTTGAGACGGTAGCCCCCAGTTGACTACCACTGCCGGAGCTGCGAACCACGGGCAGCGCCGATGAGTCGGCAGAATTAGACAATATATAAAAAACTAAGGAGTTCGATGCCTCGCATAGAGTTTAGGCTTATGATTGGGCGGTGCGTGCGACAACAAAGTGTATATAAAGCGGCGCAAAACGCACCTAGACTTACTTATTATTCCTCAGTCAAACTGAAAACATACGTAGCATTCAACTTTAATTTGAACAACCTTCGACTAATTGATTATTAAATAAATGAATATTAAGAATATTGCGATTAGAATAGGAGGAGTGAGCGAATGAGAGAGAGAGAGAGAAAGATAGAGAGAGCATATCCTGATTTCACCAATTCCCAATTTCCTAAAGGACACGGAAGTAACACCACGGCATTGCGCTGTGACCTATCTCGAGTGTCTATCCTTCGTTCCTTCGGAAGTAACACCCGGTCATTGCGACCGGACCTATCTCGAGAAGGACAATCCACCCTGGAGGGAGTAACACCCGGACATTGCGACCGGACCTATCTCCAAAGGGGTTTCCTACCATACCAAAGTGACCAAATCTGCACCTTCGTACCTAAGTAGTAGCGGCTGTCCATTGCGGTCAGACCCCGATCTCATCCATCGTTCCATAATCCATATTCCCCCTCTCTGAATGCGTGAGAAGAGTGCGAAAAGAAACTCTGGGCATTTAAAGCCGAAAATAGAATAAGTCGAGTGCGAGTGAGACGACGAACAACGTGTGTGTGAGAGAGAGATCGAGCGAAAACAGCGCCAAACAGCTGATCGCGTACGTGTGCAAGAGTGTGTGTTCGGGCAATACTATAGGAATTAGCGCAGGGACTTCTGTAAATACCAACATTAGAATAGGGAATTTACATTAAGAGGAATATAATTAGGAAAACGCGTGTATGGGAAATGTGTGATAGCGTAGGAAAATAAGCAATTGTACAGTAGAGATTAAGAGAACTGAATAAATCGAGAAGTTCATGTTATACGGTTTCACATTTCTTTATCGGCCTGCCCCGAACCTATTCATAAAGTAAGGTGCGGTCCTTTGGTTGTCAAACGCTAGAGGGACGTACCGTTACACTACATAGGGCCAACATTAATCCCGACACAATTAAAACAGACGAAAACGATAATTTTCTAATCACAGACCTCGAAAATAAACTAAACGTTTTAGGCACACACTTCGAATCAGTTCACACACAAAACGACGGAATGGGAAAGGAACAGCTGTCCCGATTAATTAAATATAAAATAGACTCGCCAAAAGAAGAAATTATGCAGAACAAACACAACAACACAACAGTTTGCAATTTCACCTTAGATAACACAGCAGACAACCCTAATATAAATTTGGTCCCTCCTGATTATTTCATATCCAGTTTTCAGCTAGTATCCATCATTAAAGGCCTAAATAATAAAAAATCATCCGGTTTCGATGATGTTTAATCGCGCACGATTTCGTACCGATTACGCGGGAAGGTTCGGATACGGCTCGTCGGGGTGCAGAAATGAACACTGTATGCCACAGAGCAATGTATTTTCCAGAACTATAAATAAAGCCTTACGCACTAAATAAACACTAAACTTAACACTAAAAAAAAGGGATAAGCCCAGTCCGTTTATCTAACTTAGCACTTCGACTCGAACAGATGAGATTCCAAATATCTCGCTGAAAAAAATTCCTGGGCGTTTCATCTTTTATTACACGATAATATTTAACAATTGTCTAAACCTTCACTACTTTCCAACAGCTTGGAAAACAGCAAAGCTAATAACTATAAAAAAGAAAGGGAAAAACGGTGCCTCCCCAGCTAACTATAGACCCATAAGCCCTGTATCGAACATCAGCAAAATATTTGAAATCATTATTAACAAGTCCATAAACACGTTCTGTTCAAAAAATAACATAATCCCAGAGCATCAATTCGGTTTTAGACATAGACATTTTACGATTCACGCGATAACCAAATTCACTTCGGACATTTGCTGGGCGCGTAACGCGGGCGATTGTGTAGGCGCATGTTTCATTGACCTGGAGAAAGCATTCGATACGGTGTGGCTTGACGGACTTTTCTACAAACTCTTAAAAAAGGAATTCCCCGTACATCTAGTAAAAATGTTATGGGACATGCTTCATAACAAAAATTCATATTAGTGAACGGCACCGAAAAATCGGATAGTCTTCGCTATAAAGAACGGACTTCAACAGGGAACCGTAAATTCCCCCATTCTGTTTAGCATATACATAAGTGACCTACTAAAAATGAACGACATGAACAAATCGAATCACAAATTCTCAATTGCCTTCGCGGACGATCAGCTTGTATACATCAGAGGCAACAAACCTTCGGTAATAAAAACAGAATTACAAGAGCTAGTTAGGAAAATCCAGGAATTTTTCCACACATGGAAACAAAAAATTAATACCGAAAAATGTGAAACGATTTTGTTCAGGCCGTACATTTCACGGATCTCCGAAGCTAACGCTGACGTTAGAAAGCACTCTAGACTGTTCAGTGTACTAGACAATAGCGCTCTACCAATCAAAATTCAGCACACGAACGTCGTCAGATATTTAGGCATATACTTAGATTTTAAGCTCAATTACACCGATCACGTTAAAATTCAAATCCAAAAAGCAAAAAATACATTTCACCTCCATAAAAGACTATTTTACTCCAAGGATTTGCACACATCTGTAAAAATATTATGCTATAAAACTCTCATCAGACCGATATTAACATATGGCTGCCAAATATGGTTTAACATAAGCGCGAGCACAATGGAAAAACTTAGAATTTTTGAACGAAAATGCCTCAGAGCTTGCCTAGGGAAATACAGGTCACTACAGTCAAATTACACGAAATTGATCAGAAATACTCAAATCTACGAAGAAGCTAAAATAATAAGAATTTACCTATTTATTTTGAGACTAATAAGAAACCATTGGGCCTATATTCCTTCAATTCAGTTAAACAGTCTTATTTATTGCTCGGCGTATCCGAACCGACTATACTGTGAATTGACAAGACACACCGGCTATACTCCGCCTGAATCATTCACCTACTTAGATGCCCAAGGTTATATACAAAATGCAGACAACATCCCGATAATTTACCATGTTAACCGAAAAACATACAACAAAAAAATACTATACAACCCAAACCTGGAAAGTGATAACCCAAACTTAAGATTTGATTATAGATTAACCACTATTGACAAAAAGGACAAGCACAGAAAAAATTAAAAAAGGTATTGGTGGCTGTAAAGGCATCATGAAAATATATAAATACTATGCCACAGCATTAGATCAGATACTCTACTCCTACAGACACAGACGCTTTATTCGAGCCACAGTGTATTTACATAAATAATAGATGCAAGTTATCCGGTTGGTTGTACTAGTGAGGTTTTCTGGTACAACATGAATTCTATAGTCGAATAAACTAGGTTTTATTTGTATTTAATGCCAAAGGTAATATCTAAGTTCTACATAGCGATAAGTACAATTATTTTTCAAAAGAACAGCGTCCGATCCTCGATAGTATAGTGGTTAGTATCCCAGTGTCACTCGAACCTCCGTGGAGGAAAGACGTGACAGCCCTTAGCGCAGCAGGCGCCAATTTCTAAGACGCGACGCAGTACAAGCGCATAACGTTTCGTTTTATCAGTGAAAACAGTTTTTTTTAGTGAAGAACGAACAATACAAACAATATAGAGTCTCTCGACCTATCGGAAGGGGTTCAATCCCCTGCTAGTGAAAGTGATGGGTTATTTAAATCAATCAATCCAATAAGAAATACAAAAAGTGAAATCAATCCTACGACAACCATAGAAAATTCTCAATTAAATGGACAAGAACTTCATGGACCGACACAACTTTCATCTCGAGCATTACCGAAGATAGTTGAGGATATCGTAAGATACGACTCTAAAAAATTAACGATACGAAAAATTCAGAAACAAGGAGAAAAAATATGCAGTAAGAGATTAAACCCTACTCCAAACTTATTAAAGAAAAAAATTCATAAATCTCATGACGAAGAAAAGATGGCTAAAACAAAAAATCTGCAACAAGATAAAAATAAGCCAACATATGAAGACTTAGTAAAAAGAATAACCGATCTCGAAAAAATTATTGAAGATTTAAACAAACAGAAAAACGAAAAGCCCGGACCAAGCGGCACCTTCAAAGATCACCACACCATCAATCATCCATATGTATCTCAAAACAGATATGATATATTGAGAAATATTCAAGATGAAGAAATAAAAATAGTGCCTGAAAATGCAGACAAACGGCAAAAAAGGAATCAACCGAGTACCTCCACGCCATTGGAAACAAAAGCGGACTTGACCGTACCGGCCAACCCTCCAAGGAAGGCCAAAACAAAGCAACCAGATGTGCAACAATCGCAAGGCAAACGCGCTCGCTTCATCGACAACGCCGACACATGCCAACCATCGGTACCTGACCCGAAGCCCAACAGACCGCCGCCGATTAACATATTAAGTACATCTTCAAAAATCCCTATAGATACGTTAAAACGAGCAGGTAATATTACAAATTTCTACGTAAAGAAAATTAACAACAACAAACACCTATTACACACTGAAAACGTAACAGAATTCAAAAACGCTTGCGTTATATTAAAACAAAATGACATTAAATTTTACACATATACACCCAAATCCGCCAAAACACAAATAATACTTCTAAAAAATCTCGAAGGCGACTTTGAAGCTAATAAGGTCCTAGAAGAATTAAAGAATACTAAGATAGATAATGTTAATTTTATAAGTGTGCATAAATTTAGCACCAAGCACTCAATTCGGGAAAACAAAAATCTGTCAATATTCCTAGTTAAACTCTCGCCGGAAAGTAAAATAGGAAAACTCAAACAGATTAGAATACTCCTTCACTCAGTAGTGACGTGGGAAAAACTGAATAAAAAAGATAATATACAATGCAAAAAGTGTCAGCGGGTTGGTCATGCAGCAGCGAACTGTAATCTGGAGTACAGGTGCGTAAAATGCGACCAAAATCACAATCCAGGAGAGTGCAAACTTCTTCCTCTCGGCCACACAGACCGCGATTCAACCTCGAGCCAACCCTTCTGCGTGAATTGCAACAGTTTCGGTCATCCAGCTTCTTATAGGGGGTGCCCGAGACTGATGGAATACAGGCAAAAAATCGAAGAGAAAAAAGAACTGGTAAATTTACAGCGCATCCAAAAATTAAAAAGGTTTAACAACACAATAATCCCTAACAAATCGTTTAGTGAAGTAGTCACAGGAAGAAAAAATAACACTCAAACTATAACACAACATCACCAGATTAATAACATTTCACAATCATCAAATTCAAATAGTAATTCTGCGACCGTTACCAACCTTAATAATCAGAATCGTACATTAAACAATCCCATGCAATCATTCGAACTTATGTTAAGCCAAATTTCAAACACAATTAATGTACAATTATCAGAAATAGCAAGACAAGTCTCACGTAATACCGAAAGAATAAACACCATCGCTGAGGCCTTCGGTTTATCGCTAATCAATAATGAGTAGTCCGACCAATCGTAACTCAATTTCAATTGAGAATCTTAAAATTATATCCATAAACGTTAACTCCATTATTACAAATGAAAGAAGAGTCACTCTCCTGGATTGCTTGCAAACACATCGACCGGACGTACTATTTTTGTGCGAGACGAAACTAAACTCGTCTCATAAGCTAAGCTTTGCGGATTACGATATAATTCGAAACGATAGGCGCAATGCTAAACAGGGTGGGGGAACTGCCATCATTGTCAGACGCGACATCAAGTATAAAACAATACATGCAATCCACACGCCAGAACGACCCGTTTTCGAATCAACCGTTATCGAGATCAGACTACAAGACAATTCAAAGCTCTTTTGTGTAGCCGCTTACGCGACCAGCAACTGTAAGAAAGAATTCATGACGGAGTTTAAATCGCTCTTCGACAAACTCGACTTAAATAACATAAACAATTATTACATTCTTGCTGGCGATCTGAACGCCAAACACATCGCATGGGGAAATTCTCTCAATAATGCCAGAGGAATTTCTCTACAAAAATGGTATCTGGAAAACCAAGTAATATATCAAACAAACCTATTGAGTAGTGCAAAGCCATCATTTCCAAAAAGCAATTCATTTCTTGACCTTTGTCTATCGGATAATAGAATCACATTTAACAACACGATTAAAATCAACGACACCGATTTCCTGGACACTTTAGACTATGACAGTGACCATAGAGCCTTACTCATGTATATTTCAATAGACAAAAACGACTGGCTCCTAGACGTACAGACGCCCATGGAAAAGTACAATTTCAATAAAGCCGACTGGGACAAATTCACAAGTATCTTAGAACAAGACACAATCTACATACCAGACGACAGAAACTTATCGATAAACGAAATTGACACTCACATAGAAAACCTCAACACTCACATCAAACATGCAATACACACATCAGTACCACTTATTGACAGAAACTTTAACTCAACTGACAAATACGTAACAGGTAAAATAAAGAACCTGAGAAAAAAGAAGAGCCGGCTAATAACACATATTCACAACCTGTCGAAGCTCAATCACTTCTGTCCCAACAACGAAAACTTAATAGCAATCCTAATAGTACTATTAAAAAATCTCAGATACGAAATCAAAAAAGCATTCCAGGAATCCGTAAGCAAACACTGGAAAAACAAAGTATCAAAAATTTCTCTAAAAGACAGTAAATCTTTGTTCCCACAAATAAATAGCATATTTCGTTCAAAACACAGTAATAACATCGACACACTACAAATCCCCAGCTCAAATCTAGAATTAATACAAAAGGCCAGCATAAATCCCGATACATTAAAAAAAGACGCAAACGACAATTTCTTAATCACGGACATTGAAAACAAACTGAACGTATTAGGAACTCACTTCGAAATAGTACATACACAAAACGATGGAATGGGGAAAGAACAATTATCACGTTTAATTAAATATAAAATAGATACCCTTAAAGAAGAAATCGTTCAGGACAAAAACACTAACACAACAGTTTGTAACTTTACACCAGACAACACAGCAGACAATCCTAACATAAACATCGTACCGCCCGATTATTTCACATCCATCTTCCAGCTACAGTCTATCATTAAAGGTTTAAACAACAAAAAGTCATCCAGTTTTGACGAAATCCCAAACATTTCACTAAAAAAGATTCCCTCGCGTTTTATACTGTATTACACTATAATTTTCAATAATTGCTTAAATCACCACTACTTCCCAAAGACTTGGAAAGTGGCAAAACTAATAACAATTAAAAAGAAAGGTAAAAACGGCGCCTTTCCCTCTAGCTATCGACCCATAAGCTTACTACCGAACATTAGTAAAATCTTCGAGGTTATAATTAATAAGGCCATAAACACGTTCTGCACCAACAACAACATAATTCCAGATCACCAATTTGGCTTCAGACACAGGCACTCGACAATTCATGCGATAAACAAATTCGTTTCGGACATTTGCTGGGCGCGTAATGTGGGCGATTGCGTAGGAGCATGCTTCATTGACTTAGAAAAAGCGTTCGACACCGTATGGCTTGACGGATTGTTTTATAAACTATTAAAAAAGGAATTTCCCAAGCACTTAATAAAAATGATATGGGATATGCTGCACGACAAAAAGTTCATTGTAGCAAGTAACACCGAAAAATCGGATAAGACATTCAACATAAAAAATGGGTTACAACAGGGTACCGTAAACTCCCCCATTCTGTTTAGTATATTCATAAGCGACTTGCTGAAAATGTTTGATATGAACAATGCCAACCACAAATACTCAATAGCCTTCGCCGACGATCTACTTGTGTATATCAGAGGCAATAAACCGTCAATTATAAAAACTGAACTGCAAGAGCTAGTTCGTAAAATTCAGGATTATTTTCACACCTGGAAGCAGAAAATTAATTCAGAAAAATGCGAAACCATACTGTTCAGACCGTACATCTCACCAATCTCCGACGCTAACGCCGACGTTAGAAAACACTCCAAACACTTCTGTGCATACGATAATAGTAACCCACCGATTAAAATCTCACACAAAAACGTTGTAAGATATTTAGGAATACACTTAGATTTCAAACTGAACTATAACGATCACGTCATAATCCAGATACAAAAAGCGCAAAACGCATTTCACCTCCACAAAAGACTTTTGTATTCTAAAGATTTACATACATCTGTGAAAATTTTTGCCTATAAAACTCTGATCAGACCAATCTTAAGGGGCCTCACCACCAGCGGCATTGCAAGGGTTTAGCTCATATATTGTAGCGTTCGCATTTTTCATCCGATTTTACTAAACTTGGGGTCATTTTGAAGATAAAGGATGAATGCACGAGATGATAGAACAGTTTTTCGAAATTCGGTTTTTTTCTATACGAAAAAATGTTTTGAAAATCAGTAATTTTCTCGGTTCATTTTCATATAGAAAGAAACCGAATTTCGAAAATCTGTTCTATCAGCTCGTGCATTCATCCTTTATCTTTAAAATGACCCCAAGTTTTTTAAAATCGGATGAAAAATACGAACGCTACAATATATTAGCTAACGCGTGTTTTTGACGATTTTCCCAAATAACACTTATGGCGCAGTGCTGCCCCTTGGAAATAGCGTCAAAATGGTCGAAGCTTGACCCCCCACCACGGCCATACACACACAGGAATGAGTCGGTGTGCGTTTTCCTTTCTGGAAGTACCTGACCAATTCTGACCGTAAGGGAACCCTTCGCTCTTGGCTTACATTGTAAGCCTTGCAAGTGAAAATCTTGAAAAGGAACACCGACTCTTGTTATGAAATGCACACACATCGGAAAGGAGGAATATTAGCCTCGACGCATTGCAAGGCTTCAGCTCATATATCATATCTTACGCATTTTTCATCCGATTTTACTAAACTTTGGATCATTTTAAAGATAAAGGATGATTGCACGAGATGATAGAACAGTTTTTCGGAATTCGGTTTTTTTCTATACGAAAAAACGTTTTGAAAATCAATAATTTTCTCGGTTCATTTTCGTATAGAAAAAAACCGAATTTCGAAAAACTGTTCTATCATCTCGTGCAATCATCCTTTATCTTTAAAATGATCCAAAGTTTAGTAAAATCGGATGAAAAATACTTATTATCTGACTAATTAGCCCGACTGCAGGTTACCAGTCGCATGGAAAATGCCTTACTTTCTCAACTCGGAACATTGCAAGGCTTCAGCTCATATATCATATCTTACGCATTTTTCATCCGATTTTACTAAACTTTGGATCATTTTAAAGATAAAGGATGATTGCACGAGATGATAGAACAGTTTTTCGGAATTCGGTTTTTTTCTATACGAAAAAACGTTTTGAAAATCAATAATTTTCTCGGTTCATTTTCGTATAGAAAAAAACCGAATTTCGAAGAACTGTTCTATCATCTCGTGCAATCATCCTTTATCTTTAAAATGATCCAAAGTTTAGTAAAATCGGATGAAAAATACTTATTATCTGACTAATTAGCCCGACTGCAGGTTACCAGTCGCATGGAAAATGCCTTACTTTCTCAACTCGGAACATTGCAAGGCTTCAGCTCATATATCATATCTTACGCATTTTTCATCCGATTTTACTAAACTTTGGATCATTTTAAAGATAAAGGATGATTGCACGAGATGATAGAACAGTTTTTCGGAATTCGGTTTTTTTCTATACGAAAAAACGTTTTGAAAATCAATAATTTTCTCGGTTCATTTTCGTATAGAAAAAAACCGAATTTCGAAAAACTGTTCTATCATCTCGTGCAATCATCCTTTATCTTTAAAATGATCCGAAGTTTAGTAAAATCGGATGAAAAATACTTATTATCTGACTAATTAGCCCGACTGCAGGTTACCAGTCGCATGGAAAATGCCTTACTTTCTCAACTCGGAACATTGCAAGGCTTCAGCTCATATATCATATCTTACGCATTTTTCATCCGATTTTACTAAACTTCGGATCATTTTAAAGATAAAGGATGATTGCACGAGATGATAGAACAGTTTTTCGGAATTCGGTTTTTTTCTATACGAAAAAACGTTTTGAAAATCAATAATTTTCTCGGTTCATTTTCGTATAGAAAAAAACCGAATTTCGAAAAACTGTTCTATCATCTCGTGCAATCATCCTTTATCTTTAAAATGATCCAAAGTTTAGTAAAATCGGATGAAAAATACTTATTATCTGACTAATTAGCCCGACTGCAGGTTACCAGTCGCATGGAAAATGCCTTACTTTCTCAACTCGGAACATTGCAAGGCTTCAGCTCATATATCATATCTTACGCATTTTTCATCCGATTTTACTAAACTTTGGATCATTTTAAAGATAAAGGATGATTGCACTAGATGATAGAACAGTTTTTCGGAATTCGGTTTTTTTCTATACGAAAAAACGTTTTGAAAATCAATAATTTTCTCGGTTCATTTTCGTATAGAAAAAAACCGAATTTCGAAAAACTGTTCTATCATCTCGTGCAATCATCCTTTATCTTTAAAATGATCCAAAGTTTAGTAAAATCGGATGAAAAATACTTATTATCTGACTAATTAGCCCGACTGCAGGTTACCAGTCGCATGGAAAATGCCTTACTTTCTCAACTCTGAACATTGCAAGGCTTCAGCTCATATATCATATCTTACGCATTTTTCATCCGATTTTACTAAACTTTGGATCATTTTAAAGATAAAGGATGATTGCACTAGATGATAGAACAGTTTTTCGGAATTCGGTTTTTTTCTATACGAAAAAACGTTTTGAAAATCAATAATTTTCTCGGTTCATTTTCGTATAGAAAAAAACCGAATTTCGAAAAACTGTTCTGTCATCTCGTACATCCATCCTTTATCTTTAAAATAGCCTAAATTTTATTAAAATCGGATGAAAAATGCGTAAGATATGATGCATGAACTAAACCCTTGCAATGTTTCGGGTGGAGAAAGTAAGGTAGAAATTCGACAAATTCAACCAGGGGTGACCGAATGCCGTGAAAGGGTTTGCAATGTATTCTTCGCAGGAAATAGGTTCCCCGTAATAAAATCACAACAAGAGTCGGTGTTCCTTTTCAAGATTATCACTTGCAAGGCTTACAATGTAAGCTAAGAGCGAAGGGTTCCCTTACGGTCAGAATTGGTCAGGTACTTCCAGAAAGGAAAACGCATACCGACTCATTCCTGTGTGTGCGAGACGAAAATGAACCGAGAAAATTATTGATTTTCAAAACGTTTTTTCGTATAGAAAAAAACCGAATTCCGAAAAACTGTTCTATCATCTCGTGCAATCATCCTTTATCTTTAAAATGATCCAAAGTTTAGTAAAATCGGATGAAAAATGCGTAAGATATGATATATGAGCTGAACCCTTGCAATGTTCCGGGTTGAGAAAGTAAGGCATTTTCCATGCGATGCGTGACGCATCGAATCTTCAAAGTTGTCATAACTTTTTCAGTTATGAAATATTGTTGTTCAACCTCGTACTCCTAGAATTATATAAAAAACTGGTTAAAAATTATTTCAGTGCTACTTTCGGTATAGTGTGAATAGTATGTTTAAAATTGGTAATTAAGCTAATGTATCTATGTTTATAATATTTTATAAATCTAATGTATGTTTGTATATAATATTTTATTAATTGTGTTTAGTGCCAACTGAGACCCAATAAGAAAAATTGTTCGGTGTTATAAATAAATATGATATAAATGTAAAATACAATCAGGGTTTCAGATGCCGTGAAAGGGTTTGCAGTGTATTCTTTACGAATAGTTAATTTCGAGCAGTCTAATTCGTACATGCATTTCAATGAAGAAGCGTTTATGACGAGTGCAGTAAATAGGTTACGGGTACTAATTGGCGTATCATAAACTACCTTGACCGCACCAATCTAGTCATCGGTAACCGGTAACCGCCGCTGACGTATACGGTCCGGGAAAAACCCCGCGAGCGACTTCGCCCGAAAATGTAACGAGATTCCATTTCGCCAATTTGCCATAGTAATATGAGGGCGCTAATTAGGAAAATAGTGTAGGGTGGGGATGACCACCCCCAAAGTATTCTCGGAGTTGATGAACTCATTACGGAGAAGTCGATCACCAAGGTCGTTCGAAGTAGTAATTCGGTAAAGTGCGGATTTTTTGGAGTGTTCGGCATAAGTGCCTATTTATATAAAATGCCATCGGCCAAAGGACAGCTCCACATGCAAAGAAAAAAGAGAAGAACACCGGTGCAGCTTGTAACTTGTTGCAAGAAAAAAAGGAGACGGGTGAGTATAGACGATTCACCTGCAAACGCAGGCGAACAAATTTTTTCAAATGGTGGTGGTGATGAATATGTAGAAGATGCGGATCCTTCCCTTCCTCCAATGCACATAGAGCGCGAAAGTAGTAAAAAAAACGACGTGCCTTTTGTATTGTCGGGTCGACGTGTGGTAAACCTACCGTTTTTTCTTGCACGTATACAAGCAATTAGTGTACATACTCCGTTTTCGTGCACAATTGCGGATATGTATCCGATAACCGAAAATCGGCACGGTTTTGTATCCACAATAAAATTGAAGTGCGGAGTATGTGGATTAATAGCTTCGGTGGAAACTGATGACATTTCATCTGAAACTGCAAATGTCAACACCTGTTTCGTATCAGGAATGGTAGCAACAGGAGGTGGACATTCGCAGTTACGTGAAATTTGTGCCGCGATTGATATGCCTTGCATGGCAAATAAATCATGGACAAGATACCATGAAATTGTTTCAGACAAGTTTCGCGATATTGCATGGAAGCTTATGTCTGAAGCAGCAGAGGAGGAAGCGGAAATCGCTCGCCTAACGGGAGAAGTAGACGAAAACGGTATTCCCTGCATTACTGTCGTCGCCGATGGATCGTGGGCCAAACGATCCTATAAAACAAAATATGATTCGCTTTCGGGAGTAGCGGTAATAGTCGGTTTTGCGACCAAAAAAATTCTATTCATCGGAATACGTAATAAATATTGCTCCTATTGCGAGCGTTCAAGCGCGTTAAATTTGCCGAAGAAATCGCATTTTTGTTTTAAAAATTTTGAGGGATCCAGCACGCGGATGGAGGCTGACGCGATAGTAGAGGGTTTCGCCAAAAGCCTTGAAATGCATAACATGAAATACACGAAATTAATCGGGGATGGGGACAGCAGTGTGCATCGGAAGCTCATCGATGCATTGCCGTACGGGCCGCATACATTGGTCCAAAAAATTGAATGTAGGAATCACATTTTGCGTAATTACGGCAGCCGATTACAAGCTATTTGCTTAAATCGAAAGATCGGGACGGTTATTGATAGAAATGTAATTCGAAAGAATTTACAACGGTTACGAAATGCAGTTACTTCGGCAATAAAATTCAGGAAAAATGACCAAAATTTAACGCAAGCTCGCCGGGTTGAGGAGCTGCGTAAAGACATACTAAATGGGCCTAACCATATATTTGGCAATCATACAAAATGCGTAGAACGCGGATACTTTTGTGACGGCAAATTAAAAGTAGGCGAAACAAATATTGTACCACATTTACGAGAAGTGGGAATTTTCTCAGATGTAGAATCTGCAATGCATCGCGTTGCAGCGAATGCTTCGAGTTTGGTGTGGGACGTTGATAACAACGTCGTTGAATTATATAATTCTCAGGTAGCAAAATTTATAGGGGGCAAAAGAATCAACTTTGCCCTCCGCGGCTCATACCAGACTCGTTGTCTCGCTGCAGTCGTTAGCATGAATTCGGGTGGCGCACTGCATCGCGAGTTTCATAGAGAATTATTTAAAAAATCTCCGGGAAAATTCACAGCAATGTTCGTAACAAACATGATGTCAACTCGGGGACAAAAGAAAAATAGTCAGAAGCGCCGTAGAAAACCAAATCGTTTGGCGATACAATCCGTTGACGGCGATTACGGACCAGACGCGGCTTGCCCTATTGCGTCCGACGTATGCGAAGAGACCTTTCTTCGTGCACGCGAGACATTCCTAGATACGTTGCATAAAGAAGACCCTTCCGATATTGAGGTGAATACTCGTGGACAAGTGTCATCGGTTGAATGGAATGAGCAACGTCGGAAACGTTTCACTGCCTCCATTTTCGGATTAGTGTGCAAGAGAAGACCTCGGACTTCTTGCGCAAAATTGGTAGAGAATATTCGATATCCGTGCTTTTTAGGCACTAATAGCACGAAATGGGGAATTGAGAAGGAACCATTGGCTATTAGTCAATTCTCCCGCGAGTACAACCTCAATGTCATAGGAAGCGGTCTGGTTGTTGATAAATTTTTGCCGTATTTGGCAGCTTCTCCTGATGGGTTGATTGGTAAAAATGCTATCATCGAAGTCAAATGCCCGGCTTTGCTGAAGTGTTTGACGCCAATCGAAGGCATTGAACAAGGCAAACTTGCGTTCATGCAATTAGAAAATGGGGTGCCTAAGTTAAAAATTGAGAACAATTATATGTACCAGGTACAGGGTCTTTTGCATGTGACCCGCCGGCAATGGTGTTATTTTGTTGATTGGTCGCCTAAGGGCATGATTGTTGATCAAATTGAACGTGACGACTATTTTTGGTCCGACAAAATGGAAGAAAAGTGTTAAGACTCCGGATAGTTAGAGCCTATGGTATTGTTTCGTTACAAAAACTCGTTTGAGTTTTGACCAAGTAAATTTATTATAAAAAGAAAACTATTAAAATATACTACAGTTCGAAAATATTGAATGTGCAAGTCCTGAGTTTCTTGCTTTGAAAAACTGAATTGCAAGTCCTGAGTTCCTTGCTCTGAATTTTGAATACTGATCGTTCAGTTGATTTTTTGTGACTGCCTGACTGACAGCCCTATGCTGCCAAAATCGGCCTTGGAAGGGAATGCCCGTGGGTGGGGGTGCGGCGATGCCAAATGTCCGTTGGTGACGGGGAAAATTGGCAACGTCGCGTAAAATGCAATGCGGCCGCGCTCGTGGCCGTCAGGTACCCCACGTGGGCACCGCGTTGGGCCGACGGAAAGGGCCGACGAAAAGGCCCGACAGAGAGGCCCGACGGAAAGGGCCGACGGAAAGGCCCAAGAGGCCCATGATGCCCATGTGTCATGCAGGACGAGGAAATTCGGCGTTCCGCCTAATCCTTGTCCCGTTAGAGTCCGAGTGCAGGTTTATGATACGTCAATTGCTATTGAGACTCGAAGAGCCAAGAACTTGGAAGTGCAAGATGTGTTAAAAATAATAAATGAGTAAAATCTTCCAATTCCTTGACTTTCGAACGGAACATATAATAAAACAAAATTGGCTATGGAAATCGAAATCCGTTAATCTCAAAAATAGCTAAGTTCGCACGTCCGCATCATAAACCGATGGGTCTACGTGTTCTTAACATACCGCCCACCTTGAATGAATCGCATTCAATTAATCTAAAAACAGTACATTAATACACATATACGTGCATGGATGACGATACAATATGATTAACTTAGTTACTAGAGTCCATTAAATAAACACAAATAAAAGTTCAGTTCAGAAGAATGACAATTATGTTTCTTCTTCGTCTTAATCGATGGGAAGGATGCAGATTTTTGTGATAGGGCGTTGCATGATGCCACTATTAGTCCGTACTGACACAACGCGTGTCACATTGTCTCGTCCTGGATGAAGTTCGGTGATACGACCCAACCGCCATCGCAAGGGTGGTAAGTTATCTTCCCTTAAGATAACCATGGTACCTGGTCGTATGGTCTGTGTCATTGTGCTTGACCACTTATGCCGCTGTTGTAGTTGGTGTAGATACTCCCGTTGCCAACGCTGCCAAAAATGCTGCAACATTTGCTGAAGATGCTGGTATCTACTAAGTCGATTAGTTCTGACATCAGTTAAATCAGGTTCCGGAAGTGCAGTTAATGAGTCTCCAATTAAGAAATGACCAGGAGTTAACGGAGATAAATCATTGGGATCATTTGAAATAGGAGACAATGGACGAGAATTGAGGCATGCTTCAATTTGCGTTAGTACAGTGTAAAGTTCCTCATATGTGAGGTGTGTCTCACCTATGACGCGTTTGAGATGAAATTTCGCGGATTTTACTGCACTTTCCCATAATCCACCAAAATGTGGTGCACGAGGTGGAATGAGATGCCATTCAATACGGTCGCGTGATAATGCGTTCGATACTTGTTCTTGAACCTCGTCATTAGTAAGTAGAAGTCCTAATTCACGTAGTTCGTTACGCGCTCCGATGAAATTTGTGCCGTTGTCCGAATAAATCCTATGACATTTACCCCGTCGTGAAATGAATCGTCTCAAACAGTTAAGAAACGCATCTGTTGAGAGATCATGAGCCAATTCTATGTGAATAGCCTTTGTCGCGAAACAGACAAACAAGCAAATATACGTTTTCATTGTCGCACGGCTACGCGTTTTTTCCTTTAGTAAAAACGGTCCTGCGTAATCCACTCCGCAAGAGTGAAATGGTCGGTTGGGTGTTACCCGTGATGCAGGTAATGTGCCCATAATGTACTTCGTTCCGATGGGTCGCACTCGGAAACAAGTTACGCATTTTCTAAGCACGGCTTTAACTGTATTCTTACATGCAAGTGGCCAATATTTGGTTCGTATCGACGAAATTACTGCCTGGCAGCCTGCATGCATCAAACGTACGTGCTCATCGCGAATGATGAGCTTTGTCAGTGAATGATTCGCACTTAAAATTATTGGATGCCGATGTTCGTAAGGAATCGGCGCGTTTGATAGGCGACCGCCCACCCTGATAAGTCCATGGGGGTCACAAAATGGATTTAATGATCGCAATTTACAAGTTTTTGAAAGTTCACTGCGTTCCTGCAGTTCGCTTAACTCTTTCGCAAAGTCCTGCATTTGTGCAAATTTTAAAAGTCCGTTCATTGCACGATCACACTCACTCGGTCGCACACACCCGGATTTTCGCGCACTCTTAATTGTTCGTGCATTGTCCATAAACCGAAAACAATACGCAACCACTCGAATTAGTTTTTGCAGCGACAAATACCGCTCGAAAAGTTCTACACCTCGATCGACACTAACCACAAACACATGATTATGTGCACGTTCTTCTGGAACCTCTAAGGTTGTATCTTCGGGTGATGATGGCCAATGGTTTGCGTCCTTTGAAAGCCAGGCTGGACCGTTCCACCACAGGCTTGAATCCAATAACTCGCGGGGACTGATGCCTCTCGAGATGATGTCCGCTGGGTTCTCCGCGGATGGTACGTGATTCCAATTGTCATTGGTCAGATCTTGTATCTGAGAAGTCCGGTTTGCAACAAATGTTTGCCATCGACTTGACGGAGATTTAATCCATGCGAGGGCAATTTGTGAATCGGACCAAAAAAATTGATCATCAACACCTTGCTGCAGGGATGATGTAATGCGCTTCATAAGTTGTGCAAGCAAGAATGCTCCACAAAGTTCCAGTCGTGGAAGAGAGACCCTTTTCAATGGCGCAACCCTTGATTTTGCGCATAATAATTGTGCTGTGTGTAATCCCAATGAAGACGATGACCGGATGTATACACAAGCGCCATACGCGCTCTCCGATGCGTCGCAGAATCCATGTAATTGCACCGATGTACTGTCGTGGCATCGAGCAAGTCGTGGAATTGACAGAGAATTTAGATGAGTCAAGTCCGCCGAAAATTGTAACCAAAGTGCATGCAGATCTTGAGGGAGCGATTCATCCCAGTCAAGCTGCAACTGCCACATTCGTTGGAGAATAATTTTTGCTCGGATTGTTGCTGGACCAATGAGTCCCAGTGGGTCGAAAATTTGTGATATCATCGATAAAATTGCGCGTTTGGTAATTCTATGATGACTATTAAACTTTACTGAGTATTTCAGGTGATCTGTACCAGGATTCCATAAAAGTCCAAGAGTCTTGGGATCCTTATCAGCTTGAATCATGATGTCCTGTGAGGTAGTATCCTTTGATGATAAAATTCGAGAGTCGTTGCTGGCCCATTTTCGAAGATCAAAACCTGCTGCATCCAACAAGATGGAGATATCTCTCTTGAGTTCTCGTGCTTCGTCAATTGTCTGAGCACCCGTCAGTAGATCATCGACATAAAAATCCTTGATAATGGCGTTGCTCGCGGTGGGATGCTGTGTCCGAGATTCTTCTCCCAGTTGCCGAAGACACCGAGTTACCAAGTACGGTGCCGATGCTGTTCCGTATGTTATCGTATTGAGACGATAATGCTGAACTGGAGATGAACTGTCCCTTCTCCATAAAATCCGTTGAAAATCCCTTTGACTCTGGTGAATATTTATTTATCGGTACATTTTTGCCACGTCTGCCGACAGAACATAGTTGTGCAATCTGAATCGGATGACAATCGAGATGAGATCATCTTGCACAGTTGGACCCACTCGCTGTACCTCGTTGAGCGAAACTCCTGTACTGGTTTTCGCAGATCCATCGAAAACCACGCGAAGTTTGGTTGTTGTACTATCTACCTTGGTGACTGCATGGTGCGGAAGATAGTAGTTCGGAGATTCTTCATGAATTTCGTTTGACGGAATTTTCGACATATGTCCCAATTTTTCGTATTCGTCCATGAAGTTGATGTATTGTGCCTTTAATTCCGGTTGTTTTTCCAATTTTTGTTCCATTGAATGTAATCGCTTGAGCGCGATATCCTTCGACTTCCCCAACGCGGATATTTGATCTGTAAATGGGATGTTTACGGTGAATCTTCCTGTCTCATCTCGCGTTGTCGTTGATGTAAAGTGCTGCTCGCAAATGTTTTTGCGGTCGAGATCCTGAATGTTGCTGCTGTCCAAATTTTCAATTTCCCAAAATTGTTTCACCTGATTATGTAATTGTTGGTTGGTGATCAGATTACATGTTTTCCGGGAGGTTTTCTTTGTTTGAGACGTCATTTCTCCTGTGATGATCCATCCAAGCTGAGTTTTTTGGAGGATCGGTTCCTGAGGTTTTAACGAAATTCTTCCTATGCACAGCAAGTTCCAAAACAATCCTGCGCCGATAAGGAGATCGATTGGTCGGGATCGATCGAAATGAGGATCTGCTAAGACGATTCCTTCCGGTATTTTGAATTTTGATCCGTTGATCTTAAAATTAGGCATGTCGTCTGTGATTTTGTGTGCGACGAGACAAGACATCGTCGCAGTGAAGCCGTTGCATCGTGAATACAATTGCACGCGAGTTTTTTGTGTTAAATCGTGCGCAGATTGTTGGAATCCGGAAACTGTCGTTTCGGTTTTCGTACGCGGCAGGTTCAATCGCTGACATAAATTATGCGAAATAAAATTTACTTGAGAGCCCTGGTCGAGTAAAGCTCGACATTCGTGTCGTGATCCATCTTGGGCCTGTACGTATACCATCGCTGTTGCGAGAAGAACGTCCTTATCATCGTGGGCTAATGACTGCGCTAGTAGACTGGACTTTGTAGGTGATTTCGAAGACATGTGTGAATCTTCGGTGCTGTGCTCCTGAGCAGTGGCTTCATCTTCCTGTCTTGCGTTGCCTTCCAGATGAAGCATTGTATTGTGTTTCTTGGAACACTTCCTACACGATCCCGCGGTGCATTCCTTATTTTGATGTCCGGGCGACAGACAATTGAAGCAGATACGCAATTTCCTTACTTCTCTAAGTCGCGACGGTACCGATAAAGATTTGAATTTGTCACAGCCGTATATTGCATGTGACCCTTGACAAAGAACGCACATGGATTTCGCGGTCGTATGTGAAGCTACCCTATCCCGTTTCACGTGGTTTTGCGTGTTCCGAACCGTATGTTGCGGATGATGTGAAGCTTGTTTTTCCCCAAAAGTTTGAAACAAGTATTGGCAATGTTCTTCAAGAAAGTCCGTCATGATTCGCAAAGTTAATTTTTCTGATTGTTTCAGCATATGTTTATCCCACTCTGATTTTGTGTTTGAGTCTAATTTGGTGCTTACTAAATATATCACCATAGTGTCCCATGAATCTGTAGGTTCGCCTAATGAATTTAACGCTGCTAAATGATTATTCGTGTCGTCCAGTAATTGCCTAAGTAAGAGATATGACTGCTTCGCGATTGGCGCGAGTTCATACAATGATTTGATGTGGTGGTGAACAAGAATCGTAGGATTTTCGTAACGCTTCGTTAATCGTTGCCACGCCGTTTCGTAATTTGCGTCGGATACGCCTAACGTCTCTACAACGCGCGCAGCATCCCCTTTAAGTGCCGAGTTCAAGTAGTGAAATTTTTGAATATTAGTCAATGACTCGCGATCATGAATCATTGACTTGAACGTATCGCGAAATTTGACCCAATCTGAGTATGAGCCATCGAATTTTGGAAGTGTGATGATCGGAAGTTGCGCCTGTTGCCTATACGAAATTTGTTCCTCATGCAGATGCGAATGCAGAGACGATGCTGACACCGCACGTGTCAACCGCGTTGCCTGTGTTTCGCGTTTCAAGATTATTTCTTTTGCCCGTGCAATGACATCGAAATAATAATCTTCAAAGTTCGTACGCTTCGCGTTTTCCTCCTCAAGTTCGGCATCGTTAGTGATCGTTCGTTCAATTTGTTCTTGAACCACTTCGAACGTTTCGAACAGTGGTTCCGCTTTCGCAAGACGCAATTTAATTTCGCTACTTGAAGTGTTTTCTGTCACGTTATCAATATAAGTTCTGAATCGCGTTAAGGAAGCCTTGATATTCTTCCTCTTAAGTTTGAGATCTGACAGTGCCATTTTTGATTAACGCAAATTGAAGTCCAAGGTACAAGGAAAAGAAAGGAATGATTGGAGACTCACTCGTTCTGCTTGATGCGTGTCCTAATGCCTCCTTGGTTGCCCAAATGTACGGTCCAGGTACGAAGTCGTCTCTGGAGGTTCTTGAGGTGTTGTTGATACACCGGTCCTTGCGTATGAGTTCACTTGTTGGTAGTCACACAATTTGCAAATAAAGTTCTAGTGAGTACAAAGTCACTTAAGTCCAAAGTCGTTATTCACTAAGTTCGTTCACACTGTTTATCAGTTAATTCACTATTTGAATATGAAATTCGCGAACGGTCGTACACGTTACTTTACAGTTCGCGAAGTCTCCGGCTCGAAGGACCAAAAATGTTAAGACTCCGGATAGTTAGAGCCTATGGTATTGTTTCGTTACAAAAACTCGTTTGAGTTTTGACCAAGTAAATTTATTATAAAAAGAAAACTATTAAAATATACTATAGTTCGAAAATATTGAATGTGCAAGTCCTGAGTTTCTTGCTTTGAAAAACTGAATTGCAAGTCCTGAGTTCCTTGCTCTGAATTTTGAATACTGATCGTTCAGTTGATTTTTTGTGACTGCCTGACTGACAGCCCTATGCTGCCAAAATCGGCCTTGGAAGGGAATGCCCGTGGGTGGGGGTGCGGCGATGCCAAATGTCCGTTGGTGACGGGGAAAATTGGCAACGTCGCGTAAAATGCAATGCGGCCGCGCTCGTGGCCGTCAGGTACCCCACGTGGGCACCGCGTTGGGCCGACGGAAAGGGCCGACGAAAAGGCCCGACAGAGAGGCCCGACGGAAAGGGCCGACGGAAAGGCCCAAGAGGCCCATGATGCCCATGTGTCATGCAGGACGAGGAAATTCGGCGTTCCGCCTAATCCTTGTCCCGTTAGAGTCCGAGTGCAGGTTTATGATACGTCAATTGCTATTGAGACTCGAAGAGCCAAGAACTTGGAAGTGCAAGATGTGTTAAAAATAATAAATGAGTAAAATCTTCCAATTCCTTGACTTTCGAACGGAACATATAATAAAACAAAATTGGCTATGGAAATCGAAATCCGTTAATCTCAAAAATAGCTAAGTTCGCACGTCCGCATCATAAACCGATGGGTCTACGTGTTCTTAACAAAAAGCTAACGATATTTTATCATGAATGTCTTCTACCGGAAATCATTGATTCTCGTAAAGCTCGAAATCTTCCGATTCGCGATTCACCGCGTATTTTAGAAGCTCAGCGTGCATTTGCTTCACTTAGTAGAAAAAAGACTACCAAACAATAACACAGTTCCACCTATGCCTATGTATATATCTGTATTATATGTGTATATGTGTATATGTAAAATATGTAAATATGTATATATGTATATAGCTGAATCAATGCTTAAAAATCTGTGGATTTTACATTTATATTATATTTATTTATAACACCGAACAATTTTTCTTATTGAGTCTCAGTTGGCACTAAACACGATTTCGATTTTATTTCTAGAATAATTGTAAGCATGTTTCAGTACAAGTAGTCTATTATTTCAATTATTTATTTTATGAGACAGTAATTAGTGCCAGCTCTGACTCTGGATCTCAAAAGTAGCTACCTCCACGTGGTGAGATCTGGGAAGTTTTTGGCAAATAATGTCAATAGCTTGCAAATTGCTGCTATCTACTACTGTTTCTGAATACTTGTTGATGCTGAAAAATATAATATACATACATACATACATTAGCTTAATAATCAATTTTGAACATACTATACCGAAAGTAGCACTGAAATAATTTTTAATCAGTTTTTTATATAATTCTAGGAGTACGAGGTTGAAGAACAATATTTATGTTCACAACTTTTATATAATTATTTTATTTGTTTTATTGGTATGATGTTTTAAATTTTGATATTTCATAAATTTCAGTGTGTGACACCATAACTGAAAAAATTATGACAACTTTGAAGATTCGATGCGACGCATGTTTGGCGCGCCGCAGCGAACATTGAATCCCCCGAATTGCTTTTGACACGACGAACCGTACGAACGTGAAAAAGGTTACATCTCGATCCCTCAAGTCCCGACTGACCGTGAGAGGGGAATAGCTCGACTACACGGATACACACAACTTTGTCTAGGTACGGGGTGGGGACTGTCTTCCCCTACAGCCGCTGTAGTTCATATTTTTTCCGTTCCCGTCGCTGAAGTCACACACGACTCGAGCTCGAGGTGGTGAGGCCCCTTAACATATGGATGCCAAATATGGTTTAATATTAGTGCAAGTACAATGGAGAAAATTAGAATCTTCGAAAGAAAATATCTTAGAGCTTGCCTGGGAAAATACAGATCGCCGGAATCAAATTACACCAGATTAATAAAAAATACTAAAATTTATGAAGAAGCTAAAATAATGAGAATCGACATCTTCATTTTAAAATTAATAAGAAATCATTGGGCTCATATACCAACAATCACATCAAACAGCCTCATTTATTGTTCCGCGTACTCGGACCAGTTGTACTGTGATTTCACCAGACACACAGGATATACCCCACCTGAATCGTTCACCTACCTAGATGCAAAGGGCTACATTCAAAATATCGAAAACACTCCAATAATTTACCACATAAACCGGAAAACATATAACAAAAAAATATTATATAATCCAAACATGGATATAGATCATCCCGATTTAAGATTCGATCACAAACTTACCAGCATTGATAAAAAGGTCAAACACAGAAATAATAAAAAAGGTATTGGTGGTTGTGAACATAGTGCGGAGCAACATCAGTAGTACAATAACTTATTGTTAGTATTAAGATGTATTAAAATAGGTTCTATATATATGTCTAGTAGAATTAGCATCCATATTGGCACTCAATATTGTTCAGATATTAAATAATTATTCTTTATTATTCTTTTTACATGCTCAAAACAGAATTTATTTACACTTTTATATTAATACCAAAGAGTATAACAGACTGAATAAGATATAACCCAACTTGTACGGCTATTTTTGAAAAAACATCGTTCTGTCCTCGATAGTATAGTGGTTAGTATCCCCAGTATCCCTTGAACCTTCGACAGGGTAAGACGTGTCGCTCTCGAGTCCCACTTGTGCGACCCGCTAAGGGCCCATTCGTAGAAATACCGAAGGAATCACCGTGATCCGAGAAATCGAAGTGAAAGTACTTTAAATCATTTTGGTTATTAGTGCAGCTTATTACGTAGTTACTTTTGTCAATGCAACAAAGTAAAAATATTAAGTAAATCATACAAGAAAATATTACATCCGAACCGGGGGGTACACACGGAAATACCCCCCGTGAAACAGAAGGGGAAGAGGAAAATGCCAACAATAGCAATAGCAATGTAAAAGCGATTGATCTAAAAATTGACATTGATGACACAACACTCGACAGACTCAGCAGACAATGGAAAACTAAAAAAAGTACGAAAAGACTTAACCCAACACCAAACCTATTACGGAAGAAAACAATTCTATCGTCAAGTACCGTAAGTTTATTCGAAAACAAGATGAAGACGAAACAGATTAAAAAATCTACGAGTTCTTCCGCCGCCGACACCGCGACAAAGAGCGACGAAAACACGAGAGAAAACAAACCCTCGTACGAAGAGCTACAAAAAATAATTACCACCTTAAATAACACCGTGGTACAATTATCGAAGCAGCTTCAAGAAGAAAGAGAAGCCAGGAGAAATATTCCGGAACCCTCAACTTCCAACAACCCGCGCTCATTTATATCGAAAAATAAATTCGATATACTAGATATTGAAGATGCCACGAGTACTCCGCCGCAACGGTCGTCGGAGAAGGGAAAACCTGCAGGTCAAAAAGGCTCAACAACTGCAGGCCACATGGACGTCGAGAATGCGGCGAACAATAGGAAGCGAGCACGGACATCGTCAACCGTACCGTCACCCGCAATTAAAAAGGTTAGCGGTAAGTTGCCGCCGATAAATATAATGAATCAATCATCGAAATCGACAATTGACCTGCTTACGTCCAAAGGTATGGCAAGTAAATTTTATGTCAAGAAAATTAGTGCTGCGAAACACTTAGTATATTTAAACACCCTCCAAGATTTTAAAAACACTTGCACCGCTCTCAAAGACAACAATTTCGAATTTTTTACATACACGCCAAAATCAGAAAAAAATTTAACAATTTTACTAAAAAACCTTGAAGGAGACTTCGATACGTTTGAAGTACTTCAAGCGTTAAAAAATCAAAATATTGATAATATTAATTTTATAAATGTAAATAAATTCCATACAAAACGTTCAGTCAAAGAAAACAAAAATCTCCCAATCTTTATAGTACAAATATCTCCAGACAGTAAAATAGAGAACCTAAGACAAATAAAAATTCTTCTACACTCAGTTGTAGCATGGGAAAAATTAAATAAGAGCGAACCGATACAATGTAAGCGTTGCCAGCGCATTGGTCATGTAGCTGTAAATTGTAACTTAAGCTATAGATGCGTTAAATGCAGCGAAAGCCACGCGCCGGGTGAATGTAAACTCCCTGCGATTAGCGATATAAACAGACCCGAAGAACTGAAACCCTATTGTGTAAACTGTCAGTGTTATGGCCATCCAGCATCCTATAAAGGCTGCCCTAAATTAAAAGAACTTAAACAGAAAATCGATCTGAAAAAAGAAACTATTATGTCAGAAAGAATTAAAAAGATGAAAAGTTTAAATAATACCGTCGTACCGAATAAATCATACAGCTCAGTACTCTCTGGATATAAAAATAGTCAATCTCAGTCGTACAGCATCAATAATAACCAATCCGTAGAAATTCAGCCGCCCCCCGCGATAAAAATTACAGAGCACTCGTTCATGGAAGATATTAAAAACATGATCTCCGAAGCTTTAAATAGTCAATTACAAAGTCTAGTACAACAAATTGCATCCAACACACAAAAAATAAACACAATCATAGAAGCCTTTAGTTTAAATATAGCCCACAATGGCTAACATACCAGGTCACGCTAATCCAAATAATAAATTAACCATTAAACAACTACATATCATTTCAATAAATGTTAACTCCATCATCGCTAACGAACGAAGAGCGTCTCTCCTTGACTGCATAAACGTATATAATCCGGATATAATTCTAATGTGTGAAACCAAATTAAACTTTAGACATAAGCTTAATTTTAAAAATTACACAATAATAAGGAACGATAGACAAAATTCGAGACAAGGTGGCGGAACCGCAGTACTGATAAAAAACAAATTCAAACATAAATCGATCCAATTAAACAACGTTGAAAATAATACGATTCTAGAAACAACAGCTATATCGATCAATTTACAAAACAACACAAAGCTTTATCTCATTGCAGCCTACGCCACTAGTAATTGTAAAAAAGAATTTATACCAGAATTAGAAGCACTTTTTGAAAAATTAGAACTTAATAAAACAAACAACTTCTTCCTATTAGCAGGCGATTTAAATGCCAAACACACTGCATGGGCTAACTCTCTAAACAATAGCAGAGGTGTTTCCCTTAATAGATGGTACTATGAAAAACAAATTCCGTATAAAATGACACTTTACAGTACAGCAATACCATCCTTTCCAAAAAGTGAGTCATATCTAGATCTTTGCTTAGCGGATAACAGAATTATAATCGATAATTTAATAGACAACAAACTCGACACAATTGATTATGACAGCGACCACAGGGCACTAAAAATGCAAATATCTATTGATACAATGGATGAACTGCTAATAGACGAACAAACTGCTCCTCATAAACACGATTTTAATAAAACCGACTGGAATGTGTTTAAAAGCTTCCTAACGGAAAAGCCGGAATTTAATATTCCATATGACAAGAACCTTTCAACAACCGACATAGACTATTTTATCGACAAATTAAATTCAGACATATCCGAAGCAATAGATGTTACAATTCCCAAGACAGCTATTCATTTCAATGCAAGTGATAGGTATATCACGCCGAAAATCGAAAAACTGAGAAAACAGAAAAGTCGTATCATCACTAATATCAATAGACTCTCGAGACCAGAAAATTCCTCACATATAAATTCTACAATAGTAAAATCGCTTAAAAACACTTTAAAAATACTCAGATACGAAATAAAAAAAGCTTTTCAGGAATCGATGAGTAACTTTTGGAAAAAGAAGATCTCTTCCATATCCATAAAAAAGCCACAAGAGCTATTTGTAAAAGTTAACAGCATTTTTCGCCCGAAAGCAAGTAGCACTATAGAAACATTAAAAATACACAATAATAACATGCAGATCATTAGAAAGGCCGACCTAGATACTGATAAAATAAAAAAGGATACGGATAACAATCTCCTAATACACGATACAAATGATAAATTAAACATACTAGGCGCTCATTTTGAAACAGTTCACACTCAAAACAATGCAATGGGAAAAGAACAACTATCGAATATTATTAATAACAAAATAAATTTACTAAAATCTGAAATCAACGACGATAGACAGCAAAACAGGCCAGTCTGTACATTCTCACAAATAAACCCTGCCGACAGTCCATCCAGTGAACACGTTCCTCCAAACTACTTTACTTCTTTTAACACACTAAAAACCACATTCAAAAATCTAAACAATAAAAAGTCCTCCAGCTTTGACGGGATCCCTAATATATCGCTGAAAAATTTGCCACTCAGATATATATTTTATTATTCAATTATTTTCAACAACTGCTTAAACTTAATGTACTTCCCTAACATATGGAAAACAGCAAAACTTATTACCATTAAAAAGAAAGGAAAAGACGGTTCCAAACCAGATAGTTATAGACCAATCAGTTTACTACCTAATATTAGCAAAATCTTTGAAACAACAATTAACAATTCAATAAATTCCTTCTGCACAGAGAATAATATCATACCCGAACACCAATTTGGCTTCAGACATAAACACTCCACCATTCATGCCATCACAAAATTCACTTCCGACATATGCTGGGCCAGAAATGCAGATGATTGCGTTGGTGCTTGTTTCATAGACTTAGAAAAAGCTTTTGATACTGTTTGGCTGGATGGGCTCTTTTTTAAATTGATTAACAAAAAATTTCCACGACACCTGATTAAAATGATTTGGGATATGCTCCATGACAAACACTTCGTAGTTGTTGAGGGTCAAACAAGGTCAAGTAAAATATTTAAAATACACAACGGCTTACAACAAGGCACGGTTAATTCCCCGATCTTATTTAATATTTTTATAAGCGACCTTCTCACATTGTTCGGATTAAACTCAGACGTTAACAAAAAAGCCATAGCCTTTGCAGATGACCTTTTAATTTACATCAGAGGAAACAAACCGTCACACATTAAAATAGAACTGCAGGAGATTTTCAATAAGATTCAGGATTTTTTCAACACATGGAAACTAAAAATAAATACAAACAAGTGCGAGACCATATTATTCCGTCCATATATTTCAAAAATATCAAACGCAAATAATGATGTTATTCAAAATTCAAAACACTTCTCTATCCACGACAATAGCGGAGAGAGAATACAAATACCCCATAAACAAGTCGTTCGCTATTTAGGAGTTCACCTGGATTTTAGACTTAACTACACCCAACACATTCATATCCAAATTCAAAAAGCGCAAAAAGCATTTTTAAGTCATAAAAGACTTTTTTACTCAAAATATCTCCACAAATCAGTAAAATTACTATGCTATAAACTTCTAATAAGACCCATTTTAACATACGGATGCCAGATTTGGTTCAATATCAGTGCAAGCACGATGGAAAAAATAAGATTATTCGAGCGAAAATGTATCAGAGCATGTTTAGGTAAATACAGATCTCCAGAATCAGATTACACAAAAATGATAAGCAATAAGAAAATCTACCAAGAGGCTCAATTGCTACGAATAGACCTATTCATTATTAAACTAATCAGAGATCACTGGGCCAACATACACATGATTAGAAACAATAGCCTTATTTTCGGAGCTATATATCCTAATCCACTTTATTTTGAAAAAGCTAGAACAACCGGCTATACTCCACCGGAATCCTTTATTTACTTAGACAGTGAAAATTATATCCAAAACGTAGATAATTTACCTATAATTTATCACGTTAACCGAGCAGCTTATGACAAAAAAATTCTTTACACTAAAAACCTTCACAGGTCTGACAACAATATCAGATTCAACTGTGAACTAACTAATTTAGATAGAAACGGAAAACACAAAACAAATAAGAAATACTGGTGGCTTTACGAAACAAATACAAATAATCCATAAAATACCAAAGGATATTTACTTTTATAATGCAGTTTTAAGTTACAAATGAGTAGAGTACAAACATATACATGTTTAGTCAGTTTATCTGTGGTTTTAGAAAAATAAGTCTTCAGAATTCCTCGATAGTATAGTGGTTAGTATCCCCGCCTGTCACGCGGGAGACCGGGGTTCGATTCCCCGTCGGGGAGGATATAATTTTTGTTATTGTTTATATTTATTTATATTTTGCACACATTATATCTTTATATCTTATATATAGTTTATATATTCCTTAATGTATGTATATTCATATGTATATATTCTTTTTAAACCCTGTACTACTAAATCAGTATTATTACTCAATTAGTATTAAGCATAGCAAACACTGTTAAATAAACTTTTTTTATCAACCACCTATCCCTCATCCTTCCCTCTTCCTTATTATTCACAGCTAGTATAGTTTTTAAGCCATTTTCTATACTAAAAAGAGTACAACGATCTAGTGTATATCTATTAATTATTTACCAAAGATGCATTAAGTGCAATTATTTTTCATAGTTTTAAGCTGCGCGAACTCGAACAGAGTCTTTAGCTTTAAGTACTTTTCATTGTATCCCATTTGCATTACGTTTAAGGACAATTGTTAACTATCTCTACCTTTCTTTTGTATTTATTTTTCTGGCTTAATAAACGTATGTTTTGAAAAAAAAAAAAAAAAAAAAGTGGTTAGTATCCCCGCCTGTCACGCGGGAGACCGGGGTTCGATTCCCCGTCGGGGAGAAGGAATATTTTTTTATTTTTATTTTGTTTTGTTTGTTTGTCTCGTCCTTTTTTTGTTTTTGTTGTATTTATTTATGTATATTGTTTCCTCCTTCTTTTGTACATAGTTTTCCGCCTATAAGCGTAACAAATACAGTACAGTTTTTCCTGTAACCATTTTCTGTACTTTTAATAAGCGATCTCAAAGTATGATTAACATACTCCATACCAAAATATTCTAGTATTAAGCGCAATTTAATTTTAAGACAAGAGGCTACGAGCGCTCAGTTAGAGCCATTAGCCTGTAAGTTCCTATTATAGTTACCTGATTTTACCACGTTTTAAGGTTATTTTTTATATCTATCTCATGTAGGTACTTATTTTTGGTTGCAATAAACGTATATTTTGAAAAAAAAGTGGTGAAGGCGCTCGCCTCGTAACGCAAGGGTCCTGGGTTCTGGTCCCCGTTGTAGTGTCATTTTTTTACTTTTTATTTTTCTTTTACGCTTCGTTTATTAGTATAACTCAACGAAATTGAATAGTTAAACTCTTTTAAAAACTAGTATTTAAACCTAGAAATATAAACTTTCATTTTCAAAAATTTACTACACTCTTCCGTTGTGAAACTGACGCCTTTCCCAGGTATTTATCTATTCGATTTAATGTTGTTAATCGTGAAATATAATTTATGTAGCATTTATTTACGACGAACCTTTATTGCAACGTAATGAAACGAAAGCTTTTTCTTTAAATAAAATAATTATGGGTCTTTTGCATACGTAAATAATTATAGCATAACAATATTTTTACGATTCTATTACCTGTGTACGTACGCACAGGTAACGGAACGATCCCTAACAATCCACCCGAAGTGCGGGTGTCGTCGTCATTATCACTATAACTATTCGTCGGTGCTATTAGAATCGGTATTAGAACCACCGCTACTATCGAGTGGTTTTCAATTTTTCGGAAATATACAAATTAATCGTCGTCAAGATTGTCGTCGTCATTATCACTCGTGCTATTGCTATTACTATCGTCGGTGGTATTAGAACCATCTTCACTATTGACTGGTACACAATTTATTGGATGGTAAGCGTCATAAAAACATGTAGGTAAAGCATAAGTAATGTCTACACATTGCGCATCGCATGAATGATGTAACCGTACAATTACAATTACATTCCCTCAATTCCCGAGGGAAGCATATTTCATTTACGTTACCGAACATGCTTCGCTCTGGTATTAATTTTGCTGCGAACCATGCAAACTTTACCATTTCTTTAAAAATAGGAGCGGACAGTTGGTAGCGTACCAAACTAAATTAGTACAAACGTAATTTTAATATCTATATTTCTTCACTCCAAGGTTTAAGTAAACTTTGTTTCGTATTAACTTAGATCGTCTTGAGGCACGTGTTGTTTTTAATTTAAAAAAAAAAAGAAAAAAAAAACAATTTTCCCAGTGTTCTTTCATCAAAAAATTTAATTTTAAACGACCACCCTAATGTATATGTATAATTCACTTATTATGTCTTCGTTCGTATCACTTCAGAGAAGGTTGGAACATGAAAAATACCCAAAAGTAAATTAGCACTGTGCACAGATCTGTATCATGTGTACGGACATTAATCATTTGTTCTTAAGCTGTTTTGTTTGGAACGTAATTAATTGACAGGTATTTTTATAAAACAATATAATAATTGCGGTAACTGTGCTACTCGTTACGCGCCGCACCACGCCGCTTCGCTGATTTGCGCAGTGGGCGCTTATATTATCCTCAAAAAAGCATCGATAATGCAAAGGTATAGGTCAAGTACAAGATGATGTGACTGTGGAATAGCTTGCTCGTTAACATATACTTCATTACATGAAGTATTTGAAATCCAGCAAATGCGAGCAAGTACAAATTTTTTACAGCATCGACACAATACTATCCCTATCAAAAGCGAGCCACCAAGTACATTTAAGGGAGGATAAGGGTTTCAGGGCAAAAAAAAACACTTTCTTTGCGATTGTTTTCAGACGTATGAATAAAGCAAATTTGTTCGAACCTTTTGCACATTATATACTATTATTTCAGCAACATTTTGTAAGTTTTTGATTGGAAAATATCAACAAATATGCCCGTGACGGAGCTTTTCCGAGAACGCCTTTGGAAAAAGACGTGTTGCGGTGATCACTGTATCTCAGCAGAAAAGTATCAGAAATCAAAATAACAATAAAATTTAGTTAGAAAATGAGTAAATCCTCCCCCCAACGATTGCTAATTGTTATTCTTTTTCATTTTAAAATTTTTGGCGGTCGATTGAAGCAAATATTACGATTTTTCACTAAAATTTCCGTCATTTTTGTGATTGGAAAAACCCCTTTATGTAAAAAAAATTATCATACTCATCGTTGGGGGTAGGTATTTTGTATACAGGGTGTAACAAAAATTCTGGGACACTTTAGGTTTATGAATAGAACACAGAAAAATAAGAAAAAAAAGTCATAAGTTGTGGGCGCAACCCACCCCCTATCGAGATACAACCCATTTTGTAAAAAATTTTTAAAAAATCATATCTCCGAAATGGTACGTCGTAGAAGACCCGTTTTGATTGCAATATAACCGGAGAAGATCAACGATAATAGAAAAAAATATAATTGCTGCGATTATTGCTGATAAATAGCATTTATTCTTGTTTAATCAAAAGAACGTCGATTACCTATATCGTAGCAAGTTTGTAACAACTTGGAAAAAATTGAGGGCATTCACTAAATCTTCCTTTGCGTAGATAGTGATATTTTTTTCGTAAACTTTAGTCTCTTCAGGTTATATTGCAATCAAAATCGGTTCTCTACGACGTACCATTTCGGAGATATAATTTTTTAAAAATTTTTTACAAAAGGGGTTGTATCTCGATAGGGGGTTGGTTGCGCCCACAACTTATAAGACTTTTTTTCTTATTTTCATGCGTTCTATCCATAAACCTAAAGTGTCCCAGAATTTTTGTTACACCTTGTATAGAAGGTATCTGGGGATCGAGAGAGGGCGTGACAGGAGGAAGTTGAAAGCAAGAGAGGCACGGGAGAAATGTGAGAAAAGAGAGGAAAAGGAAGGAAAAAAGAAAGAAGGAAGGGGAATAGCGGAAGAGTGAGTAGGGGGGAGTCAGAGGAAGTGAGGGGGAGTGGCGTGGGGTTGAGGGAGAGAAGCAGGAGGAAGGAAAAGGTGGAGGTGTTTTGAGGTTAGGAAGAGCAAGAAAGAGAAAGGAAGGGAAGGACACCTAGGAGAAAGGAAGAAAAGTAGGAGGAAGGCGACACCTGGAGGGATAGAGGAAGACAAGGGAATAAGTGTCGGTAAAGACGGAAAAGAAGGAAAGAGAGGGTGAAAGCGAAAGGAATGGAGAAAGGAGACCGGAAGGAGAAAGAAAGGGAAGGACGGGAAGGAGGAAAGGAAAGAAGCAAGGGCGTAGGGGAGTGGTGGAAGGGTAGAGGCAGGGACAGCAGGATGGAGATAATAAGGAGAGAGAGGAAGGAAAGCACTGGGAGTGCGACAAGCATGGAAACGGAGGAATGGCTGATGAAGAGGAAGAGAGATGAGGAGAGAGAGGAAGAATGTGAAGAGCAAGGGAGGGAAGGATTTAGGAAAAGCAAAAAAACAGTGAGATCACTGGGGAAGACGGGAGAGGGGATGATAAAGGAAAAAGGAGTTGAAAAGAAGGAGGGACGAAAGGGGGAAGACAAAAAGAGTAGTGTGGAGAGAGAGATGGAGGAGATAAAAGAGGAGATAAGGAAGATGAGGAAGGAAGGCAAGAAGGAGGAGGAAGAATTAATAAGAAGGGTGGAGGAGAGAACAAAAAGGGAAGTGGAGGATTTGAATAGAGAGATGGAGAGGAGAGAGGAGGAGTGGAAGAGAGAAAGGAGGGCGTTGATGGAATGGATAGAGAGGATTGAGAAAGAGGTGAAGAGAGGCAGGGAGGAAGAAGAGAATAGAAAGAGAGAAGGAAGAAAAATAGTGGAGAAGGAGGAGGGGCGGGGGGGGAGAAAGAAAGGGAAAGGAGGCAAGAGGTCAGCTCTTTACGAAGCTTGATGTCAAAAACGTAACGTAACAGACATTTCTAATTTAATATGTTAACAATCTGTATGTGTGTGAGAGGAAATTACATACAGGGTGTAACATATCATCGGGGACCCTTTTTCAGGACCGATAGTACGCACCAAAAGGTGAAAAACGGAACAAGGAAGTTAGGTCCGAAAATCACCCCCTATCGAGATACAACCCCATTTGTAAAAAATTAAATAAAAATTATATCTCCGAAATGGTAAGTCGGAGAGGAGCGGTTTTAATTGTAAAATAAGCGGAAAAGACCAAAGTTTACTAAAAAAAATATAACTGCTTCGATTATTACCTTTACGTAGCATTTTTATTTGTTTATAAAAAAAACTTTAAATTTTTCTATGATAGCGGTTGATTAACAATTTGAGAAAAATAAGGATAATGCGTCAAGGCTCCCTTTTCGAAGACAGCCTAAAAAAAGTTTAACATTATTGCACGGTTTCGGCGTTAAAAATTGTTAAATACCGTTACATTGCCGTGCTACCGACCGACCTAGTACTACTGACGACAGCTGATCCACATCTATGATAACAGTATGCGAGAAAGATTATCGATTGGCCAAGTGACTACACTGAAAAATCTCTCACGCATGCTATTATACATTGTATTGTACATTAGTGTGTGTCGCACGGCGGCTCGATAGAATATGAAAGATGTGGATCAGCTGTCGTCAGTAGCATTAAGATCCTCGGTAGCATGGCAATGTAACGGTGTTTAACAATTTTTACGCCGAAACCGTACAATAATGTTAAACTTTTTTTAGGCTGTCTTCGAAAAGCAAGTCTTGACGCATTGTCCAAATTTTTCACAAGTTGTTAATCAACCGCTATCATAGAAAAAATCAAAGTTTATTTTATAAACAAATAAAAATGCTACGTAACTGTAACAATCGAAGCAGTTATATTTTTTTTATAAACTTTGATCTTTTTCGGTTATATTGCAAGTAAAACCGCTGCTCTACGACTTACCATTTTGGAGAAATATATTTTTTTAAATTTTTACAAATGGGGTTGTATCTCGATAGGGGGTGATTTTCGGACCTAACTTCGTATGTCCTATTTTCACCTTTTGGTGTGTACTATCGATTCTGAAAAAAGGTCCCCGATGATATGTTACACCCTGCATACAGGGTGTCCCAGTACCCAGGACGTTTACGGTACCTTTCGATAGCTCAGGTAATTCTAATATAGGGTGTAACATTCTCAGCGTCCCATCACAATCCGTGGCCGAGTTATTAACGAAAAACGACAGCCAATCAGAGGGCTCCGTTGGGAGCGGCAGCGCGACAGTTCCTACTGGTACAAGTTAATGTCTTGTAGTAGCGGGAGTGTTTATGCGGCCGCGTCAACGGAGCCCTTGAAAGGGATACAGACCGAGTACTAACACACTTCCACGAAAAATGTATCGATGAGTCTGTCACTGGGTCACTGTACTTGCCGGCGTCACCGAAAAAAGGTGTAATTTATGACATTACCTCTTGCGCGTACCCTATGGAATTGCATCGCTCGCACACCATCGGTTTACGCTGCAAACTTTAGAGAACACCGCACAGTAAATTCACATTAAAAAAAAGACCGTTGCCTGATAATTTTCACCTTAGATTTGATTAGATTTGAGACGGTAGCCCCACGCAGACAACCCCTGTCGAGATTGCGTACCTCTATTAGAGCGAGTATGGGTGAGTGACTGAGCTATGTATGTGTGAATCATCCGATGCGTTACGTAATAACGATACGAATGAAAAAACCCAAAAGACGGGATTCGTCGTATTCAAATTGTGGGCTGAATGATTGGATCAGGCGATCGAAGGATCGAGTATTTAAGACGCAGCGTAACGGAGCGCAGCACACTTCGTATAAAATTTTCTAACGAATCGCTTCTAAATGATCTCTTATGTACTGAAGAACACTTATGCATGATCTCTCTGATTTACGAATTCCAATACTTGTGATCGATTATAGATGTATGATATTTTTCTATTATATGTCGAAATCATTGCAAGGTATATAAGTATTAATGAATATATGCAGATGTATTGAGTCTTCTTTTTAAGAAAAGCGCGTGTAAATTGTTGTAAATAATAACACGTAAGATAGCATAGGAGGAGTGGAAGAACGAGAGGGAGAGAGTGAATGCGGGCATATAAATCTCATCCAGAATTTTCTTACCTATACCTTTGTTTAATCGCGCACGGTTTCGTACCGATTAAGCGGGAAGGTTCGGATTCGTCTCGTCGGGGTGCAGAAATAAACTTTTGTAACGCACAAACAATGTATTTTTAACAGACACAACACCTTATGTACTAATAAACGACACGAAACTTAACACTAAAAAGGGATAAGCCCAGTTCGTTCACTTAAATCGACTCGCCGGCAAGGGCCGAGCGAGGAGGTACAAAATAATAGTCGCGAAGGCGCGAAAGAGAAAGCACGTGTTGGCGAGGGCCGTGACGTAGTATGCGGTGTTGAGAGGCAACGATCCGTGACAAGAGTGACGCGTGACGCAATTCTCATATGATTTCCGCCCGCACGAGAGGCGAAGGCGACCTCTGGACGGAATGACGTCACGTCTAGCGCTGCGCTATCTCCTAGCGCCGACGCGCACTCGCTATCCAGAGGGTTCGCGCGAGCGGCTGCTTGCTGCCGCAAGCTGGCGCGAGCAGTCGCGCGAACATACCGCCCGCCTCGTCGCGCAGTGACGAAAATCCAATGCGTGCAAGTGGCTTGTGAATGAGCCTGTGTCGTGGTTCGTGAATGGCGCGATGGTGGTGCCGCCCGCCGTGATCCGATGCAGGCGCCGCAGGGGGCATTGATGCCTGCGTAGCGGATCGAAGCGGCGGTCGATTCATCGATGAGACGACGACCCTGGTTGGCTGGCGCGTCGATCTTAGCCGACAGCCAATCCGAACCGTCGCTTTGGCTCGCCGGCCAGAGGCGCGCCGGCACAGTGAGTCTACTCGCTGGTCGTAGCTGCAGGGAGCAGGCATAACTGCGTAATAGACCGTGAGATCGTACCTGATGCAGTCCTCACGTCTCCCCCCCGTGGTCTACTACCTTGTCGTGGTGGGGGGGCTTGCGTGTGTGCCCTGCTGACCCTCTGAGCAATGCTGGCGGGTTGCCCGGAACCCGGTAGCGTCTCGCATGCCGGACTGGTCGGAGGCGAAGGGCCTGACTAAACGTAGACCAATAAAATCCCGTCCTCGAATGAGAGGTCTGTCCCTGTCCGCCACTGATGACGGAAATTGGAAATTTTCCGAGAGGCTTGAGCAGCCTCAATGACGATGAATTGATTGTCCCCAGTTCGACATATACCGTGACCAGAGTACGGGCGGCAGCGATAGGCTGATGGACGGGTATCCCTGAGGGTAGCGCTCGCCCAAAGGGGATTAATAAAAGAGCGCACCCCCCTCCTCCCAACCCTTCCTCCTTCCCTCGGTGGCCTCCACTCCTCCTTCCCCTCACACTTCGGTGTGGAGCGAGGAGGAGATGGCCACCAGTGTAGCCCGGGCCCTGCGCCGTTGTGCTCCTTTGAGCAGAGCGTCGCAGGAACCGGGTGATTTATTAATAAATTTTGTTTTTCCTTACAGGTCATCCTAACAATAAAAATCATGATGGCACGCTCGAGCTCAAAATATTCCGGAGGTAAAATAGCCCCCCATTCGGATCTCCGGGCGGGGGCTGGGCTCGGGCGTATCATTATGGCGAGGAGAAGTGCCCGTCTGGCTGCTCGTTCCCAGCCAGGCGGTGCCGCCTGCAGCGCAGGAACGTCGGCCTCCTCCGTCGTTGGGTCACGTACCGTCTCGGTAGGCCTGGCGGGGGCTCCGGCGTCCTCACGGAAGGCGCCTCGCCAGCCTAAGCTTGGGCGTGTCGATGGCCCACGACACGACGGAGCGCAGGTCCCAAGTCGCGGTCTTCGTACCGTCCAAATCGTACTTGAGCGTTGTGACAGAGTCAGGCCTTCTGCCGTGGCTGACTCTGGGGTACTCGTGCGCGACCCGAATTTGATAGAAATAGAGTCATGTAGCCTCGCGGAATCGCGTAAAACCCCCCATTCACCCACAGTCTCACCGTCGCCGTCGGAGACGCCATCGCGCGCTACCGTTACTTCGCGTCCGTGTTCCGGTTTCGCGTCCACGGGTATTAGGGTTCTGCAGCTGAACATGCGTCGTTCAGCTGTAGTAATGGGTGAGGTGCGTTCGCTCGTTGCCGACAAGCGCTTGGACGTCCTGCTTTTGCAGGAACCATACGCCCAGAAGCTTGGCAAGAGCCACACCATCTGTGGTTTAGGGAGTGGAATGAGGGTGGCCGCCGTCAGCTCGCAGCATCTGTGGGCTGCGGTGGTAGCATGCAACCCGAATTTCCAGTTGTTGCTCGTCTCGCAGCTTAGCACGACCCACTGTGTTTGTGCGGAAGTGCAATCGCCCGGCTCCTCATTGTTCGTCGTGTCTTGCTATTTCCAGTACAGCGACGAGATTGAGAAGCACCTCAGGCACCTCGACACGGTGTTTCGTTCACTGAGGGGGAAGAGACTTCTGGTTTCGTTAGACGCCAACGCCCGCTCGTCCCTCTGGGGTCCTCAGAGCACAGACGAGGATGGAGCAAAGTTGGAGGAGCTCCTTTGGGCGTATGGCATGGTTGTTGTGAACGACGCTGGCCAGCAACCCACCTACTGGGCGGAACAAGGTTCGTCATACATGGACGTTACCGCAGCATCCCCCACCATGAGCCAATTCGTCGGTGATTGGAAGGTGCGTTGTGATTGGACAACCAGCGATCACAACTCCATTGACATCAGATTGAGGGTGCCAAAGGTCCGAAATGGGGACGGTAGCGGCGATCGGTGCGCCGAGACCAGGCGGTTCAACACCAAACGAGCCGACTGGGAGCGGTTCGCCGAAACGCTGGCTGGCCTCTCCAAATCAAGACTGGAGGTCCTTGAGCTGTTGTCGGTGCAACACGTGGAGGAAATGGCAGAGACTCTCACGGCTGTCCTCACAGACGCGTGTTCCGAGTCGATGCCACGTAAATCGAAATTTAGAAAGTCCAACCCGTGGTGGACGAAAAGGCTTACAAGCCTGAAGAGGACCGCATACCGGCAAAGGCGTGCGTTCCAGAGGGAAGGGGATGGTCCTACTCGCCTCGTTCTCAAGGCTAAGTACCGCACTTCATTGCGGGAATACAGCCGAGAGGTGAAAAGGGCCAAATCCGCCAGCTGGATGCGCACATCCCCGACGACCGGGAAGAAGAGGACTCCCCCGCTCAGCGGGCCCTCAGGGAAGTGGCGCGCGCTCCTCTTGACACACCCGAGGCCTCTGTGTTTACAGAGGGAGAGGTTGTCAAATGCGCGCGCTCCTTCAAAAACGGTAAGGCGCCAGGACCTGACCTTATCGAGGTCGGGTGCTGAAGGCAGCCGTCGCCGTTATCCCCGGCCAGCTGGTACGGCTCTTCAATGGGTGCCTTCAGTGGGGCGTCTTCCCCCGCGTCTGGAAGGAGGGCTCGTTACGGGTACTTCTGAAGGGTGCGGAGAGGGACGTGAAGGACCCCAAATGGTACCGTCCCATTTGTCTCCTCTCCGTGGTAGGGAAACTCTTCGAGAAGCTCCTTAAGGAGCGTCTCTCCACCACGTTCCTGGCTCCCGGGAAGGTCTCCGATCGGCAGTTCGGCTTCGTGGCCGGAAAGTCGACGGAGGACGCTGTCGTGGAGTTGCGTCGGATGGTCGAAGCTTCCGAAAGGAAGTATGCCGCGGCGCTACTCTTCGACATCTCGGGGGCCTTCGACAACGTGTGGTGGCCCCTCGTTTTAGATAGTTTGCGTAAACGAGACTGTCCAAAGAACGTTTTCGAAGTGCTGAAAAGCTACTTCGACGATCGGAGGGTTCAGATCTCGCTTGGGTCGTCTGAGGTCTCCAAACGGCCCACGCGAGGATGCCCTCAGGGGTCCGTCCTCGGCCCGGCCTGCTGGAACCTCATGTTCGACGGCCTTCTGCGGCTGCTCGAAGACTCTGTCGAGGGAAAGTTTGTCGCATACGCCGATGATCTTCTCGTCCTGGTATGCGGCGACTCCCGAAGGGAGTTGGAAATCGAAGGCCAGCGCATTGTTGACCAGATTTCCAACTGGTGTAATTCGGCCAAACTCCAACTGTCCGTTAGCAAAACCGAGGCTATCATCCTCAGGAGCGAATGGACAAGGAGGGCCCCAATTGGAAGACGGGGAGGAGCTCGTCCGGATAGGAAGCGAAAGGCGGCCCGGAAGCCGGATATATATAAACGAACGCCGACCATTAAGTTAGGGAATTCGAGTATCGCGTTTAAGAAAAGTGTTCGTTATCTTGGCATCCATTTTGATAGAAACATGGGTGTCTCCACCCATTGTAGGTTCTTGAGCGACAAGGTCGGGTCGCTATTTCATAAGTTAGGGCGGCTCGCGAGATGTCAGTGGGGACTGCGCTTCGGGGCGCTTTCCGTCGTGTATAGGGGTGTCTTCGCTCCCACGGTGGCATATGCTGCTGGCGGTTGGGCCGACCTCTGCACGGCGGGCGACCTGAAGACTCTCACGTCCGGTCAACGGCGCGTTCTCATCGCGGTGACCTGCGCCTATCGCACGGCATCGCATGATGCTTTGTGCGTCGTTGCAGGTGCGGCCCCAGTTGACCTCGTCCTAGAGCAGGGAAGGGCAATGTACAAAATAAGAAAAGGTATGGATGCTAAGATCGGGGACGTCGTCGTCCCCGCAAATGATAAAGACGCAGCCAAAAGAAGCGTCAAGGATGAGGCGATCAATATGTGGCAGACTCGATGGGCCGCATCGATCTGGGGTCGTGTCACATACGCCTTCTTCAATAACATTCGGGAAAGGTTGGCTGCTGCTCGTTGGGTTGTTCCCTGCCACTACACTACGCAGGTTTTCACCGGTCACGGCAATTTCAGGGCGTGGCTTACGTCCAGAGAGATTGCCGACGATTGTGACTGTATGTGCGGTGAGGGGGACACTCTCGGGCACTTCCTTCTCGAATGCCCAGAGTTCGCCCCGCAGAGAGAGTCTCTGCGGGACTTCATCGGCGAGAGGCAATGGCCGGAGGCGGCGCGCCACTTGGTGTCGTCGCCAGAAGCCTTTGCTGCACTCGCCGGCTTTTGTAGGGAGTCCCTTTGGCTAAAGGGTTTTGTATTTTAGATTTGTATAATATCTTCAAGTTGTTTGTTCAGGGTGGCCCAAACCGGAGGGTCGTCGGAACCTCCGGCCATGGTGACACGGCCCCGTACACCTCTCGGGACCACCGTGCCACCGGGCCCCCACATTATCGGTTGCCCTCCTATTCCCTCGGTCGTCTTCGACCACATGGACCCATTCGGGTCCAAACTTCCTCTATCCCTCCCGCCTCTCTCTATCTCTCTCCCTCACTTCAGGGAAGTGGCGCGCTTCTCTCTTCATCTCATCAGTCTCTCTCCTCTGATCTCTCTACCTTCTCCGACTCACGATTCTATTTTTCACACATCACGCCCGATGACCTACTACCCCTTTATTCCTTCTCCTCCTCCACTACTGCTCCGTCTGACTCTCTTCCGCCGCGGTTCCTAAGGTTCTGCTCTCCCTACCTCTTCTCCTATCTACTGGATCTTTTTAACCTATCTCTCTCATCCTCCACCTTTCCTTCTGTATGGAAATCAGCCCATATTCTGCCCGTCCCCAAAATCCTCTCTCCTGTCACAGCGGCTGATTTCCGTCCTATATCCATTCTGCCTGAGTTGTCCAAAATCCTTGAACGGATTGTCCTCAGGCAGCTCCTTCGTTTCCTCTCACTTCATCATCTCCTTGATCCTACTCAACATGCCTACGTCGCGGGTCGCTCTACCCAGAGTGCGCTTCTCCGGGTGGTCGAGGATGTCCGTGGCGCCATTGATGCTCGCATGGTCACGGTTCTGGTTTGCCTTGACTTTTCCAAGGCTTTTGATACTGTTGACCATGCGGTCCTCGTGGCCAGGCTGGCATCCCTCGGCCTTTCATCTTCAACACTTGCGTGGTTCTCCTCCTATCTTACTGGCCGCAGGCAAGCTGTGTTCTCGGGCTGTTCCCATTCCTCTTGGTCCTCTGTCACATCCGGTGTTCCTCAAGGCTCTGTCTTGGGTCCACTTCTTTTCTCTATCTACCTAGCGGACGCTAACTCCGTCCTCTCTGGGGTTAAAATTGTTAAATACGCAGATGATGTGCAAATATATGCACATTGTCTGCCTACTGCTCTGGAGCCCACTATCTCGCTCCTAAACCTCAATATTGAGAGGCTGGTAAGTTGGTGCACCCGCAACTCCCTCTCCCTTAATCCTTCCAAAACCCAGTCTATAATCCTTGGTTCATCACGTTACATAAACTCTATTTACTCTGATCCCCCTCCCCCCATTGTTGTCAACCATGTTCCCATCCCTCTCTCTGTGTCTGTCTCATCCCTGGGAGTAGTCCTCAGTTCGACGTTGGACTGGCGAGGGCATGCTGTGACTGTTAGTGGTAAGGTACGCCGTACGCTATACCTGCTTCGCAGAAATGGTTTTGCTCTGCCGGTTCGTGCCAAGGTTGAACTTGTTCGGTCTCTCGTCCTCCCCCACCTTGATTATTGCTCGTTGGTCTACCGCGATCTTGGGGTGGTGGAGGACATCAGGCTTACCCGTGCTTTCAACTCTGCTATCCGGTTCATCTTCCGAGCCCCCTTGGACGCTCATGTCTCCCCTCTCTATGCCCGCCTGGGGTGGCTTCGGCCGTCTGCGCGACGAGATTATTTCCTGGGTGTCTTTGTGTATGACCGGCTTCACCCTGCATCGACTGGGAACTTAGACCCTTTTTCCACGCTCTTCACGTCATCGTCTGGTGCTGGGGCTAGGACCTCCGTCCGAACCTCAGCACACCAACTCCTCCTACCCAGACACCGCACTGAGACCATGGGGCGCTCTCTAGCCGTTGCTGGAGTTCGCCTCTGGAACAGCCTTCCCCCTTCTATTCGGTCTTCCCCCTCTCGAACTGAGTTCAAGAGATGTCTCTACCGACACCTCTTATCCTTCGCAGTCTAGGGCCTGTTATTCTGTGTTTTGTCTCTCGTCCTTCTCGCCCTTTCGTCTCTCCGTCTTTTCTTCTGTCTTTCAGTCTCTCACCTTCTTCTCTTTCACTTTCGGCCGTGTCTTCATCTCACACAGTGTCATGTCACTTCTTCATCTCATTTCACTTTCAATATTTTCATTATTTTCACTCATTGTATTTCTTCATTCATACATTCATTTATGCGTTCTGCCTTATTTTCTGTCACAACTTGCTTGTATTATAGTTATAGTTATAGTTATAGTTATAGATATAATGTTCATTTTGTGTTTGTATTTTATTTTATTTTATTTTTATTTCTACATATTTTGTATATTTTTATTTTTGTTATATTTGTTGTTATGTTTCTTGTTGTATTCTATTCTCCTGTCCTTAGAGGGGCCCACCCCTAGGACGAAACGACAATAAATCAAATCAAAATCAAATCACTTCCTCTATCTACCTTTTTCTCTATCTATTCTATGCTCTACTTTCTATTCTCTATGTCCCACTCTCAATTTCCCATTTTCTACTTTCTCTTTTCTATCTCCTTCTCCTTATTTTCTACAGAGCGGGCGCTCAGGATCGGAGCGTCATGAGCGGGCCTCCCCGAGGTTCCCCGTGGGCATGGCGTGGGGACGTCATGGCGCGATTTAGTGCTGTGCCGTAACCACGTCATGGCTAAACCGCTCACTCGCACGCCCTGCGAGCGCTACTGGGTTTTTCCTCGACGGCTCCCTTTGCAGCTGTTTCAGGAGGGTGGATAGGTCGCTGGTGGCGAATGCCTTAAGAGGCGAGGTCGCGGGGGTCGTCACTTTCGTGGTGGCGACTCAGACATTAAACTGTCGTGCCGAGCGGACATGTGGTTCATGCACGACGGTGCACCGCCACATTTTAGTGTCGCGGTACGCGAACATTTAAACACACATTTTTCATACAAATGGATCGGTCGGGGAGGGCCAGTCGCGTGGCCCGCGCGTTCGCCGGACCTTAATCCCCTGGATTTTTCTTTGTGGGGGCATTTGAAATCTCTCGTGTATTCGTCGCCCGTTAACGACGTGGAGGTGTTACGGGAGCGTATTGTGCGCGGGTGTGACGAGATAAGAGCTAGCGGAGCACTAGATAATATTCGCCGGTCCATGGAGAAGCGGGTGAAGAAATGCCTGGAAGTCAGCGGGGGCCATTTTCAACAATACGTGTAGGTGCAGGCACATGCAGGTAAGTACTATGGAGGTTTTAGCCGGTAAGAATCCGGCACTACCAATCTTCTCATCCGAGAAGTCTGGTGTCTATGAAGATTTCCTCCACGTACAAAAAGAAAAAAAAATATATAAATCAAAATAATAGATTGGTGGGTTATTGATTAGTGGGTCACGGGGCGAGCAACAGATGTGAGATGTAGGTCATCTGTGCTTTCGCCGTGGCTCCGTAGAATAAGGAGGATATAGGTCAGCCGTAGTAGCCCGAACAAGCGGCTCACACACTGAACTTGCTACGACGGCTGCATATCGGCAGGCTTCTTCGCGGCGGGCGTTTAACAATTTTTAGCTCCTAAACTTTATAAAAATAATAACTTTTTTTACTATCTTCGAAAAGCAAGTCTCGATGCATGATCCACGTTTTTCTCGAGGTGATAAACAGTCGCTAACATAGAAATAATTACATTTGTTTTTTATTAACAAGAATAAATGCAACTTAACGGTACTAATCGCAGCGGCTACTTTTTTTTATTAAACTTTCATCTTTTCCGGTTATATCGCAATCAAAATCACTTTTCTACGATTTACCGTTTCGGAGATATAATTTTTTAAACGTTTTTTACAAAAGGGGTTGTATCTCCGTAGGGGGTGAGCTGCGCCCTTGACTTATAAGACTTTTTTTTCTTATCTTTATGCGTTCTATCCATAAACCCCAAGTGTCCCAGAATTTCTGTTACACCCTGTACATGTCAAAGCGTATCTTCAAATTTCTACAAATTTTTTTTAGTACATAATCAAATTGTTCTGTAAACAGGTCTTCCGTGATAAAGTAAGCAAATTGTTGGGTCCGTGCGAAACGTGTAGTTATTGGTACTGTTAACAAATTTTTGTTACATGTTTTGCATTGAAACTTTACTATCTCGGATATCGGATCTCTAAATTGTTCCGTATCTGTTTATAAGAGTGTTGTTGCGACGCATTATAAGCTCACAAAGCCAGCAGATGTAGTTTATATCTTTAAAAACTTTCACTTTCGCAGGCCTCAAGTCTTTTCGTTTACAACCCGGTTCCGTTAGTCCGAATTTTTAATTTTGCTCGAATGTCTGGAAAATCTATAGGCTTTATGACTTTATGGCGGTCAGCTGTGGCAGCCAGAGTTCGGCGGGCCATCAGCTGTTTCGGATTTGGAGGCAACTTGTCCACGCGGACGGTCACTCCACTCGTCTATTTTTCCTTATCCTTTTTAACCAATCAATGCGGTGATCGTCCGCGGTTTACCAATCCGGAAAATTGAGGAATTCCCGCCAATCAGCCTTTTTTTCTGACTGCAACATGCCCCTCCTAAGGCTTCCTCGTGGCCAATTTCGGTCTCACGAGGAAAAGCGCGGCGTGAGATCGACAGACCAAATTTTACATCCGAAGTGTCTACTTCGGAATAACCAAATACTTATACTCGCAACTACGCGATAATTTATACATTTTATACTTAGAGACTCGTGACACTCGTATTATACGATAAATTTTAATACACGAGGTTTTCTATAATAACACAAGTTGCTGTCCGTCTTCAACCGTTAGTTTTGTTTAACCAAGCGCGGTAAAAAAACAATTAGTTGTTTTAACAATTCTGTTCAACCGTATATACAGGGTGTCCCAGATCCCAGGACGTTTATTGCACCTTTGGATAGCTCAGGTAATTCTAAGATACGGATCATTAGTTTCAGCGTCCCATCACAATCCGTGGCCGAGTTATTAACGAAAAACGACAGCCAATCAGAGGGCTCCGTTGGGCGCGGCAGCGCGACAGTTCCTACTGGTACAAGTTAATGTCTTGTAGTAGCGGGAGTGTTTATGCGGCCGCGTCAACGGAGCCCTTGAAAGGGATACAGACCGAGCACTAAGACACTTCCACGAAAAATGTATCGATGAGTCTGTCACTGGGTCACCGAAAAAAGGTCTAATTTATGACATTACCTCTTGCGCGTACCCTATGGAATTACACCGCTGGCACACCATCGGTTTACGCTGCAAACTTTACAGAACACCGCACAATAAATTCACATTAAAAAAAAAGACCGTTGCCTGATAATTTTCACCTTAGATTTGATTAGATTATTATAAAGAATGTATGCACTCGTACACTTGTTCCATTTGTTCAGCGAAAGGAATAGATTCTTCATCACCGAGAAAGTTTGATTATTAATCGATTACCAATACATCCGAAATTACGCGAACTTCACTCCGGGGTGACTTTTTCGTCTTTGCACTTCCAACTTTTTTGATTTTCTACACAAATACGTTTCCTTCGTAATGATAGATTTCTTCTTAGTGACTCGTAGAACTGTTCAGTTCGGCAGAAAAAATGATTCTGTATTTCTCGGGGTCGTCTTCGTGTATCGGAACGTCCCGTTCCCCTCTTTGCTTTCATTTCGCCCTTTGGCGTACTAAGGATAGTGGGAGGTACGGACGGAATGAATGTTTCAAAAATTTCCACAATCGCTACATTTCGCGTCCAGGTTTTCCATGTCGAATCGCTGCATGTGTTATCGAGAAGACCAGAGCTCGTCACTTGAATTCTTAACAGCGCTTTCATTGTTACGTTTCGGGTTTCAGCAGCCTCTTACAGGAATGTGTTGGAGCGATACCAGACCGTTTCCTCGACATTTTTATAACAGGAAACGTACGGTCGCGGCAGCAATACGTTTTCTACGGGATATTATTAACTATCGATATTATTAACTTACCAAATACGCTTTTTTTAGGTCCACGCGTACATTCAACGTGGGGACATCAAACAGATCGATTAAATTATCGGCTCCTTTCAGGACTACTCATACTTTCAACGTAGATTGACATTGTGGTCTTCTTCTGTGGACATCTGTTTACTGTTACTATTCTTTCGGTAACAGACGTCTCTCCTTCGCTTCATCTATTCTTCGGAAAACGTATTTGTGTGGAAAATGGAAAAGGTTGGAAGTGCAAAGACGAAAAAGTCACCACGAAATGGAGTCCGCGTAATTTCGGATGTATTGTTAATCTATTAATAATCAAACTTTCTCGTGGGTGAAAAATCTATCTCTTTCGCTGGACAAATGGAACAAGTGTGCAAAAGCATACATTCTTTATAATAATTTAATCAAATCTAAGGTGAAAATTATCAGGCAACGGTTATTCTTTTCAATGTGAATTTATTGTGCAGTGTTCTGTAAAGTTTGCAGGGTAAACCGGTGGAGTGCGAGCGATGCTAGTCCGTAGGATGTGCGCAAGAGGTAAAGTCATAAATTAGACCTTTTTTCGGTGACGCCGGCAAGTAAAGTGACCCAGTGACATAGACTCATCGATACATTTTTCGTGCTAGTGTGTTAGTGCTCGGTCTGTATCCCTTTCAAGAGGCCCGTTGACGCGGCGGCATAAACACTCCCGCAACTACAAGACATTAACTTGTAACAGTAGGAACTGTCGTGCTGCCGCGCCCAACGGAGCCCTTTATTGGCTGTCGTTTTTCGTTAATAACTCGGCCACGGATTGTGATGGGACGCTGAAACTAATGATCCGTATCTTAGAATTATCTGAGCTATCCAACGGTGCAATAAACGTCCTGGGAACTGGGACACCCTGTATATGCATTCCCTCTTCTATGGCTGCTTTCCTTAGGCACATATATTGAAATTTCGATAATTTCAAGGACGTAACAATGCCTAATGCTTTTTCTGCGGAGTAAATTTTCTTTTCCTCTTTCTTCTCGCAGAATTTTCGCACATTGCATGCTTCTTCAGGATGTTTTAATAAATAATCTAAAAATTTTTCTATATCTTGCTTCTTTTCCGGTCTTTGCTTTCATTTTTGCGGCATATATTATTTCTTCAGCCGTATACATATCTCGAATTGATTTCGTTCTTCTATTCATCTGTCTCCTTGACTCCCTGTCGAAATCTTTTTCATTTCCTGTTTTTTCAGATACTGGAAAAATTAATTTTTTATCCAACCACGATTTCTCCTTTATTAAAAATAGTGGTTCATTGTACGAACACTCCATCCACCGAACATATAACGCGCGGATAAGTTTACCACGTTCACGCCGGCGCGGGCCACCGGTGGCCCGCACTAGACTGTCTCATCGGGCGGCGCGGGCCACCGGTGGCCCGCACTAGACTGTCCCATCGGGCGGCGCGTGCCACCGGTGGCCCGCACTAGACTGTCTCATCGGACGGCGTGTACCATCGATGGTATGCATTCGATTGTGCTATTAGACGCTGAAAATTGTAATAATGAAAATTTAACGTATATTCATTAAAAACATTTATTTTTATAACAATTATAATTATAACGTATATAACAATTATAATTTAACAATTATAATTATAACGTATCAATATTATTTTATTTATGACTTCATTATTCATTATTTTCTGTGCAATTTGTTAAAGCACTTCAAAGTGCTGGCTGACCCTCGCAATGCCTACAATATGTTTTAACTCTCGTAGTTTTGTTAGTGGCATAATCTCTGCCCTTCTTTTTCGACAAATTTTTATAGCATTCCTTGCATCGTTTACGGGACTCTCTTGCAGATGCCTCATACGATTCAAGAACATGCTTTTCTGACGGTATAGGACGGTATACAGGTATTTGTTCATTAGCCAAAAGGTGATCAATAATAACTTCCCTAAATTGTAATATACTCATATTTTTAGTGTCCCATTTTTTATGAATATACCAAGCATTCACGAGGGAAGTTCCGCATATTAATTGTATGATTACTTTTCGGTACCATTTAATGGTTTTTCGTAAACAACTGTAATACCCCGATAGTTGATCTGATAAATCAACACCTTTTTTTGTAATATTATAATCAAACACAGCATCGGGCTTTACTTTGCCATTTGTTCCTTCCACAAATTTACACCGGTGATTCTTTGAGGTAGTTAACATGCAAACTGGTCTTTTGTCAGTCCATTTCAGAAATTTTACGCCACTACGATTTTCGAAACTGATCATTTCACCACGTTTTTGTTTTTGCTTTGCCTGCGGTGGTAGAAATTTTTTGTTTATTTTTACAGTACCACAACTAAAAGTATTATTCTTTAAAACTTCTTCACCCAAAGGAACACTCGTATAATAATTATCAATAAATAATATGCGGCCCTCAAATAATAAGCCATTTAGTAATCTCATTACTACATCATGAGCATGTGATTTTTCAATGATCGTTTCATTTTTCCCAGCAAAAATTTCGATGTTATAAGTGTAGCCTTCAGGCAAACACAATTTATGTAATTTTACGCCATATTTATGTCGCTTTCCTGGGATATATTGTCGAAAACCTAGACGTCTTCTCCATGGAACCATGCTTTCATCGATAACGATATTTTTGCCAGGTTTAATAGAATTCTTGAAGGTAGCCACAATTGCTTCAATAATGTGTCGTATTTTGCACAACCGGTCTTCAGTTCTGGCTGTTGTATTGTCCGAAAAATGTAAAAATTTCAAAATCGATAAAAAACGGTCACGTCTCATTGCTTTCTTTATGCGTGCGTTCGCATACATGTCATTCTTAGACCAATACAATCTAATTTCTGGTAATTGCACAACACCCATAACAAGCAATATGCCAAAAAACGTATTTATCTCAACTTTTGTAACGGACTGCCAGGCCTGTCGGTGAAATCTACTGCTACATGAAGAATTATTTCTACATTGTATAGCAAATTTATTTGTCTCTTCAACTATCATCTCTAATATGTCATCCGTGAAGAATAGCTTGTACAACGCAAAAGGGTCATTACAGTCAATGTTGTCATGTAAAAATTCCTCTTCTTCCGAATATTCATTTATGACTGAACTTCTTTCTTTTATTTTTTGCCATTCTTCATCGTGATCCTCGTTCTCTGATTTAAACATCAAATCTTCCTCCGTGGAACATTTGTTCACTTCACTATTTACAAAATACTCGCCTGAAGAGGAAGAAAGTATCCGTAATCGTGTTGCCTTTCTCCTGGTTCTATTCATAGATTCATCAGAATCACTTATTTCCGTATCCATGTTATCTATTTCTTATAAGGATAAAAATTTTAAAAAAATTTGTTACCAACTTTTTAGTTATACTTACTGGCAGAAATCTGTGGTCAGGATGAAAAAATGACACGAGTTACACAACTTGCACAATAAACACACTATACGACTGAACAAACATACAACGCGTATGTAGGTCTGAACAGGCAATAATCGCGCGCCGCCAGATAAAGCGCAACAGTAATTCGAGCGTCGCCTCATAGTAAAACAAACGAAAATCGGCCCCGGCGCGGGCGTGAACGTGTTACGCAATGACACCGTTAATTTCTTTTTCTACTCGCATGACGTGACATTTAATTTACTAATTATGGCGCACTCCAACGTTTCAACCTTCTGAAAATGTCCTTTACCTAACCGCCTTTGAAAGAAAAAAACGTCTCTGTTCGTTTTCAATTCCATTCTAATGTAATTTGACACTTTTACGAAGGCACTTGCCCGGATCAATTTAATTTGACACTCCCACCAACACTTTGCACTGTAAATAATATTATATTTGTCTATTATTTTAAACCTCTGTAGCTTACAAATAGTACGCTCTTTTGATCAAGCAACACAGCTAGATTCTACCAGCCAGACAGAAAGATCGTTGAGCATTAAACTTCGTTTGTCTTATCCAATACAATGTAACAGATATCGCTCCATAGCGACATAACGTAACGGTCAAAACCGTTGCGTATCAAAACAAAGACTTCGATGAATTGTAGAATAAATCAAAAAACGAAGTGCAACGCGTGAAAAGTCAATACTGTCAAAAGTACTAGTGAAAATATTTTTTCCTGTTTCAGGATATACTACATTTATTTTACAGATTCTGGTATTACCTTTTTTGCGGATATTTGAGAGCACTTTAAGATAAGGACTGTTTCTATTTTACGCAAATTATTGAGCATTATTTATTATTTCTGTTGGCAGAGCGCTTAAAAAATGTTTATGCTGGAACTATTCACCGCTTTCAGATATCGCGTTAGCGCTCGAATACTGGATTCCGTGGCATCGGCGCGCTCGCAGCGCAATAATTAATGTTTAATCATTTCCGCATACGGACCCGGGCGGATGAGATTTTTACAGGGTATTAAACTAGAAGAAACGCAGAATACAGTGGTGTAAGTTAAACCCCGCGATCTTTTGAGACTTTTTTAAAAAGTCCAAGTGAATATTTGGATAATGGTTTCCCGATAGCTCGTGTCTTTATACATGTTTTTCAGACACAATTTTTGTAGAAAGGCAAAAGCAAGAAAACGTTCGTAATCGTTGAACCTTCCTCTTTCGATTACTGTAATTATAATTCGGAAACAACAAATCCGTCATAATGATATCATTGTTTTAAGATACCGCTTCACGCGCTCGGATATTCGATTGCGCGGCAGACTAGCCATTTTAAACCTCATTTTTACAATGTTATTGGTGGTTAATTAAAAAAAAAGTGAGTTCCATACGGGGCACACATTTCTGAACACAAATCAATTATTAGATTTCCAAATTTCGAAAATTTCATTTTTTGATCCCATGTCCCGTTTTTTGCCGTTTCGGCCCACTGTACGTCGTAAGGTTAAAAAAGGGGAAGTTTCTTAAAGTTGGCAGATGTAGGAAAACAGAAGGAATGGTACCTGTAGGTGCCTAGCACGTGTGGCTACGATGACACGTGGCCGTAGATGGTGTAACGGCGATGCTGTTTTCCTACGTTGATGTTCCGCAGATTATATTAATCGAGCGGTGATGTGTACTGTGACCTGAACTATACAGGCGAAGTGGTCTTGAAGTTTCACTACTTGATTGTATTAATCGTTTAAAGATGAAGATCGCGCACTATTACACACCTCGTGTGTCGTTGACGGTGGACGAATTGAGAGTGCAGCAACTTCCGGACGACGCGCGTGGAGCGCGTGAGATCGAACGTTCCAGAACATTCTCGAACTTTCTCGAAGGATCGAGATCGATATTCGCCGGAAGTTGCGTAGGCTACGTCGCCACGTGGCGTGCGTAGCGCGTTTGTTCTCGTTCTCGTTCCTACTGTTCTCGTTCCCATGCAGTTGCTCTGTTTTTGGGAATTTAGCGAAAGAATTTGAGATCAGGGTCTGGCTCTGATTGTCCAGCCGGTACTCATTATGGACAGGTTTCGTGGAGAGAGGGGACGTTCAATTGAGATAGTCCACGCTCTAAGATGTCGTGGGGTTACTCCTCTCGAACGGGGTTTCCTCATTGAGATAGTCCATGCTCTAAATTGTCGTGGGGTTACTCCTCTGAGTTTTTGGTGGGATAATCCTTGAGATAGTCTTAGACTAGGCGCCTGAGGGTTACTCCTCGGATTCTTAGGTTTTCGGGATTTTTCTGAGGATTAAGCACATACACTCTCTATCACTCACTCGTGCACGCCTCCTAATTCTACCTTATGTTCTAAAATCCTTCGATATTTGTCTACTCGCGTCTGGAATATGCCCGGACCATATGTTTCGGTCAAACGCAAATTGTATTAAATCAGACTAAATCAGACTTCCCGCGAAGATGGACGTGATAATAATGTAATGTAATGTAACGGAGTAATGTGATAATAATAATCTCGCGGAGCACCGTGTCGCGTCTTTTATACTTAACCCTCTCGGAGGCTAATCCAATCATACGCATGTATTTTTAAATACACGAATCATAGTTTATGCGTTTTTCTATGTGGCGGTTATTACGTAACCGTACTTGTTATTCCGCGTACCTGTTTATTTATTCGTTTTCGGGACTAACGACCTAGGCCCTCAGTGGCGCGCAATCGTCGCAGTGGTGGTCAGACAGGGTTACCGTCTCAGCGGTGAGCTTGCTCATTACGTGATGTGGAGGCTCATTACGTGATGGTGGACGTTGATTGGAAATGATCAATTTTAAGTCTGATGTGAAGTATGCTTGCTGTGTTGAGCGAACCCAGTACTGGTTCGCTCTGTCCAAATTACTCGGGGAAATTGAATAGCCTGATGGTGACCTTGGTATTCGTTGAAAGCGATCGCATGATTTCATGAGCGTGGCCGTGACTCGCAGAAGTTTCGTGAAAGTGAATACCGTGAAACAAGGTTCCAGTGATTATTGCTCATTGAAGTCGTCATGACATGTGAAATTCGTGTACGAGTTTCGTGGCTGAGAACGTCGTCGAAAGTGGTCGGCTGAGCAGGCCAATGAGATATTGATTTGGACAACCATGATGGTCCCGTCCACCATGGCGAGTGGTCGAGGAGATTTTGCGTGGAGGTGCCTCGTGAGGCGTAATCCGCCGGGTTAGACTTCCCAGGAACATGAAGCCATTCGAAAGATGAAGTTAACTCTTGAAATTGAGTGACTCTGTTCCTGACGAAATCCTTCCACTTAGATGGGTGAGATCTGATCCATCCGAGTGTGACTAAATAATCTGTCCATAGGTACACGGAGGTGATGTTTACCTCTAATGTGGCGTGAACGTGTGAGATTAAACGTGACAAAAGAAGTGCTGCAGCGAATTCCAGCCTCGGGATAGTGAGGTGTTTCAGAGGTGCTACTTTTGTCTTTGCGCAAAGAAGTGATGTGTGATGTGTACCGGACAGTAAAGTGACTTAGAGATAGACGACAACTGACATGGCGAGTTGAGAGGCATCTGAGAACCCGTGGATGTCACACGTAGATGTTCCCAGTGTCTGAACCCACCTTGGAATAACAACTTTATCCAAAGCGGACAACTCCTGTTTGAATTCGACCCATTTCTTTGAGAAGGATAAAGGAAGTGTGTCGTGCCAATTGAATTTTTGCAGCCACAATTCTTGTATGAGCAGTTTTGCGCGAATTATGACCGGTGAAATGTACCTAATGGATCATAAATCTGAGCCACTTCAGACAATATGGAGCGCTTCGAAATTTTTGAACGTGACATCAAACCTTTGAGAGAAAAGGTGAAATGATCTTGAAGTGGGTGCCAAATCAGACCTAATATTTTAGTTGTACAGTCCCCACACGTGAGTGAAGAAGTTGTAAGAGAAGCCGAAATATTCTGGTCATTTATGAATTTATGCATTGAAGTGGGATCATTGAATTGCCATTTTGCAAGCGACAAACCGCCCGCCATGCAGAGTTGATTTAATTGAAGTGCAACCTTATGAAGTTGTTGAGGAGTATCAGCTCCTACAATGATATCGTCAGCATATCTACCTTTTGTGATAGAATCGATGGCTAGTGGATAATGTTTGCCTTCGTCCTGGACTAGTTGATTTAAAACACGGATGGCCAGAAATGGCGCAGCACGTGTACCATACGTGACAGTAGTGGAGTGACGTTTCCTTTTTTATTAAACCAGAGAATTCTCTGAAGATTCCAGTCGTCTTCATGTACCATGATCTGGCAATACATTTTCGTGACATCAGTGGTAAATATGAATTGATGTTTTCTAATCCACAGTAAAACATCGATGATATCACGTTGAAGTTTAGCGCCAATATGCATAATATCGTTCAAAGAACGTTTAGATGATGTCGACTTTGATCCGTTGAATACGACTCGGAATTTGGTTGAAGTGCTCTCAGGTTTTAAGACTCCATGGTGAGGCAAATAATATTTGACGTTTGTGTGACGAACTCTCGGTTTCGACTGGTCATCAGGGACCCTCGACGCCCCTGACGCACAGGCGCCAGGCATTAAGGTCATCCCTTTAGAATCAGTTTCAACCTCAGGATCGCTGACGTGGTCTGAATGGTGAGTCGATTGAACCATGTGTCCCAATGAAATATATTCGTTCATGAAATCATCATACAGCTTTCTGTACTCATCGTTCTTATTGAGTCGTACTTGTAGGTGAAGTAGACATCTCGTTGCAGTATGGTACGAGTGTCCAAGAGACTCTCTAGATTCCATGAGAGAGGAATGACGTTGATACGTGGTCATGAAGTGATGTTCACAGTCTTGTTCTATAGGAGTCAGTTGATGTTGAATGACAGTTGGTACCTTTTCTTGTAACCAGAACCTTGTTAATAGTTCCTGAAGAGCTTCATGGTCTTGTTGTACAGTCAGATGATGACTGTGCTGGTGAAGTTTGGTTGGATCCACAGGGACCCAACACTAACCAACCGAAAATTGACAATTGAGCAATTGGCATGTGTTCACTTTCTCTGATGATGTTTGGTTTAATCACCTGCCCATAATGATTGTCTCCAATAATGATATCAATGGGTTGAGGTGTGAGAAATGTATCATCTGCCAATGTCAATTTCTTGAGGTGTGGCCAATCTTGAAACTCAGTGGCATTTGAAGGTAGTATTATGTCAAGACTGCTCGTAACATGAGCATGTAAATTGAAACGGTGATGTGAATGTAGTGCGTGAAGTCGACATTGCACTACACCTTTTGACTGTGAATGAAGAACACGCCACAGTCAGTCCACTTCAAAAATTTTCCAGTCACACGTCACACTTCAGAGCGGCAGCCAGAGCTATTTTTGTGGCCATATATATTTCCACCTCCCGTTGATAAGTGTTCTCAATGAAGTATGTTGAAGTCATTAATTGAGGTGGGCAGTGCGACTCGATGTAGGCATGATCATCGACAAAGCCCTTATGGGTTCCGTCGACAACCATCTGAATGACGTCTAGCTTCGATGAAGTGGTGATGTTGTGGGCTTTGTTCTGAATTCCCTCTAAGAATTGAATGCGCTCTTGCTGAGTGGTCATCTTGAGGGTGATGTCGTTGTGAGGTGGTGCTGGTGACTTTGATCTTGACCGTGCACTTGATGGCCTAACCTCCACAGTGAGGTTTTCTTGAATTTCTGATGAAGTTTTTGTTTTTGTGAGTGTTCAACGAAATAAACTGACGACCAAGAATTTTCTTCTCTTCAAACAGGAGTAAATGAAGACTGTAGCAGTTACCGATACCACGTTAGCGCTCGAATACTGGACTCAGGGGCATTCGGCGCGCTCGCGACGCGATAGTAAATGTTTAATAACTTCCAACCTCGGATGCGCACGGATGTGATTTTGACAGGGTATTAAACTAGAAGAAACGCCGAATACGGTGATGTAAAGCAAACCCCGCGATCTTTTGAGACTTTTTTTAAAAGTCTAAGTGAATATTTGAATGATTGTTTTCTGAGGAACATTGTTTTTCTGAACGTCTCACATCCAGAATTTTTCCAAATGGGCAAAACTATGAACACGAGCGTAATCCTTGATACTTTCTCTTTCGATTTCTATATTTATAATTAGGAATCGACCAATCCATTATGAAGATATTGTCGTTTGTGTATATCGATTCACGCGCGAGAATATTCGCGCGAACGGCCAACTAACAACTTTGAACCTCATTTTGACAATGTTCTTGTTAGTTAATGAAAAAAATATTGTTAGTTCCGTACGTGGCAGACATTTCTGAACGTAACCCAATCATTAGTTTTACAAATATCGAAAATTTTATTTTTTGACCCGATGTCCCTGTTTTCGCCGTTTGGGCCCACTGTGGCGGCGAGCGTTATGGAATAATTCTAATGAGACGCGTTTTCGTCTCTTATTCAGTTTTACTATAGCAGGAGGTATCATACGCCGAAGGTAGTGGGAGCTACGAATCAACGTATGATTTAGGAAATCAAACTTATAATTTTATCGATGGCTTACAAAATTATAAATGTTGAACTTTGTACTTCGGCCAATAATGCGATCCTAAAACTCTATAAAATTCTAAACTTACTTACATATGAAAAATAATATTTTAAATGACTCACCCATCCACAGTGTGGAACACACTTACTAATTAGAAATATCGGTCCGACGTTTCGATCCTTTTTGGGATCCTCATCAGGGACAAATCTCTTTAACTATGTTCCCTTAGTAAAAAATAAAATAAACTATTATCAGTAAAAAGCATCGAAAATGCAAAGGTAAAGGCCAAGTACAAGAGGATGTGACTTTGGAATAGCTTGCTCGTTAACATAAACTTGATTATACGAAGTATTTGAAATCGAACAAATGCGAGTAAGTACAAATTATTGTACAGCATCGACACGATGCTATCGCTAAGTAAATATATTAAATTAACTAAATTTCCCAAAAAATAATGTCTCCTCAATTAATTAATAAATCTGTTTAGTGCGTGACTAAATGTACTTGATCCCCGCTTATTCGATGCTGAACCTGTTACCCCCACTCTACATATAGCCAAGGATTGATTTGGTGCTGTCAAAATTGCAAGGACCGATAACAAACAGGAGTAAACATCCCAAAGAGGTGACAAATCCCGGGGCCAGTTGGAGTTTCGGCAGCCAGCGTGATTGTCGATCGTGGTTTTACTCTTTGAATTGAGAGGAGTGGTGTAAGTATAGACGTGTCTTTGTACGTGATATCCACTGGTTTGCAGTGATGTTTTCTTACTGGTTCTGGACAGATTTAGACGGATCAAGAGGTCTTTACTGATGATCGATTCGGAGTGAGACATAATGTTTATGTTCCGCTTACTCCTTTCCGTACCTGACGGTATTATTCTCTGGGAATAGAGGGTAGGTTGTCACTGAGGTTGACATTTTATACTTATTGTGTTTTGATCTTGGACATATATTGTGTCATCCTCTGTTTTTAGTGAGGTTATGTTGTTTAATTAGGTCTGACTATTAGGATAAGTAGTTTAGTTTTTAAATGATTTGTGTCATTTTTGGTCCATTGGGTTATGTTTTAGATGTACATATATCCCAGGCTTATTTATGGTTTATTGTTAATTGTAGTAACGGTCGATTGTCATGCCGTGTTGAAGGAGGTTATGTGGTTATTATACAACGTCAAATGAGAGAATTAGTTGTTATTCTTGCTCATTTGTGATTTTGTTTTACATCAAACTTTTGATGGGTGAATTAACGTCTTATCTGAGACGGTTTATGTTTACATCTTTGTGATGTGTTTGATTGCTGTTGCTCATCTGTCTACTTATTGTAGTTCTCGGAAAGGTTTTGTTTTCCGGAGGAAGTTCCATATTGAACTTATGGCCAGATTATATAGTTCATCTTCTGGTATGATGTGACTACCCAGGGTCTGATTTCTGGTTGTTAGGAATGCTTCGCAATTTCCTATTATATGTGTGGCAGTTTCTTTAATGTTTTCCTGTTTGCAGTGTGTGCAGAACGGAGAACTTACTTGCCCCATGTGGAAGAGCATATTTCCCAGGTGACCATGGCCTGTTAATATAGTGGCCAATTTTTTTACTTGGTCTTTTTCATATTTTATTAAGCTGTTTGTTCTGGAGATGTTGATTTTCATACCCAGCATAATTTTAGCTTGTTTACATTCGGGTTCGTCTGCCCAAGCTTCTTCAAGTATTGCTGTACTCCTTTTTCTGAGTAACCTTTTGAAGGTTGCTAGTGCTAGACCCGTGGTCGCTTGTGGGCCGATATATGTGTTGCTGGCACCTTGTTTGGCCAGTGTGTCTGCCAATTCGTTCCCTTTGATGCCTCTGTGTCCCGGTACCCATGTCAGGGTGATCTTGTTGCCTCTGGAAGCAAGTTTGTTAATTTTATTATGGCAATTATGTGCCAGTTTAGATGTGAAGACCGGTCCTTCTATTGCTGTTAGGACGGATTGGCTGTCAGAGCATATTAGAATTTTCTTCTGGCTGGGGTTCCTGTTTGTAAGGTCCTCCACGCAACCAGTGATGGCTGTTATTTCCTCCTGAAAGATGGTAGAACCTCCCCATAGGGTGACGTATTCTGAATTATTACCGTCTTCTGTGGTCCATGAGGCCCCCACTCCTATACCTGTAACTGATCCATCAGTATACCATACCTGGTCGAAGTCTCTCGAGGGCAATTTATTATTTGCCCAGTCTTCTCTAGTGGCATGTAGACGGTTGAATTTTTTGCCAAATTCATGTCTGGCCGTCATGCTGTCGGAGGGTATACAGGGTGTCCCAGTTCCCAGGACGTTCATTACACCTTTGGATAGCTCAGGTAATTCTAAGATACGGATCATTAGTTTCAGCGTCCCATCACAATCCGTGGCCGAGTTATTAACGAAAAACGACAGCCAATCAGAGGGCTCCGTTGGGCGCGGCAGCGCGACAGTTCCTACTAGTACAAGTTAATGTCTTGTAGTAGCGGGAGTGTTTATGCGGCCGCGTCAACGGAGCCCTTGAAAGGGATACAGACCGAGCACTAACACACTTCCACGAAAAATGTATCGATGAGTCTGTCACTGGGTCACCGAAAAAAGGTCTAATTTATGACATTACCTCTTGCGCGTACCCTATGGAATTGCACCGCTGGCACATCATCGGTTTACGCCGCAAACTTTACAGAACACCGCACAATAAATTCACATTAAAAAAAAAGACCGTTGTCTGATAATTTTCACCTTAGATTTGATTAGATTATTATAAAGAATGTATGCACTCGTACACTTGTTCCATTTGTTCAGCGAAAGGAATAGATTCTTCATCACCGAGAAAGTTTGATTATTAATCGATTACCAATACATCCGAAATTACGCGAACTTCACTCCGGGGTGACTTTTTCGTCTTTGCACTTCCAACTTTTTTGATTTTCTACACAAATACGTTTCCTTCGTAATGATAGATTTCTTCTTAGTGACTCGTAGAACTGTTCAGTTCGGCAGAAAAAATGATTCTGTATTTCTCGGGGTCGTCTTCTTGTATCGGAACGTCCCGTTCCCCTCTTTGCTTTCATTTCGCCCTTTGGCGTACTAAGGATAGTGGGAGGTACGGACGGAATGGATGTTTCAAAAATGTCCACAATCGCTACATTTGGCGTCCAGGTTTTCCATGTCGAATCGCTGCATGAGTTGTCGAGAAGACCAGAGCTCGTCACTTGAATTCTTAACAGCGCTTTCATTGTTACGTTTCGGGTTTCAGCAGCCTCTTACAGGAATGTGTTGGAGCGATACCAGACCGTTTCCTCGACATTTTTATAACAGGAAACGTACGGTCGCGGCAGCAATACGTTTTCTACGGGATATTATTAACTATCGATATTATTAACTTACCGAATACGCTTTTTTTAGGTCCACGCGTACATTCAACGTGGGGACATCAAACAGATCGATTAAATTATCGGCTCCTTTCAGGACTACTCATACTTTCAACGTAGATTGACATTGTGGTCTTTTTCTGTGGACATCTGTTTACTGTTACTATTCTTTCGGTAACAGACGTCTCTCCTTCGCTTCATCTATTCTTCGGAAAACGTATTTGTGTGGAAAATGGAAAAGGTTGGAAGTGCAAAGACGAAAATGTCACCACGAAATGGAGTCCGCGTAATTTCGGATGTATTGTTAATCGATTAATAATCAAACTTTCTCGTGGGTGAAGAATCTATCTCTTTCGCTGGACAAATGGAACAAGTGTGCGAAAGCATACATTCTTTATAATAATTTAATCAAATCTAAGGTGAAAATTATCAGGCAACGGTCATTCTTTTCATTGTGAATTTATTGTGCAGTGTTCTGTAAAGTTTGCAGGGTAAACCGGTGGAGTGCGAGCGATGCTAGTCCGTAGGATGTGCGCAAGAGGTAAAGTCATAAATTAGACCTTTTTTCGGTGACGCCGGCAAGTAAAGTGACCCAGTGACATAGACTCATCGATACATTTTTCGTGCTAGTGTGTTAGTGCTCGGTCTGTATCCCTTTCAAGAGGCCCGTTGACGCGGCGGCATAAACACTCCCGCAACTACAAGACATTAACTTGTACTAGTAGGAACTGTCGCGCTGCCGCGCCCAACGGAGCCCTCTGATTGGCTGTCGTTTTTCGTTAATAACTCGGCCACGGATTGTGATGGGACGCTGAAACTAATGATCCGTATCTTAGAATTACCTGAGCTATCCAAAGGTGTAATGAACGTCCTGGGAACTGGGACACCCTGTATATTGTGTGCCCTCCATGATTGGTCCTGCAAATTGTAGTACATTTGCGTGTGATTTTAGGTTCTTTGATTCAACCCATAGTCCCCAGGTGTTGATTCTGTGGGCTGTTCTAATTGCTACTTCTGTAGCTTTAATGTGCAGGGGTGCCTCGTTAAGAAGGACCTCCATACCTTTGGTAGGTATTGTGCGTATAGCTCCTAATATTTTTCTTAGGGCTCTATTTTGGATGGAGCTTAGTTTTGATTTTACTTTGGATAGGTGGGCCGTTTGCCACCATATGACAGCTCCAAAAAGGATATGTGGTTGTACGATTGCGTCATACATCCATTTTATAATTCTGGGTTCTAGTCCCCATGTTGGTCCCACTACTCTACATAGTGCAGCTAAGTAGTTGCCTGCTTTGGCAGTTTGATTTACTACGTGTTTATTCCATCTTAGTTCCGGGGTGAATTGTAGTCCCAGGTATCTGATTACTTGTTTGTAATCGATTTCTTTGTTGTACATTTTTAATTTATGTACTATTTCTGGCTTCCGTTTTCTCGTGAAGATCATCACTTCGGTTTTGTCTGGGTTAACCGATAGACCAGTGTTGTCACACCATTCTTGCACTTTGTCAATGGCTGTTTGCATTTTGATTTTCTCCTCGTGTAGGGAGGCTCCACACGCTAGTATGGAGATATCGTCAGCATAGACTTGGATCTGTACCTCGCAGTCTTCCAAGGTTACTATTAGGGAGTCTACGGCAATACACCATAATAATGGTGATAGAATTCCCCCTTGGGGACATCCTTTCTGAGCTGTGCCTATAATTGTCGTATTGCCCCTTGACGCCTTTATATGGCTGTGGGAACTTGGAGCGAATAATGGGATTCGCGATGGAGAAATTTAATAGAAGAGAAATGATGGAAATGCAAGTGAATGGATTAAATTAAAGGAACAGGAAAAGCATTGAAAAGGATGTAGGGTTAGGGATCGAATTGTAATTGGAAAAGATTGTAATTTAACCGGAATTTGTAAGAACAGCACAATATATTGTATAATAAATAAGAAATGTAACAAAGATGAAAATCGCAGATAGATACAGCTGATTGCTCGCACGTTGACACTGACAGAAAGAGAGCGAGAGGCGCGCTCTCTCCCTCTTTTATTGGCTCAATCCTTCTGGAAAATTCGGCACTGTTCGCTGGAGATTCGCGATTATTCCAGAAGGATTGAGAAATGTAATTAGCCAATTACGAGGCCACCGACCACCCGCGTCATTTCCGGACATTGCTGAGTGGTCGGTGTCTCGATGGGATGGCGCTGCCGTTTGGCGCGAATGCCCGCGATTGGCGCGAGCGTGTTTGCGTCGCTGCCGGCGCGGAGAGTGAAGTGCGCGCCAATCTCAAACAATGGCGATTGTTTAACATCTTGTAGATCCATCTACATATTGTTGTGGGTATTTGAAAGTTTTTCATGCCATTCATTATTATATGAATTGGCGTCGTATTAAATGCTCCTTCTATATCCAGGAAGCATCCCATGGCGTATTTTTGTGAGAGGATAGCCTCCTCTATTTTCCTAGTGAGGTTGTGTAGGGCAGCTTCAACTGAATAGCCTGCTCTAAATGCAAATTGATTTTTATGTAGCGTTTTGTTCGCTAGATATTTTTCTTTTATTCTTCTGTCAATCAGTCTCTCCATGGATTTTAATATGAAGGATGTTAGACTGATCGGTCTGAAGGACTTTGGTGTTTCATAGTTGCCCTTCCCTGGTTTGGGAAGGAAAATAACTTTTGTTTCCATCCATTTGGATGGGAGGATGTTCAGAGCCAAGCAGGCTCGTAGGACCTTAGTTAAAGGATCTTTTAAGCTGTCGATTCCTTTTTGTAGGAGTATCGGCGTAATATCGTCTGGGCCAGCTGCCTTATGCGGGCTGAATGATTTGATTGCCCATGTTAGTCTTTCGGTGGTGACCACCTCTGCTGCTGTTTTCCAGTTAGCATACCATTTTGTGCCGGACGCAGGTGCTTCAATGTTGTCTCTGGTTTTATTTTGTATACTGTTGGAAGGAGCATTTCCTGTGCTTCTGTAGAAGCCTGGGAAATGTTCCTCTGTCAGCATGTCTAGGATTTGTTTGTTACTTGTAGTATATTCACCTTGGTTGTTTCGCAAAGCCCCGAGGATTTTCTGCTGGTTTTTCGCTAGGATTTTATTCAGTCTCACGGATTCCGGGAGGGTTGAAATATCTTTACAAAATTTCCTCCATGATTCTCTTTTTGCATTGAGTATTTTCTTTCTTAATGCATGTCTGTCTGATTTGAATTTGTTAATGTCGTTGCTTCTGCCAGTGTGTTTGGCTTTTCTTCGTAGTTTCTCATTGATTTTTAGATGTTTTTCTATTGTTTTATTCCACCAAGGTGCCTTCCTACGTCCAGCAGGATCTGTGGTTTAGCAGCTCTGTTCTTGTGCTGTTTTAATCGCATGATTTATGCAGTCTACTGCTGCATTAATTTCTAATTCGTTCCCGTATTTATTAGGGAATTTTTTTAACTCGTTTTCGAGGATTTCTTTGTACCTCGACCAATCGGTGTGTTTTATATTATGTATTTGAGTATGAGCTTTTGCGTCTGCTTCTTTAATATCAAACCGTATGTACTTATGATCTGACATGGAGTTTGCCGTTGATATTCTCCAATTTTTTGTTCTTTTCGCTATTTCCGTTGTGCCTAGCGTGCTGTCAAGCACTTCACTTCTGTGTGCGGTTACAAAGGTTGGTTGATGGCCTTTGTTTAATATTTCGATGTTTGTTACATCTATAAAATCTTTTAAGTTTCTGCCTCTAAGGTTTATGTCTGTGCTGTTCCAAGCAGTATTTCTTGCGTTAGCATCCATTCCGATGATTAATTCATATTTTTTATCATCACACCAGTCTACTAGTGTGATTAGGTGGTTCTCTGGGAAGTACCTGGGTTTGATTTTGCCATTGCAGTAGGCTGATGCTATTATTATAGGTGTTTTATGTGTTGAGTTGTTTTGCCCTGGTGTGTTTATCTCCAGGCTGGCTACCACTACGTCACTATTCGAGAGATTAGGTAGTAGTGTTAAGGTGTTGTTTTTACATGCTACTATGCATGCTCTTTTCCTACTTTGTGAGGTGGCACTGATGACTGTGCCGGCTGTCCCTAATCCTGCTATTTTATCATGGGACATCCATGGTTCTTGAACGAGGATTACATCGATGTTCTCCTTTCTGGCAAATTCTGTGGGTATAGCCGTAGCGGTAGGACTTCGGTGAAGGTTAATCTGTAGAATCCTCAGATCCATGTTGTGGTTTTCGGGAACTTGGTTGTGGGTGTTGCAGCGTTGGTTGTTTACCGGCTTCTTGAAATGAGTGAATGAATGCAGGATTGGATTAGGTGGATGACATGGTATTTATAAAATAGGAGCCATTGGCTTATATGTTATTGTTATTAATTACTGGAGTTGGTTTATTGTAAAATTATTTGAGGTTATGTGATGGGAGGTGGATATTTATTTATACCAGGTTGGGATGTTAGGCCCCCCCCCTTTTTTTTTTTTTTTAATATATATTGGGGAAATTGCATTTGTTTTGTTGAGGTATTTATTTGTACTTTGTTTGTACTTTTACATTATTTATACTTTTATCTATATTCTACTTGGATATGGACATATTTAATTAATTGTATTATACATTATTATCTTAAAGATTACGCTAACCTACTGATTTACAGATACTCATGACTTAAAGTTAAATTTTATAGTAGATGTTCTACAAGATAATTTGTAGTCTCTAGTTTTTATGAAGCGGTGATTTTCTCTTGGGATCAGGATTTTCATTCTATATCCCCGGTTTCTTGTATCTTCCACCTCTTCTTTCAGCTCCCATTCCTCCGCTAAGAGCTCTGGGTAGCTAGAGCTACACCATCTTCTTATCATGGAGAAATTTGATTTAGATTCGAAGGATCTTACCGTGCATGGTATCTTGAATCTCAGGTCACTAAGACCTCCCCCTTCTTTAGGTCTTTGAATTCTTCTACTTCTGATATGTGGTCAATAATGGAATTCAGCCAAGTTATTGTGATGGCGTTCCTACCTACTATAATTAGTCCTCCGTTTTTAAGGTAGGACCTTTCTATTTCTATACCCCGTTTTCCTGACTTGACGTCTTCTAATATTTTTTCAGCTACTGTGTCCAGAATGGCTTCCTTTTTACTTTCCGTTAGGTTGGATTTTGGGTGGTCCTTCTTTATGACGACCACTGCCCTGTCCGCAAGCGGCGTTTTTCTTGGGCTGAAAGGTCTCCGGCTTGGTGCGTTGTCCTGTGCCTCCTTTTTCTGACCGTGCCTTCCGCCGTTGTGCCGTGATCGACCTTCTCCAGCTCTTTTCCTCCAGGGGAGGCTATCTGGCGTAGTAAAGTCCTTAACCCTCTTCGGTTGGTTCCTCACTGATGCCGCAGGATCTGGGGACTCTCTTACCCACTCTTTTATGCTCCACACGGAGCTGATTTTCTCCTCTAAAACGTCAGAGACCGGGCTATCCTGGTCTGTTGGATTGTAGCTCGCTTCGGTGAGATCCTGGAATAGGATCTTGAACTCCTCCTCGTCCCTTACGCTCTAGCTTGATGGAGAAATGTTACCACTTTTTCCTTCCATCTTCGTATTCACTGTTTTTGCTTAAGTTGAGGCTGATCACTTAGTACTTTTGACTATAGCTATTGCTGGTCGTCTTTAGAGTGCCTAAGATGGGATTTGTGCCCCTTTTTATATTATGGGGAGCTGGGCCTACTTGTCGTGGTGGGGTAGTTGGATCTCTCGGGGGTAGGGGTAGTTCGATGGTCAGTCGGTTCAAGGACCCTCTTACGAGTTCGTGGGTGAAGGGGTGCAACGGCCTCCCGGTTGGCTAATTCTTATTCGCGGGTGTTCGACCAATATGCTAAGGTACGGCGATTGTGACTTGGTGCAGTATTATTTCATTTTGTAAATTAGTGTATCTATGGGTGTTAATTATGCTTGTGTGGGTAGGGGCGGGTTATTTGATATGCTAGGGATTTCTTTTATCTACTGAGATGTTATTTAAATTAATTCATATTTTATTAGCACTTTTTACCATGGGGTCATTTAATTCGTGATTTTATAGTTACTGGGATAAACGATAGACGGCCCCCATCCGGTTACGTGAGGCGCGAAATCGCAGCCATTATGTTCGCGGAGGCGATATAAGTATAGAGGACCGCGAGTTTATCAGTTAGGGGGTTTGGCGGCGGGAGGGTGGGAGTCGCTTTACCCTTTCACCACCCTTGTTATCAGATTTTTATTTTCTGAAACGAGGGTGGCCCTCTATGGCTGTGCTTGCAACCTTTTCTAGCGAAAGCACTTTCGAGGCCTCCACGTGGCGCTAGAAGGGCAACGTCTGTCCGAGGATGCTCGGTAGACGGCTAACATCGAAAGTGTGGCACACGTCTGGGCGCCTGGGTAGCCACCCCTACCTGGGTTAGTCAAGTCGAGCACTGTCTCTCCGGAGCAGGCGTTGTGACCCGTAACAGTGCAGGCGCTGGGACAGTTGTACGCTAGAGCCCAGTTCGAACGAATACAGATGGCTAAAAAGCAGCCGGTGCCAAGGCCCGGTTGCAAGGATTTTTATTTTTATATTTTACGGGACCCCGAAGGTGGCGGGTAGCGTACAAAAGCTCTGAGAGCATTGATGAGAGAAAAGACGTGCAATAATGAGTAGCACGGGTTCTTGGTGTCGGTTAAAAACCCACCTCAAAAGCACGCAAAGAAAAGACCGTCGCTTTTCTGCCATTTGTATCCATGCTGCTATACCCAAGGCAGGATAAAGGAATTTGGTACGCGGGGCTCGGGCTCAAGCCCGCCTCTGTAATGGAGGAGCCCGTATTGGGAAGGTCTCTGCGGGGCAGTCATGTTACTCCTAGGTGCAGCAGGGGTCAGAATGCGGCCTAGAGAGAGTAGATAGACTGGCGTTCGCGGCTTGCGTGAGTTCTCGGTGCTTGGCCGCCTGCAATGTGTCCCCGCGTTGCAGCGTGTGTAGCCTAAGCCGAGAACCGCCCGCGACAACGTAACCGAGGCTTGCGGAGTCACCTCGAGTGACCGCCCTCGGCACGTTGAGCCGGTGCTCCAGAGCGGAGGCTAGTCGCTCCGTTCGTTTAAGCCTTAAAGACGAGGTAACGGTGCCGATCACCTTACGGGTGTGAGGCGTACACTAACTGTGCTTGCAACCTTGCGGCGAGCACGTGGTCGTGGGAGGAAGGCGTGCGTGTGCACGGCCGATCTCGATTTATTTTTCATTTTGGTACTATAATAAGCATAATTCGGTGCAGTTTGACTCGACGTTGTCGCTTTAGCGCGGCTCTTTTCGCGGTTGCAGGTGCGTCTTTCTGTTCGTTCGCGGGTAGTGTTTAAGTCGCGTTATGTTTGATTTTAATTTTTTATCGTCGGTCGAGTCGCGTTTGTATTGTTCGCGTCCTGTGAAATTCATAGATTTCGGTGTGTGTTGGCATATTATGTATATATTGTTCATTAATTAATTAACGTTGTCCTTCCGGTGTTACGCATACGATCTGTGACCCTTGCCGCGTCGCGAGGGGGCGCGTGTACGGCCGGTCGCGGTTTAATTTATCGATTTTATTTGATTTGATGTTGGATCACGCGGGCCGTCGGATAGCTGCTGTCATGCCTTGTATGAGTCGTTGAGGGGTGTGAATCTATTCGCGATTTTATGTTTGCGATCCTTTTCGTAGGTTAATTGATCGCTCGAATTTAATTTTATTTTTTACTTTTTGTCTTAGATCTTTTTCGGGTATTTGGTCAATTAAACTGCGTTAGTTTTAGTACGGTCTGTTAATTTGTGTCGATAAGAAACGGTGCATTTCTCGTGAGGGGCATGGGATTTCATGTATGATGTGAATTTTGGCGAATGCGTGCGGGCGTGCATGCCGCGAGAGTTGCGGGTTATCTTTTTAGTGGTTTACGTGTGGTATGCGCTCGACGATCACAATTGTTTGTTAATAATCGTGGACGTTGATGGTTTCGTTTGTTCCTGTTCGCGTGGTGTCGTGTTTCTATGTGAATCTGTAATCCGCGTCGCGATTGGCTCGTTCGGTCATTTACGCGGGAGTCGCGTGTTGACCTACTTTCGACGTGGACGTACGTACGGTGAGGCATTTAATCGCGTGTGGGTGGTTTGGTTGAGGTTTTTCCCGGGATTCCATGTGAGGTGGGTGGTTCGTAGGTTTGGATATGAATTTTTGCGGCGTTTCAGGGCGAGTACGATGACGTGTGCTCGGCGGTCGCGGTCGGTGATTTCGCGTTGTGTTTGTTTATTATGTTACGTGTATCGCTTGGCGAGGTGAGGGGAACTTTCTGTATAAATTAATTGTGCGTATGTTGCAGGTGTTACGCGCTTGATTGCGTGTCGGAACGAGAGTTGTCGGGCCGTCGAGAGTAAGCGTGAGTGCGGGCCTCGCTTTGAGATTAAAACGTGCCGGCAGCCACAAACCCGGTGATTATTCGAGGGGTGATAAAGTGTCAGCTCGGGGAGCTTCTCCTTGATCGGATGTCCTGAAAAATGCAGGGTGTAGGCTACAGGTAAGCATTAGTTTGCTGAATTTTTGTCTTCGTTAGGAAAGTTAAACTGTGTTTTAAGAAAATTTCTATATTTTGTTAGAAGGGGATCGCTGTAGCTGTCTTAGGCTTCTGATGTAAAAGAAGGTATGCGTATGTGTTTGTAGATGTTTTGATGTAATCTCGTGTGGCTGGCTTGATTTTAATTATGATTTTGTTTTCCAGGAGAAGGCTGCGGACATGATCCTTATGATTTTAGTACGTGATCTGTGGCCGAAGGGGAGATCTAACCGTGATAAACTTACTAAGGAGCTTTGGGATGTGATTAGAGTTGGCGATATGTTCGTGTGTTTACAATGCTACAGGTAAGTTAACGTTGTTGGAGGTCATGAAATCATAGGCGTTCTTTGTATGGTGGATTGAATTATGATACTTGTAGGTGTATATGCTTTCCTTGAATTATGTGGGGTTTCATAATTGGTTCGTTAATTAAAGATGTTTAAATATTGGTGTTCGTTTGCCTGTATGTCGTTCAGTCTTGTTTTTAAAACGTGGGATTTTGATTGTATAGTGTAACGTTTTATAAGCTGCTTGTTGGATACATGATTCGGTGTTTGTTGGCATTTGTATTATTTACTCGGCGTTGTAAGTTCGTTGTTGTCTAGATTTTGGAGAGACTCGCTTGCGTGTTATTTGATTTTGTGAGGGAGCGTGGTCGTGGGAAGTCACGAGCTTTGAGTAGAATGTTTGCTCGTTGTTAGATCTGGGGTGTTGGAATCATACGCATATGTGGTTTGTAGAAATATTCTTCTGATTTTCGCGTTTATGATACTCTATTCGAGAGCGTAGGGGTCGGGGAGTGTGTGGGGGAGAAGGGTATTTTCGTCGGTTGTTGCCAGTGTCGCGAATTGTTTAATTGATTTTACGATTTATATGTGGATTAGATTCATTTATGCCGGTGTTATGATTTCGCGGTTTCGATGACTATGCTATCGCGTTGTCGACTGTGTGTGTGAGTGGTTGTGTGAATAGTGTGTGTCTCCTTTGCGGGTAGTGTATGTTCGCATGTTTTACATTCGTCGTTGGTACATATGTGCATGTCTTTGATCTAATTCGCGTGTTTCGTTATGGTTTTAATTATTTGATATTGTGTGAATTTACTGTGTGTGGGATTGTTCCGCGGTGTATTTCTTTTCTGTAGATTTTCTAAAGTTTTTTTTTTTTGATTTTACATTATGTTGGATCTACGGGGGCCTGTTCGGTTTTTTGTTTTAGACATTAAAAACGCGATTGTTTACAGGTGGTGGTCTACTACCTGTTTCCTGCCGCGGTGGTTGCACGTGCGCTGACTTTGGATTTATTGTTGTTTGCTGATTTACACGTTCCGCATGGTCGCCCTCCGAGCCGAGCGTGTGTCATCCTCGATCGTTGAGTGGGGCCATAAACCAGTCCTGGGCCTGGGTTGACTCTTGTTAATGACGGCTGATTCGTATCTTCTCTTTGCTTTCCCGATTAGACCCGTTCGATGGATTTGCCGGTACCCCCCGGGGGTCGAGTACGTGCGTTTTCTTATTTTCGGGGGACGGTTGTAAAGGATGGAAAGTTGAGATATTCGGCCGGGGTTCTAACGGTTTTTCGCGTTTTTGAGAGTGGTTGTGGAAAAGGCGGAAATTTTATGAGTATGTATTGTCTCGTTTCTCTAGTTTCTAATTCTTTGATTTCTATTGAATTCTTTAATTATCCTGGCGAGGTGTGACTTTTCTGCTGAGGTACGTTTTTGGATCGTCAATTGTTTGTACCGTTAGATTTTGCGTGTTATTATTCGCGGTGTCGTGTAATTAATTGAACCCGCTTACGTGTTCGCGATGGGAAAATGTGAGTTTATTGGTTGAGCATTCTTCTTAGATTGCCCCTTTGTTAATATTAATTGCGTTGTTTGAATATGTATTATTATTTTTTTTTTCCGATTATAAAGCGGTTCCGAAGGTTCGATGACACGGTGTTGGCGTTGGTACCCGATTAAATAAATGCTTTTACGTGTGATGTATAGTGAAACCTAATTGTTGTTATCTTACTTGAGGCGGTAGCCCCCGCATGACCACCACGGAGGTAGTTGCGCGCCCCTGACGAGCCCTAAACAGCGGTGCGAGGCCGTAAACAAATGATGTCGATTACGACAAACAAGTACATTACGCAATAACCGTCAAGTAGAAAAACCATAAAAATCTGATTCGTTCCTTTTGAAAATGTAAGAATATGATTGGGCGCGGTTGTGAAGGGACGGGTATATAAAGCGCGACGCACAGCGAAAAAGCAGCAGTATTTTACAATACCTTTCTATGATAGCAGCATTTTGCGCGATCAATCCTAAGCTCTCTTGTGATAATTGTGCGATAGATAAAGATAATATTCGCATCCAAGGATTAATCGGGACTCAGTGCGAATAGAATAAGATAGAATTAGGCGGAGTGGACGAATGAGAGGGAGAGAGTGTATGTGACCAATCTACCGACATCCAAAGATACTCATCCTTCCAAAGAGTAGCGGCTGGACATTCAGGGCCAGACCACGATCTCGTCTCCAATCCTTGCAAAGAGTAGCGGCTGGACATTCAGGGCCAGACCACGATCTCGTCTCCGATCCTTACAAAGAGTAACGGCTGGACATTCAGGGCCAGACCACGATCTCGTCTCCGATCCTTACAAAGAGTAGCGGCTGGACTTTCAGGGCCAGACCACGATCTCGTCTATTACCCGTACAAGGAGTAGCGGCTGGACATTCAGGGCCAGACCACGATCTCGTCTACTAGTTACCAAAGAAACCGTCCTAAACAGAGTAGCGGCTGGACATTCAGGGCCAGACCACGATCTCGCCTCCCCTGCGCCAAAGAAACCTTCCTCGAAGGAGTAGCGGCTGGACATTCAGGGCCAGACCACGATCTCGTCTCCCGTCATTAAAACACATCGACCAAAATCAGTGCATGAAAGCGGAGCGAAATAATATTTGGCGATGAGGCATTTAAAGTCATAAATAGATTAAGACGAGTGTGAGAGAGAGACGACGGTGATAACGAGTGTGAGAGAGACGAGGAGTAAACACGGCAAGCGATCAGCTGAGCGAGAGAGTGTGTGTATGTGAGCAAGAGTGTCCGCGAACAGCTTTAATAGATAGATCAATATAAATTTTGTATATATATATATATATACATAGCGGTAGAATAGAAATTAGATTTAAGAGGATAAATTAGAATAAGATCGTGTGACTGAAATATAAGAGTGCAAGAGTGTGTGATAGAGTAGGCTACGTAAGGATTTGTGTAATTAGTTAGGGAGAAATAAGAATAAATCTCGTGTATAACGTCAAAAGTTTCAAGATTCTTTATCGACCTGCCCCGAACCTATTTATAAGTAAGGGCCTTCCTCGTGGACAGTGGTCTCAATAGGAAGTACCGTTACATACTATTGATCTTTGATAATATTACGTGTTCTATTTGATTCTAATTCATATGTTTCAGGTGTTCCGGTTTAAGCGAATGAATGTACGAGTGAGTATTATTATCGTTTGTGCTCCCGTTTTGAATAATTTGATCCGTGCGCGGTGAGGAAAGGTATTTAGCTCAGGTAATCGTGTGTGTCCGGTGATTCTAGTCTTATTTGTATGCGTGTAATGGACATGGTATTAATTCGTTCGTTATTTCAGGTATTATAAGTGTCAAGGGGCGTCCTGCGAACCCTAGAGCCGTCGGGGTATTGTTCGAGAGATCGCTACCTGAGTATGTGTTCGAGAATTAATTTTGCTATCGGTTGTTACAGCTTATCGGGGATTTGAGGGTTTTTTCTTTTTTTTTTTTTTTGAATGTATGTATTGTGTGTGGGCATACTCGCGTTTTTATTTTTTTTTTTTTTTTTTTTTTTTTTAATATGAAGTGTTTCGTGAGTGGTTTGTTAGAAATCTATTATTTATAATGGTTTGTGTTGTATGTTTCAGTTGTTCCGGTTTGATTTGGTACAAGGATTGTTATTTATTATTTACATTTACGCGTCGATGTGAGGTGAATTGGCCCTTATTCCGTGGGGGCAGGTATTTGAATCGTCTGTTCGCGGGTGATTTTGAATTTATGAATTTGTTCGGAGTTACGTATCTTCTTGTTATATTTAAACAGACTTTATTGTATTTAATTTGTTATTTACAGGAACTGTGATGTGATTCGAGCCCTGGAGTTTGCTGAGTTGGCGTTCGAGGGTCGTGGTTCGAGTGCGCCTTCTTGTATTAGTTACTTATTTGATTTTATTACCGGGTTTACCGAAAATATTGCTCGTATGTGTGCGAGGAAGAGACGAGTGTGGCGTACTCACTCTCGCGCACCTGAGCCCAACGCGTCGGTAATTCAGTGTCGTGACACGGACCCCCAGAGGGTGCAAGGACCTATCATAGTGCAAGGATCCTATCACTCGTCTGTGCGAGAACTATCGGGTAAGTGCTGGTGGCTTCACGTTGGTGTCATGCGGAAATTCTCGCGTAAGCGCCGATGACTCTATTATGGTATTAAAAACTGTAGAACGAAAGTTAATATTGCGTGTTCTGCCGGCGCGACACGAAAAAATCTAGATTAGACGTGCGGATGGCTGTGTTAATAATTCTGTAGAGTGTGACATCGAAAGCCGATTAATAGGCTAGCAGTCGATAAGCGTTGCCAATCGAAAACCCGATTAACAGGCTAGCGGTAGATAAGCATTACGACGGCGGACTTTGACGTAACACATTTTTGACGAAATATATTAAAGTATTCAAAACACTGAATTCCATTGCGTTAAAGCAATATTATTTACTTATTAATATTCTGCTTCAAATTGTTAGGGCACATTCACGTACGTCTGTTTCACGTAAGATTTATTTCAATTTTGATTTGAGCTCCTACAGACGCCTCTCGTGGTAGTGATCCAAAATAGGTTAATCGTAATAGGTAATCTACATTACCACTATAGACCTACATTACCATAAGCAGCAGGCGAAATTTGATCCGGACACGCCCATTGACGCCGATACTACCAGCCTAGAAATGTAAGTCCAGCGCTCATTGCCACCAGCACGACCAGAGTTGCAAAGTCCGGTGCCCATTGGCGCCTACAGTAAACAAAAGGTCAATGAAACACATCATCTTAGAAATGCATGCATATTTTTCGTAATATTATATCACAATTTAAGCTACGACTGTTTACATGGAAAAATTAACGATTGCATCGTCACGTATTAACATAAATAAATAAGAATTAAGTGTAACAATCTTTATAGACGTTTCTTAATTCTGCGTACTTTTGTGGAAAATTGATTCGGACGCAGAAAACACGACCATACAGCCCACTTTACATCCGCACACCATCTTATCGCAGTCTCATGGACGAGGACATTGTATTTATTGGACATTCGATATTTCACAAAGACACACCGTTGACTCTGACGTCAGCTTTGAACGTCTGACGAGCCAATAGGAACAAAGGAAGATTTCAGTCTTCCGTCCAACTCGCCTGCGAACGCTTCTATTCAATTCGTACGTAAAAGTGTCGTGATATTATTAGCTATTTCTCGCGATTTCGCCTAGGCGCGCCCTTTCTGGATTACAGTGTACAAACAGTGTTTGTGAGATGTGCATACAGTATTTGTGAAGTGTATGTGCAGTGTTCGTAATTTGTGCATACGCGAACAACTCCTTCCACCGCCGCTGAACGTTGGGTCCGAACGGTCTGGAAGACACAGGATATACAGGATTTACAACCGCGCGATAGAGGATGGTGGTTCGAGCTGGTTACTGGGGGGGGGTACAAATTTTATTATAGTTCAATTACGCGTTTTTAAGCCCTTTCTTCGCCCCCCACCCCAAGCCCACGGTCGTCCGAAAATCCCGACATTACCGACCCAAATAGGGCCCGCCATGTTCTTTTTCGTTCTCTCTCGCGCGCACACAGTATTTTTCATCCTCATCTATCACGCGATAAAGAAGCGAGCGATCCGGGAGGGGATAACTTTCAGTAAATCATGCGCAATAATAAGTGTCGGGTACTTATGAGGTACAAACCAAAATTTCGAAGGTACAAACGACTGGGAACTATTCTTAAGAGATCCACGTCGGAAAATTGAAAAAATATTAATAAACTGTAGTCGATAACGTCGTATGCGACGTTCTTTTGTTTTTCCACGAATACGTTTGATGGGCGAGGGGAGAGCGGGCCCAGCGGATCGTCCGCCCGGCAACGGCTACGCATTAGTCGGCGTCGAACAGCGAGGAGAAGAACTGAATAAAGATATTATTTTTTGGCCATTCCTGACAATTATTCCCCACAAATTATCAGAAGTGGGATGAACGGGATTGAACGCGATTAAACGTGATAGAACGCGATAGAACGCGATTAAATGTTATTAGAACACAGTTAGAACTTTATTTAAACGTTGTGAGACGCCACGTGGTGCTTGTCCGCGAAACAAGGTTTATAGATTATGTTCAGTTTTATGTTATGTGCGGACTAGCCAAGTGTGAGATAGTGATTACGTGCTGTTAAGTTGACTCAACATTAGATTGACCATTAGATTGAACATTGAATAAACATGGATAGTTACAAAGTTGTTGTGCTTACAGAAAAATTACGTGAACTCGGACTTCCGTCGACAGGAAATAAAACCGAAATTTTTAATCGCCTGATGGACGCTGGTGTTACAATCGAGGATTTAGATATGCAACAAACTTCGCATGTGAACGAGGAAGAGGTTGAAGATATTACGTTACCGATTACACGAGGTGCTGTTGCCGAAAAAATACCCGAGACCATGGAGGTGATGCTTTTTCGTCGGGAAAAAGAATTAGCCGATCGCGAAATTCAATTATTAAAAAGGGAACTCGAATTAGCACGAGGCAGCCCTCAATCCAACGTGTCGAATAGTGAACGACGGCAAACTACGCTGGATTGGCGAAGCGTAAAAGACATGTTCGCAGATTTTAACGGAGACGATCGTGATTATGATGCGTGGGAAAAGCAAATTAAGCGGTTAGTCACAAATTATGAGATGGACGACCACGCGGCAAAGGCGATGTTGTGCAGTAAGCTTAAAGGTAAAACACTGAAATGGTATCATTCTAGACACGATAGCGTGGATTTAAGCTTCGAATCTACGTTAGAAGAAATGCGGAAAATGTTCCGACGGCGGCAGAATAGGCTGCATCTGCGTCATGATTTTGAAAAGAGAATGTGGCAAAGGTCCGAGCCGTTCGCAGATTATATGCACGACAAGGTTACGTTGACAAATATGGTGCCAATCGATCCGGACGAAATAGTCGATTATGTTATCGAGGGTATTCCGGACTCGAACTTACAAACGCAAGCACGCGTTCAGCATTTTGAAACACCCACATCATTGTTAGAGGGGTTTTCAAAAATAACGTTACGGGGAGATCCCATTTCAAGCCGCACGAGCAAAGGGTTTGGAAACGCTACCCCGACGTTGAAGAAGACGATAGATACGCGCCGACCATGTGACAACGGGCAAAACGTAGTCCGCTGCTATAATTGTTCTGGATTAGGACACTTCACATCTAACTGCAAGCAACGAAAACGAGAAAGAGGGTCTTGTTTCCAATGCGGGGAATTCCGACATCGTGTCGAAGATTGCAAGAAGAAGGAGAGCGATAGTTACGTCATGCAACCTTCGGAGAACAACGCACAACGCACGTTGAGATTCTGCATCGATAAGGGTAGTAAAATGTTTTGTACCGATATGCAATGCCTATTAGATACAGTCAGTCCCATTAGTTTTATAAAAGTGAAACATGTTCCGTCGGAATTTAGAGATGACGTGTCTCCGTAAAATCCGGTATTTCACGGCGTAAACGGTAGCCAATTAGATATCGTAGGTTTGACTCGAGCGAAGATTACCATTGACGACGACGAGATTAATACTGAATTGTACGTTGTGTCCGATAATACAATGAGCGCTTCCGCAGTGCTCGGTCGCGATTTTTTGATGGCCGCAGAATTCGAACTAGTCTGACATTCGGAGGTTCGCGAAGTTATGAATGTTGATATTGCTTGTTTACAAGCAGAGCCAGTATCACGACAAATGAACGTGAATGAAAATTTGCCGGAGAATTTTAAACGTAGGGCACGAGAATTATTGCACGAAAAGTATACGCAATCGCCGCGACCCGATTATCCCGACACTGAGACCGAGATGAAGATTATTTTAACGGATAATAAATCATTCCATTGTAAGCCTCGTAAACTCTCATACGTGGAAAAATCGGTTTTAAGACAAATTTTAGATCGTCAACTCGAGAAAAACATTATTCGTAAAAGTGAATCGGAATACGCATCGCCGATTGTACTGGTTAAAAAGAAGACGGGCGAGACTAGGATGTGTATAGATTTTAGAACATTGAATAAGATCTCAGCGCGAGACAATTACCCGCTACCGTTAATTGAGGATCAGCTCGAATTGTTAGAAGGAAATAAATACTTTACTGCACTCGATCTCAAAGATGGGTTTTTCCATATAAAAATGGCACCGGATTCCATTAAGTTAACTTCCTTTACTACACCCTTAGGACAATTCGAATGTTTAAGAATGCCTTCCGGATTAAAAGGGGCACCCCTAAAGTTTTAACCGTATGTAAACGAGATTTTTGAGAAATTGATGGACTCTGGGGATGTTGCGATCTATCTCGACGATTTTTTGGTTGCCACGTCGACGTTGGAACATCATTTTACAGTATTAGAAGAGGTTTTTCGATTACTAGTTAATAATAAGCTCGAATTACGATTAGACAAATGTAAGTTCTTTCAGACGGAATTAGAATATTTAGGGTATACGATTACGGACGATGGTATTAGACCGACCGATCGCGGCATAGACGTGGTTAGACGATTTCCATTACCACGTGATACGAAAGACGTACACAGCTTTCTGGGCTTATGTTCGTATTTTAGAAAGTTTGTTGAGGGTTTTTCCGTCATTGCAAAACCGCTTTATGAGTTGTTAAAAAAAGAAACTAATTTTAAATTTGGGCCCGAAGAGGCGCGCGTGTTTGATACACTTAAAGACCGTTTAATAGATTCACCGATTCTGAGTATTTACTCGCCTCGCGACGAGACAGAGTTGCATTGCGACGCTAGTACGTTGGGCTTTGGCGCAATTCTGTTGCAACGAAAGAACGACCAGAAGTTTCATCCAGTTTTCTATTTTTCTAAAAGGACTACGGATGTCGAGTCGCGATATCATAGTTTTGAGTTGGAAACGCTCGCGATAATTTATGCTTTGCGACGATTTCGAACCTATTTGCAAGGTATAAAATTCAAGATTGTAACCGATTGTCAGTCACTCACGATGACTTTAAATAAAAAAGACACCAATCCTCGGATTGCGAGATGGGTCCTCGAATTGCAGAATTACGATTATCTGCTCGAACTTCGAGGTGGGAAGAGAATGACTCATGTGGACGCTCTTAGTCGCGCTCACAACATTCTCGTAGTAGAAGACAATTCTTTTGATCGCAATCTTGCGTTGAAACAAAGTGTCGATGCGGAATTAGTTAAGGTACGGGATATGTTAGGGAAAGCCGAGGATAAGTTCTACGAAATGCGCGACGGGTTAGTATATCGTAAAAAGGACGATCGCATTTTATTTTATGTACTGAGCGAATTAGAGAGTAGCGTGATATACAAATACCATAACGAAACAGGTCATGCCGGACTTGATAAAACCGTGGAAAATATTTTACGTAGTTATTGGTTCCCAAAATTAAGATCAAAGGTAGGAAACCATATTAAAAATTGTTTGAAGTGCATAGCGTACGCACCCGCCTCCGGGAGAGCGGAAGGTTTTTTGCAGGGGAAATACCGTTTGTTAATGTCCATATTGACCATTTAGGGCCGATATGAAAAGCACATGCATCGAGCAAATGCCATGTGTTGGTTGTCATAGACGCGTTTACGAAATTTGTCAAGTTGTATGCGACGGAAACGACAAGTGCGAAAGAAGTAATTGATTGCCTCGAGAAATATTTCGCGATGTATAGTCGACCGCTACAGATAATTTCAGAACGAGGGAGTTGTTTTACCTCGCTAGAATTTGCTTCGTTTTTAGAAAAACATAATGTACGACATATTAAGATAGCCACCGCTTCATCACAAGCCAATGGGCAGGTAGAAAGGCTAAATCGAAGCATCATACCCATGATCGCGAAATTGGCGAGCGAGCGGCAAACCCCGTGGCATAAGGTCCTCTCGGACGTAGAATTTGTGTGCAACAACACAGTGTGTCGTTCGACGGGAGAAAGCCCGAGCGTTTTGTTGTTTGGCGTGCATCAAAGAGGTAAAATTGTAGACGGGATTCGAGAGGGACTTGAGATGAAGAACGTGATTACTGTTACGTCCACGTGTTTCGATGCCCTTTGTCAGTTCGAGGCCAGGGTTATGCCCTTGAGGAAATCATAAATCGTCCTTGAAGAAAAGCATTTCGTATACCCTGGACGAGACTGGCAGATGGGATCAGGAAACATACAAAGTAACTAAAACGCTTAGAATCATAAACACACTGAGAGAGAGTTTGCAGACGTCGAAGATTCCCGGAGACGATGTCGACCTTGTGTCCGCGAAAATGTTAATCTGGCACCAGACCACGTGTTGACTTGGGGACACTTACGGGGATAATAAATAACAGGCTCTGAAGTGGAGACGAATATTTTTCATAAACACTCTCCCTTGCTGGTGGTGTCGGGTTGCCAAAAGAAGGACTGCATTGTCTCATTCGGAAAATACGATGGAAACTGATGTAGTGGGAGAGCCCAAACTCTCTATTTAAGCGTGGTGCCCTTCGACGAAAGATGCATTCTTGAACTGCAATCCTGACGCGCGACATCGGAGTTTTTCTAAGTTATCCTGAGCAAAAAGTATAAGTGAAGTGAAAACTCAAGTTTTAAACCATCGTTGAACAAAATATCAACCACGAGAACCTGAACCAACCGCTGATCAACCAGGAACACTACAAGTGAGTCATATTGAAGTCTTTAAATTCAAAATCCAAAAGAAGGTCAAAATTAGTAACTTTGCTATACCAACTGTTAAGTCACGACTAAGTGTTACTCCTCGAGCCTACGGAATCGGTGCGGCTTCGATTTGTTTCACAATAGTCTGACTTTTTGCCTCCTTTAGAGTCATTGGTCGAACCAATTTACTCGGGATGAGGCATGAGTCGTATTTACGGTACAGGTAATGAGGGAGATGAAGAATTATTAAACCTTGCATTTATAGTTCCTGGATTTTTAATCGATTATTGTATTTGTCTTTAAGTACATGCCTCGGTATATAACATGGGGCCGTTTCACCATTACCGTTAATTAATAATACCCAATCATTTGGGTTAATTTGCGCAATTAAATTGTGAATCTCACTAGTCTTCAGGTGATTGGTCAATTCTATGGACCAATACTTTGGTGGTTCATCACAATCGTGTACCTCCAATATTTCTGGCGAAGAAGGGGAAATTGTCCCTGCATGGGATGATTCTACCACTGGGTTAATTTTACGAGGGTCGTAGTTCTTTACTGTGGCAGCCAGCCATTTAATCGCTTCAATCCTACATTTTGCTTTTCGACGATTATTTCTATTTGACCTCTTAGGGGTTGACAGTTCAGGAACTTGTGTGGTTTTTTCCTCCTTAAATTTCTTTTGATTCTCCACTCTATTTTGCAGCAGAGTCGGATCTTCTCGTACTGCGGCCGCCCACTTCTTCCTCCACCCGGATCGATTATTTGGTCGTTTAGGCACTGAGGGAATATGATTGAAATTATATAACTTTATCGGTCCGCAGCAGATATCATCCTTAAAGAGTTTTTCACTGAATATCTAGGCGATAGAAACTACGACTACGTTGAATATCTACGATTTCCAACGACAGTCTGTTCTATTCCCGCCGAAGAATGACTTAGGTTAACGGATGCAGGTGAATGGTTGATATTGGTATGCGGATACTCAGGTGTTTTAGACCTTTAATCCTCGGGTTTCGGATTTGAAGTTTAATGAAATTTTTTTAATTTACTCACTATTTCCTTCTTATTACGTTGTGGCAATGCTGACTTGGTGATGGGTTGTTTCGGCGGACTGTTTGAATTCTTCCACAGTGATGTTGATGCAGCTCGTCAACTTCTTCTAATTTTCACTTAGACACTTTGACTGGATACTTCGATGCACTACTTGACGGTTAGAGATTCGGTACGTTAATGCCCTGACCTCGTCCAAGGGCCCAATATATATATGATTTCCAGGACCTCCCTCTACGTCGGTTTCCAACGTATTTTCCTGACAAAACAATGTAGTCCTTCTCTTCGCAACCTGACACCACCAACAAGCGAGAGCGTTCGGAAAAACATTTGTCTCCACTTTAAGGACGGTTGTATTGTTACGTCAGGACTAGGTGTTACGCCTCGAGCTTACGGTAACGGTGCGGCTACGAATTGTTTCACTTAGTCCGACCTTTGCCCCCTTGTGAGTCAATGGTTAGACCAATTTTCTCGGGACGGGGCTAGTTGTATTATGATTGAAAGGTGATGACGTAGGTGAAGATAAATGGAGACACAATGGCTGACTAATTTTTCCTGTATTTAATTATTTATTTCCGTAATCTGGACGCGGTGACGAAACTTATCCTTAATGATGGTTGCAGGTATGGCCATTGGTGCTGCGGTACCGTCAGGTGCACGTAATTGTATGAACGAACCTGGGCTTATTTTGTCCAGGGTCTTTTCTACCTCGGACTCCTTTAATTTGTAGGATCCTAACTGGAGATCAATTAACGGTCTCTCATCTTCGGAATCTTCAATGTCCACTACATCCGGCGGTAGAGGGATATCGGAGAGAGTCACTTCTCCGGTGGGTCTGACTTCTTTGACTTTACTCGCCGAATAATTATTTTTTAAAGAGGCCGCCAGTTTCTTGATGTAATTCTGTGCTCGCCTAATCTTCCTCTTGTGAGGTTTGGGTGTTTTCGAGACCGGCGGTGGTTGTGCAAGCGGAGTTTCTTTCTGCAGTTCTTCGCGGAAAATCTTTTGTTTTTCCCTCCAATTAATTTTTAAGGAAGGGTCCTCCTTAACCGCCTGGGCCCACTTCCTTCGCCAGCCCGACCGTGCGTTAGGTTTTCTCGCCACTGTGGATAGGAAGGTTTAATAATGTATGATTTATTCGCCACACAACTACTCCTGACCGTTTAAGAAGGTTCACCTGGAATCATATGATTCCCGGCAACTCGATCCCGGTATTTTCGTTATGTAGGACAGTTAATTAAGGATATTTAGGTATCTGGTTTTATTGGATAAATTTGGAGGTTCTATTGTAATTAGATAGGATTTTATAACTCATTCGCCTCAATGCTACTCCTGACCGTTTTAAGAAGGTTCACCTGGAATCATATGATTCCCGGCAACTCGATCCCGGTATTTTCGCTGTGTAGGTCGGTTGTTATTTTGCAAGGATGGGTTTTAGGATAGGTATTTGAGCTACTAAACCCTTCACCACGGATTAATTCAAAGTGTAACTCACTCTCGGTTGTAAGATCTGGTACAAGCTGATTTTGCTGTCTGGAACTTCCTCGTTCGCACTGGTTTTCACTAGGTTTAAAGCACTGAGATTCGTGGAGACGTTACTGTTCACGATTCTGACACAGGAATCATGACATGTCGAAGGGCACCACGGTTATATACAAAAATTCGTGGTCTCCCACTACTTCGGTTTCTAACGTTTTCGGTTCAGACAATGCAGTCCTCTTCGTGCAACTCGACACCATCAACAAGGGAAAAATATTTGAAATAGCGTTAGACTCGCTTTAGGGCCTGCTGTTAATCATCCCTTTAAGTGTCCCCAAGCCAGCACATGGTCTGGTGCCGAATTTACATTTTCGCGGCACAAGGTCTGCATTGTCCACGGAGGAGTTTGTCATCTGGAAACTTTCTCTTCGAAAGACGTCGTGTTTATTGCGCTAAGAGTTTTCTTATTTCAAAGTGTTTTACTGATGCCATCTGCCAGTCTCGACCAGGGCAATCGAAATGTGCTTGTTTTAAGAGACGATTTATGATTTTTCGAAGTGTGTTTCCCTGGTCTCGAACTGACAAAGGACATCAGAACGTGGGGACGTAACAGTATATTATTCCTGTTAGTGTCGTCTAGTCAACACGTGGTCTGGTGCCAGGTTTATATTTTCACGGGCGCAAGGTCTACATTGTCCCCAGGGATCTTCGACGTCTGGAAACTTTCTCTTTCGTTGAGTTTATAATTCTAAACGTTTTACTAGTTTATATGTAGCCCGATCCCATCTGCCAGTCTCGACCAGGGTAAACGAAATGTTTTTTTTCGAAGACGATTTATGATTTTTTCAAGGGTTTATCCCTGGCCTTGAACTGACAAAGGGCATCAGAACAGGCATCGGAACACGTGGACGTAACACAACCAAACCTTTGAAATCAAATCTTGTTACACCATACCCTTTTCGCTGGATCAAAGCCAAATCTGGTCAAGTGAGTAGTTTTGGACGCGGGTAAGCGTGTAAAACAAAATCAGTTGTACCGGAAAGTAAGCCGAGATCCGTGAGACTCCCTTCTAATCCAACATCCCTGGACAAAGACGAAAGAATTCATATGAGAGTAACCGCGCGGGTAAGCGTTGGTGAACCCTGTGTGAATTCAAGTAGTAATTGTGCGGAGAGATACTAAAATTTGCCTACTTAGACCACTGGCAAAGCGAACACGACGACCTTCGGCTTGGAAACGGAGGTGGGAAGAAGCGGTAAAGGAGGATCCGTTACTCCTTATAAATAAGAAAGAAAAACAAAAAGCTTTCCGTGAAGCATTCGGGCCACCTCTTCAATCGCAACAACCCGCGAATACAGGGAAATCAAAGGGACCCAAGGTTCACAAGAAGAAGGCCAGAAAGGAGAAGGAGAGAATACAAAAATTGGCGGCCTCGATAAAAAGTAATTACGCACCTGATAAAATTCAGGAGGTGCAGCCCACGGGAGAGGTAAACCTACCGAATGGACCACCCCCACCAGATGTAATCGACATCATCGACTCTGATGACGAGGGGGGATTGGTCGAGTTACATTTAGGATCATATAAATTAAAGGAATCGGAGATAAGCAAATCCCTAGACAAGATAAGTGCGGGATCATATATCCAACTCATTGATCCCAATGGGATTCCGGCTCCTATGGCAATTCCGGCAACCATAGTTAAAGAGAAATTTCGACGACGAGTTATTATAGAGGAATTGTTTAACTAAATATATATATATATAAGTACTAAATATATATAATTATATATATATATATATAGTCGCGTCGGTAAGTAAGTTAACGCGCTGCGTTAAGACTTTAATCATGTAAAAAATAGTGGATGCCATCTATTGATTATATCAACAATGACAGTATCGAGCCATACCATTTACCCTAACTTGTTTTTTCTAACGGCATTTGTTTTCAACAAACAATTCCTTTTATTAAGAAGTCGACAATTCACAAGGAACATATTTCATCGTCGGAAAGTAAGTTAACCCATGTCAAATTTCTAGGTTTTTTGTAATTAACCATTGCAATATTTATTGTAAAACTCTTTTCTAAGGCAAATGAATTAATTACGAAACTTTCATCGATGTCTTAAGTCTTCTCAAAGCTAATACCGGTTAATATTTTCTTAAGCATGGTAAGAAGTGGAGAACGATCCATTGAAGAAAGATTGAGGATCTTTGAGCTGAGGAAGGAGGGGTATTCATTGTTTTCAATTGCAAATTTATATAAATTGTCAAAACCTGGTGTTAAAAAAATTTGTGACCGGATTGAAGAGAGAGGTAATGCGGAGTCTCTGCCAAGAACAGGACGAAGACGTAAAACCACGCCGCGTCAAGATAATTATATCGTTCGCGAAGTGAAAAAGAACCCTTTTATTACAACACGCGAAATAAAGGAAAATCTGGAATTGCCAATAGGCCTCACTCAAATTAAGCAACGCTTAAGACAAGTGGGATATCATGGTCGTGTGTCTCGAAGGAAGCCACTAATTTCGAAAGTCAATGCATTAAAACGCGTAAAATTTGCCAAAGAACATTTGGAAAAGCCGAAGGAATTTTGGGAATCAGTTATTTGGAGTGACGAGTCAAAATTTGAAGTTTTGAATAATAATAGACGGCAATATGTTTGGAGGAAGACCGGCGAAAGTTTCAAAAAGGGACACGTGAAAAGTGTCGTTAAACACGGAGGTGGCTCTATTATGACCTGGGGCTGTTTCAGCATACACGGTGTTGGAAACCTGGTCATTATTGACGGTAAATTGACTGCAATTAAATACATTGAGATTTTACAAGATAATTTATTTATTTCTGCTCAAAAAATGGGATTAGACAACCACTACGTGTTTCAACAGGACAATGATCCGAAACATAAGGCAATATTAACGATGAAATTTTTAGAGGACAACGGTATAAACATATTGGAGTGGCCCCCACAAAGTCCAGATCTGAATCCCATTGAACATTTGTGGGATCATTTAAAAAGAAACATAAAAGTAAACGAGAGGAAAAATAAGGGAATGTTTATACAAGCCTTATGCAAAGAATGGAATAATATTAGTCCAAATGTAATAAAAAAATTAGTTGAAACTGTACCAAACCGTCTACGAGCTGTTATACAAGCAGGAGGATATCATACGAAATATTAAATTATAATATATTGTAAAATATTACAAAAAGTAGGATGCGTTAACTTACTTTCCGACGCTTCTATTTTAATTTTATTAGGTATATGGTTATTCTGTTCTGTAGTTGCGAAGTTTTATATTATTTTTTTACACTCATCTGTTCATGATATCACTATTAAATATATGTACAACAAAATGGACCCATTAGATATTATTATCTTATCAATTTCTTCAATTTTGGTACGAGACATTGATCGTTAACTTACTTTCCGACGCGACTGTATATATATATATATATATATATAGAACCATATCAAACCATTTAATTATCTCATTTTCATCACCTACAAATCATATTATGACTCAGCCTCGTCCCGAGTAAATTGGTCCAACCAATGACTCAAAAGGAGGCAAAAGTCTCGACTATCGTGAAACAATTCGAGGCTGCACCGTAACCGAAAGCTCAAGGCGTGACATATAGTCTTGACATAACATTACCACGCGTCGTAATTTACGTGCTATCCGTGCCGATGCCGACCGACGAATTCGGCAAACACAACAATGTAACAAGATAGGTTATGATAAGAAAAGAAAGCAACCAAGACAATATAAAGAAGGTAACCGAGTTATGATCCGTAATTTCGACAGTACGGTTGGGGTCTCCACGAAATTAGTGCCGAAATTCAAGGGACGCTACCAGGTAATTAAAATCTTGAGAAATGATCGATACGTCATAGCTGACGTAGAAGACTTTCAAGTAACGCAAACTCCTTATCAAGGGACTTGGCACGTTGCTAATATGCGTCCTTGGACCGCTGAAAATTAGTGTTAATGTATCCTATATGGTAGTCGTTTTGCGTGCGTTTATATCTGGTTCTCGTTTTAGTTTATATTTTAGTTTATATTCTAGTTTATAATTTAGTTTATATTTCGGTCTTTATTTTGACTGATGTTTTGGTTGTGTTGTCATGTATGTAATACACCGTTATTATTTATGTTTAATCGAGACGATTAATCGTCAGGATGGACGATTTGTAGTCGATAACGTCGTATGCGACGTTCTTTTGTTTTTCCACGAATACGTTTGATGGGCGAGGGGAGAGCGGGCCCAGCGGATCGTCCGCCCGGCAACGGCTACGCATTAGTCGGCGTCGAACAGCAAGAAGAAGAACAGAATAAAGATTATATTTTTTGGCCATTCCTGACAATTATTCCCCACAAAACAAAAAAGTTATTAACTGTTAAATGTCCGGAAACATTGATTTCTCTCTAACTTCTACTTATTTCGGTCTAATCCCTATTCCTTTGAGGTACAAACGATAATTTCGAAGGTACAAATGATAGGGAACTATTCTTATGAGATCCGCGTCGGAAAATTGAAAAAATATTAATAAACAAAAAAGTTATTAACTGTTAAATGTCCGGAAACATTGATTTCTCTCTAACTCCTATTCCTTTAAGGTACAAACGAAAATTTCGATGGTACAATCAAGTACAAACGATGCTGGATCAGTCCCCGTTACAGATTTAAAATATCTTGAAAAATAGAAAAGTTACCCCTTGACGAATTTTGAAAATTGCGTACTTCCACCCCCTTTCAGGTACAAACGAAATGAAAAGTGGTACAATCAAGTACAAACGATGCTGAATCATGCCCCGTTTACAGAATTCAGATATCTTGAAAAATAGGAAAGTTATCCCTTGACGAATTTTGAAAATTCCGTACTTGCACCCCCTTTGAGATAAAAAAAATGAAAAGTGGTACAAACGGATACAACGACAAGGAATCAAACCCCGTTTACAGAATTAAAATATCTCAAAGTGGGGTGCTGGCTATTTTTTGACCCCATTTTTTTCGAAAACCGTAAGTGTACAAACGAAAAAAGAGTTGGTACAGACGGGTACAAACGATGCTAAAACAGGCCCCGTCGAGAAAATAAAAAAATTTTAAAGTCGGGTGCCAAGTTCACATAGGTCATTGTACACCTTCTGACCTCCCTTCCACCATTTCGTTGCTCAATAGAAATATTGAACGCCTGGTGGATTGGTGTGGTCAGAATTCTCTTAGACTCAATCCGGGCAAGACTCAGGCCATCATCCTGGGTTCCTCTCATTATGTGAATCTCCAGTACTCCTCCCTTCCTCTTGTACCAATCTATGCTGATAATGTCTCCGTCCCCTTTGCTCGTTCAGTGAAATCCCTCGGTGTGATCCTCTGTTCGGCGCTGGACTGGCGCGCTCATATTGTGGAGGTTTGCGGGAAGATCAGGTGTACGCTCTTTCAACTTCGCCGTAATGGCCATTCTCTAGCTATTGGCACCAGGATGGTGCTAGTCCGGTCGCTGGTCTTTCCGCTCCTCGATTATTGCTGCTTGATCTTTCGAGATCTGAACGTGGTTGACGACATCATGGTCACCCGGGCGTTTAATTCCTGCCTCCGATATATCTTTGATGTTCCCTGGGATGCTCCAATATCGCCATATTATGCGCGTTTGGGGCGGCTGCGTCCGTCGTTGCGTCGGGAATATTTCCTTGGCTGCTTTGTCCACTCTGTAATAAAGGGTGACCCAAAATGCACGCAAGATTTGAATTACATAGAAAACACAGTTTTTAGTCATTAGGTTGTTATTTTTTTTTATTGAATCTTAATGTACATAGGTTAGCGTTAATTACGGAATAACATATCGGGCAAATGGCCTCCACGGCTTTGCTGGCACATACGTACTCTTTTATCGAAATTTTGCATTACTTTTCTGCATAATTGTGGATGAATTTCGCTAATGCAGCGTGTAATTTTCTCTTGTAATGCAGGGATGGTTGTGGGCTTGTTGACATAGACCTTTGACTTCAAATAACCCCATAAGAAGAAATCAAATGGTGTTAAATCACACGATTTAGGGGGCCGATACTGATCACCGAAACGAGAGAGTACACGACCAGGAAAAGTCTCATGCAGTAATGGAATTGTCTCACTGGCTGTATGGCATGTGGCACCGTCTTGTTAAAACCACATATTGACCACATCAATAGCATCCAATTTCGGCAGAAAGAACTGTGTTATCATGCGATGTCGAGCACCAGTAACAGGTACTGCTTGACCAGTCTCATTTTCAAAAAAGGATAGTCCAATTGTGCCTGACCTGACCGCCGTAGAGAAAACAGATGTGGGACATCCCATTCTACGACTGTCATGGTACCGCCACACACGGCGGTTCGCGGGCCACGACACGTTACGTACCTGCATAACGGATTAGTTGACCCGCGGCTCGCATATTATGACCGTAATAAACCGGCAACCGACAAATTCTCGATCTCCCTTAGACCTTTGTACGTAAGTTCTGGCTACTCGGACGTTTGGAAAGTGTTTAAGTGAGTCTCAGGCTCTTCCACGCTTTCGCGCTTTCTTTATCATGCGGGTGCTGGCGCACTCGGCATTTCCCAATGCTTATTGTCACGCAGAGATCCCTCGAGGGGATCCTCATGACAATCCAGACACCCATAGGTTACCATGATTATCCACATGATAAGAAAATGCGCGGATCAGACGCTTCCGTACTACCATATATGTGTTGGCGCGCTCGGCATTTTCCAACGCTTCCTGTCCGTGAGTCTTCTCGAGTGGATCCCGTGACAGTTAGTGTACGCCGCACACCCGTAGGGTGATTGGCATCGTTACCTCGCCTCTAAGGGCATAAACGAACGGAGCGACTAGCCTCCGCTCTGGAGCACCGGCTCAACGTGCCGAGGGCGGTCACTCGAGGTGACTCCGCAAGCCTCGGCTACGTTGTCGCGGGCGGTTCTCGGCTTAGGCTACACACGCTGCAACGCGGGGACACATTGCAGGCGGCCAAGCACCGAGAACTCACGCAAGCCGCGAACGCCAGTCTATCTACTCTCTCTAGGCCGCATTCTGACCCCTGCTGCACCTAGGAGTAACATGACTGCCCCGCAGAGACCTTCCCAATACGGACTCCTCCATTACAGAGGCGGGCTTGAGCCCGAGCCCCGCGTACCAAATTACTTTATCCTGCCTTGGATATAGCAGCATAGATTCAAATGGCAGAAAAGCGACGGTCTTTTCTTTGCGTTCCTTTTGAGGTGGGTTTTTAACCGACACCAAGAACCCGTGCTGCTCATTATGGCAGGTCTTTCTTTCTCATCAATGCTCTCAGAGCTTTTGTACGCTACTCGCCACCTTCGAGGTACCGTAAAAATACAAAATAAAAATCCTTGCAACCGGGCCTTGGCACCGGCTTCTTTTTAGCCATCTGTATTCGTTCGAACTGGGCTCCAGCGTACAACTGTCCCAGCGCCTGCACTGTTACGGGTCACAACGCCTACTCCGGAGAGACAGTGCTCGACTTGACTAACCCAGGCAGGGGTGGCTGCCCAGACGCCCAGACGTGTGCCACGGGGAGGCCTCAAAAGTGCTTTGGCTAGAAGGATCCCGTAACAGTCCAGACACCAATAAGATAGAAGGAAGTAAGGAGGAACTCTGTTGCTCTGGGCATTTCCCAGCGTTTGGCTTTGCCACCACACCTCGCCACGAGGGTAATCGCGACAGCCGAGAAACTCACGAAAACACCCCACCACGATCCAAAGCCGCACTTACTAATAAACTGGAATTTACAACATGGCTACTCTTACACGCCACTTATCCTTGCGGACCCTTTCCCTTCGGAGTCCAAATCGCAACTCAACTGATACGTCGATGAGAATCGCATTTATGCAAAACAAACTGCCACTAATGGGCCAACCAAGTAACTGTGTATTCGTATGGAATGTCATTAACCACTTCGTTCTCTCGGACGTGTTATGTCGCGACGACGATACTGTTTGTATAGGGTCACTGACGTGTTATGACGCAATGCGATTCCGTTCGTGCAATCGCACGGACGTGAAAACACGCGGCTACTATGTTGCGCCGTCTGAGGGCATCTACGATGGTTATTTCTACGATGTTTCAATCAGTATCTGTTTTATTGTTTACGGAAGTAGATCACTATGCCACGAAGAATTTAATAAGGCAAAGAAAATGGAATATTCTCACTGCCACAATCAATTTTGAACCGCAAGTTTTTGCTTACACGGATACACATAACAGCGTACTATACGAATCCAGTATATCGGAAAATAGTTCCTGTCTTTCCATTTTCGAATTTTTCTTTTGTGAAGAACTTACAGAATTAATTGTAAAGGAGAGTAAAAAATTTATCCGGAAGCAAGGTTTCTCGAACTCCTACTTTGATATTTCCAGTCAAGATTTGTATTGTTTTTTTGCCATCATTATATATATGAGTACAGTTCGCTTACCGAAACTGTCTATGTATTGGAATACAAAACCAATATATAATTTTGCGTTTATGAGGCAAATTATGTCAAAAAAGAAGTTTTTCAAATTTCTGCGATTTCTGCATTTTACTAGTGTAGATCAGAATAACAGTGAAAATGAAAGAATTCAAAAGATACAACGCGTGATTGACATTCTAATACACCGTTTCCAAAGGGCATATCGACCAAGACAGCACATAGTTGTTGACGAGAGTTTACTATTATGGAAAGGCAGACTTTCTTTCAAACAATATATTAGTAGTAAACGTGCAAGATTCGGCTTAAAATCATTTATTTTAGCCGAATCAGAAACTGGATATGTCTATGATTTGAAATTATATAATGGACGCATATCAGATGTAGGATAGTCCACATTACTAGGAAAATCTGGTTCTATTGTAATGGATTTGTCAACAAATTTATTAAATGAAGGACGAATCATTTATCTTGACAACTGGTATACCTCTCCTGCTTTATATGAGGAATTATATAAATATAAGACACATGCTTGTGGCACCGTTCGAATGAAGAGAAAAGGTTTGCCGTGCGACGAAAAGGAAAAAAAAATAAAAGGTTTGAACAAGGGTGAGATGATAGTACGTTATAACAAATTTATGACATTTTGTGCGTGGAAAGACAAAAGACCGGTGACGCTTCTCAGCACCTTACATACCCCATAGTTGGTAACAAGTGAAAAAATTGACTATACTACAGGACAATATATTAAAAAGCCAAATATAGTTTTGGATTATAATTTGCACATGGGTGCGGTTGACCATACAGATCAGATTTTACATGGGTATGAATCATGTAGAAAAACATTAAAATGGTACAAAAAGTATTTCTTTTATTTATTAGATATTGCAATATGTAATTCTCTTGCCATATGGAATTGTCTTCATGCAAGCAGAAAAAGTTTACATGAAATAAAAGAAGACATAATATCGGGATTACTCAACAAATACCACGATCCAATGAATAGTTTTCATCAGAAAGACAGAAGAAATCATTTTCATCCACTTCGTTTGCAATCCAGATGTTTTTTAACGAAGCGTTGTGTATGGTGCAAAACAAAATCGATTCGCAACGAAACAAGGTACTATTGCATAAAATATGATGTTGCATTATGTGCAGTTCCCTGTTTTGAATTGTATCACACAGAGAAATAATAAATTCCAAATATCCTGAAAATAATGTTTTTCTTTTCTATATACATACGTCGAGATATGTCGTCCATGGCACTGCACGAACGGTAACGCGTCGCGGGATAACACGTCCGTGGTATCACACAAGGGGCATAGCGTCGCGTCATAACTCGTCTGTGACCTTATAGAAATAGTATCGTCGTCGCGACGTAACACGTCCAAGAGAAAGAAGTGGTTAACATCTGTTATGCCCTACAGCTCAAAGGGAATTTTGACTTGCTTAAGAGATCATTCATTGCGTCCTCAACACCAATGGTGCCTCCAGCCCAAAATCCGCACCAAACAGTGACACGTTATGAGTGCATTTGTTGTTCGATAAACAGATGTTTTTTTTTATAGAGGGGGAAATACTTTATGTACTGGCAGGGAACTGGGTTGCTCCCTGGTGTGAGGGACTCCTGCTCTGGCTGAAGGTGACGTTTGCCAATTGCAGTATACCCATTAAAACCCACCTCTTCACTCCTCGGACCCAGCACGGAACCGTTTATCACATTACTTCGAGCTGGGTCCTTTTTGCCTTACGCCCTAAAGACCGTCGTCGTTAGTGTGTCCTGTCGAGGTGCGTCTTCTTACGGCGGAGGATGGACTGCACGAAGGAGTCCACCGCCCGCCAACTGGAGTGGTCCAGAAGCATCAGTCCCACGATGTTCTCGGGACTGATGTGCCCGAGCTCCGCCTGGAGCTCCACCCGAGGTGCCTCCACCGAGCGCACTCAAAGAACGTGTGATCGGCAGTGTCCCTCACGCCGGGGCAATACAGACACTCGGGCCACCCTACCTTTCCCATTTGGTGGAGGTACTTCCTGAAGTACTCATGTCCCGTAAGGAACTGGGTCAGGAAGTACCCCACCTCGCCATGCTTTCGCTCTGTCCACGGTCTGACCAGAGGGATGAGCCTCGCGGTCCATCGTCCTCTGGTCTCCCCGTCCCAGGAGGCCTGCCACGCGAGGAGCGTGCGGGTGCGCTCCTCGACCGCCACGATGTTTCTCGGTTCTCCAGCCCTGCTCCGCCGGAAGATGCATTGTCGTTCCCGAGCGAGAAGCGCGACGGGAACGACTCCGGCTATCACAAACACCGCAGGGCCAGAGACCTTGCGGTAAGCAGAGGCGACTCGTAGCGCACCAAGTCGTTGGACTCGCTCGAGTCGCGCTCTGCAGCTCTTGTGTTCCGTGGCATGCCCCCAGATCTCGGCTCCGTAAAGGAGGACCGAGTGGACCGTGGACATCAACAGCCTTCGTCTGCTCGACTTGGGGCCACCCATGTTCGCCATTAGCCTGCTAAGAACTGCTACCTTCTTAGCGGCCTTGTCGGCGGACCTCCAAATATGGTCCCGAAAGCTGAGCCTTCGGTCCACAGTGAGGCCCAGGTACCGTGCTGCGGGCTTAGACTCCACTACTTCCTGCCCCACCCGCAGAGGAAGAACAGCAGGGATTCTCTTCTTTGTGAGAACCACGATCTCCGTCTTGCCGAGAGCCAGAGACAACCCGTGTTCCCTCACCCAGGGTTCGATGCGTCGCATCGCCTGGTTGAGTACTTGCTGGGCTCGCTCGACGTCGCCTGCCTCAACGAGTAGGCCAACGTCGTAAGTGAACCCAACCAGTATGGAATCATCGGGCATCTCCAACCTCAGCAGACCGTCGTAGGCGACGTTCCAAAGATCGGGGCCTAAGATGGACCCTTGCGCCGCCCCCGACGTGATCGCGGTCCTCTCCCAGCCCGCGGTTGCCTCGTAAACGAGAGCACGGTCCTGCAGGTAGTGGTCCACAATCCTGAGGAGGTATCGAGGCATTCGAAACGCATGCTCCAAAGCCAGGAGCATGTCGCTCCAACGTGCGGAGTTGAACGCGTTTTTCACGTCCAACGTCACGAGGAGGACGACGCGTCTCGAATGACGATTGTGATCCTCCGCGCGCCGCACGGCCTCGACGACCTCCTGGACCGTATTGTGGGTCGAACGACCCACTCGGAACATGTACTGCATCGGCGACAGGCCACCTGTCTCATTGATCGCCCGATGCAGCCTCCCCTTCAGGAACCTCTCCAGAACCTTACCCGCTGTATCCAACATACACAGCGGTCGGTAAGAGGACGGCGTCCCTGGATCGCCCTTACCCTTCTCGATGAGAGCAAGGCGGGCGAGCTTCCAGCGGGCGCTGAAGACCCAAGCCGTGAGAGTTGCGTTGTACATGTCCAACAGCAAGCGGGGGCGGTAGCGCCACACCAGCTTCAGAACTTCTCCCAGCACCCCGTCCGGACCAGGAGCTTTCCTGTTCTTCAACTGACGAACCGCGACGTCCAACTCCCCTGTAGTGAAGAGCGGGACGTCGCCTACGTCGCTGAAGTCTCGCTCCGGTCGAGGAGGGTGTGACGGGAAGAGCTCCCGAACGACTCGCTCCGCGAGAGCCTCGTCCAACGTGACTGCCGAAAGCCAGGCCCCCAGCCTCTGAGTCACGATCTTGTAACCCAGACCCCAGGGGTCCGTGTCGACCGTCGCCGCCATCTTTTTCCAACAGGACACTTTGCTCCTGCGGATGGCTCCGCGGAGCAGCCTTCTCGCCGCCTTGTGTTCCGCCGACCTGATCGCCGCCTCCGGGCGGTTTCTCGCCCTTTGGGCGGCCCTGCGTAGCCGAAGACATTTCCGGCGCGCGTCAGCAATCTCCGGAGTCCACCAGTACACGGGTCACCCGGCCCTCCTCGTGGACCTCAAACTCGATATACTGATGGTCGCTACCGGTGTAGTCCTCGACCACCGTCCAGTTTTTGACTCGGGGCGTCAGTTCTTCGGAGGCGAGGGAAATATCGGGGATGGTCTCCGAATATCCCGGGCGGCGGAACGTCGTAACGTTACCAACGTTGAGGACTACCAGTCCTGTCCTAGCCGCCATTCCCAGGATATATTTCCCTCCGGAGTTGTTGCAGCTCATGCCCCACTCCACCGCCCTAGAGTTGAAATCCCCAACGACAATCACTCTCGTGGTGACGTCGAGGATCGCCTCCTCCAGAGCATTGACTTTCCGGCGAAAGCCCGCCATACGGTCGTTTGGGGAGAGATAGCAGCTGAAAACTACCATCTCTCCACACTCGACCCAGACGAAGCCCTCGCCGGCGCCGTGCCTCCGAACAAGCACCTTGCTGCGATTGGTCACCCATATCGAAGCAGTGCCGAGCAGGTCCCGGTACCAATCAGGTGATTCTCGGTTCCGGTACCGCTCGCTGATCGCCACCAGGTCGGCGTTTCTCTCTCGCACCATCTGGAGCAGGAGATTGTCCGCGACTAGGCTCCGGTTTAAGTTTGCCTGGAGGACGTTAAACGCAGCTTCTGTTTCTCTCGCTCCAGGGCCTCCTTGAATACCGCACACTTCCTGGTGCCGGGAGCGTGGGGCAGTCGAGCAGGCTCTGATCCCTTCTCCACGCAGAGCATGCACCTCGGTGTGGCGGTGCAGTCCCTCGCTTTGTGCCCCTCTCCTCCGCACTTGTTGTAGCAGAGGGCGGACCTATCCGTGGCTGTACAGGACCGGGCGAGGTGGCCGTACCCGTTGCATCTGAAGCAACGCTGCACCACCGCCCTGATCCTGATGCTGCAGTACAGCCACCCGATCTTGACCTTCCGATCGGGTAGGCCCAGCAGCTTGGCGGCGCACAGTGGACCAAGCGCCTCTTGTAACGTTGGACATTTGGTCAAAAAAATTAAGTTCATATATTACAATTTAAATACATTTTCATGAAACTATAGACCCTTCCCCATTATGTTCAATAGTATTTTTCCATTTTGCACCACTACTTATTCCCTGATATCAGATAAGAGGTACCTCGACAAATTTTGTCTCTTTTTTAATTTGCCATTATTATCTCTATTTTACGACTTTACTTAAAGAATGCGTGCAATATATAATGTTAGAGTTCTAATAAGTATGAAATGAGCAAAAAAAAAATTTTAATGCATAATGAAATGTTATATCACTTCATAATAGATGTCAAAAATGTTTTTGTCAATTACAAAAATCGCCTAAGATCGCCCAGAAAAAGCTTTTCACCATTTGTTTTTTTAAGTTGTATAGATTATAGCTATGTAAGTACTTTTTGCTTTTAGCTGCTTTTTCGCTAGAAATTTAAATTACAAAACGAGGCTGCGGCGCGCCATGCGGCGCGCCATGGCGGGGCACCGAATCAGTTAATGTACAATTACAGGTTTACTTCGAATAATTCTAGTGCTGACGATGATTCTAATATTTTTAATAGTAGTTTATAGAGACAGCAAGACAAACTGAACAAAAAGAGAAAACAATAACAATTATACAGGGGGTAAAGAAACATCAGAAACTTTTTTATATACAACGTCTATCGCGTTCACATGCAGCAAGCATATTAGAACACTTAAAAGTCAGCTGCAAACATGTAATAAAATTAACTATAGACGAACTCAGGGTACATCCGATAATTCGACAATGCGGACGTAACGGTTCACTTCATTTTCATGTTCTACAGTCAAAACAGCATATGTACATCATTCAGTGCTGTTCGTGGAAGGCTAATAGTTCCAAGGAGTTTATTTCTTTATTACCAGTATGCACAAAGTAAATTCAATTGTTATACCAATACCTTTCAATGTCTTAGCTTTCCAAAAACTTGTATGCATCATAAAACACGACCAACCGTGACCGTTACATCCAGGTACGTTCACGTACATCCCTGCACCCCAAGCGCAGCGTTCGTCACCTCGGGAAAAACCCCAACGTTGTAGGTGTACCCAAGGTGTCGCCTGGAAAAGTGGCACCATGGCACCCCTTCTCATGAACCACCCCCAAAATCAACGTGGAGGAAAACACTAAAAAATTAGTACAGTCGAGAAAGTTGGACAGGTCGTATCGCATAAGACGCGACGTGAGTTTTCGTATTTCGCTCTTATTAGCTGGCTTTTAGTTAGTGTGATTGTGAATATGGATGTGAAATCAAATCGTGATGTTTTTTTGTTATTTAAAGACAGTGATACTGATTTTAAAAATTACGATATTATATTGGGCAAATTGATTGGTTCATTTCTTGAAAATATATCTGCCTCAACAAAGTTTGTGCTTCGTGAGAAATTAAGGAAATTTAGTATAAATTTAATACAACGATGGTCCTCTGGTGGTAGGCAAATCGATAGATTTTTAAAAAAACATACACAGTGGTTAGATTTAGATTTCGTTTTTCCCGATGAAATAGTTTTGAAAATGCCATCGTCTTCCGCCACAAGTAGAATAGTACATCAATCTCCTTTGGATCCTACATCAGCATACAAACCCTTTGATGAACTGTCCGAAAGACAAAAAAGAAGGAGAACCGAGTCAATCAGGATGTGTTCGGAAGATGAACTTAGTTTTGTTTTTAAAAAAAAAGTAAAATCTAAAGATGCGCGATATATTGTAGATTTTGTTCAAAAACATCCGGAGCATGTAGCGAATGTAAAGAAGTATTGTGAACAATTATTGGCACCAGAGGTGCATTCTACAGACGAACAATTTTTGGGATTATTCGCTGCTGCGAAACTGTCAAAATTTCAATATAAAGTAATACGAGAAAATGCAAAAAATCTGGGAAAAAATTTTGATCCTAGCTATTATAGAATTCAGGAAGTGAAGAAAGATTGCTATCCTGCAGAGGAATCAATTGCTGTAAGTGAAGCTGGAGCAAAGATTAAATTGCAAAAATTGTTAGACCATACTGCGTCCCGCATTCTAAAATTAGTTAGAAATCAAATAACTGATCAGACTCCTCGTCATTTAGACATGATTGTGAAGTGGGGATGTGATGGGGCATCGAATCAGTCAAGATATAAACAAACTTTTACAACAAGTAATCATGATGATTCAAATATTGTTATTAGTAGTTTAGTACCGATAAAATTGTTCAATCCAAGTAATAAAACGGTATTATGGCAAAATATAACAACGTCATCCACCTTTTTTTGTAGGCCAATTCAATTTCACTATGCCAAAGAAGACAACATTATTATAACATCTTTGATAGATGACATTCAGTCTCAAATACAATCCCTTGAATCATATACAGAAAATGGCATATCAGTCAATTTTAAATTATTTTTAACCATGGTGGATGGCAAAATATGCAATATTCTTTCAAATAATAATTCATCCATGAGGTGTTAAATTTGCAATGCACTCCCGAAAGAAATGAATAATTTAAATTTAACGTATACGAAACAGACAAATGTTGAGTATTACTCTTTCGGATTGTCTCCGCTTCATTGCCTAATAAGATGTTTTGAATGTCTTATTCACATATCGTATCACCTTCAATTCAAATGTTGGTCTACAAAGTCCCCATTTCACAAGCAATTGTTTGAAGACAAAAAAAGCGCATTAAAAATGAATTTAAGAATAGAATGGGATTATTAGTGGATTGTGTACAACAAGGAAAAGGAACATCCAATGATGGTAACACAGCCTGAAAGTTTTTTGCACACCCGGAGTTATCAGCAAGAATAACAGGGATTGCTCTAAATCTAATTAAACGGTTCGCGATAATATTACAAACAATAACATCGGGATTAAAAATCAACGACGAGAAATTTGCTATATATACCCAAAAGACCGAGGAAATGTACATCTCTCTATATAGTTGGTACTATATGCCTGTGACTGTACACAAACTTTTGATTCATGGACCAGAAATAGTAAAAAATGCCATAGTGCCAATTGGACAATTAGCCGAAGATGCGCAAGAAGCGAATCACAAACTTTTCCGGTCATACAGGGAATTCCACTCAAGAAAAACATCAAGATCTGACAACAATAGGGACGTTCTTAACAATTTATTATTAAATTCCGATCCTGTAATTTCGCATTTGAGGCCTAAATTATCTACGTCAGTTAAAGAATTATCAACGGAAGCAATGGATCTTATTGATGAAGACATGGATTTGGATTCGTAAACGGTAATAGTTAAACTTTTTTTTAAATAAATAATTGCAAAAAATGGGGTAGTATATAGATAAGTAATTTATATGAAAAATCCGTAGGAAATAACCAATACATTTCGCTATTTAATGGAGATATCCATCGATGTCCAAGATTCGGCGCTTTCGTTCCACTGTGCGGCGGTCTTCTTGCTACACTCAATGATGGCCGCCCTCTGGCCTCTGATATTTGAGCCAGTCAGAGAGACCTTGACGCTGGTCACGTCATCAAGATCCCTCTGCAGGGCGGCCATCACATCTTCTGCTCCGGTGACGTAGTCCAGGTCCCGGATTTCCAACGTTTCACGGGGTTCTAGACTGCGCACCACCGCGTTTTCTCCGAGAACGTCTTTCAGGGCGCCGGCGAACTCCCTCTTGTCCTTGGTCTTCTGCCCAAGTTCAATCAGGAGATCGCCAGCCCGCGTTTTCACGCTCTCGCGTATCTCACCCAGGACCTGGGCGTATGTCCTCTCCTGTGACTGGTTTTGATCAGGATTGCCTCGGTCCTGGGCTTCGATACCTTAGCCTCTCTTTCCTTTTCCTTTTCCTTTCTCTTCCCCTTCTTCTTCTTCCCCTTCTCTACGCCCTGAGGTTTGTCGGGCTGCTGGTTTGCGACTGCTTCCCTTCGCTCTACCTTGTTCCTTCCACCACTGACTCCCGAGGTTGCCTTGCCACCCCCTCTCCGCGACTGAACGAGTGTCCATTCTTTCAAGGGTGGCACGACGGGATCCGGGAGTGCAGTCGCCCCCTCAATTCTGGGAGTTGCTGATGCGGCCTCAGTAGCGGGAGGAGTCTTTTTTTTCTAGGCATCTTCCTCTTCTCCTCGGGACTGGTTCCCGGGGTTCTTGGCCTCTTTGTCGTGGGTGGGAAGATGGTCGCCGGCCCGGAGGCCTTTGATAATTTTTGGGTTTCAGGCCGCTTGCCCGCCCTTCTTGCAACCCTGTTTTCCTCCGCCCACAAGTAGTTGGTGTCAAATGCCTTTTCCCCCTCTTCTATCTCTCGCAGCTTCCACTGCATAGCGTCGGCCCAGTCTTTCGCCCTGGCAAGTCCGTCTTTAATGGTCCTGTTCACGTTTCTTTGGACTCCACAGGACTCTATCATTGTTCTCACCTCGGTCGCTATCAGGGGGACGAACTCGCCCACCTCCTTGCGGAGACGAGCCAGTTCCTCCCTCCGCTCCCTCAACCCTCGCGCTTCGACAGTGGTGTCAGCGCTGAAGCCAGAGAGAGCGCTTGAGTAGCTAGCCATGCTGGTGACGCTATCCCTACGTGTGCGAGCCTCACCGTGCCGAGGTGTTGTTGGCACCGTAAGGCTCACACCTTCGCTTGTCGCATTGGTCACAGCGGAAGCCAAGTGGTCCACTTCCGCTATGTCACTTGTCGCATTGACTACAATGGGGGCCAAGTGGTCCACCCCCATTGCGGTTTTCGTACGGTCCCCGGTTGACGCTGTTTCGGGGTCCGCTTACACGCCACCGACAAACAGCGGTACTGAGAGGTCCGATCCCCCCTGCACTGTAAGTTCTTTCCCCTTGTTTGTACTCATCATTTTGTTGAGTAGAACCAAATATAAGTGAAAACGGCCGTCCCTGACATGGGAAACAGACGCCGACCAGAACGCCGCCCGATACGGGAACAGACGCATCTGGATTTTAGGGTGGCTCATCCGCCTCTGACACCGTTGGGAACCTTTGTTCCTCCTCCGCCATCAGAGCCGTTGACCTGGTATCGTTAGTCCCGGTTTGCTCCCCAGAGACCAATCCGTGTTCGGCACACGGGACGAAACCGGTGAAGCCTCCCCACCGCGACAAGGTGATACCACGGGGAGGCGATAATCAGATGTGGGTTCTCCGAACCCCAAACACGGCAATTTTGGCGATTAACAAAGTCATCAAAGTGAAAATGTGCTTCATCGCTTACGATGAAACTTTCATTACTTTTGAAATATTGTTCAATAATGAAAACACGTTGTTGTATCGTATAACGCTTCATATTTTTACTGACGCTAAACTCTCAGCTGTCAAAATATTCTTTTTTCAGTGTTGTCAACAATTTATTGTGAAAATGGCGGCAAATTCAAATCTTGCGTGCATTTTGGGACACCCTTTATATGGGACCTCCCGAACGTGTGTTGCACCCAATCCATTCCAAGATTTATTTATTCCTTCGGTATCGGGTAGAGCCAGAGTCTTGGCCAGGTCTGGAGTTCGTCCGCTCTACATCCCTCGGCATCGGACCGCCATTATGGCTGGCTCGGTGGCTGTGGCTAGTGCGAGATTTTGGAATGGATTGCCAGCGTCCGTCCGGGATTGCACCTCCCGCTCTACCTTCAAGAGTTTGCTCTTCAGGCACCTCTTGTGCCGAGCCATTTAGGCTAGGTTAGGCTGTAAGTCTAGGTTGTTCGCCTTATTTGTATTTGTATTTAGGTTAGATAGTTTTTAAGCTAGATATATTATATGTTAGATTTAAGTACTTTTCTTATGTATATAGTTTTTCTTCTATGTGTTCTTACATGGGGCAGCCCCTAGAACCAAATATATTATTATTCATTCATTCATTCATTCTCTCTCATTCGTCCACTCCGCCTCAATCTATCTTATTCTACGTTCACTTAATCTCTATCTGTGCATTTATTACAATACTCTATGTCTCCGTAATATACAGGGTGTCCCAGTTCCCAGGACGTTTATTGCACCTTTGGATAGCTCAGGTAATTCTAAGATACGGATCATTAGTTTCAGCGTCCCATCACAAACCGTGGCCGAGTTATTAACGAAAAACGACAGCCAATCAGAGGGCTCCGTTGGGCGCGGCAGCGCGACAGTTCCTACTGTTACAAGTTAATGTCTTGTAGTTGCGGGAGTGTTTATGCCGCCGCGTCAACGGGCCTCTTGAAAGGGATACAGACCGAGCACTAACACACTAGCACGAAAAATGTATCGATGAGTCTATGTCACTGGGTCACTGTACTTGCCGGCGTCACCGAAAAAGGTCTAATTTATGACTTTACCTCTTGCGCACATCCTACGGACTAGCATCGCTCGCACTCCACCGCTTTACCCTGCAAACTTTACAGAACACTGCACAATAAATTCACATTGAAAAGAATGACCGTTGCCTGATAATTTTCACCATAGTTTTGTTTAGTTTAGAAAGAGATAGATTCTTCACCCACGAGAAAGTTTGATTATTAATCGATTAACAATACATCCGAAATTACGCGAACTTCACTCCGGGGTGACTTTTTCGTCTTTGCACTTCCAACCTTTTCCATTTTCCACACAAATACGTTTTCTGAAGAATAGATGTAGCGAAGGAGAGACGTCTGTTACCGAAAGAATAGTAACAGTAAACAGATGTCCACAGAAGAAGACCACAATGTCAATCTACGTTGAAAGTATGAGTAGTCCTGAAAGGAGAAGATAATTTAATCGATCTATTTGATGTCCCCACGTTGAATGTACGCGTGGACCTAAAAAAAGCGTATTCGGTAAGTTAATAATATCGATAGTTAATAATATCCCGTAGAAAACATATTGCTGCCGCGACCGTACGTTTCCTGTTATAAAAATGTCGAGGAAACGGTCTGGTATCGCTCCAACACATTACCTTTAAGAGGCTGCTGAAACCCGAAACGTAACAATGAAAGCGCTGTTAAGAATTCAAGTGACGAGCTCTCGTCTTCTCGGCAACACATGCAGCGATTCGACATGGATAACCTGGACGCCAAATGTAGCGATTGTGGAAATTTTTGAAACATCCATTCCGTCCATACCTCCCACCGTCCTTAGTACGCCAAAGGGTGAAATGACAGCAAAGAGGGGAACGGGACGTTCCGATACCCGAAGACAACCCCGAGAAATACAGAATCATTTTTTCTGCCGAACTGAACAGTTCTACGAGTCACTAAGAAGAAATCTATCATTACGAAGGAAACGTATTTGTGTAGAAAGTCAAAAACGTTGGAAGTGCAAAGACGAAAAAGTCACCCCGGAGTGAAGTTCGCGTAATTTCGGATGTATTGTTAATCGATTAATAATCAAACTTTCTCGGTGATGAAGAATCTACTCCTTTCGCTGAACAAATGGAACAAGTGTACGAGTGCATACATTCTTTATAATAATCTAATCAAATCTAAGGTGAACATTATCAGGCAACGGTCTATTTTTTTTAATGTGAATTTATTGTGCGGTATTCTGTAAAGTTAGCAGCGTAAACCGATGGTGTGCGAGCGGTGCAATTCCATAGGGTACGCGCAAGAGGTAATGTCATAAATTAGACCTTTTTTCGGTGACCCAGTGACAGACTCATCGATACATTTTTCGTGGAAGTGTGTTAGTGCTCGGTCTGTATCCCTTTCAAGGGCTCCGTTGACGCGGCCGCATAAACACTCCCGCTACTACAAGACATTAACTTGTACCAGTAGGAACTGTCGCGCTGCCGCGCCCAACGGAGCCCTCTGATTGGCTGTCGTTTTTCGTTAATAACTCGGCCACGGATTGTGATGGGACGCTGAAACTAATGATCCGTATCTTAGAATTACCTGAGCTATCCAAAGGTGTAATGAACGTCCTGGGAACTGGGACACCCTGTATAGTGAGTACGTATATTTCTGATTTATACAATTTAATTTTATCTTTTTTGATTTTTGCAGGCATTGGAAGTTCTCTCTTGTTGGCTCGAATAGTTCCAACTGAACTAGTTCTTTTTTCAACTAATTTTTCAGTTAGAGAAATACTAGTAAAAAAATTGTCCATTGTTATGTTTCTGCCTTGGTAAAGATAAGGTTCGGCTAACTTTAGGACGACAAATTCGCCCAAAGGTGTTGAAGTTCGCGTTTCAGCCTTACCTAAGTAAGGGAACCCATTTATTACATATTTATATTTCACGTCAACTGCCAACCAAAACTTTATGCCAAATTTTTGCGGCTTTTTCGGCATATATTGTGTGAATTTGCAGCGGGCTTTAGTTGGAAACAGTTGCTCGTCTATTGAGATATTCTCGTGAGGCTTATAACAGCATTGACTATCGTGAATAAATTGATTCCATATTTCCGATATCATTGCAAATTTATCGGTACATAAACGTTTAGATCGTTCGGTTTTTTTATCAAATCGGACGAATCAAAGAATTTGCATGAACTCATCCCTGGGCATTACATTAGAAAAAAGCGGGTCCCCATTGCTTGGACCACAAATAAAATGCATTCAGTGAATTTGCTTCATACGCTCCCCGAGCGTACAAAATTCCAATAAATGCAAGTAGCTCGGTGATTGAAATTTCCCAATCTCCCTTCAAAAGACGACGTGCTTCTTCTTCGGTACAATATTTTATATGTTGTATCATATTTTTACTCATAATCAAATGAAAAACACTGCTAGCGTTACCTTCCATCACATTCCGTTTTGCGTAGCCAGTAGGTCCAGCGATATCTTTGAAAATTTGATGGACAGGTGGTCGACCACTAGATCCACCCACTTGCAATTCCATCCAAATTGTTCCATCGACCGATATTTCTCGTCCACATAATGCATCCGAATTTTGGGCCGATCTTGGATCATTTGTCTCAATCCCAGACTCAGAATCGAATAGACTACTCATTCGTTTTCTACGACGACCTAAATTCTGCTGATTTTCTTTTTCACTATCGGAGGATTTCCCTGATTGTGTAGTATCATCAGATTCCAAAATCTCAAATTCATTCTCGGTTTGAATCACTTCTGTTTCATCCTCTTCAGAGCCAGAACACTCCTCACTAATACTGACTATGTTTTTCAAAATTCTATTTCCCCTTCTAGACATATTTCGATGCTAATGTAAAAGATGTATTGAACTGGTACTGGAAATATGGCTTTATTCGACTCAACTCTATATAACTCACAAGTAAAACGTCACTCAATACTCTACATGTTTAGTTGCACCGTTTGAATAAATTCTCAAACGCCAACTTGTGTATCGCACAAAATGTTGTACCTATATCAAGCGATACTCGAAGGACCACCCTTTTAATGACCGTGAAAAGGGACACGAAATGTAAAAAACTAGATCAGTAATCAAAACAAGAAGTTGTATTTAAAAAACTTTACAACGAAAACTTAACAAGTTGTACGAGGTCTAAGATGTGTTTTTATGTATTTTTCCACTACGGACTCTAAGTTCTGTGTGTGTGCTCACTACGCTTTCTGAATTGTATCTGCCGTTAAATTGTCCTGCAAACTCCTCCGAAACTGAGGAGCTCCCCTCCCTTGGTGGTTTTTTCGGAAAATCCAGTTTTCTGTAGACAGGGGGAGACTTTGGAATATTCAACTATTGGTTAATGAAAATGTCTCCACCCCGCCTACAGACCAAGAGGGGGAGTGATTTTCTGTGACCTGGTGGTCGGCAGATGTTTGTTGTCGCCGTTCGACAAGTTTTACTAATTTTCGTTAGGGTCTCTGGCAGGCACGTTTTATGGCATAATCCCTTCGCGGGCATGCGAAAACGTTGAATCTATGCCTGACCAGAGCCCTAACGGTAGATGGTATGATTTTTCTGAACATCTGCTTTCCACCAGGTATTTCGATTCTATGTGTTCTATTTATTGTCTTAACACTACACTCTAATGACTTTTCTATTTGAATCCTTACACATCTCACAATGAACTCTCGCGACGTCGCTCTGGCGCCCTTTTTCATACTGAATCACACATTAGCATTTTTTCACTGATAAACTCATGCATTTACACACTCGTGATACGCGCCAACTTCGGTCATGCATCCTTTCACGTTACTAGCTCAAATATCCACTCTAAACTATCACCGGAAATTAGTCTAATAATCTGTCACACGACCCAAACACTTTTCTTTCACACCTTACGCAGTCACTTGATCCAAACGCTCTTCGGTCGCACTTGACACTCAGACTAAACACTTCTCTTTCACACTTCTCAATCACGCAACTCATGTCAGAATTTCATATCCCATAATAAAGAAAGTCTTTTTGTCAAAATAGTATAAAATTGTATTGCACAATAATATTACCAATTCAAAAAATAGTATTTTATTCTTCAATACTCGAACTAATAGCAATCACACCTTTCAAAATGTTTTCGTACTCTGATGCAATTCACATTCTGCGTTCAGTTCATTTTACTGTTGTTTATCGGGTTGATTTCATTTGAGAGAACGGAATCGAGGTATAGTCGGTGCATTCATATTTATTAGTTGTAATTTTTGCATGAGTAAAACTAATTTACTCAAAAATTACGACTGCGTCAAATTGATGCACGCCGTAGAGATAGGTATACCACATAGAGAATTTCAATATTTCAAAACTTTTGAAGAAAATATACGTCCATATATATTCACCTCGATCAACGGATAAAAGTCAATACAAGAAATAAAATAAAAATGCCAACGGCTTTTGTAAATTTCCTAAAGAAATTCGAAATGCGTCAAATTGACGCGTCTCGTAAACCTAGTGTAAAACCTAGCGGTTTTAGTTGCAAAATAATCGGAAAAGATCAAAGTTTATTAAAAAAATATAACTGCTTCGATTATTACCGTTACGTAGCATTTTTATTTGTTTATAAAAAAAACTTGTATTTTTTCTATGATAGCGGTTGATTAACAGCTGGAGAAAAATTCGGATAATGCGTCAAGGCTTGTTTGTCTGTTACGAGCCGGGCTGGTTTCTAGAACGTGGCCGGCGAGCGTTATGGAATAGACGCGACGAGACGTTGGTTTCGTCGCTTCCTTGACCTAACTGTAGCAGGGGGTATCGTACGTCAATGGTAGTGGGGGCTACAAATCAACGTATGATTTAAGGAATGATATTTAATTCAAGTCAGATGAGCCTATGAACAGAGCCATAGGGTGCTGATCTTGAATTGAGGTGAGGAATGTTACAAGCCAGATGAGCCTATGAACAGAGCCATAGGGTGCTGGTCTCGCATTGGTATAGATAGGGAATAAAACTAGAGCCAGATGAGCCTATAAACAGAGCTATAGGGTGCTGGTCTCCAGAGTGGCTGAGATTGAGGATGAATGAATCCAGATGGGCCTATAAACAGAGCTATAGGGTGCTGGTATTCACTCAGGTGTGGGAGGATCTCAGGAGCGATACAGGCCAGATGAGCCTATGAACAGAGCCATAGGGTGCTGGTCCCGTGTCGGAATTAAAGGAATCTGAAGCCAGATGAGCCTATGAACAAAGCCATAGGGTGCTGGTCTCCAGAGTGGAAGAGTTATGGAGAATGAACCCAGATGGGCCTATAAACAGAGCTATAGGGTGCTGGTATTCACTCAGGTGTGGGAGGATCTCAGGAATGACTCGAGCCAGATGAGCCTATAAACAGAGCTATAGGGTGCTGGTCTCGTGTCGGAATTAAAGGAATCTGAAGCCAGATGAGCCTATGAACAGAGCCATAGGGTGCTGGTCTTCAGAGTGGTTAATTAGATTTTAAGGTAAGGTGATACCCCGAGGTAGATGTACTTACAGGTGGACTGCAAGGTGCTACTCTCTGGTTAATAACGATGCACTTGCTAGGACGGCAAGTGGTCGCACAGGCACGGAAAGTAAGCCGAAAGACACACACAGTCCGATACCCGTTGTTCGTGATTTTGACCTGCTACGGTAAGGTCGTAAAATAATAAACTCTCGTAACTTTTGTTTCACTCCGAGCGGTTAGAGTGAAATAATTTGTGGGTACGTTACTCGATTATGTTTTAAATTTGTTTCGAGAGGAAAGGTTTTAATTTCTAGAAATAATTCTTTACTCGAATTTTATGTTTCTAGTAAAATGTTACAAGTATATTCTTTCAATCGAATATATATACATGTATGTTAAGTGTTTGGTGTATGAATTTAAGAAAGTAGAATAATTATTGAAAAGCTCTAAGTGTTTACCCTTGGGCAGTGACGGTTGACGAGACTTCACAATAAGATGACTCCGAACTAGTTCGCGAGTGACTCTAACGTGAGTTGAACGGGGGAACTCCGACCAAGAGTTGAATTGCCAATGGACAGACTAATCTTCCGAAGGTTAAAGAAAACTCGAAAAGGAACTGGGCCTAATCTCGTAGTGTAATGCTCAAGAGTCGTACTGAGAATAACCCGAAGATACGCATTTTCGTGGCCCTTATATAGGTCGAAAAAGTAGTGGGGAATTGAAAATTCTAGAAAATCTATCCTATAGTGGGAGTAAAAATGCTGTATGAAAGACAGTTGGAAACGGCTGGAATTACGTGGCAAGCAAGACCCTCGCTTTCGAGTTTTCCTTATTACATGGGGTCGAAAGTGTAGCTATCCGCGGGCCCTAGACCAGAGGCCAAGGGCTATATGTATATCGTATCCTGTTTACGTTTGAAAAAGGGGACTAAGCGTCTGGGTGTCGCCAAGAGAAAATTCAACGATGAGAATTTTTCATGAGAATCATACGATTCATACGTAACATGTCAAAGACAGCCTAAAAAAGGATTTTAGCCTAAAAAGAATTTTATTATACGGTTTCTGCGAAAAAATTTGTTAAACACCGTTACATTGCCGTGCTACCGACCAACCTAATACTACTGACGACAGCTGATCCACATCTATTATAAAAGTATGCGTGAAAGATTATCGTTTGGCCAAGTGACTACATTGAAAAATCTTTCACGCATGCTATTATACATTGTATTGTACATTAGTGTGTGTCGCACGGCGCACAGCGGGCCGAAACGGCGAAAAACGGGACATGGGGTCAAAAAATGAAATTTTCGAAATTAAGAAATCGAATTATTGATTTGTGTTCAGAAATGTTTGCCCCGTATGGAACTCACCTTTTTTTTAATTAACCACCAATAACATTGTAAAAATGAGGTTTAAATTTGCTGGTCTGCCGCGCAATCGAATATCCCTGCGCGTGAAGCGGTATCTTAAAACGATGCTATCATTATGACGGATTTGTTGTTTCCGAATTATAATTACAGTAATCGAAAGAGGAAGGTTTAAAGATTACGAACGTTTTCTTGCTTTTGCCTTTTTACAAAAATTGTGTCTGAAAAACATGTTTAAAGACACGAGCTATCGGGAAACCATTATCCAAATATTCACTTGGACTTTTAAAAAAAGTCTCAAAAGATCGCGGGGTTTAACTTACACCACTGTATTCTGCGTTTCTTCTAGTTTAATACCGTGCAAAAATCTCATCCGTCCGGGTCCGTCTGCGGAAATGATTAAACATTAATTATTGCGCTGCGAGGGCACCGATGGCACGGAATCCAGTATTCAAGCGCTAACGCGATATCTGTAAGCGGTGAATAGTTCTTACATCTTTGACAAGAATATTTTTAGACATCAGTATATTTTGTAGTAAATTACAGGGAATTTAAAGTAAATATTGTTATGGCGGAGGATGGCACAAGGATTGTCTTGGACCACCCTGGTTATTGCAACTGATTGTCAACTGGTTGCTGTTAAGGGCGTTGGGTACGATTCGTTCGAAGCATGTGTGACTTCAGCGACGGATGCGGAGAAAATACGAATTACAGGGGCAGTAGGGGACTCACTGTCCCCACCATCTATCCCGTCTATCGGTGTGTCTATGCATCTGTAGCTCGGCTATTCCCCTCTCACGGTCATTGCGGGGATCGGGGGACTGTGCGGGGAATAGAAAAGTCGACTACCGATGTGTGATCATTGTTGGCCCGCTCGATGCCTATACGCATTTTGGTGAAGCGCCTGTTAGTATCAGAAAGCACAATGTTTCTGACGCATGCAAACTTTTTAGTATGGCCAACCGAAGACCAATGCAACATTTGATTAACAAAATTCATATCTCTTAATTGAAGGGTAAACAAAAGAATTTTAATGTGGCAATATAAAAGTTTGTATAAAAAAATCAATTATTGCGACGTTTTCGCAAGTGCATAAAATGCAAAAAATTAGATCATCCTTCAAAGACATTCAATTGTCCAAAATAAAATATGTTGCGATTACAAAACCGTTACAATAGGTTAATAAAGTCATGATCATCCGTATCGGTCAAGAATTACGGACGAGAAAATTTTTTGGTGCATATCCTTGTAATACACGGTACGGTCTACATGTGGTGATCACGGCTCAATCTATTTATGTGGAAGGGGTTACGCTATATATTTTGCTAGCCAAAATTCTTGGCCGAATTTGTCGGAAAAGGTGTCATTCTGAAGATAAAAGTTTGAGCCACGAGCGTATATTTTCGGATTTTCAAATAATCACGTTTTCTGTGAAAAAATCGCCTAAAACAATATTCATTATTGATCCACAGTATACATACCACTACAAACTTTTTTCAAAAATCCGAAAATATACGCTCGTGCCTTGAACCTTTATCTTTAAAATGACACCTTGTTTGACAAAATCGACCAATAATCACGACCAGGAAATAGTATGGCGGAAACATTTGTAACTTACTACGTAGTGAACCTGTGCCGATCACCGCTTAATGTATTTCCAAGGAGTTACGCCATACTATTTCCTGGTCCTAATTGTTGGTCGATTTTATCGAACAAGGTGTCATTTGAAAGAGAAGGGTTCAAAGCACGAGCGTAGATTTCCAGATTTTCAAAACAAGTTTTTACTAATATGTATAGTGTGGATCAATAATTAACACTAGGTTTACGGGACCCGTCAAATTGACGGGTACGCTTATCTCGAAAATAATCCTTATATTTTTGCTTCGTTCGCCACATTATTCATCGAGTAGAAAATACAAGAGTGAAAGTAATGTCTTTATAGAGTTAGACATTGTAATGTCTTTATGTTCTCCGTTTCCAATTCGTTATCTCAATCGCACCTCGATAGTGTAAACTAAAGCCGATCGTATGACCTGAGTGTTTATGTGGGTCCGCTACGCAACTATTATTTTCTACCGCCGAAAAGAACTCAAGAGCTAGAGAAGATCTTCAGTATAAGTGTTGCACTCACAGTGTACGAACGATTGAGAAAGAGAGTGTCCAAAAGTTTCGGTTCTTCTAGAGAGTCTCCGCTTATTGTAGGTATTTACAATAGGGTAATGGAATTAGGGCACAGTATTTTTTTATATTGACCGATTCCCCTTTTCTAGCATTCATGCGTAAATCCAGCAGATACAATAAGGTAGTGGATAAAATCCTCGAGATTAATGAGGACTGTTCCGAGGATACCTCCGAAGAAAATGAATGTGGCGAAAGCGAACCCGACAGTGAAACGACACAAAGTGTTGAAAGTGGAGGGACAGAATTATCTTCAGATAGTGAAGAGGAGAATTTAGTTACAGTCCGTCAGAGCAAGAAAAGAATGCGTATTCTTTCTAGCTCTGACTCTGAGAATGAGAGGACGAGCTTTCCCAGTACATCTAAAATGTAGCGGGTGATATAGAAATTGCAGTTGACGGAACACAGTGGACAAAACTGAAACCAGGCGGATCTAGAGGTAGGACGCCCATCCTTATGATTTTCAAGGATATCGGAGGGCCTACTGCCCATGCGAAAAGAAATATTATGGTGGATTGCATGCTTAGTGCTTTCGATTTGATAATTGACAAACATATAATGCTACACATAAAAGATTGCACTGAAACCGAGGCACGTCGCGTTTTGAAATCAGACTGGACAATCACAATTGCGTAATTACGCAGTTTTATAGGAATTCTGTATGCTCGGGGTGCATATGAAGCAAGATCATTGAAAGCTTCCTATCTATGGTCGAAAAAATGGGGCCCCCCATTCTTCAATAACACAATGAGCAGAGATAGATTTACAGAAATTTTAAGATTTATACGCTTCGATAAAAAAAAACCAACGATCCGCAAGATTACAAACTGATAAATTTGCGCTGATATCCGAAGTATGGAGGGAATTTATTAGTAACAGCCAGGCTTGTTATAAGCCACATGAAAACATCTCAATAGATGAGCAATTATTTCCGACGAAAGCTCGATGCAGGTTTACCCAATATATGCCGAATAAGCCTTATAAATTCGGCATCAAGTTTTGGTTAGCAGTTGACGTCAAATCGAAGTATATCGTGAACGGTTTCCCTTATTTGGGGAAAGATGAAACCCGAAGCTCACAACCGTTGGGTGAGTTTGTCACATTGACATTAGCCGAACCATATTTAGATCGTGGCAGAAATATAACTACAGATAATTTCTTTACAAGCATCCCGCTAGCTCAAAAATTGCTTGTGCGAAAAACAACTTTGGTTGGGACCTTACGATCAAACAAACGAGAATTGCCAAAACCCGTAAAAGAAAAAAAAGATAAGATGACCTTGTTTTCCACAGATTTATATAAATCAGAAAATTTTATCCTTACTGTATGTTAGGATTCGTATCGATTATGGCTTGTAACATATGTATATGTGGTGACACCTGACGGCTCGGACGATCTATCGATTGTCGATCCGCAATTACCTTCCCACCATTCGCAACTACGCACTCGCGACGATCTGTACTTTAAGGGGGGCGCCTTGTGTAACGGGTCAAAAAAATATTTTTTTTTTTATTTATTGATTCTATAATACTATATTTAAAGAATATAATCCTAAAGTTTCGTAACGAAATTCGAAGTATTTATGGAATTACAGAGGATTTTGATTTGCGCGACCTAACGGTGCGCCGGGCTCTGTGGCGCGTTAAATTATATCGGTGGTGGAGACACAAAAATGTTCAAAGCTATCATTGATTTATATCCTTATGGTGATAATTTTAAAGTTGTCAAAAGTGAGTGCATAGGACATGTGAAGAAGAGAATGGGTAGTTGCCTAAGGAATGTAAAGAAGAACGAGAAACTTGGAGGGAAAGGCAAATTGACAGATAGTCTTATAAAAAAATTAATAACATATTACGGCTTTGCTATTCGAAGGAATATCGATAGCGTGGATAACATGGTAAAATCTGTGATTGCAACCTATTACCATATATGCTCCACAATTGAGTAACCCAACCATGAAAATTGTCCAGCGGGAGCAGACAGCTGGTGCAAGTGGCGCATTGCTGAGGCTACTGGAAAATTAAGTGAATTTGACCATTGCACCCTGACGTACAAAAACATTTATTACCTATTTATACCGATTTATCTAAACGAGACTTGCTTGAAAGGTGTCTAGGAGGACACACACAAAATCAAAACGAAAGTTTTAACTCGACTGTCTGGCGATTATCGCCAAAACACTTACATTCAGGCATAAAAATAATTGAAATCGCTGCATATATAGCTGCAGGGATATTTAATAAAGGGTATTCTGCAGTACTGAAGATAATAGTCAAACTTCAAATAAAAATTGGTGAACAAAGCAAATTTTTTCGCCGATGCGTGCGATAGAGAGCGACTGAGCAGGCAGGGGCGTCGAAGCTTGAGCAGTAGCAAAGAGGATCGAACAGCTCGTAGGATGATGTTACTCGCAGAAAATGAATTCTTTGAACAATCGGAGGGTCAACTGTATGTGCCAGGAATAGCTGATTAGCATCAAAGAGCGGTAAGCATCGAGAAACTTGTTTTTTTTTGTACCGAAAACTTCAAACGCGTTTATCTCGAAACTACATTTTTCAAGTTGGCGTGCAGCATAACTAAAAAAATATTTGTTTGATCATGTTTCCACTTTACATATATGTAGATAACTGAATTCCCCTCTAGTTATACCTACTTGTTTGATGATTCAGTTAATTAAATAATGGTTATTGCATACTAAAAGCTTAAAAGTTCCGTGAAATACGCAACTTATTCATTAGAACCGCATAAAACGATTAATTTTTGCACTTTTATTTATCGGTTTTAGGTATAACCATAGCGTAATTTTATTAAGAAAACAAATTTTCTTATTTTTTTGTTCCAGGATAAAAACCAGAGGGCCTACATTTCACGCCGTTAACGCATGTCATCGCCGACGCTACCGGAGAACAATCGTCATTACATTTAAATTAACTTATAGTTCTAAATAAAAAATATTTTTTTAACTCTCGAAACATTGTACATAATATACAAAAAAAATTAGAAATGTCTGTTCAGCCATTTCTTTAGAAAAAATTACGGAAAATTGCCTTATTTTCAGAGGTTTACACAAGGCGCCCCCCTTAAGTAAAGCCTTTATAGTATATTCAGTTAAATATGTATTAAATATATTGAGTTTATTAAAGTGTACTCTGCGTGAATTTATTTTCCGTCGTGAACCTCAAGCAGAATCTGACAGGTTATGGGCCCAGACTGCGCTTAAATGGAAAACGGAAAAATTCACGCAAATTAACCTAAAAAGAAAAACGTGGTTATCGAAAACGAAGAATGGCGACGATGCACGCCGTACAGAATATCGACAAATTGAACGACGAAAACTACGAGGCCTGGAAACTCCAGATATCCATCAGATGGATGTCGACACAGCATACGTGTAAGGAGAACTTCAAGACGAACTATACATGGAACAACCAGAAATGATGGCCAAGCCCGGATCTGAAGACAAGGTTTGCCGACTGCAAAAACCAATTTACGGCTTGAAACAAGCCGGAAGGGAATGGTACCGAAAACTCAACCAAACCTTAACGGACATTGGTATGACGCGATCCAAAGTAGATCAATGCACGTATACGCTACAAGAAAAAGGAATTAAAGTAATAATAGTAATATACGTAGATGACCTCCTCATCAGATCAAACGATTTATCGAAGATCCGGGAAATCAAGAAAACACTAATGCAAAAGTTCAAAATGAAGGATCTAGGGCAACTGTCAGAGATATTAGGCATTAAAGTCGTACGAGAAGGAGAAACGGGCAGCATATTCTTGGGACAAGAGAGATACATCAGAGACACATTGTCCAGATACGGCATGCAAGACTGCAAGCCAACAAGCACACCACTGGAAGCACCAGCGAAACTAACGATCTTGGAACAGGACACCGAGGGAGACTTCAGACTAGAAGTACCATACAGAGAACTTGTAGGAAGTCTTGTTTACATAGCGAACACTACTCGTCCAGACATTGCCTACGCAGCGACGAAATTAAGTAGTTACTGCAGCCATCCACAAGAAATACATTGGAAATTGGCAAAAAGGGTACTACGGTACCTTCACGGAACCATCAACTGCGGAATCACCTACGAGAAAACCGGAAACCAGCTCGAAGCATACACTGACGCGGACTGGGCCAGCGATTGCAAGGACAGGAGGTCGTGCACCGGATCAGTCGCGATACTAGCTGGCGGTCCAGTAAGCTGGAAGTCGAGGAAGCAAAAATCGGTGGCGCTTTCAACAATGGAGGCCGAATACATGGCCTTATCCGACACATGTAAAGACGTAATTTACCTTCGAAAACTAATAACAGACATGTGTTTCAGAGAATTCGTAGCTACAGCTACCACGGTCTACTGTGACAATCAGAGCGCAATATATTTGAGTGAGGGAGTTACTCACCATGACAGGGGCAAACATATAGACCTGCACTACCACTACGCTCGGGAGGTGCAGGAGCAAGGACACGTAAAAGTAACATACCTTCCTACCGAACAGATGGTCGCAGACGTCCTTACCAAGGCGCTACCCAGGGCAAAGCACGAAAAATGCGTCGAAGCACTTGGACTATCGATGAGTCCATAGCTCAGTTGGGCACTTCAATAGAGGGAGTGTTAGGGGAAATTCATAGTTTCCCGCGGAATTGAAGGGCCCTGGCGCGAATAACATCGAATATCGACCGATGATCGATATGTGTGAGGTCGCAGCGAGCGTACGATTTACTGCGCGGTTTTATTTGCACTTTCAACATTTCCTTACTTCTGTTGTTTGACTGTTACAAAGTCGCACGCTCAGCTTTTATGTACTTGTACGCAACGTGTACCTCAAATAACGCAATAAAGACTAATTATCAAAACACTAGTCGTAGCAGTTATATTTTTTTATTAAACTTTGATCTTCTCCAGTCATATCGCAATCAAAATCGGTTTCCTACGACTTACCGTTTCGGAGATATAATTTTTTAAACTTTTTTTGCAAAAGGAATTGTGTCCCCATAGGGGCTGGGTTGCGCCCACGACTTATAAAACTTTTGTTTCTTATTTTTATGTGTTCTATCCATAAACCTCAAGTGTCCCAGAATTTCTGTTACACCCTGTATATTGTTCCTTATGTACTATAACAGAAATATTGCCTTTCTCTGCTGTAAGAATTAATAACTAAATAATTTATTCTTGACCGACTTTGTTATTAAACATAAATTTATTCTTCTTGGCTTATTAAACGGTCTATAAAATAAAGAATTTTAATCAAACATTCAAAAACAAAAAGAAGAAAATGAGAACCTAGCATCAAAACATGAGATTAATTTTTAATAAAATCTTTTGACATTTCATTTACCCTTCATCTGGTTAATAACTCTATAAATCAAATTTCGGTAAGTCAGCATGACGTTTCGGTACCTGATTTGGTCCATCTTCATATGCAAAAATCCATAATGTTCATAAAATTATAACCTAAAATTATAATAAAAAAATTGAATATGAAAACTATTCTGTTTATCTATATCAATTATCAGAAACCATCAAATCATCAGATTATCTATGTACTGAAATAGTTATTTTTAATTACTTACAGGACGAGTGGTTAAATGAAAAATTCCTCGTAATAAATTTATGTAGAGACTACATGTTATATGCTTATTCCACGTGCGATCAGCCCTAGTTGTTATGGGTCAATGTCATCGTAATAACAAGTATTGGTGTGAGAGAGAAAGAAAGATCAAAACCCCGGGAATATTTGAAATGTCGTAATGCCTTATGTTGAAACCCTGACAGACTAATTGTTAATTAACTTTTTTATAGAGCTTTATTATGTCCGTAATATATAACAGGTATTACTATAGAACAAAACACTGAGACAAAAACTTGAGAAAATTCGTAAGAAGAATGCTAGATTACGATCAAGAGATGTTATTAAATTGAACATAAATAAGAGTAGAAAATGAAGTATCATTTATGTTCTATCTCGGTCGAACTAAACAATTCATCTTACAAATAGTTTGATGATTTTGTTATAATAATCACCTACCTCATGTCTTTCTATTCTCTCATTTACTGTCTCATTACTAATAATATGAAATGTTTCATACAATAATCTTTTATTCAAATTCTGTTCTTTATCTAATATTGTAATCTTATCAAAATCAAAATTATGTCCAGTGTCAAAATGGTGGTGTGCAAGGTCGGTAGAATTTACTTGTGCATTTTTTATGTTTAATTTGTGAGTGTTAATCCTTGTGTTAATATTTTGTTTTGTCTGGCCAATATATGCTTTATTGCAGTCTTTACATGGAATTTTGTACATAACATTGGAAACTTTTTTGGATTCTATTTTATCTTTAAGACCATTGTTGAATATTGATTTATTATCATTAATAGTTGTATGGTAAACTCTGTGTAAATTGTACTTTTTGAACATTGATTTAATATTGTTACTAAGAAATGGAATATATGGTAAACAAAGTGCAAATTTTTGATTATTATTTGTTTCTGAGTTGATATTTCTTTCTCTCTCAATACTTATTGTCCATTGGTGATAGTAATCATGTAATCTCTCATAAATTATTTACTGGATAAATTGTGATGGATAACCATTCTCTATAAGAACTTTCTTAACCAAACTGATATTTTTTTCCCAAAATTGAGTATCAGATAGTCTTATGGCTCTATCTATTAGACCTTTTATTAAACCCACTTTATGTTCTTTAGGATGACAAGAATAATAATTAAGATAACGTCCAGACCATGTTTTCGTTTGGTACCAATCAGTAATTAGTTCATTATTATTATTGGGATCACGAATTATTAATAAAAGGTCTAATTATTATTAAAGGTTTAATAAAGGTTTAACCACTCGTCCTGTAAGTAATAATTATTTCAGTACATAGATAATCTGATGATTTGATGGTTTCTGATAATTGACATAGATAAACAGAATAGTTTTCATATTCAATTTTTTGATTATAATTTTAGGTTATAATTTTATGAACATTATGGATTTTTGCATATAAAGATGGACCAAATCAGGTACCGAAACGTCATGCTGACTTACCGAAATTTGATTTATAGAGTTATTAACCAGATGAAGGGTAAATGAAATGTCAAAAGATTTTATTAAAAATTAATCTCATGTTTTGATGCTATCTTCTCATTTTCTTCTTTTTGTTTTTCAATGTTTGATTAAAATTCTTTATTTTATAGACCGTTTAATAAGCCAAGAAGAATAAATTTATGTGTAAGAATTAATGGGTGTTTATGTGCGTTGAGAAATTTCTTTGTGATTTTGTATAGTTTAAAAAATTGAGTTGTTAGAGTATCAATGTGTGAATTGCGTTTTAGATAATTGAATATTTTATTAACTATTTTGAATCTAATTGTACGTCTGGTTTCTAAATTATTGATGAAAAATGATTTAGGAAATGACGTTAATTCAAACCAGATGAGCCTCTAATAGATTGCTATAAGGTGCTGGTCTTGAATCGGAGTTAAAAGGAAATCCAGAGCCAGATGAGCCTATAGTAGATGCTATAGGGTGCTGGTCTCCAGAGTGGTTGTATATGTTAGGTAAGGTAAGACCCAGAGGTAGATGTACTTACAGACGAACTGCAAGGTGCTACTCTCTGGTTAATAACGACGCACTTGTTAGGACTACAAATGGTCGCACAGGTACGGAAAGCAAGCCGAAAGGCACGCGCAGACCGACACCCGCTGTTCATGGTTTTGACATGCTATGGTAAAGTCGTAAAGTGATAAACTTTCGTAACTTACTTGATTCACTCCGAGTGGTTAGAGTGACTAATTTTTTGGTACCTTACTCGAGTATGTTTCAGATTTGTTTCGAGAGGAAAGGTTTTGATATCTAGAAAATAAGTCTTTACTCGAATTGTATGTTTCCAGTAAAAATTACAAGTATATTCTTTCAACCGAATATATATACAAGTATGTTTAGTGTGTTGCGTATGAATGTAATTGAAAAGCTCTAAATGTATACCGTTAGGCAGTGACGGTTGACGAGACTTTACAATTAAGATAACTCCGAACTAGTTCGCGAGTGACTCTAACGTGAGTTGAACGGGGGAATTACGACCAAGAGTTGATTATGCCAATGGACATACTAATCTTCCAAAGGTTAAAGAAAACTGGAATAGGAACCGGGCCTATCTCGTAGTGTATGCTCAAGCGTCGTACTGAGAATAACCTGAAGAGATGTATTTTCGTGGCCCTTATACCGGGTGTAACATATCATCGGGGACCCTTTTTCAGGATCGATAGTACGCACCAAAAGGTGAAAAAAGGACCAAGGAAGTTAGGTCCGAAAATCACCCCCTAATGAGTTACAACCCCATTCGTAAAAAATTAAAAAAAAAATCGTATCTCCGAAATGGTACGTCGTAGAGGACCGATTTTGATTGCAATATAACCGGAAGAGACCAACGTTTACGAAAAAATAGCACTATCTACGCAAAGGAAGATTTCGTGAATGCCCTTAATGTTTCCTAAGTTGTTACAAACTTGCGACTTACCATTTCGGAGATATAATTTTTAAAAAATTTTTTACAAATGGGGTTGTATCTCGATAGGGGGTGAGTTTCGGACCTAACTTCCTTAGTCCGTTTTTCACGTTTTTGTGCGTACTATCGGTCCTGAAAAAGGGTCCCCGATGATATGTTACACCCGGTATAAACAAACATTTTATTTACATATATGTATACATACATATATTGAAGATAATACAGCAGGAAAAATTGTAAATTACTTGGACTTAGAATGCCCAAACGTTTTTAATGTGGTTGTTGCCGGTCTCAAGCCCGGAAAACACAAAGGGGAAACGATGTGCATTATATCCTATAACAATTGAAATATTGTTTCTTGAAAGACAAGTCAAATGGCCAATATTAACACAATCCATGGCAAAAGTTTATTGAGGTATCTTTTTCTGCAGGTATACTGTGAAATGAGAATCAAAGAGAGCAGTGAACAAGGTTTTTTCCCAATAACGGCAGGTATATGTTACGTGTTACGGTTCGGCCGGGATTGCGGGCGTAAGACCGCACGCCGCGGTAAATAAAAGTTCGTTGTTTGAAAACTGTTCTTTGTGCGAAGTTGTGGCTAAAAGTTATATTTAGAGAACATTGTGACATTGCTGTAAAAAAATCATCAAACAATTGAGGGGTACACTTTTGATGATATTGATGCTCAAATTTAGAACATTGATCAACGGTTTGTTTCAATAGCGGCTGCTATCTGCGTCGCGGCATGGGCAAAGCGGCGCGCCAAATACGGACATCGCGGTGCATAAAAATTCGTAACTCGAAAACTATTCCGAAACCAGAGATGCGGATGAAAGTTATGTTTAGAAGACATTTCGACAATGATGAAAAAAAATGTTCAAAAAATGTTAAAAAAATGATTGAAGATATGTATTGGACGAAATTTAAGCTTAAATAATTAAAAACACTTTTTCAACAATTTAAAAACAAGTTGCATTAAATTCATATTTTTTTTTCTAAAACTTAAAACCTTTCCGAATAATGTGGTATTTCGCTAATTTCAATGTTTATTTTGGTTGGAGAGTTATAAATCTTCAAAAGAACCCATGCACAAAACTTTGACTGTGTGTAACTTAAAAAATATTTATTGTTATAAAAGTTCCTTCAAATGGATTTTTTTTCTCAACGTTACCTACAACATATTAAATTTTATCAAAATCCGTGACATGATTGCAAAAAACCTGTTCACTTGTCGTGGAACGCACCACATGTACACTATGGTACATTCCAATTTGATTAATTCCTATTTATACATAATAACCGGTACTGAAGTAGTAAACACATTGTAGTCAGTAGTTGGATAAAAATACATAAGTTTCACTGCGTATTTTGGTGGTTATAAAACAATTCGATGACAATTAACAATTATAAAGTACCGGTCACAATAGAAAGCGTTCAATACTATGTTGTGCAATGAACAGAATAAGTATTAAATATTTTATCAGAATTACAGTCTAATATAGTAAATTAATATAATGCATTTCATTATGTGATTATAGCTGATGTATAGAAGAAAGTGTTCGTTAAATTTTCTTATTTAAACCTAAGCGTGTATTTGTTGATCGTTATAGATTCTTAACGGTGTCTATTCTTTTTCCACGATAATAGTTAACATTGGTGATTTTTAACAGATACGTAATTAAACACTTTTTTTAGATCGCTATATTCGCCGAAGCAAAAATTTAACATTTAAACACTTTTATTATAAATCGTATAACACTCGTTATATTACGAATTTCCTATGGTGTCTCTGCTAGGATGAAAAATTGCATTTATGAAATAATTTACCAACAGCGGAGTAGGGACAACGAGCGGAACAAAATTACATAAATATTCGTAAGATTCCAAATAAAAATCTTTACACTGTCGTACAAATCTAAGACATAATATCTACAAATATCTATTTTACATATTTTTTACGGCAAATAAATATTATGAAGGTAAGAAATACCTCTTATTACTACTTTTTACACACTTACGTAAATCTGTAATAGTTTTTCGCCTAACCATTTTGTTGAAGCTCTAGCGCACATACATATTTCGACCAGTTCAACCATAAACAGCAGTAAAAGACCAGGTAACGGTCAGCTAGGCCACATGGCCAAGTTCAGTGGAATTTATTTCTGCCTACTATAAACCAATCTAAACTTTCTAACGCCGTAAACGAACTGCAACTTACACCGCCAATATTCTATATGGAAAATTTGGTGTTACGCCATTTCCTATCACGTGCCCACACTCACCGGAATTACCCTAAATCTTGTACACAATTTTGTTCTCCATCTTGTACACAATTTTCCCAAGACATAAAACTCACTGGGTAGCCTCTCTAGCAAAGTGATACAGGCCTCAGTAGAGCTTCAATGATTTAATACACGGTTTTATTAACTGGCTGTTGAATATGTTCGGAGTCACCCAATTATATTTTACATCAGTACTAATTCTACGATGTTGATAATTTATAATTGGTAATGAAACTAGTGAAAGAACCAGATAGAAAATTTGCATTATTTTTCACAGAACGTATTCGGTACTTCGTGTGCAGTTTATATCGATTTCGTTAAAGATTTAAGACTTTGGTTTCATTGGTAACCACTACTTTCTTTGATCAGTACTATATATACAGATTTAGATTATTTATATTAGATGTCGATGAAAATTCGGCTCTTATGTCAGTTTCCACAGTATTTTTCTCGCAATAAATTCCACTGCTTGATGGATATTTCTCAAACAAAATATCTCTCTGTTCAAAAGTTAAGGAACGCTTCGAAAAAATCTGTTTCACACGTTCCAATTTATCTCTTTGCAGAGCTCGCACTCTGTAGCGCGATTTCATCGCTCGTTTAAGTAATATGTATATTTATAGTTGCTAAAGATGTATACTAACATTTATACAAGCGCGTAAAACAAAGTTATTCAAGATTACTCAAAAGTAAAGTTATCATCTTATAATCCTTCTTCTTCGATTTTGCATTCGCATTTTATAAGAATACACTATTTGTTCTGGCAAAGAATCATAAAAAGAATATGAGAAAATAACTTCGGTCCTGAGCAATTTAATGTAGTTCTAGACTAAATGATTCTTTGATAATATATAAAGTTGTATGTTTCACTGTGGAATGGTGTTAAAATTTACAGACGATAAATGGGTTTACAAGTACATAGTTTCTGTTCTAGTACCCTTTGTTGAAAATGTGAATCTAAAACAAGTGAATAACTATATTGCGATGGCATGTATTTACCTGCTCATTGATTGCTTACCGCGACGTTTGCATATGTTGTAACACTTGCAAATATTCTTAATTTATCGCATCGCCAAAAAGCGTCGAGAAAAAAGTAATGATAAAAGATAGTTGCATGTTTTGAACTTCATATACATTAAGAGTCTATGATAATTAGGGACGTGACTTAGGAGTTTTCAAAACTTTCTTGATGTTGAAACTTTCAGCAGTCCATTGTATACATTGTACTTATCGTTCAATATAAATAATGTTCGACTACTTGGTCTGCTTTACATAGCCTTTGTCTTTCAGGAGATCATCCAACGTTTCCTGAGTATAATACACAATAAAGTCTTGTGGTGCAACACCTTCGAACACAGCGTAAACCGAAGGCTTCAAATTGTAGAAGAAAAGTGGTTGACCTCTCATAGCAAAATCTCTTGTCAACGATTCTATTACCGTAGCCGCCGTAAAGTCAGCACCGTAAATATGCGTACAATCAATTACAACTGGAGTAGCAACGCTCCCAGCCCGCCGACTGTATTTGGTTACTAAATTTCGTACATAATCCACCGATGGAAAGATCAAGCAGCGATCTGGCGTCAACATAAGATACTCGATTCCGCGACGGGTCTATACAAAGAAGAAAATACGTATGTTAAGTGTCATGTATAATCTTAATGTACCAATGTTTGTGAATAGATGCATAAGGGTTCCATATAGCCCTCTATACTTACAGTAAGTTTCTCCACAGATATTTTGGGCCTTGCTGCATGATAGAGAATGAATAACACATTGATTCCAACGCCACACAATATTCCGACTTCAAGTTGTAGGACTAGGCATGCAATGAATGTTCCTAATCCTGGGATTAAATCCGACTCTAAAAGAAACATGTATACACATATGTAGGATGAATAAGTTAAGTTTCCACAAATATTATACATATGTATATGGTTATATTACAACTTCTATCAGTTGCAGCAGAATTCTTTCATTTGAATAATATGTTTTGCCAAAACCCAATCGTCTATTTGCCTTCAAAATAAAACTTTACTAGTATATCATTATAAATTTTCTTAAACATATTAACCGTTGTTACAATAGATAACTTTTGTATAGAAGCTTCTTAGAAAATTCATATCAAGCCTAAATCCATGGAAAGTATAATTATATTATGGTACTTTAATAAGATCATTGAAACAATTCGAACATTAAGTATCGTTTTGAGAGCTTTAAAGCATATTTATACTTTGTACGACGCTAAAAATGTTAATATATCGATGTATATTATTTTAACATAAATTTTCTAATATCTTCTAATTCGACATTTACTTTTTGTCCTCCACATTGGCTTCACCACTTTCACTTCTACCATGAAAATTACGGCAGCTATGATAATTGCTGCTAGGGCGGCTCTTGGAATGTAACTGAAGTATGGCGTGAGGAAGAGAAGTGCCAATATCACTAGGGCACCTGAAACACATAATATATGTTTAATATAAAGGAATATTTCTACTGTCCTATCTATTAGAAGACCACACTTAATATAGCGAAGGTTATTAGATTATTACTTAGCAACCAGGTGACACCGTTATAAATTCTAATCATTCAGAAAGAAGTCTGAAGTCGTTCAATTTGCAAGAAAAGAGTAAAACGACTGATAAACTACAGACATCAGATTAAAAAGAGTCGACGTGCTTTAGGATTTTTAAAAAGTCATTTCTTCAAAAACTCGGAACCACGTATTTACATACATACATGTATACGATAAACGTTCCCCAGAATTAATGTGAAAAAAGTCGACTCTACCATTAATTTTAAAGCTGAATATCACCATTAAGATGGTACATCAAATTCTATTTTAAATAATATAACTATTGCAATTATTTATAATCAGTTTTGATTGTTCATCTTTGTATATCCATAAACGAGGTATTGAATAGACCTTGCGACCTCATGCTTTTCGGTGTCGCCGGGTTTGGGGGCTCCAACGCCCCCTTACCACTTTAGTGTCACTTCCAACGTCGTTTCGGTTCGAATCTAGGACGTCCATGGGTTATTAGTAAGAATACGATATAGAAGTTATAGTTTATGCGTATTAATAATCGACCTTTTTAATGCGAAAGAAGGATAGTGAATTCACAGGTATGTACACAACTGGCTCATTCCATACGAAATCGATCACTTTTCGGAGCGACATCTCAGAACATTTTCAAAATCACTGATGTTATAGCCCTTGGCGTACCATAAGTTTTCTAGTGAAAGTGAACCGTAGTAGTTTACTATGGTACCTTTCGTTTAAAAATCTGAAAAAAATTAAATTACCAGCTTGGACTGTCCCCTTTCAGAATGTGCTAGGAAAAAGACGGACAGTCTAATAGTTGACGAATAATAATTAGTCAAAGTGATCCGTAGTAGGCGGCACACGGTACATCTCATTCAGAGTTTTTCCAGACATTCCAGAGTTTTAAACGAGAGGTACCATAGATAAACTAAGGTCGATAATAAATGTAGCACTGATAAGCGATGTACCGTGTACCGTTATTTTGACAAATTATTATTCGTCAACTATTAGACTGTCCGTCTTTTTCGTAGCACATTCTGAAAGGGGACAGTCTAAGCTGCTTATTTATTTTTTTCAGATTTTTTAACTAACCGGCACACAACTTTTCTTTGTGGTGATTGTGTTGCTGAGCGGCGTTCAGTAAGTCCGTAGTGAGCAGTGCGGTAAGAGTGGGGGTATGGCGTCCTGGCAACTGCACGGCGGAGCGCATGAAACTGCTGCATTTTCAATTTTCGCGATTGTTTACAGAGTCGTTATTACAGTGTCCGTAATTTTTTTGCGGTTACTTGAAGAGGAAGGTTCAAGGTATACGCCTGAATTTTTTCAGATTTTTAACACTTGAACGCCAAAAGTTATGCACAATTGTTTTAAAAAACTGATTGGAAATATTAGTTAACATCGATAGTCATGCAAATTGTATTTTTTATTGAAAAATATGGTCCTTTCCGGTGAAAATGAAAAAAACATTTTGTTGCTACGCTTTACCGTTGCCGAGATATAAGTTTTTGAAAAAGTAGAGTTTTCTAGATTTTTCAAGAAATCCCAAACTTTGAACAGCTGTAACTTTGGCAATTTTAAAAATTTCGAAAAAAAACAAAGATAGCTCCGTATTTGGTACGCCAAGGGCTATAACATCAGTGATTTTAAAAATGTTCTGAGATGTCGCTCCGAAAAGTGATCGATTTCGTATGGAATGAGCCAACTGTAAGTCGCAGCAAAAGTAAGTTCTTTTATAGCATAGAATATTCAGTTTTTCGGAATATATACAAAAGTTATAAATATTGACATTTTCCACTATTTTTCTTTATATTGATCAAGTATTGTTTAACGATCGTAAAAAATAATATCATTAAGAGTCAAAATTTATCCGGCTATATAAACGATCCTATTTACTAATAACTATCAAAAAATTAATCCAGCGAAGCAAATTTGAACAAACGATTATTATATGAAACCTTTCATATTTTAACACATAAGACAGTCAATAAAAGAACAGAAAAACATGAAGTGGATGATTATTACACTAATATTATTGAATTATTAGTTTAATAGTGAAAATACTATTTACACCTATGTATGACACTTTATTCTGTTTTTTTTATTGACTGAATAACATCTTGAGTGTATATTAGGTTGATACCAATTATCTAAGTGAATTCCATAATATTCACAAAGTTTGTTTCATATACCTAGCTTCTATTTATGGATTCTGTATTGACCATTCATAATAGCCTATGGCTATGCTGACTATACTAAGATCATAGTCATTTGCATATTGGGTACCGTCATTGGCATTATAAACCTTGTGAACGCATTAGTTGTTGTTTGGTCACTGCATACCACGTTTAATCTCCTTGTCATGGTTGTCTTGATGCGCTGTATGTCGGGACTTCCATGACACGGATGATTGTTACACTTTGCTTTGTCTTTGAATTTTCGCGCCGATTTTCTAAACCCTAATCGATAACATCGACATCTATCGATCAACTATAGATTCCTTGCTCACGGTGGCACGTTTCAAACGCGCACGCATTGCGTATCGGTCTCGTAAGGTGACAACATGTAATTGCCTATTAGTATTCCCTGTATTGGGGTTTAAAACGTCTTTCATCCACAATGAGTAAGTATTGATTATTTTTTAGTTTATGTAGATTCTTATGAACAATTATAATAGTATAATTAACTATGTTTCATATTGCCGTTTATAAAGGAATTTTATTTTTCTTTTTTTCTTTCTTTGTGTTCTCACATATACCACTATAATAATTACTATTTTTGTTTGTTTATTAAGGCAATTAATAGTTAGTTTCCCTGAAGAGGGTCTACAATTTAAGACCGAAACGTTGGAACATTTAACTAAAGTAAAGTTGGTTCTCATTGTGGGTGAAAGAGTAAGTAACCGTTTAATTAATTTTTCTTTATACCTTACAAACGCAAATTGTACTTTCTTAAAACCATTATCCTTCTATTGGGTATCAATAATTCAAATCTTTTCCTATAATGTGAAATATAAGAAAGTCTAAGTCAACAATTAACATGTTGGTGAGCTGTTTCTTATTAATATGATATGAAATGCGACATACTTACGTAATTTGGATTACATTTATAATTCATCAAAGTATGTAAAAAAGCGGTTAATGTTATATAAATAATATAGTGTTTGGTATCATTTTAACTAGAAGAACGTCACGAATATGTTAAGGGCGTTGGGTACGATTCGTTCGAGGCATGTGTGACTTCAGCGACGGGAGCGGAGAAAATACGAATTACAGGGGCAGTAGGGGACTCACTGTCCCCACCATCTATCCCGTCTATCGGTGTGTCTATGTGTCTGTAGCTCGGCTATTCCCCTCTCACGGTCATTGCGGTGATCGGGGGACTGAGCGGGGAATAGAAAAGTCGACTATCGATGGGTGATCATGTTGGCCCGCTCGATGCCTGTACGCATTTTGGTGAAGCGCCTGTTAGTATAAGAAAGCACAATGTTTCTGAAGCATGAAAACTTTTTAGTACGGCCAACCGAAGGCCAATGCAACATTTGATTAACAAAATTCATATCTCTTAATTGAAGGGTAAACAAAAGAATTTTAATGTGTAAAAATAAATAAAAAGAATCTTTTAATAAATATAAAAGTTTGTATAGAAAAAACAATTATTGCAACGTTTTCACAAGTGCATAAAATGCAAAAAATTAGATCATTCTTCAAAGGCATTCAATTGTTAAAAATAAAATGTGTTGCGTTTATAAAACTGTTGCAATAGATTAATAATTGTTTTATAATACTTATATATTTTGACTGACTGTAACACAAAAAGGTTTAGAAAATTTGTTACTCTTCAAATAATATTTAACACATTGCGTTCGGGAGACGAGAATTCTCGTCTTTAGCAAACCGTACGTTGAGGCCGGGAGACGAGAATTCTCGTCTTCAGTTTTTTCGACTCAATCGACGATTTAAGGAACTATAAATAGACTTTCTTGTTACGTTACCAGGGTAACGAAGTCTTGCGTATCCCCTTAACAAATGATGAGCAAAAAAAATGAATGTCAACTTTCTGAGAGCGTCAAAATTATAACGATTACATATAGGACTAAAAATCCGCGGGCCCTGGGAGCGCGTCGCGCGAACAGAGCGCCGTACGCAATGTGTTAATAACTGTAACAGTATTACAAATTTTTAAACTTTTATATTTTGGCATTAAAGTTCTTTTGTTTACACCTCGACATCTATTAAACTTTATGAGTTATTTTTGAATAAATGTTGCATTGGTCTTTGGTTGGCTGTACCTCCAAAATTTTTAAAGATTCAGAAATATTGTGTAAATGGTGTTTTCTTTTCGCGATTGTATCACTACGTACAAAGTAATGTGAGATCTGAGAAGTAGTAGGTCCATTGCACCTACTAAGTTTATGCTATATGATTTTCTATCAGATGCAGACGTGATTCAACATCATTATAATACTTTGATTAACGTAACGCTTTTCGATAACAATATATGATTATATATACCTATATTGTATAATACAGTAAATTACTTAACCAATCTACCATCTTCAAATCAAAGCTATCTGATTCAATTTCAGGTAAAATTCTTTTATTGTAGTATGTAATATTTTAGATATTTAATTCAAGGCATCTCTCCTTTGTGGACTTCATATACAATCTAGCTGCCACATTTCGAAATATTGCATAGATATACCGTACTCCTTCTTTAAATTAATGTCATGTTCGTCCGTATTGGTCAAGAATTACGGACGAGAAATATTTTTGGCGCATATCCTTGTAATACACGGCGCAGTCTACATGTGCCGATCACCGCTCAATGCATTTGCAAGGAGTTACGCCATACTATTTCCTGGTCGTAATTGTTGATCGATTTTATCGAACAAGGTGTCATTTTGAAGATAAAGGTTCAAGGCATGGGCGTATATTTTCGGATTTTCAAATAATCATGTTTTCGCTGAAAAAATTGTCTAAAACAATATAAATTATTGATCTACACTATACGTATCAACAAAAACTTGTTTTGAAAATCCGAAAATATACGCTCGTGCCTTGAACCCTTCTCTTTCAAATGACACCTTGTTCGATAAAATCGACCAACAATTACGACCAGGAAATAGTATGGCGTAAACATTTGTAACTTACTACGTAGGGAACCTGTGCCGATCACCGCTCAATGTATTTGCAAGGAGTTACGCCATACTATTTCCTGGTCGTATTTTTCGACCGATTTGGTCTAACAAGGTGTCATTTTAAAGATAATGGTTCAAGGCACGAGCGTATATTTTCAGATTTTCAAAAAAAGTTTTTAGTAATATGCATAGCGCGGATCAATAATTAATGTTGTCTTAGACGATTTTTTCAGCGAAAACGTGATTATTTGATAATCTGAAAATCTACGCTCGTGCCTTGAACCCTTCTCTTTCAATTGACACCTTGTTCGATAAAATCGACCAACATTTACGGCCAAGAAATAGTATGGCGTAACTCCTTGCAAATGCATTGAGCGGTGATCGGCACAGGTTCCCTACGTAGTAAGTTACAAATGTTTACGCCATACTATTTCCTGGTCGTAATTGTTGGTCGATTTTATCGAACAAGGTGTCATTTGAAAGAGAAGGGTTCAAGGCACGAGCGTATATTTTCGGATTTTCAAAACAAGTTTTTATTAATATGTATAGTGTGGATCAATAATTAATGTTGTTTTAGACGATTTTTTCAGCGAAAACGTAATTATTTGAAAATTTGAAAATACACGCTCGTGCCTTGATCCTTTCTCTTTCAAATGACACTTTGTTCGACAAAATCGGACAAGAATTGCGGCCAGGAAAATATATGGCGTAAACCCTTGCGACTCCACGGGGTGGAGCACGTGTTTAAAGTCTCGCTGTGCAGTAACAGCAGTTTCTTGCGTTTTAAATGAATCGGGATTTCGGCTAGAATCCTGAGCGAGCGTAGCTTACGCTTCTAGGAGTCGAGACACACACCAACCCATGCGTGTAAGTGAGACCTTGTGGTGGGGGGATGAACTTCGCCTCTTCCGCCACGACGTTCGAGGGGCGCCTTTGTGCCACAATTATATTTCACGAAATCGGCAAGAATCGGTCAAAAACACGGTTTACGCCATGTCGTTTTTAGGCCGCAATTATAGACCGATTTTAACAAATGAGGTCTTATTTTAAAGCTAAAGGTTCAAGACACGAGCGTAGATTTTCGGATTTTTAAAAAAACAATATTTTCATTTACAAAATCGTATCTAAAAAAAGGTCATTTTTCAAAGCCGTATTCTGAATAAACAAAAACTTTTTTCAAAAATCCGAAAATCTACGCTCGTGTCTTGAACCTTTATCTTTCAAATAAGACCGCATTTGTTAAAATCGGTCTAGAATTGCGGCCTAAAAACGACATGGCGTAAACCCTTGCAAAACGCTGGGGTACCCAACGCCCTTAATCAAGAGACAAGGTCTTGTCTCGGGCCAAGTACAAGAGTCCCCGACTGGCAAGTGCATGAGCACTGAGGCTTCGGCCGACAGACCTGTATCTTATCCGGAAAGATTAGGCCGAAATTTTCCGGGTATTCAAACGGCATTAAAACAGCAAATTTCCCATAAAATATGATATTGTGGGATGTGGAATTCTTAATTGTGTGAGAGTAAGAATGATTGTTGAAGGAACATCCGAGGGCGTATGTTTTTCAGGGTGGTCGAGTGTGGGGTTTTAGAAAACAAGCGGAATGAGTGTCGTGAGAATCCGAGTGTTTTCGAGTGCATGAGCGTGTGTCTGGCAAATGTAGATTTTAGAAAGTGAAAGTTTATGGTGGACAAGGGCAGCGATCGAAGAGCGACCACCATGTGCGTTTCCTTGGGTAGGCCCTTGTCCTAGGTATAAGGGATGAGTGTGAGAGAGAAAGTGAGGAAAGCGAGTGAGACAGAATGAAGTATGAGTGAGAACGAATGAAGAGTAAGAAAGAGAGAAAATGCATGTATAAGGGAGTGAATGATGGAAAACAGGCAGAATGAGAGTTGAGCGCGAGTGTAACGTACAGAGAGTATTAGAGAGTTTTTGGATTCGCTGAGTATTGAGATTTCTGAGTGAAATCAGTTGAGAGTAAAAGTCTTCTGAGTGCAGAAGCAAAGAGTATTTAAACAGTTGATTTGTGAGTATTAAATTGTAGTATTAAAAGTCCACGTGCGTGAGCGGCTTTAATACTAATTATTATTAAGAGTTAGATTAATAAAACCATATTTAAAGTAAAAGCAATTCAACACGATTTATGTATTCTGAAATACCACTAGTAGAAGAATTATCCCAAACCAACATCTATAATCTTCTACAATATGATTCGGAAAGGTGGCGTCGATACGAGTAATTTAAGACTAATTACGAAAAAATTCGTCAAGCCAGTTACGAGATCGTGATTTTCGTAATTTTTTTCTCCTCCGTCTCCTGTCCACATTTTCTGTCCATCGTGAAGTTAGTCATATTTCATACACGCGACGATATTTTTTCTATACCGTCAACATAGATTTCCTACATGCGACGATAATTTTTCTGCCGGCAACATAGATTTTTATTATATGTTATTATCTGTTGGAGATAATTTCAAGTTACAGGGAGAGTTTAATGAAGACTTTATTAAAAAAGTCATATCATCTAAACTACGATAAGATCGACCAGGAAGGTACCAACTTTAACGTTTCAGAGAGCGTTTCATTGCAATTGGACGAAAATGATAATTTTCAAATATTGACGTATATCGTGTACAATATTTTTTAAGGTTATAATGCTTCATGTAAGACTGATAGAAATTTCGATTTACTGGGTCTTTATGTTATTGATAATCACCTATCATTTCAGTTCAATTCCGTTCAAAAAGTGCTTGTTGCCTTCGAAATGTCCTCATCTATGCTATTCGTAACATTAATTTAGTAAAGCGAAATCTACACAAAATTTTATTTTAATTACAGAAACAAGCTAAAATTCGAAATAAAGATGATGAGAAATATCTGACATTGTAAGCATAATGAAATTTGACCGTTATATATTATAATAATAAAATGCGACAGGCTGTCGTCGAAGACCGTTGGAGATGTTGTTAGATCGGTTGCTAGGTGCACAGGGATACACACGTTTATTAAAAAGATCGTCGAATTCCTTCGATTTATTTCAAATCCCCATTTTGTCATTTTTCCTATTACCCCTACTACATGAAAGATAATCGAATGATTTTCGCAAAAATGGAGAAAATTACGTCAAAATTAAAAACGCTAGGAACTACAATTTAGCCTTAAAAGAGGAAAGTTTCCTAAATACATTTGTGTATACTTTTTTCGCAAAAAGCATAAAAATAGCAAGGACATAGGCCAAGTATAAGAGGACGTGACTTTGGAATCGATTGTTCATTAACATAAATTTCATTAGACGAAGTATTTGAAATGAAATAAATGTGAACAAGTACAAATTATTGTACAGCATCGACACAATAGTGTCGCTAAATAAATATGTATATTCAATTACCTCAATTTTCCAGGAAATTATTTCTCCTCATTTAATTTATAAATCTATTTACTGCTCTATTAAATGTACTTGGTGGCCCGCTTTTGACGAAGATTCGATGGTGAAAATACCTGTAGGGACACCTGTGAACTCCCCTCAGTTTAAATAGTTCGGGATGTTCGACATTAAACGATAATTGTTAAAACACAGTATAAGGTGGGCTTTTCACTGTACAGAATATAGATCTTCTAAATATCTAATGTCATTTCTTTTTAATTTACGTTAATATAAATCGTTCAAACACATAAAAATATGTATATGTAATTTCTTCTCAGATACATCCGGATTGTTAACTTGTTAATTTAGAAATGAGTACAAATATCTGTTACGTTACATTTTGGACATCAAGATTTGTAAAAAGCGGACCACGAGGTACAGTAATCGAGCAGTAAATAGATTTTTTAATTAAATGAGGAGAAATCATTTTTTAGAAAATTTAGGTAATTGAATATATTTGTTTAGCGACACTATTGTGTCGATGCTGTACAATAATTTGTACTTGCTCACATTTATTTCATTTCAAATACTTTGTGTAATGAAGTTTATATTAATGAGCAATCGATTCCAAAGTCACGCCCTCTTGCATTTTCTTGGCCTATATCTTTGCATTTTATATGTCTTTTTGTGAATACATATTTGCACGTATTTCGGACTTAACAAGTTCACAATCTGGATGTACCTGGAAGAAAATTACACATATATATTTCCATGTGTTTGAACGATTGATGTGAATTAAAAAGGAAACGACATTAGATATTTAGGAGATCGACATTTGCTTTAGATACAATTCCGCTTCATACTTTATTTTAAATTTGAACATCCTGAACTATTTAAACTAGTAAGGAGAGTTCAGAGTTGACACTAGAGTTAATTTTCACTATCGAACCTTTTTAGAAAGCGGACACCACGTACATTTAATAGACTAGTAAACATTTATTAATTGAATACGGGGAAGTCATTTTTGAGAAATTTAGTTAATTGAATAAAATAATATTTATTTAGTGATACTATTGTGTCGAAGCTGTACAATAATTTATACTTGCTTATATTTGTTTGATTTCATTTTCTACATCAATTTCGTGCAGCTAATAAGCACGGAGATACACTAGACTTCGATCGACATATCATATTAATTTACCACTTCTACTAATTACAACTGAATTTACCCATAAATCAACCTGTCAATTGTTACTAGAAAAATAATAAGTTAAAAAATCTGTTTACCTGTATAAATTCCGCCCATGGGAGTTCTGACACCAGAAGCATTATTTACAGCACTTCTGCTGAGAGATCCTGTTCCTGGGAAGGCTTGGACAAAAGAATTTCCAATATTCGACATTCCAATTGCTATAAGCTCTTGTGTTGCATCGACTGATTTTCCATTAGCTAAAAATAAACAATCATTTATAGTAAAACCTAGTAAAATAAAAATTAAATCGAAATGTATTGCATGTTTAGATCGTAACTTTAAATATGCGCCAATGTTATTCCTTTTATAATAGTATGAATTTTCCTATAAATTTGAACTAGATTTTTAAATTAACATATGCATACACACGGACACGGCCACATATAGATTAATCATCTTAAATAGTACGTGACGACTTTCTCACAACCTGCTTATCATAGAGAATACCATTGAAGACTTTCTCTGACACCCTTATCATAACAAAATACCGAATTGTCTCCGAAACGGTTCACGTTGATGATTCGGTAAATGATAGCGGATCAACCCCATCTCTAGGGCAGTTCTCCCTCGGAAATATTTAAGCCATTAATATAACACGATTGGCTTAAGTCAGTGCTGTCAAGGTCGTTCACAATTCTGTCGATTTTCAAGACGTTCGCCCACTACCCCACCACTTTTAAATAAGGGCCAGTGAGCGAGCAGCTAGACCAGTGATGTCAAGGTCGTGCACTTTTCGGCCGATTTTCGAGGCGCTCGCCCACTGCCCCACCACTTCCAAGGAAGGGCCACTGAGCGAGCGGCTAGACGTTTCGTGGGGGCTTCGGCTCAGGAGCGTACCGTGAACATAAACGCACGCTCTACCCTAACCAGGTACAACCTTTTTAAAATTTTACGTACCTATTCACGTTACGCTCCTGAGCCGAAGCGGCCCCGAAACGTCTAGCCGCTCGCTCACTGGCCCTTCCTTGAAAGTGGTGGGGCAGTGGGCGAGCGCCTCGAAAATCGGCCGAAAAGTGCACGACCTTGACATCACTGAGCTAGACGTTTAGGGGCCTCTTCGGCTCAGGAGCGTAACGTGAATAGGTACGCACAATTTTAAGAAGGTTATATCTGGGTAGGGCACAACGTGCGTTTATGTTCACGTACAATTTCTCTTGTAATGGAAAATGTTTCCGAGTCGAATCATCTATTGAGTCTCTTAATTTATAATAGAGAAAAACCCCACACCACGCCTGCAATACCTTCTAAACACTTACCTTCGAATGCTTGATAGCAATACACGTATCGTAAATTACAATTCACAAACAGGCAAATCGTGCTGTTCAATCGAAAGTAAGAAACGGAGAAAAAACCGGCTTCGAATAAGCGCAAGTAACAGTCCCACATGACGTACTTGCATGCCGCTTGCAGTAGATAGTTGTGAGTCGTTCCCAAAATTCCGAAAACATTGTGGTTTCTTTCTGAGCGGCTAATGCACAAATTCTACCGAGGCTGAAGTCCATCGTGTTCAACTTAACGGGAGAAATGATAATCAAAAATTCAAAGACCACGGAATAGTAAAAAATCAAAGATACACATAACAAGCCACATCTGTGACAACACTAACAAACGCTAACTCGATAAATACTGTCCCAAGTCCGCTTTTTTCTTAATTTATTTTGTTCTTATCTTGTATCGTTTTGTTATTTATGCACTAAGTTCTCTATTATTACTATTTATTTTAAGATAATGACAGAGACTGCAGGTGTTGAAAATCCAGTAATCGACGTAATTTTCAGGAAACGAAATATGAAAGTCTAAAAATATTGTTATACTATATTCATTTACGAATACCAAAGGCCTGTAGCTACTTATTCAAATAAATACATTTCGATTCATTACATTGCATTAGAGATTCACCATAAACAAATAATATATAATGTATATTTCACGATTAATATTTGAATGAATACATTGGAAATGCATGAGTTTTAGAATGGAATAATGTACGTAGTAAATGTTTCAAAGTAAAATTTTATATTTTGCGGTTTGTATTCTAATTGTTAAAAGAAATATACTATTTAATTTCGTTAATTTATGCCAATAGTTGGAAAGTACAGAAAAATTAAAGATTTAAATAAAATGCTGCTACAACGCCAATTCGACGAATCAGAACCCTCAACACTTCAAGCTCGGGCCATACACATTCGATAAATTAGTTTACTGTACCCCCCCCCCCCCCCCCGTAAAAGCTCCAAAACTTTGACGTTCAATGTCTCAAAAACCAGGACGCATTGGCAAGAACACTCATACACACGTTTACTTATTTCAGCCACAGAATCACGATTTTAAAGCTAATTGAAATCCTGGCGTCCATTGCTGTACACTCCCTCTGTCAGACGATATTTATAGATCTCAAATTTCGCTTCTAGTACTTGGTAAAAGATCCATAGCAGTGTCGACGACTGAACCTTTACCAAGAGAAAGCATACATCTGAAATGGACCCAATGTTTAACCCTCTTAGTGCCGGGCGAAAAACAACTGCATATGCGAGAATAACCGGCCGGATTTCACAGTTTTACTAGGGTTTGGGAAAATGCTCATAAAAAACAAACGAGAAACAATATTTACATGATTTAAAAAGCAGTATATTAAGGATGAAATAGAGAACAAAACAATGACACTAGTTTTACTAAAGTTATTTTGAGATAGAGTTCTCCCGCAATGCGAATAGTAAAGCGCTACAAGGCGCGGGCCGATATATCGGCTCTGGCACTTCTCGTCAGTGCAGCACGGGCCGATATATCGGCCTCCGGCACTAAGAGGGTTAAACATAAAATTTGAGAAAACTATAACAAAAGATTTTCCCGTATGTCTGGTGACTTTATGAATGCATATTGTACATACACACAAATGTATGTTGTAAACTCGTTAAGTCTATACATATATCTGAAATGGAAATAATGTTAAAAAATGAAATTGTACAAAACTATATCGCTAAATTAAAAATACCTAGCTCATAAATTTTCGTAAATTTTGTCCTGACTTCATAATATAGACCTCATAATAAATACTTCCTAATGAAGTCTGCAGGACTTTATGAATACACACTACAAGCTAAGTAGCAATATGAAATAAGAAATACATATCAATCTAATCGAAACAAATTTAGCAAAATACAAAGTCTAGGCAAAGACAATATTTCACAAAGTATCAGCGCTCTGGGTGCGCTGATTCCTACCGTGGGATCTGGTCCATTGGCGCAAGAAACGCTTTCGCTGAGTAGCATAAAGAATTTCGTCTTAATTAGCTCTCATCCTAATCAATCGATCTTCTTACATTCACAGTCTCAGTATAATAAAAATAGTCTAAAGCACCCGTGTCTCACTTGCTCTTTTACAACACTCTCCTCGCATAACAGCAGATATAAACAATTTTTGTAAATGTAAATGTAAATTTAAATGTATTTAAGACGTTAAACTTACAGAAAGCTTTGCAAATGGCAATGTCTTCCATTAGAGATATCAGGGGTAAAACGAGAACTCCACTTCCCAAATTCGATACCATTTCGACGATGGTAACCGTAGTATTATCATTCCTCACATATCCGAATGGCGGTAATTGGAAAGTTGGCATGCCACCTGGTATGTAACCTGTAAATATACCGAACATTTATGAATTCGTGAGAAATTGCTTTGTTTTTGAGGCATTTGTATTTAACAACTGCCAAAAGTAGGTACATATATACATGTATGTATGTATTATGGGTTCCAAATTAAATGATCAGGGATAGTGCAGTCATGTCACGCATTTTCATAAAATTATAATATGTGGTAAGTAACGTCGAAAACCAATTCACACTTGAAGGAATTTTCAAAATATTAACCCACAAAAAATTAATAGTTTCCTTCGTAGCGAGGTGAGTATAATAGAACGATGAAACTTTTGTATTTTTAATCAATCTAAAGCAATCTCCATGAGAGAAAAACATAGTGGGCCTGCGAATTCGCACATAAGGGCCGCGTATTGGTATACTATACACTAATGGAATGATGAAACCTCTTCAATTTAAAATTTTTTTTCTGCTAATTTTAATAATATATACTATACGTGAGGCTCTTCTGATTAAAACGATAACAGAAATAATGGCATTTACAAAACATTATCGCTATTTCAAATAATGCCGTACCTAGTTGATATCATTTTAGTCACAAGAGCCTGACGAATATGTTAATAAAATCTCCATAAAAAAGAATCTAAAAATGAAAAAATTTCGTCGTTACATTTGTGTAGTGACTCACGGACATCCGGGGATTTAATTTTTATCATCTTCCTCGATCTCAATCCCTCCTTGCTTTTTCTCAGCGATTGTGTTGACGTTCGTTGCTATCGCAAGAATAAGATGACGAATTATTTTTCTTTTTAAGGCATTTTGCAGTTTCGCAAGTTTTCTTTCATTTCATAAAGTGTTGTTAATATCGAAACTTGTAGAAGAAATTTCACAATTTTTGGTAAGATATTATTTAAAATATGTATTGTGGAAGTTCTATCTACTTCAGGAAAACTAATGATACTGAAAGTGGAATTTCTATATTACTTGGACCCGTTTCTCTGCCATGAAAAGTATTAGTTGTACTTACGACATCGTCTCGTTATTTTAATGTCGTAAAGATCGCAAATGAATTTCCCGAATTCTAAATTTAAATTGGAATCCCGCTAATGATTGGAGACGTGACGGATATTTTTTTGCACCTCTTGTATTTTAACAGCATTAAAGGATTGCAACAATATTGGAATGGTATATTGTCTTCGATGAAACCAGCCGAACTGTATAAAATACTTAAAAATGTCACGCGTATATTTTCATACTTCTTCACTTTACCTGTGTTAGGGTAAAGTGTTAAAATGTCCATGCACACAACTTTGACTGCCACAAACTTAAACAACATTTATTATCTTGAAAATTTATTTAAATAGGTTTATTCGACGTTACCTGCAGCATATTAGAATTTTCATCAAAATCCGTGACATGACAGCAAAACCCGGATAACTTGACGTGGAGCGGACAGTACATAAATACGAGTCTTGCCGAATATTCTTATAAAATTCTTATTAAGTAACGGTCAAATAAACAATTATAATTTCAACAACGATAGAACTATAAAATTAATACGAATACTAGAGAATGGTGTTAAGAATAATGTTTTTACATAGGGTGGTTTGAAAAAGTGTTACGAGTTTTGATGTGAAAACCTGTTTTTGAAGAACTTTTTAGGGAACAAAGTGGGATCTCCGACTATTTCAAATGGAATAATATATGTTTCAGAACGTTCAGTAGTTTTGAAATCAAACAGACTAAACATTTTTCTTTTTCTTCTTTCTCTACATATGCATGGCGAATAGCAACAATACTGCGGTATACAAAGAAAAGTACTGTAATGAAGTAATTTAGTTACTAAAGGTAGAGTCCCTTATAAAGAATGTGACAATCAAGATATAATCGTATGTGCCATGGATACAGCCTCAATGCAGTTTTTCTCTCGTCGGGCGCGAGAAATATTTAATCTTTAACCATTCACTACCAGGTAAATTCAGACCGTATTGTCCTAACTGCCAAGATTGTATGTTAAAGAAAAAACGAAATATTACAAAATATAATAATATTAAGTTACAGATATAATATTGAAGTGGCATTAATAGTAATTTGAAAATGGAGAAACACTACGAATTGACTCGTACCTTGCGTCTAAACTTGTAGCGCAAAGATATTTCCAAGTCGACAGTTTTGATACATATTGTTACTAACAACAAGAGATATCTCATAGATGGCAGTGAATGAGTTACGAGATAAAGAGCTGAGCAGACCCTAGAATATACAATGCCGACAGTCCGCAGAATGCAAAACTTGCGTCACGACGTAGGGCTAGACGTTGTTTAGTCTGGGACCCGATGCCTAGACTCAAGTGGCACGAATGTCTAGCTTCAAGACGACAGTCTCATCCCTGTCGCGACACCATTCATACCAAATAAAACTAAGCATTTTCACCTCCATCAAAGGTTATTCCACACACCACCCCAAAAAGAAGAATATGCCCGATATTTCACAGCAATTCGGCGATTATATACAATTACACTTTATTTAGCCCATTCTGCAGGTTTTAAAGGTTCAAATAGTGCAAGATACTATGGCACACTAATGAATTTCTGAATCATTATAAACATTAAAAAAAATTTGCATCAATTTCATAGCTATGTTAATATTTTGGATGAAACAAAATATGAAAAGTGTACTATAAGATCAGTATAAACTGGAATTATCCTTCTTATTCTTCTTACCAACCAATTTGAAGGGGGCTTCTCCAGTAAAGCTGTATCCCAATACTCCACAAACTATGACCAAGAGCGCGTTACGTGAAGTACCAGTCAACCACATAACTTTATTTATAATACGATGTTTTCTGGTACGAAGTTCCTCGTTCTCAGGACCTATAGTGCACGCAGCTAATACCTGTAAGTTTGTCGAATGTCAGACAACAGTTTAATTTGAGAAACGCAAAAAAGCACTGCTTTACATCATTTCATAGAATTATGTCTTTTCTCAAAATATGTACCACTTTCTTTTTCATTTATTATATGATTCTAAGAAAACTTCCTTATTCAACAATTGTGTCTCTTTGTTTCCGTAATTATTTAAATAGCCTTTTCATAGCAATAATTACAATATAAAATTTGTTTAGTTCTGCTGAACAAGATGCGTTAACAAATTGAATTAATTTATCTATCGCAAAATTATAGTTTAAGGCTATGTATGTATACAACAGTACAACGTAGTTGTAAAGTAATTTATAGTCATGTAGTGTTGAGAATTATTGATAGCTTAAATATTTCTGAAACTATTGCAAGTTGCATGATGTTGAGGGAACCATTAAATGCTAATTATGAAGCAGATAATAAAAATCAATTTAAAAAAGTAAAAACTGACATCAACATTTTCGCTGTCGGTGGTATCGATTATAACTTGTGGAGCGGTTTCTAGCAATTACCTGATAGCTCCCACTAACATTGAATGCGTTAATATACACTAATCAGTACTTTCACCAAAAACTCTTTATCATGATTTAATGATTCACAAGAAATGTACCATACAATTTTTGTTATAATCATTTCGAAAATATTTAATACTCCAATAATTTTGGAAACATTTCATTGGGTATCAGTATTTAACCCACCAGTATTTAAATGTTTGATTTCAAACTTTTGGTTATCTTCACTTTACTTAAATATACAAAAATTACCCTGAGAAGTAGAAGGAGCACTATACAAGACACACCAAGTGTAGCGTCCCATGCTGAAGTTTCGTGTACATGTTCCGTAAGACTTTTCCACATTTCAAGAAACTGGGAACCTTTCGCAGGAATACCAAGGATATCCTTTATTTGCGATGTAACAATTATTAAAGCCACTGCTGACGTGAATCCCGAACTCACAGGTCCAGACACAAAATCGATTAAAAAACCTGTAACAAGAATAGTTTTTCACACATATCGTTTAACGTAAAATCGTATGCATAAAAATGATAGAAAGTAGATATAAATGACTGAGAAATTCTGTTTGTAGGAAACCCAATACGAAGTATTTTATAAATATAATAGATTTAAAATATAATTGTTTGTCACTAAGTAACTAAGAAACGAATTTTTGTAATAGATTTGGCAACTAGGTTTTCTCTTTTCATAAGTATTGAGTTACTTTTGCGACTGACATCGTAACATAACGAAGTATCGGTTGAATCCAGAAGAAAGAAAGAATACTTACCGAGGCCAAATATTCCCATTATCAATTCTATCACACCCGCTAGGAAACACAAAAGTATTGCATGTTCGACAGGCGCTTCTAGGTGAGCAACAGTTTGATAAGTGAGTAGAGATATGATAGCTGTTGGTCCCAATGGTGTGTCTTTGCAAGACCCAAAGAGGATATAAATAAAACAGCCCAAGAAACTTCCGTACAATCCATACTGTAACAATTACTGTATATGTACATCTTTGTGGCATGTATTCCATGTAAACAAAGTAACAGTTCGGTATTGTAATGCGCGCAGAAATGTGACTGACATCAAAATGTATAAACGCAGAAATTTTTAATATATTATAATTATTTGCATTATTTTCATTTGACCCATTAACGGATCATAATGCGTGTCTCCCGACACAGCCATCGTAGAGTGATACAAGGGCGCACAATCCTTCCTATCACTTGTACAAGTATCTACATAATTTTGTTTAAGTGAACGAAGCATTTGTTGAAAACCCATTAGGCCTATACAGAATATAGGGCTTAGAAATGTGATACGTATATTGACTCTGCTCATACGAGATATTCTACAGTTTCCATTGCCCTCTTGGAGTAGTAAAGTAATAAAAAGTAAAGTAGTAAGTAATAAAAAGAATAAGCTTTCGCACATGCTTTTATAGATACTGATTTTATAAAAGTAAAGTTTTTCCGCTGGGCGCAGAAGTTATTATAAGATCATGACATTTAAGAATTGTACAAGCGATAACCAGCTCTCACAAATAAGCTTCTAAAAAAAAATGCACTTTACCATTTTTAATCAAGTGTCCACCATTTTTATGATTGAATATAATTTTGTTAAATACATTCGATGTCTACCATTTTGAAGCTAAATAAAAACCCACTCTTGGCGCACAGTTCCAAATATTAACGGAAATATAAATTGCTAATAATAGCAGTTGATGAAGACGTTAAAAACTTGAAGCAACCATTGTTTCACGTCATTTGTCCCATAGTAGTCTGAGTCTCGCAGTGATTTAGAATGTATGTATGTATACACATCCACACGTAAGCTTCTGCAATGGTGATTGCATAAGGTACAATGAACCCATAAGGTACTGTACTTACTGCATAAGGTATTGACTACAGAGAACGTAAGGAAATTTGTTGGTCCAATGATACATCCAAACAATTTTTACCATTGAAAGTTTAATACTAAAACGACGCATGAACAATCTTCTCAAATAGTCTACAGAATAATAGCACATTGCACGCGCCCTGCGTCAAGACTGTCAAACGCTCATAGTAATCATAGTATAAATCTGGTAAAACTGTTACGATTGTGTATTCAGCGACTTTATATCGAAAAGTTACTAAACACCAAAACATTCGATACAATACGGAAACTTGTCCGCGTTGACAGTGTAAACCAGGAACCAGACCCCGTTTATCACAGGGACAATTAAAAGTGATAAAATATGTATGCCGCCATTTATTGCTGAAATTTAACGGACCGTTTTCAAGAAAGGCCAGATCTATTTAAATAATTGACACATTGGAACGCACTGTAGATTCAGAGAATACCAAAAACAATTATCTATACAGGGTGTCCCATTCCCTTGGACGCACCCGGAACCAGGTGATAGCTGAGGTAATTCTTATATAGGGATGTAACTTTCTCAGCGTCCCATTCCAATCCGTGGCCGAGTTATTAACGAAAAACGACAGCCAATCAGAGGGCTCCGTTAGGCCCGGCCGCTCTCACGTTAGGCCCGTCAGTTCTCACTAGTACGATACCCTACTGGTGCAGAACTTCTACTGTCGCGCGGCCGGGCCTAACGGAGCCCTCTGAGTGGCTATCGTTTTTCTTTAATAACTCGACTACGAATTGAGATAGGACATTGAGAATGTTACATCCCTGTATTAGAATTACCTTAACTATCACCTGGTTCCGGGTGCGTCCAAGGGAATGGGACACCCTGTATATGCTGGTGTCGTCAGCCTAAGGACTTACTCCAAGTACCCAAGTGGTTTAGCGAAGTGAAAATTGAAAGCTCTAAAATTCCAACGGATCAACCACAGAAACGTGCAATAGTAAGTGAAGCGTTAAGAGTCGTAGCATAAAATCAGCACAGAAATAAAAAAGAACTAACATCAGATTTCATCTATTTTTAAAACTCAAATAACACGTCCAAGCGAAAGCTCTCTTCTACAACATATTCCAAGTACCAAATCAACCAAGTACTTCAACCCTTATACGCGTAGTCGAAGGTCCGCGTGACCAGACCGTGAAAGTAGTTTGAAATTGTAAAATTTCCAATAAACTGTGTAGAATCTGATAGTAGTTGAGAAACTACAGAATCCCAACGACTTACTACGATTTGAAGTAGCGATGGTCTAGTGACATTGTATCATATACTTTCTTTCTCCAGTGCCTAAGAGACCAAATAACCCATCCCGTTGGAAGTCAAAGTAGATGCGGGCGATAAGAGCTAACCCTTCCCTTTTCGTTAACAAAAAGAGAATCAGAAGAGGTCCAGGCATATCCTAAACCTGGAACAGCCATCCCACTTATCCTAAGCCTTGCTACTAGCGGGGGCAATTAAAGCATTCCCCTAGGATGGACGCTGTCAGTCATGAAAGACCACTTTAAGGACTAGTGCAGTCTCGAGGCCCCGGTATGGTCTCTCGCTCCTTCTCGGAGTGTCAAGTCTTCTTTGAATGACGCCTCAGGGGCGTCGCAAGGTTATCGGACCAAACACGAATACGACGCCTCAGAGGCGTCACAAGGTTATCGGACCAAACACGAATAATCTTTTTTTGTTTAATTTTCAACCGTAATTATTTATCAAACATCTTGCAAAGTTAATTGTACCGCGCACGTGTACGAGTATACAAATCATAGGAAGTTTGCGATTTGTACAATTTCGAATGCTGAGCCAAGCTGTTTATGGTCCTGCGCGCGACCGACCTTGGTGTCGCTTTTGGCCCACACAGTTGGAAATTAGATCGTAAGGGAAGGGGTTAACACGACAGCGGGTGCGGCTTTCGGATAGTTGAGTGATCATCCGCGATGAAGTAACCCGAACGTGGAGTCTCCACCGCTGACCGCCTGTGAATTACCACGGCATGGAGTCTTCGGTGAGTGGCCGCCTTCGGCACATTGAGCTGGTGTTAAGTGCGGAGACTAGTGCCTCCGCAGGCGTATTTCCAATGGGCGAGGTAGCGGAATCTAGTGGGCTTCAGGCCCGCAGGACATTATACCAATAACCCCTCACCCCAAGTCTCCAAAATTGCGTAATCAAAGATTTATAGGAAGGGAAACCCGGAGGATGCATAAGTACTGCACAAAATTGGCAGCTTGGATTCCAAAGAATTGCTCCACTATCTGTGCTAAGAAGGCGCCCACGCCTAAAAAGTTATATTAACCAAATCCTCCTTACGACCACCGTCCAACTTGGTATGTACATACATGGTCTGTCCGGAAAGTAATAGGACTGAGTCGATTAAAAAAAACTATTGATCCAATCGTTATAATTCTTGAAAAACTTTCAAAAAAGGCTCTTTCAAGCATTGAAGGCGACATGGTAAGCATTCTCCGGAATGGCCTTTAGAGCCGCGGTACAAGCTGCTTGGATCCCCTCTTTTCAAAATGATTCGTTTCAAAATGATTTCCTTTCATGGGTATTTTCCGGCGAGGAAACAAAAAGAAGTCCGGAGAGGCCAAATCTGGGATGTAGGGTGGCTGGGGAAGCGTTGGGATACCTGCCTGGGTCATTTAGCTGGTCACAAGAAAGGAGGTGTGAGCCGCTGCATTATCGTGGTGCTCCGTCACAATGTCATGAACCACAGTTTAACATTTGGGCAATTAAACGAGTACTCAGTAGACAGTCAGAGTTCAAAACTTCGAGCACACGAGTCACATTGTCGGTGTTTATCGAAGTCGAAGGTCTTCCAGCGCGGTCTTCATCGGCGACCTCTTCCAGGCCCTCCGAAAAGGCCTTGTGCCACCGAAACACACTACTTCTTACTAAAGTATTATCTGGATAAGCCTGCTTGATCATATCAAACGTCTCTGTCGCAGTTTTACCGCGTTTCACACAGAATTGATTAAATTCTGGCGATTGCCAACCTCTGCTCTAACAAACGCTGCATTTTCTGCTTGTACCGCGGACAAAAACATGTCGCGGGAAAAAGGCTGTCCTGACTCTCCAGATGCTCGGAGACAATTGACCAACCCCTCATTCATTAGCTAGGGACCTCCTCTACCGAATCCAGTCGGCACTCGAGAGCTCCGAAGTACAGTCGCGGCGGAAAAAAATCAGTCCTATTACTTTCCGGACAGACCATGCATGTATAATAGACTCTGACGAGGAGATGTTTGCAAATGAATATAGACTAGGCGAAACACCACTCCTCATTTCCGAAATTGAAGTAGGGCCGAAGAATGTTAAAGGTGACCTTCAAATCTTATTTACCTACAAACAATCGCGTCCGGATAACGGAAATCTAAATAAAAATTGAAATAAAATTGAAACATATTCAGTGATACATCTGCAAATACCGATCTCTTCCTCAATATCAGCTGGGATAGAAGCAACTCATCCAGTCCCATATAGTAATCTGATCGCTAACTCACAAGTGGGCAAAACTGTAGTAACAGTAACATATCTTACCTGGGGTGGAAGACCAGCCACATTGGAATATGCCAATGACTGTGGGATAACGGTGAGGCCAACGGTAATTCCGGCAACAAGATCGCCAACTGCATCTTGCCCGTTATACCTTGGCAGCCAGTTTAAGATTGGTAACCTTTTGTACAGAGTTTTTTTTGTACAGGTCGCTTTAACACGTCGTCTCGTGTATTGAAGGAACGAATCCAAAAGGGTAACCTTCTGCCGGGCGTCGTCATCACCTAGGTCTTCAACCACTATAAACAAAGATCAGATCTGATTCACTGCCATGTATATGTGTATTTCCATAATATATGCTGTAATATGTGAATTATTCCACTTATCAATTGAAGAGAATTCGGCACTGAATCCATACAAAGGTTCAAACATGTTCTCCAATTTGTTCTTTTGCTCTATGAAATGTTAGGAAACAGGAATATTCAAACAACTTTTATCAACCTTACCAAGATAGAAACATTTTGCAGTTCTTTAATTTAGAGCAAGTATAAATTATTGTTCAACTTCGACACAACAGTATCGCTAAATAAATATATTCAATTAACTAAATATTCCAAAAAATAATTTCTCGTTATTCAATTAATGAATCTAATTACTGCACTATTAAATGTACTTGGTGTTAATCCTCAGTTTAAAAAATTAAATACATTTTTTCAACAATTTAAGAAATCATTATATTAAAAGGTTTTTTGCATTATTTTTGTTAACTTCTACGTCAGTTTTAGTTTGATAGATATGAAGTTTTAATGGAACTTATCTGTTCGATACACAAGCAAAGGATAATGAAAACCAAAAAAAATGAATCGGGACTGCGAAGCGCGAATAGCTTGGCAGTAACACGGCCGCTGTGGATATGCGGGGTCGTAGGGATCGGTTTAATCGGCGGAAGAAAGGAGTCGAATGTACCCTGCGACTGTCGGTTTCACACTGAATTTTAATTTTCAATTTCAACGGACCGATGATTACAAAGATACGGAAGGCTATAGAGCGCTGTCCTTGAGCACAGGATTAGCGGAATTCGACAACAAATCTCACGCGAAACGAGAGCGGTATACCGAATGATAGACGAATACAAGATTAGTTCAACACCGAGACAGCCAAAGGCGAATCTTAGCAAATAAATTACTTGAATCTGTGATCAGCAGACAGGGTTTATTCCACCTCACATCCTGTAACCCTTTATGAACCCCTTGCACTACTTTGACGAGTCTGACTCGTGATGAAAATTTTGTGCCAAAATTGAATATCACGAGTCAGGCTCATGATCGAAATTTCGAACCAAACAAGAATTCAAACAAGTAATTTAATGATTTGTTCCTTTGTTCCTATACAGTCCATGTGTCATAAGGAAAATATCATGGGGTTAGAGATAACGGCTACAATATAAACAAACGTAGATACTAAATATATACAGATATCTGTGCCGCATCGGCTACTTTTCTCACCGTTCCGGCGGACAAGTTTGGCACGGCTTTTTCAGAGTTTCGCGGTAGTGCAAGGGGTTAATCTGTTACTACTGCCCATAACCAAAGTCGGGGTTCAACGAAAGAGGAATAGGGAAGTAGAAGGAAAACATATGATTCCCGAGGAAGCCCGTAGCTTCTTCCAGTAGTACCGAGCCATGGCATCAATTTTTCTTATAACTACCGGCTTTTACAAGGCGTATTAGTTGGGATTAAGTAACCGGGAATCATACAATTCCAGGTGTCAGATCCTCCACGACCATAAATGCTCCAAAAGCGACAAAAGTTATAATTTATTTCTTGCCCAAAATGCCTAAAACAATGTATCTGGTCTGGTTACACATAGAGTAAAATGGAAGGAACTGTTAATCTGTACCAATGATACAAATCCGTGCAACGTATCCGTGTCATTGAAGTTAAATACAAAATGAAAGAAGGATATATTCAGTGTCAACCATCAATTAGCCTGATCTCAGCACTTCTTCACCCCTAAATCATCACCTTTCGACAGTAGTACTACTCAGCCCCGTCCAGAGTAAATTGGTCTGACCATTGACTTCCAAGAGGGCAAAACTATGACATTCCGAAACAAATCGAAGGCGCACCGTATCCATAACCTCGAGGCGTAACGCTTAGTCAGGACGTAATACGCTCGTGTGTTCAACTTTTGTTGTTAAAAGAAGACCTGTATTTATCCAAATCGATCAGAAATTATGACCAGGAAAACGTATTTAGTAAATCCTTGTAAAACCTGTGTGTACCTAACGCCGTTAAGCAACGTACTATTTACTATTAATGAATTTTTCAGTGGTTATATCACAGCAAGTGGTTAAGAGCGGTCAGTATCCAATCGTTTTACAAGTGTTTTCGACATACGTTTTGCTGATCATAATTTTCAATCAATTTATGTGATTCAGGTCTCATTTTAACGACAGAAGTTTAAGACATGAGCATATGATGTCGGATTTTTAAAAAGGTTTTTATATATTTGGAAAATGCCTTAGAAAAATTACCTTTTTTCTATACGATTTTTGAAACGAAAATGTTGCTTTCACAAAACTTCGAAAATATGTTCTTGTGTCATGAAGCTTTACCTTTAAGATAAGATGCCATTCGTCTAAAACGGTCGAGATTTGCAGGCTGGAAAAGGTATGGGGTAAACCGTGTTTTTGGTAGATATCTGCCGTTTTAGTGAAAAATAATTGTGGCACAACGACACCCCACAAATCTCGTGACGGAGTAAGCGAACCTGATTTCCCACCACAAGGCCACTTGCGTAAATTATAGTGTGTGTCTAAATTCCTTAAAGCGAAAAGTCGCGTTCGCTAAGGAATCTAGCCGATATTATGATTCACACAAAATGAAAGCAACGGCTGTTGCGTCCCACAGCGTAACTTGAAACATTTGTTCCACCCAATTGAATTGCATGAGGTTACACCATAAAGTTTCTTGGTCGTAATTCTTGGCCGATTTTGATGTTCAAGGCCTTTCAAGACAAAAGTTTGAGCCACAAGCATAAAAATTTAGATTTTAAAAAATCTCATTTCCGCAAAAAGGGCCATCTAGGCCAGGGGCTAGAACCTTGCAAGTCAAAGAAATAGTTTTTTACCGAGAATACATGTAAGTTCTATAAAAAAGTTATTAATCCATTGTATCATTTTTGTAAATGCAACACATTTTATTTTTGACAATTGAATCTTTTTGATTGGCATCTATTTTTTGCATTTTATGTATTTACAAAGACGTTGCAATAATTGAATTCTTTGTGTAAACTTTTGTATTTCCCTATTAAAATTTCTTTGTTGACACTATTTATTAAAGTTTAAGGCATATGAATATTTTTAAATAAACCTTGCATTCGTTATCGGTTGGCCGTGCTTTACAAAATTTTTAACATTCTGAAATATTGTGCATTTTGATACTAACAGGCATTTCACGAAAGTGCGTATAGGCACATACGAGAGATAGGATAGACCTTGCACCTTATGGGGGTCTGTACTACGAAACTACAATAAATGACCGATGCATTGAAATTTCAGTGGATTTACAGTACTGCCTTGAAGAACATGAAAATTGTTGGGACTAAGAGTGTATTGAAGATTCAGAAGTAGGCAGTACACCCCAACCCCATTCTTGAAGTTGGTTTAGAACAGTGGTGTCAAGGTCGTTCACAGTTGGGACGATTTTCGAGGCGCTCGGCTGCTGCCCCACCACTCAAAAATTAGGGCCAGTGAGCGAGCCGCTAGACGTTTAGGGGCCGCGTCGGCTCAGGAGCGTATCCTGAACGGGTACGCAAAATTTTAAAAAGGTTATACCTGGGTAGGGCAGAACATGCGTTTATGTTTATGGTACGCTCCTGAGCCGACGCGGCCCCTAAACGTCTAGCGGCTCGCTCACTGGCCCTAATTTTTGAGTGGTGGGGCAGCAGCCGAGCGCCTCGAAAATCGTCCCAACTGTGAACGACCTTGACACCACTGGTTTAGAAGCCCACATGTTGTCGATGTTGCCAAGTGTAAAGGGTTTGCACTTGGCAACATTGGTTCGAATTCTAGATTCCATTCTCGGGGTCTAAAATGAACTTCGAGTAGCGTACGATGGGCGAAAGCCCATAAACACTGTCACACACAGTACATACATACATAACAAGTCTGAATATTACACACATATAAGTATAAAACGATCAATTTTCAAGTTAGCCGATGAATCTGATTTGCACAGCATCTGAAATAATGCAGAATAATTTATCCAAAATATATATTTCTCTGCGCCAAGCAGGATAAAACAAATCCAACATTTTGTGTATTGTTTTAAAGATTGAATAAAATTATTATCTATTAACAAGTACGCCAGACTCACTTTTCAAAAGACAAATAATACATTGATAGTAGGTTGTCAATTGTAGCATTTGAAGGAATTCTCGAAATATTCGATATTTTTTGTTACGGACAACGAAGCTTATTATTAGAGGCAAATTTTGTGATAGAAGTAAATTTTCTGTAGCGAAAAAAAAATGATTTTAACGGCCATGGCCCTTGACGTGGACGGGACTTACATTCTTTGACGACGAAATAGAGGTCATGTATGTCCTAAGTGTGGGTCTTAGCGGTGTCACAGGTATAACCGGGCATCAGCTGTTTTATAAGGGGTAATAAAGAGTTTCTATTTAATAAACAATGAGAATTGGGCTGAGGCACGTCTATCGGTGCGTTGGATACTAATGTAAATACCTATGAAAGTTGTACATTTCTGAATTCTTATACGTTTACTTTTTTATTAACATATTGGTGGCGTTCTGCTGGTTAAAATGATACCAAACACTATAATATTTATATAACATTACCTGTTTTTTTATTAACTTTGATGAATTAAAATGGAAATCATGTTGTATTTGATATCATATTTATTAATAAGAAAAAGGTCATGAACATGTTAATTGTTGACGTAGACTTTATTATGTTTCATATTATCGTAAAAGATCCGAATTATTAATAACAAATAGAACGATAATGGCTTTTAAGAAAGTACATTTGTTATAACAAATGAATAAAAATAGCAGAAACTGTCAATATTTATAACTTTCGTATATAATCCGAAAAACTGAATATTCTTCTCTATACATAACTTACTTTTGCTACGACTTACAGTTTTGTACCTGTGAATTCACTATCCTTTCCTATTAAAAAGGTCACATCATTAATACGCATAAATTACGACTTCTATATCGTATTCTTACTAATAACCCATGTTCGTTCTAGATTCGAACCCAACGTGGTAACATTGGGAGTGACACTAAAATGGTAAGAGGGCTCTAGAGCAAGCATGTCAAACTCATATGATATTTTCAATGTTCAAAAAATTAATAAAATACGATTTTTAGAATGATTATATTACGTATTATGTTTTTTATTAGACGCAATATCAAGCTCAATGTACATTATACATATACAGGGTGTCCCATTCCCTTGGACGCACCCGGAACCAGGTGATAGCTGAGCTAATTCTAATATAAGGATGTAACATTCTCAGCGTCCCATTCCAATCCGTGGTCGAGTTATTAACGAAAAACGACAGCCAATCAGAGGGCTCCGTTAGGCCCGGCCGCGCGACAGTTCCCACTGGTACGGTACCCTACTGGTACAGAACTTCTACTGTCGCGCGGCCGGGCCTAACGGAGTCCTCTGAGTAGCTATCGTTTTTCTTTAATAACTCGACTACGAATTGAGATAGGACATTAAGAATGTTACATCCCTATATTAGAATTACCTCAGCTATCACCTGGTTCCGGGTGCGTCCAAGGGAATGGGACACCCTGTATAGTCGTTTTATATTTCATGTCTTTTTTTAAACTAAGAATATTTTACATTTTATTCTATATTATACAATATACAATACATACATAGGCATTCTATATTTCACGTTAATTTTTAAACTAAAACAATAAATATTTTATATTTTTCACTTGACGCCTCGCGGCAGCGCGTAGCGTCCGAAGGCATTATGCAACCACTCGCGATGCCAGCATCAACCAAAAAATTCAAACTTTCCAACTTCAGCGTCAAAGCATGATATTTAAAAATTGTTTAAAAGCTCGGCGGGCCGCAGCCTATGTATTGGCGGGACGCGTGTTTGAAATGCCTGCTCTAAAGCTACCAAAATCGGCGACACCGAAAAGCATGGGGTTGCAAATCTACTCAATACCTCGTCTGTGATATAGGCATCGGGCGGGCCAACAATGACCATACATCGACAGTCGGCTTTACCAGCTCGGTTCAGTCCGCCGGTCACTACTATGACCGTGAGAGGAACACGATTGAGTTTCAGACACATGGATAGATCGATAGAAAAGATATATGGGGCAATGATACCCTACTGCTGTATTAACACATTCATGCCGGGGCTGATTTTTGTGTTTCCTGCCATGGGGTGGCGCGTGTATTTAAATGCCGTAGGTTACTCTTTACAACAGTCACGTGTTAAGAAAGTTTGGAGACATTTCATATTTTTGAGAAAATTTGTATGTATCAGGATAATATGAAGAAGAACAAAATGAATTTTCTACAACTTAGAATTTCGGAGATGTAACTTATCAAAAACTTGCTCCTATTTCAATTTAAAAGGATAGAACGAGTTCTTCATCTCCATTGAAAAGAAAGCCGCGAAGTTGATATATTTACACCATATGCTACACAGGTTTCGAAAGAACTACGAATATCTGTTCTAATGTCTAAATGACTTTTCCGCAAGCTCTACGCTGTGCTCTACTGGGCTCTACGCTGCCGTTGGTTAACGTTACGACCAATCATTTATTTTAATATACGATTTTTGGGATTAGAAAAATGGGCAGATACTATTAAAATTACCAACAGACAACTTCGGGACTTGCAACACATTCGCGTAGTTGGACATTGTTGTTGCTTTTCCACTTAAAATTCATCCAACACGCATTAGGCATCTAGCAACAATCTAGGGCATGCAGCATTAATTCAGTCAATCTGACATTAAAGTTTTTGTCGTATCAACTCATTTAGATGCGTATCGCACTAGAAGCAAGGAAGACAGGACTTGCGACCATTAAGTAATTGTACAAACTTAAATTACTACACATGGACAAACGCAATTGAATTTATAACTACATAATTCCAAAGACTTTAAATTAAACGGGTATCTTAATAAAAAGCGTATAACTTCATATACATTATAAGTACGACACTAACCGACCAATATTGTGAGAACTCAAAATTATGATGTTTTGTGTTATTTATACCTCGATATAGACCTAACTTTAGTTTTATTAGCCATGCTCACTATTATACTGATATTTACGTGTTTAGACTATGAATTTCATTTAATATACTACTGCTTTATTATATAAATATAATACCAGTATCAATGGAATAATATATGTCAGTAACATTAAAATAATAAAAATGTCAATTTTCGCCATATCAATATATTAAAAAGAACAATACATGCAGCGAATGTAGAGTTATTTTACCTTTCTGGCTAACCAGCTCTTCAAAAAAGGGAAAAAATGAAACTATTTTCTGGACGTGTACTCAAAACACTTTTTGAGTTACGAAGGTACAAATACCTAGAAGGTTACAGATTCATAATAGACAATTTTTATTCCGTAAACACTTAGCAGTTTATTTTTCATTTCGTATTGTCAGACATGCACAAATAATTTGGAGATTCAATATTGCCATGACATTAACTACTATAAAGTATTGAATATTTCAATAAATATACTCACAGATGAAGTCAGAGGAACCCTGTATTCCTCGGTAATTCCCATGGGAATTATAAAGTATTTGAGCACCATTCGTGTGAATAAGATCTAAACTATCCCCAGATCCATTTAAAGCATGATTAACATATCCTCCGGTTCCGCTATCCCGTTTTTCATCTGTGATACCGTTGCCCTTGCTCATCCTAAAAGTAAAAAAAAAAAACAATAATTATATTACTGTCATCCCATTTACGTTTGTTTTATTCCAACACTAGAATAGTCAAGCTCTCGACTGCAGTAGATTCGGATCTTCGAGAACTTGAATAATTTGTTCATCAACTAGCCGCATATTAAAAATTAGGTATTGTATTTCAATATTACATAGGAAACCCGAAAATATCCATCTTTACAATTATTACAGTTAGTCGAATTAATATTCGGAAACTATGGTTATGGCATAAATATTGCTTTATATACTTATTTGAATTGTGGTTATCGAATTTCCTCGTCCGTAATGGGTTAAAGTACATAATCTTGTTTACATATGTATATGTAAACACATGTTTCTTAATAAATACGTATAAATACTTATGAACAAAAATTTTATAATTTTAATATTTCATGGAATATCTATTTGTTTATAAACATGTTGTAAACGTATGGATATGTTTGAAGTTATTTTAGTCATTTTAGTTTCAAGTCTTGCCGTATCCGTATTTTTTGTTTTCTCTTCTAACATTACGGTCCAGCATGTTCCTCAGATTTTCGATTGGATTTAAATTCGGAGACTGTGGTGGAGGATGTAGTACTTTCGGGTAAGTATATCAAGAGACAGGATCTTGTCTCATTCCAAGTACAAGAGTCGCTGCGTGGCAGACACCTTGAGTCTGTACAGGAAAGATTAGATCGGTCCGGTGTATTGAAATGACAATAAATTCAAAAATTTTCTGAAAAGTACGATGACAATCGGAAATGCGGCATGAAGACAAGTGGTTTGAGACTAATTAAAATAAAATCGATCCAGCCTGTTACGAGATATGTGATCTCAAAAGTACTGGTTTTCTATGAAAAGCATCGTCTTCTTGTACTTCTACTCCAGCTCCAACTTTTCTGTCATGTAGTCCGTCGTAGCCGCCTAACGGTGACTTTCCTTAACTTACATCATAATTTTACGCCATGCGAGAATCATTTTTCTACCTGTTTGTCTAACAGGTAGAGTTTTAGCAAAGCACTATTAAAAAATCCATATCTTTTAAACTACGATAGACGTGGAAGTTGACAAAAAGTAATTCAGAAAACCTTGCACTGTTTTCAATTATTAGTAATTTAATGTAATGATTTCTTAAATTGTAGAAATCTTGAATTTAATTTTGAATGTCCTGTAAACGTGCCTTCCAACAAAAGAAAGGAAAGATCTTTTTTATTAGATTGGCCGATGTTTAGCAAATGTTTGCCTCTTTGGCGAAAGGCGTAGTTATCGGTACTGTTAAAAAATTGTTGTTCCCTGCTCTATATTGAAACTTTTTGTCTCGAAAATCGAATCTTCGATATACAGATGTTACGTCCCTGCGTCTATACGCCCTTTGTCAGTTCGACGCCAGGACGACGCACTTCAAACTTGTAAATTCCTTCAAGAATGAACACTGTGATCGTCTTGGGCGAGACTGGCAAACGGTATCGAAATAAACACATAAATCTAATCAAGCCGTCGTGAATGTAAACTCCAAAATTCTTAAGACTGGACAGTATTAAATATCAGATTGCATCATATACAATGGAGACCTTGTCCACAAGAAAATGTAAATCTAGCACCAGACCCCGTCTTGTTCAAGAGACACTTGAAAGGGAAAGTTAGACAGATCCTTTTTCGAGTGTATTCTTGATAAGGATGTTTGGATGCTGGACCAGGCCCTCATTGTTTTTCCGAAATCCGTTACAACCCAACGTAGTGGGAAGGCCAAAAATCCTGATATACTGGTGCCCTCCGCCACGAAGCTCAGTTAGTTTTAGAAATCCAGACAAGAAGAGCCAGTTTGAAAACGGCAGTCAGTTAGAAAAAGGCAGTGCAGTTAATCAGAAACAGTGAGAAAAATCAGTTACCAGTGAGATTTCAGTTTGAAAAAGGCAGTCAGTTAGAAAAAGTCAGTGCAGTTAGTTATTGTATATACTGATTTCAGATGCACCAGAAAGAAATGGGAGACTAGGACAACGTGGATCTTCTTCTTCTTTTTCTTTATAGTCGCATCAACGTCTAAGGTTATTAACGACTGTGTTCAAATGTTAGATTTCACCTATTAATTTGTTGTGTGCTAGGAACTTTATGATGTTCTTCACTTTTTTAGGGTCGGTTAAGGCACTTTTTAGGTCACTTGGAATGTTATAATCATTTCCGCTTATATTTTAATGTGATGGAATCCACACTATGATAATGCTTTTTTTATTGACATGTTTTAGAATCGTGTATGTATTTAATATTTCACGGATGATTTCATTTTCCACGTTGTTATTTTCTATGGCAGTTACTACATTCAATGAATCTGTAAAAATGGCGAACTTATGCCCTTCGTTTCCTTCTATGTGTTTTAAGGCAGTTAAAACAGCATAGGCCTCACCCGTAAAAATACTTGAATATTCGTGTATTTTTTTCTTTATCAGATTTTCTGTAGTAATTATTGATATTCCCAATTGGTTTCCAATTTTTGAAGGATCAGTACATACAGGGTGTAACAGAAATTCTGGGACACTTGAGGTTTATGGATAGAACGTATAAAAATAAGAAAAAAAGTTTTATAAGTCGTGGGCGCAGCCCACCCCCTATGAAGAATCAACCCCTTTTGTAAAAAAAGTTTAAAAAATTATATCTTCGAAACGGTAAATCGTAGAACACCGATTTTAATTACGACATAACCGGAAAAGATCAAAGTTTAATAAACAAAACATAACTGTTACGATTAATACCATTAAGTTGTATTTATTCTTGTTAATAAAAAACGAATGTGATTATTTCTATGTTAGAGGCTGTTTATCAAGTTGAGAAAAATGTGGATAATGCATTGGGACTTGCTTTGCGAAGACAGCCAAAAAAAATTAATATTATTATAAAATTTAGGTGTTAAAATTAGTAGTTAAACGTCCGCTGCGAAGAAGCCTGGCGATATGCAGCCTCCGACACGTCAGATTGGTGATGTCTAGTTCTACTGACTGCGTTTGACCTACTTTTTTTGAGCGAGCCGCTAGACGTTTAGGGGCCGCGTCGGCTCAGGAGCGCACCATGAACATAAACGCATGTTCTGCCCTACCCAGGTATAACCTTTTTAAAATTTTGCGTACCCGTTCAGGATACGCGCCTGAGCCGAAACGGCCCCGCAACGTCCAGCCGCTCGCTCACTGGCCCTTATTTAAAAGTGGTGGGGCAGTGGGCGAGCACCTCGAAAATCGACTGAAATGTGTGCGACCTTGACAGCACTGATTTAGACTCAGAACGAGAAAGAATGCGTGTGACCCGTGACCGAGGCCGGTGCGTGTCATGAGTGTGTGAATGCGTGAGTTCATCAGTGAGATAATGGAAGAGTGTGAATGTGTATGAATAAGGGCGTAAGGGCGGCGCCACGAGGATTTGTCGCCATGATTTGTAAGAGGGGATTCGTCGCGTGATTTTTGAGAGAGGGGATTCGTCGCCGTGATTTTTGAGAAAGAGCATTCGTGTTGTAGAGCTTTGTGAGAAAGAATTCATTGTTGCAGATTTCTGAGTGAAATCAGTTGAGATCTTCTGAGTGAAGAAACGTTGAATTTAATTGAGAGTTTAGTATTAAAGTCCACGTGCGTGAGCGGCTTTAATACTAATTCGTATTAAGTGTTAATTTAGTTAATAAAACCAGTTAAAGAAGAAATCAATTTAACACAATCAATGTTTCTTGAATATTACCACTGGTAGAAGAAACAATCCCATCCTATCATCTTCTTCTACACTTGTGTGTCTAAGGTGTTTTCACGTCGGATTCTAATTTGTGTCTACTTTGATCTGAGTTTGCAAACTCCTCCGAATCTGAGGAGCTCCCCTTCCTTGGTGGTTTTTCAGAAAATCCAGTTTTCTGTAGACAGGGAAGGAGACTTTGGAATATTCAACTATTGGCTGATGAAAATGTCTCCACCCCGTCTACACACCAAGGGGGGGGGAGTGATTTTCCGTGACCTTGTGGTCGGCAGATGTTTGTTGTCGCTATTCGACACTTTCTACGAATTTTCATTAGGGCCTCTGGCAGGAACGTTTTATGACATACTCCCTTCGTGGGCATGCAAAACCGGAATATGTGCCTGACCAGAGCCCTAACAGTACATGCTACGATGTTTCTGCGAACATCTGCTTTCCACCAGGTCTTTCGATTTTATACATATTAATTGCCTTAACACTCTAATTAAAATAATACTAATGAATTCGATAACTTATCTGCTTTCAGAAACATAACAAAAATTTATATTACGTAAATGTCATCATGTTTGGTAGTATTTTCATAAAAAAATGTCACCAATAGGTTAACTCTTTACACTCGAGAGTTTTCATTTTCCCCTTATTTTGGTGCCTGAGAGATACCTCTTGATCGCAAAGGGTTAATAAAAGTTACATTCAAATAACCAAAATTAAAAAAGTATAAAAATTTAATTAATGTTTTCGGACGCTTCAACTCTCAGTTCTTTTTCCTTTCTCGTTGCGACTGTCCTTGACCCGTGACACAATTTCTCATAGAAGTGCGAACAGTGTCGGATCGAGTTACGCGAATTTACCTAGACTTAACTTATTTATTGAATTGCTTCGGAAGAGCGAACAAAATTTTAAATGGCTCTTTTCGATTTTAAAACGGATTTAAATAAATTGTTTCCGTGGAAAAGAAACAAATTCTATTCTGCTGTCGGCAAGTCATTCATGCAAATGTTGGAAAGATAAAGACAACTTAGTTGGTCTGAACACGTGGGAAAAACATAGGGTAAGTGTAATTCGCGCAATAACGTTGATCTCAAGATCCTAACTACCCTAGTTACAGACACTTTGTTTCTACATGTACAGGGTGTCCCATTTTAATCTTTCCACTCGATTATCTCGAAAAATATTAATTATTCGAAAAAAAATTTAATACGAAAGATACAGTTTTTAAAGGGGGACATTCAATGGTGGACACTGTTTTTTCGTAGGTGGAGGCGCCTCCGGAATATGAAGGTGACCTTTGTTTTTTTAAATGGAACTGTAGCATTTTTTTACGCTAGATACATAGCCTGACTGAAGACTAAATCCATTGACCTAGAATATGTCACCTACGAAAAAACAGTGTCCCCCATTGAATGTTCCCCTTTAAATAGAGTATCTTTCGTATAAAGATTTTTTTCGAATAAGTAATGTTTTTCGAGATAATCGAATGGAAAGATTAAAATGGGACACCCTGTATACAGTTTCAACAGAATTTAGTGTTCACTAAAAACTGTATTGACCGCGACTTATTAATTATTTTGCCCTTTAAACTTGGAAGAAGGATAATTCTTACACGTTACGGGGTATCGTATAATCACAAGTATTACGCCTATCTATGATTTACAGCGTGTCCCTAGGAGGAGCATGCGTTAGATTTGAAAATTTGTATTAATCTAAATGTTTCACGCGGACGTTTAGCGTAAAACCTTGACCATTAATAGGCCTTGGGAGGAGCGTGTTGCTACCAGAAATGAGGCTGATTGAGCTTATGAAAGAATATTTTATTCGAAAATAGGGAACAACCAATCCATCGATAGATGTAACATACAAACAAAGGACGAGTAGAGTGACTGCCATCATGGTCAGAATGGTCTTCCGGTAGTTCTCAGTTGATGGTCAGTCGAAACTCTGGCTGTCGCAGCAGCCTGTCATAAAGTCATAAAGCAAAAAGTAAACCTAATGATTATGTAATTCGAAAATTCGCCTTGTTTCATAAACATGTACTAGCTAATTGTTTCAAACATGAATTTTGATTATTTTAGTAATGCACAGTTTTATTGTACATTTGTACAATGTACGTTTACGGCTTTTACGGAATGCTTGTGTTAAGGTTTGCGTATCAATCGTGGTGTTATTACGAATAAATATGTACATCCAGATAACTTGAATTACCTTTTAAAGTTACACATTGTTCGATGCTCTATAATGGATTTACGAATGAAAAGTAATGAATACCGACGATAACTGTCAACGAAACGTTCAAATCTGCAGACACGGAGAAAAATATTCGCACGTGAAAGTTTAATGGATGTGCTCACAGTTATCACTGGAGTGGAAAGAATTACGATTCCTCAAATGATCCGCAAAAGTTTGTTTTTCGCGTACAGCCGATTAAGTCCAATTGCAAGATTATTTAAGAAACTCATGATCATTTCTTTTGCGGTATGCAAATACAGAATACGCATGTCAACGTACAAGTGTGTAAGTAATATTCAAATATTGGGTTTTCCACCGTAGAACAGTGTCAGTCCTTGTAGGTCACCAGACCATCAAGCACGTGCGAAAATATAGTAATTAATTTACGTAGACTGATTAATGATTGATGGATGAACTCCTGCTCGACACGATCGTTTTATCATCCTTGTGGAATATAAGGTGTTTCAATTTTTTTTAAATCCATTTTGAATTTAAATTTTTGTTTATTGTTATTTTTAACTAATGTTTTTTTATTTATTTGGGTTCTATAATTGTTTATATTTCGAATAAAATTGTATTCTCATAAAAATTCCCAAAAACATGATTATACCAAAAATTAACTTAAATCGTCTTGAGGCACGTGTTGTTTTTAATTTTAAAAAAAATCCCCAGTGTTTTTGCATCATAAGGAAGCTTTTTGGGGGGCGTCGCAAAAGATTTAATTTTTAACGACCACCCTAATATATGTACATACATAGATATATGACGAAATTTAGTTACAAAAATTATCTATAGCTTGCAAAATGGTTTTTATTTTCCAATTTGATTTTTTTCAAATGTGCCCTGTATTCATATGCTTCCATTATTAACTTCACTCTAATTTTTTCATGTATTTAGCAATAGATATCAATAGAAACTATTTCAATTTCTTGAAAGACAGGACATATGTATACAAGGTGTAACAAAAATACTGAGACACTTTTTCAGTATCAATAGTACGCACCAAAAGATGAAAAAAGTCTATAAAGTTTGCTCTAAAAACCGCCCCCTATCGAGATACAACCCCTTTTGTAAAAATTTGTAAAAAATCATATCTCCGAAATGGTACGTCGTAGAGGACCGACTTTGATTGCAATATAACCGGGAGAGACTAAAGTTCATGGGAAAAATATCACTATCTATGCAAAGGAAGATTTAGTGAGTGCCTTTAATTTTTCCCAAGTTGTTACAAACCTGCTACGATATAGGTAATCGACGTTGTTTGGATTAAACAAGAATAAATGCTATTTAACAGCAATAACCGCAGTAATTATATTTTTTTTTCTGTTATCTTTGATCTTCTCCGGTTATATTGCAATCAGAACGGGTCTTCTACGACGTACCATTTAGGAGATATGATTTTTTTTTAACTTTTTACAAAATGGGTTGTAACTCGTTAGGGGGTGATTTTCGGACCTAACTTCCTTGGTCCTTTTTTCACCTTTTGGTGCGTACTATCGATTCTGAAAAAAGGGCCCCGATGATATGTTACACCCTGTATGTATAATATACACGTAATCCGCTATTATTTAAGCTGGTTCAAACCTAGTATTACTGAAATCTGTGAATGTCGCTTTACAGCTTTCCCTTGTAAGTATAAAAACGCAGACTTCTTGGTGCGAAAGTAGGATAGAGCTGAATCGTTTCAAAGGTGTAATTGACCCTGGCCATTATACGAAGACACTAAATTCTCCTATAACGCGTTACTCTGACCCGGTATCTATACATATAATAGTCAAAAATTAGTTCAAGCAGTGTCTCTGTAGCATCAATTGATCGATTGTATCACAGTTCCAAGATTGAAATTAATCACAATACCTCCGATTTTTCATGCACGTGTACCACCATTTTTCAGTTTCTGTCGTCAATGAATTTCTCTACAAATGCAAAAAGGATGTAGTACTGCTATTTCTTTTTCGAATTCAATGCTTTTTTTTATTTTTAGTTTCTTATACCGCGGTACAAATTAACCGCATTATAATAAGAAGGTTGACTATAATTGCGTATGACAAAGCAACTAGAGCAACTCGTTATTAAATTGCTGAGACACTAGTATCTTACTGGGTGGCGCTTTTATTACCATTCGTGTATCGGTAATATTCTAGTAAGAAACTACAAGTGAGTTGAGAAATTGGATCGTTGACTTTGCTTATCCACCCGGAGATTATGACGGTCGTCAACAGGAGAAGCGATAAGTACGAAACAGATATACCTTGTAAACTGTTCTCTATGCAAATATGCCGATGGAAAACATATTTAAAGGACATTATTGTAAAACAATATTGAAAATACACATTAAACGAAACTGAAGTGTCAGCAAATAAAATCATTGTTTCAACAATTTAATAACAACTTTCGTTTCATTTGTAAACCTATTTTTACAAAACTTCGAGATTTGTTGTATTAAATGCTTTTTTGATTTCTGTATCTATTGCGGTTTAAAATTTACCGGACAAAAAAATCAACAGAAGAACGATGCACGAAACTATGACTGTTTGTAATTCATAAAATATTGAGTATTTCGAAAATTCCCGACTTTTTCGGCATCACCTGTAACATAATAAAATTTTACCAACATTCGTGACCTAGTCGCAGATGTTTTGGCCACTAAACGTGGAACGAACCAACTATAATTGAGATCAGATGGTACGGACAATTAGAATTCCAAGGAAACGCACTGTTAAGTTCTTCACAAAAGCAGATATGTTTTCATCGCTTCGGCTATTTTCATGCACGGCTTTGTTGCGTTTGATAAAAAGCTATAAAGAGTTATGAGACAGTTCCTATTGTTCTAAAATTATATGGAAATTACTTCAGTAGTCCTAGCAACTGGTACAAATATACCTGGGCGTTAAACGGTTTTATATATTGGCCTAAATTATTTATAGACTAAGGTCCCTGTGAACTACAATACGAAGAACTCAAATCTTATAACTGAATATATTCTATTTTTTTTTAAATTGAACAAAACATAATATACATTTTCTTATATTTGGAAACAATAAGGACGCAAATTTGTTGCGTGATATGAACGAAATAACAAAGTGAAGAGGCACCTTATATAATTATGTACCGCGTCATACGTGGACGAACTCAAATTTGTCCTCATTGTTATCAGATATCAAACATATGGATGAGCGCGATATGATAATAAAAAAAAATTTGTTCCGTTTTCCGTTCTCAATATCACGTATCGATAGCGGACACTAATTATAATGTATGTATTTACATGATACGTTACTGCTGTGAGCTGTCTTGGTATACGTAGAAGGACGTATCGTCATACTTAATCATAATAATATATTATTCTACGGTCATGAATGATGTTGTTCCATTAGAATGAGAAAACAAAGTAATTTGATCGAGTCGTTGGCACATTTGTATACGTGCTTCTGTTCACGTTCATATTGTACTTCATGAGTTTCTATTGATCTGCTTGATCCACCTAACTGATTGGTCATTCATGCGGACATGTATCATACCTAAACTTTGAGTGGGGGGGGGGGGGTCTAATAAGGGGTTACTATGAATTAATAGCGTAATATAGTTGCTATGCACAAAAATTATAATTAATGCTGTCTGTATGGATCTCTTTTTTACTACCTCCTTCCTGCGTTTGGTTAACATGCCGACATGGTGATCTTAAAACCAAAAAAAGAATAGAAGGGCAGGAAATATACTGACTAACAGCCTAGAATTCTTAATTAGCAGCCTCCAGCTGTTAATGCAAATACATACTTGAATAGAAAACGGATTGAGCGATAAAACTTGAAATGTGTGTTTTATTTCGAACTTTTCGCAAAATGCGATATTTTTATGTTTGGTGTTTAGAAGCATAATAAATGCAATAACATATTGCATGTGTTGTTTGCCCTGTGTATGTATATCTTTATGCTGATATGAAATATCATTCACGACAAATTAATTAACTCTATCATGAAACCCTCGTGTCATAACTGTATTCACTTAAAGACAAGGATGCTGCAGTCAGTGAAAACAGCACGAGATATGCTGCAACGAGATGACCATGCACAAAATTTAATATTAATTAATTGAATTACATTGATTTTTTAAAAACCGTACCTGATGATTGCGGAGAAAGAATTAAGAAAGTAATAGCGGCTCTTATAGAGAGAAATACTAAAAATGAAATTAGTACAAATTTCAAATGTTTTAGTGGATAAATTTGTACAAAATTCCAAAGATATGATAGTAGCCCACCGGAGACAATATGTATTAGTTTGCGCACTTATACCATGTGGCGTAGAGCGAACATTTCAAAACTCCGTCAATACTTGAGAAAAATGGTTCTCACTTATTGTAACACTGGTGTTAATTGGTCAATTATAATATGTAAAACACGTGTATCTACAGCACCAAATTCGAAGGGCTTTTTTTTTAGAAACTTATTTCGAGGAAAATAAGAGGCGAGTTTATTCTAAACTTTTAAATTATATTAAAACATACTTGAAGTATTGTTACACCAAAAGGAGTAATTATAGTGCGGCGGTGTAGCAGTGGGATTGGAAATTGACGATAAAAATTGCACTGAATATAATAATCGAAAACACATGGTCCAAGGTTTTTTATGAGTTGATGATATACCATCGTCGGTAAACGTAAAAAATCGCAAGAAATTTCAAAGTTGTAAAAACCAGACAGCTTTGAATTCAAATGTTAATTTTTATCATTTATTTTTGCTCTACCTTCGCTGAAATGAATGATTTGATTGTAGAAATTTAAAATATGTTTTAGCTTCATCGACGAGGGAAAATAGTGTCCTAAAATACCTAAAAATTTCAAGAAAATTGGAAGAATAATTTTTAAGCTACATACATCACCACCAATCTCAAAAATCCACTTTCGATAAAAATAAGATACAAACTTTTCAGTGTATTCCCCTATAACGCGGTTTCCATATAACGCAGTACGAATTATCGTTTTAAAAATTTATAAATGATGTTGAATACTCAGCCTGATCTTGGTAACAAACAGCGAGACATCGAGTGAGTCCCAGTTTAGAATTTGTTACGTATTTTGAACGTTCGGACGTTAGTCGAGGAACCCTTACAGTCTAAGATTGACCAAAGGACAGTTTTCCACCACCTCCCTGCTGCCAATTACAGTATAATTGTAGGGCATAGATCGGAGAAACAGGAAAGGGTAAGGAAAGCGAAAGTAAAGATTGTTGTTGAGGAAAAGGAATTAGAAGGAAATGAATAAAAGTATTGTCAGGAAAGTCGAGGATAGTGAAGTAAAAGAATGACTCGGACGAATAAAGTGAAGAAGAGATCTATTCAAAAACAAAGGTCAAAGCCCTGAGATGCGCATTGCATCTCCTTATATGCAACAGTCCTCACTTGAAAGCGCGTGACTTTGTCAGGGTGGTCTAATTTGTCACGCCCTTTCCCAAATTCCAGCTCTAAACACTCGAACCACTCGAACTGTCTCGAGCTCGGGAAAAACAGCAAAAGCCGTGAGAAAGTCTACATAATTGTATAAGTCCAGTTTATGCAGAGGGTATAGAGAGGGAAGACATACCCGTTACTTACAACACCGTTCTTTTACTTCAAAATACTGTAAAGGCAAAGTCCAGTCTCGTTGAGTGAGCCAGAGTTTAGACTTAAAATATATTGTGTTTCGAGGGCGATTTCGTGTAAATTGTTAGATAATAAATTATCATTTTATCTTTCTAATCCGAATCGTTTCCCACGCGGAATACAGCAATGACCACATAAAAGTAGGCACCTTTTATTACTTATACTGTTAATCTTTGTAAATAAGCGACAAAAAAACGGCCGGATAAGAAATGATCGAAGCATAGCAGCAGAGTCATATGTGCTCGTACGAAAAAACATCAACTTTTTCTACACGACGCAGCAGGATCTCCCCTTCACCACTCCTACGCTAGTTTTATAAAAACCCAATATCTCCCATAACGGGCATACTTCATACTTTTTTTTTAAAGCAAACATCGGCCACGGTACCAATGTAAAAATCGTATAAAATACCGCAAACTACAACCCCACGACTCTTCTCGGTGTCGTACTTTTCGTAACTATGTATTCCTCAGCTATACAATTTTACGGATGAAGCGAAAATTCGATATCCAGATTAATTGGGAAACACTATATTTCATGATTTAACAAAAAAATGTACATACTTATTTCTAATAGTGCGATGAATACGCTCAAAGAAGTTAGATGCTATATATTTTTTCTAGACTTTCACTAACATCAACTTTTCAAAAATCGGTTTACAGAAATACAGAATTTTACATGAAAAGTGGGAATTGTCTTTTTCATTTTACAGTATTGTTTAAAATAGAACTGGTAGGTTTATTAGGATGTTTACTATAGATTATACGAAAAAATGTACGCTTATGCACTTAATTCGTAGTTAACACATTGTATGTTGTGTCTTGGTCATCATTTTTTTTAGTTGAAAATTCGATTACCCACAGCATGTCTATCTAACCGATACAAAGTATCTTCCTATTGCATTAAAAACACTATCTAAATTTCTTTTCCAAAAATAAATATCCATTCTCCATTCAATGTTATGCATTCCTGTGCTAATGAAAATATACCTATGATTGAAGAATTTGAAGATCGCTGAAAAGTTAAATATATAAAATATTAACTCGTTGGTTGTCAAGTGGGTTACCAGTAACCGGCACTACTGAACCAATTTAATACATTTAAGGGCATAAACGTCAATATTTGTACAACTCTGCGTAATTTAATCGTAATAACTGTTATGCAGGAATAAGAATGTAACTTTGTATTTTATTCATTATAATGTCACTTTCAGAACTTACTCTGGGCGCGCAAGTTGTGTTAAATTTATTTAGGTTAGAGAAATAACTAAAATGACGCAATTGCGATTACTAAGTAAATCATTCTAAAACGAAAAACAAGACTCCTTTTAAACGGTCCGTATTCAAAGAAAATACCATGAAATTGTTACTGGGAATATTGCAAGCTGAAAATCGAAAGGTTGATCCACTAGCTTTCATCACGGGCGACCGGTTTATTTACTTCACATTATTTTTCGTCGTTCAAAAAGAGTAATTTTTTTATGGTGAAACGAACATTAGTGTGTTATATTACATATAAATAAAACAGCATTTTTTGACCATTCGTTCATTTCTGTTCAATACATAATTCCACTTGTCTGTCAATATATGAAATTTTCAAGCGTCAAAGGATTTTAATCCGGACACCAAAATGTCCAAAATGTTCAAAGTGGAGAATCGAGAAATTTCGACTCTGAATTGTATGCGGTAGCCAGCTCTTTCATAGGACGTAAAATTGTGACTGCATACATGCATGACTAACTGATTAATTACGATTGAAATGCTCCACCCTGTATATTGTTTTTACATCATTTGTGACAATAAGTTCAAGTTAGTTTCTTTGAGTTTGAATAATATAACCTGCCTATTTTCCTGGCAACACTTGCAGATTGTTACATCATTCTTTACATTTGCGTAGTTTAAAGGAGCACTATATCCGCTGCAATCTGCACAAATCCTTGTAATTTTAATGAGATAGCTAATAGAATAGTTTTTTTGAATTAGCATCTAATTGACATACATTATGGCAGCATTTCCCAAACTATGTTACTACACTTGTGTTCGATGGAAAGTATCGAGTGTTCTGTGGAAATTATCAAAATTAATAATCGCGTTTCACATCACGATCCTTGCTTTGCGCGTGGATTATACGGGGTAAGGTATCCCATTTTCTTATTCATTATTTTTATTATTAATATGCATATATATGCACGTACAAAATAACTAAGATATTGCGTCAAAATACCGGGATTTATAAAGTTTTTCGTTGTAGGAAAAGTTTGGGTGACACTGCATTATTCTATTGTTGCATCGCGTGTTACATATTTGGCATTCCACTAAATACACGGGATGACCTTGAAACTGTTTCACGTGTTAGTATCTATGTCAACAAAAAATACAGTTGTTGCTGTAATTAAAAATGACAGTAATATATGCATAGAAATTAGTCCACACATTTCATTGTTCATAAGCAAACAGTGTCATTAACAGTGCATGGAAAATATGCATATAAACATATCCTAGGTATCTGTTGTACACAATACGTACGTGGTCGATTACGTCAAATCTCCCTTGAAATTACAATCCTGAAATTTGACCAATATCTTAAGAACTGTTTAAGAAAAGTAGGTATGTGATTAAAAAATCGAAAACGAACACACTACTTATTGTTAGTTGAAACCCCGAGCAATTGCTGACGTTAAAACTCACTTTTAGTAAGTAAAACATTGCCTTAACAATTCTTATTGTAAAAAAAGGTATTAATAGACTTACGACATTTGTTCAACCATCTGTGGCCAATTTGATTTTATTACGTTAAAAAGATCTTGTAAATCCCTTTAATTTTGTTGCTAAAGAACCAAAAATCAAAGAATATCGGTTAAGTATCTGTGATACTAATATAGGGTGTCCCATTCCCTTGGACGCGCCCGGAACCATTCGATAGCTCAGGTAATTCTAATATAGATGTAACATTCTCGGCTTCCCATTCCAATCCGTGGCCGAGTTACTAACGAAAAATCCCAGCCAATCAGAGGGCTCCGTTAGGCCCGGCCGCGCGACAGTTCCTACTGGTACGGTACCCTACTGGTGCAGAATTTCTACTGTCGCGCGGCCGAGCCTAACGGAGCCCTCTGAGTGGCTGTCGTTTTTCGTTAATAACTCGGCCACGGATTGGAATGGGAAGCTGAGAATGTTACATCTATATTAGAATTACCTGAGCTATCGAATGGTTCTGGGCGCGTCCAAGGGAATGAGACACCCTGTATAGTACATACAACTTACCTATACATATTGTATACAATGAATACATTGAGAACTAATACACTAGAGTGCGTTGTTTGCACCATAAAATGACAAAACAAAATAAAACAAAACTCAAAGAAGTTTGTTCATCGCCTTTCAAATTGTGTAGCCATTGTAAACTTTGTGAAGTTAGGAAACGAACAAAAGTTTACTCTGACACTATTAAGCGGATTGAATTAGACATTGAGAATGGAGTAATACTTTCATCAATAAAAATACACTACAAACACGCATGTTAAACATGTATTGTAAGACAACTTGTTTCGAACGAATTGCTTGCTTTTTCTTACTTCTAATAAAAAGATTTAGCGAAACAGTTTTTGGACAAGAGTTTTGCACGTTTTAATAAAACACGTTTAACATAGGATTTATTTCACTTACAACTCGTGTTGTAACATGTATTACACATATATTGAAGATTATTTTAAACACAGCAATTTACCTCAGTTTTTGTTGCAAAAAATTTCCCATAATTTTACTTTTTTACCTATTTTAATGCTCGAGAAACAATACATACATCCCATTTCACAACGGTTCCAAAAATATCTTTACTCGATATATCCACTTTTTAGAAAAGTGTACATAATTATAGAAATCGTTCGATTTTTTAATAGACATTCAACAAAGTAAGGCGCATACAAAACGATGTGTAAATGGAAATTGGTGTTATATTTTTAAAACCTCCCACTTTTTAAATCTTCTCTAACTTTACGGTTTCTATCTTACAGCTTCTTAACAGTTTCTGTCATTCTCGTATCAAAGATGTGTAATTACCTACTATCGTCGATCAAAATAATATGTTCAGTTATTGAAAAATGAAGAAATATTCACGTTAGATAAGTTTATAATTCCAAAAAATCAAAATGGAACGTGATAATAAAAATGCACGAAATAGATATTTACAAATCGATTTCCCACTGCGCTACAAACATGTACGTACATACACGTAACTTATTCCCCACTCTTCTAAACTTCAAATGGGTATTGAAACTGTTAAGTTGGAAACTATTTCTAAATTAAAAAGATAATAAATTCTTACACCTGAAAAATCCCCGACAGGAATTACATTTTCACACGCTGTAATGATTCCTTTAGAATCTAAAGTTTAGATGATTCTCGCTGATTGTCATCCGCAATTTCATCGCTTTCGTATATCGATCGTACAAAAGAAGCTTGCCAATTAGAATTCCCCGTTTTGTCGTATCGCATTCGTGTTGTACCTGGAGAACTTGTTATTGCGTGCGACAGACGAGGGAAAATGAAAAATTGGCTCATTGCGGCTGCGTCACATGATTCGCGCGTGCGGACGGTCATTCTGTGCAGTCACGTGTTTCGATTACGGACACAGTCACAATCTACTTCGTATGTGTCACGCGGTTCTCCTTTACAGGCCTCCGCTCATGTGACACATCACACAAACGGAACACGCATAAATCAATTCGTGTTGACATTGTTTTCGACACTAATCACTAATATATGTTCCTTCAGCCGTTTGCGACCGTATCGTATTCAAATTTCTTTGTTACGGATCATAGATTATGTTAATTACTCAAATAGATTTTATCCGTGAACGTGGATACGTATGTGTACACACGTAGCGGCTTTTGATAAGTGGCGTTGTGTATATTTACGGAGATAACACGGAACGGTCTTACCCAACTTCTATTTACAAATTCGAGATACACCGGGCCTTCGCGTTCGGTTTCCTGAACTGCAGAGTGCGTGTTGTTAAATTGGATATTTTTCATGTGAAATTAAATATTATGTGTGTACGTGCACGTACTTACTTGTGGCATAGAAAATTTTCGCATTATATTCGAACATTTTCCACAATTCGTAATTTGGTACTATTACGTTTTGCTAACAATAAAATTCCTACTATGACTCATGCTAAATATTCGGATATTGCCAGATGCATGGAAAATATCTTACTTACCATTAGTAGAGTCCTTAAATCAAGTTTGAACTTTCTTTACAGCTTGGCGTTAATATTAACTATGTATTAATTTTTCAAATTAGTTACATCAATGTTGCTTGTGTATCTCAAACATTGTAAACGTATTTCCTAATATGTCAAGTCATGTTAAGTTTATTCGTAAACTCGCTGAATCTACAAAATATCTATCTCGTCTCAAGCTGAAAAAGAGCAATTGAAAAGAATGGTTGTTACACCTATAATTGATTAAAATAACATTAGATGACTGGATGTATGGATCTGGCAAGTATGTTCTGAATAATATGAAATCTTATTATAAGAATTGTCTGTATTTGTGCACACTATGCTCACCAACAAATTTCTAAATATAGTTAGTACTCTTATGGAATTTCAAGTTTTCTCATGTATATTGATGGGCTGAATCTAAATATGTATTATTTTTATGCATTAATGGGATTTTATTAAATAAAATTCTTACAATAATAAATTTTAAATGACAGTGAAAAGTAATGCTTGGCACATTTTTTATTATTCAATTCAACCTACATACAACACTGTGACGATTTTTAGAGAAAAACAAATAATAAGAAATGGTAACAGTGCTGCCATAGACTTCAAGTTGGAAAATGTCTGATATTTTCGCTAAATTCATCTTATGTATTATTATTTATTTTGCCACGCCACACCGCGATTCACCTTTAATTTTCGTCATTACATTCGTAATTAACGATACAATATTGTCCAAAATTTGTTTGACAAAAGTCAACAATACATTTTGTTTTGTAGTCGCTGTTAAAATATTAAGTAATATTTGCAAAAATTATTCAAAAACGTTTGCATAGGTACATCAGAACAAATCGCATCCTCGGAAGCTATTTCATGCTATCACTAAAGGCAATAGTGGTAAGTGACTTTTGATGTGTGTAAAATAACTTGTAGGCAATCACCTGTTTACACATCCGATGTGTAGCTGTCTGACTGGTCAAATAACACCGTCAATGATACGAACATGTTGAAGCATGATACATGAGGAATGCAAATACATTATAGACAAACATATGTCCGATGCGTTTTGATCCTGTCACGTGAAGACATTTACCGGAATACTTGCGATTGCTATTTCATCTAAGGGTCAGAGTTTCATAACTATTAAGAGCTCGTGTAGCGGGTCAGTATTATCTTGTGCACGCAAAAGTATCATTTCAATCGGAACTCGACCAATGAAATTCTTACTCTGGTGGTCGTTATTTGGGATTTCAGATTCTAATCACGTGAAACGAGCAGCATTAGATATAATTCTAGTTCTCGTATCGCGATATCGGAAGAATACTTACGACAATAAATATTTTTAGGAATTAAGTTGTTTAGAGTAATGAAAGTGTTCGGTAGGTGTTATGTGTGCGTTCATAAAAATGAGATTTCAATACCGACGTTTAGTTATGCATGTATAACCATCGTCAGAATTCTAAAAATATTGAAAACGCCATTTGATTTACAAGCATATTTCCACTTCTTCCAATATGTGTGACGTATTCATGATATTCAGAAGTAGGCCTGTTTTGAATGTGTATATGTATGTGTGTATGTATACAAACATTCGTATGTGCCGATAAAATGCTATCTCGGAAGAATGTTACCGGGTTAGGTTTCGCAGGTAGGTTGGTGTCAAGTTTCCATTAGGTAGAATCCATGTTATGCCTATTTTCTGACGTATTGCATGATTTTGTTATTGCATTTGATGAGAGTAACCTTTAAGAAACGTATACTCTTCCGTTCTACCTCATATGTAAACTGCAATTTTCGACGGAAGTTCATATTTTTTCGATTACCATAACACAAATTTTACGCATCGAACATAATATTATGTTAGGTTAGTTATATTATAATTACAAAAAAACGTTTTTTTCTCAATTACAACTGCACTTGTGATGAAGTAGTGGTGCTTGTTTGAAATGACAAACATTTATAGTTAACCCATCTATTTACACAGCTTCTAGCTCTATTACTCCGTAATATACATATTTAAAAACTATACTATTTTTAAAAACTATTTTTAACAACTATACTCGCTGTTCAACTACAAGATATTTTGTTCATGTAAGTCTTTCTTTTTGCTGCTTTTTCCGCATGTCTTTCAAGGATGTACTTTTGCGCCCGTAGGCTCAATTTCTTGCATATAGATAAGGTACATACAATCTTTTGGTACATAGATATTTTAGTTTCAATGACGAATGACGGGGGGTCGCTTTCGTGGAAAAATATTCCTAAACTCACATCATCTTTTCAAATTATTAAGTAAATTATGATTGAAGAAGACGCGTATGAGTACAGCCCAAATGGGAAAACGCAATACTTTTTGTTACTAACAAGCGTTGTTGCCAATTCGTTTTGAATATTAATTTACGTTACTAATCAACTATCACATTATTTCGAATTTTCTGATGTGACTACGGTAGGCGAAAACCTATCAGTGTGTGTATGCGAGGTATAACTAACCATCCCCTGCCTGGATTTATCCCGCTTTGAAATTCAACAGAAAAATAATATCTTTTGTATAGTAGATCATAGGGCAATAATTTCGGTTACAATAAGACCGAGAGAGATCAAAATTTATAAAATAAATATAACTATCTTCGGAAAAGAAGTCCTAACGGATGCCCTTAATTTTTCTGAAATAGTGAAAGAATTGCTATGATCTAAACAATCGAAGGTGTTTGGAATAGATACAAATAAATACTTCCTAACCTCTTGCACTGAAAAGCGATGCGTGTCCCGTGGCTCGTTGTCTGATGCTAATGTGCAAGTAATGTGCCACGCACGTCTACCGACTTTGCTATTTGTAATAAGCAAGTAGGTATCACACCAATGCGATATTCAAGGGTGCAATCAGTATCATTATTCCAGAAAACTGCGATTGTTATAAAATTTTATTTATTTTAATGCCGTAAAATAAATAACAACCAAGACAGTAATAGTACACTTATTGTTTTTTATTAAGGGGAGGTTCTCATCTGAGAACCCCAAAAGAAGGTCATTTTCTCGACTTTTTTTCTCACTGAAGGAAATAAATGAAGAACTCTAACTTATCGTCACTTGTTTAATGAATCAAAAGGTGCAAAAAAAATTTTGTTTATTGAAAAATAATGTGACAATGTTTGTTTACACGCCTTGTAATATGACGATCTCAAGAAAAGGTAGTCGGTTGTTGCCCACTCTAGCATCTACAAAAGTTATCAAAAATGACTGATTCAAGAATTTTTATGAAATATATGAGTGTAGTTGGAGCCCCTACTAGAATCGTCAATGAAAGTCGAAAATTAAAAAAATGGCGGACATTTGAATTTTTTTTTTCGTTTTTTACCCTTTTTTCGCTCTTTAAAGTACTGCAAAAAACAAAATAATGCATATATCATCTTGATTCTAGTAGGGGCTCCAATAAATCAAATCTACTTCAAAACAAAACAAACAGAAAGGTGATCTATGAAATAGTTTTTGAGTAATCTTGGGCAACAGTATGAAAAACACGATTTTTCAGGAGACACGATTAAAGATTTGATCCACGAATCTGTGTTAACGTCTAAATATTATCCCTTCTGGCTAATCAGCGATTCCAAGGCCATACATTAGCCCCTCCTCAAGTTCATACTGTTCGTGCAGATTCATAAAAGAATAAGATATCCTCCGCTCAAACTACCACTCGATTTCAATTTTTCAGTCAAAAAGTAGTTCTAGTTTTTATTCCATAACTTTTGAAAAAAATTATATCCGACCAAACGGTTTTGGGAATATATTCTAAACATAATTTACTATCAAAAAATGAAAAAAAAATGTTGAATTTTTGGTCGGTCGTAATGAGAACCTCCCCTTAAGCATTATTTCTATCTATCTATTATATTTGTTTAGATCCTAAAATGGAAAGTAACAGTGAAGGTAGTAATATTATTCGTCCACATAGCGGCTATGAGGAAAGTGATAGCGAGTATAGCAACACTGTTTTACCATTTCAGAAAAAATCCAGAGAAGGTTGCGTGAAGAAGAAGATGACACTGAAGATAGTGATGTAATTTTATATGTGGAAGATGCACACGCAAAAGTGGATATGGTTGAGATAGGAAAAAAGATGGAGAAATAATAACTTTTTCAAAGCCTAATGCCCTTTCCTATGGCGAGAAAATTTGATTAAAGTTATAGTAAAATCTTTGTTTATCTAATGATATGATATTTTTTAACGACTTGTTTTATTTCGCAAAGTAGGACAAACGCCAGATGGCAGGAAATATTCATTTTTAGAAATTCAAATACTTAGACGTTCCAAAAGAAATCTTACAACAAGTAATTAATACTCCTGAATGTCAAACACACGAACACCTTCTGAAGATAATACACCACTGCGACTGCAGTCAAAACAATGAAGACATGTTCCAATAAAATACCACCTACAATGTTGCATTGTATACTCCTCATTGCTTTGAAGTTTATCATACTGCACAGAATTACTAATAAAGTACTGTAACATATTGTAAATCTTACTTATATTTATCTAAATAGTGCGACATGCATTGTTTACACGCAATCTGCTTAAAACTTTAATAGAAATTGTTACAAATAAACGCAAGCTTTAGACGAGTTGGTCACGAGCCTCTGCAAATTAATTTCAAGCGCAAGAGGTTAACGATAGTACTCTCCAGCAGTTATGTATTTTCCTAAACTTTGATCCCTCCCAGTAATTGTGAAACCAAAGTCGGTTCTATACCACCTACCGTTTCAGAGATGTACTTACACTTGTTAGTGTTTTAACCAAATTTTGAAAAAGAGGTTGTATCTCGATAATAGATTTTTCATTAAGTCTGAAAAAAGTAGTTGTTTTCTTACACCCTGCATAATATCAGTAGACTGCATGCAGTATGACTCGAGTGTGTACTGAAAGTCTTGTACGTGTCAAGAGACAAGGTCTTATCTCGGGCCAAGTACAAGGGTTGACCGACTGGTATAGACCTTGACTCTTTACTGGAAAGATTAAATCGGGATTTTTGGGGTATTCAAACGCAATTAAATCCGCAAATTTCTGGAAATGTACGATACTATGAGGAAAGGTGGCGTCGAAACGAGTAATTTGAGACTAATTATAAAAAAATCGGTTCACTGAGTTACTGGATAGTTGATCTGAAAAGTAGTGGTTTTTAAAGAAGCGTCGCGTCATCTTCTTTTTCGGCGACTTTTTCAATTATCTAGTATGTAAAACAGCACGTCGTAGCTACCTGACGTCTGACTGCATTGACTCACATCATATTTTAACACTTTGAGACGATAATTTTTCTACCGATAACATAGATTTTTATTTTTAATCTGTTTTGGATACTTATTGAGTCGCATGTAAAGTTTAATGCAAAGTTCATTAAAAAAATCATATATTCTACACTACGACAAACGTGGAAGAGAACGAAAAATAATTCAGAACACCTTCACGTATTATCAGTAATGTATAAATTTAGTATAATGGTTATTTAAATTGTTGAATAAATGTATTTGATTTTTAAAGCTTAGTCTTAACAATAAATTTTAAAGCCTTTAAACCGACGAAACGCGCCGATGAATAAAAAGTATATTTCGCAGAATATTGAATCTTGAGAATATAATTCGAAATGAATAATTAAGAAATGTCTATCATTCTATTTCAATTTCCTTCAAAATTGAAAATAAATATATGCCCGATAAAATGATTAGAAAAATGTTTAGAATAAAATTAATGTTTCCTTTCATATTTTTCTGTCGATCAAACCGTGAACAAACCAATTAAGGTGAATATGCTTGTTTAAATGACTTTTCGCAATCATTTCGAAGATAGTTGACGGTAAAGATTAGAATGTGTCGCCCTGAATACACATATCACAGACACAATAATAAAATTCGATTAGGCATGTATTACGTCCTCGGGTCTCACCGCCCTTTTGTCGAGTATACACGTCATTGACAGCGAATGGGTTAAAAAAATTAGCGACCACCAGTCCTACGAATTACACAACTGACAATGAGTGTCCGGGAGGTTTCGCCTTCAGGGTAAATATCACTCACTTCCCCATATTCCACCGCCTCTCCTTTATGTACTCGACGTAATCGACTCCAAGGAAGAGACGTCAAATTTGGTAAAATTTGGGGTCTCGGTATTATCCGTTGCACCAAGTGAGACTGCGGATACGATGCTGGTACATGGCACCATAGTTAAAAATAGATCTCGCAGACGTGTCGAAATCACGTAGCTATGACTGAAAATATAGACCCTAAAAATCAAACTTTATGTTCAATTAACACGATTCGAGTAGTATGACTCAGCCCCACCCCGAGTAAACTTAACTCTTAACTCACAAGAGGGCAAAGCAGTGACGGTCGCGAAACAAACCGAAGACTTACCATTTCCGAAACTTCTGGGCGGCACGCATAGTCAGGACGTAACACATGTAATTACTGAAGAATCCGCGTAATTGCTGCACGGCAACATCTAGCATTCATTTATAATTACGCGGTTAGTCAACTTCACGGTATAAATAATGTATAACCACGTAGGAAAGCTATCAGTCTCCTTTTTTCCAGTCCTTGTTAAGTGGAGTACCATAAAATAAAGTTATAATCAAGTTTAACTTCCTGTCTTTGCGGAATTATACTGTTAAAACAATGTGACACATTTTGTTCCTTTGGTATGTATATTTAAGGTAATAAAGCGTACTTAAACACAAAAGTTACGTATAGCACTGTAGATCACTTTTATGGAGTCACTTGTAAGAGTAAAATTATAATTTTGTAACAAAATTGTAAAGTATTATCTAAAGTACAGCGAAGTTGCAATAAAATGGTATCATGCAATTATAATAAAATTGTAATTTTGCCAAAACTTATAATGAAATTGTAATTTTATTATAATTCTATTATAATTTTACGTCTGATTATTAAATCACCTTGATACAGAGTTGTATAGCTTCGTTACCTAATTTTGAGTCATTCGTTGCATGTCCATAAATGGAATAAAATATTTTTCTTTTGAATGTATTACAAAGAGAATCTAAAAATCCATAAAATTCGAACGGAATATCCTTATCTTAAGATATAGGATAATGAGATAATATGAATAGTGTGCATGGAATATGGAATTGACAATAAAACAATAAAAATCGTTCCACGTGGTCTTCAGTGTTTTAAGTATAATACGTCCATGGCCTTGAACGAAATTCGGCATCTTGAATCCAGTTAATAATGTCACGCGAAAGCTGAGTGAAAATAATGATTGATAGCAATTGGATGAATTAGAAAGATGTTTACGTGTAAATAAATACGTGGAAAAACATACAAGTTCTAGTGAAAATTATAGGATGAATTCTTTAAATAAATTTCATACTTTGCATTATTCTGGATATAATCAAGTCATCGACATACTAATTTTATATACAACATATGTTTTAATGTACTCAATACAGTAAATGTACATACGTAATTCTGTAAAAATGTAAACTTATAAAGAAAAGGAAATTGGTAAAGAATGATGCAGTATATCACATTTTTGCTGCAAACTGATTCAGCATTGTTTCACTTTACTTTTACCATTTCACTAAATTCGACAGTGTACCTCTGTCTTCTTCAGATTTTAGTTATCCAACAGACTTGGATTTCTTTACACAGTATAGTACTAGTATGAGTAAGCTTGGTCGACTTACTCAGGCCATTACGCATAGTGAAAGTATTGTGCATAATATTAAATGCATAATATTCAGTGTTTCATGAATCACTGCGAGTTTCCGTCATTTATAATGAGAAGAAACAAAGAGCGATCACATAAAGCCAGTATTTATTATATCTATAGCTGTGTATTAAATTAACAAAACAAAGAATTATAAAAAAAATAGCTACAATATATCTACCTTGCATTGCCGACAATGGAAAACATTTTCAATTTTGAGAAAAATACGACGTCACGCTCAGTAAGTTATAAAGAAGACATATTACAATAATTAAATAAATTCTTAATATTTGTAATCGATATTTAAAACATTTATCCACTTACGTGTTCGATGTCGAAGACAATTCTTAAATAAGGATTATAAAAGGACCGATCAGTTTACAAACAATTATGAAGTTTTGGCTAATATTGTAAAGAATAGTACCAATATTCCTTTACATACGAGCAATACGCATAACAATATTTTGAAAATATTTTGCAATATAATTTTCATCAAGGAAGTGTCAAAGTGATTCAACAATTATTTACTTTTGTAAAGAACGGAGTTATTCAGTTGTATCACAAATTATTAATTTATAGTAACACAACGCATGATAAATACATGTGCTAGAATTTTGAAAAACAACTTTTTCCGAAGTAGGCATACCTTTTAATCGATCCCGATCAAGATTAATGATACGTGTGCATATTTCTTTTGTTATGACATTACACACAATTATATCAGTACGTGTGTACATATCAACATGTTACGAAGTTAGAAACTATTTTAGTTTAAAATCAAATAATTCTCCAAAATGAAAATCTTCGTAACTTAAGATGAACCGCGCGCTATAATCATTTTAAACTGTCGTATAACTTTCAGATCGAAACTCAGAAATGTATGATATAAATAGGAATTAGTTAAAAATATGACTGCACTATTCAATGTAAACAGATTATATTTATACACTGAAGTAACCAGGAGTTAAATCCAAGTACTACACATCAATGAAGATAAGACAGTTAAGCAATTTATGTAATCAAAACATGGATATATACGTTGTGGATTTCCTATCAATAAAATCTTCTGCGTTATTCGAGTATACTATACGCGCCGCAGTAATTAGTGGAGTTAACTATCTACAAACGGATATAACTGCAATGCATAGCAGAATTTTGCATTACAAAAAATGTGTTCTATAGGAGCAGCTAGCGAAGCTGATCCACAATAATAACTATTGGTTACGTAATTCCGTAGAATCACATTTCCATATGTCAATCGAACACTTTTTTGCCTCGATATTTTTCATTATACATATTTTTTCTTGTTACGATCAATTTGTCTAATTCAATCTGTGTGATTATGTGAATGTATAATTTTTATTATGAAATTTTATAAAACAAGATTCATTATTTCAGCGGATTCATTGAGATTGTGTTTTACGCGTTCGCTAGACTGCTGATGAGCCACGCTGAAACTTCTGTTCCAACAGTTTTTACAACCTCAAACGGAAAACTATTACCATCAATTATTGCAAGGTATCAATTTTTGTGTGCGCGGCACGGAACGTGTGAAATAATAACACACTATAAATCTTCTCGTTCCAACGTCACGTCTGAATCAGTAAATTTCATCAATTTTAGCCGCGATTCGTAACTCATGTTACTACCATTGTGAAAACTAATCGTATGTGTGTGTATGAAATCTTAGCAAAACGGCCGGACCGGTCTTGATAATAATTACAGGAATTTATGGTCCTATTGTTACACCGGAAGTGATATGAATGTTGTTTTACCAAATTTATGGAACTTCGTATTGATAGTTGATTTCGAAACTTCACTTGATCTGAAGTACATTTTTTTCCTTTTTAACTTTAGAAATCAAATTCAGGTAGTTAAGTGTGGGACCACCGTTTTTTTTGTTTTTAATAAAATTTTACTAAATGAACCGATTTAGCATTTATATTTATTACTTATTACAATAAATTGTTTGTCTAATTATTATAGATTTACATGTAAAAATGCAGACCAGATATAGAGTAACACAATTATAAAATAGTCTGGGTGTTAAGCACGCAGGCCATCGTACTCAAGGGATAAAAAAAAATATCTTAAGAATGTCTTTTCTTTTCATCGGCTAATGTACATATGTCTTGAAACGATCACCGTGAAGATCATCAAATACTATTCAACGACTCATTTTAAACGAGGCAGAAAGACAAAAATGAGTGGCGTTTGTTTCCATGCGGAGAAAACAAGTGTTCCAATTAAAAGAGGACCTTCACTGACGAAAATGTCATTATCAAGGTGAGGAACGATAAACATGTTGGAACAATAAGAGTACATTCCTACGTTACCCGTTTTTTACTTGCAAATTCCATCTGCTATTTCAATGTAGTTCTTCGAATAATTATTGCATAAGTGCAGAAATCAACGTGCAACGCGCATAAACAACACTGGCTGAGTGTTCCTATTTACTTCGAACATATTACGGAAAATTGCTAATAAAGCACTCCCCGCATTTGAAATGCATATTGTTATGAAGTATGCAAATTTTGGAAATTTGTTAATCCCTCTCGAATTTCGAAAAATAACCATTTTTTCGTACATTTTAAAATATATTATAATCGTTTTTGTTTTAAATATTATTTAAATTTAGAATATAATAGAAAAGATACGATTACTGTGGGAGTATGCATACATTTAATATGTATTTGTTGCTGTTATTTTTTATCATTAGTACGCGTGTTTAAATAATGTTTAGGAAGCGCAGTCATATAATAACTACGCTCTTTTATCGAAATATTATTTGTACCACTAATGTAAAGGCTAAATGTTCGATACAATTATTATCTAAATAACGGTTATAATTTAATCCAGTTGGAAAGACAAATATTTTTTCACTCGAATTCTATGCAAACATGTATTAATATTTATTATACAAATTTTGTATTATACAAATTTGTTTAAGCAATTCGAAGCTCGCGTGTAAAAGTACAACATATTATCTCTAATGAATCACTGCCTTCGCTCACAATAATATGCTCGTACATTTCTTTAATATACATCCCGTTTATTACCTGTATGAATGATGCATGCGAATTGTCTCTGAAGTGTTTATACATATTTCATTATTTGCGGTTACAAAGTGTTCATCAATGAAAATCAATTTTAACATTAAGAATAAAATGAAAATGAGAGAGCCAAAAATGGTATGAAATAATAATGTGTTGCAGGTAATGTCGAAAAAACAGCCATTTGCAGAAATTTTCAAAATATTCAGCATTTTTTAAATTACAGGCAGTCAAAATTTAGCCATGTTTTTTTTAGTTTCTAACTCCCAAGCGTCGATGGATAGAGAAATGAACAAAAACCCATTTGATTCAGAAAACTGCATTGTGCAAAAAAAAATATATAAATTTGAAGCAAATTGATTTTAAATTGTTAAAAAAATATTTCTAATTTTCTAAACTGATATTTCGTCCAATGTGCATTTGCAAAATCTGTTTTCCCATTATTTTGATGAATGTCAAAATGTTGTTTAACCATTACTTCCAGCGGAACTTCAAAGTCATTTTATGAATTTTTATATACCGTGGCGTTCAGTTTATGTTGCGCAATGCGGTCCGTAACGTGACATGTATACCTGCAGTTATTGGGAAAAGCCTCAACTGCGAAACATTTCCAAATCATTGCTTTGACATTAGCAATTTGCAAAAATGCAAACGATTGTTTCTTTACTTTTATCTTCTGATTCCAATATTTGTTCTAAATTACTTGGACCTGCTTCTCTTCCAAAAATAATTTGAATAGGATTTACCACATTTCGCCTTCTTATTCTAGTGTGGTAAGGTTTGCAAATTAATTCCCTAAATTAAAAATCTAATATGGATTTCACAAAAGATTGGAACCGTAGCGGCTATTCTTTTTACACTACTTTTGTTTTGCCAGCTTTAACCTGTTAGACACGACGCGCCACTATAGTGGCTTTCGCGAATGTCATCTCTCTGAACGACAGGTCGCTATAGTGGCTCATTCTAGTAGCTCACCGTTTGAGTTGAATGATCGTTTTCATATGTGTTGTTTCACACTTTTTTTTGCGTTCACCTTGATTTATCAGTGTTAACAATTTACAGACAGAATATACAGTCTTTGTTTTTGATACGAAATTGTATCTTATGTTCAAAGAACGATATAAGACGAAGATAGCGTAATCGCGTTGAACTTTGCCGTACAGAGAAACAGCCCCGCGCAAAATTCAGCCGTACCTAAAAGGTTAAGAGATTGCAACGATATTATTAAGGCATATATTTTCTTAAATTGAAGCAATGAGGCTGTATGACACACTAAAAAATGACAAATTTCTAATTTTCTAAATGTTATCGCTTTATCCGTGAATTCCAGAAAGTGAATCACATTTAAAGTATAACTGTCACAATGCATTGTAAATTTTTATTCAGGTTAGTTCTTTGACAGGTATACTGTGAAATGAGAGAGTTAAGGGTTTTCCCCAATAACGGCAGGTGTAAGTGTGACGGTACGGGCGGAATCCCGGGTTAAAAACTGAGCGCCGTGGTTAAAAAAAGGTTATGACGTAAAAGCTATTCTTTGTGCGAACATTCCGCTGAAAGTAATGTTTGCAAAACAAATTTTGCGAAATACACATTGAACGAAATTTAAGTTTAAAGAATTAAAAATATTTATGCCACAATTTATCAATTTGCCTTAAATTTATATATTTTTGTTATAAAACCATATCTTTGATAAATCTATCGCTAACGTTGCTATATAAATTTAATTATTTTGTGTATTTTCCGAAACATTCTGTTGTCAATATTTTACAGCGATTTTGCATCATGTTTCGCGGTTTAATTCATACTTTTACTTTATACTAAAGCGTTTATGGACAACATTCATATACCATTATTGTTGCATTGTTGCAAGAAGATTTGGCGGGTAAGGCCCAAAGCAACGTATTATACAGAGTTGAAACAAAACGCGAAGAATCTTTCTTCAGGATCGATAGTACACATCAAAAGTCGAAAAAGGAATCAATAAACTTCGGTCCACAAAGCACCCTCCATCAAGATATAACCCCTTTTTTAAAAATCATGTTAACTTTAACGAAAGAGATCAAAGTTTATGAGAAAAATATAACCATCTTGGGAAAGGTCTTAACGAACGTCTTCAATATTTCTCAACATGTTAAAAATGTGCTATGATATACATAAGTATGCGAACGTGTTTGGAATAAACAGTAATAATTTCTACTTAACGACAGTAATCGTACCAGTTCTATGTTTTTTATACAATCTGATATCTCCCGGTAATATTGAAACCAAAATCGATCCTATACGACCTATCATTTCGAAGATATATTTCTTTTTAATTTTTCAAAAGGGAAATGTATTTCGGTAGAGAGTGGTTGGCAGATCGCACTCTGTGTTTTTTCATCTTTTCATAGATACCATTGGCCCTGGGAGAAGATCCCCGATGTTTTCTTGCACCCTGCATATTCCGTCAAAATTGATAGTATTGACACACGTTCGAGAATAGAAATTATTGTAGTGACCTGTAACCGCGCGATACTCTGTAATGACAGATACTTTGCCGTTTTCTGCATGATGTGTGGAACACAGTGTGTTGAATTTTCCTTGATTTTCGTGAAAAATAAAAACGTTCTTGTTGATATTTCTTCTGTTCGTTTGCGAGTGCATTTTGTATGGTCAAGAAAGTAAAAGTGCATTGGCTTAGAATATGTATGCATTAGGGTGGGTAAAAAAAATCGACTATTTTTTTTATTGCCGACGAATATTTCATTTTAAGAGATATTCATCGTCAAATATCTCTTAAACGCTTAATTTTATCAACTAAGCATATGAGAACTTTTTTGTAGAGCATTAAATTTCCTACAAAATGACGTTTGCACGTTTCATAATTCATATTGGTTCGCGAGTTATTAAATTCATAAGCAAAAATCAAATTTGTCTAAAAATCATCGAACTTCAATCGTCAATATCATCTAAATGGTGAGATTGACGGTAAAAATATAAGAGTCCTTTTTTGTAGAGCGTTAAATTTCCTACAAAATTATGTATTTACTTTTGCAAATCGGTAAAGTTATGAGCAAGATATGAATTTTTTTCTAAAGGACTGCGTAAAAAATATAAAACTATAATGCGGAGGACGTTCCCATTAAAGTTAAGAGCTCAGCTTTGCTGAGAGTTTTCTAGAGGTGTCTACGAACCAATTTTTCGGTGTAATTTAAAAAAAAAAATAGTCGATTTTTTTTACCCACCCTAGTATGCATAATGATACGAGAAATGTTACAAATTTGAATTGATACGTTTCAGATAACTACTGATTGTAAGATATGGGAAGCAATAACAATCACACGTCAAATAATTTGTATGCCAATTAATTTAATCGTAGTTTATACGTCTTGCGGAAATTATTTTACTTTATTTTTCTTTCGCGAAAAAATACTTTAACCCTGTTACTAACTATAAGCGCTTATGACAGTTTTTACTAACTTACCGTAAATCAATATATTAGAGTTTCGTAATATCACTAATACTTATAGAACTTCTATGTAGCTTTATCCACGAAATTTAGATACAAAAATAACTGCAGTAGGCTGTACTTTGTAGCGTGGAATGTGACAAAATTGCAATTAAACAAATCATTCCGAATCTAAAATGATAAGGTATTTCTTATTGTACAGACAAAACCTCTACTCTCTCCTATGAATTGCAGCAGTTATTAGATGGGTTAAAAATATACGAAGAGTACCACGTGAATTTAGCATCTAAATATTATGAAAATTGCAAAAAAGCGTACCTATTTTTAATCAATATCCGTATTTTTCGTTTTCATTATAGGATGTAGTACCAATAAAATAAATAAATGGAAATGAAATATGTAAAACATTTATTTTGGCAATTAATTCAATTACTTTAACAGGAAAATGTTCGCGAATGGTCGTCGTATATCAAATTTTTTAGTGGCTACACATTTGGTGGCCATAAGGATCACAAAATAAATTTATGGATAACTTTAGATTCAATGGAGCATACTTAATTTAGTATTTTATATTCATGAATCGGAAATCGTAACGGTATCATAACACGGTTAAGATAGCCTCGACATAAAATAAAGAAAAAGGGAAACGTGCTTGCACACAATATCAAATCTCTGAATCCCGCTAATACTACGTGGGAATCCTGCGTTACTTTCCGTATTAGTCGTATTCTTTTTCCGCAGTTAGCCGTTTTCCTCATTTTAAAATGTACCAAGAGGAACAAGTGATTAAATTAATCTCTTCGGGGTTTCCCCTAAGTATCTCCACGATTATCTGTTAGGTTTAAAATTAGTCAAGGAAGCCGCGTGTCTCATACAAAATTCTGGTTTCATCTGACTGGTAATGTGAATTACAATGAAAAGGCGGTTGGATTTATCGTAATCGGATGATGGTATGCATCGTTACATTGAACACCAATCAGTTCAACTAATACAAACATTACAGGCGTGTTATATGCATATATGTATATTAGGGTGGTCGTTAAAAATTAAATCTTTTGCGACGCCCCCCCAAAAAGCTTCCTTATGATGAAAAAACAGTGGGGAAATTTTTTTTTAATTAAAAACAACACGTGCCTCAAGACGATTTAAAGTAAATTTTTGGTATAAGACATATAAACAATTATAGAACAAAAATCAGTTAAAAAAACATTAGTTAATTAAAATAACAATAAACAAAAATTTAAATTTAAAATTTTTCTTTTCAATAATTGATTATAGAAGTAAGGACATTAAGAATACGAAAGAAAGTTTACTTAAACCTTGGAGTGAAGAAATCTAGATATTAAAATTACGTTTGTACTAATTTAGTTTTTAAATAAAAATATCAATTTGAATATATTAAATTTTTTTATTTAATAGATCAAATCAACTGGGAAAAATTTTGAATTTAAATTTTTGTTTATTGCTATTTTAATTAACTAATGTTTTTTTTATTGATTTGGGTTCTATAATTTTTTATATTTCGAATAAAATCGTATTCTCATAATAATTCCCAAAAACATGATTATACCAAAAATTAACTTAAATCGTCTTGACACGTGTTGTTTTTAATTAAAAAAAAAACTTCCCCGGTGTTTTTGCATCATAAGGAAGCTTTTTGGGGGCGTCGCAAAAGATTTAATTTTTAACGACCACCCTAATGTATATCGGTATGTACTACATGCGTTTGCATGTATTTTCTGTTTTAAAAATCTTACCGTTGTTTTTATGGAAAGTAATGAATACTGGATCATATTTCAACTACTTGATATGTTCCTGACCTTAAATTTGAATGTAAATATCCCAAAACCAGGTTTCGGCATATACTTAACTCGTAGAGAACGGAATAAAAAATAATTTCTCATTATTACTATTTAGTATTGTCGATTTGGTTAAGTGAGTTAAATTCGATATTTCTTTAACACTTTTAATGCTCTTTCAATAATGTAGAAAGTTCTGCATCTACTGACAATAGATGAAACACTAATAGTAGATTTTAAACAAATTTGGGAAGTGCTTAGGAGGTGTGTTTTTGACGTTAATAGTTTTTAAACAAGTTTTTATTTAACATTTCATTGGACTTCCTCACACAACGAGTGTAAAAAGTATTCGTATTATTTTAAGGTCTGTTATCATTTTTTACGGAACGGACCAGTGAGCAATTGATCAACCCAATTTAGTGAAAGTTCCAGCATACGTACATCCTTGCAGTTTTACAAAATGCACATTTCAGGTTTTTGCATTGGGACGGCTTAAAAGCTTTGAAAATAGTACGCTGTAAAACCTCTGTTACAATATCGAAAATCGCAAGTTCCTCCAAATTCAGCGGAACGTACGAAAAAACAGTATTTTAGCAGATACACAAACTTAATGCCATTACAATCGGTGCATTCTGTAAAGAATTGTAAACAAAATTTCAAGTGTAGAAATACGTTTTACACTCACTGTACGCACTCGCTCGTGAACTTGATCGCCGACCTTTGGTTAGAGGTAAGAATAAGACGCTCAAGGTGAAAAACTTTCCCTTAACCCAGGCGCAGAAGGACAGTCAGTCACAGATTCCGAAAAAGGATTTTTTTGCAATCCTTGACTGCAGGTGGCCGAAAACTCACGGGAACAGTTACTATTAAAATCTGTAGCGAGTGTCACATTCGAATATGATGCTAACCAGTTGTGCATCATAATTATTTATTTGATAATTTAACATATCAGAGTTTATCAGGCATTAAATACGTGTAGTTTTCGATGTAACATGCCTGAAATCTAATCTTGATGTATTTATCAAATGTTACTGAAATACTGCTGCTTTCGAATATTCAAGTTTTTATTCGTTCGATACTAGATTTACAATTTGTTAATCATGACAATTTTTAAACTAAGATTAATTATGGTGCTAACGACATTTATTCGATTTGAATTAATCAGGTATACTTTTACCACAAATTGGTAGCAAATGTAAAGTAAGTGATTCAATTTTTTTTGTATGTAAATCACTTTTGTTATTTTTTACATATATATTATATATTATTATTTTTTATATATAAAATATATATATAAAATAATATATAGGTATATGGTTGGGTGTATAAATTGTTTCCTAATAATAAGTTCGAAACTAAAGCGAGTCGTGTAAGCAGTTTCTATATCTCAATGATTTACAGCGCCGTTTCCACCTAGACGGTGTACACCGTACTCTGAGATTAAAATTGAAAGGTTGTAATTCATTTTTCCTCTTGAGTACATTTTTGTCGTTTCTAGTAGAATTTTATGAAATCATACACACTATAAAACTGATAATTTCTAGTAGAAAGTTGGTATTGTAAAAACACGCAATCTTACACAAAATACTGAGAATATTTAACCAAATATTCTTACAAGTAGTAACAATAACATTAGAAAAATAATATTTTAATACCCATGAGTTGATTTATCGGCTTTCACAAAACCTGCCAAAATGCCTGGAGCCAATGGTTATACGTATAAAAGATTATATTTTTGAATCCAGAATTGCTAAAAGAAGATTTGTTTACAGATACCCACGAAGTTTGACGACGAAAAGTATCCACAACCCGCAAATCATATTTCGCTAATTATTCTTAATCTTGTTTTACGATTTAGAACTTTATGCCAGTTTTCCATTTGCTTTGAAAGCATTGCTCTTAAATAGCATTTGGTAGAGCAAAAAGTCTTAAAAGAAATAACAATTTACTGAGATATTTCTGCCTTCCTCGACGAATATATAGCTCTGTGTTAAAAGCGTTCAAAATAACAGCATCACGCAAAGCAATGTCTTTAACTGTATAACCACGTGAATTAAGTAAAAACTGAGTCATGATCTAACTTGCGTAATTAATTAAAATAGTTAAGATTTATGAGAGACGAACAGTTGCCAATGATGCGAGTATTTTTTTCTTTCATTGTTTAACCACAGTGAATATCCTGGTGAATGATTTCATATTACTTTCAAGGCAGCTAGTTAACCCGTAAGCTATAAATTAGCTATTTATTATCTGACTTGATTTAATGTGTAACAATGAATTAGCAATAGTTGAACTAATTTATTTAACAAACGTCATATCCATAGTGTAAGAAATTGAATTTCTTTTGATACGAAAAGAAATCGACATAAAATGAATTCGGAAATAGATATTATAGATGGATTTTCATATAAAAAATCATGATTGAAATTAAAAGTTCCGCTTCCAATGAAATTACTTTTTGTTTTGAAATGCAACGACAAAAAATGCATCATACATATATTTTCATATGAAATGTTGAATTTTGTTAACGTTTTGAAATGTTACTGACAATAAGTCGTCCGATCCGTATCCCTGTGTTGATTCGGAATTAATCTTCGTTCAATGAAATCTTTATTAGAATCAAATAATGCAATTTGATACTTTTCAAGCAAATTAAGACTGTAAACATTCGACGCTTATGAGGCAAATCACTACTGTTATAAAAACGAATGGTTTAAGTGAAGCTTAAACCACTTTGTTTATAGACAAAAACGACTATCTCAATGCCACGGTCTTTTTTTCGTTACCTAACGAAACAGTGACCAACCTATGATTTGCTCTATTAGTTTCCTAAGTAATTTACTCATCACAGTACATTATTTGCCTCAGAGATTTAATAAATTACAAAATTTTTCTCCTGAATTGCAAATTCGTTTATAAATTAACCTAAATTAAAAATTGGAATCACTTATACACACATATGTGTTAATATATACATATTAAGCGTTATTATAATTGACTAGTTTTTCGAATTACTTCGGAGTACCTTCCTCGTTAAGGTATCACTTACATGTGACACAGGCAAAATCTGCAATTCACCGACATGTTAGCCGGCATTAACTCGGAGTTCCGTCGATTGTAAAAATACTAAGTGTCTTCACGTGACGGTTACTTCTATTAGTTACTTCTATAGCAATTCAGGATTTGATTAGCATATCCGAGAGTCAATAATCGAGCAATCAGTAACCATCGGGATAGCAAGACTGTACCAAGCGAAGTCATCGGCACTGATGGATAATATCGTGCTGCAGCCAATGTTAATCAACACCGACAATGCTGATAGACTTTCGATATGACTAATATCCGCTAAAAAGCGAAAAAAATATATTTCTACAAGAAATCGTGTATTACAGTTCACAGTTGAATGTTGCAATAGAATAAATGTCACGCGATCAACTACTCGTACGATTACCTAAAACTATTAAATCTTAGAGAAATGTTCCGATTGCTAAAATAATCGACTTTTAAATTTACCAAATAACATTGTCCTAAACTCTTTAATTTTAACGATCGTTCTAAATATAATTATTAATAAATTTATTTAATTTCTGCAACGATCTAAAAATAAAATTTTAAGAATAAAAATAAAATTTTAAGATCGGTACAGAGGCCAGTATAAATTTATTTATAAATAACATTGTCTCCGTCGATGAGCGGCGAAGTATGTTCGAACGTCATGGATAATATTCGACAATTTACCCGTGTGTACTATTTGATTGTGCGAGTAGAATTTTCGGAAGTTACAAGACAGTGATAAGATTATTAGAAAGGTATTAATGCCAGGCCACCAAGCAAGGCAGCGAATATCATCTAGAATTCCAATACCATTCACGTGTCAGTCTAATGTTACAGCGGTCAAGTAGTGTTCGGTAACAATAATTAACTAAATCGATTGCGGTGTGGTCGTGTTTATTGTTGTGTATCGGATACACGCACACATTTGCGCCGCTTTATAAGCATGCAAATTAGTATGTAAATCCCGTTTAACGGATATGATAAAAGAAGTGTAACAGCATATGATTTCCCAATAATATCTGTCAATGTAGGAAGAAAATTATTTCGTTTCTTTAAATTAGAGAATTTTCCAATATATTTTTACTCTACACGTGTACTACTACTACTACACATGCATACGTTCAATTGTTTCGGTTGGTGGACAGATAATTCCGCAGTGTTTTTTTTTCTGCTGTAAATCCTGGTAGACGAGAAAATCAAACTCACCTAAAAAGCTACGTAATATTTGCCCAGGTTCGTTTTCCTTCTTGCAGCTGCAACTTTAAACGTCTCACTCGACGTCGGAGATCGAACACACGAATCTCTTGAAAGTTCAATTATCGTCACGGACTTCTACCGAACGAGTTTACTGGCTTCAAAGTTATTTCTTCTTGCTTCTCTGACACATTTTACTCATCAGAAGTAATCGGGAAGAACGATCAAATAAAACGAGTACTGTCACCGTTCACACACTTTGTCACCCTGCGAGTCTCTTGATCCTTATTCTTTTCCGAATAAAAATGTCTTTCGCAGAAGTAATATTACAATCTCTTTCCAACGCGTTCGCGTTCCCGATGAAAAAAAAATCAAACGCAAGAAGCCGGGATGAGGTTTGCAGGCCGCGGACGAGCGAATCGACGAAAAGTCGAAAATTTGGTCCGATTTGAACGAGACGATGACGAAACTGAATCCGCAACGATACGCGACCGGCCATTTAAATGCATCGCGGTTCTCCGCCAGTCTATGTCTATGCCATAACTTCCCCTACCCCCACCCCCTGCCCCACCTCCTGACGTCTTTAACACAGTGACGTCACTGGAGAACAAACCAATCCGCGGAACCGCGTAAAACCGCTTCGCCTCGCTTCGGATCGGCCGCTGATTTCCCGAGATCTCCTTTCAACGTTCCCCGTCGAAATTTGTTAATCACTGTCACTGTCACTGTCACGCTAACCCTGAACCTAATAGATCTCAATCTATCGATAGATATGCACATTTGTACAGTTGCGCTTAATTGCGCACGCTTTTTTTTTATGTACTCAAGCAACGCGTATTCCCGCGCTTTGCAATGTTGCTGCGACTATCAGCACACGGGGAATATTTATGTCGTAAACTGTGTGATTACTGACATTACAACCTTTTTTATACGGCTAATATTAAATACATATAGAGTCCAGAGGTAAAAGTAAAAAAAAATATCGTTAAGATTGACGTAAAGTTCTAAAAGACAGAACATTTAGAAGGTTTTTTTGTTATTCAGTTTAAGCGAGTAGAGACGTTTTGCAACTAAATTTCGTAAGCAAATCAGTTAAAAATGTCATTTATTACGAGTATAAATAATTAGTATTTGTTGAAAAAATGATTTATGGTATTTCTGGCTAATTGGATAAGCCGATATATCGGTATGTCGCCAGTATTAACAGAGTTGATAACTTTTCATACATTAAATAACTATTTGTCGAACATAAATTGTAAGTCATTTCATAGAGTAATTTTGTTATGATCGATTTGCAAGGTGCATGAAAGTCATTTGAAAAGCATACCAATATGTGTGCATTAATTTAAACTATTCATAATTCCCTGTGAAGCAGAATATTTCACGGTTTTGTATTTAACAAGTACGATATTGGAATATGATTGACTGCGGGAAACCCCTGGTAATTAAGATCGTAATTGACGTTTACTTATATACAATGATGTAGAAAAATTATGGTTCAGTAATACGGAAATATGTATCGCAATTAGTTTATAGATTAAGAATAGTTAAGAAAATGATGTCTGCGCAATTTACCTGCATATGATAAAAAATAAAGTTCCGATCAACATTAACAACAGATATACTGCAATCATCTATGTTATTCCCCAATCGCTTAATTACATAATCCCCGAAACGAATAGAACGCCAAAGCCATGTACGAATACAAAATTTCAGTTCACTTCATCCCTATTCAATTTGCAAAACGGTAAGTAGGTATACGAATCCATGTTACTAATACTGTAAATGTAATAGTTACCTACATTTACATTACTTTGAACATCTGCAATTGTTCTCTGAAAATGCATTCGTATAAAATATACGTTAATTTTAAAATATTGGCAAAAATTTGCAATCGAAGAAAATAACGTATAATTGAGGAGCTGTATCAATTGAATGCAAGAATAACTTTTTTATGAACTTAAAGATCGATATGAGTGTTTGAAAAATCATGCTTCTATTATGAGGAATATTTTTTAATACAATGTTTCTCCTATTTATATACACAAATATTTAAAAAACTACATTTTGAATTATTGCACGATAAAAATGTTAAATTCCATACAAAACTACTCTTTTTCTACAGAACAAATTATGAAACAGACTTAGACTAACATTATATTTAGTTTTGTAGTGACGAATAGGATTAGTAAAAAATATGGTTATTGTTCTATTAAAATGCAAGTGCTAATTCATACGATCCAATAAAAATATTAAAAATGTTTACATTGAGCTAACTTTTTTTCAGTCACTAATGTCTTAAAAAGGAAACTCCATTTAAAAGTTGAAATTTCGGACTGAAAAATACAGGCATTTAAATATGTGAATAAAGCAATTCACTCCATATTGGCAATTCCGACTTATTGCTGTCCTTACAGATACCTCCTAAATTATTAGTAAAACAATTCAAACAATTATTCACGTAAAATAAAAATAGATCTTTTAAAAAATCGTCGATAACACATAATTTTGAAAGAAAATATAGATTACGATGTAACAAATATTTCAAACTTATATTGCATATTACTCTAAACTGATGTAACGAAAATGAAGATTTCTTAACATTTCTGAATGTATCAGTATTGGTGTTCATAACCTTTTCGCCCGATTGTGTTGTGCATTCAAACGAATAATGATGAAAGTATAGCAAGTTCATGAAGATTTCATTTCATAGGTCGGTGTTATGACTTGAATAGAAGGCTTACACAATACGATGGTATAGATCTTTAACCCAACAGTAACTTTAATGATGATTAACTTGCACACGACTCGTTGAAAATATTCATCGATCATAAAATTATAAATTCCTACCTCGCTTCGAATGTTCTAAACACAAACGCCTTTCGTCTACGTGTAAATATACACATGTATACATGCGATTTTCAGATGTAAATGTGTACATACATGTATGAATGTGTATTATCATCAAACATTAGTCATTCATGATAAATCTTATGTGAAAATCGTTTTATGAATATGGAAGTAATATAATGATTCAAATCTTCAATATTTCAATGTTTTTTGTTTTTGGCGAAACACAAAGATGATTCGGTAAATTTTAAAAAATCTATATTCTTGGCAGATATCTTTAAAAATCTTATTTGCGTTATTTTTTGCAATTCCTGATTCATTTGGAGAACAATAAAATTATTGCAAATGTGGTACAAATGTAAAAATTCGTCGTTTCTTCATTTTCTCGAAGAACGAATGAATTTATATCAAAATGAATTGAAAATTTAGTGGAACAAAATATATGTTTTAAATCCTCCGCATATAGTTATTGAATATTAAGATGAATTCACAAAACATTACTATTTTCTTGGTTTTCGAATGAAAGTCATTTGCATAAATATATCTTACAGTTTTCAAGTGAAATAATTGAAATTCAATATTGGTGATTAATTTCAATATACTTTTGTTAAACAAAGTTTCCAAAAAAAAATGAAAAAATTTGCTTTAGCAATTTCCAATTCACGACTACATACATTTTCGTTTGATTACCAATCTTTCATAGTTTACTAGCAAAATTAACAGAACGTAATACACGCAATAAATATCAACTGCATTGGTACTAAAAATATTTGTACTTTCCTTTTTGATCGATATTGTTATAAATTCAAGAGAATGCTCATGCGTGTCACGATGGTGACATGCACAATAATGTGGACGGCTTTTTAAATAATAGCCAAAACAACCTAATTTTTTAAGTACAACTTTGCTATTGGAGCTCGTGAAGAATGTCGAGCAGAAATATGTATACTCTTATAACAATCCGAATTAATTAATATCTCCTTGGTTCGGATTATCAAGGTTGGAGGCAATGAATGGTTTCATTAAATCCTAGTCACCTTTGGATGTTCAAATGTATATATTTTCCAGTTTATCTATTTTACTTTATATTCATCTTGCCCAAAGTATTGGTGGCCATAAGGTTTCCATAATATCTCCTTGGTTCGGATTATCAAGGTTGGAGGCAATGAATGGTTTCATTAAATCCTAGTCACCTTTGGATGTTCAAATGTATATATTTTCCAGTTTATCTATTTTACTTTATATTCATCTTGCCCAAAGTATTGGTGGCCATAAGGTTTGCAAGTATCTTTCCCTTTAAAAATAAACGTATTTAATTGTTCAATAATGCACATGCTATCTGACATTATGATATTATAATATTTAAGTAACTCATTATTTTACAATAGTCTTCTAGCAGGGTTTATACAAAAGCATACTCGTACCAAAACAGAAAAAAAACATAAAGATTTCTTGCTATATGTATATTTTCATTCTTTCTCGACTACTTTGCAATAATGACAACGTAAGATATATGTTAACTGTAAGATCTTCTTAATTAAATCTCTTTTTAGTAAGTTTGACACATATCACAATCTAAGAATTAGGTATGTATTATAAAGTAATTGCGCCCTCGAACTCAAGCAAAGTATTAAGTATCCAAAAAAGTCCTTTATATTATCGTGTTCTTCATCGACAAAACGTGTAATATACTGCAGTTTGATAAAAATTACCACTCGACTCGTAACGATTATTATGTTTAACAGTTTCTTATATACTTACCAGTTTTCGAAATTGCTCTAATATTTTGGTAACCATAATTATATGTCTATTATATTAAACGAAATTTGAAAATCACAGTATCCCATAGACTACTAAGTAGAATTTTCCGAGGGTCCTAGAGAACATTACTTTATTTTTATTGCGCATGTATATTTATACAGATAGTGTTTCGACAATCTCGAAAAAATCTACCTACGGTTATATGGTTTTTATACAAAATTCTCACTAAAGTTTTGTAGACACCACAGTCAGTCAACTATTTACCTTCTGTCTATACATCATCGTACGTTTAAATGATATTTTTTTTTACACTAATAACAATCCTACAAAATTTAACGAATCACCTGCGAACCGTTGTTCAGTTAACATTCCGTTCAGGTTAAACTCATTATTTTTTGCTATTAAAGAATTATCCAAATGTTAAAGACTAGCTGTCTTTAATTAATTGTTTTAAAAGAATTCCCACCTCTGTATGAACATGATTATATATTATGTATGTATACATATGGTGCGTTCCACGTCAAGTGATCACGGTTTTTTCCGTCATGTCACGGATTTTGATAAAATTTTAATATGTTATAGGTAACGCCGAGAAAAAATACACATTTGAAGGAATTTTCAAAATATTAAATATTTTTTAAGTTACAGGCAGTCAAAGTTTTGTGCATGGGTTTTTTTGAAAATTTATAACTCTCAAATCACAAGATATACAGAAATCATAAAAATACCAGTTGATTCAGAAAACCTCAAAGTTTTAGAAAAAAAAATATAAATTCGATGCACTTTGTTTATTACTTGTTGAAAAAATGTTTTTAATTTTTTAAACTTAAATTCCGTCCAAAGTGATTCTTTAATTTTTTTTAAACACTTTGTTTCATCATTATCGAAATGTCCTCCAAGCATAACTTCCAGCGGCATGGTGCAACGATGAATACCTTTCAAGTTAGGAATTTTTATTTACCGCGGCGTTCGATTTTTCGCCCACGATTCTGGCCGTACCCTAACACCTATACCTGCCGTTATTAGGAAAAACCCTTGTTCAGTGCTTTCGCTGATTCTCATTTCACAGTATACCTGCAGAAAACGATTCAAATTGATTATAATCATCGATTATAGAAGTAAAGGCTTTAAAAATACGAAAGAAAGTTTACTTAAACCTTGGAGTGAAGAAATCTAGATATTAAAATTACGTTTATACTAATTTAGTTTTAAAATAAAAATATCAATTTGAATATCATTCATTTTTTTATTTAATAGATCAAATCACCTGGGAAAAATGTTGAATTTTAATTTTTGTTTATTGTTATTTTAATTAACTAATGTTTTTTTTAATGATTTGGGTTCTATAATTGTTTATATTTCGAATAAAATCGTATTTTTCATAAAAATTCCCAAAAAACATGATTATACCAAAAAATTAACTTATTGTTAGATCGTCTTAAGGCACGCGTTGTTTTTAATTAAAAAAAATTCTCCCAGTGTTTTTTCATCAAAAGGAAGCTTTTCAGGGGGCGTCGCAAAAGATTTAATTTTTAACGACCACCCTAATATATGTATATAAAGTATTTGCGTAACATCAAGATGAAATCACTCACATTTTCTCTTGTGGATGTATGTATTTGACTTTGAAACAACGTGTGAAATGTACGTGGTTCGAAATCTAAAAACACAGAGTTATCTGAGGTTACAAACACTAGAAGTCGCTTAAAGACATTATCGTATTAAATTATCAAAGTGTACAGATCGCCCAGTTAAGGGGAGGTTCTCATCTGAGAGCCCCAAAAGAAGGTCATTTTCTCGAATTTTTTTCTCACTGAAGGAAATAAATGAAGGACTCTAACTTTTCGTCACTTGTTTAATGAATCAAAAGGTACAAAAAAAAAATTTTTTTTATTGAAATATAATGTGACAATATTTGTTTACACGCCTTGTAATATGACGATCTCAAGAAAAGGTAGTCGGTTGTTGCCCACTTTAGCATCTACAAAAGTTATCAAAAATGACTGATTCAAGAATTTTTATGAAATATATGAGTGTAGTTGGAGCCCCTACTATAATCGTCAATGAAAGTCGAAAATTAAAATAATGGGGGACATTTGAATATTTTTTTTCGTTTTTTACCCTTTTTTCGCTCTTTAAAGTACTGCAAAAAACAAAATAATGCATATATCATCTTGATTCTAGTAGGGGCTCCAATGAATCAAATCTACTTCAAAACAAAACAAACAGAAAGGCGATCTATCAAGTAGTTTTTGAGAAAACTTGGGCAACAGTTTGAAAAACACGATTTTTCAGGAGAGACGATTAAAGATTCGATCCACGAATCTGTGTTAACGTCTAAATATTATCCCTTGTGGCTAATCAGCGATTCCAAGGCCGTACATTAGCCCCCCCTCAAGTTCATATTGTTCGTGTAGATTCATCCAAAAATAAGATATCCTCCGCTCAAACTACCACTCGATTTCAATTTTTCAGTCAAAAAGTAGTTCCAGTTTTTATTCCATAACTTTAAAAAAAAATTATATCCGACCAAACGGTTTTGGGAATATATTCTAAACATAATTTACTATCAAAAAATGAAAAAAAATCGAATTTTTGGTCGGCCGTAATGAGAACCTCCCCTTAAAGATGAACCATCTCAGGGGCTAGTGCGGCGAGGGGATTGATTTTGCCTCGCGCGATTCATTTGTCGTGAAGCGGCGTCGTGGCGTGGCACTAACTTGTAAGGCAAAGTCAATCCCCTCGCCGCACTATCCCCTGAGATGGTTCATCTTTAACTGGGCGAATCGTACCTACAATTGAAACCTAATGATGGACATTCTATAAACAAATCAATGTAAAAATATGTATAATGTACCTGATTTTGCACATAAACGACTCAAATGTAGCTAATTGCACGTCATACGCATATGTATTGTGGTAAAAAGAAATAGAACAACGTAACTTAAACGGGAAGCTCAGTGTCAGTCACAGTTGACCGTCATGACGGTCAACGTGTTAAGAAATGCAGTGGCATTGACTGCATGTTCTGTGAACACCTGTCGTGTCGTATGCACTGGCACGTGTTCAAGCATTAAATCTAATGGAGAATATTCTTCAATGACTGCCAGTAACGCTTGGTGTCAGTAACATAAAATATAAACATGTCTATTACCAACCTAGGAAAATCTCTTTTGTGAGTTCAGTGACAGGTGCTAATGGTACACCGTCTTACGTATCGTGTGAACTATTATGAACTTACTTATTTATTTTTAAATATCATCTACCGTTACAACGAAAGTTCTCGAGTCTTCCCGCGCATAGAAAGTAGATTACTAGTCAGATAATCAAGAGAGGTTTTTTTTAAGAGATAGGACTGACAACAGGAAGGGAAATTTATAATTTCAGGGATAATTATAATAAATAAATAGACAATTGGTAACCAGCCGTGGCAGAAATGGGACGCGGACTTACTAGATTATCAGATCATTTAATGAAGTTAATTGATTATTTCATAAATTAGTTTCGACAGATAAACGAATAAAAACAAACGGAGATTGCACTTTTTATTCTCCGGAATTATACGAGTTTACAAGTTGAAAATACCTAGTATTGCACATACATACAAGGTGTTCCAAAATTGTAGGACAAGCGGCAACTGACAGGTGATTTGTGAAAAAGCAAATGAAAAAGCCCTTTACGATTCTTTAATCGATGGCTTCGTTTTTAAGATACGAACATTCAAAATCGTGTACTTAATTTCACCGGGTAGTGGGGTAGTGATCAGCATTCGACCGCGGTGCTGAAGGGGGGACCGATCGCTGCTGATGTAGAAACGGGCACAATAGCAAATAAAAGACCCTTTCAATCTGCGCAACATAACACCATTCGTTGTCGACCATTCGATCGGTACCCTTCTCCTTGTAGCACCCTCGTCGATATTTTTCCTGCGTGTATGTATATGTCTTCAGCTGATGTTCAAAAGGGCGGATCGAAAGTCGAACCACCCAATTTTGGAAGGTCGTATCTCCAAATGGGTCCTCAGATTAAAAAACGATGTAGAAATTTGCAATTTGTTATATTACAAATAATCTGTAAATTCGCGGTTGATCCATAAGATTGTAACATCCTGTATGTGTGTTATGAGGTTGGTATTAACTCATTTACAAAGGATTATAACTGCTTACATGCTTATTACGTTGACTGCCTCTTGTACCTGGACTAATTGCAGTTGTTTACCACGGTACTTAAGACTGTCCAGCTTAAATTGTTTATAGTTTCTAATTAGAAGATGAAAATGGAGGTAAAAAGCTAATGAAACCTCCTGTGACATGGGATACATCGTAGTCATTCAATCACGTGTCAACACACGTGGAAATTTACGGTGTTACGATATTCCAGCCTTACTATATTTCACTCCACTGTTTTTATTGCGAAGTTATTAGAGTCGATGCATAACAAATGTATTACATGATCCCCACCCACATATACCTAAGTACTGTCAAGTCATTCTATCGATAATATTGTTCGTTACTGTAGAGTCTCCGACCGTATTAATAACCCTGAAATAATCGCGTGAGAATGCATAACATAAGAAGTCACGTTTAAAGTGTCCCAGACTCAATAATTTCAATGTTTTTTTTATTAGAGCCATCCCACGATTTAGACGGATTATTTGTTCCACACATTTTTTTTGAACGCGAAAAAGAACCGTAGAAAAAGTGTTCGCAATACCAAAAAGATACTTTAAAAAATAGTTAAAAATACTATACTTCGTATATTGTCAAAAGAAATCGTAACAGAAATTCGTAGTTAGTCCATTATCTCTCGCAGCAAGTGATCACTGATAATAGAGAAGAAAAAAAGAATCACGTAACTAGAGAAATTATTTGCTGCAGCGAAAGACACTCGTGTAAATAAATTGCGGCGTGAATTAAGACACGGGTGTATTTGAATTTTATGATAAACTACATCCGTATGATATATGCATACAACTGAAACAGAGTTTCAATCAAGTAAAATAATGCACTCCGTGTCAAAAATGTACGATCATTTTCGGCGACCGATGTCAGTACCTTATTAAAGGAAATTAAAAAAAGCACCGATACTAAGAGAATTGAGATGTCAAAAACTATAAGAATACATATGTATAATCAGTTTTGTTGTAGCCCAATAACTGGCTAGAGTAAACCTGAAAAAAGAATGCATGCAAACGTTTCTATATGTGTAACTTTCAATATTATCTCTTAAATAAAGCACGAATTTTAATGTAATTTTATCTAAAGAACGACATGGATTAACTAGACCTCCCGCGACTGTTTAAATGTTACGTTACATCTCACTAACAATTCAACTTTCATAAATTAGACCCTTCTTAGGTGAACCCAATAGATACAGTGACCCAGTGACATAAACACATTGATACTTTTTTCGTAGTTCTGTATTAGCGTTCGTTCGGTATCCTTTTCATGAGACCCGTTGACGCGGCACTATAAACAATTCCACTGCTACATGACATTAACTTGTATGTACCAGTAACAACTGTCGCGCTGCCGAGCTCAAGCAAACAATCTGATTGGCTGTCGTTCTCTTTAATATGGCACCCACGAATTGAGGTAGGACATTGGATATGTTTCGGGATTCGGGGAATGAGTCGGGACACCCTGTATACATATAATGTGAAACACGTAAACTCTATTTGAACAATCTTGAAATAAAAAATAAAAATTTTGGAAAATTAACTCACCTTCGTCAAAATTTGCATGTCTTATATGTGTGACTTTACTCTGTACCATCAAGGAAATGGATAAATAAACCTAATATGTATATCCTAATTCCATTCATAACTTTCAAGTACGATTGTGTGAATTTTTTGTCATTTCAATTATTTATTAATCGATTGAGTGGTTACGTGTGTAACTTTAATAAACAACGATTTAACACACAGTTTTATCAAGCAAATATTCGTACTGTATCTCAGTGCTATTTATAAGTTATTATCATGTAACAATATTTATTGTTTAGCTGTATTCAGCGTACACACTATTCAATTAATATTTCGAGAAAAACTAGTTTTAATGATGTGTAAAAACCTGGTTGACTTACAGTCAGGACGATGTTTAATACTTACAATTAGAGTGTTCAAATTTAGATTTACATGCTCAAACTGACATACACATACATACATACGAATATGTAACACATATTTTAAAGACTTTAAAAAATATTAGAAAATATACTCACATGATTAATAGACAGCCAATGTAAAAAGCATTCATAAACGCGAAATTGTTGTATATTATTGTTGAAATATTTATCTTTTTGTCGTGTTTTAGCGAGAATTTAATTATGTAAAATTTTCGAAATTAAATCTCATTTTTTACATGTACTGTACTGAATTGTGATATACCGCCTTGAAAAAAAAATTTGAAATGTATTTTTCGTAAATCTCATCAAGTTGTTAATTCTTCTGGATATTTCATTGACTATGCATTTTCCCAAAATCAATCATTTTCGCAAACGAAAAAAACTGAGAATTATTTGCAAATGATTCACACTTCTACGGTATAATAAAATGTTAAATTCTTAAATTAGTTCCTTGTTATAAACTCAATAGTTGGTGTATTATGACTGGTTTTTAGATTGTTCTACCTTAAAATTCTGCCAACTAAGTCATCCTTCCATGTACATGTATTTTAAAATGCGCTCAACTACAAAGAGATTAACTGCACTATTTATGTGGCAAAGATGTTACGTTTTCCTAAATTATATTGATAGTCGCAATAGGTACGAACCAATGTTTAGTCTTAAATTTGTTCAATCAGATACTATCGTTGATGAGAGGCAGAGAACCAGAATTTGTAAGGACCGTCCAGAAAGATAAGTCCGTATCTGACAGTTTCTCAAAAACAAGTACATAAAGCCACGGGATTAGGACCCCCTAGTACCTAATTCATTTACAACTGATATGGTATCAACATCTTTTATGAGAAGTGTACTTAGCTTTACGATGTTTTCAACGATAGCATTGTGCATATACAATTTTAAAGTTCTCAAAACTTTGGTTTTGATTGTTATCTAACAATTGCTTTCGTCAGTTAGAACAACGGCTAAATTAAATTCATATTAGTTAAAAATGGGTAACAAGCCAGATCTATTTAAATTTAATTATCAGATTTAAAAAATAACAATGACAAACATGATGCTTTAAAAGTAGAACTTCCGACAATTTACATCGCGTACAATTACATCTTCAAAAATATTTCTTAACAAAATAAATTTTAATAAGTAATGCGTGCCTGGTTGTGTATTGTAAAAGTACAACATTTGCATAGTTATGAGTACTACTCGAATGATAAAAAAGACAAGAATATTGTTATGTCAACGGCTTGTAGAAAGCTATGTAGTTTGCGGAATTGATATACATGTTAGCTTTATAATGTTTATCAGTTGTCACTTCAAAGACAAATCACGTGAGTGGCTCATTGCAGCAGCAATGGACACATTTCGTCAAAGGTAAACAGTATCACATCCTTCTTGAACTGAGATTTTATCAGTGGTTACTTTACACAATAAGTTACTGTATTTGACATATTTAACTCTGTTTGATATTACTGAAATCAGAAGTAAGCTAGCTAAATCTTCATATTTGGTATCAGGTAGTGTTACTGCCACACTTAACTGCTTAACAATTTTGAATTGAGGTTGTTATCGAAAAGATAATGACCTTGACTTTATTTTCAGTTTAGAAATTCAAGTAGAAATACGAATATTGTAGAAACTCATAAATATTGATACTATGCGCAACTAGATAATAACAATATATTGCTTATCTAATTGTAAGCTGAAAATAATAAACAATTATTACACGAAAAATAATTAAATTATTATTAAATTATTAAATGAATAATTTTAAATCCGACTGATTATGGCTCTTCTTTCACTTTTCGCAAATTTATTGTAATCACTTTAACAGTAACGTATTCTTCTATACATATATTCGTGTTTTCTCTGAAAATTATTTATTAATTATCACTGAGGTAGTAAGGTGATAAAGGTTATTAAACTTCATTCCAAAATTATTCTGATTAACGTCGGTGTGTGCAAATAATACAAAAGATGTATGTATGTGCTTTTCGTACTTCTTCTTAGGTATGTCTTACCGAATACTCTTTTCCCGTGTTTGATATGAAATGTTCTTTTCAACAACTATCAAACTATTTTACATTGTAGTTGGCTTCGTGAATTATTTTACTAATATTAGTTTCATTCAGGTTCTGTTAAATCTACAACACAAATACATACAGGGTGTATCATTTTACGGGGACCTTTCTTCTGAGTCGATAGTACGCGCCAAAAAATTTAAGAAAAAACCAAAATGTCAGGTCCGAAAACCACCCCCTATCAAGATAGAACCACCTCTGTAAAAAGGTTTTAATAAATTGTATTTCCAAAATAGTAAGTCGTAGGGAACCGATTTTTATTTTAACATTACCAAGAGAGAACAAAGTTTACGCTAAAAACACTATCTACGGACCGGAAGTCTTTATGAATGCCCTTAATTTTGCCAAAGTTGTTAAAGACCTGATCTGATATAGGTAATCAAAGTTGTTTGGAGAAAACAAAAGTAAATACTACTTAACGGCAATAATGACAGCAATTATATATATCAATTTTTCCTAAACTTTGATCATTTCCGATTATATTGCAATCAAAGTCGAGCGCCTCCGACTTACCCTTATGGAGATATGATTTTTTTCAACTTATTACAAAAGGGATTATATCGAAATAGGGGTTGGTTTTCGCACCTAACTTTTTGGTTTTTTTCTTTATGTTTATTGCGTACTATCGATCCTGAAAAAAGGTCGTTGTAATCACGATACACCCTGTATATGGACGCCAACAGAAGTATTTAAATAGAAGAATAATAAGACTAGATGATTTTTAAATTACTCGTTAAATGCTGTCATCACTATAACTAACATAGCATTACAATGTAGCTCCAAGAAATTCATTGTATACAAGTGGTTAGTACTTTTCCAGTAATTAGCGGGAGGGATATTCAAAACACACAAGAATTCATATATGTGTAAACCAAATAGTATACCGTCTGCTAAAGTATTCGTGTGGCGTCATTATGTCCCGACGATTTTCGATCTTTAACATCTTGATGGCAAGACAAAGCGAAAAGTCTTCTCTTCAACATTTTCATAGAAATAACATATTAACCACGTCCTCTGTTAAGTCTGGTAGACGCTTAGCCTTATCGTAAAATAATTGTAGGGTAAGTGTCGTAAGTATGTTATATCCGCCGACAAAAGTAAAAAAATTGTTAAATACATATTGAAAATCATCACAGGATTCCTTTAAACCTTCATCTCAATTTACTCCCCATTCGTTAGCTCTATCCATATATTTATAGCCGATTTTTGGTGAAAGTAGATCGAGAAATTATTTTGGATTTGCTGAATATTCAACCAAATCCACTGAATTTGCTAATAGCTTCGAATCGGCAAAAATTCGGTCTTGCAACAATTGTGTTCAAACTGAATCAGTGGTGTGAAAGCAGCTTAAGATTGACTAATCTCCGGCCGAATCCACATTAATTTAAGGAAGCAACGGATCAGAGAAATTACATCATACCTTTCACCCGCCCCTGCTAATAAAAAAAAGAGAGGCTACGCAAATTTAAAGAAGCATTGGTGGAAGCAAGTCTACCACCTGTACCCCCACAAACTCTTCGTACCGCGACAAAAATACAAATCCATAAAAAGGAGGCACACAAGGTGTGAACCTATTATACTGTTACGTCCCCGCGTCTATACGCCTTTTTTTTCAGTTCGACGCCAGGACGACGCACTTGAAAAACTAATAAATTCCTTAAAGAAAGAACACTGTGATCGTCCTGGTCGAGACTGATAAATAGTATAGAAATAAACACATAAATCTAATCAAGCCGTCGTGAATGTAAACTCTAAAATTCTTAAGATTAGACAGTTCAAAATAACAGATTGCGTCAGATACAATGAAGACCTTGTCCACAAGAAAATATACATCTGGCACCAGACCCCGTCCTGTTCAAGAGACACTTGAAAGGGAAAGTTAGATAGATCACTTTTCGAGTGCATTCTCGATAAGGGTGTTTGGATGCTGGACCAGGGCTTCATTGTTTTTCCGAAAACCGTTACAAACCGACGTAGTGGGAGGGCCCAAAATCCTGTATATATATTGGTGCCCTCCGCCACGAAGCTCAGTTTAGAAAGACAGTTAGAAAAGTTCAGTTAGTGAGAGTTAGAGTTAGTTAGAAATCCAGTAAAGGAAGGCAGTTAGTTAGAAATCCAGTGAAGGAAGTCAGTTAGTTAGAAATCCAGAGTAGAAGAGTCAGTGCAGTTTTTGAGTTAGTCAGTCAGCGAAGTGCCGATGTTCGTTACTTCAAAGTCATTATTCCAAAATCCTGATCCAGAACAATTCCAAATAACCTACAACCTCAACCTTACGTTGAATCAAAGTAAAATCTGATCAAGTGAGTAGTTTGAACGCGGGTGAGCGTTGAACAACAACAGTTGCATCAGAAAGTAACTAAGATTCACGGGAATCCCTTCAACGTCTAATCCGGATCGGAACGAAAAAGTCCATATAGAGAGTAATCAAGGGGCGGGATAGCGCCTGATGAATCTTGTGTGGACTCAAGTAGGGAAGATGCGGCGAGACTTATCATATTTTCCTTAACCCAGAGACTAAAAGAACTCACAGGCCTTCCAGTTGAAATGTTAAATGTGTTCCGAGTGTAACTTACAAAATCCGAGATACAGTGTAACAAAATTGTGCAATGTCAGTGTCAGTGAACTTAAATACAAGTTTGAAGAAGATTTTAATCAGTATCTAACTATTAATTAGCCAGACCTCATCTCTACCACAACCTTCATCATCTTTTCATCATCACCTTTCGATCATAATACGACTCAGCCCTATCCCGAGTAAATTGGTCTGACCATTGACTCAAAAGGGGGCAAAAGTCTCGACTATCGTGAAACAATTCGTAGCCGCACCGTTACCGTAAGCTCGAGGAGTGACACTTAGTCTTGACGTAACAATACAAAGCTAGCTGGGTAAATTCATAGAAATTATATTAGGAAGTAGTGTACGGCATGTACCCGCACTTTGAAAGGGTCTTTTTCGACAAATACTCATAGCAACAGATGAGGAGTTGATCTATCACTTTGCCATCGAGTATAGCTAGGTAACATCTATTTTAATACCGAGACATATTGTAATTTTTTTAATATAAAAATTAAAAATTTATAGGCCAACTTCAAGCGATGTGCTATTATTGCAGAGATATGGAAAATTGTCATGAAAGTAACCAGTGTCAAATACTTAACCTCTAATTCTGTTCATCATCTTCGACAATAGAACGAACCTGCCCGGTCCTGAGTAAAGCGACTGGCCCACTGACTAAAATACGAAAACTGTCCAGCAAATTATATCAAAAACTGGATTTATAGCACTTACTCGCAATTTTAGACATCATTTTAAAATGAACAACAATAACAAATATCTTAGTCAAGAAATAACAAAATTACTTAAGTATATGGTATAAAAGTATAAAACTGTAAGACTAAGTAAACGGATTTGCAAAAGTATTACCGAGTTCTGGATGTGAGAGTTGTCACTCGTATGACTTGTTGCGTGTATCTTTGATATTGACGGTACCGTGATTTTTGAAATTCTGACTTGTCCTCGGCGTCCTCGTGTTATCATTTCCTCCTCCAAATTGCACAGGGCAGACCTTGAGCCTTGGTAGGATTTTTTCAATAGCCACTCAGAGAGAAACGAAGGTGTTTCTAGAATTTTGGAAACAGTCCATAACTACCTAGTGCAAGCGGCATCCACGTACGTCATGGGGGATCGTTGCTTATGTTAACTCGAAACCGGTATGTTTTCGTCATCCATGCACAGCACGTTTTTCCTGATGGTAGGTTTAAATTTACGATGTGTTTATGGCTATTCAGCATTCGAAAGTAAAAGCTTGGAACGTATCTCCACCAAAAAATGAGGATTCCCAAAATCTTAACGACTGATTATGCTGAACAGATGATTCAACTCGGAAACATTCTTTATTGCAAGGGTAATTGTACTTCTCAAAAATAGTTTCTTGGTCACATCCAAATTGTAAATTCACCTATGCGTTTTCCTTGACGGAAACATAAAGATCCCACAATTCTATCTGCAAGCGCAGCATATCCGAATACTAGTGGAAAGTTGCGCAATTTGGACGTAGTAATACCTTTAACAGGAAATTCTTTTTCTCCGTTCTTGTTGGATAAAATAGCATGACTTTTTTGAGATTGTAATGTGGAAATCTATGCGACCTGTAACTTTCAAGTTTGACAGGCTGACTCATTGCATTTCAACCTATATTTACTGAATTTTTGTATGCCAGTGGAAAAATGTTGGAAAAAATGACATTGAAAAAAAGTTCCCCAAGAATGATCTAAATTGGGGATGATTGGGAGTTTCCCAATTCTATCAATTTCCTGTCGAGATCGATGTATCTTGTTCTAGACGCTGTCAATTTAACAGTAGTTTATGTCAGGTTTTCTACCACCTGTAACACCCATATTTGTTAAGTGTGCCGTCACAGTGATATGCAAAAAAGAAAAAAGGAACGTGTAGAATCAATCAACGTTAGAGAATACAGCCAAAGTTTCTTATTTAAAAACGATGGATGACTTGAAGGATAAAACTTTTTTATATTTAATTAATATGCCATGGCAATTCTGTTATCACATTGGCAAAATTGTTCTGATTAAAATGCTACCTAACACGATACAATTCCAATAAAATGTACTTATTTATGTAGGGGTAAACTCGTATTCCGGCATTTTTCGATCTAACGGTAGAGCATGGGGTAAACGGAAAGTCCAGCGAAATAGGATTAGCAGTTAACGTGCTAAGCAAATGTATAGTTTTCTCGCACAAAGTAATTTAATGGCTTGAGACTCTTGAAGCCCGCGAGCTAATACGCTTGTTTTTAAAAAACACAGGTACTAAGAAGGCAGAAAAGAGATCAATTATAATTTAAACCGAAATTAGAAGAAACGTAGGTGTAAAAACAAAGAAAAAAATAGTATCAATAATTACACTAGTTGAGACCGTAAGGTAAATATTATTACGCGAACTAAGCTTGGCTTGCTTTTTCTCACGCGTTGTGATCAACTAATTTGTCCGCATTTTCTTAATGTATGCAAACATATGTATCAATGACATGCTGAAAGAAGAATAGAATTCGTTTCTCCTACACAACACTATTCGGCTTAACGCGTTTTAAAACCTAAAAGTGCCTTTTAAGTTTTCGTTTACTATTCCGGAAGTGTTCAAGAAACAAGTTAAATCGAGATAAAATCACATGCATTGATCCGAAACTGTTCATTTCGTTTCGAAATTAAACCGGCAACAACGTAAAACAAAAGAACAACTGAGAATCGATGCGGCTCAAGAGATAAGGCTTGTGTATTGGTGAGGGAACACATCAATCCAACAAAAAAACTTTTTTATTTTAGGTTCTTTGCTAATGAAACTTTTGGTAACATGTGGATGTTTTTTTTCCGAAATTCTTTTCCATGTTTCTGGAAAAAGACAAGTTATCGAACTTGTATAGCATTTGATAGCAACTTAATAAGAAAAACCTTGTCAATTTAATAATAAAAGTTTCAATAGCAAAAAATAAAAAATAGAAAAGTTTTATCCTTGCATTAGTGTTTCAGCTAACCGAACTACAGATATTGCAATTATATCGGGTTCCTTCACTCTAAGTCCTTCTTTGTCTATTACTCCGTGTCCGTTCTGCATACGTCTCTATCGGGAAAATACAAAGATGGCCTGTGAACAGTCAGCCTAAACTTGTAAGATGCGACAAAACATATGGTTATCCACAAAATGTATAGAACCAATTTCGAGTAATTTACAGTTTAGAACCGATTACTGTATAAAACAATCGTATGTATATCTAGAGATGATTACAATCTCCAAAAGTTACTAAAAGTGATCATGCGACCCGCCAGACAAAAGTTGAGATCTTTAAAATTTATATTGAACTACGACGACATATTTTGATTATCTCAATGACCCTGTACCAGTCGCGTAACTACCTCAGCGTTCCATATTTAGAGCGTTCCGCGACAGGTGTCGAAACCGGTATGTCTTTCCTGCAGTGATGTTTCGACTCTCGACCCGCGAGCGAATGATAATGCGTGTCCCGATTGCATAACCATTTTGCAATGTCACGAGTGCATGTCGGGCTTTCTACAATCTCTGCAGACTCTGTCACTTGATTTCATTAACCGTAAATATGTGAAAACTTGAAATTCTACTAGCATTGTTAGAGAACGGTGCAGTGGGGCCAAGCATCATTACTCCGCAGCTGATCTAATTAACGATATTGCAGGATCGTGGGTGAAAGACCCTACAACGTTTAGAAATAGTCGTGGGGCATCCTGCATTAATCGGGTATTAATTAGAATTAAGAAAAATGGCGAATTAATGTATCTAATGCTAAGTCGAATGGAAACTGTTTTTAAAGGATCAAACCCTGCATTGCGTAATCCATTAGTTAAAATTACAGTGAATGTAGCAATATGGCCCCGCGGGGCGCGCCGCACCAGAAGGTTTCCCTTATATCGGCTCTTTGTTTGCAAGATGTTGTGAGCATAATATCACCCTTTCTAGATCTAGGCCGCGTGCAGGCCCCCGCTAACACCTAGGCAAACCTCTGCCACACAGAATCCTACACCAATTCCAGGCACCCCGGCGTACCGCCAGTGGGGCTTGGAGGCCCAGACCCCATGTACCAAATTATTTTGATCATTGCTTTGGTGAGCAATGTCACTTATAAGGCAGAAACGCGACAGCGTTCTCTCTTTGCGTGTCTTTTGAGGTGGTTTACACCGACACCAAGTAGCCGAGTCGCTCCGTTAGTCGACACGTCTTTTCGCCGCTCTCGCTTGCCAGGCGAGAGTTAAACAGCTTTGCTCCGGCGTTTTCTCATCCAAAATTAGGCAGAGATTTTTTTGCACTACTCGCCACCTTCGGGATACTGCCATGATACAAAATAAAAATCGTCATCGCAACCGGGCCTTGATGCCGGCTGCGTTTTAGCCAAATAAGCAAGCGTTCGAATTGGGCATGCATGCACTCATCCCAGCACCTGCACTGTTAGATGCGACCCTATCCTCCGAAGATGACAGTGTTCGATTTGACTAACCTGAGTTGGGGTGGCCGCCTGCCGAGCGAACTCGGACAGACGTTGCCCTTCTAGCAGCACGAGGAGGTAGCTCCGCCTGGTTTCACTAGAAAGTTAAAGTTACAAAAGTATTTATCGGAATGTTATTGGACGTTAATTCATGAACAATGTGGCTCTTCAATGTTGTCAAGTTCAATCTTCGCTTCATCCGCCAAATTAGCCTGAGTGAATATTTGAGAAAATTCTACAAGACATAGATCTTATCGTTAAATGTAAATACTATAAAGAAATATGTTGATGAGTATTCTAAGTACGAGTGGTTTACAAATATTACAAATAGCTTTACCAGAAGCAGCGTGTGAAGTCCACTGATGTGATTAAAAGTCGGAAACAATCTAATTTTTTGCTAACGAGAATTTTCTTATGATCTCCAATATTTCCTGGGAGTAGGGTTTGGGAGGAATGTGTTGCAGTAAGAAAAATCACCGATTGGCTGGATTATTAAGCAACACCTTGGGTGGAAAATGACGAATGATTACCCTACCGATTGGGTTGAAAGAAAAAACAAAGATGGGTAGAGTGAATCATCTTCCGGCGTCTACCAGTTGATAATCGTGGAAGTCTGACTGATTTGTCTGGCCGTCGTAAACTCATAAAGCTTGTAGATTTGGATGACAAACTGGCAAATTTAAATTCCCGCTAACGGTGTCTGGAAGGGCTTAAGCTCCAGGTTTCCAAAAAGGAAAGTTTGAAAAGATACACCTGCTGGCCTTGTAAGAATCTGATGAGTCGCAATATCAAATCGTGAAGCGGAAAACTATATCTCCTGAAGGGGTACATTGTATATCGACGTTAAAATACTAGTAACTATGTTCGTTAAATATTAAATGTGACATATAAGAACACCAAGAATGAGTAATTGAATGGAAAATTCGCTGTGATTCATGGCAGTGAAGAAAAACCCACTAGCCACTTCTTACAAAACGGAATCAAATTAGATTTACCAGAATTAATAGTTAGGTTACTTCGATTTATTAATAAACATTGCAAAAACATTAATACCAGAATACATCAAAATGCCAAGTGTCGATACAAAATCGTACGCCCATAATTGGTACAGCTGAAAGAGTTATGTAACAATTTAAAAGAAGCTGTAACAACAACAAATACCTTTCATATAGCAATAGAAGTAATCGACTTTGTGTATCTGTGTGTAGATAGTAATTGCAGTATTCTAATTTGGAACACGATTAAACTGGATAATCCTATTATGTTGGAGATTATAAAATGCTAGTAACAACGGGAATGCATAATAACAAGTCATAATAACATGCCTAAATAAGGCAATGGTAATTGTCTTGTCAAAACTTGTTCCATCACACAAAATCGCTCTTGTCGTCTCACTCGATAAATTTGCTTCGAACATGTGATACGTAAAATAACAAATTATTTTACCGTCCGCATAAAAACAAAATGAGGTAACGGAATCCAATGTTTTTGAAACCAACAGAAAACATTTCTAAATCCTAAGAAGATTTCTCAACATGGCCGAAGTTAAAATTTGTGGCAAAGGTACTACTGACTGTTACGAACATGTGGTACCATCGGTTTATATATAATGCGGACGTGCGAACCCAGCTATTTTTGACATTAACGGATTTGGATTTCCATACTCACTTCTGTCTTATTAGTACATGTTCCGTTCGAAAGTCGAGGAATTCAAAAGTCTAAAATTTGATTCATTTACTATTTCAACACATTTTGCATTCCCAAGTTCTTGGATTTTCGAGTCTCAATAGCAATTGACGTATAATAAATCTGCACTCGGACTGTCTGGGACGAGGATTAGACGGAACGGCGAATTTCCTCGTCCTGCATGACTCATGGGCCTTTCCGTGGGCCCTACGCTGTGCGCACGTGGGGCACCTGACAGCCACGAGCACAGCCATATAGGACTATGTGCGACGCTGTCAATTGTCTCTATCACCAACAAGATTTGGTATCGTCGCGGCCCCACCCACGTGTACACCCTTCTCAGAGCGATTTGGAAGCACTTGGCCAGGAAAAAAAGCATTAAAACAGTTAAACTCAAACCTCAGAGCAAGAAATTTAGGACTTGCACAATTCAAAATACTTAACCTTTTAAGCAAGAATCTTTGGAACTTGCACATTCATTATTTTTGGACTTACACCACATCATCAATAGTTTTTGTTTTCTAAATATAAATTTTCTTAACCGAGTTTTGTTTAGCGAGTTTTTTTTGTTTAAAACTCAAGCGAGTTTTGTAACTAAAAAATATTAACAGCTCCAATAACCCAGACTCTTAAGGCTGTCTTTAATTGAATTAAATCGGATTATATTTGAAGATTTTCATTTTTGACAAGAAGACTGCGCTTTAGCTATAGTACCTAAAGGCAGTAACGCCCTACTATTTCGAAGAAATGTAGCTACAGTAAGATGAGAACCCAATTCTGAAAGATCCTGATAGAGTTTGACATACAATGACTGTTGAAGCCCCAGCAAATTTAAGGTATTTTGCCTATTCGACCATAAGGGGGCAATAAACGACCCTAACGGTCAGCCCGGCCACATGGCGAAGAAAACGAGGAAAAATCTAATTAAAATATTTTACTACCTTCTGACGCGGTCAAAAACTTCATCGTCCAGCACCGGTAGGCTACCTGGAAAACGGACTCATCGTTTTCCAGGAATTCACGACGTCATACCACTTCCCACCCCATCTACACTCGTACAGGAATTTCCCAAAAATACAACCAATCACTGCATAGTCAATCCCTCATTAACGCCTTCATCCCTTCCATTCCACCCTCTACACACTTTTCCGGACATATCATTTTTTCGGAAGACGACAGATACATTCAAGCAGTCAAACTGAGACATTCAATCATTCGAGCAAATACATTCAACTATTCGAGCAGATACATTTAATCTCTCGAACTCAAACAGTCAAACATTTTTACAACATACAACAAAATTCAACTCTCTGAGTAGCCCTTCACGTCTATTATCCAGCGCTCAGTAGAGTCCTTCCGCGATCAAGTGTAAATTGTTTGTTATTGTTTTATAAGTTTGTAAGTTCTTTGTGTACGTTTAATAAATTATCACGTGTTAAACGAAACAATCTCCTCATTGGTGAAGCCTGAGGCATGGTCCATCTTCAAACTAACATTTGCTCCGTTCACGATTTATATCCGAACGGAGAGTGAACGACAGTTCACCCATTCACCGGACGCGCCGAACATACAATTCGGAAATTTCGTCCATTATTCTACAATGACAAAAAGATGTCATCTTCTCCGATTCTATTAAGCTCAGGGTGCATCCTCCACAGCCTCTCTGTACTTTCTGGGAGTGATGTATGTCAATACATGTAATACTCTGAAAGGTGCGTCTTACACTGTTAGCACCACGTACTTCCCAAGTTTTCTGAGAATTTAGGTCACAATTGGAGACAACCGAAAGGTTTTCGGCACGTTAGCCCGTTTCATTGACTTCAAACGATGTGACGATAATCAATCTGTGTCGATTGCGTGTTTGAAAAAGCACTTCGAATCCAAATGCGATATCATTTTCAACCGACCGATAACTTTAGGCTCTGGTCATTCTCCCATTCTTAAAATACATACCTATAAGTGCCGAAAATAGCAAACAATTACAAAGAATAACAGTTCAGGTGGCAATTCATGTTGCCCTGGCTCATATCTTGATACACCCTAAGACTGCGAAATTCTGTAGACAGAAAACAACGAATTACACAACGAAGCGTATCGACTCCGTGACCGAGTCTATAGCAATCCCTTGTTTCTTATTTCCCGTACCTATACCAATCCTTTTTTATAATCATTAACCGACACCAGTAATTAATTCTTAGCCGATTTAAGAAAAAAGGAGGTAAGTACTGTATTTGCCGACTTTGTATACACAGTGTTTTTACACATCAGGGACCTTTTCTCAGGATCGATAGTACACATCAAAGGATGGACAAGAACTAATATTCCTTAGTCCGCAACCCGCACCCCCATCGAGGCACAGTCCGATTTCGAAAAATTTTGAAAAGAATTATATGTCCGAAGAGGCAGATCATAGGGAACAGAGTTCGATTTTGATTTTACCGGAAGGCAAAATCTTATAAAAATGTTTATAAAAATGTATACATACCATAGGAAAGGAAGTTTTAGGTGTATAATTTATTACGTACCTAAATTTTTCTCATGTTATTCAACACCTGTTATATTACGACAAATCGAAATTGTTTGGAGTAAACAAAAATAAATGCTACGTAACGGCAGCAGTTGTAGCAATTATTTCTATTTTATAAACTTTGATTTCTTTTGATAGTATTAACCAAAATCGATTTTTCAAATATTTTATGTATTTCGTTTAACAGCGTATCTTGATAGGGGGTGGTTTGCTTAACCCTCTTAGTGCCAAGCATTTTACGGAGTACATGCGAAGAATGCACAGGCCGATTTAATACGCGCCCTTATATAAATAGCTTTATAAGGAACAAAACTCCGATTTGCTGTTGTTAAAATGTGATGGCACCAAAAAATCTGCCCTATCTTTTTGAATTTGCTCTGCCATTATTGACCGAGGTATTATTTTAAAATAATTTATGCACTGATTAAAACCAAATTTTGGAATAGAAGAAATCAGGAAAACGCTTCGAGTTTCACTAACTGACGCCAAAAAAAGTTTGAAGAGGAACCAAATGAACAGAAGGATGGTGTAGTGACAAAGGAAATAAGGACTAATGTTAGTTACACTCCATATGTATAGAATACTTTTTGGCAGGACGAACAAAATATTGACGAAAATGGTAATTCTTCTGCAAAATGTGTCAATGAGTCCAATATTTTGGATTCCTTGACAAAATCCAAACGATCTAATATGTCGTCAAGAATAAACAAAGTAAATTGGTGTTGAGCTGGTTACGTCTGGTTAGGGATAAATATTTACGCAACCTCGAGAAATACGGTTGGTCGTGATTGGGTGCTTGAAATTTAAAGTGAAAACTGATATAGTATATTTGGAAAAATGAATGTAAAAAAAGCGTGACGGAAACTTCTGACTTGTTACGATCTGGGTGACGAATAGCTGCCTGTAAACACTCGAGAAAATTCTAAAATCCAGAAATCAATAACATGGGATGGCAGTAGCGGCTTCTTCTTATTACAAGAGAATATATCTAAAATCGGGAGAATTTCTGATTTGGAAATGATGCATACATAACGAAGACAAAGGAGAATTCATATCGCTGTCTCTCCTGACCATTAGGCGACGCGGATAAAATGAGACAATTTACTTACTATTGGTGCGTTCCACGTCAAGTGATCAGGGTCTTTGCAGTCATGTCACGGATTTTGATAAAATTTTAATATGTTGTAGGTAGCGTTGAGATAAAAAATCCATTTGAGGGAATTTTCAAAACAATCAATATTTTTTAAGTTACAGACAGTCAAAGTTTTCTGCACAGGTTTTTTTGAAAATTTATAACTGTTAATCCAAAGTAGATACAGAAATTAGCAAAACACCAGATTATTCAGAAAGCCTCAAAGTTTTAGAAAAAAATTATGAATTTAATGCAACTTGTTTCTAAATTGTTGAAAAAATGTTATTAATTATTTAAACTTAAATTTCGTCGAATATGTATCTTCAAACATTTTTTTTCATTATTATCGAAATGTCCTCTAAACATAACTTCCAGTCGCATCTCTGCTTTCGGAATAGTTTTCGAGTTATGAATTTTTATGCGCCGCGGTGCCTGTATTTGGCGGGCTACTTCGCCCATACCGCGACGTAGATAGCAGCCGCTATTGAAACAAAGCGTTGATCAATGCTCTATTTCATTCTCATTACACAGTATACCTGCAGAAAACGATAGCTTAATAAACATTTGCCATGCATTGTGATAGTTATACTTTAAATGTGACTGATTTTCTGATATTCTCTAAATGTGTTTTCAGCCTTACACGTGTAAAGTGTAGAAGTGTATAAATATACGTACATGTACGTATGTCATTTTTGAGTGTTTTATACAGATTCGCTGACTTAATTGAAGACAATATGTTTTCCAATATCGTTGCAATCCCTTAAAGCTGTCAAATCACAAGTGGTGTGAAAACCATATCCGTCACATTTCTAATCATGTGCGGGATGAAAATTTATATTTCGAATTCGGGGCATTTGCAATCTTTGCGATATCGAAATAAGGAGACGGAATGTGGTAAGTACGATTAATATTATTCGTGGAAAAGAAGCAGTTCCAAGTACATATTTAGAACAAACATTAGAATCGGACGTTAAAAGTGAAGCAGCCTCCACTTCTAAAATTATTAGTTTTCCTGAAGTAGATAGAACTCCGACTACATACATGTTTTATAGGAAGTCTTTCCAAAATTTTGAGAATCTCCCATACAAGTTTCGAAATTAAAAACACTTGATCAAAAGAAACAATACATAAGGCAACTACAAATTTCCATAAAAAGGAAAATAATTGCTACAGATTCAAGTAATAATGAAGACTCTGTCGTCCTTCAATTAAAAGAAAAGTTTTGGAAGTCAACAAATACAGCCACAAAAATGCAGATTTTATCAGTGCTTCCCATTAGTTGGTCGTTAACGATGTTCATCATATTCTATATGAACTGAAATATTATTTCTTGAAAAACAAAGCAAATTGCAAATAGTAACAAAATGAATGGCAAATGTTTATTAAGCTATCGTTTTCTGCAGGTATGCTGTGAAATGAGAATGAAATAGAGCATTGATCAACGCTTTGTTTCAATAGCGGCTGCTATCTGCGTCGCGGTATGGGCGAAGTAGCCCGCCAAATACAGACACCGCGGTGCATAAAAATTCATAACTAGAAAACTATTCCGAAACCAGAAATGCGACTGGAAGTTGTTTGGAGGACATTTCGACAATAATGAAAAAAAATGTTTGAAGATACATATTCGCCGAAATTTAAGATTAAATAATTAAAAACATTTTTTCAACAATTTAGAAACAAGTTGCATTAAATTTATAATTTTTTTCTAAAACTTTGAGGCTTTCCGAATAATGTGGTATTTTGCTAATTTCTGTATCTATTTTGGTTTAAGAGTTATAAATTTACAAAAAAACCCATGCACAAAACTTTGACTGTTTGTAAATTAAAAAATATTAATTGTTTTGAAAATTCCTTCAAATGGATTTTTTCTCTTAACGTTACCTACAACATATTAAAATTATATCAAAATCCATGACATAACTGCAATAACCCTGATCACTTGACGTGGAATGCACCTATTGTAGTAAGGCCTGTCCAAGCTTGCACGAGTCACTTTGGTACGCTAAATAGGGTTTAGGTAAATGTTACTTTTATTTCATCTTAACCTATACATATTTACAAACTTTGGTGTGGCGCTAAAAACTGTGAACACCTAAAAAGAAATAGACAGAGTAACTTTTTGAATTTCCTTAATGAATCTACTGCCAGGGGAAACCACAATCATTCAGGCTAAGCTTTTCTTTTTGTTTTTGAGTTTCCGTTCTTTTTTTACTAGCTTACCAAAACTCACAAAAATAATTTCAAATACAAGAAATTACTCTACCAGACTTGAGTGTAAGCGGTCGCACACTTTTTTCACGACAAAATCGTAAGAATGCCATTCTTTTTATCCAACAAAGGCAAAACTCCTTTAATAAGCTAACAAACTTTGAGGTGCCATAACTTCGATAAATTTCAAAAATTTTGAAGCGGAACGTTGATCAAACAAGACCGAAAATTGTTACTCTATTCTATTGTTTTGCGATTAGAAAATATTGATTTCCTGCTTGATTACTACTAACGTGTGGATCGTACTTACAGGTATTTTATCCGGAAATATCCTGTTCTGATGTGTGAAAATCATTTGCATAAAGGTACGTGTAAGGTCACGGTTTTGCGGAAGTATTCCAGGAATATTTTACACTTTGTAGGTATTCCCCACTAAATCTTTCCTCAATCAACACTACTGAGCCACGAATAACGATGAATTGTGGTCAACTTTTTATATTCACAGCCTTCATATGTTTAGGAGTAAACCTTGAAATTTGACAATCCTTGGAATATTTTAGTGTTACTCTAGACGCTGTAGAATCCTGTCATTTAAGCCATCATAGTTAATCCACTTAAAAGCATTAAAAATACAAAGGTATGAGCCTAGTACAATAGAACGTGTCTTACAAGGGGGGCTACGAGTTCGATCAGTACTTTTTACACAAAATTAGTCTCAAATAGGGGGCGGGGGTAATGAGTATAAGGGCCCTGTAAAACATGAACGGTATATGGCCAGCCGTTTTTGTAAAAATAACTTAAAATTTAAATTTTGATGTCAACGAATCGAGTCCAACTTTGTTTTACCATAGCACTTGATATAGGAAATCAAAAATTCATATAAAATTTGTTTACTAGTGCAATAGTGTTAATAAAAGCTGATTGTTAGCAAATTGTTGCACGTTACTGTAAAATTTTTTATTCAATGTAATTGATATTAAGCATTTACGGTAAAGTACAAATTAGTGTACAGCTTCAACATGATACTATTGCTATAAATATATTTACTTAATTAACAAAAAATCATTCAGAAAATGATGTCAATGCATTTATTAATAATTCAGCTTATTACTGGATTAATGCATCTGTTGGTCCGTTTTTTACGAAAGACGGATGTAAAAAGACACCTGTATTGTCAGCGCCTTCAGTTTAAATACTTCGGGATGATCGACATTAAAACAAGTTGTTTTAGTGGAGTAAAAAAGGGGCTTCTGACTTTACGTAATGTAGTTCTACTAAATATATTGTATACACTTCTAGGAGCACTAAAATTTCAATATAGGTGCATTTTAGGTCCAATAGTTTTAGAATTTCACGTGCTATGCCAGAGATTTTTAAACACTTTGCAAATACCGCAAAATATTTCCAAAGAAATATTTTCAAAATATTGAACAGTTTGAGACAAACCCTTGAACGCTATTTTACATTTGCACTTAAATATCTTCGAAAATGTACCCTTGAACTTTTTATTTTTTTTATAGCAATATCAGAATGTTCTCGAAACGTGACAGGCGTCATACTTGAACAAAGGATAGTATTCGAGTTGGGAATTTTTCAATGTTGCAACATTCTGTTTTTGGCTCAAGATTCTGCCCGTACCGTCATACGTATACCTGACGTTATTGGGAAAAACCCTTGCACAATGGTATTAGTTTCCAAGACCGAAAAATGATCAGATTATAAATTCACAAAAATTATTCAAATTTGTAAAAAGTCATTTCATTAATACCTCGTTTGCAAATTCCACAAACGAGAAATACAAGGATCAAGAAATATTTCGCAGTAGTTGATGTACTACAGCAAAATAAGTTCCCGATACCCGATGTCGTAATACTTCCGACTAAAAATGAAGTAGTCGTAAAATTGTATCATTTTTAAATACAAATGAAGCCTCAATTATTCGAAATCGGCGTTAATGCACTTTACATACAAATTTTAAACATGCATACATTGAAGATAATAGAGCAGTTGTAAAATAAATATAATATAATTCTACGCAATAATAATTTAATTATATTACATTTGCCGTAATGATTGAATTATATTATAATACAGTGATATTAATATTATCATACATGGAATTCGCAAAAAGCTATATTAAACTTACTGTTATACATTGTTTATTAAATAAACAAGTGCTAAGAAAGAACCTTAATTCACTTTTACTATTATTCTGTGAAGTTTTTACGATAGATTAAATCATGAGCCTAATTAATGTTTTATTTTTTTGTTAACACAATATGGTGGATGGTCTTAAAAGAAACAAAAAGTTATTCAATGGCATCGATATCAAAACAAATAATTGAAAGAAGGATACTATCGTCCTCGAAGCAACCACAGCCGTTTTTTTCTACACTCTACGGCTGCTGACAGACGCGAGCACCGCGTGGCGTCATCAAATAGTAGCCCCCATGTCTTTCGCGGTGGGACCAAGGTACATATGTGAAACCTGTTATTCTTTACCATTTTAGGAATTTGTTTGTATGTGGTTTTACGGCTGGAAGGGTTCAAGGGCGGGTACGGGATTAATGGGGTTCTGTGGTACGTCTTCGATTTCCATGGGTGTCTCGTTGCAACTACGCAATCAACAAGTCTTAACTATCACCTAGTTACTTATTCGCAGCCAAAAGAATGAAATGGTGCAACGAAAATTTCTCAGTCCCACTGAAATGCAACAGAAGTCACTAGACAATTTTCAAAGCCCTCCTTTTGACTCTTATATGACTGTACAGTATTGCAAAATGCAAACAAAGCTTTTGTCAAATATCCATTTGAAGTTAGATAATTAAAACTTGAAAATAATGCCGTCCTACATATGTGGTACTGTCCCAAACATTAGTTTTAACCCTGAGCTAAAAAACATTGACTGTACTTATTATTTTTAATTACGATTTTATTATACAGTATGAGTTGAAAAGTATTACTTACAATAATTTTCAAATGCCTGCACGTTGCCACCCTCCGTCAAAGTCCCCTGATGGGCATCTGTGAGTGTCATTTGAAAAGCGTGCATCGTCGAAAACATCGTGTTTGTTTCGAAGTACTATACAGGGTGGAGCAGAGGAAACGCATGGTTTTCACTATTGAATGACTGGGACACGGTTCGGTAAAAATAATAAACACAAGCATAAAGTGATAGCTTTTTTAATGCAGTTTTGAAATATACATACTTTAATTAGGTTCGAAAAATAATGTCTTGGAGGTGACGTCCTTCCTCTTGGAGAATAAGTCGCATATCGACAAATCGGGTGAGCGAGGGGGCCAGTGAAGGAGGTCCTTCTTTTTGTGGGGATATTTAAAATCAAGAGTTTACATGAACAAGCCTCGCACAATCGATGACCTGAAGAATTCCATTCGTCAGGAAATTGAAGCCGTGCCGAATGAAATGTTGGAGAGAGCCGTGCGTAACTTTCAGGAGAGGTTCCAAATTTGTATCCAGCGAGAAGGACGTCACCTCCAAGACATTATTTTTCGAATCTAATTAAATTATGTATATTTCAAAACTGCATTAAAAAATCTATCACTTAATGCTTGTTTTTATTATTTTTATCAAACCGTGTCCCAGTCATTCAATAGTGAAAAACATGCGTTTCCTCAGCTCCACCCTGTACATGGCCACAAACGCTACAGTTCAACGCTTTTGCTTACATACCTCGGCTTCAGAAAAGACATACGAAGCTACTGTTTGTTGACTTATATATTACATGCGTGCATCTACCTATATTGTAAGATTGATTGTCGTTCCGTTTGACTAGTTTCGTGAATCAGCATCAATACACAGAACGACGTAAAATGTTACGCTTTATCGCACATTCCGAGTACCAATGGCATGATGATGTACCTAGATTACCGTGAAATACTTTTCAATGTCGAACGGTATAACATAATAAGAAATTAATGATTTGTTTTCTATTATTATCTGTAAGGTCTTTCATAGAAATATTTTCCATTACCAAAAGTAGGTAGTTAATCGGCTCCGCTGAATGTTTAAAAATGAACTAAATCATCGGCATTGTTATATTTCCGTACCAGGTTATATAACGACTACAACGATTTCGCAGTCCCATTTTATTATTATCATTTCGGTGAAAATGTTAAACTGGAATATACTTAATTGGCGGAAACTATCAAACACTTAATTAACAAATTTTTACACATTTAATACTAGTTTACCGAGGCGAGTTAACTGGACTCATTTACGATTTGATTGCTTTATGTGTAGAACAACTTAAATAGTTTGTATAGACATATGTTGGTTTTTAATAAAATTATGAAATGTATACAAATATTAATACCTTCTCCTTCTCACTTCTTAGTTCCAAAAATACATATGGTGCGTTCCACGTCAAGTGATCAGGGTTTTTTCCGTCATGTCACGGATTTTGATAAAATTGTAATATGTTATAAATAAGGTCAAAAAAGAATACCCATTTGAAGGAATTTTCAAAACATTAAATATTTTTTAAGTTACAGGGAGTCAAAGTTTTGTCCATGGGTTTTTTGAAAATTTATAACTCTGAAACCACAATAGATACAGAAATAATAAAAATACCAGTTGATTCAGAAAGCCTCAGAGTTTTAGGAAAAAAATATAAATTCTATGCAACTTGTTTTTAAATTGTTAAAAAAATGTTTATAATTTTTTAGACTTAAATTCCGTCCAAAGTGAGTCATCAATTTTTTTTAAACATTTTTTTTCATCATTATCGAAATGTCCACTAATCGTCAATATCTTCTAAATGGTGAGATTGACGGTAAAAATATAAGAGTCCTTTTTTGTAGAGAGTTCAATTTCCTATAAAATTATATATTTACTTTTGGAAATCGGTAAAGTTATGAGCAAGATATGAATTTTTTTCTAAAGGACTGCGTAAAAAATATAAAACTATAATGCGGAGGACCTTCCCATTAAAATTAATAGCTCAGCTTTGCTGAGAGTTTTCTAGAGGTGTCTACGAACCAATTTTTCTGTGTAATTTAAAAAAAAATAGTCGATTTTTTTGATCCACCCTAGTATATACATAAACACTTGAGAGTGTAACGTACAAGTAAACTACTATCAAAACTGTAATTTCAAGTGCAAACATGTAAAGGAACGAAACGAATGAATTCTCCCCTTTTTTCTAAGTATCTACAGTTTTAAAACGTGAAAGTATGCCATAAATAGATATAGATTTTACGGGAGCTTTAAACTCATCACCCCCTGCTCCTTCAGTCCTCTTTCGTTCAAAAAATGCTGACCGAATTCGTAGCCCAAAAGTAATAAATCTAGAAGTAAAAATGTCATGAGGGATAATTGCAATATTTAAAGTTTTAATTCTAGTATGTTACTCTGAGTAGAGATTTTGTGCAGTTCCGTACGTTCATCTACAATCTTTTGTTTGCCACAAAAATCTAAAATCTGCCATTGGAGATGCGTGAAGCAAATCTTATTACACTTGGTGTAACCAACGTACACCTGAACGACACATCCTGATTTATATTATTAGTATAACTTCCTTATTCAGTAGTATCAATATTGATCATAGGCCAATAAGTCCTAGTCGATTCAGGGCAAGGGTCACCTTTTTCCTTTAATATTAGCCATGTGCTCAAGGATCATATTCGCGACTTACAAAACATATTTCTACTTATATGTATACATATAGCATTAGCTCATAAATGGGTTGTTCACATATCGACACCTAGTTCTCATCACTCTGTACGTGAGAACTACACGCAGGCTTTGTAATCAATGTTTCACATTATTCTCCGCGTACACTCTCATTCATTTATCACAATATTTTATTTAGTGTATTTTAATGTATTAGACTCAATACAGTACTTGTGATGAAACGGTAGTAACTGTATAAACATAATTTTTTTTAGATAACACCTTCTTTCGATTTGATTATAATTTCTTAACCTTATTGGGGCTATACATCGTATGACACTGCGGTCACAAGTTTGTTTGCCTTAAAGGGTTATTCCTAGTCAGCAGGTTCAAAATTATCGATTTTTAGTATGACATCTCTAGAATATTTCCGGAAAGTTTCACTTAAATCGGCTAAAAATTGGGGGAGCTACGCTGGTTTGAAGAGATATCGGTTAGGGAACATTTGATGCGCAAATTGCGCGGAGCTAGTCTCGGACTGACTTGTCTCTTTTTCGAAGGTCAAAAACAGCAAATATGGTAATGGAAGAGGCATTTCACTCTTTTCGGACCACATGAGGGTGGAGTTTTGCCCGAAGCACCCCTTCATTTTTGGCCCTACACTCCCATAATGGGAAAAATGCATATTATATGTAAGAAGTGATTTTTGCTACGAGAAGAGAGTAGTAAGTCAAAAGTTGAAGTACAAATATCTGCCAGGAAATAAGTGCGAATAACGGCGACCAGAAGTAATTATTACTACTTCAGCGATACTTGTGCGCTCTATGGATCCACATCTAAAAGTTACGCGAGCTACGAAAAACTTTCAAAAGTGTCAAAAATCGGGACCGAAGAAAAGGAAACAACATTTCAATCCTAAAGCGTCGAAGAGAAACGACAGCGCAGTTTTAGTGCGTCCAAGAAAAAAACACGAAAGCAGGAGAAAATCGACGTGCCACAAAATACCTCAATAGAATACAGAATTTTTAATTTTATTACGGAATTTTTCTACAATTGTTTCATTTGTAAAGTGCAAAACTGGCGAAAATGATATAAAATTTGAGACTGCAAACAAGCGAGGACTTGGTTTCAAAATAACAATGATATGTGAGACACCTAGTTGGCTAAAATTGACTACGAGCGAATTCATAATGTCGACCCTCGAGCTCAAGGAAGTACAAGAGGCAAGAATGCATTGCAGGTAAGAACAAATTGATGTTTTAGAGGCTCTTTCAACAGTAGATGAAGCACAATATATGCCTGGAATCGAAGATTCATTTTAAGGTACGAAGTAAATACGTTATCACCCTTAAAACTAAACTGAAAACTTTAAACGCGATTTTCTGGAAATCACTTTTTACCAAAAGTTACAAATCGGTGAGCAAGATATCTCGAAAACTGCTGTACCGATTTGCACGAAATTTTGCATACTTATTCTACATCTCAAATACTGGTCGATGAACGAAGGAATTTTATTTTTGATGAAAAGTAGATTTTTTATGAACAAAAGAAGACAAACTTTAACACGAAAAATTCGTAATTTTGCTTCCAACGTTAGTCACATTGTCAAAAATCAAGTTTTTGTAAAATCCTTCGTTCATCGACTAGATCAATTCATACGAAAGCTAAATCCGTTTGAATCTTTTATTTCAGATTATCTAGTATTGAGAAATCGTGCTCACCGCCGAGCGCCTCCGAAAAAACCTGTCGCTGGAAAATAGCTATAGTGGTTACAGTTTAAGATATTTTTATTGAAAAAATTATGGAAACATCTTTGATAGATATACATTATGATAGGCTATCGATCAAATAAAAATACCTAACAGTTTTTTCTATTTTAATTCGCAAAAAATACGTTTTTTTCGCCTTCCTGATGATTTCCAATTCCGGTGGCACTTGCGCTCAAAAGTTTCGCAATATTAACAAGAATGGGAAAATTCTAGTACTCTGTTACTCACAATATGTACTACCTCACTTATATCACACAATTGAGGCACGCGAGAACCACAAAGAAACATCCGAACTCAACGAGACTGGAAACATACTGCCTTATCTTTTTGTACTTCTACTGCCAACCGTGGTAAATTACGGTTCATTTAAAACATTTAATTTACATTTAATGACACAACCTTCTGATTTGATAATCGAAAATTTGTCAAATAAATAAATGCCCACAGCGTTGACACGCCCAACTCTACCGCTGATACGAAATCCCATCTCAACTTATAATCTTAGAATTGATAATGTACCCAATGACTTCTGTGTTTTGATAAACAAAAGTAAGTATTTGCTAAACTGTTCACAAAACCTAGATAATTTATTATAGTATGTAAAGTGCACTATGAAGATGATATGAACAGGTTATCATGAAAACGCAATTCCGACCTAACTCAAAATTGTAAATCAAAATAATCCAACGACTTTTCTGTTAATTATAGCATGTCCATCAACAACAGGGTCATAAATATCCGAAAACAATGGACTCAGAGCTTGATAATTCAAGTAAATTCACCGCGGATCAATGCGTTTCAGCCATGCAATAGCGAAAGAGGTGAAATAGATAATATTCTTACCGCACACTAGTAAAAAAATTTTCATATTTTTACAGTTTAAAGGTAGTCATTTTAAAGTTTACACGATATTTGAACCACGCATTCGTGATTGTATAGAAGACTTGAAAAAGAATTAATATCCTTTACATAAATATACAGTGGCGAAAATTATTATCCCAACACTTTTTTTTATAGTTTCAAAAACTAATACTTAGGTTTTTATGAACATACAAATAAAAAACAGGGCACTTATCCCATAAAATAAATCATGAGTCTGAATACATTTAGAGTAAGTGAATATACTTTCAGACATATTTACCATTACTTAAAAGAATTTTTATTTATTTTTCTGATTCCTCTATTCTTTTATTTCAACAGCTTAATAGTTTTTAATTTGAAATAAAAACGCTCCACAATACATCTAAGGCGCAAAATTGAATTGACACTTACACCAGCAGTATTCAATATTGCAACATACTATCATGTTCTTAAAGGAAATTTAATGCCATAATAAATCAAGTGAACTATAGACTAATAAGAATGAATGTCACGTACATATGACGTCTGAAAATTGGCTGAAACATCGACCTGTAGTTTATTTGAGTTTTCCTTATTTTATCCGGACGAACACGTCAAGAGGGAAAGAGAATTGAAGTGGGAAGTTGAAAAGCAACAGAAAACGACATAACTAGCATTCCGAGTACGAAGCAGGATAGAGGAAAACGTAGAGATGTAAATTTCACTTTCTCACCGGTCATTATAGGTAGTTGACGTACGAAAAACTTGGAATTTATCCTCATATGCATTAGCCTTGAAAGTCTGGAAATGTTAAACGTTTTGCGTCTAACCCATTGTTAACTTAACAAACTCTACAGTGACACAAATTTCACAATGGTTTTGTTTTAATCTACAGTAATTTATATTTTACATTTAGAAATATAGCGCTCAAAATAAATAAGAGCCATTCGCTATTTGATTTATTCTCTATATAATTTGTAGCGCCGTCGGACGCTACCCGAAAACCCTGATTGCCGCGATTGGTAATCTTTAAGTTTTCTAAATATTGCCAACTGACACTGGTGTTGGATCAACGTGTAATAGTACTTGTTAAACTGTACTGTGGTACAAACAACTTATAATTTTTAATGTATTAGTAGGATAAAACTACTGTGTCTTATAATATGTTGATATTTAATAATTCCGAGTAGTGGACTCTAGTATGAAAACTATAGTCTGACTTTGAGTAATTGACTCTAGTATGAAAACTATAGTCTGACTTTGAGTAATTGACTCTAGTATGAAAACTAGAAGTCGGAAAGTTGCTAGAGCAGTTCTAAGCGGTTTGACTGATTTTTTGTATCTGTCCGGTATGACGAGTCAAGGTCCTTGCCGAACTTCCCTCCACCTTGGTACGTGGGGGTGGTTCAGAGGAAGGAGTGCCTTGATGCCAATTTTCTTCGAAGTGCTGGGTACGACTTGACAACCCTGGGATTTTTCCCGAGCTGACGCATCCTGCAAATTTGGCGGCAAACGGGGTGCACGTAGTCAGGACTTGGGCCTGGTTGTGCCGTACCTGGACGTAACGGTCACGGTCGATGCACACGGTTGAAGTTTATGATGGTAGTGAGAATTTGAAAAGCTAAGATTTTGAAGGGTACTGGTATGAAAATGAATTTACTTGTACATGCTTGATAATACAAATATAAAATGCTTTCAAATGATTAGCTTTCCAAGTACAGCATTGAAGGATGATTTTTACGTGTAGATTTCAATGTGATATGAAATTGTGCAGTACCGTTACGTCCAAATGTTAGAGGTGGCTAGTATTGTATGTTTCGACAGTTAACCTTTACTCTTAGAAAAGAACTGTAGGCTTTTAAAGTATTTTGTATGAACGCTACATAATTAATGATTTCCTTTAAAGTGTCAGGTCTAGTTAGGAGACAAAAAAAACGTGATATTTAGAACTTTTTTTTATGAAGGCCATAAGTTATTTAGTATTTATATTTGACACACTTATAAATGTATGTTTAATGAGGTTGTAAACAAATTGTTATTAGAAAATATTGAAAATTGAAAGATGTCCGTTTTGCCAAATCATTTTTTCACCGATTTCGATAATCAAAAATAAAACAAAAATTAAATAACTTGTTCTTACTCACTGCGCATTTAGTCCGCAACGGGAGGATTTTAAAAAATATCAATTAGCAAATGAATGGCCGACATTCAAAATAAGGTTACGATTTGTGTATGACTTGTCTTTGTTGAATTAGAACAAAAGTATGTATTGAGAAAAAAGGCTCTGATCACGGACTAACTTTTTATGTGTAGAAAACGGCTGTACAAGTTGAAAGCAATTGAGCGAATAGTTTCAGCGATATGTTGGTTACAGATTTTGAAATCGTGACTTTGAGAGAAACGCGTGTAAAGCTTCAAGTTTAGTTTATCTTACGAAAACATGCTTGTTTATAAACTTATAACGAATCATTTATTCCAGGGCCAAATAGGGATTCCTCTTTGGTCGTAGAAATTTCCGTTACATGTATTTGTTGCTGGCGACGTAACATTCTTGCTTCGCGTGTAGACTGGTTAGCATGGCAATCAACTGTCTTGATACGCGTTGCATATTCAGTTTGAACTTGCGGTAGAGCAGCATAGTCGTGTTTGAAAGATGTTATTTCCCTGTTTGCAGAAGCACGAAATGTAAATCTCGCGCCAGACCCCGATATTGCACAAGAGAAAGGGAAGATCATCCTCTTCACTCGAAAGGGAAGATTTGTCAGATTCTTTTTCAAATGCATTTTCATTAAGATTGTTTTGGGTGATAGATGCCTTCATTGTTTCATCGTAAAAACGTTACAAAACAAACGTAGGGGGGAGGGGAGTAGGGGAGTACCAGTAGGAACGGTCGCGCCGTTGGGCCCAACGGAGCCCTCTGATTGGCTATTGTTTTTCGCTAATAACTTTAAGAATTCGACTATTACTTCGGAACAAATAAAATATATAAATGGTACCACTATTTTGGAACAGAGGGAGTGTCTAATTCATACGAAAGCTATTCTCACAAACAGCAATTTATTTGTGACTCTGTACAGCATAAATTATAAGTGTAATATACCTTACATTGCTATACTATATACTTACCGTAAATAATACCATTGAACAAAATATAATGTATCCATTTCCACAGTAAAGAAAATCTTTCCAATATATTCGAAATATAAGTTATATAAGTTGTACGGAACTTGCAGTATCTCGAAATACATATATGTACCATATAGTATAACATTTCATACAACATGTGGACCGTATTGTGGTACACATTTGTACCTTCGTTAATCGCGTCATAAACCGATAAGTTCGTAAGCGATCATTTAAGAAAATTGTTCTTGCTCAGCAAATTAATTAAGATTCAAACATTGAACGATCGTCACTGTCATGTATTATATTGGTGTAAATTTGATACGTATGTACATACGTGTCATATATCATAAGCAAATGTCAATAAACGAGGTAAGCCAAAAATATGGGGCGTAATAACTCAGGCATCAAAAATTCAGAACGTATGTACATAAAATAACATGTGTGCTAACGGTTGTATCTGGAATTTAATTTCCTATCACCATGGTGTACATTAAAATTATCTGAAAGTCTCGAGACACTGACGCGTGTTTGTTGCTTAAACATGCCTTCTGTGATCTATAATTATCTGATACATCAATAGCAAGTTCTTACAGGAATTCGACATTCAGTCTTATCACGCAATAACATCGTCATATCTGAATGCAAAAAATAGAAATTTCAGCATGACTGTACAATTTTTATTAAAAGAAAATATAAGATCATACTTTAACAGCTAATTTGTATTTTATTTGGCCTGCTAAATTATTTCACTATTACAAAACAGATTAGAAATATAGAATTTAACTAGTGACGTATAGTTGAGCAACACATACAATACAATAAATACATACAATGATTGGAAGTATTGTAAAATTAAATTTAACGTAATAATGAATTTGTTCGCAATGGTAAGTCATGTTTTGTCAGAGATGTGTCTTAAGTTTACCATGGTATTTAGGGAATTTACTAATTACATATCAATGGCAAAATAACATGAAGAGTTGATCCTCAAAAAAGCATCATAAATGCAAAGATATGGATCAAGTACTATACAAAGTGATGTCACTTTAGAATCGCTTAAGCATTAACATAAATTTCATTATACGAAGTATTTTAAATCAAACAAATATTAACAAGTACATATAAGTTATTGTACAGCTACGGCACAATAGTACCACTAAATAAATATATTCAATTAACTAAATTTCCCAAAAACTAATTTCTAGTTATTAAATTAATAAACCGGTTTACTGTTTTATTAAGTGTACTTGGTGGAACTTATTTCTAATTCAACAAATTAACAATCCAATCCAGATGTGTCTGACAGGAAATTACACATGCATATTCTTATGTGTTTCAGCCATTGATGTTAACATAAATTAAACAGAAACGATATTAGATATTTAGAAGATTTTCATTCGTTACAGTCAAATGCCCAAATTATACTCTGTTTTAACAACTGTCTTTGATAATACATACAGGTATTTTTCACGTTCCAAGCTTCGCAAAAAACAGGCCACGGAGTTCATTTAATAGTGCAGTAAACAGATTTCTTAATTACAACAATTTGCACTTGCTCATATTTCTTTGATTTCAAATACTTCATATTATGAAGTTTATCTTAGTCAACAATCGAATCCAAAGTCACACCACCTTGTACTAGTCTCATATCTTTGCATTTTTTTATGCACTTTCTAGGATATTACTTTATGTGTAAAGTTGTGTACAATGCAAACTGCAGTAATGAAGACATGTTTACAGAACTTGTGACTATGTACTAAACAAACCTTGTAGAAATTCGAAGAGACGTTTTGACATGTATTGAAATTTAAAATATTAAATGCATTTTTACAACAATTTAAGAAGCCATTGACTAAAATTCATAAGTTATTTATGGCACTTGAAGGTTCTCTGAATTATTTGTTACCAACTTCCACGTCTGTAGTAGTTAAGGGGGGAACACCTTCCAGGCAACAGGTTTTTCAATGATGTTTTACAAAAAACTGAGAGTATTTATTGCATTCAAAGAAATAATATATTGAAATTGAGGTTGAAATGTATGCACACAAATTTGTTTATAAGAAAAGAAAACAATATGGCGGAGCTACAGCTGCTCAAATTTGGCTCCTTCAATTCGCGCGGGGGAATGCCCAGCCTCTTGTAGTCATGTGAAATCAACCTACCAAAATTGTTCCATTAGAATAAGTTATTTCGCATTGCATGAACCTACTTTTAATGAAAAAAAAAGAAAATTGAAAATTTAGACACAAAAAGAAAAAAAATACACTCTTTTCTTCAGAAACGAATTGTTGTAAACGATATTTTTAGTTATAATTCATGCAAACTTTTAGGTTTATGCAAAGGCCAATACATTGAACAATATCTGTGGAAAGTTTCAAGTTGATAACTCAATTACTTTTCAAGTTATTTTCCCCGGCGCGGAAAAAACATGTTTTGAGAAAAACGCCAATAAAGTTTTCGTTCTTGTAAGGACTCGTTCGCGTTTTGGGTGAAAACGCCAATGCAACGTTCAAGTAAATCATCCTGTGACAAATCTTCATATATTGGCAGTATTTTTTTGTACGTCTTCGTGCAGTGGAGCTGGATGTTCATAAGGAATATTGTTGGCTTGTGCAGCGTTGTATTTACACCACGAGCCGACGCCAGTGGGACAGAACTGATGTAGCGGCTTTTTATTAGTCGAGATCAAGTGATAATACGTGGCCATAGTCTCTTTTTTCATATCATCTTTCGACTGCGCATTTCTTCGTATCGCAAGACCATAGTATTTTGTTAGTTTTTCAATCAAAGCATCGGTTAGTTTGCCTTTTCCACCGAGCTTTGCGGTCTTTTTTAAATTTCTAAGGCGACTTCCCATGCACTTTTCTACGTGACCTACGCACTCACTTTTTTTAACCAACAAAAACGCAATCCGAAAAATCGTCCAAAGTACCCCCTATTTGCCAAAAAGTAGAATATGAAACATATTTGGCTAAAAAATTAAAAGGTATAGACCGTAAAGAGCGCGCGCTCGTTTAGCTGCTTTTCATACTTTCGAAGCTCATCACTTCACTGACTTCCTAGGGACCTTTTAGACTTCCTATTGGGCTTAAAACATTGAAACTATATTCTTAAGGTAGTAATTGAATTTTTAAAGCAAAAACCAAAAGCGCAAAAATTTAAAGTTCTGGAGGGGTTCCCCCCTTAAGAAGATTTGAAATTTTTAACAAAAGCTTACTTCACACTTTACCTGAAATTCAAAAAAATATCTCAAACATATTACCACAGGCGACGTATAGGAGTAGACAGGACATCCAATGGGGTTTCGTGTATCAGGTATCTGAAACCAACGTTGGGGGTTGTTGTGGTACCCTCGGATTATGGAGCGGTTAGCCTATGAACCAACTACTGCGAAAAGTTTTCGAAGTTAAAATTGTTAGGTGTTAGAGGCTGTATAGCGGTAACCGATCGTGTTCATACATATTTCCCTATTCACTAACAGAATTTTAGCTTTGCTACAGGAAATATTTCAGCTTCATGCTGAAACGGTTACTCATAAATTCAAACAAAGCCTATACTTGAAAAACTGTTTTCTTCTTGCCTAGGTATATATTTTGCATTAATTTTAATACGGCTGTTTTATCGAAGAAATATAAGTTCGAAAATGCTCAATACCAAAATTAACTGCAATTTCAACCGTAAATTCAAAAAATATTAATTTCAAAATCTATTTTCAAAACTGGAAAATACTTTTATCTATCATAGAAGGGATACAAAAGAGCCTTCGTAAAACAGACATTTCCCAGGCAGTGTTTCAACACGAGTTACCGTCGTGGCAATCTTCGATAATCGCCGATGAAACATTAAAGGGATTGAGATCTGTTTAAAATTTTGCGTACTTCAGTATGCACAAGAACGATAAATTAACTTGGTCTTAGCAAAACTGTGTACTTACCAGATGTTTCACATACGAAGTTTTACTCCTTTTAGGATGTATTGCACTGAAAAAAAGTTTTGGTGCGATTCATCGATCCAAAAATTGCAATGTTTAAACTAATTTTCTGCAAAAGTGGCTGGCTAGGGGTAACTAATATTATACACAGTTTACGTACTCGTCATTCCCTATCGTTTCACTTATTGTTAGTCTCATCAAATTCCGCGAACTTTACTTCGCGACCTCTCCTTGTGACTCATTATTTAGATTTAATAATCTGCATTAACTGTGAATTAATATTAGTTCATTGATCACGTAAATTCATTATGTAATGCGTTGCCTGTGTTCTTTAACAAATGTGTGTTATCTATAGTCACAGGTGATAAATTATGAAATATTCTACAAGAAAGAACTTAAGACCCATTACAATTAAATTGACATATCGAATACTATTGTTTCGTGTCAAATCCATTAAAATAGCAACTACTGGATTTTACAGTGTCCACCTGGAAAAAATGATCATCAGGGTTTCCAATGTGTCCGTGTCAAAACAGCTATTTTTGATATGCTTATTTTTTATACGTATTGTAATATCAAAGCCTTAACGACACGAGACAGAGTTAGGTTCGTCGGGTATGTCACTAAACCATAAAGATCTTAACCCTTTGCGCTCGAGCGGTGCCTCTCAGGCACAAAAATAAGAGGAAAAAGCAAAACTCTCGAGTGCAAAGGTTTAAATCTGTATGTTCGTTTCTCAATAGAATTTAACATAACCAAAAACCCTCAACTTCGAAGTGTCTGGCGGTTGACCGACGATCGTACTGGTCGAAGCACTCGAGTGACCCATCCTCCGATAGAAGAGCGTCACAGGAAAAACCCACGATCAGCGACGACATGATCAAGGGCAGCACAATCAGCTGGGCCATCATGGTCTCCCTCCTTCAGGTACAGAAAATCGTCCAAAAAATCCGCTCAAAACTCTAAAGGCACAGCATGATGGGCCTGACCTGGGGTGTTGGAGGAAAAAGCCTCGAAGTATCAAGGGCGCAGAGAGTCTCGTCAGAATCGAAGTAACCGTCCGGCGAGTTGGAACGACCTACTCTGCTCATTGTCAGTGAGATCACTAGAGCAGTTGACAATACGCGATTTGTGGCCTTGTATTTTATTCTCCAAATCGACCATACTGTCCATTTGAATTTATTTAGCTTGCCATATCCACTTATTGCATATCTATTGTAGAGTGTGGAATGGATACGTGTGAGCGAGCGGTTGTCGTTTGTAAGTTGACGCTTTACCGACCGGTAACCTATCGATCAGTTATCGACTGTATTTTCGGAAACGTAATTGCACAGACGAGGTATTGGATAGACCAATCAATCCCATGCTTTTCGATGTCACTGGTTTGGAGGGCTCTAGAGCCCTCTTACCATTTTAGTGTCACTCGCTACGTTACTATTTTCGGTTCGAATCTAGGATGTCCGTCGATTATTAGTAAGAATACGATATAGAAGTTATAGTTTATGCGTATTAATAATTGACCTTTGTACTGCGAAAGTAGGATAGTGAATTCACAGGTATACAACTGTAAGTCACAGCAAAAGTAAGTTGTTTTATAGAGAAGAATATTCAGTTTTTCGCAATACATACAAAAGTTATGAATATTGACATTTTCCACTATTTTTCTTTATTTCTTATAAACAATTGTACTTTCTTAAAACCATTATCATTCTATTTGGTACCAATTCTCAAAAATTGAGCGAATGCTGACTAAAAAACTGGTTGAATTCTACGATTCTTCGCGATTTTCGTAATTCCATTGTCATCACTAACGAATCGACAGGTACCACTAACGTGCTCCCGTCCATCGCACGGTACTCGAAATTCATTTTCGACTCCGAGAACGGAATCTAGAAGTTGGTCCGACGTTGTCAAATACGCAGACCCTTTACATTTGGCAACAGCGGCACCATGTGGGCTTGTAACAACCTCACAAAAGGGTGTGGGGTGCGGTGCCCGTTTCGGAACCAACGATACTCTTTTAGTTCAAAAAATTCTGCTCCTTCGTCAAGGAGGCGCTGCAAATCCTCTGAAATTTGAACGCGTCGGTAATTCGGTTTCGTGAACATCGAACCCCGTAAGGTGATAGGTCTATCGGATAGACTCTATCCAATACCTCGTCTGTGATATGATCTAACAAGTTGTAAGTTCACACTGTCATACACTCCACGACAAAACTATAAGACACCTGCGATTTGTGCTAATATTTTATTAATGATAATTTTTTCGTAAAAGTTTTCGTTATTAATTCAAAGAATCAAATAAGATGCATACATTTGCATAGCGGCAATGTTGTTAAATTAAATTGAAATAAGTTTCATTAAAATTTCTAATCTTTGTTAAAATAAGGTGCGACAAAACTATAAGACAGTGTATATTTTAAGCAAGAAAAAGTGGATGGAAGTTAATGAAAAAAATTTCTTTCTATTTATTAGTAATGTGTTGTGTCACCTTTATTTGTATAGTTTCAATTAATCGCCGTGGTATCGATTCATTTAAATTTTTTATTTGATCTTGACTTAATTTGGCCCATTCTTCTTCAATACGAGCTTTCAACTCTTCTATCGATATAAACTGTTTCCCGTGTCCATACACAGCACGGGCTAACATTCCCCAGATGTTTTCTACATATATTTAAATTTGTAGACCTCGCAGGCCATGGTAAAATTTGTATATTACCGTCTCCAAAGTAGTTTTTTACACGTTTTGCTGTATGCACAGCGGCGTTATCATGTTGAAAAATATAATTTTCACCTGCAAAGTGCTGGCATGTCGCGTTAATTATTCTTCTAATAGTAATTACATTCATGCTGATGTTAATAAATTTTATATCGGTTTTCCCGTGGTACCCTATCGCAGCCCATAGCATCATGCCGCCTCCGTCCATATGCCTCTTTAATAAATACAATTGTTCCCTCCGCAAATCATGAAAATAATATTAAAGACCATGCGGTCCATCTAAATTAAAACGTTTTTCACCTGAAAAAATAACTGCTCTCCACTTTTTTTACAACTGGAGATGTCTTTCCGCAAAATCTTCCCTGGCAAATTTGTGTCGTATTGTAAGTGGTGGTTTTTTCTGCAATTTGTATCTTTTTAACTGCTTGGCTCGTTTAATTATCCATTGCACATTACGAGTATTCGTATGAACATTAGCTTCTGCTGGAATTTGCCGTGCTGTCAAGCTAGAATTTGATGCTACCCTAAGAATGGTTCGTCGTTGTCGTTCAGTTGTCGCTCAGTTGTCGCTTTTGGATAACCACCAGAATGTTTGTTTCCATAATTCTCCCTACTGTTTAAATAATTAAGTACAGCACATCGACTGCGCCCAATCAATCTTGAAATTTTTGAGATAGAAGTATTCTTTTCCTTTAAGTTTACGATAACTTTTATTTTACTGTCTATCAGCTTTTTCCCACACAGCATTGTAGTTATATTATGTAAGAAAAAAATTACCAATGTTTAATTTTATGTACAGAATTACTTCTAACACTCTGATTGCGATTAGAGCATAAGATCGACTGACAACAAGCGACTGTCTTATAGTTTTGTCACAATGGAAATAGCATGTTCACATACATTTCCCAAGTTATTCGAATTGTACCCTCCAATATTTCGTAGCACTGTAGAATATAGTTATTTATAATGTAAACAATAACACTATGAATGGAGAAAAACAAACTCAGGATTTACATAGAGTTACCATTGTGATGGGAATTATGGTAGGTGGTCCGACGGAATGAAAAAGTACGATTAAGAAAGCAAGAAACTATATTTGACCGAGAGTAATTAAGAGGAGGGCGACTTTCCTAGACTAGTAGTTGATTGAGAAGTGAAGTGTGAAGCTGCCCCGCGAAGGCGGTTAGGGACCACCTCGCTCGGTCCCACGGTGGGACCGCGGCGTCTAGGCGCTGACGCTGGGCATTCCGCGATAAGGGTAGCGTGAGAACGTCATCACAGCACTCTTAATGATAAGGGTGGCGAGAAGTCGTCACACCATTAAAATTTGCACATGTCTTATAGTTTTATCGCGGAGTGTACGTCGAGTGAGTATAACGTGCTGCGTTACATTCCAAACACACGACCGAGGAAACGATGAAGAAGAGACGACGTATCTTATAAAAAATCGCTATATTTGAAGTCAAATATCTTGGAACTGACTAGACCAATTGTTTCGTAATTCGTCAGAAATTGCTCGTCTCGGCGCTGGCGTCCCGAATATTATTGAACTTTTTCGAAAATTTGCGGTTTTAATGCCATTTGAATATCTGGATAATCCCGATCTAATCTTTCCAGCAAAGAGTAGTCAAGGTCTATACCAGTGAAGGATTCTTGTACTTCATCCGAGACAAGACCTTGTCCCTTGATATGGAATATTTAAAGCACATGAACAATAGGAGCTTTACATTATTGGATCTCAGGAGGATTGTGGGGTTGCCCTCTCTCTTGGCATTCGTTGCGATGTTACACACCCTCCTCCGTGCCCCCTGATGTAATGCCACCAGCAGAATGTTACCATCAAGCAGCTTTACGAAGGGAATTTGACGTTGCCCAATGTAGTGGCACTGTACAGGAAAGTTAATAATCCGTGTACAGAAAATATTTGTTTACTTTTACTGTTTACTGTCTGTCGATTGGCAACTCATTACAGTAAACTCTTATCGCAACCTTGGAATATTTCTCACTTTGTCTTATAGTTAACACGTTGAGCCCCACGTGGCCACCGGTGGTACATTTTTGAATTCGTAAGTGGACCACCATGTCCACCGGTGGTACACGTGGGTATATGACTTTAGCCCTATGTGTCCACGCGTGGACATGAATTACATGTAGTTCATTACTTACAATTAAAAATATTAAAAAAATAGGAAAATGTCCCACGGTGTAAAACACGAAAATAACGATGGGGCTCAACGTGTTAAATATTTTGGGAGTACTGTCCCAAAATTTGAAGGTAATCTGAGCAAAACTTTCGAAGTTATTGACCAGTTAGTCGTTATGTTTTCGGTCGGGCGTTTTGTCGCTCAGTGATTTTATAACAGTAGTGTGGGATAAAAAGTGTAAATGAAAAGTGTTTAGACTGAGTGTCGAGGTGACACAAAAATCCAGGGAAAAAACGGAGAAACAAATTACTCAGCGACAAAGGAAAACGCACCGGAAAAGTAATCGATAATAATTTGAGTCGATACTACGGAACGCGTTTACGACTTTCACGTTTTCAAAGTCGGTGACTACTGCCATTTAAAAAATACTTCACCGATTCTTTTCCAACTTGGTACATACCTTCTATATATAAAATACCTACCCCCAACGTTGAGTATGATCATTTTCTTTTACATTAAGGGGTTTTTCCAACTACAAAGTGACGGACATTTTAGTGAAAAATCGCAATTTTTGCTTTAAACGACCACCAATAATTTAAAAATGAAGAAAATAACAATTAGAGAACGTTGGGGAGAAGATTTAGTCATTTTCTAACTAAATTTTATTGTGATTTTGATTTCTGATAATTTTCGGGTCAGGTACGGGTCAGGTTACCGCAAAACGAGTTTTTCGAAACGTGCTCTCGGAAAAGCTCCGTCACCGGCGTATTTGTTGATATTTTGCAACCAAAAAATTACATAATATTGTTGAAATACTAATATATAATGTGCAAAAGGTACGAATAAATTTGCTTTATTCATACGTCTGAAAAAAAATCGCGCAGAAAGTGTTATTTTTTACTATGAAACCCTAACTCCCTCCTTAATCTGCTACAATCTAGATTCTAGAATGGGACGTTCGACTGACACAATTGAACCACTGATAATTTCTTGTACAAAACCTCTATCACAGCAACGCTCATGAATTATCAATAACAAGAAGTGAGAAGTATCTTTTTAGATTTTATATCAACATATTATATTTATGTATGTATTAATTTAACTGTAGAATTCTGCAGTGTGTTCCAAATATAAATTCCTCAATGGTATTCACAGAATTTACTGATTAAAAATTTTTGTCAAATCACGTCCTGGTCCTTAATGCTATACGTTATCGAAGATCAAGGTCTTTTGGGCCAAGTACAAGAGCCCCCGCCTGGCAGACACCTTGACCCTCTACCGAAAAGTTTAGATCGGAGTTTTCGGGGTATTCAAACGACACTAAAACCGCAAATTTTCTAAAAAGTACGATGATATTCAGAAAGGCGGCGTGGGTGCGAGAAATTTCTCAGATTAATTACGTAAATATCGGTTCAGACTGTTACGAGATATTTTGGCCAGCCAATGGTGACCAATGGTGACTTGCCCTAACTTACCATATATGATATTTTCACGCCATGCGACGTTGATTTTTCTACCGGTAATGTAGATTTTTATATGTAATCTGTTAGAGATCATTTTTGAGTAACAACACAGACCACCCATTAGAGTAGCCAGCGATACTATTGTGTCGAAGCTGTACAATAATTTGTACTTGCTCACATTTGTTTGATTTCAAATACTTCGTATAACGAAGTTTTGTTAGTGAGCAATCTATTCCAAAGTCACATTCCCTTTAGTTGGCCAATATCTTTGCATGGTTATTTTTAACCCTAGTTCCGGACAAACATCGAGCTTTTACTGAGGTAACATTCAGGTTCTTCAGAACCGTTAACTTTGCTCACACAAACATTTTTTTCATTTTTATAACATATACGTCGTTTCAATTTATCTTATTGTTAAAACAATCATTAAAGAAACTATGTAGTCATATTTAGAAAAAATGTTTTAAATAAATCATTTTATTGAACGCTGAATTATATTCTGGATATTATTTATGTTATTTAAACAAAAGATGTGTAATACTTTTATTTGATGTGTACCGAAATTGTTCTTAAGATTTATGCGAAATCTCATGAAAAAAGCTATAATTATTTGGTAAAATGTTGATAAATTGAAATGTGACCTGAAAGTTACACGAGCCCGTAGAGGGTTGAATCATATGACGATAAGAAAAGACGTAGCAATTTTAAACAACAATTAACGCAACAGTTACATGCATCGTGCCAATGGGCAATTTTGTCTTGATATGCCGTTACGTACGAGATTTGAAATCTCACTCTTTAAATGCAAATAACAATCTTGGCATCACTTTCTGATAAGTTTTATTCCACTTAAAAGTGGTATAATTAAGTAATTTCGATAATAATATTTAATAAATTCGTCATACTTAACCAACATGCGATATTTCTTCAAAAGTGAACACTTGATGTCGGCTAACTGGCACATTTGGAGTGACAAATGTTAAAAGTATAAGATGGAAGTGTTAGGGAAGCTTTATTTGAACACTGAAAAAAACTTTAAATATTAAGGGTAGAGGACAGTGTAAGAAATCGAAAAAAATTAATTTTTAAACATTTTCTGTGAGAAAACTGTTTCAAAATGGCTCTTTTTAAATTTCGTAAAGCAATTCGTAAAGCTCGCGGACATTGTTTTTTTCGTGCGCATTATTGAAACGTAAAACTATTTCAGTAGATATATCAAAGTTGCCTACGATAACACGCTGAAGAATGTTCGGAATAGCAGGCAAAAGCGAAAGGGAAATTGTAAGAATACACCCTTAAAAACTGAACCTACTCACTCCCAGGTAAATTTAGAGCGTCTTGTCTTGAGTGCCAAGATTATATTTTAAAGAAAGCATAAAATTTACCAAACATAATAATCTTAATCCTCTATGGGCCCGTGTAACTTTCAGGTCACATTTCAATTTATCAATATTTTACCAAATAATTATAGCTTTTTCCATGAGATTTCGCATAAATCTTAATTTTATAACGTTAGCAAGACAACCAATATCAATATTTATGACCGTTGTCAGGCTCATCAACCTGCAATAATAAAGTAAATGCAGTGCAAACTGTCCTGCAGTAAAAATAAGCGAAACCATTTGATTGACTTGATATTATTTGTGCTTCTGTCAGTGATTACCAAACTAAAAATACTACAATTAATAGCTCTGGGCTCTTGTACCAATAACAACCTACTTGTTTGCATTTCAATTTTCAATTTGTTACGGTTTTTTTTTATGTTTATAGGCCGTTGTTACCTGAAAGTCATATAGTGAATATATTGCAATAAAATTGTTTAAACGGTATTTTTTTTTCATTTGCATATATAGATTTATAATTGCTGGGTTTTCGTTCTCCGTCTTTTTGGATTTAAAACGGAAATTCGGCCCATAGAGGGTTAAGATATAGATATATTGAAATGACATTTACAGTAATTTGAAAATGAAAAAAACTTTACGCGGTACCTCGCAGCGGGCGTTACTGAATAAAATTCATATGCTAAGTGCCGCTTATGAGATATATGTATAAACTTTTAGCACGAACTACAGAGTTATGTCGTACTCGGCTGTTTTGATACAAACGCTTACTACGAGATATCTCGTAGTTGCCAGCGAATGCGTTAAGCACAGCTTACAGATCCCCTTCAAGATATAAAACTAACACGTCAGGATCCTAACTAGGATGCTGATTCAGAGCCATATTTAAGCGCTTTGAATTAAAATTATAACGTGACTATTTGACTATTGCCGTCAAAGATATTCATATGGGATCAATAAACGTCATTGAGGTATTTAAAGTAAATATTGGTAAAACACCCAATCAATTCTGCCCAGTAATTGATAAGACGCGTATACGCATAGTCGAGCGCACGAAGTACGTACGAAAGCAATTTATGTTCAAATCAAAGCATTTTACCGGTGGGTACATTATAAGTGGATTGAAGAATTTGTCAACAAAAATTCATACAGTCTTCGTTATGTACATATAGACATTAACTATGATAAAAAATGAAGTGATTTATATGTGTTGGGTGTTTGAAAAATATCCGTAGAAATAATCCTACAATTCAATCCATTACAGTGCCATCCCCCCTTAATTATGCAGTGTTTTAACGTTTTATAAGTATAATATTATTATTGATATCTAATACAGAACTATGCCAATTATACTATATTTTTTGGTATTTAATGATTTATTATACGGAGGTATCGTATATGCTGAGTGATAAGTCATCTAGACCAGCATGAGCATAATATTCTGAAAAAGCAGGTTCAATATATGCATCTTTAGGATACGACTTCCATACGGGGTGCCCAAACAGAGTTCCGACTTCCCATTCTGGAACATCTTTCATTACTTCGGCTTCTTCGTCTCGAATTCGTCTCAAATGTTTAAGTACGCTACAACAATAAAAAATAACTCCATGTAAAAACAAGAACATGTATAGAACGTATAACATATAGAACTAAAGACTCGTGTAAAGGAATAATCGCTTTCTATTGCAAATTATTTTCTGTACTAGAATTATAAATTATATTATACATAAAAGGCAATACTAAATTTTGAAATTTATGCAAGAAACACAAGTGTATTTTCTCCTGCAACTTTTGGCATGTATCAGACGTTTTACAATGAAATCCCTCCAACTTAACTTTAACATATACATATACAACAAAACAATACAGTTGTATTTTTTCTGCAAATCAAGGAAAACCAAAACTGTTTGGATATTCCAAGCTAAAATCTCTATTTTTGAAAAATTGTTTATGCCTAATAGTACACTGAAAACAAATTCGACATACATTTTTACTGTAATCAAAGCATTTAGAATGAATGTTGAGTGAGATATATTCATATATTTACAGATAAAGTATATGCATCTAAATTATTTAAGCCTTCTAGTGTAATTTTACATATGATTATAATATTATGTGAACTTTGAAAGGACATCATTAAAATATTATATATTATTCTATGCAATATAAATATTTGTATGTACAATATTTAAATATATTGATAATAACATGATTGATTAAATGGTACAAATATATATATGTATAGATGCAAACATATTAAAGTCACAGTATTAGAATATTCAGACATTTTATATTGCTCCATAATAGTCATATACTGACAGCATAAAACGTACAAATATTAAAGATTACATAATCCTAACACTAGCATTGATTCTATTAATTAACTTTGTAGGAGAGTAAAGCAAAACAAAAAATTAAAAAATTAATCGTCAAATAGTATTATAAATTTCTACTTGTCATACGAATAAAACTTTATAAGGTTGTTAACTACTGCAAATCATGGATAATGCTACACAGCTATCAACTTTGAAATAATAGTTGTATAAATCACAATTTTGACGGATTCTGCAATTTGTCTAAAAATATGCTTCCTTAATGTTTGAGTGATATTATTTTGATCATAAGCAAGGTATATAAATCTATTACAATTCTCTAGATGGATAATAATACAGAAGAAGGCATTGAAAAAATAATTTACTACTTTCCAAAGATGAGCATATCGTTGTAATGTTCAGAAATTAACATTTAGTTATATACTGAATAAATAATGCCTATTAAAAACAAACAATATAATCAAATGCGTAATTTTTTTTAAGACTAATAATTGTTAACATAAAAAATGTATTCATATAACAACGTTTTCAAGAATTTATCGAATTCAGACAAAACGTATTCAGAAATATTAATTCGAACACTAATATATTTCATCATTGTTTATATCTTTGGCGACCCTCAACTCATATTTGATTTAAAACGAAATGTGATTATGTCACTATCAAGCATTTTATGACACACGTAACAATTCATAAAGTTTATTGTAGCATACCAATTTCATTTATCAAACGTAAAAGAACAAGTGGAATACTTTTATGCATAACAGATCTTTTACCATAAACCAACAATGTATTATTAAAGAATTAGTGCAGGGCATAAATTAAATCATTAAATATTCAACGTCGTAATCGTAGTATTATAGTGAAATTTGTAATTGGTGAGAATATCTTTTAGTAAAATAGATTAGGTTATATAAGTGAAGTTTCTTACGCTCTATCCCTCTCAGCCATTAACAGTGGTGTTATGGCATTTCGTGCACTCGCCATTTCTAGCCTATTTCTTCTGAGGGCTTTCTCATTCCAGTAAAGCCCGAATATTCCACCAATTGCGGTCACCGCAAAAATACCAAATGCGCCACGGGCTAAAAAGTATTAAACGAATATCGTGCAATATTTCATGAAAATTAAAATTTGTGGACACATTATTCTCGTACCTCCGATAATACCACGCAACTTAATACGTTCAGTTTGTATAGGACCATATCCTCCAGGCGGTGGAAGATCTTGTGGACCTGATTTAGGTGCATTTGCCATAGTTCATAACAATATTTGTGCAATTCAAATTTACAAACTTTTACACAACGAAACGAACATTACGATCTCGTAAACGCCATGTTCGTTGTTTCGTGTTTCGTGCTTACCACTGCTTACAGTCTTGCCAAAGTAAATTCTGTACTCCGTTCATTGAACACACTAGTAGGCGCAATCGGTAAGGGGAGATAGGTGAAGCGGAGAGACTCCCGTAGTTCAAAATACAGTAAAGCAGACTTCTCGATATCACGGTTAATACGTTACGCGTTGTATAAATTCGCGTTAGAAGCTATCGCATTGTACGAAAATTTTCATCGTATATCACGAGTAATATAACATAATCCCATTGGAATGATTATGTTATGACAACTTTTATTTTCTACGTTTTTCACGTTTTCTACGCATACTTGTATAAGATGTTGATTTAAACAAAATTAATAGATAACAGAGCGATGCTAGTCTATAATAAATTTATTCCACAATGCGTTCGAGGAATTGCGTTAAATGAAAACAGTAAGAGTAATATCTTTAGAACTCGCGTTATACTGTGTAGTGTACCTACAGGGGGGGGGGGGGGGAGCGTGTTGGGTACGGTTCGCAACGGGCGGCACATAAATATTTTGACGGGGCATTTTTTATATTTAAGTAGTTTTAGTTGTAAAAATCAACTTATTCACTTCATAAGTTTATTCTTTGATTTCTACGACTAACCGGACCTCCGTAAGTTTCTTGTGTCCTTTAAAAAAGTATCTTGTGTTTTTATAAAAGGGCAGCACATTGGAGACCGCCCCGGGCGGCAAAACTTCTGGGTACGCCACTGGTTATACTCTTGTCTCCTGTATTTCCTTTTTCTACACATTCCCGCACTGCTAACCAGAAAGACTAAAGCAGAAGTGGTAAAGAAATGCTGTATTCGATACTATAAAACGTTTTGCAATGAAGGCGCAATTACATACACCACGGGTTTTTAAAATGACGGAAAATGATGCGCCCTACGAATTGTAGATTTAAGTCGGGTAATTAGACGCTCAATTTTTTAAATTGGTGTCGCATACGCAATTCATTATTTGCCACTAGATTTTCGAACGATTATATTCGAATTTATGTGAACCATACGTAATTTTGTGTTGCAAATATATTCTGCGATGGTCTCACAATTACCTTTTCAGTGGCGAAAAACGACATATTATAGTTGTTAGCAACAATTGCGAAAAAATCTCGTTAAAATATTCACGAATTACCATTTAAACACAGACAAGTGATTGGATAACCCTATCACCACAGACAACATATAGGAATAGAGAGAACAGAGAGCGGGTAATTTAAGAACTACAGTGAGAAATATTCAAAGTTAACGCATTTATAAGTGTAGACAGGACATGCTGGTCAAATTTTTGTACCAGCACAGAAATTGAATGCAATAGATCCAATATCTAAAATATCCTATATCTCGTCTGTGTCTCCCTATATACGCGTATATTCTGTGTGTACTAATGATATTCTATGTCTCTTGATGGGAGAAAAATTATACTTACAAAAGCATGAACACAAAATACTCTTATTCTTGGAAAAACATATTAAAGATCTTTCTTGATGATACAATTCATAAATAAACTGAAATCATAATGAAACACATGCAAAGTATAAAACAAATCTTGCAATACAGTATACTTAATATAAGCAAATATTTCAATAATAAGTCAATATTTTTTATCCAAAAATTTTAATTACCTTGTCAATTGATAATTTAGGTTTCATTCGAGTGTGAGTGCAACGTATGTCATTGTTGCACCAGTCAAACAAGTTGATTTGAATAAAATACGGAAAATCCCAAAATCTCTCCGGCCGGGAAGTTCCATTCTATGTAAAGTACAGCAGAGTATCAATTAAATCACTAGTGTTACTAGTGTCCGATTACGTCCTCATTGCAATGGGGTAAACATTCATTGGTGCAAAACATATCGACCGACGTATTACAACGTATTCCGATCATGTCTATATGACTACGAGCTACATTCCTACATGCACTTACTACCTACCATTCATATAATTCCAGCCCACACTTATGCACGTATTATCTATACAAACTGCCAATGTGCAAAAAATTCGACGGTGCGAGAGTTTGCTGAAAAGCAAAGGAGTGATCAAGCCTATTTCAGAATTTGAATTATATCATATTATATTATTGTGTTATATGTATTTGTATTATTAATTTATGTACTTAGTATTTTTTTGACGTACATTTTTTCGATTAGGCAACCGTTTTAAAATTAGTGTAAGACATGTACATATACAGGGTGTAACATAGCATCGGGGACCCTTTTTCAGGATCGATAGTACGCACCAAAAGGTGAAAAACGGACCAAGAGTTAGGTCGGAAAATCACCCCCTATCGAGATACAACCCCATTTGTAAAAAATTTTTTAAAAATTATATCGCCGAAATGGTAAGTCGGAGAGGAGCGGTTTTGATTGCAATATAACCAGAGAAAATCAAAGATAACAGAAAAAAATATAATTGCTGCGGTTATTGTTGTTAAATAGCATTTATTCTTGTTTAATCCAAATGACGCCGATTACCTATATCGTAGCCGGTTTGTAACAACTTGAGAAACATTGAGGGCATTCGCTAAATCTTCCTTTACGTAAATAGTGATATTTTTTTCGTAAACTTTGGTCTCTTCCGGTTATATTGCAATCAAAATCGGTCCTCTACGACGTACCATTTCGGAGATATGATTTTTTAAAAATTTTTTACAAATGGGGTTGTAACTCGTTAGGGGGTGATTTTCCGACCTAACTTCCTGGGTCCTTTTTTTCACCTTTTGATGCGTACTATCGATCCTGAAAAAGGGTCCCCGATGATATGTTACACCCTGTATAGGTAGGCAAGAAGTAAACAGTTCTTCAGGTATTGAAGCCTAGACTTTTTGTGCCGTGTAGCCTACTTAGCCCGAAAGAAAAATTTTGTTTCGTGCAACGGAGCTAAAATTCTCTTAGTCAACACGGCAACAATGTATGAACGCGATCGGATAACGCTGTACAGCCTCTATACAGACGAGGTATTGAAATCCTATCTCTCGTCTGTGCCTCTAACATCTCGCAACTTAGCCGGTGACGTTGAGTTCTTATGTCTACTTTTGTGGGTGGTCTGTGGGTTTATTTCTTGTAAATAAACGAATTAATCATTCAAAAATAGAAATTTTCGTAAAATATTGAAAATGGACTTTTTATTACCACTAGATGAGTGTATAAAAATAATTCGATTTGTCGTTGATGAAGAGCTAACTTTATTTAACTGCCAAAAGTCATTCGGAACCTTGATAAATCATATAATAATATTCATGATAGGCATTACCACCGCCGATGTTAAACAATAACGTACACCGTTAGTCTAACCGTTAGACTCTAACGATTACTATTGTTAATCATTCTTTTCAATTCACTAAAATTTTGTGAAACTTATTATATTTTATAACATCGACCGTAGTAATGCCAATCATTATTATTGTTATAGGATATCATCGAAATATACTGTTAATTAAAACTATTACCATTTTAATTCGTATGGATCCTTAATATCGGAAGCCTGTTAATAACCTATTATTGTATTCATTTCAGTTAGGTAAAATATTAACAAATTATAGGTATACATCCTATCATATTATATAACCAATCATATGAATATGGCAAACGATTGGAAAGATATTATGCATTCTTTTTTCAAGTGAAATTCGTAATATATGAAGAAACTTTCAGACGTAGTATGTATTTATAAATTTGGTTTTACCGCCAAATTGATGAAAATCAGACACACTGTTTTCGCGGGAAATCTTGTTGCAGCACTATGGATTTATGTCATTGAGTATTTGTGCGACATTAGCCCATATATTGCGCTAGACTGCATCAGTACAAACTATCATTTTGGCTATGTAATCTGTTGCTATCTATTGCATTCAAGGAATAGTTGCGATATTAATGTTATGTTAAAGGATGTAAGACATATTGATAAACAGAGAGATAAAAGCGTGTCACGGTATTAGTGGTACGGGATTTCAATGTTAACACTGTCATAAATTTCTTCAATCTATCGCAAATCATTGTTATTTATTTATGTTCATAGTGTTTCTGTGCTTTAAACAATGTCACGAATTCGGAGAATATCTATCCGTGGTATTCGCAATTTTGGTGATGAACGCGATGAGTCAACGATTCGATTCGCTAGACCGTTAACATTAATTCTTGGTCCTAATGGAACCGGTAAAACAACAATTATTGAAGCATTGAAATTTGCAACCACTGGCGAATTTCCACCTAATTCGGATAGAGGAAAGTCCTTTATTCATGATCCAGTTTTGTCATCATGTCCTTCGGTATGATCATTTGTATGAATAATAATCAGTATCTTAATTCGGATATTATAATTATAGCTTTATTTTATATTTATTTCAAATGTTTAATATTCTAAGATACCTGTAGTCATGTGGTTTGATTTCCAATGCATTAAAGAAACAATAATTATGTAAAACATATATGTGAAATACTTACAGCAAATCTGAAATGAAATATGTTATAAGACTTAATAAGTTCCATAATACGTGTCTTTCATTTTAAAAGATTTCATTCTTTTATCATGTTTATGTATGTAACAGTTATAATTTTATGTGACATATTATGCGTTGTTTTTATTAACAGTAACTGTATTTATCGTAAGTACTTATTTTTCTGTTGATATATCAAAATATAATAGTTACTCTTTATAAGTTAACATGGTTTTTTCAAATGTTACGAGCACCCACTGCCACGGTATATGCAGAATGCGACTATAAAATATATAGTAAACAACATTGATGCTTAGGTTTATCACTATTATCGTTTAAGTTACAAAAATAGTTTTGGCAATCCAAACTACAATTGAAAAGAATGTAGTTTCGCATGAAATAACCAATTATCAAAAATTAGTGTTATACTCTCTCATTAAATATTATATTATTTCGTTAGGTACGTGGTGTTGTGAAAGCTGAATTTGTGGATTCTACAGGTAATGTTTACACAGTAGCTAGAACAATAGAAACTTCAAAAAGTAATGCAAAAGCGAAATTAAAAACTCTTGACAGTGCTCTTAGTAGAATGAACAAAGGCTCAAATCAGGTAAGATGTTTGATTGCTATTAGATAACTAAAAAGATTGTTTTTTATTATACTTAGAAGTCCTTAAAGAATTCTTTTAGTTTTTAAAAATGCACTAAGAAAGCTATGAAAAACCTGTCTCTTTCAAAGATTATTGTGACATATTCTTGATTTTTGTTTAATATAGATAGTAACAATAACACACCGATGTGCTAATATTGATACAGAAGTTACGCTAGCAATGGGTGTTTCAAAACCAATTTTGAATTATGTTATATTTTGTCACCAAGAAGATTATAATTGGCCGTTTTTGGAGGGTAAAGGATTAAAAGAGAAATTTGACGAAATTTTCGATAGCGCACGATTTAACAAAGCACTGGAAAGCATAGTGAAGTATTCCAAAGAGATGCAGGAACAACTTCGTAATATGAAAGTGGAGAAGGGTGCACTTGAAGTAATTGTTAATGAGGTAAAAGATAAAGAAACCAAACTGGAACATCATAAAGAAAGATTACAAAATTCCAAGACGAAGATCACTGAAATCGACAAAGAATTAAAACCCATTGAAGAGGAAATTCGAAAGATAGAACAGTTAGATTTCGAATATAAAACTATAATTGCTCAGGAAGGTAACTGTGCTATATTTTTGTTAGATGTGATTCGATAGATTTAAATATTGCATAAGAGAACTATTGCACAGTGGTATATTGAAGGAATCTGCATTTTTAGAGAGAAAAAAAGCTGAGTATGTTTTGTCCAAAAAAGAGTTGTCTAGATTAAGGGACAACATACAAGAAATTTTCGAAGGAACTACGGAGGAATTAAATGCACAGATTGAATCTTATGATGATAAATTACTGGAGAAAAGTGAGGACATACGCGAGGTATTACATTTTCAAAAGATATTATAGTCCTGAACAAACATGTTTTCCTCTAGATCTTTTTTTTATTATTAACAGTAGCGATCAGCATTTTAAATATCATATTGTAATACAATTATTAATGTTAGAGACCATTCTAAACTAGTTGCTATCATTAATGAAATGATACATACATTATTGACCATTGACATTATTTTTTTTAAATAATTGGAATTATTGGAAAGCAGAATGAATATTTAAATTTTGTAATATTTCCAACATCAGTAGAAGGTCATATAAGTGTTATACAATATGGTTACAAACGCAGTCTAAAAAATGTAACATAGACTACATAAATATTGTTAATGTAGGCTTGTTACATATTATTTTACATTCAATTGCAATATTAAAATGTCTAGCTAGAGGCGAGACTGAAAGAGGTTATTATGGAAGAATCCAAAATCACTGATACGTTGGGTAAAGAAAGAATTAATATTGGAACTCTGAGGCAACAAGTAAAAGAGCAACAGAACAAAATTAAATCTCGGAATAGAATATTAAGGGAAGCATTATCTGCCTTCAGTCTTGACAGCATAACTCCAGATATATCAGAAATAGGTATAAACTTACATGTGTTAATGACAAATATATTAAATATGTTGCGTTAGAATTACAAGATAAAATTCAGGAAGAAATCTTCCGAATCGAATGCAACAGATTTTATAAGCAACTGAAATGTGTGAATAATAGTAAGATTGGTAACATTTTAATAATTCAGAGGTGGCAGCCCTCATAACAAGATTAAAGGACAAACTGCGAGAACTTGAAAACAAAGTTGAATTAAATAGAAAAAAAAGGGATCAGGAAGAAACTGAGGTGCAGACAGAAGTTGATAGTTTACGTACTGAACTTTCTCGAATAGAGTCTGAAAAACATTTTAAGGAGAATGAGGTACTTGAAACAAGAGCGGAAATCGATAAAATACGTTCGGAAATAACACAGGTGAAGAAGATTTATATTTTTTTGCAATTGATAATAAATAAGAAATTTATTTTAATTTATGTCCTTTTAGCTTACCGCAGCTGCCAGTAAATTAAATGTGATGGAGTCGAAAATTCAGGATGCAAAAAATAATGTCGACAAACTGACAAAAGCTATGGATGTAGATGCAGCTAGAAAAGCAGTTCAGACAAAGATTACATTGCGAGATGAAACCGACTCTTTATTAAATAAGACAGACGAAGAAATAGCGTCTTTGCTTAAGATAAGTTCGTTGTCAGCTGAGTTAGATTTGCACAAAGATAGATTATGCTCTAAAGAAAAGGAAGTAGCAAAGTTGGTTGATAAACACGAGAAAACAATGAAAACTTTACTAGACACTAAAGAGCTTCCGAGAAGTAAACTCAACTATCATTTAGATGTTGTACAACAAGGATTGGTATTTATTAGACACGATTAATTTTGAACAGAAGAATTCGTTCTGGGCATACCTTTTTTGCAAAGGAATAACTTGTTTCAGGTGACTGAAATAAAATCCATCACGCAAGCAATTCAAGTCGAAGAACGTCATTTAGCTACTTTTATAACGACAGTATCGTACAATGAATCTGAAATTAAGAAAATGGAGAAAGAGATAAACTGTAAGGTACATTAAAGAAAAATATTGTTTCATCGAAGTACATGAAAATATAATCTTTTCAGTGGGCAAGCAGAAAATTTCAGCATTCTGTGACTACAAGGAGTATGATGAAGCTTTATTATTGCAATCGAGAAAGGTGAAGGATCTTCAAGATCAAAGAGGAATGTACGCCCATCAAGGAGTCGCTTACAAGGAGTATATGAAGCAGTTACAGAAACAGGATCCTTGTTGCCCCTTATGTCGTAGAGGGTTTAACGAACGTGAGAACGTTACGAGCTTACTAAAACAAATGGAAGCCGAGATGGAAAGTCATCCATGTCGTTTGAAACAGTGTGAAACGGATTTAAAAATTGAACAAGAAAAATACGACTCGATGTTACAATTAAAACCAATTGTGGAGAAAGTGATTAGATTGGAAGAAAAGGAACTAGAAACGCTAATGTACATTTCTATTAATTCCTTTTGACTGAGATCTTCCTTATATGATAATACAAATTGCATTAACTCTTATTTAGGATGGATTTTGAGAAAACTAAGAAGAAAGTAACACAAGCTCGTAATACTATAACGGAACTAGAAACGAGAAAAGTGGAGCCAGAACAAAATTTAGCAAAGTGTAAGGAAATTATGGGCGATGTTATGCTATGGGATACATACATCGATGAAATTTCGACGCTTAAAGAAACTATAGAGACGTTCCAAGACCGTATGATCATGGCAGGTAAATTAAAATAATAATTTACTGTCTTTGTTACATGTTCTTTTCTCCTTGCCAATAGAAAATTTATTTACATCTTTATCTCCTAAATACATTTCACGCTTAATTTTTATTTTAGGTGTTGAAACCAAACGTACCCTCGCGGAAGCACAAGCACAGCGTGAAGAATTAAAAGTGTCTCTCAAAAATGTTCGCATCGATATCGAAAATATGCAATCGAAGATAAACATGCAGAATGAACAGCTGAATCAAGCCAGAGAAGCTCATAATAAATTACACGAAGAACAATTAAAGATACGGACCGACATACAGAAGTTGAAGCAATTGAAAGAACAGCTGGAGGGGTTATTTTCAAAAGAGATTTCACTTGGAAAAACTATTGATGCACTGAGAGAAAAATTAACTTCAGCAGGAAGTGAACTAAAATCCGGAATTCAGAAGTTGGAGAACAAAAAGGTGTGATATTTATACAATTTGATAATCCAGAGGTACTATTTAAAAAATGTTGCCAACTTTCATAGCTTTTAAAATATAAGAATGAAAATGTTTATGCGTTGAAGTGTGTAAACTCTGATATTACTAAGATTTGTTTTTGTATGTGTTGCATGATATGAATTAGTACTGTCAGTGTTGTGGCAAACTAAATTTTTGTCAAAGTAGTCGCCATATTTATTTTGCCGTAGGCGGTATCTGTTTGACCCTGCTTAAAATCTAATAACTTAGAAATAATGTGCATAAGCATTAATTGAAATATTACTGTACTATACAGAAAGAAAACCGAATGCAGCACGAACGTGATAGGGCTTTGGTAACGGAAGGTATAAGACTGCTAACCGAGTTGCACAATATACAAGACGAAATCGAAGTTCTTTTATATCGTGAAATTCCTAAGGCTTTGAAATCCTCGGAATTGAAAATTGAGGATTATCAAAAATCGATCGCCGACCTTACTCGAGAAAAGAACGATATAGAAAATACGATAAGGAAATTTAAAGAAGATCTCAGTCACCAAGAAATTAAGAAACGAACGTTAACAGATAATGTTTTACTACGAAAAACCGAGGAAATTTTAAAAGATTTACGGCAGCAGTACGCTGACTTAAAGGAAAAAGTACGATCTATAAACTACGATGAGATAGTGGGAAAAGGGACGAATTTACAAAATCAGCAGCAAGCTTTGTTGCGTCAAGTAATGTATTTATTCATACAAATATATAAATTATACCCTGATATAATTGCCTTTATACAGAGTGTTCCGCTATACGTGTTACAAACTAAAATGTTGCAATCGGTTAACGATACGGTGATGATCTTTTAGATGGTTCATAGCTCGTAAATGTTTTTTATACTAAGCAATTAAAATAATCCAATTTTTTTCCATGCTTAGGAGATTAATGATAACTTCAATTTCTTTAATGAATTGTGGAGTAATTTTTTATACCGTCATATATCCTTCAATAAAGTGAGCAACTTCTACTTAGTTCCATTTTTACCACATTGACCAGATATTTTATTTGCTTTTCCAATTTTATGATTCGTACATGTATTTATGTTTTGCAATTGGAATTCCAGCAGGTGCAATTCAAACTGTTATAACTCTTCATACCTGCAAGATTTTTAAAAACATTTTAAAATAACATTGTTCAGCTTAACAGGAACAGTGTGACAATATACATATGAATGGACATTTTAATATTCACGTGCTACACAAGGTTCCGACGTGCAATAAATTGTTTAATGAGTCTTCCCTATATCGTTAATAGATTCATAAATATTAGTTGTTTATAACACATATAATGAAATATCCTGTATATAGAGAACTATACATATGTGTTTAGGTATAAAGAAAATGTATTATTCTCCAATTTTCCATAAAGATACATAACACTTCGGATGTTTTCAGAAAAATATAGCTAAAGGCAGTCAAGACGAATTGGAAAAGGCAGTTCAACAATACAGTCAAGAGTTAACAAAAGAGATATATAGAAAAGCTCGTAAAAATTATAAAAACAAATGCATCGAGTTGACAGTAATTACATCTTTTATTTGATGTTTTCCTACTCAGCCTCAATTTCTTATTACATGTATCGACTGATTTTTCACATTTCTAAAATCAGGTACAAGAAGAGTGTATTTTGAATCTGAAAGCGTACAGCAAAGTGTTAGACACTGCTATGATAGAGTATCACGAAGAACGTATGTCAACGGTGAACAAGATAATGAAACAACTATGGAGAGCCGTTTACACGGGTACAGATACAACATCCATAGAAATTCGTACACAAGCGACTGAAGGCGTTGGAAACTTAAAACGGACCTATAATTACAAGTTAGTTCAAATTAAACACGGCCATGAAATGGACATGAGGGGTCGTTGTAGCGCTGGGCAGAAGGTAATTTTCTTTACATAATAACCTGGGATGTGGAAATTTTATATTACGACGTGTTTTAGATTCTGGCATCGATTATCATAAGACTTGCGTTGGCGGAAACATTTTGCAAGGACTGCGGAATTCTTGCGTTAGACGAGCCTACCACAAATTTGGACGAAGAGAATGCGAACAGCTTAGCGAATGCTTTAGCTACGTATGTGAATTGACTTTGCGATTATAATTCGGTGCTCTTAAAGCGAAAAGACGCAACTCAAATTTTAATAATATATTCAATATGACTGACGATAATACATATACATATTATATATACGATGATGTAATTAATCGGCAGATCTTAAACAGTTTTAGATTCAAAGATTAAAAATTAGGACTTGCTAATGAGATGCAGGTGCAATTCAAACATATTTTGTTTAAAAATCCTTAAACGAAAATTTATATTATACAAACAATCAATAATAATAAGTTTTTTGAAAAGTATTTGATACAAGGAAAAATGTATAGAAAAATCTTTAAAGACTCGCAAAGTGTTAGAGAAAATGAATTTTAAAATGATTACACCATTTTCTTTAAGAGCAACGAATTAATATCAATATCATTGGGAATTAAAATCGCAGTTTTTGCGTTGTAATTTTTGCAAATTATATGTTCTAGCATCGTCAAAACACGAGCACAGCATCAAAGGAACTTCCAATTGATCGTGATCAGTCACGACGAGAAATTTCTATTGAAATTAGCCGATATAAACAACAACAAAGGTTACTACGAATTATATCGTAAACATAAGTAAGTATATCATTTTTTAAACATGTTTATCTCATATTTTCGTAGCACGTTGAATCACTGCAACTTTGTTGAAATTAAACTGTATCTGGAACAGGAAGTAGGCACACACTTTGGTCAGTATGGTACAGGTTTGTTATTAATCGTTATTATATCGTAGTGGTTACACAGCTATTCGACATACTCAACTAGAGAATCGGGATACTTACGCAGTCGACGCTGTAAAAGCGGAAGCCTCGTCTGACGAGGAATCCACTGTACGCGGCCCAAGATCACGAGACAAGGCATCAAATTCAGGGTTGCAGAGCAGTACTCGCAGCGAGGAGAGTACTCGAAGGAAAAGAAATACATGGCAAGACGATGATGACCCCAGTGAAAATAGGCCACCGAAAAGGAGGTACGTTTTCAACGGTTAACATATTATTAAGATGATTATATAATTATTATATAATACACTTTATTCCCACAAAAGAGATAAGAATCCTAAGATAAATATGTGATATTACATACCTCTGTCCTTGTGAACTATTTTAAGTACATGTGAAAATATTATTGTGCTTCATATATTTGATATTTTCGTATAATATACTTGTCAAAACGTAACATGTATTTACTTTCTCTACGTTATTACCCTATATGTATAAGGAGTTTTGAAGAACATTATTTGCCGGTTTAATGTCTACAATCCTATGTATACAGTGTCCAATAAATCTTTGTATAATCGATTTATGAAAAGTAATACAGTAATTCCTCCGGAAGTGTAAAATCTTCGGGACTGGCTCGGAACATTTTGGGCGACGAGTGGAACCAATGTCGCACGTTATAAATTTCGACTGATTGTTGACAGTTCGTCGTCGTATTTTGCCAACAGCGGGGGATGCAGAAAAGGACAGCGAGTAATAGACAAAGAGAGACTGTCGAGGAAGCCGATACAATTTAAATTCCTACATATCCGTGAGCTGACACACTAATGCAAAAACAAATCTTTTCTATTTTGGTTTTTTGGTAATGAAAACTTTATTAACCAATTGGTAAGGTTTTTCTGATTAAAATAGTACCAAACACGATACAATATCGATATGTAATTTATAGTTTTTGAAAAATATGAAACAGAATTTATTAAGTTACGTAAGTGCCATCGTGTTTGATATCATTTTAATCAGAAAAATGTCACAAATATGTTAATACAAGTTTCAGTAACAAAGAACCTAAAATAAAAAACTTATTGGCTGACAGAGACACAGAGGCTTTATCTCTTAGACCGCCTCGACTCTCAGCTCTCCGTTTGTTTTTTTCGCCGCCGGCTCTGGCCCGTGGCACAATTTCGAATTCACTCGCGCTTTTTCGGACTCGACCATGCGATCCTCTCTGGATTAAACTGGTTTTTGGAACACTATCAGCGATCTCATGTCGCACTTTTGGATGTTTAAACGAACAATTTCGGCGATGTAGAAACGAATTCCATTCCATTGTCGGCAGATCATTCAAACATATGTTTACATATGTTAACAACATAAGGACAAATTAGTTGATCACAACAGGTGTTTGAACTCGTCAATTGTTAAACCCAGGGCGATATTATGTATATCAGTATCAAAAGCATACGACGATAAATAATCTAGCCGAGATACAAAACGTAGCAGTGCTAGAAGTGCGAGGCTGTATGTACGAGGGTCGTTCGTAAAGTAAGGTCTCCAAAGGGCTAGCGACGATCAGAACCTGTTATTGTTGCTTCTTGCAACATTGTCGTGATTGTTACTTCTCTCACTATTGTATAAGCAGTCCCGCACCTCTCTGGTTCTCTTCATCTTGATTTGGCAGCCGTTTGTAATGGAGCTTCCGCTGATCGCTACCGCCAAATGCGACGTTCGAGCAGTTATTCGGCTTTCATGCGCAGAAGGCGTTCAACCGATTGAACATTCATAGAAAATTCACGGAAGTGTATGGAGAATCATGTATCGATGTCAAAAACGTTCACAAGTGGTGTAGAGAGTTTACAGCTGGTCGTATAGCATGCTATGAGTTATCCGGTCATCTTTTTTGCCGCTTAGTGTACAAACATTCACGATGAAAACAGGAGCAGCAGACCGTCAATTTCCAACGGCGGCGAGTTGTACGACATGGGCATACAAAAATTGTCGCAGCGTCTCCAAAAATGCATCGATCGAAATGGCGATTATGTCGAAAAATAGGTAAAGGTTAAAGCTTTAAAATGGTGTATATATATTAGAAAATAAATGAATTTTTGTATGTTAAACAAAATTGGAGATCATACTTTACGGACGACCGTCGTACGTAGGACTGGAGGGGGAAATGGCGGCCCGGCGAATGCTCGTCGGAACGCGTAAAACGGTTGAACTGTTAACTTTGTAGATTTTTGTCGGGTGAGGTATAAAAGTGGCACCTTTTTTTAAACGGATTCTTGAAAAGAAAGGATCAAAGAATGCGTATGAATGTTTTTTAAAATTTGTTAAGATTTACCTGCAAAAGTTATATTCAATTGTTTAACAAAAATCGGTATTAATGGTATTTCACATCGCTAATTATGCAAATTGTATCTTTTATTACAAAAGTTTGATTCGTTCTCATGCAAGTTCTCAGGACGAAAATTGCTCTACGTTTTACCGTTACAGAGATATGATTTTTTTAAGTTCGGCTGTTTTTACAAAAGTCAAAACTTTGAACGACTGTAAGTATGACGATTTTTAAAATTTCGAAAAAAACAAAACCGGTTCTATATGTGGTACACCGAGCACTACAGCATATGTGATTTTGAACAAAATCGAAGATGCTGCTCCAGAGCGTGATCGATTTGACATAGAATAAGCCATGCTCAAATTGTTCTTTATTTGTTTATAACAGAACTATGATATTCTCTAAACATATTAACATTGAAAAACTAAAGATGGTATATTTCACTGGGGATATACTGTAAACATACAATCTTGCTGTATCAGGAGATGCCGCGGTAATAAAAAATTCGTAACTTGAGAACTATTCTTTGTTCAAACATGTCGTTGAAATGTATGTTTAGACGATATGATGGCGTTTTTGTAAGTAAATAAAAAATATTGGTAAGGATATATATTGGTACCATATTGAAGTTCTAAAAATTTTCATTTTTTACAATTCATACAAACAATTTTGTTAAATTTCTACATTTTTAATAGTACTGCTTGTTTAATTAAACTGCTTTTGACCGCTTCTATATCTGTTATAATATTTGAAGTGTGAATTTAAAAACCAACCGTTCACAAAACCTTCACTGCCTCTCAATAAAAAAATATTTAATATTTTGAATATTTCTTCAAATATGCTTTCTTTTTCAACATTACCTACAATATATGTAAATTTTTAAACAACCTGTGATGCAAGAACCTTTATCACCTGACCTGAAACGTACATACATTGAAGTTTCACCATCTCCGGAAAAGTACCTGCTTTTTTAATCCCTTCAAAACAGTTTTTGGAATGTTCTAAATGCATCATTCTTATTAATACATATTTAAAAAATAAAAAGCATTTAAAGGAAAATTTTCTTACATTTCCCCAAATCGTCATTGCAATATCAGCATATTAGTGAGATCCGTTTATTCCTTTATTTCCTTATGTTCCTTTATTCCTTCATTCCTGCATTGCCTTATTCTTTCATTCCCTAATTCCACCACTCATTTAATTAATAATTCAGTTTAATGCTATATTAAATGTATTTGATGGCCCGCTTTTTACGAAGGCTCGATGATGAAAAATACCTACCATGTTACCTCTCAACTGCTAAGTTTAAATAACTCGGTATGTTCGGCATTAAAAGAGAGTTCCTAAAATAAAATTTAATGTCGGTCTCTTACTGCACAGAATGAAATTCTTCTAAATATATGCCCATAACTATGAAAGTGGTCTGAGTCAATTTTTAAAAAAATTTTTCATATTACGTTTTTTAAAGGTTTTGTAATATTTATTAACAAATTATCAAGACTTTCATTTTTTTTAAATATCGACTTAGGCCACTTTCATAATTATGGGCACATAGCTAATCTCGTTTCTGTTTAATTTACGTTAACATCAATCGTTGAAATATAATACAGAGCAATATGGTCATGTTATTTCTTGTCAGACACATCTGGATTGTTGACTTGTTAAATTAGAAATACGTTCAAATATTTGTTCCGTTACATTTTGTATGTAAATACATCAAACTTCGTAAAATGGGGGCCACCAAGTATATTTAATAAAACAGTAAATCGATTTATTAATTAAATAAGAAGAAATCAGTTTTTAGAAAATTTAGTTAATTGAATATATTTATTTATTGATATTATTATGTCGAAGCTGTACAATAACTTATACTTGTTAATACTTGATTGATTTTAAATACTTCGTATAATGAAGTTTATGTTAATGAACTACCGAATCCAAAGTCACACACACATATTTTAATGTAAAAGAAATAAATATATGAAATATCCAAAAATAAACAACATGTTTTTTCTCATTTATTATTTTTTTCTGTCACATTGCCGACATTCTCTATCGGTACCTCACATTTTAACTCCGAACATACTATATCTGCGAATGGGTTAGAATATATGAGCATACACAAATTTTCTTTTTAATATGTATACATACATGCAAGTGTAATAAAATAAATATTAATGCGACTTGAAAGCGCAATTGCAATTTCAGGTATAGAAATACGCACAAAATCAAAATTTCTGACATATATGTGAAAGTCCGGCTATAGAGTATAGCAAATCTGAGTATAGCGGAAATTCTACTCACATCTGCTTATTTTAATAATGTACGTTAAAAATTACACTATTTTTGCAGTAAAATTAAAATTGCGACATGGCACACTCACTCGAAGGTAAAACACAAGTGTATTGCGCTACTATTTATAAATTCCAGCCAATCAGAAACCTTCGCAATCTTCTGTGTTGCTCGCCTTTTCTAGTTACTTTTGTTCCAAGGTATCTGTTATTCTCTAGTATAATGAAGACTTCTTCTTCCGACCAGAAACCGGGTTGCACACGGAGTTCCTCCGTTTGTAATAACGATGAGGAAATAAAGTATCGTTGACTAAACACCGTCTTGCGTGTATCACCGAGGATAGGGGAAGTTTGCTTAGCAGTGCCCCCACAAAATGTAAACATTAGTGCCATCTGCCGTCTAATATCTAACATAATTAACTAGCTTACCTAGCCTGTAGAAATATTTGGTTGTGTTGCTTATCATCCGATTTCTTTTTTCTATGGCTGTACTGCAATCAGGCATTACACGGTGAACGTAACCTCTTTTATCCGGTGCGTAATAAAGAACGGTACGTGCGTTGTGGAATATCTGTAATTTCTATAAACATCGTTTATGTGATACCAAATATAATGAAATTAAATGAATATACATAATTGAAACAAAACTGAATATTCTGTATTTATTAAAATTACGAAACCACTGAAATTATACAAATAAAATCATATGTGATTGCAATGTTTGCAATGCTGCCATGAAAGTCTAACGTAATGTAATGAAGTCAATTTATGTTATTATATTTGTCTTTGCAGCATTACCCGTGTGACATTAGAAGGAAGTCACAATGTCGATCCGACCGGTATATAGGCCTACTATTGTGAAAAAGAGGACGAAGAAGTTCATTCGTCATCAAAGTGATCGATATGATAAATTGAAGGTTTGTTTATTTAGCAATTATTCTATCTGTATCCTAGTTTAATAACTTATGTGGCTCTTATTTTAACATAGTTATAATACTTGTTGCAAATATATTTACAGCAAAGCAGTAAATTGTTAAACTGCGCTTAGAACTCTTGAGAATATGTTCGGTAGATCCTTATTACCTTTGTTATTAACAACTAATATTATATCATGTACCTGTATGTGTGTACAAAATCTATAATGTACTCTTCCATTATTATATTGTAGCATTACTGTTTAGAGCAAATTTTGAAACAGTTTTCTTATGAATGATACTATGCATAAAGTTATACGAGATGTAATAACTCGAAAACAGTAGCGTAAAACTTTTCAAACTAGTAACAGTATTTCATTTTATATTTTTCCCATGTACATGCTTGTTCGTATCTATCACTACAATGTTTAATATTATGATTTTTATATGAAGAAGAAATTTCGAAAAAGATTTTATAAAATTTGAAGTACAAAACAATGGCATATATACATGTTACGTACTTTTTCCCCTACTTTTGTCTAACAAATTTAAAAATTAAATGCTATGTGAAAGTTTTACACTAAAATCAAAATAGATTTACTTTTCTTCTGTGTTTGTATTTAATTATATTAAAAGATGTTAATGTGTTTATTGCCTTAGAATTTAGAATTAATGAAAAACATTTAGCATAAAGAAAGTGTATGTGAATCCAGTAAATATTAAGCATCATTCTGGAATTCTGATTGTTTTAAATTATTTGTAATACAACGCATTTTAAGTGATAATATAGGTTAAGTAATAAGTATAAAATCAGGAAAGAAACTGTGCTGCTGTTACATCAAGCTGACAGTGTCAGCTAAGAATTCTGTTTTTCATCTGTTACAGATTGTTTTTGAATTATGAAATGGTTTTTGCATATAGTATTTATTTTTTAGCGAAACTGGCGTAAACCAAAAGGTATTGACAACAGAGTTCGTAGGCGCTTCAAGGGTCAATATTTGATGCCCAACATTGGTTACGGAAGTAACAAGAAAACGCGTCATATGTTACCTACCGGCTTCAGGAAAGTTTTAGTTCACAATGTTAAGGTATGTATTAATTATAATTTGGTCGGTAATTGCAAAAAAAACATGCATTATAAATAATAAATAAAAAACTGATACATTTAAAGGCACAACTTAATTATTAGAATGTTCTCTATATAATTTTTGTTCATGTTTCTAACTTATGCTTATCATGCATAGAAAAGATTTAAGTTGATGCACATTTATAGTTATTTAATGCCATCTTTTTTATTGACAGGAATTGGAAGTTTTGATGATGCAGAACCGGAAGTTTTGCGCTGAAATTGCACATGCAGTCAGCAGCAAAAAGCGTAAGGCTATTGTTGAACGCGCCCAACAACTTTCGATACGTGTGACTAATGCTAGTGCAAGATTACGTTCTGAGGAAAATGAATAAGCCCATTTTCTGACACTTTTTAACAATAAAATATTTCAAATACTATGTTCCTCTTTATTTTATTCCGAAGATATTTTAGTTCCATACTACTTGTTTCACAGTATAAGCCTTTTAAAGTGTTCCACAAGTTAAAATCCCCCAAACTATGGATGAAATGAAGCTTTATGCCAAATATAAATTAATTGTGCCCATAATTATGAAAGTGGTCTATCAATTTTGTACAAATTTTGGATATTACATTTATTAAAGGTTTTGAAACATTTATTAACAAATTATCAAGACTTTCATTTTTTTTTGAAATATTGACTTAAACCACTTTCATAATTATGGGCACAATTGGTATCAGAATACATTGCCGTACTTTTTGACAATACTTGATAATTTGTGTTAGGTGCATTCAAAAAAGTATAATTACAAACATCTTATGGTTCTATTTTCAAAACATTGCTTTACTATCGAGGAGTTTTATGCTATGAAAAAGGAAATACAACATTTTTGTCTACGTTTAAATCCAAAGTGATTGTTATCCACAGTTTAATTGTTTCGAAAATGGCGGTTCATCTATAGTTCCATGTAAGTACACGTATGTATTTACACATATAATGAACAGCAAAAATGGTTTCACTGGCTATCCACACTAGTAATGCTTCCTTCACGTAGGTGATTTTCGTGCCCTCTTATTCTTATCATTCGTTTCTCTCTCTGACGTGTGTCTCGGTATAGTAACAAGTGACCGTGACTACTTCGTCTCTATCTTTTCGTCGCTCTGTCGCACAGTGGGGTATTCGACCCGAAAAGCTGGAAAAAAGTCAATTTCAAAAGTTTACGTAATCCGCAAACTTTTTACTGTCTGGGGTTGTTAAATATGTCTAGAACAATGTAATAAATTGATTTTAATCATTCGTGCATTTATAAAGTAGTAATCTTAATCGAAAGTCGAAAGATTGTATGACATGTATTGTCCGTTCAAGCATGGTGCATTTAGTAGTGGATTTTATATATTTCAAAGGAGTTCAGTAACTCTTTGCATTTTTGACATATTTTAAGAAAGCACAAGCTACTCTTCCATACAATATTTATAGTTTTATCACATTTATTTATTTAGTATTAATAATTCTAGATGATCAATAGTTCAGTAATTTTCTCACCAGTATAAGATTTCATGAACGATTTTGTTATAGTATTCCGTTGAATTCCGTGCTCATTCTGGCCCCATTAGATTCAGTAAAGATCTGTGATTATAAGCCAATAAAATTTGGTTCCGATTCTGTCCGATCTTAAGTTTTTCAGCCATTTTTGTATTAAGCGTTTTTATGTATTTTCTGAGTTAAAATTAAAAAGTTCCGTAATCCACCTATTTTGAATAAAATAATATCATATTTCATGTCAATATAATTTACGTGCAAACTAATTCTTTCTAGCTTTTCGGTTCAACTATTCCACTATTGACGCGATTTTTCATGGGTTCTCTGTAATTTGAGGAAAAAATGTTTCGTACAAAAAAGAAACAGTATTCAGACGTCTACAAAATCCAATATATAAAAGTTTAAAAACAATTGTTTTTTTATAAAAAATGAATGTCACTTTGATTTTTTGAAAGCTAAAATGCATTTTTGATTTCTTAATATTATAGCTGACGTTAAGACGAATCCAACGACCTATTATATTATGACCTTGTGACCGTTAATAACGCTAAAATAGTTTTTTCCAGCTTTTCGGGCCAAATACCCCACGACGCGTCGTGGCGCGGCACAAGGGCAAAGTCAATCCCCTCGCCGCACTATCCCCTGAGATGGTTCACTATTATCTGGGTAGCCCGTACGTCGCGACTGAATTCCTACCGCACAGTACAGCTGGTGCGTGTCAAAGGCTGCCGTAGTCAAGGGGTTAATAAGTTAATCCGTATCCATTTGAGAGCAGTGTCATAACATTATCTAAATGTGGCTTGCAGTGATATGTTTGCATAGTTCTCAAGTTACGAATTTTTATTTACTGCGACGCTCGGTTTTTGGCCCGTGACTCCACTCATACGTCAAACATGTATACGAGAAATTTAAATACAATTAAAAATTTGTTAATAAACCCTGATACAAAACTTACAATTAAAATTACTTTAGTTGTCATTATTGGGAAAAACCATTGTTAACTATTCTATCTACCGGGTGTTCCAAAATTATGCAGCAAGCGGAAACAAGCAGATTGTTTATAACAAAAGCGTACTTTATTACAAAGTACAGACGAGCGGTCAGCGGGGAAAGGGGCACAGCTGTCGTTCGGCGAAATCTCAGCTGAGCGTCGATGGATACCCCTCTCCCCGCTGACCACTCGCCTATAATTTTCTCGCGTATACATATATGTATGTCTCCAACTGAGGTTCGAACCGCGCGCGCCGGAAGTCAGACCACGATATTTTCGAAGCTTGAATCTCCAAAACGGGGCTTCAAACCAAAAAAAGGTAAAGGAATTTTCGATTTCTTTTGTTATAAACAATCTGCTTGTTCCCGGTGCCACATAATTTTGGGACACCCGGTATAGAAATCTATCTGATTGTCACTTCACAGTACACCCGCAGAAAAAGATGCATTGTGTTAAAATTTGCAATTTCTTTGATTTTTTCAATATAATGAATATCATTAAGCACCAACTAATGGAAAGTACTGACAAAATCTGCGTTTTTGTCGTTAAATCTGTTGTCCTTCGAAACGTTTTTTTAATTGAAGCATGATATAATGTTCGTCATTACTTGAATCTGAAGGAATTGTTTTCCGTTTTACAGCACTTTGCAGTTTCCCAATTTTTTGTTCATTTGATAAGGTTTTGTTAGTGCAGAAACTTGTATGAAAGATTTACCATATTTTGGTAAGACCTCATTTAGAACGTATATAGCGAAAGTTCTATCTACTTCAGGAAAAGTAATGTACTACAAGTGACGGATGCTTCACTACTTTCATCGTGCGCTTCTAATGCTTGTTCTAAATTACTTGGACCTACTTCTCCTCTACAAATAATATTAGTTGTACTTACTACCATTTTGTCTCCTTACATTAATGCCGACGTGTGTGCAAATGAATTTCCCAAATTCAAAGTCTAGATTCGAATTGCGCTAATGATTGGAAAATACAACAATATTAAAATGGCATATTGCCTTCAATTAATCCAGCGGAACTGTACCAAATATTTAAAACTGACAGGCGTATATTTCTATACTTTTTCATTTTACCCGTGTAAGGCCGAAAACACGCTGAGAAAATTCCAGAAATTGAGAAATCACAGTTAGCATAACTATCACAATGCATGATCAATGTTTATTGAGGTATCCGTTTCGTCAGGTGTACTGTGAAATGAGAATCAGATAGACTCTATCTGATGTTATACTGCAATCAAAACGGGTCTTCTACGACGTTCCATTTCGGAGATATGATTTTTTAAAAACTTTTTACAAAAGGGGTTGTATCTCGATAGGGGGTGGTTTTTAGACAAGACTTTATAGACTTTTTTTTTCATCTTTTAGTGCGTACTATCGATAATGAAAAAGTATCCCAGAATTTTTGTTACACCCTGTATATGGTGCGTTCCACGACAAGTGATCAGGGTTTTTTCCGTCATGTCACGGATTTTGATAAAATTCTGATATGTTATAGGTAACGTCGAAAAAAATACCCATTTGAAGGAATTTTCAAAATATTAAATATTTTTTAAGTTACAGGCAGTCAAAGTTTTGTGCATGTGTTTTTTTTTAAATTTATAATTCTCAAACCACAATAGATATAGAAATCATAAAAATACCAGTTGATTCGGAAAGCCTCAGAGCTTTAGAAAAAAATATAAATTCAATGCAACTTGCTTTTAAATTGTTAAAAATAGGTTTTTAATTTTTTAAACTTAAATTCCGTCCAAAGTGTGTCTTCGATTTTTTTTAAACATTTTTTTCATCATTATCGAAATGTCCTCTAAACATAACTTCCAGAAAAACCTTGAAGCGTTATATTTAGAGGACATTATAGCGTTGCTATAAAAAAATCACCAATAAATTGTAGGGTACACTTTCGGAGATATCAAATCCCAAATGCAGATCATTGATCAACGGTTTGGTTTGACTAGCGGCAGGCATCTGCGACGCGATATGGGCGAAGTCGCGCGCCAAATACCAACACCGCGGTGCAGAAAAATTCATACATAGCTCGAAAACTATTCATTGCTTCAAGGTTTTTCTGGAAGTTATGTTTAGAGGATATTTCGATAACGATGAAAAAAATGTTTAAAAAAATGAAGACACACTTTGGACGGAATTTAAGTTTAAAAAATTAAAAACCTATTTTTAACAATTTAAAAACAAGTTGCATTGAAGTTATATTTTTTTTCTAAAGCTCTGAGGCTTTCCGAATCAACTGGTATTTTTATGATTTTTGTATCTATTGTGGTTTGAGAGTTATAAATTTTCAAAAAAAACCCATGCACAAAACTTTGACTGCCTGTAACTTAAAAAATATTTAATATTTTGAAAATTCCTTGAAATGAATATTTTTTTTCGACGACCCATGGACATCCTAGATTTAAACCCAAAATGATAAAATGCTAAAAATCGGTGACACCGAAAAGCATAGGGTGCAAGGTCTATCCTATATCTCGTCCATGCTTTTATACAGATTTCAGAACTTCAGAAAAAATAAAAAATACTGATACTTTATTATCAATGTATAATAAACTTTATCACAATAATAACAGTAGTAATAGATAAATTAATTACTTTCAAATTCGTTTTTCATCAGCGACATTGTATTATTAAACATAAAACTATTTTTCCTAAACATACACAGCTGATTCTGCATACTAATAATCCTTTTTTGTTGTCGTAACACCTTTTGTCTAAGAGTTTGTATGGTCCTCTTTAGTCTTAATGTTTCTGGAATATTTTCCACCCTGTTTTTACTTCCACTTTCATAATTTTTTATCCCATTCAATATTTCTGTTGTTCCGATTGTATTTTCCAGTGGCACGAAACCTATTTGATATTTATGAATATTTAGGAAATTATTAGTTTCTATAAGACTATACGTGTATTTTGAAATGTATGCATTGTACAACTATCTCCGTAATTGACATGTATTTCCTGCAGGAATAGATTAACATTGTCAAAATATTAGAAAAGTATTTCAAGATATATGGCTTTAGACGAACAAAATATGTTCGTAAGGTTTCATACTGATTACACATTATAATTCACTACAAAGTTGAACTATCACTGCAAGAATAACAGCATATATCAAATTAAGTTAGTTATATGTCACATACTCACACAAATGACTTAAGCACTTTATTACCTGGTAGCATAGTTACGTTTCCTTCTGAACTGAGCGGTTCTATTTTTATTGTCATTTCCTCTATCGATATCTCATCCCCATTTGTTCTTTCTATGGCTGATAGTTGACTTGTGACTGTGTTAGTATTTATTGTGTGACTTGCATTGAAAGAAGGGATGCATAGAGGTGTCTGTGGAAATACAAAAGACACTGCTTCTGGGTTTAGGTGTCTCATGTGCTAGCCATGTCTAACTAAATAATGTATAGGTATAAAATATACTCTACAAATAAACGTAGATATAAAAGGATTTCAATATTTTCGCCCCTAACTATTTTCTCATGGATAAACTCACCTGAAGCTACACAATGGCCAATAAAATTAGTTTTCACATTCCTTGCCTTTAAAGTAAATAACACGGTACTGATGCATTTTCGAGCACGAGTATAGAAAACTTTAGAGTCTAAAGTTTAGACTTAACTGTGTGTTATTTAGGTGTACTCGCGATTTTATTAACGTAATGCAAGATATAACACAGCCGTTGGCATTTGTATCAACCGGTACAATTATTGCTCGATGTTTTGCACTGCGGTCATTAAAATTATTCTTTTTCTTTAATTTATTATTATTATTTTCTTTGAAATAAGTTTGCATCCTTTGCATTCCTTTAAGAATTCATACCGCTTAATCGGTGTTTTGGTACGGAAGACCTCACATTGCGAGGGAAAGTAATTCGATTAAGATAAGGGCACTTCTCTGAAATTGATGCTGCGGTTTGAGAGTGTAAGTGAGAGGGTTTATGACTATGAACTGCATTTCTTGCGAAAATAAATTGTGATAAAACAATCAAATTGAGAGATGGAATTAGAATACAACGCAAGATACAATAAATTTATTATATTTATCGGCAATTGGATTGGCAACGGTAATTCATAAGTGTGATTGACAAATATTTTACATAATTTTAGATAATTTTTTAGATATTAATAAAAAAATGTGTTGTTTCAAGCGTGCACTTTCATACTTTCAAGTACCATATTGATTTGGCGGAAAGCGCGCGAATATATTTATCAATTTCAAAACCGACTGACGGCGGGACTTGAAATATATTCAAATCACTGTTAATTATTCGATGTTTATTTTAATATCGCACTCTAATTATGGTCCATACGATCTTATTATCATAGTAATAGAATGATTTCGAAAACTTTTCCAGTTTCAAAATTACCCGTGGAATGGAGATAGATCGATTCTCGATAAATAAATGGAGAACAGATTCAAAAATCGAAAACCGGTTGACTTACATCGTGAACAATAGAAGAATGTTGTTCAAGTGATAGAAGAATCGCCATCATATAGTCTGCTGATATGTCATAGGTTTCTGTGCACTCGTCAAAACGATGCCCGGTGAAATACGGATGTTCGGATTGTTGTTCCACAGTAGCTGTGGCGAGCAACTTGTTGTGGATTTGGTGACATCGAATGAAGTTATCTTTGAGGTTAGCTAGTCGATTGCGCACAACGTTATACGTATGTTTCGCTTTACCAAGTTTCTTGAAATTATGTAACGCTCGTTCGACAGCGTACATAGCGTCTTCTTGTTGTAATAAAAGTCTCTCCATGATCCGTAAAAAATTTAGTCAATGGATATTGACTTCTACGTAAAGGCCCCTCACGCGCTTTAAACCTCCCACCATTCATCAGTGTTCCATGCGTATCGTAAGCCCCACTCTGCCCCACTCGTCTTTCGCCCATTATCTTAGCACTAATACTCCCTCTCCACCTCACTTTTTTATATGAATGAAGTAGAGCGGGGACGTATCATTTTGTTGCATAAGACCCACCTTCAAAAAGGTATCAAAAATACTAACGAACATGTTTTGACGAGGGACGTGGTAATCCTCTTTCTTCATTCAATTTAAATAATAACATTCGAATATAAATGTATAAAAAAATAAAATATTTTTGTTGCATAGACTTGAACCCATGAAACGCGGAGCTATAGCGTTCGTTAAAAGTTTAATTGATAATAAAAAAAAATATATTTAAAATGAATTATTGAAAATATCTCGATTAACGTCGCGCAGATGCCGTGGAGATTGAGAATCCCTTCAACGTTTAGTCTTCACGAGCAGAGGGCTGAGGCAAATTAGAAATATTACTTTTTTCGTTAAACTGTAGCTTTAGGAGCAATATTTTATAAGGACCTTTTGTTCCTTACATAAAACCCTTGAAAAAATTGGGCTCGATTCCTTGATATATTAAAGTTCCAAGTTTAGGTAGATTTTTTATAAAAATTAATTGTAGATATTTGTACGATTTTACAGGGTCTTTATACTGATTACCCTCTACCGCTTGCACCGGGTTTCATCCAAAAAATACCGTAATGATTCGTGGCCTCCCCTTTTAAAACATAGAACAAGTGTACAAAGAAATGTTCCTTTACAAGTAGTGACTTATTAATACATATAATGTTCTTTGTATCAAGTATGTGAAATCCAAAAGTGTGAGCAAATTGAAATTATTATACATTTTTAAAAGAATAGTAATTCTAACTGATCATTGTTCACTAACTTGTACTAATGTAACGTTTTTATAGATTATTGAATTAACTTATTTCACACGAAAATGATTTCTGTTCATTTCATTAATAAATATGCTTATTTATTTTTGGATTTAGGAATTCATTTTTAAAATATTATTTACATTACATAAATGTATTTAATAGTTCAAGACAAAAGAATTTTGTATTCTAAGTTGTATGTAGCTACTATCTGATTTTACTATGTCACCAGTACTGCAGACATTATCATTGCATAGACCTGTTCATGTATGTACACTGGCATATACACTCAGCCAATCTGATTTTGAATTGTTGCAGTTTAACCATATAACTTGAATGGTTAAACCATAACATTATAGTGAACTCTCGACAGAAGAAAATTACTCGCTCTGCATGCTTTTTGTTGCTTGTTCAGTGGTCGTTGACAAAGATAGCATTAAGTCTTTCTGTGTTTATCATCTGGGAATATAGATGTGTCTGATTAGCCCACATTAACACCTTCTGCCTGAATGTACATGAAATATTAGAAAACAGAAAGTGGAATTCATGTGCCCACAAAACGCAGTATTAAAAATTCTGTCCATTATTTAGTATTTGAATAGGTAAAGAAGGAAACTAATGGACCTCCCTTACTCCCAATATTTATGTTACGTTGCAGAGATTATTGATTCCGTTTCTCTGTGAATATTCATATCCAGCCTTCTTGCTTGAATTCAAACCAAAGGTTCATCTTTATTTGGAATTCGCTTTGAAGACATAATTTGAATACTCTCTGAGAAGTGGAACCAAGTGAAAATGGGAATCTGATACAGCATGTTGCAAATTCACTGCGATTGCTGAACATTAAGTACGTCTTCCAACATTGTACTTCACGGTTGAGGTTAGAAAATAGGGATAGCGGTAGGATTTGTTTCACTTAGGGGAGGAATTCGATGAACTGACGAGTAAGAGGAATACATGAATTGAACTGAGAACACTCAATTATGGAAAGTATGAAAAGGGATTGAGCTATGGTGCTTGCTTCTAAAAAATACGTAGGCACAAATATGCAATGCGACAGTTGTAATCATTCCATGTGACACGGTTTGAACGTGTAGCTTACCAGCGTGCTCAACGAGATAAAAGGACAACACGGTAAATATTGTGCTTATAGCGGTTGTAATTATTTTTAAAACAATGCATTTTGAAAAAGCAGAGAACTTTTCAGTAAATATAATACGCAAAATACGCAAAGAATCATAATAATATCTGTATTCGTTCCAATAAAAAGTACCTAATTATTGAAAACGCCTAAGTATATGTATCAAGATAGAGTTTTTATGGGAATTTCAATGGTTTTCAGGAATGATAAACATTTTTAATAGGCATACACGTGAAGCAGAATGCAGAAGTTCATATACTGTGGATAGGAAACCGGTGATATATTAGTATATGGTAGTGTATGTCTTTAATGTGCAATTGTATGCACTCTAGTTATATTCGTGTTTGAGGCCTCCTATTGTTGCAATACTGCGGTACTAGCGAATAATGCAGCGAAACTAGGCTCTTTACAATGATACGCAAACTTCAGCTTTGCATTCCTAAATGTGCATTCCAAACAGCATAGTCCTTGTGTCAATAAAGCAAATTAATTTGGAAGTCATCAGGCGAACATCCCATACTATGTCTTTGCAAAATAGTGGCTTCAGGCCTAATTCACAATCTACTGTACTGTACAATAGAGTTTAAGTGTTTAAGAACTATCCATGATGCTACTATCGATACTAATCGATAATTATCGTGTCATGGATGCTCAACGATTGTCTTTGATATTTTTGTTAGTCCAATAGATTTCATGAAATTAATGAAAAACTAATTATATATGATATTTATTAATGTTTAATAATATTTATTTTTAGAATAATATAGTTAATAAATAAAAAATATGTTTTTCCTAACGAAGCTGTGGCGTTTTTATCAAAAAATATATTAAACCATTTTATATCTAACTATAATAATTAGATAATCTAACTATTTCTTTCTCTTCTATAAGTTAAGTGACTCTTCCTGAACGGACTCTAGGGAACGTCGACTTTCCTTTCTATGTAATAATCCACTCTCCTCTATATAGCAATTCACTGTTGGTGTCTCATTGCTAAGTCGATTCAAATTATGTTATTAATTATAAGAGAACAATTGACATCCGAACGATATTTATTAAACTCCATACCTTCAACCGAAATACAAACTTAAAAGATTTGTAGTTCCGCCTCGTCTTTTCAGAATTAAAAACCGTTAAAAATGTTGTCTGACCATGCAGTTGGTTATGCGCATGCGCCGAAATTTCTGGGTACCTCAGCTATGGGTCCTTCTAGCAGTTGCCTTATCAATGGTGTCAAAGTGGAGTCGCTGTCTTTTGCGTCAGTTAGTCCGATTTAAGCACTAGAAATTCCGTATGCGGAATAATTCGCGTTCTTCTCCGTGAAAAAATAACAAAGAATAATACTGTGGTCGAATTACTAAGAATTAGTCCGAAGAAAAGTTGAATATGGGTCGTTACAGAAGGTAAGAGAATATATATATGTACATATATATATCTATGATATATATATTGAATATTATGTGTAGCTATAGATAGATGTGTACACCGATGTGCACAAGGTGTATCCATTTCATGCATATTTCGATGAAATTTCGAGCAGTTATAGTTCTTAATAATATACAAAGTATTTATTATCGCGTTAACGGAAATAAAAATGTAGTGTATTGCATTTAGATATACGTGTCTCAAACTTATATTAACAAAATTTACATAACCTTACATGCTTCTTGAAATCATAGTTCATTATAAATGTAAATCATATTTTAGAATTGGTGTGAACAATCTTTAACTCTAGTTTCTCTTAATAAATATTTCTTAAGCTGATGTACCATTTAAATTTTTTTTTTAACTAAAGAATGTATAAAACCGAATGCTTCATCGGATTCAAAACATTTTTTAACTAATTATTGATTTACACTTACAATATCTAATACTGATAGAATAATAGTTTTAAATGATTATTTCGTAGTTGGCTGTAAACCATGTATTACATATGTACATTAATTATACGTAGAAGTATTCATAGAGTTTCGCACTCTATGCTTAATAAGATGTTCTTAAAATTAATACGCAGGATGTCTTGTTTTTGTCATTACAATGATTTGATTCCTTAACAAACCGTAATGTGTATATTAATATCAATTCTTTTTATAAGAACAGTACATTACAGGAGATTATCTATCATTATAGTAAAAAAAATTTGGTATGAAATTTATTAGTATGAGGCATATGAAGAGTATTTGTAAACTTCGGATATTTGTTGAACTTTGTTCTGTGCACCTGACAATGTACATCATTTATTTAATCGAGCCACGCATTAGTCATTAAATATTGGAAATTTATACTGAATGCTGTTGAGTTCTTTGGTACACAAGGAAGTTTCGTTTAATACAACAAATCAAACTTTAAGATATTTTCAAATATCTTTAGCCCTGTAAGGAATTGTGTCAAGAAATTATGCAAAAATTGTTTTCAATTGTGTATGTTCTTGTGCAAAAGGTTCAGATCATTTATCGTATGGTAATAGAATGCATCAAAGTATTGTTAGCTATATAAAAAATATTGAAATTAAGATTAAAACTATATTTGCAATATTTGGTTTTTGGCAATAATTAAATACATTCTCTTTTTAAATAAAAGGAGATGTTATTATGATTTTTTTCTTATACTAACATTCATTGATTAATTCTTCTTATTTCCATAATGGATGTTTAAAACATAATTGCATCTCGTTTTCTGGTAATTTATTTGTTTAGAAAAATTTTTTTTGACAAAGATTTAAAGAAAATTTGTATTCAAAGTCTAGGAAGGAAAACGATAAAGGAAATTGATAGCAACTGCTATAATTCGCAAAAACACTTCTCTTTTTAAAAGATCGATACTTTATTTTAAATATGAGTATATATTTTTATTTCTGTATTTCCTTTTAATATTAAAAGATTTAATTATAGAATAATAAACCAGACACTAACCTTAGTTTTAAAGAAATATACTTGTTCATAAAGAGTACAACTTAACTCTAGAACTGTGCTTGTAACAATTTTCAGTTTTTATATTTTTGGATACTTTCCTCTTAAAAATATCAGTTAAATACTTTATTTATAAAAATTAGGTGTTAATCTGATCATGAATATTAACAATATTCTAATTATTCATATTAATACATTATAGGGTACTAACATAGTACTGCAAACTATATTAATATCTGCAGATCTTTTAATTCTCCTTTTAAGAGTTTCCGGTCGTTTAGTATCTAAATACAGATATTTCTTAAATTACTCTAATTCGATTCCTGCCTGCATTCTCTTCTTTAGGTATTAAGCTTTCACCTTTTTCAGGAATTTACAAATATTCAATCATATAGTAAAGTATTACGTTTTCAGCAAATCATGATTATAAAACTTTTCCTAAATACCATGTCTGCTTAGGACAATAGTTCTTCTTTTGTGTTTGAAATGTTTTTAGTTAAGTTCATCCATATAATGTTTCAAATGAAAGATAGTTGATTAATAGCATCAATATTTAAACATATTTACATGCTGTGCATCATGTATTGAAACGTTTATTTTTTGAGAAAATCATATATATGTATAAAGTATGTATGAAAAATATATATAACAATTATATATTTAAAGTGCTTTACAATTATCCTATATCTATTCAAAATGAGTGTAAATATTTCTAAGAATACAACAAAATTTTATGAAAGATGGTCTTTATCTTTTTGACTGAATAGCACGTTTTAGGTATACAAAAATTATCAGCATAACATATGTCCCAACAGCGTACTTCATCTCTGATAATGAGTGCTTACATAATGTACACTTTGAAATAGCTTTTATATATTAATGTTTTAAAAACTGTTACAATAGATTACTATAATTTAACGAATTATTGTCATGATATTTATACAAAACAAAATTCGATTATAGTAACATAAGTTTTAAAATAATACTTAAACAATTATCATTTTAAACCACTGTATGTATGCAGATTCAAAATTTTCAGTATCTGCCATCAAAATATTGTACAGGCATAAAAAATAATTTTCTGACTGATACTAAATGTACTAAAATTTGTTTTGTTGTACTTGCACAATATTAAGAATAAAAGTATGTCACAGCTACTAATGGAACGAGCGCTATCCATTATTACAACATTTACATAAGTTCTTATTATTTTTGTTGTTGTCATTGATAATAGGATAAAAGAAATTAAATGTTTATGTGTACAATAGAAAACTTTCAGAAATTTATAAAATTTATAAGGTTATAATGCAACATCTATCACAAAATATTTATTCTTATTTGTAGAGGTAAGAATAAAAAAAAATAAGTCATATGAGAAGTTGGTTTTTACGTTATCTTTTAAGGCAATTATTTTTGATTAATATTGATTTAAAAAGGATTTGAAGTACAGATTTTTATGCGGCCTGATAGTTTGGGTAGTCTGCTGCAGTAATTACAGACGCTCTGCTGCTACTAAGAATCATTGACCAAGAATATTCTCAATCTATATGTAACAAAATTTTAGAAGTTTCAGTCAACATAGAGTACATCAAAAACGGTAGTAGTACACAGCCCAACCATTTTGGCATTATACTCTCCAGTCAATCAGTGGGTGGTCCAATGAAACTTCTTTATTGAAGATCTGAATAATAAATGTACAAAATTAAAGATGTTAAGTTTGTATTCAATAGACACTTTCGTGATCAGGAATTTCTATATGCTAATACTTATTTAATTTCACATTCGTATGCATAATATTTTCGCTTTAAAAAATCTGGATCATCCATTCTTCTCAATGTCCTTATAGCTTGTAATTTTTGTGATAGTTGCCAAGTAATTTAAAATGCACTATAAAATTCGTATGTAATGCTCTTTTATTAGAAAAAATATTGTGAGACAACAAGTTCTTATATTTCTATGTACCGTATTGCTGTGTTCATATTTTAATGATATTACTGTCATTCAATTTAGTACAGAAGTGAGCTTGCGTGTTTTTATCATAGTATCATTTATAAGATTCAAATAATTGATAGAAATGAACACATATTACTGTAAGAATGCAACAAATGCGTAATTTATTTTGAAAGTGATCTAAGTCCACTTTTGCTTAAATTCAAATATTTACGAGTTTATGATTCAATGAAATTAAAATTATGATACCAGTGTATCACATTCCTTAACTATATCTAAGTCAGTTAAATTTACAATTCTTTCTAAAATAATAGCAATTGTTTATTGACTAATATGTGTATTCTTACTCAGAATGCATTTAAGCTGCATTAAAAATTATCAACTAGATTTGTCACGGTATTTTAAACAGTCCAAGTCCATTGGATGTAGTTTAAAAGGCTTCAAATTGAGAAACCAATATTAAATTTATTTTATATTTTATTACAACACATTAAAAACACTATTTATGCAATTCAGGAAATCTTAAGCTATATAAGTTACGTAACAATTTACTGTTTACCTACATTTTGCGAATGCAGGAGAGATTTGAAGAAGTTATGTCACGTTTCTGTATTTTGTTGCAGTAATTTATCTTACATTTTTAAAAACTGTTGTGAATACAATATTTTCGAATTTTCTTGGTCTATCCTGACATTGTAATAAATTCAGTATTTTAGAGAAAATTATTGTGTATGGTTCATTTCTCAAAAAATGCATCCAGCATAGTTTTAACTAATTTATTGTTTCTCTATTAGAATTATTTATCATTTTAAAAATTATATCCGCAAAATTTTGTTGATATAAAATTCTCTTCTTTCACTTAATTTAAAATATAGTTATTACCTTAGTGGTGCTTCTTGAGAATATCATAAATATTTTGAGGGGCAAACAGTAAAATATTCTTCTTTAATGACATTTCTACAATGCCAAAATCTGACATCATTAATAATGGATTGGACAAAAGTTTATATGTCCAAAGTTATTGTATACTCTGAATATATTTAACTGTAAAATGATTTTTATGACAGCTAACGTCAAGTGGTATATGTCACTACAATTACTAAGAAACAACTGACAAATGGACAGAGACTACTTTCAAAATAAATGTCTGAAAAACGAGTTTATAATATTGTAAAATATAATATTTTTCAACAAATTAGAAACCTGCAAATTAACATAGTAATATATGTGGATATTTTTATACATTTATTTAAACTTATACGAAATTAGTATGTCTTCTTTTTAAATTCTTATTAAAGACTCGAGTGTCAATGCTTAGGCTACAAGACTTTTAAAAACCGATGGTCAAATATGCATTTTTTGTACATTATGCATTGTTTAATTTTTTTAAATCGCGTATGGTTTCAAGTTTCTATGTTTTTTTGTATTAGGACAGATTCGACTATCTTAAATTAAGACAAGGGGGAGATTTTGCCTTCGTGAATTTGATCATTCTGGAGCATAGAAAATGTTCAGTTAGTTACTCAAAGATTTAAATACCACATTCATATTGAACTTTTACAAATATGATGAAATTATATAATCTGTGTAATTTGAAACATTAATTAGTTACATTTTTTTTAGTTTCTCAAACCATTTCGCAAACAATGTGCAGAAGCGGATGAGTCTTCAATACCCGTAGTATATAACACACCACCATTTCTCAAGTGTTACCATACAAATTGTGGTTTAAAATCAGGAAATCAATTTTGTGTATTCTAAATCGTACAACATTCACATCTTTAATCTAGATCTAATACTACATGAAAAAATAGATAGTGATTGGGTGTTCATTAGGATGGTTGTTAAAAATTAAATTTTTTGCGGCGCCCCCTAAAAACACTGTGAATTTTTGTTTAAATTAAAAACAACACGTGGCTTAAGACCATCTAAGTTAATTTTTTGGTATAATTTTTTAGTGATGAATTTTTAGTGATAAATTTTAACTCATAGCGTGATAAAAAGTTTAAAAGTGCTTCGTCATACAAGCTCATGTCTTAATTTTTCTTATATTTCTTATGTTTTTTATTGATTTGGGTTCTATAATTGTTTATATTTCGAATAAAATTGTATTTTTCATAAAAAACTCACAAAAAACATGATTATACCAAAAAATTAACTTCGATCGTCTTGAGGCACGAGTTGTTTTTAATTAAAAAAAAATTCCCAGTGTTTTTTCATCAAAAGGAAGCTTCTTAGGGGGCGTCGCAAAAAATTTAATTTTTAAAGACCACCCTAGTATTCATTAAATATTCTCCTGCGTATCACTACCATCAGTAATGTGACCTCGGTTTTGCCGCCTTTAACAGTATAATAAAGAAAAAAAGATATAAGCGCTCATTTATACTGTTAAAATTATTATTTTCAGTCGCAGTCGTGACAGGGACAGAAGACGTAGGTCTCGTACCCGCTCCCGCAGCCGGTCGCCTCGGGACAGGCGAAGCTGGGGCGGTGGTGGGCGGGATCGAGGGGGTGGTAGAAACAGTCGAGGACAACCTGGCGCAAACCTGAGGAAGCCACGATGGGACCTCAGCCGTTTGGAACCATTCAAAAAGGACTTCTATGTACCCCACGAAGCAGTACAGAACCGAGATCCGCGTACCGTGGAGCAATACAGAAGCGAGAAAGAGATCACTCTTAAAGGGAAAAGCATACCAAATCCTGTGTTCGCGTTTGAAGAGACGGGCTTTCCGGATTATGTTCTGAAGGAGATTAAGTGAGTACAGATAATCACTTTTACCGCAAAGGACCAAGTCCATCAACTTTCGTTTTAAGAAAATGAGATTTAAAGTTGTCTTCCGATATCACACCCGCAGAAATTTCAGTCACGTTAGCCACACGTATGCGTGGTATTAGTAACTTGATTTGATCACGACGATTAATAATTATAATTATTTCGCTAACAATATTATTATTTGAGAATTATTATTAATCTTATCCTTTTTGTGATGTAACAAAGCAAATCTGTTTGCACGACAGAAAAGAAATATGAACTCGGTCCTTTTTACGTATCCGAACTACATGGAAAAAATATATTTTCAGTTATGTAAGGGGGCTAAAGAACTCTATTTGTGAAAATACTATAATTATCGTAACGTATAGTAAATTTAATTTTTTTAATGCAGTACCAATGTGCATTTAATTTCTATGACGTTCCACGCTTTCATCAAAATGTTAAAGCAGACCTTCCATTACAAATATTAATCGTAATCATATTCGTATTAAAAATAGACACGATTAAATGATGAGCTTCGAAATGTACGGCTGCAATGTTCATAATGAAATTTTGGTAAATTAGTTTCAGAACAAAAAAGGAATGAACAAAAGTACTAACAAAAGTACTAATCCGGAATTTCGAATTGTTACACTGTATAAGATAAAGATATTAATATCTATAGATTTCATGTCATATTGTAAGCCTACACTTTTCATTTTTTAAAGCAAAAAGTTTTGCTTTTAGACACGGTTACTGTTCTCACCTGTACACTGTTTGAATTTAGTTTGACTATACGACATCAGTAGGTTTTTTCTCAATTCTTACAACTTTTGGATATCGACTATTTTCAATGTACCAAAGTAAAAATTTTAGGCTGTTTTTTAGTTGATCTCACGTAACATTCTTGGAAATGTCAATCTTAGATAACTTTAAAAGGTATAAATTTTTCATGATCAGACGTTTATGAAAAACCTAAAAAATGCAAAGATATAGGATATGTTCAAAAGGATGTTGCCCTGGCAACTAGTTCGTCACTAAAAACAAGTTTTTATACACGGTATATGAAATCCAACAAATGTGGGCAAGTACAAATCATTGCACTGTTTTAACACAATCCTATCGCTAAATAGACATTAATTAATAGAAATTCCAAGAAAATGGAATACTTGGCAGCCCGCTTTTTACGTTATTGAAAAAATATCCTTCACAATGTTCTATTTGCTTTTAGTTTCATAGTATCCCAGTAGAAATATATCATATATTTGTACCAATCGGGGTCTCTTGTACTTAGGCCAAGATAAGACCTTGTCTCTTGATTCTATCATTTTCTAATCAAACTTGTATTGCGTTCCCGCTTTTTTTAACAGCATTATTTTTGCTGAAAAATTTCTTACGAAACCGGCGTTTTAACTACAATGTAGAATGTACATTAGGATGGTCATTAAAAATTAAATCTTTTGCGACGCCCCCCAAAAAGCTTCCTTATGATGCAAAAACACTGGGAATTTTTTTTTAAAATTAAAAACAACACGTGCCTCAAGACGATCTAAGTTAATTTTTGGTATAATCATGTTTTTGGGAATTTTTATGAAAAATGCAATTTTATTCGAAATATAAACAATTATCGAGCCGAAATCAATAAAAAAACCCAGTTAATCAAAATAACAATACAAAAAATTTTATTCAAAATTTTTCCCAGTTGATTTGGTCTATTAAATAAAAAAATGAAAGATATTCAAATTAATATTTTTATTTTAAAACTAAATTAGTACAAGCATAATTTTAATTTCTAGATTTCTTCACTCCAAGGTTGAAGTAAACTTTCTTTCGTATTAACTTAGATCGTCTTGAGGGACATATTGTTTTTAATTTAAGAAAAAAATTCCCCAGTGTTCTTTCATCAAAAGGAAGCTTTTTAGGGGACGTCGCAAAAGATTTAATTTTTAACGACCACCCTAATGTACATACACACATAAACACTATGACCAGTTTCTAATGAAACATTGAGCGTTTGCTCTGTCCCTTGGTGCGCGAATTACTCAGCCTTTGTCGTTGTCAACGTCTTGGCACAATGTTCAGGCGGAAAATCTCATTATGGAACCGTTAGCATTACGATACGCACTGTTATGTAATTACCTGGTTAATCAATATGAAATTCGTTCAGATTGAAAGTATGGCAAGGTATAATAGCGAATTTGGGAAAGCCTAAGCAGTTAAATTCGCAAGTACATTGATAAATATACATACACATATGTATGTACAATATTGTATACGGTGTGTGCCGTGTTAAATGATCAGGATTTTTGTTGCCATGTTATGGACTTTGATAAAATCCATCAATTAAATATGTTGTAGGTAATGGAAAAAGAAATTTTTTTGAAGGAATTTTCAAATTAAATAATTTTTAATTATGGGCATTCAAAGTATTGGATATTTTGGAAAATTCATAACTCTCAAATCGTAATAGATACGGATATTAGCAAAGTTTTAGAAAAAATTATAAATTTACTGCACCTTGTTTTTAAATTTTAAAAAATTTTTTAAATTATTTACATTTAAATTTTGTCCAATGCGTAGCTTCAAACTTGTTTTAAACATTTTTTTTCACCATAGCTACCGCTATTGAAACAAACCTTTGATCAATGTTGTATATTTACGCTTCAATGTCTTCAAAAGTGTACCGCTCAATTTTTTGTCGATTTTTTTTTATAGCAGTATCGTAACACCCTATAAATGTGGCTTCTAGTCGTATATTTGCACAGAAAACAGTTTACAAGTCACGAATTTTTATTTAACGCGACGTTTGGTTTTTGTCCCGCGATTTCACTCGTACAGGAAAACCCTTGTTCAATACTCTGATTCTCATTTTACAGTGCACCTGCGGAAAAAGGTACCTGTATAAACATTTTCCATGCATTGTGTTAATATTTGCAATTTGGTGTGTCTTTCAAAAAATAATATTTCAATTGTCGTAGAATATAATGGAAATCGTTTCCCTTTTATGCTTTCTGCAGTTAAAACCGGTAACTGCCACTCTAAAAACGTTAATGCATTCAAAGTTCAAGTAAATTGAAGTTTTACTGCTCGACTAACTTCTACTTAAAAAGTTTGTATTCGAAGGTCAATGTTGCCGAATTTGAATAATAGTAGCCTCGTTTGTATTTAAAGGGGAGGGGGGGGGGGGGGTAAGGGTTTGCGTTATCGAGAAATCGATTTTCTTTTTGCTTTTTCTTACAGTTCAATATTTCGAGAGTATTGTCCCAAAATTTTAAGATAATCGGAGAAAAACTCAAAGTTATTGACCAGTTAGTCGTTATATTTTCGGTCGGGCGTTTGCCGCTCACATCAGTGATTTTATAATAGTAATGTGGGATACGAAAATCTGAAATACGGGATTGTAAAGTGTAAATGAAAAGCGTTTAGACTGAGTGGCGAAGCGACAAAAAAATTAAGGAAAAAAGTAAAATACTCGGCGGAAAAGGAATTTATCTTCACTTTTGTACAGTTAAATCTTTAAACGCGGTTTTCTCGAAACCATGTTTTCAAAGTCCGTGATCACTGCCATTTAAAACATACTTCACCGATTCTTTTCAAACTTGGTACATACCTTCTATATATAAAATACCTCCCCCCAACGATTAGTATGATATTTTTTTTGACGTTAAGGGGTTTTTCCAGTAGCAAAATGACGGAAATTTGTGTGAAAAATCGCAATTTTTGCTTCAAACGACCACCAAAAGTTTTAAAATGAAAAAAATAACAATTAGCGATCGTTGGGGGAGGATTTACTCATCTTCTAACTAAATTGTATTGTAATTTTGATTTCTGATACTGTTCTGTTGAGATACAGTGATCACCGCAACACGTGTTTTTCGAAAGGCGCTCTCGGAAAAGCTCTGTCACCGGCTTATTTGTTAATATTTTGCAACCAAAAAATTACAAAATGTTGTTGAAATAACAATATATAATGTGCAAAAGGTTCGAACAAATTTGCTTTATTCGTTCGTCTGAAAAAAAATCGCAAAGAAAGTGTTTTTTTTGCCCTCAGAACCCTTCCCCCCCCCCCCCCCCCCCCTAAAAAGGGATATGGTTTTATGGGCACCACATCTCCACTCTGGGTATTACTACATGCTATTGACGAGTACCGGAAATTAATTTTGCTGTAGTGTACCGACTACTAAGGAATATTTCATGATCATTGTATTCTTCATTTGAGGGATATGCAAACTAGATGTTGCTGAAATGATTTTTTGTTCATTCGAACAGCTTCCGCGAATTTATAATCCGATTATGATCGGAAAATAATTATTTTTCGGTTCTTGTAAATTAGTACGGGATGGAATTCTTTTAATGATCCCTCAGTGCATCGTATGATTTTCTTCTGCGAGAGTTGGCATGGAAATACCATTCGGCTGTATGTACATACATGGAAGATTTCGGTTATGGTGTATAAGATTAATGAAACTTTTTTGAAGTATTTATTTTGTTGTTTTGCAATAAAATCGCGTGGCAAAAGTTTTTCTAAAAGGTTGAAAAAAGCATCAATAAATAAGGAAGCTGAGACACGTACAGCTTAATTCCGTTCTGTCAATCGTAGACCAATGTCTGTAAGTCACGTCGTCGTAGCAATTGTCCTCGAATAGCTGTTGCAATGTATCTTCAATTTATCTACGCCTGGACACTCTTGAGATTTTCGTAAATAACATATTGGGTGGACGGGATTATAAATGCTACGCGATAAAAAGTGTTTATCATTGATTAAGGGAAATTCACTATTTCTTGTTAATTTATAATCTCATCTCATTTCGCGCCTTTAATAATTAATTAATGAATTCTGATGCGTTAAACAAATGCAGACACGATGGCTCCCAGAAGTTTCGACAAGTATCGATTTATGGGGTCGTCATTCTGGAACGTTTGAGAATCCCACTTTTTCGTATGAAAATATTTTCATAAAGCAGTGATGCAATTCTTTTAATTTATCGACAACTAAACGTTTCTGCATTTTAATTTTTTCTCCATTATATTTAACCGAAATACTGTTATTTTTTCGGTCATTACACGGTTAATGTCGCTTTCACGGTAAAATTCTTTAATGAGTCTAACGGTTTCATCGGATATCGTTTTACCGGGCCTTAGGTTCGGAGATGATAATATGCCTTTTTCAGAAACTAATTTCTTTACGTCTCGCGCTATGCGATTTGAATCACTAAATTCGTTTTCAATACGCGTCGATGACGAACTAGTGAGAAGTACTGATAAAATCTGCAATTTTTCTGGCTGATTCTGACGTCTTTCGAAACTTTTTTTTTTTTAATTGAAGAATGACAGAATTTTCGTCATCACTTGAAACTGAAGAAATTGTTTTCCGTTTTACGGTACTTTGCAATTTCCCAATTGTTTCTTTGATTTGATAACCTTTTGTTAATTTAGAAACTTGTATGGAAGTTTGTCAAAATTTTTAAAAGTGGCAACTGTTTCACTATTTTTATCGTCTGCTTCTAATGCTTGTTCTAAATTACTTGAACCTGCTTCTCCTCTACGAATAATATTAGTTGTACTCTCCTTACTTTAGTGCCGCAGCGCGCGCAAATGAATTTCCTAAATCCTAAATCTAAATCGGTGTTGAAGCCCCAGCAAATTTAAGGTATTTTGCCTATTCGACCATAAGGGAGCAATAAACGACCCTAACGGTCAGCCCGGCCACATGGCGAAGAAAACGAGGAAAAATCTAATTAAAATATTTTACTACCTTCTGACGCGGTCAAAAACTTCATCGTCCAGCACCGGTAGGCTACCTGGAAAACGGACTCATCGTTTTCCAGGAATTCACGACGTCATACCACTTCCCACCCCATCTACACTCGTACAGGAATTTCCCAAAAATACAACCAATCACTGCATAGTCACTCCCTCATTAACGCCTTCATCCCTTCCATTCCACCCTCTACACACTTTTCCGGACATATCATTTTTTCGGAAGAAGACAGATACATTCAAGCAGTCAAACTGAGACATTCAATCATTCGAGCAAATACATTCAACTATTCGAGCAGATACATTTAATCTCTCGAACTCAAACAGTCAAACATTTTTACAACATACAACAAAATTCAACTCTCTGAGTAGCCCTTCACGTCTATTATCCAGCGCTCAGTAGAGTCCTTCCGCGATCAAGTGTAAATTGTTTGTTATTGTTTTATAAGTTTGTAAGTTCTTTGTGTACGTTTAATAAATTATCACGTGTTAAACGAAACAATCTCCTCATTGGTGAAGCCTGAGGCATGGTCCATCTTCAAACTAACATTTGCTCCGTTCACGATTTATATCCGAACGGAGAGTGAACGACAGTTCACCCATTCACCGGACGCGCCGAACATACAATTCGGAAATTTCGTCCATTATTCTACATGGTCCTTCGAGCCGGAGCCAGCCCTGCGGACGAGCCACAACGAGGAGACATCATCCAAACGACAATCAAACAACACCACTAGGAAAGCAGTTGAAATCCAAGACGATCATCGACGATACATCCACATCAATCACAAGGAAACATCGCAACAACACCACATCACAAAGGATCGAGAAATCCAGTACATCGCAGCAACCAAGTAAGCTCGTGTGGTTATCTTTTCTCCGAATATCCTTTCGTTCCTTCCTCCATTCCTTTGTTCCTTACGTGTGTTCCCTTCATATCAAACATAAGTCATGGAGGCTTCAAATCAGCGTATCATTACGTCACTCACGGTTAAGAGAGGTTCGTGTAAGGCACAACTTACTCGATTTAAAACATTCCTAGAATCGGCAACCATAGCACAAAACATTACACAATTAAAAAACAGAACTGACGCGCTTGCAGACACGTTCAAAAAATTCGACGAAATTCAAACTGAGTTAGAAATCCTCGATCAAGGTAATGTCAATGAGCACGCCAGCGAAAGAGTTACTTTTGAGGACAATTATTATGAATATCTTAGTACTGCTCAGGACATCATAAAAAAACATACAGAGTCAGAAAATTCAATTTCACGCCAATCAACACCTTTGCATTTAACGTCACCGCGTCTATCCAGTGAGGATCCATTCGATATAAATATTCATTTACCGAAACTTAACATGCCACAATTTAGCGGTTCCTTCGAAGATTGGCCGAGCTTCAGTAACGCTTTTAAATCAACCATTCACGAAAACATTCGTTTAAGGGATTCGCGGAAATTAGCGTATTTAAAATCTTGCCTCTCGGGTAATGCCTTCGAATTATTAAAGCCGATAGACATCATTGATGAAAACTATGCTATGGCATGGTCCATATTAGAACAAAATTATAATAATCCGTCAATCATAATTGACAAATACATAAACGGCATAATAAATCTACCATCGTGTAAGGATACGGAACACCATTCTCCATCAGAATTAATAGATAAAGCCACAATGTACTATCGCAGTTTGCAAGCATTAAAGCAACCATTTTTAGAAGCATTTCCTATTTATCTCGTGACCTCTAAATTAGATACCGCGACTCGAATGAAATGGACAGAATCCAGAACAGGCAAGGCATCTCCCACAATGGATGAATTGCTTAATTTTCTCCACGCACAAAAAATGTTGATAGCCACCTCACACTCGATGGAAAACGATCTTCGCAACCCTCGAAAGATTTTTACAAACACACCGCGACAAACCAATACAAATAATTTCAATCACAAACGAGTACAGAATCAGTTTCAAGGGACACATCCACGCACCACATCACACTACACACCACACTCATTCACGCACCATACCTTGTTCACAAATCTCGAACAAAAATGCGATTTGTGTAATGAAGGACACAGAACGTGTTCATGTCAGAAATTAATTAAAGTCACGCCCCATGAGCGCCGCGAAATTGTAAAAAACGCACATTTATGCTTCAATTGCCTTCGCAAAAATCACACTGTCTCGGATTGTACTAGCAGCACATGCAGAAAATGTCAAAAGAAACATCATACACTCTTACACATCGACACTAACGTAGGGACACTCTCAGACGCAGGCCCACCACCACCATTGACCAGTCTAAACGTAACCACTCAGTCACAAATTCTGCTCTCCACCGCGATCGTACAGATTTTCGATTCACACGGTAAACCTCACCTCTGTAGAGTACTAATTGACGGAGCATCACAATGTCACTTCATTACAGAATCAATGGCAAACAAACTAGGATTAGCAAAACGAATCGTAAACGCACCGGTCACCGGAATACATGCAACTGACAACTACAAATACGCGGTCGATACAGAAATCAAATCCAGGATCAACAATTTCAAGGTCAAATTATCGTTATTAATTCGACCCACTATCACTGTCAACATGCCACTTAAAAGATTCAGCAAAACGTCATTACCGATTCCAAAGAATGTTGCATTAGCGGATCCCACATTTAACATCCCATCCGGTATCGACGCTCTGATAGGTGCGGAATTTTTATACAAGATGTTCTGCGTTGGTCAAATATCCTTCCCAGGACAGCTCGCCACCTTACAAAAAACTCGATTCGGCTGGGTAATAGCAGGAAGATTAGGAACAGAGTCCCAATCAGATACTTTAGTTTGCAATGTTTCAACGGCAACATTAGATCAAAGACTAACAAACTTTTGGGAAATTGAGGAAGGTCCACAAGTTAAACCTTTATCTGCTGAAGAAATTGCATGCGAAACGCACTATACCAAACACACACAACGCGAATCTTATTCAGGACGATACATAGTAAAATTACCATTTAAGGCTCAGACCAATAATTTCGGTAACTCCTATTCTACAGCACTAAAACGATTCTATGCGTTAGAATCCTCTCTAAACAAAAAACCAGAATTAAAATTGCAGTATTCGGACTTTCTTCGGGAATATCTTGAACTAGGACATATGTCAGAGGTAACAGAACCCAACCCACTAGACGGATATTATTTACCGCATCATGCCGTCATAAAAGATTCAAGTGTCACCACAAAGGTGCGTGTAGTTTTCGACGGATCGTCGCGAACTTCTTTCAATCACTCATTAAACGATGCACTAATGGTAGGTCCAACCATTCAGGATGATATATTCACTCTAATCACGCGATTTCGTACACATACATACGTTTTAAAGGCAGACATCACCAAAATGTATCGACAAGTCTTGATAGCTCCTCAAGACCGAAAATATCAAAAGATTTTATGGCGAGAAACACAAAACGAACCAATCCGCACTTATGCACTAAACACAGTCACATATGGGACATCTGCAGCTCCGTACTTAGCTATTAGATCACTAACGCAACTCGCGAACGACGAGTCACATAATTTCCCATGTGCTAGCGAGGTAATAAAACACGATTTTTATGTCGATGACTTGTTAACCGGCGGGAATACAATCAATGAAACAATTAGACTGCGCGATCAACTCATTAAAATCATGGCTAAGGGAGGCTTTGAACTGCGGCAATGGGCATCAAACGATTCACGACTGACACAAGACTTAATAGACAGTTCGGATAATTCGAAACTTATTTTGACCACAGACGACACCACTAAAACACTAGGCATTCACTGGAATGCTTATAACGACACCATCACATACAGTGTAACTGGAAAACCGCCATTGCAAAAAATAACAAAGAGAACGATTCTCTCGCGGATCGCAAATCTCTTCGACCCTCTCGGGTTACTTGGGCCCGTAATCGTATCAGCCAAATTATTAATGCAAAAATTATGGCAACAAAAATTAGGTTGGGACGAATCAGTTTCCCCAGAAATATTCACTCAGTGGCAAACATACGAGGCAGAACTTCCTTCGCTAGAAAACATAAAAATACCACGGAAGGTAGTAATCAACAATTACAAAACAATTCAGTTACACGGATTCGCAGATGCAAGTGAACGGGCGTATGGTGCTTGCATCTACTTACGATCCACAGACACAAATGGGATTCACTACACGCGGCTAGTATGCTCAAAATCACGCGTCGCGCCTTTAAAAACAATATCACTCCCGCGACTCGAATTATGCGCTGCTACACTGCTGACTAAACTTGTCAAATCCACGTCTAACGCACTTAAATTGCAAATCGACGAAACAATACTCTGGTCAGATTCAACCATTACTTTGCATTGGATACAAACAGAACCACATAAATTAAAAACATTCGTCAGTAACCGCGTATCTGAAATACAATCTAATAGTTCAAAACAACAATGGAGACACGTACCGACATCAGATAACCCCGCAGACATACTTTCGAGAGGCTCTACGGCATCTGATCTAATGAAAAGTAACTTGTGGCAAATAGGACCTTCTTGGTTGCGTAAATCAACGGATAAGTGGCCAATCATTGAAATTCCGCTAACTAACATTCCAGAAAAAAGAAATATGATATCATTGCATGTTATTAACGACACTTCAAACGAACTAGAATATGTATATATGAAACAATCATCGTGGTTAAAGGTAAAAAGAGTAGTAGCATATTGTCTTCGGTTCTTGCACAATTGTCGAAATAAAGAAAAAACTGTTGGCCCACTTACAGCCACGGAAATTCAAACGAGTCAGACCCAAATAATAAAAGCACTTCAACAACTCGAGTTTTCACGCGAATTACACGATTTAAAAAACAACACACTCAACACGAAAAGATCACGATTTACTTCATTAAATCCATTTTTGGATAAAGATGGTATTATTAGAATCGGGGGACGCGTAAAACATGCTCCTGTACCGTACACTCAAAAGCACCCAATTTTATTACCCGAAACACATCACGTCACAAAACTCATAATTCGACACGCACATGAAACACATTATCACGCAGGAACACTAGCAACAGTTAACGCCGTCCGTCAACACTTTTGGCCAATTAACTGCAAAAATACAGCAAAGAAATTGATACACAATTGCATACGTTGTTATCGTGTTAAACCAACAACTCCATCATACATTATGGGAGATTTGCCACTGAATAGGGTAACACCCAATCGACCATTTTTAACAACTGGAGTAGATTACTGCGGTCCTTTCTATATGAAAGAGAAGAAACACCGTAACCGAAATAAGGTCAAGGGTTATATAGTAATATTTGTGTGCTTCACAACTAAGGCAATACATCTAGAATTAGTCACGGATTTGACTACCGAAACATTCTTAGGAGCGTTAAGACGTTTTATTGCGCGTAGAGGCAAGGCTAAAGATATTTACACAGACAACGGCACAAACTTCGTAGGCGCTAACCGCGAATTGAAGGAATTACAATCTATATTCACATCGAGAGAACATCTGACGCAAGTAAACGATTATTTATCCGCGCAAGGTATTAATTGGCACTTTATACCACCCCGTTCACCACACTTCGGAGGTCTTTGGGAAGCAGCAGTTAAATCGTTTAAAAATCATTTTTATCGAGTCGTAGGAAATACACTGTTTACTTATGAAACACTCATGACTTATGCAACTGAAATTGAAGCAATCTTAAATTCACGTCCCATCACCCCTTTATCGTCAGATCCAAACGATCTCCTAGCATTAACCCCTGGACACTTCCTTATCGGAGAAAGATTAACAACCATACCAGAGCACGATTTCAAGTCGACTCCAACTACACGATTGTCATGCTGGCAACAAATACAGCAACTAAAACAACATTTCTGGTCTCGTTGGCAAAACGAATACTTGCATGAAATGACAGTACGGAAAAAATGGCACAATGGAGCAACCCAAGATATTCAAGCTGGATCATTGGTCCTCCTCCGAGAAGACAATCTTCCACCACTCCAATGGGTACTAGGACGGATCACAGAGGTCCATCCAGGACTTGATGGGATAGTGCGAGTGGTAACAGTGAAAACCGCCGTTGGCGAATACAAACGCAGTGTAAAAAAGTTATCACCACTACCAGACAATTAATAGACACATAAGCAATTACTCTAGAAATTTAATGAAACTAATGTATAACTAAACAATAAGTAACATTAGGTTAAGGATAATTGTAAACACATAGTTAATTCATAGTTTAATTCATTATAATCTAGAGCATAGACAATCGGTAAAAGCATATCAAACACGGGAGCTTCAATCCTTTATTCTTATTGAACCATACCGTTCAAGGGGGGCGGTATGTTGAAGCCCCAGCAAATTTAAGGTATTTTGCCTATTCGACCATAAGGGAGCAATAAACGACCCTAACGGTCAGCCCGGCCACATGGCGAAGAAAACGAGGAAAAATCTAATTAAAATATTTTACTACCTTCTGACGCGGTCAAAAACTTCATCGTCCAGCACCGGTAGGCTACCTGGAAAACGGACTCATCGTTTTCCAGGAATTCACGACGTCATACCACTTCCCACCCCATCTACACTCGTACAGGAATTTCCCAAAAATACAACCAATCACTGCATAGTCACTCCCTCATTAACGCCTTCATCCCTTCCATTCCACCCTCTACACACTTTTCCGGACATATCATTTTTTCGGAAGAAGACAGATACATTCAAGCAGTCAAACTGAGACATTCAATCATTCGAGCAAATACATTCAACTATTCGAGCAGATACATTTAATCTCTCGAACTCAAACAGTCAAACATTTTTACAACATACAACAAAATTCAACTCTCTGAGTAGCCCTTCACGTCTATTATCCAGCGCTCAGTAGAGTCCTTCCGCGATCAAGTGTAAATTGTTTGTTATTGTTTTATAAGTTTGTAAGTTCTTTGTGTACGTTTAATAAATTATCACGTGTTAAACGAAACAATCTCCTCATTGGTGAAGCCTGAGGCATGGTCCATCTTCAAACTAACATTTGCTCCGTTCACGATTTATATCCGAACGGAGAGTGAACGACAGTTCACCCATTCACCGGACGCGCCGAACATACAATTCGGAAATTTCGTCCATTATTCTACAATCGGAATTCCGCAAATGATTGCAAAGTGCAATATTATTGGAAAGGCATATTGCGTTCAATTAATCCAGCGGAACTCTATAAAATATTTAGAAGTAACAGGGGTATATTTGTACACTTTTTCACTTTATCCGTGTAAGTTCCAAACCAAAACACACTGAGAAAATTCCAGAAATTGAGTCACGCTTGAAGCATAACTATCACAATTCGTGGTAAATGTTTATTGAGGTATCCTTTTCTACAGGCATATTATAATAAACATCTTTTTGATAGAGCATTGAAGAGTTTTTCTAAAAAACCGCAAGATTAGGCGGTACGGTACGAGCAGAACAGCCGCCTAAAAATCAAACGTCGTGTTAAAAAAAAATCGTAACATGAATTTGAAGTTTCACAAGTTATGGTTAAAGAACATTTTAACATTCATGAAAATATTGAGAACAGAAATTTTGGAGATACATATTGGACGAAATTTAAGTTTAGAAAATTAAAAACATTTTTTCAACAATTTAAAATCAAGTTGCATTAAATTTATATTTTTTTTCTAAAACTTTGAGGCTTTCTGAATTAACTGGTATTTTTTTGATTTCTGTATCTATTGTGGTTTGAAAGTTATAAATTTTCAAAAAAACCCATGCACAAAACTTTGACTGTCTGTAACTTGAAAAATATGAATTTTTTCGAAAATTCCTTCTACTGGATTTTTTTTCAGCATTACCTACAACATATTGAAATTTTATCAAAATCCTTGATATAGCTGCAAAAACCCTGATCACTTGGCGAAGATCGCACCGTATGAGTTATGAGTCATTACTAATTACGTAAAACTGCTAATCCAAGTTTCTAGACAAGTTATTTTATTAACATACCTTCTATAAACATTGGCCAATTTCACAGAATCGTTTGGACATTCACAGAATTATTTCAATTTCTACCTTTTTGTAGAATTGTTTTGCTTTACCAATGTTTCCATTTAAATGCGATATTCACTTTACGAATATTCAAACTCTGATGCTGAACCAGTGGCATTGTTGATTGTGCCAACGCGATATACGTTTATGCAGAAACATTCATTCAACCTGTCGTGCTTCTCTTCCGGATAGAGTAATACTTATTCATTAATAGAATGAATGCCATTCTGTGTTTGGAATTGTAAGATCTTTCTTCGTTTGCAATTTCGATGTTGTTAGTAGTAGCATTTTAAACATATTCGTTTGTACCGTGAATATATGAGAAGTTACTTTCTCATTTCATATTTTGTGTCGATCAGAAATTCATTATTTGAATCTCTAAGACGTTAAACTGACCAACCACCCGTTTGTCAATTTCATTACGCAGGTGCATAATTAATGTTCAAGTCTTCATAAATATAAAAAATATCTCTCTACTTCCCATTTTATCGGGTCTATAAGTTTTGCTACTGATTGTTAGAGCGATTTCACAGCAAGAGCATCAACGCAAGTGAATTTCCGTAAAATGCAGTCAATTTAAATTTATTAGGCTTCGTACGAATTCCAAATGACCAAATTATCTAGATAAACGAATTGAATCACCTGAAAAGTATAATCACCGAAATATTGACATTGAAAACTCACGGGGTGTAAATATTTCACTCATTTGGGTACTTTGGTGCGCTAAAATGGACGAGAATGAATAAAATTTGACTTATTTTAATGGTTTTTAAATGAAACGAGCCCTCGATTACACGTTTCCTTCCTGACCGATGTATCTAATTGTACTGTCTATATAATTTTCAGGCGACAAGGTTTCAGTGAACCTACATCGATACAGGCACAGGGTTGGCCAATTGCCTTGAGCGGGCGTGATATGGTTGGAATCGCGTCTACAGGTTCCGGCAAAACACTGTCCTATATATTACCAGCGATCGTTCACATTAATAGTCAACCAAAATTAGGACGCAAAGATGGACCTATTGCACTAGTATTAGCTCCTACGCGAGAACTCGCGCAACAAATACAGCAAGTCGCTGACGATTTCGGCCATTCCTCGGGTATTAGAAACACTTGCTTGTACGGCGGAGCACCAAAAGGCGCACAGGCGAGGGATTTAGACGGGGGTGTAGAAATAGTTATAGCTACACCAGGTAGATTATTGGACTTTCTTGAGTCTGGTCGGACGAATCTGAAAAGGTGTACTTATCTAGTACTAGACGAAGCTGACAGAATGTTAGACATGGGCTTTGAACCGCAAATTAGAAAAATTATCGAACAAATTAGGCCAGACAGGCAAACGTTAATGTGGTCTGCCACGTGGCCGAAAGAAGTGAAAAATTTAGCTGAAGACTTCCTTAAAGATTATGCACAAATTAATGTTGGGTCTTTGCAATTAGCAGCAAACCATAATATTTTACAAATTATCGACGTATGTCAGGACTATGAAAAAGAAAACAAGTAAGTATCTACTTTTGTGTGTTACCGATCATTCAACTTTCTGTACTTTCCTACTATGCTTAATTTGAAATAAGGGTTTTTCGAAGAGATTAAAAAAGTGCTACGATTTCGTCGACTATTTTAGATGCACGAAGCTCAGAAGGCTTGAGATACTGATTTAACAAAATATAATACGTCGGTATAAAGTCACGTTAAAATTCAATTGATCAACACATATTCGTATAAAGTATTATAATAGGCATATAATTGGCGCAGAAAATCTAGCCCACAAGAAGAATACATGAATACATACATGTATTCTCCTAGCATATCTGAAAAAAAATAATGATTGCTTCTGCTACAAATTTTACTGCATAATATCAGTCGAAAATAGAACAGTTAAGGAGCTGAGTATTCACTAGGGCGTTGAACATAACCAGGAACGAAAAAGCCGACTTCTTTTGATCAATTGTTTCTTTGACTGACAATCTCTTTGATATTCTGTATGAACAGTTATGGATTAGTTATAAATTCTACAAATTCTGGGACGTTTTACCTCGTTCTAGATTATTTAAATTTCTGTTCGATTGGCATCTTAACGCTCGTTTCCTTTGCCACAGACTTTATGACGCATGTTCTAAATCTTACGATCACTTGATTTCCAACGCTTTACCGTATTCACATAACGCTCGAATATAATATGAAACAACGGTATAAAATACTTTTGATTATTTTTTGTTTTGTTACATAGATTAAGTACACTTTTGAAAGAAATAATGGCAGAAAGTGAAAACAAGACGATAGTATTTATTGAAACAAAACGCAGAGTAGATGAAATTACCAGAAAAATGAAGCGTGATGGTTGGCCAGCCGTTTGCATTCATGGGGATAAGACACAACAAGAACGAGATTGGGTTTTACAAGGTAAGAGTAATTGTGTTTTGCAAAGTTCGAACTTTCTGGTTTCTTCTTGAAAAATATAATTTATAGGTTATTTGCATTACACAATTCTTAAAGTTATTTATTACTTAGCATCTAAATTTTGTATTCTTTAACTGGGTGAAAGTTCTTTTCTTTTAATGTATGTGTTTCTGTATCATGGATTGTGTAATTTTTAGATTTCAGATCAGGAAAGGCACCAATCCTTGTTGCAACAGATGTTGCTGCACGTGGTCTTGGTAAGTAAGGAATTGTTATTAACGTGTTAGAAAGTAATAAAAGTCTGCCTCATTGACCGTCGTCTATCCGAAGAATGAACTCTTTTATATCGTAATGTTTCTTCCGGTTTTATTAAAGCGTAATAATGATTGCAGTAAACGACATGTCTTGTTCTGACAAGATACATTGCTACACTAGCTGCAATTAAATAAACATGATCCACAACTTGCATAAATGTTAAACAATGTTATACATGTATGGTCGTTACTATATACGTTCATACAATCAATTTTGTAAATCATTTTCTCTTTGGTTATGTGAAGATGTTACTTTAATTTGCAATTGTTTTTTTGTCGCACTGCAGCAGTACCTTTCTTTCAAACAAAATTCAGTCCATTTTACATATCTAATTTGTCAGAACAAGGGCTCTATATAGTGTTGTGTTTGGATCACTTTATGTATAAAAAGAATAAGTAATGTTATGAATAAGAAATGTTAGAATCATAATGCAGCAACTGTAAAATATGTGTACTCGGTTGCACTTATGTCTAGGATTTATGAAACTAACAACAAGTTGTCCTTTGAGCTAGTATTACTACAGTGATTCATTATTCATTTTCAGCAACTTTCTTGTGACTTGCCCTAAACATATTCGATTTCCTTATTAAATTATGCACTAGTCTCATTCTATGGCAATATACAGCGCAACAGATTATTTGTGTCCAACCATTTTAAAGACCTTTTCTATATGAGCATTAATCACAAACGTACCATCCGTAAATTCATACATCGTGTATAGTCTGTATTTTGAATGCTACCACTTTGAGACTTGGAAAGCTATTTGAAGAATACCATTGAAAAGAATAACAGTGAGTTCAATATGTTATCAATCAGGTTTTTTCTATAACTTGTTACTGTTTTTCCGATTCACAAATCAATTTTATTCATCATTTCGTAAATTTTGTTTGCAACGTTGGAAGCAACGTTGGTTATTAAGTCTCATCAGTATAGTTTTTCTATAAAAGTAAAACACCTCTCAAGTTACGTATAACTATAAATTTTAATTAACTATAAAGTTTTGTGCCTTAACTTTGAATTCAAAAGCAGATCAACCTTTGAAAATACAATTTATTGTAAAAAGGCACGATTTTTAGAAAAAAGTAGTAATCACTGAAAACCTCAGATCTTGGAAAATTTAGATTAATTTTAAAGGATCGATCAGAATCCCCTAAATATCAGTGTATATTGTTAATTTTGTTAGTCTGAAATGTTTCTAGTGGTCATCCAAGTTTTAAAAAGAGTCGATTTGCGAACTTTCTGCGGATTGTTTTTCTACTTTCCAAAAAGTGCTATGATCAGCATGAATTCGATACTAAGTATGGGATTCTGTTCACATTACCGAAAAAAAATCTCTACAGGAAAAATGTCGGCACGGTTTTTAATTTGAGTAAATCGAAGAAATGTCCGTCAACAAAGAATATCTGGGTTCCAAACAACGGGGAACTTTCGGTATCGATTATGCGTTGCTTGTTTTGAATCAAATGAGCTATATGATTGCAAAATGGATATTTTTAATTTGTTCCTATTAAAAACTGTTGTCACACTTTTTCTGGATGTACTTTCCTTCAAAAGTCTCTACAGAATCTGATACTGCGTTGCGAATTCATTCTCCATACAGTGCAGAAAATACGGTCATCTGCTCGTTTTTCAATCTTTTGTGGCTCAGGATTTTGTACAAAAAAACTTCCCACCATGCATATTCTGACAATGAAATGGTCGGAGATTTTTCATACCACTATTGTTTAAAGAATTAAATTTTGACGGTTATTTAAAACCATTCAAAGCTGCAAAACTTTTATCATAAAGCAATCTGCTTCCAAAATCACATATATTGTCCATTTAAAAATAGAAGGCACTTTGTTCAACATTGTTATTATGTATTTTCTATATACCGTTCCATGTACAAAGTGTTTACAGATTCCTTTTTTAATATTACAAAATTTGCAAATTTTCCATTTTGAATTACTTCACACCTTGTAGATCTTTAAATCACTTATGATCCAATTTTGAATGAATTATTGTTTTTCAAACAAAATAAATTCAGGAGTAAACTGAGGTGGTTTGATAGCAATTCATTTAGTTTAAAATGTTCCAGACTAAGGAATTTTGAGATGCAGAAGTTTTAATGTGTCAAATACTCACAAACCTGAAACGAGTCTTAACTAACTTGATTTGTGGGTGTGAGAAAATAATTCATAAAAAAATTGCTGATTTATACAGTTATACATTTAAAAAATGACCATGCCTAACCATATACTTGTAAAACATGATGCATTTCCTTTTTAATAGGCAATCTACCATTTTAAGGGTACACTATAAATAAATATCTGCTGCTTATCATTTTTTAAAAATATACTAAATTACATATATTTTTAGAAGTTATAGAGACATATTCATAAATAATTGAAAGTATTCAAAATACTAGTTATATATGATATGAAACATGCATATAAAATACGATTTCCAAAGGTGACGTTCTTATTCAGATACATTATACGTAACGTGGTCCACTCAACATTGTGAATATCTGCATTTATTTGAGAAGACTGCTAAACGCTGTATTGATATAAAAGTAAATATTAATCCGAGTGGATGTCGGATGGTGACAAAAAGAGAATCATTTCATGTGTGAAGCTACAAAAGAGTTCATCCATAAAAGCGAAAGGAAGAGCCTCTTGCAAAGAAATAAATTATTTCATTGTGCTCTTCCAAAATCAGCACAAATCTTCATATAGGCTGCAATCTTTTTAAATACATTACATTTATTCCAGTTTTAAAGTTCAATAATGCTCACCACTCGAACGTTGATCTGGCAGTTTGCAATACAGCTTTCTTAACAGTTGCATAAGATCGTAATACGAGTGCGCCTATTCCACGTTCTAAATATCTCTGGGTTTTTCAATCATTTTTAGTGGACGAGTCTTAGCTTGCTGTAACGCAAGTGTTTTGCACATGTCAAAACGGTATAAAACGTTCGATAAATAATTAGTCTATTAACAGTGAATTTCTATCGCACAGACTCGATCCTAACGAAATCACTAGAGTTTCATGAAAGATAACAGTGAGAGAGACAGAGGGGCGGGGAAGGAATAAAGTAAAAACAAGGGGAAGGGTGAGTGAGGGAGAGAGCGTGAGAGGGAGAGGGAGAGAGAGAGAGAGAGAGAGAAAGAGAAAGAGAGAAAGAACGGGAGATTGTAATAGTGTAGGAAGCTCATAATGAAAACAGGAAGAGACAGTGATAAACATGTTTGTAACGCGGCTGGATCTTTGTTTGTATTGCAGAGGCACATTGCGCGCAGGCCCACGCCGGGTAATGCAAAGCAAATTGGGGGTGCCCGCCGCCTGTTTTGTTCGGTGGTGCACTGGTTTGCATTGTCTGCGCTGGCTGCGACGCGTGCCTCTATACGTCAATTGCGTGAAGGGCCAGTCTGGGCCAAATCGGGATCTACTTTACCTACCTACATACTGGATATCAGTCCTACGCTACGCTGTACGCCATCTGGGCTGGCCAAGTCGTTGTTGCCAGAATAGAGTCCCCTGCGCTGGCCGCTCGAGCTAATCAGAGACCCAGCAACGGTCCAATGAGGCGGTGGCATGCTACCAGATGCCAGAGCCTCTAAGTGTGCCCTGTAGCAACAAATGGCGGAGGCTGTAGCTGGAGCGAGCGCAAACAGCCAGGCCCTGCCCGTACGTTGCTAGCGACACTCGCCCACTGCCTAATTTTAGTATGATAGTAATCTTCAATTAATTCAATAAACTACCCAACACCTACATTTATATACCACCAGTACAGTATACATTCACTACACACATTATACTACAAGATATACTACATAATATACCTCTAAAACTATTCGCATCTCCTATTTCCTTTTTGATCCTTGCGATAACTCTACCATTCATTGTTCGTATCTTGTCATACTAACTATTGAATCAGATTCTATGTATTTTTCATTCTGGTTTCATTTTCTTTATTTTGTTACATTCGACCCTGTATTATAAGACGTTTCTTTGTTTTTTCAATATCGACATCATTTCTATTGTGACACTTGCCATTGAAGTATGTTTAAATGTGCATACGGAGAATAAGTTGAGGTTTTTGACAATGAGGAAATACCTGATTAATATTTCAGCTTTGGATCGGAGTAATTGATTTTGCAAGTGCATGTAGACCTTTCAGAAGTAACCATTCGATAGTAACTTTAAAACAAGATTTAGAGAAAGAAACCAGGATTATTTTCGGTACAATGATTTGTCTTTATTTCACAGCTTTATATTGTCAAACGCTCTCTCAAAATATAAAATATGAGTTAGAATCAACATGATTTATAGAGTCATGTAGTTTATCATTTTTATTTTATTATGTTAAATTTCAAGATAAATGTTTTATTTATCAGAGTATTATAGAAGTAAAGCTGTCACGAACTGAAGTGTAAATATAAAACAACTGTACGCAAACATAGATGTAGATTCTCAACCGTTATGCAGAAAGAATTCTTTTTCAACATAATTTCTTCAAGCCATATGTATGTGAATAGGTAACTTTTAATTTTTAACCAATAATATTCGTAAAAAGAAAATTTCTTTTAGATTTCACCAAAGAATTGAGATATGAAATTTTGAAGTAAAACTCAAAATTTTAATTAACTGATGGTTTATAGTTGAATACCGTTTTGTCTCTTTTGTATATACACCAATAAAGTGTAGATAAATCTCATAAACACAATTTTTTGCAATGCTTATTTAGGACTTCAATAATACATGGATATAGTATATCTTTTTTTTTATATCATCTATAGCTATTTTTATGATTTCATACCTTTCTAATATAATTTCACTGACTATTATTTTTATCTTATTTTAGTACAGAGTGTCATAATCTTTTTTCTCATGTTATATTTAATATTTCATAAGAGCAATGAAGCTTTCACTTATTATTGACGAACTTATTTCCTATATATATGGCTTAAAATACTGGTTTGTTATATAAATATTTGTCGAGTTAATTGTTAAATTTTTAAGACTGAAATTTCGAGTGCACATCAAGAACAATTAAAATACTAATACTTTCAATGAAAACACTTGAGAAATACAAAGGTTTATAAATGCTTTGTATTCTCGTAGAAACATCTGTTCACATTATACTTTGATTCAAACACATCTTGAAGTATACTTCAGGTTACAATTCTTAACAAGATGTATACATAGCTCCATTTTATCTTTGAGTAATTTTTGTTGACATTACAAACCATTAGCAGTCAATCAGGTAATAACCTACTGTGATACATTTTGGAGAGCGTATAACACGTAAATGTTTAATTTAAAGTACGTGACTTGTATTTAATGCAATACTTTATATTCCTCGCAATACTACTATCTTCACTGATGTCTGTCCTTGAGACGGATGCTTAGAAAGTGTCAACTAATATCTACGCTTCATTTCAGACGTTGAAGACGTCAAGTTTGTCATCAATTTTGACTATCCCTCCTGTTCAGAAGATTATGTACATCGAATCGGTCGAACAGGTCGGCGCCAAAAAACTGGTACAGCATACACCTTTTTTACACCTAATAACTCCAATAAGGCCAATGACCTAATCCAGGTATTAAAAGAAGCAAACCAAGTGATAAATCCAAAACTACTGGAGCTCGCTGATGGTAAAACTGGTGGATACGGAAGACACAGAGGTACCCGCATGTATTTTCATTTTATGAAAGATAAATTATAAAATTCATATTGAATATTATTTATGTAATTCGTATTGTCAGACAAACCACAAAAAAATGCATCATCTTAAATAAATACATTGGCAATCTCGGAGCAATGCGGTAACATTGTTTTCTCTCGAAATTCTTTGCTGATCACTTATTAGACAATCAAATTGTTTCAGGTGGGCGGAATCGATGGCGGTCGCGACCGGGCCGCAATGGAAAAGATCGTAGTTTCTCAAGAAGCAGAAGTCGAAGTCATAGCAGGGAACACAGCGGCCGTGGGAACCGCCGAAGTTATAGCCGAAGTTATTCTCGAAGTCGCAGCCCTGTTAATAATCGTACGGGTAAGCAACCTGTTAGATGTTTCAGCTGTGTGTGTATATGTTTCTATACAAAGTATCCTACGATTAATTTAAACCTTGCTGTTTTACACGTAGTGATAATAGAACTCCAACAAACGATATATGTACGTACCTATAAATTCTGTCTTCGCTGTTAAACCATCTTGTAGGTCTTGAAAGTTATGCTCTTTGAAGATTCTCGTTGTCACAACATGTTGAAAGTTTTGCGCCTCGAAGTACCTAGTTTATGAAACTTCTATGCCCCAAAGCTTTTGCGTCCCGACATTTTCACGGCATAATGTTTTATTATGTCATTCTAGTACGATGATTCTGATTGTCAGTTTCGTGATAAACTGAACTTGTGAAATTAGACATGACTGTCTAGCTTGCCACAGATGCCAACATGTTCGGGTTACACTTACCATCTTGAAATGACAGAAGGGTAGTGTAGACTTCTACTACCTTAAGTTCACAGATATTATGTTTTAGAAAACTCCCACATGATTGGCTCAAAAAGTCATAGATTAGTCATGCCATCCTGTTATTGTAAGATGACTAACAAAGTGGAGTCTTATACTATCACTTACTAGGGACAAGAATGATTCCTTTTGGAAAGACAAATTTTTAAAATTCTATAGTTTTATACAAGGCATATTAAACTCGATTAGTTTTGCTAGTGTGACGCAGACATTTCTAGAAAAGCTGACGGATAAAAAATTTGATTTTGCGAAATCGAGAGAAATATGAATATGTTTCTAAAGTATGCTTTTTGAATTTGTAGAAATATCTTATTACCGAAAGTGGTAAAGAATTTCACTAGATTCCCTTTTATATTTGAAAAATATATTTTAATTGCAATACGAATACAGTTTGTATCTATTGATCACCAACTTCAATAGTAATCTACTTTGCCTCGTTTTTTTTTGTTTTCAAGAAGCCTTCGGTTGGATATTATTTTTCTGAAAATATTCATTTGAAATCTGGGTTTTGAATAGCAAGATGGTGTAATGAAAATTATTTTTACAGAATCTTTAAATTAAAAATTAATTTTATGTTTATGTAAAATTACAATAGCTATAACAATACGAATAAATTAGGGCGAAAGTTTTCGAGTCGCAAAACTCAAAAGCGTAGAAATTTTCAAAATAAATTTGAATCTTCATACCTACAATTTGAAAGTTTGCCGTGATGTCTAGTAATAGTTATATACCATTAAATTTGGCACCCTGAATCAGTCACGTTAAACATGGATTTATTGAACTAGGTTTCTCGGTGATAGAAATTACAGGAATTACAGTAATTTCTAAATTCTTTTGTAGAGGTCATCGGTAAAAGCTATTGGAGCAGCGAAAGATGATTTACCACCGGCGATTGAGGAAGAAACATTACGTGGATCATATTTTACATACTACCAAGGTACACTCAATATACATACTACGAATTGTAACGTCGGCGTTCCAATAACGTACACATTACGTCTGATGTGTCACGTATAATTTTTGTGCATTATAGTGAATTATTTTACAATCGTATTTACACGAATCTCTTACGTCAAATTACAATAACGTGAATCTTTATACATACCAAACTATTGAAGCGTCATGAAATAATGAAAACCTATGAATCTGATGTCAATAAAGTATTGATTATAGACCACAGCGATTTACAAATAAAATAAAACACGGAAATGAAACAGAACCTGTCAAAAGCTTTGTACGAAGACGAAAATTTCACCTCGTTATACAATATGTTGCATATCAATGTTCTGCACTGGTTTTTATTATCTGTAGACTTTTGAGTTAGTTACACCATGCCCCATCGTATATAAGTATACCATAACAATTATGTATGTCAAGTACGTATACATATAGCATCACATATACGCCTTGTGACAACGTTACATGGATATCATTTCAGTTAATGTAAGTGAACGTGTGAACGTAGTTAGGACATAACTTATACAAAATTTAAGAAAATTTGAGACTATGTTATTTCACTACTTGTAGCTGGAAAAATGATAGCTGTCTAGTGTTTAATTGCAATTAATTCGTACGTATCCAAGCATTTAAAACTGCTAATAAAATGATGTACAGTATTTAACAAAAATGTAACAAATAAATTTATTAACTATTTACCAATTTTTGCTTTAATTTCACCTCTCCTTCTATCCATGTATGTTGTATTAATTTGGAGTTCAGCCATAAGTCGTGACTTCTCATAGACATACAATTGGACAAAAGTTGCGAAAGTGAAATTTCAAGGCGTAAAATAAAAAAATTGTTATTTATTTGGATTGCGATGCATAATTTATTTGTCTAAAATACATACGCTCATACTTAATGAAACACGCATATCTGTTTTAGTATAGATACGAATGAACAATTGCAAAACTCAACATTGGATAAAAGATACTAGGCCACTGGAAATGGTGTGTACAATTTGAATTTAAGTTAATTTTGGCAATAATCGACGACTGTTTTATTACCTGGTTGAATCATGTATAAATTGTGAGACCATCGTGAGTATTACCGCTCAGAGTAGAATGGCATCAAACAAACATAATTACAACATATCGTAGGTCAATAAACTCGTTTCGCAGTGAACTTGATTCCTGCCTGAACGAACATACACGGGAAGTCACGAAATTATGGGACAAAGGGGAATATGGAGATTGTTTATGACAAAAGAGATCGAAAAGTTCTTAATCTGTTTTTCATCTGAGGCCTCGTTTTTTAATTATGAGCTTCAAAAATATCGTAGTCTTGACTTCCAGCTCGAATATCAGCTGGGTGCAAATATGCGGGGAAAAACATTGACGTGCGGTCAGCTGGGAGAGGGGTATCGATCGGCACTCAACTGAAATGTTGCTGATCGATAGCTGAGTGCCGTGGACCCAAAAAAGGTAAAGGGCTTTTCAATTTCTTTTGTTATAAACAATCTCCATGGTCCTGTTTGTACCATAATTTTGGGTGACCCTATATGTTGGTACCCAATGCAAATAAATGAAAGATATTTTGAAATCTCGAAGGCGTCTTCGCGTAGACAAGGTGGTATCTATTAAAGGATGATCTTTCTAAATAGGGAACCGACGATGGAACATGTAGTATCCCCATAAATCCATGGTATTAAATACTCCCTCTGTCCCATAATACTTGATAGTTTTCTCCTTTTTGCTTGTTCCATATTACTTCTAGCGAATCGGACGGGGCTACCTCCCCGTGGTGCTAGAAGGGCAACGGCTGTCGGGTTCGCCCGGCAGACGGCTAGAGGCTCCGACCCGTATGCGGCTCTGGGCGCCAGGTTGCCACCCTAACTCTGGTTAGTCAAACCGAGCACTGTCCTCTTCGGGGGGTAGGGTCGCATTGAACAGTGCAGGTGCTGGGATGAGTGCATGCAAGCCCAGTTAAAAACGCTCGCTTATTTGGCTAAAACGCAGCCGGCATCAAGGCCCGGTTGTGATGACGATTTTATTTTGTGTCATGGCAGTACCTCGAAGGTGGCGGGTAGTGCACTAATTTCTCTGAGTACTGTGGATGAGAAAACGCCGGAGCAAAGCTTTTTAACTCTCGTCTGGCAAACGAGAGCGGCGAAAAGACGTGTCGACTAACGGAGCGACTAGGGTTCTTGGTGTCGGTGTAAACCACCTCAAAAGATACGCTGCCGCGTTTCTGCCTTATAAGTGACATTGCAGACCAAGGCAATGATCAAAATAACTTGGTACATGGGGCCTGGGCCTCCAAGCCCCACTGGCGGAAAGCCGGGGTGCCTGGAATTGGTGTAGGAATCTGTGTAGCAGAGGTTTGCCTAGGTGCCAGCGGGTGTCTGAACGCGGCCTAGAACTAGAAACAGGTGCGGCGTGCCCCACGTGGGCCAAATTGCAAACATTCATTGTCCCATATTACTGGATATGTTTCTTTAAAATTAATTTTTTGACAAAAAAGTTAGTATATTTTTATTTATAAGCGTAGTTTATTTTTCAAAAAATATTAAACTTATACAAAAAAATATTGAAATTGAGCCATATTTTATTGATAAGTTGCGGCTACGAAACGAAAACTATCAAGTATTATGGGACAGACGGAGTACAATTTTGCAATAAATATACAGTTAATGTAAGTTGTCACTGGAAATATTGTTGATCAGTGCGTCGTCATTTTTAAAATTATACATCGCCCTACAAACCAATCACTTGTCGCTCAAACATCGATGGGGAGATTCACCGAGAAATATCCCGGTACCGTTAAGTGGCATCGTGGGCTAGCGGTTGTCTTTACGTATTAGTTGGGGACTCTTGTACTAAAAAAAATACCTGGACCATCTCAGGGGGTAGTGCGGCAAGAGGACTGACTGTCGCGCCGCGACAAACGAATCGCGCGAAGCAAAATCAATCCCGTCGCCGCACTACCCCCTGAGATGGTCCAGGTATATTTTGGCCCATTTTACTTAGGCGGAGACAAGACCTTGTCTCTTTAGACAAGTCATGAAACGTAGGTACTCATACATCACACCTATCCCTAACCAGAGGGAGATACGTTCGTAATTCTCTGATCATGAACGCGCGACTTGTGGATTTTGGGTAGGATGGATAGGGGACTAAAGACAGTCCCTGAACACTGTGGCTACGGTGGGCTATGGTTAATCTGAGAGGAGTCCCATCTGCGGCCATCGTCAGTCATCAATGTTGAGCCAACACAAGACATTTCAGGAGTGAGTACTTGACAGTGTTCGCATACCTTACGTTCAAATCCATCGTCAACAAGCACGTATGATTACAAACACCAGAAAATACGACCCTCTGGTCAGATAGTCGCCTCATTCTTCGCGCTTCTACGACCTGCCGAAATTGGAGCGTTCCCGATCATGGAGTCCATATTTTCCGTAACTAAAAACCAACTTGCAGCAGCTCATTTGCAAGACACTGTTCGTAAGGACAGCGATGCAATAATGCACAGGGTTTCTTGGGATACTGTGCGATGCACGGAAGTTACAGCAATGAGCACACGCTATACAATAGGCAACAACGGTCTACTTTGCGCGCATATTATGGGTTTTTAATTTTAGGATACTTATTTTGTAAGATTTGTGTATGTTATTGGTGCGTTTATTACACCGTATGTACAAAACTAATTTTTCGTATACGACTGTGGGTTATAGACTTTGTCGTTCTAAACACGAATCTGCCAGCGGCAATGCTTTGACTTCCTCAGTTTCTTACATTAGTTCTTCAAAAAACGAACGATTTTCGTACAAATAAAGTAATACGGCAGACGACGTATTGGAGTAGGCAAAACAATTCATAGGGTTTCGTGTGCCAGGTACCTGAGCCAAACTTGGAGTTGATTGTGGCACCATCTGCGACTAGAGAGCGGTTAGTATAAGAACTACAATGAATAATATTCAAACTCATACAATAGTTGCCCGATGTTGAAGGTTGCACAGCGTTAGCCGATTGTACTCATACTTTGTTGCCGTATTGATCAAGCGAATTCTAGCGATACTGCTCGAAAGAATATTCTATCTTGAAACTACGGGGGTAACCTACCGACACAAACGACGCTAGGGTTCTATCCCCAAAAACTGTTTACTTTTTGCCTATGTAATATGTATATTCAACACTAATTTTAATACGGCTGCTTGCTGGAAAAATACATGTTAAGAAACGGTAAGTACATAAATAAATATCTTTCTGCAAATCTTTAGATTTGATTCGGTTTGCTTTATCTGTACCTTTGACGTATTTGTGTACGACATAATGTGGTCTGGGGGAAATAGGCCGTATAATGCGTTGATTTTTTTCGAGAAGTATCGGACTACCGAAGTACATAAATAAATAAATAATCAATATAATATGAATGTTGAAATTTATATTTATATACATATGTAAATATGTACAATAAAAGTTTATCGCGCCACCGAAGATACTCAAGTCAATCTAAAAAACTACTCTAATAGTGAAATGTAGGTGAGGCATATGATATTTTCTGGGTAAGTCTCGCCCTCTTTTTCATTGCTTTCTAAAGTTTTTGAAATAAGAAAGGGTTGAGATTCGTAGAAATGTAAATCATTATCATGTCAAAGAGTGGGAATTTTAAAGAATGGTGTATGGCCTTATTATTTTAGTGGTAAACATTTAACAATTGAATTTTCTCCAATACATACGAAACATATTTCACTTTTTTCTAACCTAAAGCCATTAAGTGATTATAAAACATCTGTTATACTGGTATACATGCTATCCTCGGAGCAACAGAACAGTTTCACACTTTTGTCACAGTAAGATTTTAACACTTTTTGGATTTTGGATTTTTAACACTTTTTGAATTATTTTAATTACAAGTGTGAAAGAAGAACTATTTTTACAAGGAATGTGAATGTGATTTCGCATTTCGGTATGTTCTCCGTCGCTGTAATGACAATAACATGTTGTTACTAGTGGAGAAACATTAAGATTAATAAGTATACATTAAAACTACATTAAAGCGAGTGTCGTAAATCTAGCCGCGTAAAAAATGTTTTTGCGTTTTTTTTAGATAAAATGTTTTTAAAGTACAACGTTTAACTCCATTCCATACCACCGCAGTAGAAATTCTGTCAACTATGCATTCCAACTTCTACATATTTCTACAAATAAAGTGAGATCCATAAAAAGAGCATCACAAATGTAAAGATTTGGTCTGAGTATAAGGGACTGTGCATTTACCAGTAGTTGTTCAATAAAATTTTTTGTACGAATTATTTAAAATGCAACAAATGAAAGCAAGTACAAAATTTTATTCGTTTTCAACAGAATAGTATCGCTAAATAAATATTGTATCAACCTTACATACAAACTGGTGGCGATAAAATAGATCCTCAAATTTTATTGAACAAAATTAAAATGATTTCTCTTCGTATCTTGTTTATTTCAAATAATTATTGCTTAGTAACTTCGAGTAAAAAGGGACTCACTGCATTGAGTGAAAATTTGTAAATATCTAATGTCGTTTCCCCATTTGTTTGGATTTCAATTTACTTTAAGATCAACGGACTAAATATATGACAGTATGTAATTTCCTCCCAGATTGAGAGTATTCTTAACATACTACATTCGAAGTAAGCAAAAATGTTTTTAACACTACATATTGACATCAAGTTGATCAAAGTTACGATTTTTAACCCTTTCGCCCCCAACGCCGGAAATATCCGGCCTTCTACAGAACCACTTCCAGATACGAACGCCGGATATATCCGTCTCCACAAGACCAGCCCCAGAGACGAACGCCGGATATCTTACATACAGTAAATGTATATGCGGTCTGTACAATTTGAACCACTGACAATTTGTGAGACGAGCGCTAGCACAACTAAGTACTACTACTATTATCTTCAATTGTTAATTACAAATTTTATATGCATCAAATAAGTTTATATCCCTTATGTAGAAACTATGAGTGTATTCTTCTAAAGAAAGGTTCCCCCTCTTGACTGTAAAACTGGGATCGTATTATTAACCAGTTAAGTGCGTTTGTCGTGTATACACGTCAAACCAAATCTCTATTACGGTGCGTTCGACGTGTTTACTCGTCGTTAAAGACATAAAATTACGATTGACTATGAAAACTCGAAATTTTCATAAAATACAATAAAAATACTATTTGGTGGGATGCTTCCTTTATATTACCAATAGAACTGCTAGTTATAATATTTTGTACGGAGGGGGATGGTGGGATGGGAGTGGTTGGCTCGTGACCCGAAAGATGTGTGATTCAAACAGCGATAGTAGCAACATTTCACATATCAGGAAGCGAAGAAATGTGCCTTGTATTTTTCCATCTTCTGACGAAAGCAAAAGTGATCATTCAGAAATCAATTCTGGAATCCGTAAGGAGTCGAGATACTGGTGTAAGACCTGCGAAGTGCCACTTTGTGTGGTATCGTGTTTCGAGAAATATCACACCGAACTCAATTGAAATTCTTAATTTTTTTTTACATGTGTCTTTCTTGTTTATGTATTTTATTATTATTTGAGAATTCCTAAGTTTAAAATAACAATAACTTTTCAGAAATAAATTGTCAGGTTCTGCTTAAATAAATATGTAGTTCTTCTTTGTTTTTCATAAAATTTGTAATAGGACCTGCCCCGAGGAGTGTTTAAAACTAAATTCGACGCTTAACTGGTTAAAAAGTATTTGACTGCGTGATAAAATATATATGTATATATTTTTTTAATTTGCTATACATGTATTTTCGTTTTATACATGTGTATACTCTCGGGTACGAATTTGTATAAAATTTTGTCCATAAAAGTTTTCTCTTAATTCAATCTCGTGTGATTTATCGATGTTTCGTGGTGGTTTTCAATATCGTGACTCGATTATTTTCGTACGCACCCCCAACGTCGCTCTGTTTCGCTGGTGGTGCATCGTCGGTGGTTTTTTTGTGTGTGTCACCTACCTGTGCTGAATGACGATGTCTTAGGGGACGTTATATAATCTCATAAATAAAATACTAAACACAAAATAGAAAGTATTACAAATTATAACGTCTTTATGCCTTTGTAACGCTTTATTTTTGCAACAATAAATTATGGTGATGTGTTATTCTATAAACTATTCACTGTATATCTCACGTTTAATGTTTGCCAGCTCCCTGTCATGTCATTCCTTTTTTTAGAAGCAAACGAATATTGTGTTTAATAGTATACTTACGATAATTAATTAGTTAAATGATTTTAAATTCAGATCGTTATAGCAAGGAACAGTTTTTTCGTGATACTTGATACATACCATCGATAAATTAGTTTTTCTAAGCAAAAGAATATTAGCAGATATGTATAGGGTTAATAAAAGGAGTAACACGTAATATTCCTTTTACTGTATCAGTCGTGGCAAAGTTAATAGGTTTACATAGTAATGAGGGGATGATTGGCATTGAAATGTTCATAACCAGTAATCGATGCAAATTCGACGTACAGACGAGTTAATTTGTTAGCACCCTTTCGCGCGGAATTTCGCATGTCCAGTTATCTCGTTACGTCTAGTTAGCAGGTAATAATTTAGTTACTCTAATCTGAAATACAGAATTAAAAATGGTATGGTGTTAAGGCTGTCTTTATTAATTGAAAACGCCAGTCCACAATAATTCGAAGTAATTAATTGAGTAAAGTAACGAATTTATTTCTCTACATGTATATGCTTCTCTCAATTCGCGGGATTGAAATAAATGAACTTATTTACTTCAAAATATGTATCACCTAAAGGAAATGTGATTTACTGATTTTTAATTCGTATGCAAATTATAGAATCTGGCGCCTGCTGCAAGAGAAATAGTGACGTCACCTTTGATGCAAATTCAATTTGTCACTGAACTGACCGTTAGCGTCCTTGTGGTACAATGAATAAATAAAAAATCAATGGAAACATTACAGCGCAGAAATATACAAATTTAAAGACTGCAAAGCTTAACAGTCAACTTATCATGTTATGTTTATGAATCAACAAATTTTTTAGAAAATCAATATAAACAATAAAAAGATTATTATAATTTGTACGTGTTTGACATTTGAAGGTATTGCAATTTCAGAATGTAGAGATGTCAAAATTTTGAAGATTTGACAAAATTTTATAATTTTGTTAGGCATTCTGAAGTGGAGATATTATATAAAAGCTTAGAAACTTTCAAGTACATCAACTTCCAGGCATAAATGCATTTGATGCACACGTTTATGGATGCGAGAAAGACGTCTTGAATACGGAATATTAGGATTGACTTATATGTGCTGCAATCCTGACGAATCGTGGTGGAAATATGTAAAGATTGTTAAAAAATGACAGAAGTAATGCGGTCTGTCTGACTTGGACCCATCTTTATTCCATATCTACATACATCTAGTGAAAACTGAATACAGTGTGGAAATTGCCAATATTAGGTTTATGAGAAGTGCAGTGCAGAGAGAAAACGAAAATTTTATTTGTGATTTGCATAATAAATATAAAAGGAAATAACCGATTTTTTAATAATATGTGTGTGTCGGGCATGTTTACATTTATTTGGATTGTGTGTGTGTGTGTTTTTAATATTGCTACTTAAATAAAATCGCAAACTATTGTATTTTATGCCTTCCATTTTATTTAGAAAACGTAATTATTTGTAAATGCATTTCCTGTTAAAACGAAAATAAGTTATAATAAAATGACCAAACTTTCCAGTTGCTTTCAAATCAATTCGTATTGTTATCATAACATTGTATTATTGCATTAAAATTATATGTATATTCTTACAATTGGTGATACATTGATTAATTCACATTTTCATTAATGGCTCATTCCATATCAAATCCAACGTCTTGTGGAGAGGCATCTGGGATTTTGTTCAAAATTACATGAGCTATAGTCCTTGGTGTACGACATGTGAAACCACTGTCCTTTCTCTGAAACTTCAGAAATTCTCAAAGTTATAGCTGTTCAAAGTTTTGAATTGTATAAAAACAGTTTAACTTTAAAAAATCATATGCCAGTAATGGCAAATCATACAGCAATGTCCTATCTCCAACTTTTCACGAGAAAGGAACACATTTTTAGAAAAAAAATACAGTTTTTAAGGTTATTGATGATAACTAACATTGATATTTAATATAGTTAAATAATTGTACAGGGTGTACCAAAAATTCTGGAACACTTTAGGTTTATGGATAGAACGCATAAAAATAAGAAAAAAAGTCTTATAAGTTGTGGGCGCAACCCACCCCTTATCGAGATACAAGCCCTTTTGTAAAAAATTTTTCAAAAATCATATCTCCGAAATGGTACGTCGTACAGGACCGATTTTGATTGCAATATAACCGGAAAAGACTATAGTTTACGAAAAAATATTGCTATCTACGCAAAGGAAAATTTAGTGAATGCCCTCAATTTTTCCCAAGTCGTTACAAACCTGCTATAATATAGGTAATCGACGTTCTTTGGATTAACACGTTCCCTGCCGGACCAATTTTTAAGAACTTTCCATTCTGGCCGCGTGGGGCGTATATGCCCCACGCATCTTTTTGTGGTTAAAACCATTATATTTTTGCGGTACACTGTAAAATATTTCAATAATGTAAAACCATAAATTTAAAGAAAACGTGTATATATTAATATGTTTTAACTTTAACCTTTTAGGTACGGCAGAACTTTACGCGTGGCTATTTCCCTGGACGGCAGAGTCTGACGTGAACAGTGTAAAAACGTTACAGCACTGCAAAGTGTAATGAGCAATGCCATTTTGTGCAAGAATATATTCAAATGAAGTATTTGATGATAAAATAATAATTTAAAAAAAATATATAGGCAATACGTATTCCATATTGCCACGTCAAGCAGATGGATAAAATTTCTTGTACCATTTCAAAGTTGACAAAGTGTTCAAATATGACATCCGCGAAAGCCACTATAGTGGCGCTTAGTATCTAACAGGTTAATAGCGATAAATTTTACTTATCTTGACAAAATATTGTTATAAATACGCCTACTTTTGAAAGCATTTTTCCCGGCCTGAGCAGAAGAATAACTGCTATTTAACAGCAATAATCGCAGCAATTATATTTTTTTCTATTATCTTTGATCTTCTCCGGTTATATTGCAATCAAAATCGGTCCTCTACGATGTACCATGTCGAAGATATGATTTTTTAAAAATTTTTCACAAAAGGGGTTGTATCTCGATAGGGGGTGGGTTGCGCCCACAACATATAAGACTTTTTTTTCTTATTTTTATGCGTTCTATCCATAAACCTAAAGTGTCCCAGAATTTTTGTTACACCCTGTATATAGCTTGTCCTAGCACGAAGTTACGGAATTCAAAAAATTCAGACGTATTCTTTAAGCTTTCCTCTACAAGAAAGCGTTGTAAAACATGGACAGTTTTGTACTGATCCTGTAAAAAAAATCAATAAAGTCAATCTTGTAGCCGTAACCTATCTTTTACCCTCCCTCCCCCCTCCATTACGACGTACTTACTGACCTCCCGGGAAAAGTTGTGTTCCTCATTGTTTAAATTTCAAAAAAAATTCAGAACGGTACCTCAAAAAACATTCTTTCAGAATTTGTGTTTAAAAGGTTAGGCACTCGTATAATTATCGTGAAACAGTTCATTAAAGTTTACTGTACTATGCGTCGAATTTCGCGCTTGATTCAGTGTTATATGTATATATTCTATGGCCTGTACTATATCTGTGCTATTTAATGCTAAAAACCTGGAAAAATTCAGAAAGATACTTTGAATTATGCATCTTCAGATCCTCTATCTAAAACGTCGGACTCTTTTATAATATTAGTTCTGTTATACATATTATAAGCCCGGTTTATGTATGCCTGCCATAGTCTAAAAATCTGGAAACACTCACATAAACACTGTGGACTTCTGCATTTAAGAATATGGTCCCAACACTTTGAACAGCTATAATTTTGACTGAAAATTACGAAAAAAACAAAATTGATTCCATATATCGCACACCAAGGACTCTAACATATGTGGCTTTGAACCAAATCCCTGATGCTATTCCAGAAACTGTTCGATTCGATATGGAATGAGCTTAATGTTTGTGTTTCTTGTTGATTCTGAAATAATTTAAACTACATTAAAATTTCGAGTATGTTGTCTGTCGTATTTAAAATTCAAATTAAATACCAAATGAAAATTACGTAAGTAGATGAAGAGTTTGGTCGTTATTTATTAAAAAATGGTACCTTTTCATGTCGATGTTTTTTATTTTATATGATTCGAAAGACATTAAACTTAATTCGTCAATGTGGTGAAAGGTAAGTCATAAAATCTTAAGTACCCTGTTTTAACGTGACGCTCCTCTACATACCTAGGTAATTCGTAAAATTGAACATATTCCTAATTTAAAATTCAGTCTTGATTCGTACTAATTTCCAGTTACGATCGAAACCCTACCCGAACAACTAATTAATTCTTGATAACTGAATGGATTTCTGAAAATTGGGGATATAATAATAAAAATTTATTGTCAATTTTCTCTTCCAAGAAATACTATCATGCCAATTGTAGGTCAATATTTATGTATGTATGTATGTATGCTTGGTGACTGGAGATATTTCCACGGGGTAGGCTTTTGAAGTGTACAAATTATAGGACATGGGAACTTCAAAGCTTTGAAGTTTTAACGAGTATTTTATATGAGATTTCTCAAATGTAAAAATCCCGGAACATTAAAATTTCACCGTGTAACAGTTCCGCACCTCAGATATCTTCGCGCTTTGAGATAATCCTCATGTAGAAATTTTCGAAAGTAGAGATTTTGCAGCAGAAGAATTTTAATGCATCCAGATTCCTAAAATATTTTATAGATTTACTTTGACAGGTACAAATTATCTATAAGTGTAGAAATTATAATGAGATCTATCGTCAAGTAATTTTAATCACACTTTAATATCGTTATTCATTTATTGGAAACTGTTAACTACCCTTTGATACATTGTTTGCTAAATCGTTTAATATATTGTTTACAATATTACTCTTTTTGATGGTAACTAATTGTATAGCTAGTATTTATAATGTTATTGATCAAATGATTTATTGTCAAAATGTAAAATTAATCCAATATTATTAATCATTGACTTTATTTGGAAACAGAAGATACGAGTAAATGTTTTTGAAGGACATACTGTGTCTAATAAAAGATTGAATTTGATATGATTCTAATGGAATGCAATCGTTCCAATTCAATATATATATATATGTATATAGAATATACTTGGCCTTATTTAGCGATCAAAAACACATTAATAAACTATAATTACATAATATTTAAATATTAATGTTACTTACCATCCACCATGAGGAAAACAGTATTATATTGAAAAATAATTGTCTTATGTTTCGGTCATCGTATTGGACCCTCTTCAGAGACATTATTTCAAACTATGTTCCTCATCGTGGATGTTATTTAAAGATATAAATAATATATATATTAATATATATTAATATTAATGCATTACCTAATTTGCTTAGCAAAAGATTAATTAATATTACTATTTAATATTTAATATTCATATTTATTACTGTTTCGGGTTACGAATAACTCATTCCATACGAAAACGATAAATTTTTGGAGTAATATCACGGAACATTTTGAAAATCACTTCGTACCAAATATGGAACTAACTTTGGTTTTTGAAATTTTGAAAATTGTCAAAGTTACAAGTGTTCAAAGTTTGGGAATTTGTCAAAAATGTGCTTTTTCAGAAATTTATGTGCTTTTACAATTTTCAATAAAAGACAATTTCCATGACAATCGATTTTACCCAACATTTATATTTAGTTTTGTCAAACAATCGTGCATAACTTATTGGGCGATATTTTTATAAATATGAAAAAATTCGGACGGATTCTGTGAACCTTCCTCTTCAAGAAACCGTAAGAATCGAGTGGTCAATTTAACAGCGAGTCTATCAAAAATTGATAAAGTTAAACATGCAGCCGTTTGACACGTTCAACGTGTGGAACACCATACCCCGCGCTCATCGCACTACTGCTACTTACTTATCGAACGCCGTTCAGCAACATAATTTATAGAAAGGAAAGTTGTGCGTCGATTTGATTAAAAATTTTGAAAAAATTAAATAAACAGTTTCGACTGTCCTGTTTTAAAGTATGCCACGAAAATTATGCTTAGGCTTATACTTGACGAATAATAAGTAGTCAAAGTGAACCGCGGTATGCGACCATGTTTTTCGTGACATTTTCTTGAAGAAAATAGTCTGCTGACCAAAGTTCATTAAGTAGATAATAGCAGTGCGGTAAGCGGTGGGTGTGTTGTCCAGGTAATTGCTCGGTAGAATACGTCAATCGGCTGCATGTTTAACTTAATTAATTATTTACAGATTCGCTATTAAATTGACCACTTGTTTTGTACGGTTTCTTGAAGAGAAAAGGTTGGAGGGCTACAACGTCAATGATTTTGAAAATGCTCCGAGATGTTAGTCCATAAAATCATCGATTTCGTATGGAATAAGTCGTATGAGAGTAGTCAATTGTCTCTTTTTTTCAGAAAACAATAAGTGGGACTCTGCACGATGACTTATGTCAAAGAATTTTTTCCCCCAGAAACTAAAATAGTATTCGTGAGGACCACGCCGAGAAGAATACCTATGAAAAAATGTTTTTATTAAAGTGTTTTTATTAAATGTTTTCTCTGTATTGTTCGTCGTTTCGTGATGCAATGTATGTTCATTAGTACGTTCACGGCAAAAGACCAAGTTCTTTCACACTTTTTTTACTCGTGCACAGCAATATCGTACTGGAATAGAAATTCAAAACCAACATTAGTGTTAGCATGCTGGTACCATAAACCGGAAAGCCCTTGCTGAACTAGGACAGCGAAAACTAACTAACCTAACGGACCGATTGACGTTTCGTATAATCCGCCGATCGCCATCATCCCCCCGTGTTCCTTGTACCCTCAAAATCATTCTTACCGATACACAAACTGCTGCCTACCAATCATTTATCCACCAATAGCATTGTTTAATAAATACCGTGTTAACTATCAGTACCTTAAACACTCCCATACTAATTTCATAAAAAGTCAATTTCTGTCACAGCGCCAAAACTTGGCGCTTATTTCTGAAAGAGTAAACATTAACCATTACTAATAACCGTTTAACCAGAAGTGTAAAAACAATATAATACATATAAGTACCTCAACCTGTAATACCAAAACACTTCTCACAATCAGTATCACTCTTTTTACAAGTATCCATTCAACATAACTTGGCGAATGAAGTGTACATTTGGTGTCCAGAACAATTCGAAATCACTATTATTCACGATTTAACATTGCTCTTGCATGCCGGATACTAAGGAAATTTATCTAATATTTCCAATCATTCAATTTTGTTCAATTGAATCAAACTCAACGTTGCTCCCACGTGTACACTTACTACGGGAAACAAAACCTGCAAATTGTTCTTTACGGCCCGAAGAAAATTGTGAAAGCAATACTTCAATCTTTGCTGTAGTCCTGGGTTGAAGACGGATAATATTTCAATCACAGTACATTCACGCAAATCTCCGAGTGCGTTATATGCACTGACTGAAGAAGCAAAAATGTGCGTCAATGCATTGCAGGTGCTAAAACAACCGACGCTTCATTGGAATACTTTTCTTGTTACATGGGCATGCAAGTGAATTTTAGTTATCCTCTGCGTAAAGAAGTTCATCCATTTGTTCGGTATAAACAAATTTCAGAGATGTTCTCGCAACAGAAATTAGTTGCTGTCAGACAAGACAAATTGTGCATCAATTGCTTGACGTTAACGGTCACACAATACTCTATTGAAGACAATACAAAATAAAACAATTCATAATTTGCAGTCGAATGATTCTTACAACAAGTGTGTATCAGAGGAACTTGAGACGTTGCTAACATCAATCTGTGATTGAGAAGTGTTATTATACAGACAGCTAGTACATTAATGTCGTATAAGGATAACAAGTACCATGAGTATCGCTGGATATTAGATAGCTGCGTGTTTTATACACGAAGAGCTACCAAGAAAATTCAGATTTTCCAAACGGAAAAAAGGAATCGAATTATCCGGATTTGGTCCATTGCCGCCAACATCTGAATTCGTGCTGCAAGCTATTGTACTATAAAGGCTAAACAGAATCCGTTTTAAACCAATTTAACTTGCCCACTATTGTCAACTTGTTGCCCGCGCAACAAAGAAACCGTACAAATCTAACAGTCCACAAATTGTAATATTAGTTGATCCCGAATTTCACTAACCGGGAAAAATTAATATCTTGATCAGTAATGCGATATTTTCAAATTATTGAGCATAGGACAAACTTTGATATCAAACAGTTCAGTTTAAAATTTTAAAAAACCGATTAGGATGGCTAGTCGTCAGAGAAGCAACTGCGAGGAAGAAGACTCCGTGGCATTGTGTTTTAGTTAAATCAAATTTAGAACGATACTCCTCACGTAAAGTTACAATTACTGAAGCAAAACCTATGAGAAAGTCAGGTTCTAAATAACACAAAACGCGAACAAACTAGCAGATACATCATCCGTTTGCCATTAACGACAAATTAGAACACATCGGCGAATCGTATAAAGTAGCGCTTCAACGACTTCATTTACTAGAAACAAAACAATGGATTAATATCAATTTAAAACCCCGATATTCAGCCTTCATAGTCAAACATCTGATATTAGCGGATATGACCGATATTTTATTAACAGATGATAAAACTCAAGATTTTAACTGTCCTATCACGCGGTAGTAAACGACACCACGGACACAACCAAATTTAGCATACTGTTAGATGAGTCAGTAGCAACCTCTTCAGGTACATACATCCCGAACAATGCAGTTCTGGTTGGCCTCGCTATTCAGGATGGCATTTTTTCAATAGGCACAAGATTTAGGTCAAATCCATATGTTGTAACCGCGGATATAGAAAAAATATATCGACAGATAAAAATGATTTCCGTAGATTTTAATTACCAGAAAATATGATGACATGACGATAGTAACGATTCAATTAAGGTATTCAAACTTGACAGCGTTACGTATGGTACAACATCTGCACCTTTGTCATGAAGGCAAATGGTTCCTGTTAGTTGCGAAAGTGTTGATAGAAGATTATTTCTATGTGAACGATTTATTCATACCAGCACGCAACGTTTCGGAGACCATCATTTTAAAAAGTCAACTCAATGTCAACTCATTAACTCAACGTTCACAACTAGATCATTTTGACTTGCGCCAATGGGCATCAAACAATGTCAATTTAATATCACACCTATTAATGTCCTCCACATTATTTTTAAATTATATACCAGCGAATAACCTAACCAACCTAACCCAACCTAACTCTTCACCCTAACGCAAATAGCATTGAAATTACGTTGGTGGGAATTGTAACTTACCAACGTAACCCTGGTTGGAAACGGAGGAATTAAAAAACATGACACTACACAAATTAGTCAAATAGAACAGAGTGCAACATCAAAGATCAGCTGATCAAGCCGACGCTCACTAACTTGACTTGCAATTAGACATATGAGTACGTGTATCGTCTACGTTCATATCAAAATACATTTGTTAAAAACCTTGTTCGGAAAATGACGATGAACACTGATGTGCAGTTGCGGATCTGTGAAAATGTTAATGTTAATGTAACGAGTGTTGTCACTGGTGTGACTTGACACGTATAGTTTGATGTTGACAGTTCAGTGATTTTTGAAATTCTAACTTTTCCTCTCCACCCTCCGTTCCTTGTATCATTTCCTCCTCCAAGTTGCACATGGCGGACCTTGAGCCTTGGTAGGATTTCTTCAAAAGCCACTCAGAGAGAAACGGTGGTGTTTTCGGAATTTGGGGATCGACCCACAACTACCTACTGCAAGCGGCATGCAGGTTAGGTCAGGTTAGGTTAGGTTAGGTGTGACCGTTACTCATTCTAACTCGAGGTCGGTGATTTTCCGCGATTCGTGACTTCGGTCGTACAGTATGTTTTGCCTGATGGTGAGATGGAAATTACGATGCGTCTATTGCTATCGAACATTTGAAAGTAAAAGTTTGAAAGGTATTGCAGATGAGGCGCGGAGTTCGAGTGTACCGGGCCGAATGTGCTGAACAGATGACTCGGCTCGGAAACGTTCTTCATTGCACGAAAAATTGTACTTCTCAAAAATAGCTTCTTAGTCACGTCCGCTTCGTAATTCACCTATGCGTTGTCCTTGACAAACCTAAAGGGTAAGAGTCCACTTCAGTTGATACTCTTTGTACCCTTTCTTTATGGTGCTTCGAGTTGGCACCTGAGTGACAGTGATAACAGTGTATCAAATTGTGCAATACTGCACACAAGAATTAAAATTGTGACTTTCATGACTTTGTGCCGTCTGATAATATACGCACTATAATCAGCGCACGCTGTACGAGTATGGATCCAGAGATGAGACTTCTAGATCAGCATCAAATTAGCCGACTTCAATCAGCACTTGAGACTACAGGGCTCTTCACGCGCGGAGAAACATCATCCAAGAACTGCAGCATCTTGGATATTTTGTACGAGAACCGGAGCACAGGAGCAATCGTCAGGTATCGATCTCCATCTCCGTCTTCAACATTCATGAGGTCTCTCCATTTTATATATTTTTCACCTGTGCCAGATTTCAGTTGCAATAATGGAAGCAGAACTGAAGAAATTGGCATCTGAATACCATTTACAAGGGAACATAAATAAGTGTTAGAAGCCGATTTTAATGAAACTTAGTAAATTTGTTAAGCACGTGAAAATAAACGATATGTAATTTTTATACTGCTTCATCACAAGTTTAAGGGGTGCATAATCGCTTTGAGGTTACACCATATGTATTCTAACTCGTAAACTATGGTAGATAGAAGAAAATATTATAAGGAACAGTTTTATGTTTTTTACACACAAAATGAATATGTATTTATAATAAATAAAATGAATTACAGCTTTTTGTTTTATTCAATATCAACATATTTATAACGCCAAAAAAGAATAGGAATATGTTACAGAGTTCTACCATATATAATATTCTAATTGTAGATATACATATGTATGTGTGATTGGGTTTCAGTAACTAGCAAATTCTGTAACTCTGCCATAAATACATGTGACCACTCAGAATTCTCATGTCTTTTTTTGTGATTGCACTGGTCCACGTATTAAATAATTTTGGCAAGAAATGTGAATGCAGAGCCATATTGCAGAGCCTTATTGGAAATACCATACATCACAAACAATGTCACACACAAAACATAGATGAAACTGTTTTCAAGTTATAATAGTTATAATGCGAATATTTCTTGTCTATACATTCGAAATATTATCGATCGATTACCGAATGAATCTATCTCGAATATGCCGGTTCACATTCCGTCAAATATGAATCTTGCAGACCCTAATTTCAACCGTACAGGAAATATTGATATGCTCATCGGCAGAAAGCTCATTTGGAATGTATTATGCTTAGAGCAATATGAGCTAGGACTGGGTTATCCATTATTGCAAAAAAACAACTTGGTTGGGTAATTGCACGTCAAATGCCCGTACCACAGGCGTTGGGTAAATTAAGTATAACATGCTATCTCATGACTAATGCTGAGTTGCATAACGACTTTCAAAAATTTTGAGAAATTGAAAATTGCATAAACGACAAAATTCCGTTACACTAGATATTCAAAATGCGTGTGAAAGATATTTTGCAGAAACTACTTCTCGGGACTCAAGAAGTAGGTATATCATAAAAATCCCATTTAAGTCAAACATAAAAGCATTAGGAGGTTCTTTAAAATTTGTGGAAAACAGATTTCAATCGGTCAAACGAAGATCACGGGCACATGAAACAAATTTTTAACTATAATACACTGGCCACTCAAGGCGTGGTTAGGTCTGTCACTGAACGATGTGCAGTCCGTCAGACTAACAATATTGTTAATTACATTTCATTTTCGAAAACACGTACATACTTACTGTGCGCGGACGTAACAAAAATTTACCGAAAAATCCTGATTTCACCGGAGGAACGTAGGTATGAACAGATTCTGTAGCGATTGGATTCATTATTATCACTATCCGCATATGAACTCAACACAGCTACTGTTCACGCGTCTGCTAGTGCCAGCTAGTGTCAGCGATCTTTTATTATTAACTAAAAGAGTCGGTTATCCTGTATTTTCATATTGTTTATTAGTGTTAAGGTTTTTGTATGACAAGTACAAATACATTGTACATTCAGTAACTTTTAAATTTTAAAAATGCTTCCTCCGATGACCCTACTGACCTGACACCTTTAGCTCCCTGTCACTTCTTCATTGAAGAGTCGATGACTACGGTACCACACCCAGGTTTCTTGAATATGTTTCAAAGATATTGCAGGATTTTTGGAAACGATGGCACCCACAGTACTTACACCAGCTTCATCAAGAACTGTTTCATCAAACTTTGGTGTTGAGACACTGGTTATCGTTAAGGAAGATAATCCATCTCTGAGATGGAGGACAGGTAGGATAAAGGAGCAGCATCCGGGCAAGGATAACGTCACACGTGTAGTGTCTATCAGAATATTAAATGGTGTCATGAGCAGTCACAAAAATCTGCATTTTACGCATTGCAAATGCTGAGGACCCTAGTAGTAATAGTGTTAAAACATAGTTCAGACATTGAAACGTCCTATGAGCTGTATTAACATATTTATTCTACCCCATACTTATATGTATATGTATACTAGAGTGGGTCAAAAAAATCGACTATTTTTTTTTAAATTACACCGAAAAATTGGTTCGTAGACACCTCTAGAAAACTATTTGACGATGAATATCTCTTAAAATCAAATATTCGTCGTCAATATCTCTTAAACGCTTAATGTTATCAACTAAGCATATGAGAACTTTTTTGTAGAGCATTAAATTTCCTACAAAATGACGTTTGCACGTTTCATAATTCATATTGGTTCGCGAGTTATTAAATTCATAAGCAAAAATCAAATTTGTCTAAAAATCATCCAACTTCAATCGTCAATATCTTCTAAATGGTGAGATTGACGGTAAAAATATAAGAGTCCTTTTTTGTAGAGCGTTCAATTTCCTACAAAATTATATATTTACTTTTGCAAATCGGTAAAGTTATGAGCAAGATATGAATTTTTTTATAAAGGACTGCGTAAGAAATATAAAACTATAATGCGGAGGACCTTCCCATTAAAATTAAGAGCTCAGCTTTGCTGAGAGTTTTCTAGAGGTGTCTACGAACCAATTTTTCGGTGTAATTTAAAAAAAAAATAGTCGATTTTTTTGACCCACCCTAATGTATACCTTAATTACTCAGATATTTATAGACACATGATCAGCCTCATCTTTGAAATAATAATTGTAAATAGTTAACATTATTTATATATATAGGCGTAGATTAATGTACTATATATCACATAATTTCCTCGAGTCAGTTAGCTTCAATGAGAAGTCACTCGTGTGAACCCTCTGGGTAGTAAGTGCGCGCAGCGCTAACCGAGACTCAACTCCGTTCAGTGGGCGTTCCCGTCTTCCGTTAATCGCAATTAACGGCCAAATCACCATCATTGACCATCCCCGTATGTACATACACAACCGGCCATGTCGTAAATATATTGTAGTTTTGTTTTCTTTCGCGCCTTTGCGACATATCTTCATCACGTTCTCGCTCGACCCTTCTTGGCCAGTTGATTTATAGGGATAAAAGGCTAGGTTATCCTCTAATAGTGTGTAGCGTTTATTAGGAAATAAGGTGTTCCTGTTCTTTGTAAAAATATATTGCAGTGACTGTTGACTTTTGAACAGTATCGTTTCCCCACACCCCTTTCACTCTTTATTCCGTCAAGATAGAACCACATTATCCTGCCGTAATCACTATATTCTTGAAACGCGATTAAACAAAAGCCTTGAACAGTTAGTTTATGTTCAAAGAAATTATGTTATGGACGTGGCCAATAGCTATTTTTAAGGATCACCGATTTATTTTATTTTCTAATACCGTACATAATGAAAGCAATAATTTCACTGGCGGGTAAGGATTTGTATATGTATTCATTTATTTTACAAACACTCTCTCAGAACTTTTACCCTAATTACAAATTCTTACTCTCCAACTTCTAAAGTAATAGACGTATTGCAAACTCTATCAAATAATATGAATAACAGTAAATTAAAGATAACAGAATCAACGATAATTGCGCCCTAGTAAGTTGTGCTCCTAATTTTATATTCCACAAATTGATCAGAATTTGAACTCCTCTCCCTAACGCAAGTACCTTTGGAATGACGTTGGTGGGATCTGTAACGTGCCAACGTAATCTTGGGCGGAAACGGAGAAATTAAAAGACATCATACCCTACACATTAGATAGATTGAAAAGAATTCAACACCAAAGATCAGCTGACGAACCAGACGATAACGAAACTTGACTTGCTCTTGCGGTCATCGAATGATCCTGTGTTTGTATCGTCCCGGTTCATATTAAAATACATTTATTAAAAAACTAAAGAGTAAGGATGTGAACGTAACCAATTGAACAGTTCACTTCAGTCCATATATTTCGCACTCCTTTCTTCAGACTGTATTCATCGGTGCATTGCAAGGTTTTAGTTACTGGACTTTCACGTGCGTATTCTTCATCTGATTCTGATGAAATTTGAACTTCTTTTAAAGCTAAGGGATGAATGCACGAGATGACTGCATTAGATTTTCGAGAGACGGTCTCCTTGTCGGAGAAAATAAGCTGAAACAATTCAAATTTTCTTTGACAATTTTCTGTATAGAAAGAAGCACTTTTTCGAAAATCTAATATCAGACATTAAAAATCTGACGATGTCTTAAGGGGGGGATAAGGGTTTCAGGTCAAAAAGAAAACACTTTTTTGCGATTTCTTTTCAGACGTATGAATAAAGCAAATTTGTTCGAACCTTTTGCACATTATATACTATTATTTCAACAACATTTTGCAATTTTTTTATTGCAAAATATCAACAAATAAGCCGGTAACGGAGCTTTTCCGAAAACGCCTTTTTCCTTTGAAAAGGAAGGCGTTTTGCGGTGATCATTGTATCTTAGCAGAAAAGTATCAGAAATCAAAATAACAATAAAATTTAGTTAGAAAATGAGTAAATCCTCCCCCCAACGATCGCTAATTGTTATTTTTTTCATTTAAAAATTTTAGGCAGTTGTTTGAAGCAAAAATTACGATTTTTCACTAAAATTTCCATCATTTTGTGATTGGAAAAACCCCTTAATGTAAAAAAAATTATCATACTCATCGTTGGGGGTAGGTATTTTATGGTATATATAGAAGGTATCTACCAAGTTTGAAAAGAATCGGTGAACTATTTTTTAAATGGCAGTGATCACCGACTTTGAAAACATGGTTTCGAGAAAACCGCGTTTAAAGATTTAGCTCTACAAAAGTGAAGATAAATTCCTTTTCCGCCGAGTACTTTACTTCTCCGTTTTTTACAATCGCGTATTTCAGATTTTCGTATTCCACACTACTATTATAAAATCACTCATGTGAGCGGCAAACGCCGGACCGAAAATATAACGACCAACTGGTCAATAACTTCGAGAGTTTTTCTCCGATTATCTTCAAATTTTGGGACAATACTCTCGAAATATTTAACTACAAGAAAAAGCAAAGAAAAAAAAATCGATTTCTTGATAATGCAAACCCTTATCTCCCCCTTAAGGTATGTATTGTAGTTAAGTACGCGCAACAACCAATGATCATAAAAAGCACAATATTTTTTAGCACTGCTGTAACATTTCGATCCGTTTGTACTTTTAGGACCAGCCGTCATAATCGGAGAAGTCTTTATGGAACAACTACGGATGTTAAAAGTCAACTGGTACGATTGGGTCCCACAAACCTTACATACAGCTTGAAAAGCGTTCGGAAACAAATAATCAGCAATTAACAATTTTACAATTCCGCGGAGCATCCTTTTAGGCATCCTTTTTAGCACAATAAATGTCCAATTAAATGGATTCTCCGACGCTAGTCGAAAGGTATATGGGAACTGAATTTATTTACGATCCACGGATACATCAGGCAATCGGAAAACGCCACTAGTATGCGCAAAGTCTCCAGTCAATTCAATTAAAAGTATATTAAGTTGTTCGGCATTGTCCGTAGCAGTTTCACCCGCAAACGCTTATAAAATTACCGCGCAGTCTCATAAACTAAAATTTGATGGTCAAATTCTACGGTAACATTATAGTAGATGCATCCCGCGCAAGCCAAAAATCTTCTTAGCTAGAGGTTTAGTGGGCTAGAACAGTGATGCTTAAGGCATGTACTTTCGAGCCCAATATTGAGGTGCTGGCCCCCTACAGAACTATTTTTGAAAAAGGGTGATGTGCTAGGTATCTAACAATCTAAGTATCTAAACGATACTAACTTAGAGAGTAGAAAGAGAGTGTTGTATTAAGAGTTGCATAATGACTACTATTTAAGATCTGTTAAAATATAGTACCCTCAAACAGCAGATTAGAAGCAATGTTTGATAATAACTTGCGGAACTAAAATCCCTACAAAATTGGTAAATAATCAGTTTTGGTTAAGTGATTTTGACTGGCTCACCAATGATAGGACGTCATGGCCTACAAATCCAGCACCGTTACATCCGAACCCCATTCCGGAACAACGCATTAACATTACATTAATCAATCAACCAGTAGGCGAACAAGTATTCTCACGGTTCGCACATATCAATGCACACATTCAAGTCGTGTTGTCTCTCCAGTACGTTTTTGAGATTGTCACCTCATGTACTTACGAACCTCCCCAATCGTAACTAAATGGGAGTGGAGTAATTATGGATGGAAGCGGTTTTAGTTGATTGCTTGCTTGGTTATATCGATGTCTGAAGATGTATGTTTTATTTCTGTTTTATTGCAGTGGAAAGCATCTGTGTACTTACCAACGTCAAAATTGCAAGTGCCGGTATGTTTCTCTACTCTATTATTTCTTTTTTTTTTGGAGGTTGACGACTGACCAAAATCTTAACGATCCTTTCATTCTGAGGGTAACGCGAGGTTTCAACACATGACATAGCCACCACGTTGACGGAAATGAAAATTTGAAGAATATCACGGAAAGCTGTCAGATCAGGAAACCAAAAATGGTACCTCTTAAATGTCAACTCGTTTTTTAATGGTTTCGGTGTTCTTCGAGTGACTGGTAGATTAAAACTTACTCTTATTAAATATGACTAATTAGGATGGGCACCGAAGACCGGTCACCTGGATAATTCGGCTGCTATTGTAAAAAATGTATCCCCTTAACTTGTTTGGTTTCGAGGTGGCCATAATATGATGTTAGCAGTTTATTTGTAGGTTGACGCATAAAAGAAATATGAAGGTCAACTTCGTTTTTTGAAATAAAGTGGAATGTTGTTCTGCGTTTAATCCAGCAGAGCATTCCATGACGCGTACAATGACATATGCTTTAATGTCATTCAAGGCTGTTAAAGGGCTACTATGGTGGAATAAAATTCAGTTTGAGAAAATGGTGGATCATCGTTGATTTCTTTGTGTAACAATAATGCACGGCTAATATAAAGGTTCAAAATGGTGATCTTAAGCATTGATGCATGATCTTTACTGAGCCCTCGCGAATATTTAAACGGTTCGAAGATCCCGTGAACATCCGTATTCATCGCCAAGAGACCATCGTATCTGTAAAAGAATATGTTGACGCTATAAAAAGGAAAATGGGCACCGCGGTCAGAAACCGTCGAGCAATCGGTACCTCGTTTATGACGTCCAACCATCCATGAACCAGATGACAATTCGCGGCCTAGGTGATGCACAGAGACTATCAGTCCTTGTACGGATATCAACAATTCTGCGAACTGCAAAATACCAGAACTGATCTGCCAATTCCAAAAACTTCCCTCCTGTTGACATCGCCCCAACTTCCCAAAGGCTTCACCCATCATTATTTTAACCAATTACAAATCACGTAATTTTCCTAACGACATTACTCTCACTCCTACAGACTTCGGTGAAAAACGGATGAAGGCGATTTCGGCAACAAGATCAGATCGAAATGAACTTTCAACGAAATCAGTCACACTTATATCTACCGTATCGAAACCGTGATAGTCAAAATAAATAGTTTACATTGTAACTAATTCTCTGTTTTATTTCTACGGCGTATTTTTCAAAGAGAGTTTCATTCTGTTAATTCAGGATGAATAGTGAAGATGGCGCTATAACATGCTGTCGTTATTTTCCGATCGTCAACAGAATACAAATCCGTTAAACCCGTAACCAATGGTGGTAAACACGTCGTTACTTCTTTGTACATTAACAATTCCAATGAAACAAACATCTATCAGCGAACCACACTAAAGGCAGCAATGATGACTTGACCATGTGGCAGGTAGGACCTGACGTATCCTATTACAAGAAATTCTCTGTGCAACTTCTTCGTGAAATTACTTCCCCTGGCGAGTAACTCATTCATCCTGGACTGGCATCCCGATATCATCGCCGTCAGTTACAACTTCAAGCTGATCTCCAATTCTTGATCAGTAACAGGGTGGGGACACAATCTTTTAACCAATTCGCTATCTCCAGCTCGTTAGTAAGCAACATTTCTTCGACACCAGATAAGGGGTCAAAGTCATCAGAACATTCGAAACTTTCAAACAAAATAAATCATATGAAGCTTTTTAATAAATCAGATCATATGAAGATCATATGAAGCATTCATTCAAGAGCAGAATATACAAGTCGTTCAAGTATCGTTTTCGTCAATTAATCAACTTTCTTGCATGTTCGCGGTGCAAAACAAAATTATGCTGCAGCTAATTAATTTTAGCCTAAGATTGTGCGAGTAGTTTTAGGCAACGTATAACCCAACTATTCGTGACGCACAAACACTTAGCAGTTTGATTTGTTCCGAAACGAATGTGCTTTTTGAATTTTATGTAAATCTATCGCGGCAGATGCTCATGTTATCCTATATTTCATGTCTTGTCTGGAGGTGTTAATTTAGCGGTGTTAAATCTGGTAAACTTGCGGGGTATTTTAGATTTTTTACACGAGCAGTCCAACAATAATATGCCCACAATTGTACAGTAATAAATTAGAATTTCAAAACCAGTATTAGTCACATAGACATTAATGTTTTATATTTTAAGCCAAGCTAAATGTGGGTGTGATGTCAACATGCCAGTACCTTAAAGCAGTGATGTCAAGGTCGTGCACTTTTCGGCCGATTTTCGAGGCGCTCGCCCACTGCCCCACCACTTCCAAGGAAGGGCCACTGAGCGAGCGGCTAGACGTTTCGTGGGGGCTTCGGCTCAGGAGCGTAACGTGAATAGGTACGTAAAATTTTAAAAAGGTTGTATCTGGGTAGGGCGCAACGTGCGTTTATGTGCACGGTACGCTCCTGAGCCGAAGCCCCCACGAAACGTCTAGCCGCTCGCTCAGTGGCCCTTCCTTGGAAGTGGTGGGGCAGTGGGCGAGCGCCTCGAAAATCGGCCGAAAAGTGCACGACCTTGACATCACTGCCTTAAAGGGTAAGTAAGGTCGTTTGCTAAACCGGGACAGTGGCAATTACCAAATTTATGGGACTGATTGACGTTTCGTAGAATCCGCCGGTCTCTACCTTCAATCACGGTTCGTTGCACTCTCAAAATCACTCCTTCTTCTGGTATCCAAACTCTATCCTACCAATCATTTACCAACCAAAAGCAACATTTTGAAAATTACAGTGTCCACTATCAACACCTTAATCACTCCCATACTAATTTCGTAAAAAGTTCATTTCTCTCACTGCGCTCAGTCTTGACAGTAATTTCTAAGAGAGTAAACATCAACCATTATTCATAACCCTGTAACCATAAGTGTAAGAACAATAAAATACACCTTAACCTGTAACACCATAACTGACTGTTGAGTTGCATCGTTTGAATGAATTCTTAAGGGGCCTCACCACCTCGAGCTCGAGTCGTGTGTGACTTCAGCGACAGGAACGGAAAAAATATGAACTACAGGGACTGTAGGGGAAGACAGTCCCCACGCCGTACCTAGACAAAGTTGTGTGTATCCGTGTAGTCGAGCTATTCCCCTCTCACGGTCAGTCGGGACTTGAGGGATCGAGATGTAACCTTTTTCACGTTTCGTACGGTTCGTCGTGTCAAAAGTAATTCGGGGATTGCAATGTTAGCTGCGGCGCGCCAAATGTGCGACGCACCGAATTTTCAAAATTGTTATAACCTTTTGACTTATGGTGTTACAAAATTTAACACATTTAATTTTGAAACATGATACCAATAAAAATAATTATAAAAGTTGTGAACATAAATATTGTAAACAATATTGTTGTTCAATCTTGCCCTCTTAAAATTATATAAAAAACTGATTCAAATTATTTCAGTGCTGATTTCTGTATAGTATGTATCGCACACCGACTCATTCCTGTGTGTGTATGGTCGTGGTGGGGGGTCAAGCTTCGACCATTTTGACGCGATTTCCAAGGGGCAGCACTGCGCCATAAGTATTATTTGGGAAAATCGTCAAAAACACGCGTTAGCTCATATATTGTAGCGTTCGTATTTTTCATCCGATTTTAAAAAACTTGGGGCCATTTTAAAGATAAAGGATGAATGCACGAGATGATAGAACAGATTTTCGAAATTCGGTTTCTTTCTATACGAAAAAATGTTTTGAAAATCAGTAATTTTCTCGGTTCATTTTCACATAGAAGGAAACCGAATTTCGAAAATCTGTTCTATCATCTCGTGCATTCATCCTTTATCTTTAAAATGATCCCAAGTTTATTAAAATCCGATGAAAAATGCGAACGCTACAATATATGAGCTAAACCCTTGCAATGCCGCTGGTCGTGAGGCCCCTTAACGGCCAACTTGTGTATCGCACAAGACGTCGTGCCTATCTAAAGTGTTGCTCGAAGGACCACCCTTTTTTGTCGTGAAAGGGAACACGAATTGTAGACTGTGATTTTTATATTGATGAAACAAGAAGTTGTATTGCAAACTTTACAACAAAAACTTAACAAGGTTATACATTGAATCTTTAACTATTTCAAATCTTTTAAGTGATGATGCAGAAGTGTTTCTGCCTAATAGCGTTTGTGCTCAAGTGTGTTTCCACTACGGATTCTCAAAAGTGTCTTGTGATGTGCTTTCCTTGCTTACTAGAATGTGTCTTGTACTGATTCTAAAAAGTGTCTGAAGTTGACTTGTCCTGCAAACTCCTCCGAAACTGAGAAGCTCCCCCCCCCCTTGGTGGTTTTTTCGGAAAATCCAGTTTTCTGTAGACAGGGAAGGAGACTTTGGAATATTCAACTACATATTGGTTAATGAAAATGTCTCCACCCCGCCTACAGACCAAGAGAGGGAGTGATTTTCTGTGACCTGGTGGTCGGCAGATGTTTGTTGTCGCCGTTCGAAGATTTTACTAATTTTCGTTAGGGTCTCTGGCAGGCACGTTTTATGACATAATCCCTTCGCGGGCATGCGAAAACGCTGAATCGATGCCTGACCAGAGCCCTAACGGTACATGGTACGATTTTCGTGTGAACATTTGCTTTCCACCATTGTCTTAACACTGACTCTTCTCAGTGTCGTACTTTTCGCAATTATTCATCCAATACCGGGTGTCCCAAAATTATGCGGCAAGCGAGAACAAGCAGATTGTTTATAACAAAAGAAATCGAAAATTCTTTTACCTTTTTTTTTATTTGAAGCCCCGTATTGGAATACAAGTTTCCAAAATATCGTGGTTTGACTTCCGGCCCGCGCGGTTCGAACATCAGCTGGAGGCATATACGCGAGAAAAGTATCGGCGAGCGGTCAGCGGGGAGAGGGGTATCCATCGACGCTCAGCTGAGATTTCGCCGAACGACAGCTGTGCCTTAAGGGGGGGGGGGGGGGTAAGGGTTTCAGGGCAAAAAAAAAACACTTTCTTTGCGATTTTTTTTCAGATGAACGAATAAAGCAAATTTGTTCGAACCTTTTGCACATTATATATTATTATTTCAACAACATTTTGTAATTTTTTGGTTGCAAAATATCAGCAAATAAGCCGGTGACGGAGCTATTCCGAGAGCGCCTTTCGAAAAACACGTTTTGCGGTGATCACTGTAGCTCAGCCGAAAAGTATCAGAAATCAAAATAACAATAAAATTTAGTTAGAAAATGAGTAATCCTCCCCCCAACGATTGCTAATTGTTATTTTTTTTCATTTTAAAACTTTTGGTGGTCGTTTGAAACAAAAATTGCGATTTTTCACTAAAATTTCCGTCATTTTGCTACTGGAAAAACCCCTTAATGTAAAAAAAATATCATGCTAATCGTTGGAGGGAGGTATTTTACATATAGAAGGTATGTACCAAGTTTGAAAAGAATCGGTGAAGTATGTTTTAAATGGCAGTGATCACGGACTTTAAAAACATGGTTTCGAGAAAACCGCGTAAAGATTTAACTGTACAAAAGTGAAGATAAATTCCTTATCCGCCGAGAATTTTACTTCTCCGTTTTTTTCCTTACTTTTTTTGTCGCTTCGCCATTCAGTCTAAACGCTTTTCATTTACCTACACTTTACAATCCCGTATTTCAGATTTTCGTATCTCACATTACTATTATAAAATCACTGATGTGAGCGGCAAATGCCCGACCGAAAATATAACGACTAACTGGTCAATAACTTCGAGAGTTTTTCTCCGATTATCTTCAAATTTTGGGACAATACTCTCGAAATATTCAACTATAAGGAAAAGCAAAGAAAAAAAATCGATTTCTTGATAATGCAAACCCATACCCCTCCCCTTAAAGCGATATATTTGGTGAAATTGTGCGTAGAGATATGTGAAGAATAAATATTTGTAATATTATCACAGGTTTAGGCTCTCTCTACATCCATTTCAAAGCCTATGCGTGAATGAATATTTTTGCTATACCAAGGTATTTCATTTTTTAAACAGTATATTTTTTCTAAAAGAAGCAGATTTGGAATTCAAACATCTGTATCATGTGACAGTAGCATTGGATATAAAACATAGTATATCTAAAAGCTAATTATGCCACAATAATTGAGTACGAAGAAGTCAGAATTGCGAGTAACATTGCCGATATATTTGAAACCCTATTTAGGTACAAAGCATTTGTAATATATGGGCAATCCTTACACAGGTTCTGCCCTTTTTAATCTTCTGCGCTCGGCTGTTCTCTTTCAGAAGACAAAATAATTAGTACATGTAAAGTCTCGAGGGCAAAGGGTTCAATTATTTCATAGAAATTTAACAACGTATGTGGCACTTCACAGAAAAGGCGAAAAGACGAGGAAAGCAGAAAGGGCGTTGTCGATTCTCAGACCTTAAGAAATTTAATTGCACTTTGAAATGTATGCTCAAAATATCTTCAGTGATAAATCGAGCGAGGAATAGATTGGGGTGACCAGCATTTGGAACGTCATCGGGTCTTTCGTTACACGCATAACGTTGTTGCTGGTGAAAATCTTTGATCCATATACTAAAACTTCAATTTCTTGAAAAAAAACTCTGAATTTGTTCTGCATTTTGTAACATTATTAGGTATAATTTTCTCCAAATATATTTGTGATGAGAAATCTGATTTATTACTCAACGCTATTAATGTAAGAAAATCCAAAAATATCTATTGACGCAAGTCCTAAAGTCTATCATTCAGGCGAGTGATATACGATCCCGTGGTTCACCCGATAAAGAATTTCAAAAATTGCTATGTTGATCCGGACCCTCGTTACCTTGATTTCTCTGCGTAAACCTTTGTTCATGACCCTGATTTCACCAAACGTTTTGGTGGAATCGACGATTTTGTGTATTCTGCTGTTTCGTAGTCTAAACATTCGACCAGCCGTAAGTCCGATTTGTCGAAGCTGCTTTGGTCTCTATGGAATTCCTTACGTCAGCACAAACCGATTTTTAGTCTCTCTTCTGTAAGATCGCTAATGACACTCTCTCTTCCTCAGTAAGTCGTTCTGTACTCTTGTTGACATTTCACTATTTTTTATTAGTTTTTACTATTTCCTCTGACATTTTTACTACCGTAACGTGCCTTCAGGCCATTTTTCTTGTAGATACGCCAACTTTTTCTATAGCTGTGCCTCACGACATTGTCCATGCTGCGCTTGTTTTTCCGCAGCTGCATCCTGTATTTTGGCTCCCGAATGGTATGGAGCGTCTATCTCTGCAGTGCGTAAGGCCTGTTTAGTTTTCCTATCTTCACAAAGAGAGGCGACGATTTATCAAAATCCGTCTTTATTAACAACGACTATACAATAGATTAGGTTCCGGACGGAAGAAGGAGATCAACTAGACTAGAACAAAAGGCACACCATGCGTGGTGTTGTAGTGCGTAGGAGTCTCACATTAGCTGGTGCCTTTGATGTAAATCCTGGAAGTTTGAATGCTGGTGCGAGATTTGCACACTAGCCTAGTGTGAATGTACGACGCCATACTGTTATGGCGTCCCAGTCTTCCGAGACTAGAGACGCAAGTTCAAATATTCTAGCGAACCGGATATCTGCGCGTGCACCCCGCCTTTGTTCCTAGTTACTTTCATTTCTAGTATTAATCGAGGTTCTTGTGACCTCGAACCTAGTTGTTGTTTCGCGTCTGTCGTTGCGAAGCTCGGGCAGGTAGAAGCTTTTGCAGGGTACATGTACCATCTAGACCAGAAATGTTGCTTGAGTGTCTGGATATGTTGCTATGTTGAGAGTATTAATTGGTACATCTGTAAAGTCTTGCTCAGAAACCCTCATTCATGACTCAGTGATGAGAAAGTGAGCGGGAGTAGGGGTTAATGGTTATTGGGATCTGAAAACAGCGAAGTTAGAGGTCGTGAATTTAATAGTACTCCAAGTTCAATTATAAAACTGTTCAACTGTTCGTAAATGAATAGTGCATCACCAACAGTGCAAATCAAGTAATATTTGAAAGATTGCAGACTGTTTCCCACAAACCGCAGAAATGTGACCTTTGTGACAAAAAATGCCATTTAATATGTGAATTTGCAAAAGTATGAGTGACGAGATTATTATGCTCTTTAGACCATAAAGGGGTTTGAATTTCAATTAACTCGTTGTTCGTGCCCACGAAATATGTAGCATTGTTAGAATAAATATTTTTGAATAAACCTCTTTTAGCAACGAATCACCTTACACTAGCGAGTGAAGCTTCGTTTGTTAAATCTCTTACAAGCTTCAAATTAACAGCGTTAGGTAAAACGCAAATGAAGTGTGCTACTCATACCTTTAATTTATTGGTATTCGTAAATTGTTTTTCTTTGATCCAAAAGGGTGCATAATAATTTTCGACGATATTATCGAACGGTCGATTACTAATTAAATGATTTCCACGTAATTTCCCCATTAAATATTCCAGTAAATCAGTCCATTTTACCCTAAAACATCTAATGTACCTTGGAATAATATAACGCGTAGTGTTCTTGCCATCAAGCGGCTAATAAGTTTGTCGAACTGCGTTAAGGGTTCCTTACGTACCTGCATGCATGTGTTTAATATGCTGCGCACTAATTATCAAATCGGTAACTTCATGCGATCAAATCGGTAACTTCGATCTAGGTAAAAGTATCAGTTGTTTTTACAAATAGTTAATGTTTACGTATTTTAAGTGACTACTGACTCGCAAAAGTCTATGGGAATCGATAAATGGTGCTAACCCAAATAGTTTACTTTTCCTATCTATATTATTACCATGTTCTAAATTACTCAATTCTTTAGAAAAAGCTCGTTCCTGGATCATCCGTATAATGTGTGTTAGTGTTAATTCAGCAGGTGACCAATCATCGGTGCATTTAGTCTTCTTTGAAGCGTTTTGTATGAAGCGTAGTAAACAATAGCCTAAAATCTGTTGAAGCGTATAGAAATTCGAAAATTGAGAAAATATTTTGAAGCTTGTATTTAAAGTGAGCTCATCAGCGAGTATGCGATGTTCAGGTAAATCCGACATGAAAGATACTCGAGATTGCAGCTAGAGAGACTCATCCTGAGACACCAGATAGGACCCGTAAATTAAATGTAATTATTAATAAATTCCAATGAGGTCTGACCACGAGAAATGTAATCTGCAGGGTTGTCTTCAGGTTTTACGTAGTACCAATTATGAGTCTAGGTACATACAAAACTATATTTCGGTGACACGGTTTTGGTGACGAAGGTTTTAAATGTATACGGAGAAGATATTGACCAATGTAAAGCTATGGTCGAATCTCACTAAAAATGATCAAAATCAAAATCAATATTTAAGGTTTTAGATTCCGCGTTGTATATTCTTGCTAATAAATTTATGCATATGTAGATTTTAAAGGTACTACGCGAGAGTTCGCACGTATGAGGCAAACAATTCATGTAACCGACGGATCGTATATGTCTAAATATCGCGTGGAAGTGATAGATTGCGTAAAAGAAATAAATTATTATAATATGTATGTAAGGAAACCTCCTTGATTTCCTTAACGACGTATTGACAACCACGAACGAGTCATAATCAAACAATTGAAAATAAAAAGGCAACACGCGGAATCGGAACGGAGCGACTAAGAAAAACGTAGAAGAATTCGACATCGAATGTTGTTTATAGGTAGGATTTTTATAATTTGTAACTTTGTAAATAATAAAGGACAAGGGATAACCCTTTCTTTGTTTATAGAGAAACTATTCGGCTTATTCGACTACAATATACCCTAGAGTCTAGACTCTAATCTAAAGCTAAATAAAAAAGGAAGAGAGAGGTGGAAGGAAATAACGTATTACATGTATTTCAGCGTGATTGCATTGTATGTGGAACTGTTTCGTCACAACCAATATTCTTTTTCCTGATGTCCTGCATAAAAGACGAAAAAACTAACGGTTCTATAGTTGAGCGATCTTAAAAAGAATATCGCGTTTTGAAAATTGTGGTATATCAGTTCTGCCAAGCTCGTTGTAGCTTATCGTATCAAGTGATATATTTCAGAATATTTCCAGAATGTTTTGTCTTGTCCAATATTAAATAATAATTCGTGCGCATTGCAATTGGAGTCTTTAATAAGACCCGAATCATTAAAAGACCATTGTTTTAGGAACATATTTTCGATATCAGCCGTCAACACGTACTTACGCACATGAGCGGAAACGAGTGACAAAGGTAAATAAATCGTTCTGGAAGTCCTACCATTTATACATCATTTAAAGAAATATTGGAAGACGTTTTAACTGAACCATAAAAAATAACGTCAATTTTTGTGGTAGCACTATTTTTTTATAATCGCATGATGTGGAAAATAAAAACCGTCCACAGAGCTTCTCGTGTTTGTCACGTCAGTCATGTGTGTCGAGTTTTAAATACTTACCTAAGAATGAAGAATATTGATTACGCAATTCGGTATTTCTAGTTTTCTCTCCAAGAAATAAAATCGTTTTACTTCCGTTTTATATGATTCTCCAAAATTAACCGTTTTCGTTGAATTATTCAGGGAATTTGAATTTCCTACGAAACTAACTTATATGCTGCTGGAAACCAAAACGAATCATATCGCTATTGTCACCTGACCCAACCCAGTTTCGTTTTTTGTAAAATTGTGGTGCCATTTGGCTATCTAATATGTCCCGTAGATATTAGCTTATGAAAAAAACATTCACTTAAGAGCAAGTTCATTTTTCCGGGGTTACGGACTTTCGAATCGGCTAACGTAATATTCGCAGACCTGTATACATATAAAGTCACCTTCGGATCGATCTTGCGCGAAGGTAGTAAATCAGTAATCATTGGTAAAGTTAAAAGTGTTAAAAACTTAAATGTAGTTTTAATTTAGTACTTAATCTTATTTGATTTTTTACCTAAACTGACAACTGCACTATTATTTAACTTATATTTGCTTAATTATAAAACGTCTGCAAGTTTCTCTATGATAATGTTAGATTGCGCACCAGGTTCAAGAAAAACTCTTCAATTATTTTGTTTTTTTTTTATCTATATTTTTCTGTTAAGAATTGTAATGCGGGATGTGAAATTACAGCAATCCGTAACAAACTGTGTACAGTACATAGTTGGTCGTCAATCACCGATTAGCGGAAGTTGGGGCGACCTCTGGACGGAGTTGCGCCATGTGTAGTGCCGTAGTGCTGCGCAAATCTCCTAGCGCCGATGCGCACTCGCTATCCAGAGGGTGTGCGCGAGCGATTCGCGTTTTCGCGATAGCGAGAAGACTTGCGAACAAGTAGTGTGGCTTTGATGTAAGCCATTTATGCTGAGTGAAGAGTTATTCGCAGCATTACACTTTTCGCGCGAAGATCATTTCAAAAAGTTCGCGCATTGTTGTACATAGTGTGGTAACTTACATAATGGACAAACTATATTAGGTTGTTTTGTGACTGAAGCATGCTGTATGTAACATATGTACGTCCTGTGTGGACGGAGATTCGGACCTTTAATCGGATTATCGGGAATATCGGTTATTAACGTTATTTGATTTGACTGTATTTAGTCGTACCGGTTCGTCGTCGCGAGAATATCGAATTCATTGTCAGAAATGTTAATAAGTCCGTATGAACTGATTCCGCCTTATTGAGAACAGAATGATCGGTAGCGCAACGCGTTTGTTTAACCAATTTTCCTGATAACGATATAAATTGGTGTTTCCTGCCATTCTACCGGCTTGTTTAGAGCTTCTAATCCATTAATATGTCTCTTTGCACTTCTCACTAACGTGCGCAATGGCGAAGGAGAATCCCATACAGCTTCAGGTAATTGAATGAGTGCTGTTATATGAGTAAGAGTAATTTTCTGCGGTTGGTCATAACAGTCTTGCAATTCTTGTCATGTGGCGACGTCCAATATGAACTCAATACATGAAATTTATATTCCTTGGGTATCGCGTTATTTTCGTGAATCACATGATGAAACGTGCCATAGAAATGTTGCCATTTCGTAAGATGACATCAACTGGCTTGATCTCAATAGTAGGCTATATGTTTTGAGATATACCAACAGACGAAATGATTTAATAAGTTTTATTTGAAGAAATAGTCGATGGTTTATTAGTCGTTAATTCAGTTGTGAATCAAACGATACATTCTACACATTCAAAACTAAACATTTCAAAACTTTTCAATGAAATTCGTAATTGATAATATCGGTTCGAAGATTCAATTTATAGTAGAATTTTATCGAAATTTGCAAAATATTCCTCTAGTTTGCATTTACGTCTTCTAAAGTGATGGAATCTGTATTTTTTTGTGGCACCGCGATAAAAAGACGCGATTTCTGACCTTTAATGGAGGTGCGTTGTCCAATCAGAGTTTTTAAGTCGTCTGCCATTGTAATTGAGATTGAGACAATGGATTGAGAAAAGAAAGATTACATGAGAAGGTAAGTCAATGAGCTTAATGGGAACCAGAATTTCGCTGAAGTCTCGGCAGTACGCCAAGCTGCCGAAGATGCTGAAACACCTGCTGATGGTGGATGTTAAATTCCTGTTGCTGATGCTGCTACTACTGTTTTCTGTTGCAAGGTGACTGGAACCTTCGTTGTCTATTGAATAGCAATGAATGGGAGCACGTTGTCAATGTCCATGGATAATTCCTAGAGTCCAAACAGCAATTTCGTTGATGGATATGTGTCGTCTTCCTCAATCGTGTAGTATTGGATTGTTACACTAGATCGCAACGATCCGGCTCGAAGGACCGCAAATTGTGTTGTCACTTGACTGTCGTTGCAAAGCTCAAGACAGATGTACGCCCTTGCAGGATATACAGGGTGTCCCAGCTAACGCGCAGGTCCCTGAACCAGGTGATAGCTGAGGTAATTCTAATATAGGGAAGTGACATTCATAATGTCGTATCTTAATTCGTGGCCGAGTTATTAACGAAAAACGATAGCGAATCATAGGGCTCCGTTGGGCCCAGCGGCGCGACAGTTCCTACTGGTGCAGAACTTCTACTGTCGCGCCGCCGGGCCCAACGAAGCCCTCTGATTGGCTATCGTTTTTCATTAATAGCTCGGCCACGAATTAAGATACGACATTACGAATGTCACTTCCCTATATTAATATTACCTCAGCTATCACCTGGTTCACGGATCTGCACGTTAGTTGGGACACCCTGTTTATACAGAAGCTTATATTTGTGCAAAGTGTCCTAACATTATGGGACAAATGGGAACATGAAGATGGTTTATAAGAAAAGAAATTGAAAAGTCCAATACCTTTTTAGATCTGAGCCCCCTTTTTTATATATATGCTTCCAAAATATCGTAGACTCGAGGTCTGCAAAAATAAAAATTTTAAAAGTATAAATTACATTTGTTGGTCTTGTTAGCTTATGATATGTCGTAACGGCTAGTCATGCTACCCGCTGGCGCGACACGAACACTCGTAGCCTCGGGTGTGCGTGTGTGTGACGCCATACTGCTATTTCGTGTGTTGCCATCTGTTGGATTCTATCTCCACGACATAGCTGCTCCAGTTTCCTATGTCTACCAGAGTATCTGCTCTTTCGAGTGTCACTGATCTTTGCATTCAGCATCGAGATCGCACATTTCTTGTCAATCTCATTATCATGACGCTGTGATGAGTGTCCTCAAAATTTGAAAGAATCTTTCCTGTGTTACGTGCATATGGACGTATTTCAACCTGCTTGTACGAAAGTGTCAAAAATTCTTGCGAAAAATATATTTCTTATTATCGTGTGTTAGTTTTGTCATGCAGACAACACCACTGTCTCAGCGTCTTTGACTAATGCTTGATTGAAATTTCATGATTCTGTTGTATTCTATAGGATGCTGGCTGAAACAAATCAGAAATGCAGTGTATTGAGTATATTCTCTGAGTTCTGCGCTCAGATATGACAGTCCCATTTTTCGGTACCATTACTACTAGACTAGCGGCATTACGTACTAAGTACAATGGCTTTAGTAAGTTTGCCCATGTTGACCGCGTTTACTACTGTATACATATAACGAAACAAACCTTACTCACGTCTCGGAGAGGTTTACTAGTGTCGAATCTAAAAATCGATGTCTAGTTCAGACTGTTTTGTCATTGATGTCCTCCTCCATCGACTCTTTTGAGGAACCCTTTTAGCTCGAATCACGTTGACCGGATCGAATTTATAGAATGCGAATAGGCTATAGTCTTTTGCTTACCGAATTTTATAAGCTTGTTGTTTGTGCTTTTGCAAACCGAACTCACTTCTCTAGATTATGTGAACGTCTACATGTATACATAGATTCTAGAATTCATATGCGTCTAATCAGCCTGCTAGCATGTTGGGATCTTCTCCCCCTGTCATGTGAATACCTCCTGTTTTCAGGGCAGACATCGATGAATTTCATTTTTATTTCCCTCACCTGAATTCTATTCTTATTGCAGGATTTCCGTTTTAACTGTAGTTTTGAGTTGTTCATTTGCGTGATAGTAGCTGTGTTTCGTATTTTTGGGGTAATGTGACCTCTTACTCTCTTGTTTTATGTTTTAGTGGGATGTTGTTATGATGGACAGTGGTTACCATGCAGGCTCCTTTAGTTTGCGCTATCTTCTGCTCTTCACTTTTATATGTGCATGCTATTAGCTTGCTTTAGTTGGCCTGCGTATTTCACTATAATACCATAATATGATTTAATTTTAATTTTTAAGCATTTTGCTATTTGGGAGAAATTACATCTTAGTACTATATGCATTTTCCCTTTCTCATTTTTCCCGTTTGTTTCCATCATTATAAAATTATTAAATAGATTATTAAATAGATTCATTGTGTTTTATTCACAGAATAGAACGAATTATAAATAGAGTCGCTATAGTTTACTTGCACTGATATTACGTAAAACGGAGTAATGAATAATGAGGAATGATGTTGCAAATAGTATTGAAATTGACATTTTTAGAATTTAACTCTTATGTCCCCGCGTCTTATAAACGCTCTAAATTTGTTTCAGGAATAACACGTTGCGATTATCTTGGTTGAGACTGGCAAATGGTATCGAAAATCAAATCGATCCGGTCCGAACGTAGACTCGAAAAACCCTTAAAATTAGAAAGATTCTGATCACTGTGATTTTCTTCAAATACAATGTATATTTGTCCATTAGAAATTGTAAATCTCGCACTAGTCCCTGTCATCTGCAAGGGACACTTAAAAGTGAAGTGATGCGGTGGGCATTATCGCGGAGATTTATTAGAACCTTTTTTTCAAGTGCATCCTTGGAAATGGGTGATTGTATGTCAGATGAGACTCCATCATTGTTTAGTCCCGAAACGTTACAAACTTCCATAGTGGGAGGGCCCAAAAAATGAGAGGGCCCTTGTATGCATACGGATGCCCTCCACTGCAGTATTCACTTAGATTTGCGATCTTGTTCACGACACATCAAAGCTCTATTCCGAACGATACACTTATTAAAAATTCCAGTTTAGAGTGTGATATCTTGAATCTTGATCTCTTACGTAATACAATCCTGAACAGCAAAGACAGATAACGGCTGATCAATTACGACTTACAAATTAGGAAATCAAGTGTAATTGTGCGGCAGACAAGAGCAACAGACGACATCCAAAACCATTAAGTCATCAAGAGTGCTTTTTAACTATTCTAATTACTTGAAACCGAGATCAGGTGAAAGGGTTTTTCTACAGCAAATCCTGCTACCCTTTTTCAATCCACAACCACCGACCATAACCCAAGTTGAGGTTCAACAAAAGTAGAACAAGAAAGTAGAAGGAAATTCTTTGATTCCCAACAAAACCTGTAACCTCCATAAGTAGTACCGAATCAAGGCATTAATCCATTCAGTAACCACTGCTTTCCAAGACGAAAAAATAGGGATTGAGTAATCAGGAATCTTGGATTCCAGATGAAAGAATCACAAGGATTGAAGTAGTTACGAACACCAGCATGTTATATCCCAATTTCCCTCCACAGTTTCTAAGAAACCCAACAATCGACCCGGGTGGAGGGGTAAATGGGCCCGAGCGGTTCGCGACGATCCCACTCTTTTGGTGAATTGGAGAGAAACGCAGGAGTTCTGGGAGACCTTGGTCAAAGCTATGGATCAGAAAAATGTTCCAAATGAAGCCTTCCTAAGTGACTAAATGTCCATAACAAGAAGGCCAGAAAGCTGATGGAGAGAATAAAGAAATTGATGGCTAACATCCCGTAAACTGACACTTGCAGTAGCGTTAAGAAAGTTGTCCCACCCAAGGAGGTTATTTTATCACTGATACCACCATCACCGAATGTGATAGATATAATTGACCCCGAAGAGGAGCCAGATATCCACAGATATACACCTCACGTCCACAAGGTTTAAGGTATCTGAGATTGAGACGACCCTCAAAAACGTAAAATTGTGCGACCGGATTGTTTTTGCGAATCCAGACGGGCCGGCGGGGTCTCGATGGTTATGCTGGCATTGGTTTCACCCTGGACACGCACGTTGGCAAATTTGTGACTTTGGGAGACAAAAGGATTCTCCGAAACCTCAGGTTGGACTCATAGTTAGGATGAAACACTACTACTGCTTTCTTAAAGAACCTAATTTATCAATTTAAAAAGTGATCATTTATAAAGTGAAATTTTGTACGTCGAAAGATGCTTACAATAAACACTTTTGTTCAACGATAGAAGTCTCGACTAATTGTTTTTTGAAGCAGTACATACATTTGTATAGTTCTAAAAAGTTTAAACATTGTAGATTTTTATTTACTTTTAGGTAAATGAAGCATATGCAATAAAAATAATAAAATACAAATACAACTATGTACACGATAAATACATAATGTCTGTAAAATAAGAAAATGACGTACATCTAAAAAATACAAATGCTTTTTGAATGATATATTTCAAACTGTTTCACAGCAACCAGTTTTTCAATATTTTCAGATACCGTAGAAATTTATAAAGCAAATTTTACAATTGCTTAATATCATGGTGTTTTTTGTGTCCACTTTTTATTATTTTCAGTTTCAAAAATAGTTCACAGAGCACGCAGGCCCTATGTAAATACTTGGCGAGCCGTGGGTTGCTCATACGATTTGTTTAATACTCATAAAAGAAAGTTAATGTTTTAATGGAAGCATATTTAGCTGTTATCCTCAAATGTGGACAGCAGAAAAGAATGGATTTTTATTCAAAGGAGGACTGAGGAGAGTTTACGTTTATAAAAATGATGTAATATATTTGTTATTTAAATCGGGATTTTTTAAATTTCATAATTGATGACTGGACACTATGATATCTCTAAATGCCAAACGTTAGAAACTGAAGAAAATAATTAATCAGATGATAAAATTCGACTTATTTTCAAAATTCAATCCCAAAATTTTGTAACGTGCTTCATAGTTCTTTGAAGTGATTTTATGAATTTTTTCTAAACGTTTTAATTTTTCATAGCATCCTATTTAAATGAAAAACAAAAAATCGGCGGAAATGCCACTTACCGCCTTTTTATCTCCAGTCTTCCATTATGCTTATCACGGATGGCGAATTATAATTACGCAATGACTGAATTCTGGTAAAAAAAATTCTTACCAAAGGAAATAAAAACTGCGTACGCGATCCCGTGCGGTTCAAAAACTTATGGAGGAAAAAATGATTTGATGTTTCGTAATACATTTCTGTAAGTTATCTACATTTTTCTTTTATCTACACAACTATTACATGCTGCATCAGTTGTCACATCTGCATGTAATTATCTATGATTATTTCGGTATTTTTAATTTTTAATAAACATTCTAAGGTAATTTTTATTCTCCATAGCAAAATTGTAAAATAATTCCAATTTATCGTGCCGTTAAAAAGATTAAAATTGGTCATCCTATAAGTGAACGAGGTCGACGTGGTATCAGCCCGGATCCCATCATTAATTAAGTGGTTTAACTATGTTTAAACGTCTTACATTATTACAGTACCTATTTTCACAATTTTTATAACTCTATAAAAATTATATCAGCGAGTAGAAGAACCATTTCACGATATGCCGATGTTATTGTAAATTGAGGTAAAAATCAAATACGTTCCTTAAATTCCATACAAAATAGAACTTTTAGCACATGTGTTATGGACATGTATTTTAGCAACCCTCTTCCACTTTGGGAGTTTTTCGACTTCCATGTTTTAAGAACATTTTTCATTTAAAAAAAAACGATGCACATACTTAGAAACTTGCTATAAGTGCAAGCACGAACCATGCTGCAAAAAATAAATTAATTAAAACAAAGTTTAACAATATTTATTTGCAATTTTTGTTACTTTTTTTTTTATTCTTATAACGACATCATATTATACTTCTGTTTGCTCTCGCCGAATATACCGACGAAGCAATAATTTCAAAGAGTTATATTTCAAAATAAATCTTGAAAACGGCGTTTTGTCCGAGGATAAAAAGCATTTAGCTATTGATTTCACATTAGTTTTTTGACCAGCAAACACAAAAACAGTGAACAGAATCCATTTAAATATATGCTGCATCGAAGTTTGACTATGTTTCCAAGTGTTAGCTTTACAGGCGAGTGTGTTTGTATGACTCCAAAATTCCCGCAAACTCTCAACAGAAAATCATCCCTTAAAGAGAAAATAATTAAAATATCTTTAAAAATCGCGATCTTTCCTGCTTTAAAAAAGGGGTACACTTAAAATTCCGAAAAATATGTATCTCATACAGTTACCATGCAAATTTCAAAAAACATGAAATTGCCAATTAATTCCGACAAACATGAACCACCACAAATATTTTTAATACTACTATGGCATCGAACGACGACCACCAAAAGTTTTTAAACATAGTATACATCTTAGTTTCTAGGCAAAGTCTACAAAATTTCATATTTGCACTTCATTTTCACACAGAAAAGTTTGCAAAAGGAACCTTTTCGTTTAATGGATACAAAATAACGATTACCTATTGAAAATCGATATTCCTAAAATTTAAACGGTTTTGCGTCAGATATCATTAATCCGAGTACGAGCAAAGCGATCACGAGGGAAGCGTGTCCCCATTGGGGATTGACGGTTGAGCGAGTGAAAGCTTAAGGGGGTAGACCCCCCGTTGTACTTCAGTAATGTGCAGCTACTTACCTTTATAGAAAGTGCTCAAAATGTGCACCTTTGGCCTGAATGCAAGTCCGCAGTGGTCGTGTCATAGGGTTTTTCAATTTTTCAAAAGTTCCAAGTATTTTTGTGATTCGTTGGAAGCCTCTTTCCATATTTTGCCGAAGTATTTCCTCCATAAGAACAGCTGTTGAATAAAACTATTGTTTTCAAGTGGCCCCAGAAGTAAAACTCGCGGGAATGTAAGTCTGGAGACTTAATTAGCTATTCGGGCAAAATGTCACGGTGCACTGTCGAAAATGAACCACATGCGATGTACAATATCGAGTGAAGTTTTTTCCAATAATTTATTGAATCCATTTCTTAAGAAATTAATCACACTTCTGCTTACTAGATCGAATGTCGCCGCTAATTCTTATTGTTCTTTATTAAAATTGTAAATTACATAAAACAAAATGTTTTTCACTTATTGTTAGCATCTAACAATTTCGTAAATAATCTTGGTTTATGAAAGAAGCGTATTCGGTCCAGTTGGAAGTGCATTTGAAAATATTCTCGACTGTAAGGGTTTCGCATAACATTAGTGGAATCCGTTATACTTGTTTGCCTGCATGCAATTTCGGAAAGTATACTATACTTTGTGTATTTTGTAGGTTGTTGTTTTCCGAGTGAATCTGCCTTAGTTAGTGTAGTAGGAAGGTGGTATGGGACCGCGAAGATTGAGGTATTCATGTACCTGATAGTTACCCGTCTTATGAGCCACATAACCCGCGTTACTTGGTGTATCGTCATTTGTTACATCTTTGTGCCTGAAGGACACTAAAGACTCCGTCCTTTGTTCTTCAACGACTTGGTATATGTTGGATAGCCGTAAAATTGTTCAACTTTTAATTATTGTAAAGGATCGATAAATGCTATGTTTTAGATCTTGAGTAATTATTACATATTCCAAATATTTCAGGATAATTTTTCATGATTTTACATCATTGTGGCTTTATTAACATAATAACTTTGAATACAGTTTTCTGTTTTGATCGTTACGCTCGCCGTGAAATTGTTCTGATTTTAAGGCGTTTATTTAAATGATTCACTGAGAGCTGCAACAATTAACAATTAAGTATAACGTGGACATTTAAATTGAAAAGTGGACAACCAATGATATCGTTCTGTGGCTGGTGCAGTAATAGTCTTCACGTTCACAAAATGAGAAAAAGATAATTCCAGAGACCAGGTTTTCAGAGTGCATATATGTTTGCCCAAAGTTTTGCAACGCGGGATGTAGACACTGAACTTCAACATATTGGGATTGATGACTAGAAAAAGCAAGCCAATTAGAGGAGTAATTTTGTACATTTGAAGAATGACATGGCTAGTATTATCTTGTTAGACTAGGAGTGACTTTAAAGCAAAGAGTCATCCTGTTAAGTCAATTCCTGTCAAAATAGGGTGAGTAACCATCAGGGTCCGTCTGTTTGTGACTGTAGCCACTATGATTATGATTTGCTGGGAAACTGAAAAGATTCCTTGCGAAAAATGAGATTGTTGGATGGTAAAGGCCCACGTGTTTCGGGTAGGCATCTATGACAGCATCTTCTATTGTTCTAGATTCTAGAGAGATCTCTTAAGAAGTGTTAAAAGGCCTGGCACGCGGGCCGACAAGTTGTGAGTCTGAATTTTCGATATGTGCCACACCTTTATCGATTAATAATATTCCTAACTCATCCACTTAACGTGTTAGGTGTTAAAATAAGTTCTTTTCGATGAATCCAAGGTATTTGCTATGTTTATTTGTCGTAAGTCAATCGAAATAATGGCAAAGACCCGCAGAACACAACGATGAATATTTCCATGATTAGGATTTTACATCTTTTATTTATGTATAATTTTTATTTTGTCAAAACATGGAAGGAACTTATTTTTTGCCAAATATCATTAAGATTTGCTGAAATCCAACCCTAGCTGTAGACCGGAAACAAGTCTGAACCGAAAATTCCGTCGTCAAAAACGTACATTCAGAGTGTATGTTTATAGTGGTACAGGACCTGTATGGCTAAAAAGCTATTTTCCAAAACGACCCCAGTCAGAGTGCCAAGGTCAGAAGACCTTTTTATGGCAGGAGTGCATTGTATATTTACCACCTGCGTACGATAAAGTTGGCTAACACGAGGAACTCTGTGTTCCAAACTTGATGAATACTGCCATTTGATAAATGCCGATAAAAATGTGTATTATCTTATGCGGTGACATATTAGAATGATTTGAACAGAGTGCTATGACTGATGGATGAGCAACGAATGATTTGTTGGGGAACAGGGAGTTTTATTAATTTATTAAAACAGATTCTTCGTGATCCTCGCAAGGATTTGACGAGTTTTTAGACAGGCAACGGATAAACGTTTGTTACTCTAACCAGTTTTATTTGCCTTTTTTAGATACTTACTTCCATTAGCAGTAGTTTGCGTGGTCACGTGACACCATGCATTTTTCTCCCCGTGTGTAAATGTGAAAAATGGGTTTGCATGACGGTTGGCGAAACGAGAAGTCAAACTAAAAAGTATGATGTTACGTTTATTTCCAACTTTTCTAGCTTAAATTGATAAAACACTAACTGTTTTGTATGGAATGTGTCTTAGAATCGCTATTTGTCATATAGATTATGTGCAGAGAACTGACGAATAAATAATCATATCTTTCTACATTAATTTAAATGATTACGGCGTTTCATTATTCCAGTGGGTCTGAACAGTATCATTTGACTTTTTTTTAAAGGAATTCTGTTTCGCATAAAACCATGGCTAACTATTGAATTGATACTATTGAACATGACTATACCTTACTTTACATGATTAGCAAAAAATAGTAAACCTAATTCATGAATGTGGGCTAGGGCATGTCGTCAAGTCGTAAGTACCCCGTTGTAGCCAACTTTCTTCTACATCGTTGGAACGGGCGTCTTAGAACATATTTAAGAGTTGCGTTGAAGTCCGAGAGCACTTACCCTGTTTCGACCAGTTCGACCATAAGCGACAGTAAAAGACCCTAACAGTTCACCGGGTCACATGGCCAAGAAGTCGGTGAAATTAATTTTCGCCTACTGGAAACCAATCAACCCTGTCTGACACGGTCAAATACTACACCTTCCACCTGCATTCTCCTACCTGGAAAAGTTACACATCGTTTTCCAGGAATTTCTTGAATTTTTCCACATTTACTAGAATTTCCCTAAATCGACCAACACAGTAGAATCAACCTTTCTTAAACGCTTTTATCCCTTCATCTCTATCTTGAACACAATTTTCCCAAGACATACAGTTTTTGCTAGCAGTAGAAACAGTTCGGATTTCGTTCAATCAACATCAAACGTCGCAACACACTGAGTAGCCTCTTCAGCAGACAGATATAGCTCTCAGTGGAGTTTTAATCATTAAACTACACGGTTTCGTTAACTAGCTGTTTAAGTGTTGTTTAGTCGCATATTTGAATATAGTTGTTAAAAATCATTCAATCGACTCGTTGTGAAGCCTGAGGCAGGGTCCACACTTCACTATTTAAAAATAGCTCCGTTCACGACGAACGTCCGAACGGAGAGTGAACGAAAGTTCACCCAGACATACAAGACGCGCCGGAATATCTTCGGACGTCATCCATTATATTATACAAGTTGTATATAGTGTGAAAATATATTCTGCAATATTTCTAGTTACCTTTTACAAGGTCAATTGGCACACAGGTTTTTCTGAACATTTTTCACGATTTTTGTGTCCCCCGTCAATTTCTGAATTGGGTCACACATAATATGATACACCATCTATAATATTCGTTTATTCGTCTTTTTCAGTTGTATTGAAATAACAGGATTTTTCTACGGAAGTTTTGTCCAATTAAAACAGACCAGGGAAAAAACAGAGTTTATAGGCAGTGGTTGTATCAATGAAATATGTTTTTTTTTTCTGATTTTGCTAACAATTCGAGCTCTGTGAAAAAATATACGCTTGGAATGTTTGGTTCTCACTTGACATTTGTCGCCACTGGTATTGGAATGTATTTGCCTGATTGTAAATGAAATTCCGTTTGGCATTTGAAAACGATCAACTTTGTGGTCCATTTTGGATCTGTTCCTTTAATTCAATCACGAACAAATGTGAGAGGTGGCGCTGCGTCAGAGCTATTAATGATTCCTTATCAAACTGGATTGGATTAGTTCATTAGGATCGGGATTTGATTTTATCCGAAAAATTGTTTAGTTTCCCAACAGCCATTTCTAAAATAAAAGTAGTACATTATGCCAGAGTCTATCGGCAGACCAAACGAATTTTAAGTGCAATGCCCAAACATAAATATATTTTAATACACAACATTCTTCGTAAAAATTCCAATGATCAATAGTTGTCATTAAAATTTGTTTTGTGCGCAAGCTTTACGTTAAAATTTGTTTCGTCATGCTGTGGGGTCTGCAAATATTTGTTTACCTACTGTAAAATGTATATTGGTGAAAATTGTAAGAGTTCATTTATAATGATATTTTTTTTAATTCACGTAAAGGGTTAAAGTATTCAGCGGCAAAGATTTCTAAAGTCTCCCGCAGTAATGAAGTGTAGTCACGAATCAAATGCAACGCTAGTTTTCAACGTATACCTACCGAAAAAAATTAGATGTGTATGTATATGTTTTTAATGTAAATGTAATTAAACGTGCGTATTTGTACTCGTGCCGTAGAAAATGCATTACTTCAAGCACGATTTGATTGATATAAATTTCATGAAATTTATGTTCGTGGTCGCGCGAAATTTGTTTACCAGGAAAATATGCAGCAATGTTAAAATAATGACTTGGACGTGTTAAACATTTATAAAATTTATTTACAAATATTTTACTACTTCCACATACACGTACTAAATCAATCTCTTTAATTGCAGCCACATGGGAAATGGAAATCAAAATGTTTGCACCGTGTGGCCTCCTATTTTCATCAAATTGGAAATTAAATCATTAATTGGGTATATTTTGTGCTATCGCGTCATAATTTTTACTAATCTTTCGTCGATTCACTATAGATGTTCTTTTGGAATTTTGATAAATGAATGTTCGTAATATGTCATAATTTTATATCGATCGAAATTCCATCCTATCAATCCATTCACCTGCGTTAATTCGCTTTTTACGTGTAATTACTAATAATATTTCATTTAATGGAGGAACATAAATATACGTAGGTATTGTACATAAAAACTTTGTTCCGACTTTCCATTAATTTTAATGTTAAATTAAGCACGAATACACACATTAAATACAGCCATGCTAATAAGTACTTAACAATTTTGTAGCGCAATGTATCCGGTGTTACATTATTAATTGCGTATGACGCTCCAAAGTAATCTAATCAGAATTTGTTCAAGAAATGAATACGTTTTCCTTAAGTTTCATTGCAACTAAAGTAAATAGGACATATATTTTTAGAAAGTCTCGTGATAATTTCACCCGTAATGCTAGATGAATATTTTCTCTGCACTTTTTTTTCATATACCTGTAATTAAAAAGGTTCCACTCGGTAATCATTTTTAGCAATTAACCCTCTGTATTTGCTTACAAGATGTACCGTGATTTCTGAAAGCGATCTGATGAGTGTTTCAATATACACGGATTAAAAAGTATAGAAAAACATGATCGACTAATAAAGTAACATCATCGATCAGTGGCAGCTCTCGACTGAAATTCCCCCTTCCCAATGACACACGTGAAAAAAGAAAACGTACAGAATGAATAAGATTCGAAAAAAACGAAGAGGATTCCGTCGAAAGAATTGTTAAGAAACATCTTCCCAGCGATAAATCTGTTTCCTTAAAGACCACATGAACAGCCGCGCGGATCGCGGGCAGATTGCAAGGGTAGGAAAGAAACGGCGAATGTAAAAGGTGGAAACCGTTGAAAAAAAGGATTGAAAGGGGAGGTACGAGAGGTTAGCGATGGTACGATGGCACGATGGCATGGTCTCCCGGATTCTCTGGCTCACGCGGACGTGGCAATTGATGCAGCTACACTGGGAACCGTAGCTAATATTGGTAAGTAGAAGGTAAAGCGGAGAGAGTAGGTGGGTCGCGGCAGGCGAGCTGGTACAGCTGGTGGCGCTGTCGGTGGTGGTAATAGTGGTGGTGGTGGTGGTGGTGGTGGTGGTGATGGTGGTGGTGGTGGAGGTGGTGCTGGTGGAAGAGAGAAGAAGGCAGATGCATAGGTGGTGTGTAGGGTATGGGATGTCGAATGACGTCACGTTGCTAAAGCGACGCGGCAACGCTAAGCGTCTGCGTGGGTCGGCGGGTGTCTGGGCCGGGATCAATAGCGCGCCAGCAACCAGGTAGTAGGTGTGAGTGTATGTAGCTTTCTGAACGGCGGCAGTCCAGGAGACGCAGCTCCCGAGGTAGGACAGCTTACGAGTCGAGTGCAGCTCCAGTGCCGTACCGGAGAGCGCCATGCCAGTATCACCGCACCACGGACACCCCATTGCCTAGGACTATCGGTTTCTCCAGGTATTGCCGATACTCTCTCTATTCACCCATTTTATCGTCCCCTGGCATGCTCCGACTACTTATCCTGGATCACCTTTGGCTAGTGCCAATTCCAACCGTCATCGAGTGCTTGGTTCGGCCACCACCCACGTAACGAGCACGGATGCTCGAGAGTGTACCCGCACGTCGAGATTACTTTCGCAGCCTAGCAGAGATGAACATCTCGCTTGTTTCGTCATTATCTGTTGTCTAGCATAGTATCAGATACAGGGGGAGAGGAGCAGAAAGAGAGAGAAAAGAGAGAGAGAGGGGGGAGGGGGGAGAGTGAGAAAAAGAGAAAGAGAGATGAAGAGAGAGAGATTGAGAGAGAGCCTGCGAGAGAGTACGAGAGAGAGAGAGGGTAAGAGAGAGGGAGAGGGAGAGAATGAGAGGGAGTAAGAGAGAGAAAGGGGTGGGAAAGAGAGTGACACAGAGAGTGAGAGAGAGAGAGAGAGAGAAAGAGATAGGTGCTGGGAGTTCGAAGGCTCGTTTCTATGTAAGAGATACGAACGAAATCTCGGAGCCGGACATAGGAAAAATATGAAGGGTTGGAAGATGGACGGATGTTCGTCGAGTTGGTACAACGAACGAATAAGCAACGGTATAGCACTTGTAGAGAAGCAGTTAGAGGGTTGAGATTGTTGAAAGTGACGAAAAGGGAGGTGCAAAAGGTACAACGGCAGAATGAGATGGAGCCCGTGGTGGGGATCGCGCGTAGCGGAGATATGGATCCCCGTCTTCTGCACGAAAGTCGGTTACCTAGTTGTTGCAAAATATCGGTTAGCTTTTTAACACCGTAAATACATCTCCCGAATCGCTGGTTTTCGAAAAGTTTGTCGCCACGTTGCCGAGATAAGCCGTTCCTCAAAACCTCGGGCAACTGTTCTCCTCTATCGTGCGCTGTTTGCTCTATCTCTCCAGAATCCGATGTCGAATAATCGTTGGATTTGTTCGTCCATAATAGAAAATAGCATAAATGTGCATATGATACTTCAGTGTTTACGAAGATACGCAAACACACTTCACGGGTAAATGTTGTCGCCGACCTAATTTATGCGAATACACTTATCACGGCAATTATTATTTTCTCTCTACACATCACCGTTGGTTTCAGTGGCGTATAATTGTATGTTATTTTTTTAATCTTTTCCTTTACCGTGTTCACTCGAGTGTACCGTAATTTTATTTAAAACATCGAGATATCGTGCAGCAACACGCTTACGTTAATTGTTCATCGGTATCTTTATCTAATAGCTCCATGTTTTTCTGCCGATCATCATTTTTTATAAATACCGAACGTATTTAAATCAGACAGAAAAATAACGTTTTCTTTTATTATTCGCTTAATACATTCGGTCGTTATCAAAGTCTCTGTCTCGTGTAGCCATGTGTTATCCGTTCTGCATAATATTATTACCAAATTATTAAGTGGATGGTTCTGAATAATGCTTGCCTACGTTTTGCCTATGCCTCGCGAAGTGGAGTGTACAATCAACGGTAATTCATCGTTTATCGATCTTATGGCCAACCGTGAAGCTAACGTCATCAGTACGTTATCGTTGGTAATTTCGTCACTCTTAGTAACAGCGATACGTGCAAAAAAGAGCGATATCGAGCTGAATTCTATAAATGTACGTTAAATGGGTTTTTATTGTCGTTGTGGCAACTTGTTATAGCTCGAGTCGTTTCCTCTTCATGCGAAGCTTATTAAAAATATCCGTCACGGATGAAAGAGCACTTGGTAGGACAGTTTTTTGCAAACACGATCACTCGGAGTATGTAAAGTGATAATTTGATTTTTTTTTAAATATCATATCACAAGATGAAGCGATTTATGATGAATAGTTTTGAACTTGCCATGACACGGCTGTTTAGATTTGGATTGTTTATTGCATTGTTAGCGAAGGAAACAAACTTAATGGAAAATAACTAACACATTTAAATCGAGTCAATGAATTGTCCAAGAGTTAATGAAAAATAATATAATACCACTTATGTAGTTCAAACGATTGTGCATATTCATAATTATTGTTCGTAAGAGCTTATTAGAATGTTTTATTATTCTTTTTCTCTGGTTATTGACAAACAATGTACTGAATGTTCGAAAATTATCGAAACCCGATTGTGGCTGATGTTATTTTTTTTTAAATTAGGATTTAAATATTATGGCTAAAGAAGAGTTTGTAACGAGAATATTTTATAATTTACTTGACCGTCTTAATTAAATTTACTCCGAAATTTTTCAGTTTCGTTTCCTACGAAACAATTCTGTCAAATCTATTTGTACACTTTCTAGTTACAATCAAATTTTAATATTGAGTAGTTACAAGTGCTTTTGGTATTTATTTAAATTTCGCACATTTTTCTATCATAAAATGAGAACTCTTTACTGTGCGCTGACTACGGTGAATTGGGCGGTGTTTCTGTAGAATTATTCAAAACTCACTATCGTTTAGATTATGCCTGCGGTAGCGAATATTTCTGTTTCGAAGTTGAAATAAAAAATAGTTTTTGTGGGACAATATCATTTTTATTTCGTTTGTACATATTGAAAATTTAGAGCATTTAAGGCCTTTATTATAATAATTGAAAAATTACATAATTTATTTTTACACTTGTAAGTTATTAAAGAAATAGGATTTGGCGAAAAAGATAATATTAAATCTAATTTTATAAAACGATATAAGTATGATAAATTACAAAAAATCGCAGAAAATATTTCACCTTTCCACATTCTAAAAATTGCTGTTTAAAAATAGTGTTTAGTTTTTCAGATTTTTCATGATGTGTGATGAAAGATTGAAACATTAAGCGCTTTTCCTAATGAATTCTTCCATCTGACATCAAACTTCACTCTAAGTTGAAAATAATTAAAAGTCCAAATTTTTAAATAGAACTAAACATCAAACGAAAAATACGCAACTAATTTTTTTCCACATAAAAACTGCAATTTCGCCATCGGAAGTGTAATATTCACAATATCACCTTTTTTAACCTTCGTCAATGCCAATCGAGTACTCTAATCCACATAAATATTATCGATCTGAGAACTTCAAATTTTCCATTTCCCACGAACTTAAGAAATTAGCGCAGAATTTTAAAAAATATATATTTATATCATTTATAAATCATAGTAATAATTAAAATCAAATTACTCACTACTTGTCATTGGAAAATAAATTATTATTTCTGCACATTCTACTCAATGTAATTTCTTTCGCATACAAAGTGGAGAATCTTCATCTTCCATGTTTCTTTCTCGCTTATTGTGAAAGAATTTGTAATCTTTCAGAAATAAAACGGAATTTTGTTGTAAAAGTAGGAAAAACGCGGTGGATGAAAGTATGTTTATTAAATCACATTATCACATTTCCGGTGTGTTTTTTTATAACATGGTATATCTCTATTATTGATATTTTTATGCTTTGTTCATGAAGTATCCTGTAACATTCTGTAAGCGTATAAATTTCAAAACAAAGAATTTACAAAGCGTAAAATTCAAATTTCCAGGCGACAAAATTTTCATAGCGCAGCAATTATAAACGTACAAATTTCAGGGCGTAGAAACTTCACCGTTAAAAGGTTTATAGGCAAAGATTCAGACTTCGGACATTTTGCCACGTAATACTTTCAAGCCATAGAAATTTTTCCGTAATGAAACTGCAACCCGCTTGGAAGTTGCAAAACGTATTTAATGTGAAATGTAATTACAGCTATTAGAAACCAGTGTACGCGCACGCTGTCCAGATGTTTAAACTTTCTTTTGCCCAGTACTCTGCGTCCCATGTATTTGTGTATTACAAACATTAATGTTCGGTTATTTTGTGTGCACCCCTCCTCAGAGGACATAAACAAATACATTTGAAAATGTGACACTGATAACAAATAGGGACAAGAGACTCAACTTTGATACCGTTGCTACAAACACGTTTGTTTTTACGAATTAATTCTATTGTATCTACTGTGACGCATATTTTCACTTTCTAAATGAATCGATTTATTTTTAGAGGGCTATTAATTATTAGATACCTTAGTAAAACATGTTATAGTATAAAATATGTACATGTGATTAGTTAGTCTTCGTTACAGTTGATTAATTATAAATTAAACTGTAATTACCGTTGCAAAATTCGGTTAAAGGTAAGTAAAAAGACACGGAAACAATGCGATACATTTATCAATTTTTACAAATAACAAATGGTAATTCACTTTATTCGCAAAAAATACGTGTTTAAGAGACATTGAAAGTTGCACGTCTTGAGGACAATGTTAGTTTAAGGAGACAATATTTTTAATTTTACTTTAAAGTAAAGAAAAATATCCAGAAAAAATTTAATAATTGAATTGAAAAATGTACTATCACTTTCGCAATACAAGTTTGTTCCTATTACAACTATTTTATGGTTACCAGAAATGAAATTTAACAGATTAACTACAAATTCCATTTGATATTCTGAGGATAACCTGTTTCTGAAACGAAATCATTATGATTTTCTTAGCCACCACTAATAATTACAAGTTTATATTATCCAGAGTCCAAATAAGAGACAACAACATTCATGTTACTTCACACAGTAATAACACCGGGCTAATAATGACATTCCATGGACTCTGCTAAAAAAAACAATAGAAATAACACAATTTGCTCTTGAAGGCAATACAAATTTGTTAGGTTTTTAAAAGTTGATTCAGACAATAAATGTAAAAGTTGGCACTGTATAAATATGGACTATTTAAAATCAATTATTTTTTTACAAGTATATTCTATATTATTGACAGAGTTAATTAAAATTAATTCTTGACGGGGCATCTTACCAACTGTTTCCACCAATATTGTGTTTTTGAAAATGTTTATACGCCGAGATTTGAAATCAGAAAAAATGTGGCTTAAAAGATTTACCGAGAAATAATATCCGTACTAAAAAATTTCGCTATACAAAATGGTAACTCGTTAACACTTTAATGGCCGCTCACACAAGATGTGTGTGTAGCCAGAACAATGTTAGTTGTCGAGTGTTAAAGCATTAAAATTCCAGCGTGTCGAAATTTTTGCGAGTCCATGGTTCTGTTTCCCGAAATCTTTACGCCGATATTTTAACATTAATCTTAAATCTTCAGTGCGAAATTTCAACACCTTGATATATGTAGACATTACACTATGTACGCATGAACACTTTTCTGTCATCCATCAAATACATTCAAGCACATCGCAGTGTGTTGCTTGATAATTTCTAATCGATTTTGAATAATAACGGAAATTCACGTAATTTCTCATCTGCATTGCTTATCAGGCAAACCAGATTCTCTTGTCAGGAACATGTGTGTCTGATGTCGCCAATCACGTCACCCTGTAATTATTTTCACCACTACAAACGCACACACATTTATGGGGTTCAGCTGGTGTTTGCTCCGGTTACCGAAAACACGGGTCAAAGTTTGGACAACTCTGTTGCTATGCTGCACGTTTGATAGAATAAAAAAATTATAACGATATTGGCCACAAATCTTTAACAAATTGTTATTCGTGGGTTTTCGTTTTTTTCCATTTGTTTCACGTACTAAGATTAAATACAGGATAGATGGCAAGTGAGTTCCGGGTTTTAAAATTCCGAAATTGTAATAAATGTAGAAAATGACCATAGTCGCAGTGACATAGGTATTGTTTTTTAAATTTTAGAGTTCACGGGACTTTTGAAAATTGTGCTTTGTGCTGCACTTTTAGTCAAGCTTCCGCATTTTACACGTGCGTTTGTCAACGTGCAAAGTAGGTATATACATATAATATATCCTGTATATGTATATCAGGAATACGCATAAAAAACATCCAATGTCAATTCGTGAAATTTTGCATTAGGCTCGATGTTTAATGGGAAATCATTATCGTGCCGGGTATCAATGTATTTTGCATACAATTAATAACATTAGTGTTAAGCACTAAAAAATTTGAATGTCATGACTTGATAGCAACCCTCAATTGTTCAAATCAATGTTCATTTTGTTGAATCTTGGTTTCCCTCCCCCCGTTTATGGAGTATTTAGTTAAAATTCACGTTTTATCTTTTAGAATGGCATTGTGAACGAATAGAGCTAGATACGAGTTAATCCGCCGTTATTATGAAAACGGAACAAGTATTATTACTCCATTGTGTAAATAAATTTAAAGCACGAAAAATTGACTACAAATGCAGGAAAAAGCCTAACTTTCCAAGTGCTTGTATTATTCTGAAAAAATCTCCCCATCCCACAAAAAAAAAAACGATGTCGATGATTATGCTGTTTTCTGTTACCGCATACAGAATATGGAATTTAAAAATGCGAAACACATTCTATCGTTTCAATAAACGAGTGCAATAAGAATTGAACCTCGTTATTCGAAAAATATTACTGATCTTGAGAAAAATTCTTTGTGATTCTTATTTTGCTGTATCGTGAAAATTGGGACTAAATATTAATTTTAGTTGTTATCTTACTCTATCGTGAATACTAGGACTAAATATTAATTTTAATTGTTATTTTTATGATTTGTGATAGAAAATTAACGAGAATTGATTATTTACGCCAAAAATGAAATTTGTCTGTTATTCAATGTAATTAGAACTTTAACACTTTCGCAGGGTTAGGAAATGCTTATTTCAGATTCTCAAAGAATGTGCCACTGAATATACTTATCAAATCTAGTAGTACTTCGGTGTATGTACATACATTAAAATTGATGAGGAAAAAATTGATTGTAAAAAGCGGATCTTATTTCTTAATACTGATTGTTTATTGATGTTTCCTGTGCATGTTTTTTTATTGTGTTCTGCCGAAAGAATAGAATATGTACTAAAAAGTTTCATTGTTTTTGTATTTAATCATTTTATTCATTGTTTACATGAAAAAATTGGCATTGGAATAATGCCGGGACTATAATAAAAAACTAAAATAAAAGACATTTTTTCTTTTCTTTACCTTTTTATTTTCCTTTACCTTGTATTTCGTGAACGCTCGACAGTATAGTGGAAGCTACAAATAATATGTTTTATAAACCGTATTTTCGATTATATTAAAAAATACTAATTCAGCTATATAATATTATGTTTTTTACGATACCTTGCGAGTAACAGTAACTTCGATTCAATGAAAACTTCGATAAATTTGTATAGATAGCTGAATCTTCTAAAAGAAATTCGAATTAAACTTGCGTCACGCGCGAGCGCAGATACTTTGACGCCTGGGGGAAGATGGGCAATGGCCTTTCAATGTAAAATTTATTATTAGACGTAATTTATTATGGGCAATGGCCTTTGAATTTAAAATTTATATCACGACGCAGAAGTTTATTTTCTTTGAACCAATTAATTTACTAAATAATCAACTTTACTAAATACGCTGATAATTTAGACTCGTTCCAACATCGACCGGTTGTCAACTGGCTATTTATTTATTACTTTATTATTTATTTTTAAAAATTAAAAGTATATCTTGAAAATCCAGGTGTCTAATTGGTTGCAGTTTTAATTTATATAATTTCCCTATTTTTCTTCCAATCGCAAGATTCGTGAAGTTATAAGGAGCTCGGCATAATACGCGTGTAAATACAGGTTGTTTCATAAATGCATGTCTATACTTCAGGCATAGTTACAACACTACAGTCACTTTAGGTTAGCCCATTCGCTGGCAAAGACGAGTATACTCGTCTGTTTATTTAATACTATTTTTTTCAAGTTTTTTACAATTGTATATTTATGTTTGTGGCCACAGAAATTTCGATAATTCAAAACCCTGTATGTTATAACATTGAAAGTAGGACGAGTATGCTCGTCTGGACAATGCCTAACACCCTGCCAAAGACGAGTAAGGTGGAGTGGGGTAAGTGCATAAACGGGCTCTTATTAAATTAATATGAGAGAAATTGCGATATCTAATATAATCTTTGATATCTAACATCAATTTTGAGTAGATTACTATATATTAGATATCGCAATTTCTCTCATATTAGTTTAATAAGAGCCCGTTTATGCACTTACCCCACTCCACCTTATAGGCTTTTGAATTAGCAAATTTTTTGTGACCACAAATATAAATACATGTACGAATGTAACAAACTTGACAAAAAAATTACAAATAAAATGTATTACAGAAATTATACTTCAGTTATTATTTAACTTTGGTAAACAATATCAATTAAAATATAAATGGCAATGGGAAGAACTTTATATAATTTAGGCTTGGCTGTGAATGGGCTAGTTGATCGCGAAAGACCAAACGTCACGTGGTAGGATTATCACTAATTGTAAATCGGCTTTTCCCTGTAAGATGAAGCGAGTGAGAGATGCGCTACATCCTAACGTCCACTGCCCGAGAAGATGATAAAGTAGATCTTGGTCTAGCAGGTTTTGGACAGACACTGTCTTCATGCTTGCGGAGATATCGGACAATCTACACACTATCATTAGTACAAATCTAATATTAACATATGTCCAACATACCTTAGTTTTCGAGTTGTGGATGATTGTGGAAAATATTCGAAGAGTCCACCACTTGCTTCAAAACATGCTAGTGCGTATCCATATATGAACAGCAAGTATTTTTCAAATAGTCCTAAATACCTTTTGTAACCTGTTTTGGAGATTGTGCACATTATTTACCTGTGTTGCATACGCATTAGTTTTCAAATGCCTCTAAAGATGAAAGTCAAACGAAGATGAATAAGGAGGGGGGGGGGGCGGCATTTGTTTTAGTAATTTCGAAAATAGGTAAAAAATCAAGTAATGTAGAATCAAACCAAAAATTGTGTTCAACGTTTGAACCTTTATCGAACGAAATTTGTTGTATAAATTCAGAAATCTGAGGAAATTAAATAGTAATAAATATGAAATTTCATAATAGTTTTTTTCCAGTACGGCAAAGTATTTCGCTGTTATAGTTGCAAACAGGAAAGGATTCTTTCCCTGAGTAATTCAAATTTCGAAGTTTATGCTACTTTCGACCTGGCCTTATCACCTGGCATTTAAACGGATTGGAAAAGAGGGCGTGGTGGTCACGCGATAGTACCACTGCGCTGTAATTACCGATTTCCCAAGGTATTTTCCAAAAATGTTTGGAGTAGAAAATTTTGATCCGATGCTTAGAGACCTATCATGCAGTACTTTTTGAAGATTGAGCCATCAAAACTCGAGATAGAAAATATCGCCCTAAAAGACTGCCCTCCACAATTCCTCCCCACTCGTTAACACTGAACCCATTGAGAATTTCAATATACGAGTTTCCACCTAATCTATCAAATGATCAGGGTTTAAATGAAACTTATAATTTTTCTAACTGGGTGCAAATAGTAGTAAACTTAGTACGGGCAATAATACAATAATTATAGAATAAAATAATGTTTTAACACTGACAATAAGTATTAGAATATCGAACAAAGAATTTGTCGTCCAAATTTCGAAAACGGTCATTCGACCAGGCGTGATAAATTTAGTTTTAACAAAACCTGTTGTTGATGACGTTATTCGAAACCTGTTCACGGGTTATCTTGTAATCAGACATGTTCATTACCATAATTCATCGTTCCGCTTGAAGTGAATATCGTCTTATCCGTACGTGAAATGAAATGTAGCGAACCAAGTTAATAACTATTCGTAAACTGTTTTTCTTCAATTGTAATCTGCCTGTTGAAAGCCTTGTACCACACGTTATTGCAAATGCTATGGGTAAAGCTGCCGTGAATGTATTACTTGCCATATCGTGGCATGGGAAACATTATGAGCGAGGGCTACTTGCCTTCTTGTTTATTCTTGGCTTTCTATCTCCTTCATCAAGAATTTCGTCTTCGGTACAATGTGTGAATACTCTTCTTGGCCAATCGAGATCGTATGTTCGCACTTTCAAAGTTCCAGTTTCACGATGCCATCTATGAATGAATAAAAGTTACGTTCTGCGTTCCGCGAAGTTTCCTTTGCATGTCGATCATTCCGCCATGAGCATACAAAACCATTTTGTCGATTTCCAACACCACTGACTATCGCTAACACTATTCGCGAAAACAGTGCACTGTCTGCATATAATTATGTAGCCTTCGCATCGATGGACGTTATTTCAAAACATTAGATAAGGTCGATACCTGTTACAAAGGTGCATAGCAACGTTTATTATGGCAAGGGGCGAACACTTCGAATATTTTTTGTAATTATTCATGAATCGACAACTGAAATATATTGGACATATGTTCATATGATATTTTTTTACTTGTTTTGGTGTGCAAATATACCCCAAGAAGTATTAACATTCACTTATGAAACAGTCTGTATATCAAATCATTTATCAAAGGGGTATGTATGTACATGTTTCTTTAGTTTTTGGTGTAAATCTAGTTCCGTTCTGCATTTTTTTCTACTCACTTCATCCGCCAAATTAATATTGGATTAATATTTGAGGAAAATTATATAAGACACACATTATGTGGTTAGGTGTACCGTATGCACGTGTATTTGATGACTAAGAAGTGCAACTGGCTTAGGTGTATTAAAAAAAAAAAGTGTCAGAAGTAGCGTTTGAAGCCGACTCAAATATTGAATTGTCGCAAACGATGTGATTTTTTTTTTAGTGAAAATCTTCACAGAAACTCCAGTACGACCGGGTGGGAGATTTTTGGGTGGATTTTGGGAGGGGCATATTGTCGTAAATAAAATTACTAATTGTCTAATTATTAGCCAAAATCTTGGTTGGAAAATAGCGAATGACCACTTAACCAATTCGATTAAAAAAATAACGCAAAACAGGGTATGAGTGATCGCCAACAATGACATACAATAACAATAATTGTTGACGATTTATTCGAGTGGAGATATGACATCACGCTTAAAGAATCTTGAAGCAAACAGCAAAAAGCTCCGACATTGTAAATTTTGGAAAAAGTCAGTTTGTAAAACGGTGCCAAAATTCAAAACGTCGAAATTTCGAGTTTTGTAGATTAAAAACTTCAATGCGAGGGAATATCGAGTTAAAACTTCGAGGTGTAGAAATTGTAATATTTAGAAACTTGAAACTTAACAAATTTCCAGACGTAGGCATTCCGGGTCAAGAATTTAGATTCAAAAACTTCGGAACATTAAAGTGTAGCCAGACGTGGCGATTTAAAAACCGCGTTAAAACTTCCAATTTTTTACCATATTCAAATTCTATTGGGAGTTTGAAAAATGTATATGTTTAAAAAAAATGATAAAACACTTCTGAAGAACTACGAAGCATGTAACAATCTTTTATTGAGTTTTCAAAATTAATTTAATCTCATTAGTTATCTTTTTTCCTTCTTTTTTTAATGTTAAAACTCACAAACTGTTTTATGTCGTTTTAAATTATAGATTTAAGAAATCACTTTTAAAGTTTCACCTGTCTACTCAGGCTTGGATTAAATATTCACAGGAAAAGAAAAAGTGAATAGTAAATACGTAAATGAAATTCAAATAATTTGTTCCCCACTTTTGTACGGATTAAAGCTTCATATTTTTCCCTTTTCTATACTTGCTGAAGAATATTTAATATTCGGCGTGAGTTTCATAAATAGCGGAAAACATGTAATTCGCGTGTTAATGCCCTTGCATTCTGAAATTGACATTTCTTTTTCGACGAAAAGTAATGGAGAAAAATAAATAAGTACCTTCATTTATAAATATTGCATTGTCCTCCTAATAACGATTGCGATTAATTATAAAATAAAATAATTGTCACACATTAATATACAGTTTAGAAGGTTTTCAATATATTTGAAAGTTAAAGCGTTGCGAACAATGCATGTCCCAATTTCTGCAAATATAAATTACATTTAGTAATTTATCTTTTATATTGTGCGTGACATAATTTTTGATAATTTAATTCATCTAGTTTATTTATTAATTGTTAATATGAAACTGCGTATAATATTTCAGAATGTTTCTCATTTCATCTGACAGTTTAATTCATATTGAATAGCATACATACATATACTTTATGTATTAGAAAATATTAAAAAATGTTTTTAAATGCAAAGAATTCATCACTAAATATCAATAAAGTATACAGAGCTTTAACTAATACATTGAAAGAACATTCCGACGGGCAGTTTTTATTCTAAGAAAAATCATTTTTATTTTCGTGAGCTAACACAGCGGGATTAATATTACCCACTTGATGACTAGGACATACATTTAAATAAAATACATTAAAACTATAAAGCATTGAATTACCGAGATTTTAGAGGGTAGGGACATTAACGCAAAAAATTGTCCAAACGTGACAATTGTAGAGTACTGACGTATTCGGATTACAAAATTTTTAGTCGCAGAAATCTTTGAGAATAAAAGTTTTAATAAGTCAAAATATAGCCGGATAGAAATTTTCAGTTACAAGAAATATTGACTTTGGAAAGTTTGCTAAAGTGGAGGGCTTAGTACTCGACAGCTTGGATAACAATTTTCAATCAGACTTAAGAATTTATTCCAACGATACAAAATAAGGTATACTGTCCAATGGAAAATTAGTTCTAATTTTAGTAATTTGTCATGATTTTGGGGAGTCGTTTAAATCGATCTTTAAATCTTGGTTTTTACTCTTAAGTATTCTGTTAAATTATATGCAATATGGTATAGAAATAGCAAATCATATTTTATGAAGAGAAAATTAGGTGTCCTTCAGTTTGAAGACTACACAAATCGCAAATAAACGTTACGTGATTTTTTATGCAATTTTTGTTCTGTTATTCGTCTTGCAACTCTGTTTTCCTCACTCGAAATATGGATCATTGAAACAAATATATCAGAAGAAAGCAAAGAAAAATTAATTGGAATAAAATGCTTGCCGTTCCTGCATTGTCTATATAAAAACTTAGAAATTTCTGATGGTTTATTGAAAATTGATGAAACATTCATATTGTAAAATATCATGTCTATCAGGAATTTTTTTCTTCTATTTGTAATTTATTTTATATTTCGCAATTCATCAATCGCAGAAGATTATTTATTTTTTGTAGTTTATTTATTTAATTCAAGACCGGCATATTTACAGCATATGCAAGAACGTTAATCACAATACAAAATAAAATGTGCAATCTAAAATGCGTCTAACAGTACCAGGAATTTTCTGCCTCTCTATACAATTAGGAATCTCAAATCCTCAGTTGTTTAATGATCTTTCTGCGAATTTTAGATTGGTAAGAAAATGATTAAGAATAATTGGACCGCAAGTTCTTTTACCTTTAAAATTTCTTCTTCGATATTGAGCGTCGGCGTCGTTGGATATCAATTCTTATTAGAACTTCGACCTATATTGGAATTTACCTGTATATTATGGATAAATCAGTATACCTGCCTAAAATTAATAACGAGCAACAATGGTAGGCAATATTAAAAAATTGAAGGATATATGTATACATATACATCCGCAAATCCGTTCAAAAACAAAAATTAAATATTTTCATTTTGCAAATCATGCAATAATCGATAATAATTATATATTTCGCTTTATTTTTTAACTGTCGAAAAATATAACAAGAAAATTATTCTCGCTTGTCATTTGCAGCAAGTAAATGTTAGACACAGATTAGAAGTTACATGATGTAATTGAATATTATATCAGTATGAAATTGATCAAATTCCAACACTTTTTTTTAATTCGAGTTCATTTTTTATATAGATTAAAACAATGAGATTCCGTAGGAAAATGAATGGTCATACACTCGAATCGAATTATTATTTTCGCCCAAAGTACCCTTACACACTATGAACTCCTTCACGCTGTAAGTGCTTCTCAAGTGCACTTTAAACACAGATTTAACATCCGATATAATTGTAAATGTGTTACAAGTGGAATATATTAAAAGAGTTACTATAATCCACTAAAACGCGAACTTTTAAATAGAGTAGTACGTGATTTCGTATTACTATCGTACATACAAATCAATATTTCACAGCTTTGCGTTTTTTTCTTTATTTCCATGCCATAAACAATCAGAAATAATATTCAGAAATCTTGCGTGGTAAGTATGAAAAATATTTCGTGATCGGAGCGTGAAAGATTAAAATTGCAGTAAATTTATAAGTTGACAGAATCAGGGACATGATATGACAACAGTGGCGCCATCTTTTTAAAAAATTCAGGTTGACGTAAGATTTGAATCTGAATTGATTTTGTAGCAAAGTTTAGTTTTATATAAATAAAAATATTATGGTATGAAACGTTAAGGTCGCAGATGTTTCAAAATCAAAGAAATTTTGATCTTCTAGGAATTTTGGAAACGCGGTAACTTTGACGCGTGGACACTGAAATTCGTAAGAAACGTGAATATTTTGATTTTGTTGTCTCTTCCCGTAATATTAAAATTGAACTTGGTGACCTACGACTTACCTTTTACGTTTCAGGGATATAACTTTTTTCAATATTTAAAAAAAATGGGCTGTATCTCGATAGTCGGTGGTTTTTTGACCTGAGTTTATTGTTTTTTCATCTTTTGGTGCATACTATCGATCCTGAATAAAGATCCCAGGATTTTAATTACATTTTTGTTATGTTTCAATGCGTCGTCAACACCCTCTGTGATTTGAAAATTCGAAACACGAATATTTTGGGCGTACAATTTTAAGGCCTAGGATTTCGAAGTTTGTAAAAAAACACTTAGAAACTTGAAGCTGTGAAAAGTTTGAAATGCACAAATGTCAAAGCTGGGGAACGCCAAAGACGAGGAATTTAGAGACGAAGTAATTTGAAATAGGAGTTATTTTGATACCTGCGAGTTTCAAAGATTCGCACCTGCGAGGTGTAGAAATCCGAAGGTTTAGAAAGAGCATCGAAACTTCAAAATCTGAGAACGCCGAAACGTAGAAACTTTGAAGCTGAGAAAACTTTGAGATGAAGAAATTTCAAAGCGCAGGAATTTTGACACCTGCAAGTTTCAAAGCCTAGGAACTTTGAAACGTGATAATTTCACACTCTGTCTTCCTTTGCAAAAGTTTCTGTAATTAGGTACAAAATACAGATGTGAACGTTTTTGAGATTCAAATGTTAGTTTTGTTTTAAGTTGTAACATAGGTAAGCAGATTCAATAGGAACCGAATTCTACAATCAAAGAAAAATGATGATCTTCAAAGTCGATCCATTTCTATTTGCAACATTATTAAATCCACATAAACAAATAATCTTCTGTCCTAATATAATACTGTGATAAATCATGATAATATTATATCAGTAGATGATGAAGAAATCATATTCGATAATTCAGCATATTATGAAACAGATCGACTTTTACATTCATTTGTGAAGTTTTCGTCTTTACGAAAAAACTAAGGAATTGCATTTCCCGTTCGTTATTATTGTATAAATAAATACAATATATTTTTGGCTATTTAAACTATCATATAAAACATATCAAAAACTATAATTATTATCTATTACATCCATATGGGACTAAAAAATGGGAAAATCTAAAAAAATCATTTTTATTCAACCAAAAATAAAGATAAACAAATGTAACCAAGATTCAAGAAATGAATAAATATGTATACAATACATATACAGATACATATACCCACTCATTATGGATGCAACGAAGTTCTTAAGGTCGGATGGTACGACATTTCACATGTTTATTCAATGTTGTCGTAAGACACACTGATTTTCCTTTGTACTCGAAAACGAACGATAGAAAGCACAATTTCCCTGTATAGGATTTTTGTTTTGAAATACGCACATGCGCCAGGCAATATATATGTATAGGTCTATCGGTGAAGAGAGCAAGAGAATTTGAATTAATCAGCAACCATGAATTAAGTAGTGGAGTTACAAAAAGGGGGGTCAAACTCTAACAGTTTACGATACTACACCACCATTGAATATATTAAAAGAAAAACAATGGAAGGAAGAAATCAAAAGGTCACAAATCTCATCTGATTGAGACGCTAGATGAAAATAAATTTTTTAATTAATAATGGATGTATGACGATCTAGTTGGTGTACCACTTGATTTCTGGAACAGTGCATTTGTGAAATTATTAATAATGTTAGTGAGATGACTTATTGACGATTTACAATTACTAAGTTGAACAATAAAGTGCCTTTGTTGTTGATGTGGACTATTATACATTTTACATTTTAAGAATCACAGAGGTGTCGGATTAAAGAAGAATTACATAGACAACACAATGCAATTAAATAAATAATTTAATGATGTATGCATAACAATCATTCACCTTTTGCCGTTGAGTTCTTTTGTTTACTGTATTATTGAAGAGTATGGAAAACGTTTCATAAAGTTAATCCTTATCTAGATTGGATTCACTAGTAGCGATTTGAGTATTATTGATATAAAAAATGTGGCCACTCCCTAAATCAGGGATTTCCAAACTTTTACCTATATGGTTCAAATTGTACACTCTAAAATATTTGACCGATTAAAAATATATGTAGTGGACAAATACGTTCAAATCGATAAAGTGTTAGAAATGTGGGAAAGCTTTTTCTAATTTTATAACATAATTGTTCTTTATTTATGACAATAATTTCTATTTATTACAAAGTGTGACAGTGTATTAATTGATATGCTTTGCAATGACTTCATAATCAGCTCCGCTAATACAGGAGTGATGGGAGATCCCATAGGTGTTCCAAAAATTAGTTTCTACATTTTTCCATCAAACATGAAAAACGTTGAATCCATTACGAATTCCACTGCTTTTCTAAATTGTGTTTTTGGGACGTTTATATATGTTTTAGTATTTTACGTTATTAATATACAATAATAATGTGGCCCACAATTCATCTATCAAGTAAATATAGGAAATTAGATTGTTTCTCAACTTTACTACAATTTCATTAGGTTCACTTTCAAGCGATTATGGTCTTCTTCGGAACTTTAGATTCGGGACCTGAGTGTTTCAAGATTTTATGGATTAACAGAAATTGAGTTTTAAATAATATTTTTGTCATCGTTGATGTTTTTGAATTATTGAATGGTTATTCTATAATATTTGTTTTACTATTGTACAGATTCGGATCATTTTACTATTTCATTACTTTGTATTATTTACCCACTGTGCTGTATTATTATTATTATTATTATTATGGATTATTTTATTCGTCATTTGTACTGCTTTACTTATTTTCCTAATTTCTTAATTAGAATGATTTTCTCCAATTATATGATTCAACATATAAATCCCTTTTAAAACACAGATTAATTTGGTAATCTTCGTCGTTGGATAATTAATTGTTTATTATACCAATTTTAAGCATTTCCGCACGCCGTTGTGGCGTATAAACAAAAACACATTATTATTTCAAACGTGGTGGAACAGTTTGGTCTACATTATAATAGATCATCGATAATTTTATTGTCCCCATTTGAAAATAGATTCCATGAGAATTCTCTATGAAGGTCTAGTCTCCGACATTACCAAGAAATACTTTTATTATTACTTTAAAAAATTGTTTATAACTCACTGTTATTCACTAAAAACGTTAAAATCTCTGTATTAAATTAAAGCTGTAAAACACACAGTCATTAACAAAACTTATTTTTCCATTTCGATCGGATAAGGTGAAATTCATCCCTGCAAAATACAAATTTCGTAGTTATTAGTATTAAGAAATTATGATCTTGCAAATTCTTCATAACAGCAAAGTGGGATCATGTTCCAACAAATATTCGTAAGAAAAAATTGAATTTTTATATCACGCGCCCCGATGATCGCGATACAAAGGAGGGAAAAGTGGAAAACAAGTTTTGTAAATATGAAAACTTTTAACGATACGAATAAATTATATGTTACAATGATACAATCAACAATACAACATTCGAAAATTCAGTATCAACTGGCATTTTGTTTCAAACAAAAAATGCCGACAAAGAGCGTCGGTTCGTTTAAAATTTAACTGTTATTGGAATCTTGTCTGTCAAAGGAACAACCAAGAGAATAAACCGAGAAATTCAAAAAGACACGGATTATGTAGAAATGTGCGGAGGGAGTGTCGATAAGTAACACAATTATATTTTTCATATGAAAATTCACTCTGAGGACATAAAGTCGAACCCTGAAAATTGTGGTATTTGCAAATTAAATATAAAAATAATCTTGTATAATTACAACTCGCTTGTTTCGCCGGGAAATTCATCTAAATTTGAAAAGAAATTGTGAATTAACAATCAAACCACTCTTTATATATTTTTACAGTCTCACGGCGCATTGTTTATTTTCGAGTTGTGGATTACTTTGTCGCATAATTTCTATATTAATTTAATAAAAACTAATGGTGTTTGAGCCTAACATGACATTATTCTTGAAGGCGACAGAAAATAACAAATAATTTTTTGCTTGTCAGACATATCAGAGGATCGTTTGATTACTTTTCTCACGTGTTATATTGGAAATATAATATATAAAAATTTCGAAACATCAAAGGATATGCATTTGAACGCGTAAAAGTGCCAGTATGTAAATAATTCGGAGTATACTAATTATAGGGCGTAAAATTTCAAGGTCTAGAGATTTCGAGATTTAGAAAAAGGAACTTAGAAACGACAATGTATGAAAACTTTGAATCGATTTATACCATTAAGATTCTAGGGGACAATTGTAAACCAATGCCGGTGAATAAAATCTTACATCACAGATAAACGTCAAAAACATAAGCGTATTAATTCAAATTCTTTAGAAATTCTCAATTTCGTTAAAAACATCGTATTTAAAGAATATTAATTTTTAAAAGTCAGATTGCATATAGTTCAAAATTTTCTTTTAAAGTTTAAATTAATTTGCTCATGTCGTGTACCGTTATCGATAAAATAAGATCTCGATTATCTAAATGGATCAGCAATTACGCCAAGGGAAAATTTGTGACGTAAATCCATATTAATTCATTAGGTGGTAAAAAATAATAGAAATGTAAAAATACAATGTAGTGTAAGCTTTTATTGATAAGGTGAAGGTCAGGATTGCCCGAGCCGGGCAGGGATTCACTTCCGGGAACTCATATGAAATAATTAATTCGAACAGTTAAAACTGCATCAATTAATGTTTATTGAAACACACCGAACGAGCGTATAATAATACTGCGACTTAACGTTGGCCGTAACTTTGACCACGTGGTGACCGATATCTTATGACCTTTACCCGCGACACGGCTTACTATCGCGTATTTATTTACTAATTGCCCGCGATTAGCTAATCGCGACATAATCCCCATGGATTATGGTTACTTCTCAAATTACACAGTGGCACACCGCCATGTTCCTTGTACCGGAACCTGTGTCCCCTCGTTACGGGTTCCTACAGTCCGTAACACGTTGCTGTCGCTAACCGAGAGGACGAGAATATGGCCGCCACCTCTATATATAGACCCGTACCTCATGCGCACTCTATTGAGCGGAAATTAAACAATAGGTTCTTTTGGCGCTTATAGTAGGAACTCTAATTCGCAGCAATTTCAAAAGTTTGCAATTTGAATTCTTCTGGGCAACATTAATACAATAGTTTTAGTATTTTTCTCTAATCGTCTAAAGTAAAATATATCGTATCATTTTGAATATTACATTGTCAGTTTTATAATTAGTAAAGCACTTCTTGTGAAGATGAGATTAGTTAGTACAGAATGTGTTAATTTGTTAATATAACCGTACCTTTTGGAAATTTTACTATCTGAGTTTATGAAAAGAAATTAAATATAATTATTGTCCAGTTTTCGTTAGCTACAAGTCGTTACTAAGTATTTAATCGAAACACTGAAACGAATTTTCTATTTCTTTAACCGTCTTACAAGATTCTTGTTAGTATAAAGTATAATTTGAATTTCAATTTAATTGGCTCCATGCACGGTCGGTATTGTAACCAAATTTGAAGGAAGAGTTTTCTATTATCAATTTAGTTCACTGTATGTACATACCGCAAAGTTACCAAATTTAATAAGCAAACCAAAGAGGGAAGGTGCTTCGAATATGAAAATTAACAAAATAATTTTTTTCTCATGATACCCCGCTTTATGGTCGTTATTGTGCGTATTGTCACACGAACTTGAGGTTTAGCCCTTTGGTGTCACCCAACGAAGCAGACTAAGAATAATGATCTATAAAAGCAAGTGAAAACTGATCGCGATAAGTGATTCTCTATTTCTCTATCAAAAGTTGTAGGCAATATAGAAATCCCCAAACGTTCATTGCACAATATTAAAGTTTCCCTCTTACAATGTGTTGCGACGCATCATAAACTCACAAAGCCAGCAGATGTAGTTTATATCTTTCAAACTTTCACTTTTGCAGACCTCGAGTCTTTTCGTTTACAACTCGGTTCCGTTAGTCCGAATTTTTAATTTTGCTCGAATGTCTGAAAAATCTATAGGCTTTATGACTTTATGGCGGTCAGCTGTGGCAGCCAGAGTTCGGTGGGCCATCAGCTGTTTCGGTTTTGGAAGCAACTTGTTCACGCGGACGGTCACTCCACTTGTCTATTTTTACTTGCTCTTTTTGACCAATCAATGGCGTGATCGTCCCCGGTTTACCAATCCGAAAAATTGAGGAATTTCCACCAACCTTTTTTCTGACTGCAACATGCCCCTCATAAGGCCTCCTCGTGGCCAATTACGGGCTCATGCGGAAAAGCGCGGCGTGAGATCGTCAGACCAAATTTTACTTTCGAACTGTGTACTTCGGCATAACCACTATACAGGACGTCCCAGCTAACGTGCAGGTCCTTGAACCAGGTGGTAGCTGAGGTAACTCTAATATAGGGAAGTGACATTCGTAATGTCGTATCTTAATTTGTGGCCGAGTTATTAATGAAAAACGATAGCCAATCAGAGGGCTTCGTTGGGCCTGGCGGCGCGACAGTAGAAGCTCTGCACCAGTAGGGTACTGTGCCAGTAGGAACTGTCGCGCCGCTGGGCCCCACGCAGCCCTATGATTCGTTATCGTTTTTCGTTAATAACTCGGTCACGAATTAAGATACGACATTACGAATGTCACTTCCCTATATTAGAGTTACCTCACCTATGACCTGGTTCAGGGACCTGCACGTTAGGTGGGACACCCTGTATACTTATATTCGCAAGTACGCGAAGTTTTATACATATCATACTTAGGGACTCGTGACACTCGTATTATATGATAAATTTTAATACACGACGTCTTCTATAATATAATCAAGTTGCTGTCCGTCTTCAATCTTCAGTTCAGTTTATTATGACGCGGTCAAAAAACAGTTTAGTTATTGTAACAATTCTGTTCCAACCGTATATACAAGGTGTAAAATATCATCGGGGACCCTTTTTCAGGATCGATAGTACGCACCAAAAGGTGAAAAAAGGACCAAGGAAGTTAGGTCCGAAAATCACCCCCTAACGAGTTACAACCCCATTACAGTTACAACCCCTGTATATACAGGGTGTAACAAAAATACTGGGACACTTTTTCAGTATCGATAGTATGCACCAAAAGATGACAAAAAAGTCTATAAAGTTTTGTCCAAAAACCACTCCCTATCGAGATACAACCCCTTTTGTAAAAATTGTTTAAAAAATCATATCTCCGAAATGGTACGTCGTAGAGGACCGATTTTGATTGCAATATAACCGGAAGAGACTAAAGTTTACGAAAAAATATCACTATCTACGCAAAGGAAGATTTAGTGAATGCCCTTAATTTTTCCCAAGTTGTTACAAACCTGCTACGATATAGATAATCGACGTTGTTTGGATTAAACAAGAATAAATCCTATTTAACAGCAATAATCACAGCAATTATATTTTTTTTCTATTATCTTTGACCTTCTCTGGTTATATTGCAATCAAAACGGGTTTTCTACAACGTACCATTTAGGTCCATATATACAGGGTGTCTCACCCGATTTTGACATCTGGATTTTCTCGCCTATTATTACTCGTAGCGAAAAATGTTTCAGATGAGAGTTGAATGGTATCGAGTGGGACATATTCTGGTGTTATTAGTTCTTTCGTGAGTGGACGCGTAAAGGTCACATAAAGGTCAACTTTGTTTTTGTAAATGGGATTATGTATTTTTTAATACATCCATTTATATACATATATATATATATACACGTTTGTGTATATATATTTTGGAAGAGCGTGTACCCGTCCGAGCACCGCAACGACAGACACAACACAACACAATGAACCGTTAGCTTGAATCTCACATTTACAACAAATTTTCGTCCACTGTTTCCAAGATGTTTTGACACAGGAGAACATACATTCCCAACGATATCAGTCAAACAACAGCGTCTGCACATTTTACCTAACTTTTTCCAACATCTTTGACCATCAATATTCTATTTCGGCGCAGTCTATGGGGCCCCATCTGCAAGTCCTATTATCAAACTGTTTGATCCTTTTGGGTTGAGGAAGGCACGAAGTAGGAAGATAGGGAGACAATGAATTCGATGGAATGATTAATTCCATTCAGAAGTCATGGTTTCTGCAAGTTATAAAAAGCTTTTGGAACTAGGATAAATGATGGGCATAAGTGTCGAATGTCGCCACGGTGATCAGTCCGGTCATCGAAGTTTAACACTAAACCTCCCGAGGTGCGTCAAGTGACAACATTCAAACTTTTCATTAAAATGTCTGCATGCAACGTCATAGCTTTCAACGTTAACTTCTTTAATCAGCGCAAGGAAAATATAGTTCTTCTTGCCAAATTAACTATTACGTGATTTCAATTGTAAAAGTTATCATTTTGTAGATTCGATAAGATTATGTACGTAAACTGTCGGTAGGCTTACCTTTGAAATTAAAATTTATAAGTAGGAATCCCGAAATTCAAATTCGTTCAGAAATTCGCGTTCTGTCAACTAGGCAGGTAGTCTTCGTCGGTTCTAACAATTGATCGATCCGATACCGAGTCAACGTGCCGCCAGTTCTGACCGAATAGAAAGGTGAGTGCGTGTCGGAAGCAATGAATTGGCACTCCGATTGGCATCTGTAGTGCCGCGACAACAGAAAGACACCAAGCACGCAGACACAGCTGGAGATGTTCATGGACGGGACTCGAGAGAACGCGAATTGTGTTGAGCAAAATCATTCCTGCTGACTCACCTGATGCGTGCTCAAGTCTTCACGCGGCTTCGGAGCTTTCACGGGGTGACTACCTTTTGTTCCGCGGCAGCATCTCCACAGAAACACACACAGTCACAGACACGGACACTGACACAGCGTCACGCGGTCGGGTGTCCAGTGTCTCGAGCGAAAGCTTCGGGTCTGTCCCCTGGCAGCCGATCGTTGTTTCTGAAGTCTTCAATCGGATGACACCGTAACGTCGAGGAAACACGCAATAATATTCCAGAATATTTGTCAGTAGGAAAAGGAAATGGGACCTCGTCTCGGCAGTGTACAATTTTCAGCCCAGGCGAGAACGCTGTGGTTAAAAAACTTTTACCAGTTGTTGAAAATGTTAGATGTTAATTAGAAAGGACGACGACAATAGTGTACAGCTTGGGAGACGACGTTTCGAAGTTTGTTTAAATTCGTTTTTGTTTCTTAAGTAGAACTAAATTATGGTGACGATGTAAAAACACCACATTTCCGAGTTGTGGAACATTAGCGGAATTCGATCCGCTAATTTTATGACGAAAATTTGAAACTTGTACTCAACTCCTTCGAATTCGACGTACAAATTGAAAATAGCAGTAACATAAAATAAAAAATGTTCTACAGGAGGCACATTTTTTTTCCGTCTCACATTTATTGCCAGGGGCGGCGACATTGTTTGACGTGACTGGCAAAACAGATTTCATGGAAACGCGGTCGAGCGCAGATGTGACTTCGTTGCGACGCAATGGAGGGTAAAAATTAGGTGAATCTAGAAGCTCAGGAAACAGATATTTTCGGTGGACAATTTCCGGCGTAAAAGTGTCGAGGCTCGTATATTTGACAATTTGGAATTGTCGAACCGCAGAAATTCGAGTGTGTTGAAAATTGAAATTCTATTTAGACATTTGAGTCTCATTGAGACCAAAAAAAATTAATTATGAAACACACACGATCAGTAATGAACAAATGTATACATTTCAAAATCTAAATACATAAGGACGCAGAAATATGGACGTGTAGAATTTTCAATGCTCAGGAGTTTTGCTACATAGAAATTTTTTAATTTGGAATAATACTTGGAATAATAATACCACAGACATTTGTAGATTGTTTCATCCTCTGTTATCTATTAGTAAGTAGAAAATATTCATAATTTGTAGTATTTTTTATTATTTAACTGTAATTTATACTGTTCCAATAATCTCATGAAAATCTCCTTCGGTTTAATAGCTAAAACATCTTTTAAGCTATAATTCAAATTAATTTATTGCATCTTAAACTATTTCTAAAAATTCTATTGCATTGGAAAAAAGAACCAAACCGGGGTATTCAGAACAATAAATAATTTTATTAAAAGGTCTACCGAATAAAACATTTAAAAAATAGAAAACTCTACGGCTGTGTATATTAAATTTTCAAGAGACAAATTTTTAAAAGTTATTAACTGATTGTGAGTATGTATGTAACATACAATAAATGTATATTAAACCAAGGTATTCTGAAATGCTGAAAGCAAGTCAAATTTCGTTTAAAAACATAACACTTCGTTAAATTTCTATTTAAGTTAAAGTTAAAGTTTCTGATATCAAAAACACATTTACGTATCACCACGTGTCACTACGTGTTCACGTGCATGAGAATGAATTATTCTTATGCACGTCATTATTCACTTAACGGTGTATTCACTACTACCAGTTGTCACCTGACTTCCTCCTGAAACGCAATAACACTTAACTAATATACAGAAACAATCTTAGAGGTCGTGATTTATTTATTATACTATATGTATTTAAGAAAACTATCCAAGGTTTACCAAATTAATTGCAATTAAAACCAAATTCACAAAGTGTACTTTTCCAGATTTTGTCTGCTATCTGGGGACCAAAAATTTAAATGTACGTTTTCTAAAGATTGCCATGTTGTTCACGTTTTGCAAATTTCATGTAATTTTGTTAATCCATCGAGGAGCTACGAGTTTGTTATGATAGTAAAAAAATTACTTTATACGATTGAAGTGATCATTTCTATGGCGATTGTACTCGATTCTAACAAGTTAGAATACTTCATTCTTGACAATGTAACGTGTACCAATTGTCCATAAACTGTTTACGTAGAATAATTTTGGATCTGCGTGCCTGCAAAATTGGTGATAGTTTTTGGTTTAACAACGATTTGAAACAATTAAAAAACGAAAATATGGAGTACCTAATGACACTTCTCCCAAACGTCAATGAACATTCCATTGCAGTTTGTTTAACTTATCGAACTAGTGTCAAAACAAAAATCTATTTTTGAAACGACGATGTACAACTGGTTTGAATATTCTAAAATTGTAAATTCAACAAATTCAAAATCACACAGATAGGCACAGTAGCGACACACAGCTGTCCGTTTCTTGCTCGCTAGGCTAAACTCGGGTGTACCCAAAGAAGTTCTCCTTTGAAAAAAATGAGCAATTTGTACGTTTCATAGTTCGTATGTTCAAAATCGTAGAATTAAATTCAATGTAGTGTTCAAGATACATGCAGTTTGACGAGATCTCCCCTGACCAACTTTTCAAAATTTTATATCCAATCCGCATAAGCAATTTTTTAATTTTACTCTTTACGAATTTGGTTATAGTCTCAAAAAATCGCAGGGGTCAACTTTTTTCCTCGGTGCGAAGTGTACATACAGTTTTACGGTTCGCTATAAATGTATCGCCCTGTAGAAGGAACGCACTGACAATGAGTGTCTGAGAGAATGAAAATTTGGGAAAATTATATCTTCCCACGGGATCTATGTACAAATATATCAAGTTACACTAAATGGCCTGGTTGTAAACCACATTGTTCTCTGACAGCTTAACACTAATGATATGAATACACCGATTTAAATACCGCGTGTATGTGTAACACGAGTCTAACATAAATTGGCGGTGTTTCAAGTATTTTCCGGGAAATTTCCTTTGTACCCGTGTTGCCTTTTGCAATTCAAGCTGTTTCGCAGGTGTTGGTGGATTCCTCGCGTTAGTCGCGGAAAATAAATTAAGTTTTTTCCGGAAATAGAATAGTTCGGGAATGAAATTGACGCGACGTGTGGTTACATAATTTGTCGATTACCGTCAGTTGGATTAGCTTGGAGGAAATTGGTACACGTTTGACTTTACACGATTATGAAGCCTTCGTGGATGACAGTTTCGAAACACGTCGATAACTCAGGATTACTTAATGAAGCTTCCATTTTTTTTATTTAAAGCTACGCAGTAACTGTCTGGAGTGGTTGCGAACTGATTTAGATCAAAATTACATCAAAGAAGATCTGCAATAATATAAACAATAAATTGGATGAATCAGTAAAATTACAATATTAATTTAATTCCAAATTAGCCTTAGTTAACGGTCAGTTTCTTAAAAACTCTGTCAGATGTGAAAATGATAATCCTTAGAAAAGTATTTGTTAACCAACATTGTTTTTAACATTTTTATATTAATGAACTTTGCTACTAGCGCCTGCAATATGGAAAAATAATTTAAAATAACCGATGACTATCCTCTCTAGAGGATAATGCAAGAAAAATCTTGGATAATAATATCAATTTCTATTGGTGTTTTTGTTCAATTTCAAATTGTCAGACCGTTTCTCCTCTTTAGTAGCGACAACTTGAACGGAAGGTAGGAGAATATGGTAGCGAAATTAGACATTACTTGAAGTTTGGCAGGCGATCAAAGAACCATAACGTACTCCCCTGTAGTAATGAAAAAATGTTCCCATCAAGTGGGTTTGATGTTAGCCAAGTAGTTTGAGTGTCAACTCAGCATGTCTCATACATAACATCGTTAACTGGTGACTTGGCGATTCTCAGACTTCCTTTTGTCATCATCACATTTAGTGGTAATAAACTAAAATCAAATTAACGTCAAATATACATTTTTCAAAGATTTTAGCATAAATGAAGCGTATTTGAATCTTTGCAGGTACAACAGTGTTACATTAAACTAAAAATGAATCGCGATATCGGTTTGTGACATCAGGCTCACACGGGGCCATTTAAATTTAAATTGTAAGATCACCTATAAACTGCTTTTCAAGAAACGTGTATTTTTTACGTTTTAAACGACGGAAGTTAGATGTCTATTACCACTGATATTCTATAATAGTTAAATTAGCTTCAGGAAGGTGTTTCGTCGGAAATTAAATATATAGGGTGTAACAAAAAATTGTGACTTGTTTTTGGGAATCGATAGAACGCACCAAAATAAGAAAACTAGTATTTACAGCTTTGTAAAAAGTCCATCCCCTATCGAGATGCAACCTCTTTTCTAAAAAAGTTAAAAATAATTATATCTCCGAAATGGAAAGTCGTATAAGGCCGACTTTGATTTCAATATAATCGGAAGAGATCAGAGTTTATGAAAAAAACTATAACATTTGCTATTGGTACCGTTACCTAGCATTTATTCTATTCCCTATCATAGAAAAAATAACATTTTTTTATTAACAAGAATAAATACTACTTACTTAATGGTACTAATTGCCGCTGTAATATATTTTTTTCAAAAACATTCGATAGAGGGTGGGCATTTTATAAAACTGTAAAGACTTTGTTTTTCTTATTTTGGTGCGTTCTATCGATTCCAAAAAAATATGCCTCGATTCTTTGTTACACCCTGTATATTTTTGTAACTCGACGAATCTACTCTATGCTATGAAATATCCGTCGAGGTTTCCTTCCCTCAGCGGGGGATTCATCCCTTAATACTGAGAGAGCGAACCCTCCTAAACCGTGTGAATGCACATACGTGACCTTACGCAATTACCTCGTAAACGGTACATTGTGGGACAACTTTAATATCGAATGAAACTGATGGGAACTACATTCTGGACGCAAAACATGTTACACAAATTGTTCTGATATGAGGGAGATCGAAGGAGATATGAACATACATACGTATCACCTTTGACTTAAAAGAAATACCATGTTGTTAGTTGACTGCGTCAACTAATAATTAAAGTTTCATAATAGAACATTGTAGGAAGAAATTCTATTTTCACTGCAGTACAATATATTGTATGTGAACAATCCGAATATAAACAAAAATTTGAAAGTTTATTTGGTAAAACATAGACACGACAATTACAATAATTTATTCTAAATCATTTTTTAAAATTTAAATGAATTCCTAAAATTGTGTTATTCCCACATCTACGAAACCCGCGTTTCTTTTTTTCTGATTCAGTACAGTGCCCGAAATTTCCATAAAGCCACCACGTTTTTTGATGATATCTCATAATTTTTCTATATTTATGATTATATTTGAGGATATTCCATTTTAGGAGTATTAAAAACACATATATATCGATTGAAACAGTAGAAATAATATTTATTTAAAAATAAAAATATAAATATATAATTTTGTATAGAATAAAGTGCGAAATTTCTATAAAGCCATGTATTTTTTGACGAAGTTAGTTCAAAATTAACAATAATTTCTTTTTTATTTCTATATTAATAATTCGTAGAACTACCGTTTCTTCGAATAACTTCGAAAAGACGGTTCGGCATTGTCGAAATCAAACTTTTATGTGTGTCTTCTTGAATAGATGCCCATGCTTCGTTTACTGCTTTCCATAATTCTATAATAGTATTGTATTGCTTAAAATTGCCATAAACATTTCTCGCGAGTATCCCCAAAGGTTTTCTATTGGGTTTAAATCTGGAGAACACGCTGGCCATGTCAAAACCCTGATATTTTTTTGACATAACCACTGTTTTGTATAATTTGATGTATGGACGGCAGCGTTATCATGTTGATACATGAAGTTATCATGTCCAATATCTTCAGTAAATGGTATTAAAATCATGTGTAACAATTCTGTATGTTTTACAGAATTCATTTTAGGAGTAATCCTGCAAATTGGTGTCTTGGCGTCAGCTCTAAATGCGGCCCAGATCATTAATGTACCGCCACCAAAGTTGCGGCTCATTGTTGTATCTTTTTCTTTTTTTAAATCGTGCCACTAATATTTAAAACCATCTGGTCCGTCTAAATTGAATTTCTTTCCATCAGAAAAAATAACATATTCCCATTCTTTAGACCAGAACATGTGTGCTTTTGCAAAATCAAGACGAGCCTGTTTGTGTTCCGCTTTTAGCGCTGGTTTTCGCATTATTTTTGTCCACTGAAATCGTTTGTAACCTTTCAAAATTTGCTGTACACGTCTCGTAGTTACTGGCAAATCTAGTTCAACGCGAAGTTCTGATGCATTTCTCTGTTCTTTTGACGCAGATCTCATTAGCAATGAATGCTGTCTCTTGGTCAGCCTTTGATTTCCCCCTTTAGGATGATTTTTGCCATAGTCCTTACCCAAATTTACGTAATTATTTATAACTGTACGTGATCTATTAATTATTTTAGCAATTACGCCATTAAAACATCCCATATCCCTATAAGCATCAATTTGTAAACGAAGCATGGGAATCTATTCAAGAAGACACACTTAAAAGTTTGATTTCGACAATGCCGAACCGTCTTTTCGAAGTTATTCGAAGAAACGGTAGTTCTACGAATTATTAATATAGAAATAAAAAAGAAATTATTGTTAATTTTGAACTAACTTCGTCAAAAAATACATGGCTTTATAGAAATTTCGTACTTTATTCTTTACAAAATTATATATTAAATTTTTATTTTTAAATAAATATTATTTCTACTGTTTCAATCGATATATATGTGTTTTTAATACTCCTAAAATGGAATATCCTCAAATATAATCATAAGTATAGAAAAATTATGAGATATCATAAAAAAACTTGGTGGCTTTATGGAAATTTCGGGCACTGTATGAGCGGAGACATGGCTAACAAATTATCCTGTCTTATGGGATTATCTAATGCCGCGCTCGCCCATCGCATGTCTCGAAATCAGAGTGCTCGGCAACGGCCCCATCTTCATTGAACGATGCAAAACAGACAAGACGATGCATATAGGTCGAAAGAACGATTCAACGTTAGGATAAGAGAAGACGCACCGGGTTCGGACAAGTTAGTCGAACTTGGTCCGGCATCGGTGTCATACTTTGGATGTGCGTGCGCTAATGAGAAGTGTGCTTTCTGACCCCGGAGTCGAACCACCGAGTGTCCGATCAAACAGCAGGGCCAGTTGTCCACACGGTACATCGTAAATGTAATCATTTATTACGTACAGTGGGTTGCCAAGTTATTCGGGACGCTATCAACATCTGTTTTTTGTGTAGAATTGTTTATGTGCTACGTGAAAAGGATAGTAGAGTACACGGTTCTCTGTGCTGCCGCAATTTGTTTATAACAATTTAACGACAGGAACATTGTAATACAAAAGTTAAGTTAATTGTTATCGTAAGATGTTGGAAATAAAACGAACGCCGGAATTTAAATAAGAAGTATGCTATGGCAAGAAGATGCAGGTGTTTGTTGGTGATAAAATAGTAATAGAAGTTTTAAATCTGAGCTGAAAACTCAAATGTGATATTTGATGGGTATTATAATATTCTCAGATTTTTTATTCGGTGAGGTATGGTTGATGGGTACAAACGTTCAAACTGAAATAAACAGTTTTATGCACAAACTATGCTTCATTTAACGTTATAGCTGGAGTTTAGCCAAAGTCCAGCGTATTTTTAACAATTTGGCAGACAACTCAAATTTTCGGACAATAGCAGCGGAATTAAAAAATGAATATAAAACTTGACAGCTTTAATACCAAAAAACAGTAATCCAATATTTATATGTTTTAAAGTATTCTCTAATTTTGCAATAGGTGTTGTCATTTCGAACATGTTTTATTTGTCAAATTCTTTTAATCTACGGTCAAATCCGCAGAGGATCCAGCTGCTATTAAAAATTCGACGGTTTAAACGTTAGGAATTATTAAGTTTTATCGTTGTATAATCACCAAATCAAAAAATAACAAATTTTTATTTTAATAAAAAATCCAATACTATCAATTAAGATGAAAGTTGTCTTATTTCTATTAAGCTAGAGATTTCGTACTACACCGTTCACAAATTATGAGAAACGTGTGGATTCAATGACTACCAGATTCCTTTACAGAATGAAGATCCTTTAAATATCGAATACCGTTTCTTTTTAGATCACATTAACGATCAATCGTTTAACCACATCGCAATCTGTATATGTAGTTTCCTCCCAGATACACCTAGATTGTTAACTTGTTAAACATTTGTTACGACACGTTTTACACATCAAGCTTCGTAAAAATCGGACCACCAAGTACGTTTAATAGAAAATCCAAATACATTTAATATTTATTAAAAAAGCAGTAAGCAGATTTATTAATTAAATGAGATGAATTCATTTTATAGAAAATTTGATTAATCAAATATACTCATGTACTTAGCAAAGCTATTGTGCCGAAGCTGAACAATAATTTGAATTTGTTCACATTTGTTTGACTTTGAAAACTTTGTATAATAAAGTTTACGTTAATGTGCAAATGATTCGAATCAATTTGACTTTTTGTTGCCGTTTTGAGAATTAAATGAGTACCCGAAAAGAGCCATTTATTTTACGGTGAAACTGACACATGATTGTTAATGTATATATAAAACTGCAATTCTCCACCCAAGTTCTTCTGGAAGAGCTTTCAATTTGTCAAGTTTCAAAATACCAGAGGATTGAATTCGTAGAAATTCACGGGAACCAAGAGTTCAAAGGTGTAAATTGTTGGCTGACTAAATTTCCAGTGCGCGGGTCGTGTCTTATGGGCAGATGTATTTACACACATACATGTAACATGCATATTATACGTAGAGTCAGACACCGCAATAATGCAATTGCGAATACATATATTCCGTGGACATTATAACGTTACTAGACAACGGACAAAGCTAATAGCCCGATAACTTTCCACTTTCGTTGACTCTCCACCCTATGGCGCCGTTCCCACAAAATTATTGAAAATCTACTTTACAAAGAAGTAGCGATTCATCGTAAGCCTCTGTACATGATAAAAAAAATCGGTGGCGAATGTGTTAAGTGTCACGAGAAAATTTCATCCTATTCGGGACTCGTCAACATAATTTATGTTCGGATCGCGAAGATCAACGAAGTGGATCATAATAACCGAATCGTGTATCGATCGATTAACGATATCGGGATAATTGATCCTCGATTCTCGCGACTTCCTTTCTTTCTTCTTCTATCCCAGGACGTTGAACGATCTGTACGTACACACGTGCCTAACCTCTATAGCTCTCGAGATTATCATGTTCGGCGGCTTATTTGAATGGTAATAAATTGCTAAAGTAATTGTTAAGATCAGAACTTGTTCTTTTTGTGGAATTCGTGAGGCCGTTCTGTTCTGTAGCCACCGTTGTTCATACATATATATTCGTGTCAAGATAGCTCCAGTCTTTTGCCATAAGCTGAAGACTTAAAACAGGTTCTAATTCGTTGTTAACTTTTTGAACCATACATACAGTTGCAAATGGAGTACAGAGCACGTTCGTACTAAAATACCTGTACGATAGTACCCTCTATTAGCAATGTGTGCGGGATGAAACTTGTCATACCGTTGGAGCATAGGTTACGCAGAAATACCATGTGTTCACTCTGCCCTTGCAACTATCGATTCCCAACTTATACCGTGAAGATAGCTGCAGACTTTTCGTGGTTCGAATATTTTTATGAAATCATGACTGCGTTCCACCTCACGTGTTCATAGTTTTCGTAGTCATGTCGCGGATTGTGATAAAATATGAACACATCGTAGGTAACGTTGAAAAAAGAAACAAATCGTTTGAAGTAACTTTCGCAGTAGTCAATATTTGTTGAGTTATAGCGAGTTTAAGTTTGTTGCATTGTGTTTTTGTAAATCTATGACTCTCAAGTCATGATAAATACAATACAACAACGAAAAGCGATTTGACTCAGGAAACCTCGAAGCTTTCCAATTGCCGTCTAAATTTATGGCATCATTTTACTAGAGACACGATAGAGAGTAGAATGAACCGAGAAACCAGAATCCATCCGAAAAAAAGGTACATGATGTTACAAAACGTGCAGACTAGGGATAATTGAAAAGTGTGTGTAAAACGGCAAATAAACATTGATGTGCAATCAAATATTCACCGTTTCTCCGTTGTCTGTCTAAAAATTCCACGAGCGAGTTTTTCTGAAAATTACAAATAATTCGTTCTAGAAAATTGGAACCCACTGTTTTTCTTCAAACTAGTTCGCTATGCCGCGGCACAGAATAGAACATACTATCACCGCAATTCGTCAAATGGCAGCACCTGTCACATCTACAGCATAGAGTACCCTCTTCTATCCGACTACCCCGTTTTAGCCGATTTTCACCTACACACTATTCGTCGTTCTATGATTAAACTTTTATGTTTCGAGCTTTCATTTCTCGTGACGTTTCATACGTGACGTGAACACAATACTGACGAAATACCCCGAATTCGCTCGGAATTGCATGACATAATGTGTAATTGTTTATGTTCATGCCCTTTAATTCTTCAAATTTATCGCTCTGAAGGTCGTACCTGACACTACGAGAACGTTCTCATGAAAACAATAGCTAATAGTCATTGTTATTTTTTATGCATTAATTATGTATGAACTGTATCCACTAGTGTAAACTTTTATTTGTGTTTTAAAAGGCACTTGTATCCTCACTATATCTCTTTTTTGATACATAAACTAATTAAACAGAAAAGAATCGTTAAGTTTCAATCATTATCTTTTACAGCAAATAAATACTTAAAATTATTTTAAAAGTGTTGGGAAGACCAAAGAAAAAAAATCCTTCAGGCCAAAATACCTCAGTTTATTGTGAGCGTGTTAACGTATTAACCGATCAATTCACTTTGTCACGGTTCAAGCTGAGATGACATCTAAAATTACGAATCAACGGTAGATTTATGAAATGCAAAATGTACAACTTACCTCACCAAGTTTTAGTTTGTATATAAAACTATAAAAAGTCTTAATAGTTTAAAGAAATCACGATGTACATACATATGTACTAGAAACATACAGTTATCATTGCATCCTGAATTTATTAAAATTATTATACTTATATTTATATTTACTAATACTTAATAATATATCTTCAACTAACACAACGTTGGCACTACATAGTGCCAATTTTGGACCTTTAATAAAATTTCTTCGAAAAGCTAGTACATATGTTACTATATTATATTGTTAACAGAAGTTTTTTCGCGTGAATTTGGAAAGCCCGGTTCGTGACAAATTTATACACACATGCGTAGTCACTATTGCAGGTGAATTAATACCCATAAAGAACTGCTGAGGTCAGTGTTGTGTCACAACATGGCGACGCCCAAGACCATTCAAATGCTGTAATTAAATCCTTAAATCACAAGAATGGTAAAAGCAACGCTTTTACCTTGCGCATTCGTAGTCTATGGCTTAAAGTCTATTCAGAAAATGTGTGTGCTTAAAAACAAATTTTATGAGGGTAACATATTTCTACAGCTTTGCGGACAATTCTTTGAGGTATGTCTCCATGACATTCGAAACTATAAACGTGGTTTTTGAATCCACTTCAAAAGTGGTCTTTTCCATTTTATGTAGATCGGTGTCACTGTATTTATTCAGATTTTAATTATAAAATATGACAAAATGACGTCATGATGTTTTTCACCAACGTTTTGGAGAATTGAATATCAGCGTTAAATAGTTTTGATAAATGGCATGACTGTTATTAAAAAGACTTTGTGGTGCATGATTCAAATTGAGTTTAAGAAAAACATGTTAAGTCAATCTTTTTCAAAGTATATCCTTTTTCTAATACACACGAAAAGGAAATGAACATAAAGAGCAAAAGAAAAAGAAAAAAATAACACACCGAGTTTAAAAACATAAACATTCGAAAATCGTGTTCAAAGAAAAATATGGAAATACGTAGTCTATAGTATTTTTCAGGTTAAACAAAATTTACGGAGGAGAAATTAGAAAAGTGTTTTAAAAAGTTATTTCTGAATAACAAGATATAAAAAGCAAATCGTATTAGGTATTAATTCATTCCCATGCGTTGTATAACATAATTATTAGGGGTAGTCTTATCCGATATTGAGAAAGATTGAAATTTAAGAGATTAGAAATTTTATCGCAGTAAGATCTCATAGTATATAAATTAGCAATGTTTAAGTTTTTGTAACATCAATTTTTGCACTGATTAACTATGCCAATTACAGATTTAACAATTATGGAAAATATGTGTATTAATGGTCGATGAAACTGTAAATTTGATAATTTGATACTTTTAGTTTATTGAAAGTTTGCTCTTTTATATAGTCAATTATGTTTTACAAATTATTGACCCAAACACACAAGATTTTGAAGATATTATCCAGGAAACCCACTATAAAATAATGTATTTGCAATGTTTTAAATAAACAATTTACAAAAATCTATTATACAGATATTGTCATACTGAAAAAATATGGTTCTTCAATTCGTAACTACTCTAAACCTTTGTATAAAATTCGCGAAAGCCGGAAATGCAGAGATATATATTTTTTTCTTTTGGCCCTCATTCTTGTATTTAAATAAAAATTTAATAATCTACTATATGAACATTATCAATGTGTTCTTATTCGTAAAATAGATGTTTTAAATTAATCATAATTATACAGGGTGTAACAAAAATAATGGGACACTTTTTCAGTATAGATAGTGAGCACCAAAAGATGAAAAAAAGGTCTATAAAGTTTTGTCTAAAAACCACCCCCTATCGAGATATAACCCCTTTTATCAAAAATTTGAAACAAATCATATCTCCGAAATGGTACATCGTAGAGCACCGATTTTGATTGCAATATAACCAGGAGAGACTAAAGTTTACGAAAAAAATATCGCTATCTACGCAAAGGAAGGTTTAGTGAGTGCCCTTAATTTTTCCCAAGTTGTTACAAATCTGCTACGATATAGGTAATCGACGTTGTTTGGATTAAACAAGAATAAATGCTATTTAACAGCAATAATCGCAGCAATTATATTTTTTTCTATTATCTTTGATCTTCTCTGGTTATACATATTGCAATCAAAACGGATCTTCTACGACGTACAATTTCGGAGATATGATTGTTTAAAAACTTTTTACAAAAGGGGTTGTATCTCGATAGGGGGTGGTTATTAGACAAAACTTTATAGACTTTTTTTCATCTTTTGGCGCGTACTATCGATTATGAAAAAGTGTTCCAGTATTTTTGTTACACCCTGTATATATACCCATTTTTTTGTTAATTTCAAACTTTCGGTTTTCCATAAACAAACAATGTGATTCTACAAATTTGGAATGGAGACGAAGAGAAATAATTAAGTACCTAATAATACATCCGTTTTGAGATACATAACCATAAAGTTACGTGAAAAACGCTTGATTATATGCATCCTGCTTTACAAAGATTATAAACTTCCTATCGGGTTCCGCAAACAACAGACGGAAAAAATAAGAAATCGGTTCATACAATAGAAGTAATAAAACTTTCCCCAGTACAAAATGAACTTTTGAAAATTCAATCTACGGATTCATGTTTACAACTCTGTTTATGTCTTTGTTCATTTATACTGTGAATTCTGAAGAATTTTACAACATCTTTTTCGTACAGCCATTTAATTAACAAACTTTCAATAATGAAGACGTCCATTGTAAAAGAAATATACGAAAATGTAATTCCTATTGTACAGAATGTTTTAAACACAAATAACGAGGACGTATTTTAAAAAATAAAGCTGACTGTATCCTTCAAGGCACCAGCTTTTTTATTCAAAATATATGCTCCGTTGAGTAAATAGAAAATGAGACATTTCTCTTATTTAAAATATTTAAGTAATTGCAAAACTCTACCGCGGGCATGTTTTCACTTCCAAGAATAGTTTCAACACCATCATAGTGTTACATATTTAAGAACACAATATATTTATTGAACAACAAAAATTACGTGCAATAACTTTTGTCACAAATTGTATTACTCTTTGATTATTTTCAACTATGGTAGAAGTGTATAAGAAGATTATCTTCCCCATTGGTTTTGAAACTAACATATTTTTTGTAACTGTGGAATCTAAAAACAAAGTAAATGCATCTGTTTTCCACGAAAATATACTTACAAAACTATGTCGATTTACAAGATCTGTCGAGACTTCGCACAGTAAGAACGCATTGAGGTTAAGTTTTCACACGTTACTTACAGAACTGTATAAAGTTACATCTGCACACTACATCCATTCGACTAATTGCACGTACGCTAATAATATGCGAATAATCGTTAATTACTTTTACACGGTGGTTTGGAAATATCAAAACTGAAAAGAAAATTTATTTCCTCCATGGAAGATGAGTGTGGGCTTAGAACACAATCTTTAATTTTTTATTTAACAAACATGGTCGATATAGCTATTCAAAAGAAAAATAGATATCAGATCTAAATTTTTTAATTAGTCGAATGTTTTTTGCTGTACCTGTGAATTTTAGCAGAGTGCTAGATTACTAAGACAATATTGGGTATATTTTTAAATAATTGCGTGTAAAAGTACATAAGAAATTATTCGAAACTCCGTTGTGACAATGTTTCAGTTCAGCATGTGTTATATTAAACAGTAAATTTCTCTTAAAATTCTACGTTCTTACTAACATTTTTTGGCCGCTAGTTTTCTTCTTCTTTCTGAGGTATTTTGGGTTACCCAACGCCACGGATTCATTATACAGGGTGTGTTGAAACATGTGAAGCATTTTTTAAAGATCGATTCGACACACGAAAAGAAGAAAAAAAAATGGTAAACATAGGACCGCAAACCAAGCCCTTTCAAGAGCACTACCGTTTTTGTTAAAATCTAAGGAACTTTTTGAAAACCTGTATCCTCGAAACGTTCTATTATAAAGGACTGAAGTTCAAAGATTTTTGTTGAGAAAAAACATAAATTAAGAAGTGGTAATTGGCTATTTCTTGAAAACAAATAATTCGTTCTTACTTAGACTACGTGTTATTCATGGATGAGGTATAACGGCGAAAAGGATAGTTTTAATAAATGTTTTTAATTAATTTTTCAAATTTTCCTTTCATTGAATAAGTAAAATAACGTATAAAAAATATATCTTTAAAAAACGCTATACGTCCCACTATTTTATTGTTCTTGACGTTAGTTGTTACTACTTAAATAATTTTGTACCCTTCGAGTGATACCACATAAATATCGATTACGTATAACGCATATACTGTTTCGAAAATAGAAATATCAAGAAGTTTTTCAAATGGTAGGATACTTACAAAATGTTGGTTAAAAAGTACTCACCGAATTTCGTATTTCATTATGTTCGGTAAAAGAAATAAATACATAAAACGTGTGTACGTTATTGGCTCTATAGACCAATATGTTTATATTTCTAAGCAGGTTTGCCTTTATTGTGTGAAAAAGCATGAAAAAATCAAATGTTGCTGGCGTTGATAAAAAATACCCCAAGGCTAATCTGAAATTCAAAAGGAGCACACCATTCTAATGCCTTGATATCTCTTAGTTTTTATAATTATATGATAGTATTTACGCACTGTAAAAAACCTGCCCACGATTCTACAAAGTATAATAATTCTGCAAAATTTACAATCTAGTAAAACAAATTAAATTTCTGAACAATCGTAAAATTCAGTTCTATTGGTAGTATATTCTTAACGAAACTTTTAACTTTTCTCTACAAAATGTTTTCGGAGATACGATTTAGAAGAAAAGACTTCCTAAAACATTCATTTTTCAAATCACAAAAAACAGCATTCTAATTCTTTTACAAAAATCAGCTCTTATCTTCTGCTGTGTCGTAGGACGTAGAACGTACCCTGCTTTCTCTCGCTTGGTTTTTCTCATATTTTCACCCTCAGCTCCCATCCATTAATGATACGCATCTACAGATGTAGAAAAAAACTGGTCGTCTTTAAGGCCAGTTGACACGCAAGTCACGTGACGTTCGCATTCCACGATAACTTGTAATGAAATTCCTGCGCTTTGAGACTTTTGTGCCTTGAGAACAGGGTGCATACATTTTTACACATCGATAATTCTGCGACTTGAACCTACCTCAACATTTCTACACTCCAAACGCAAACTGACATTTTATATTGAAACTTGGAGACGTGAAATTACAGTGGCAATCCAGCTGACTATTTTTCCTGAATATTCAGTCATCTGACTAACTAATTAATTGAAATGTAATGTAAATATTTTTAGAAATAATATGCTGACGACTGGTGATGTATAAACACAGAAGAACAAGCAATAATGAAAAACTGATTTGTTTAAAAATAAAAAGCGGTTTATATTTTAAAGAGAAAGTGCATAGAGTCTACGGTTGTAGTTGAATAAAACTGCCGTGTTTTTATAAAATATGAATATAATTACCATAACTTAATGATCGTATACCGTTGGTTAAAATTGAATTAAAATGAGAAACTAATTGATACTTATATTTTATAAGACACAACAAAATGTTCCTACAGATGTAAATAATGTTTTAATGTACCTTTCAAATTTCATTCTATCCAAAACAGTAACATTCCACGAAATTTAAATTTATTATCCTGCAAATAATCCAAAGTGCATTGTTCTGTATCCTCACATACATATCTCTACATATACATATAATATCCATATTAAATTACAAAGAAATCTTTTAAAAACATGGATGTTCGACCGTTCGTAGCTAGTTCTAAATATTTTACAAAATTGCACTTTTTGCAACTAGGTCTTCAATTTTTTTCGTTTTCGGTGAAACAGAAAATATGTTCGCGAAAATGTAACGCGTTTCCTTTTCTCCTGTGCAATACAGATTATCTCCGTTTTTTCTTTTCCGTTGCGTTAGAGTCCACTGACATTTTATCGCTTATAATACACTCTCACAAAATGTTTATCCCTATCCGTTTCGTTAAGAAGGGATTGTAGAGGATTAGTCGCTAATGCATTTTTTCACACCTTTATCTACCTTTCTTTCCTAGGAATCTAAGGGCTTTTATGTTGAAGTCTAGAAAAGATCCGTATTTTTTTGACACTCGTTTTTTTCGGCATTTCCATGTGTAACAAACTTTTTTCGTGAAATACATTTACATATATTTGCTCCAATACTCAAATTTCTTATCTCCTTTGAATAATTGCTTTTATTATATTACAATCATATATGTACGGTGTCCCATATTCTACAGATGGTAGTAAAATAACAGTCTTACGTGGTTGTTGGACAAGAATGTTTTGATAAATTGTAACAAAAGTGCGAATGATGTAAGAAAACATTATCTCATCCAATTTTGCATTCAAAATGTCCTTCCTCCATGTTACGAAATTACGTGGCCGTTTTGCTTCGTATATTACATCTTATTTTTTTGTTATAACATTTTAACGAAGCATTTATCAACAATATTTGTATAATATATGTTTGTTTTTCCCATGTATACGTATAATAGGCAAAATAGTAGTCTCTATATGAAACGGTTTTTACATATTGTGAATTAAAAAACAGTAAATATTCTTCAAGATTTATTATGGGGATATTATTATATTTCACAGCGTATGTATAACGATAAGCACAGGTTCCTTTCTATTTGAAAACATTGTATGTGATGCATTTTTATAAGAAACTACAATTGAAGGCCTCAAGGGATCCCAATTAATCAACTCTTTACAGTGTGTTATGGAAGTAAAATTGAAAATTTTAAGTGTAAAATAATTGTAGCTTTTAATTCTACAATTATAGAAAAATGTGTAAGAACGACATAATACAACAATATAAGAATACAACAAATTAAGTTCTGCACAAAACGAAATACGTCTTTTAACAGATTATTTATTCAGCAGAACCAATGATTGTTTACCGTCATGAATTGAGTGGTATTGATTTATTTTGCACAATGTGTTTAATCAGAAAATGCTTAACCGATTAAACGCTCTTTCAACGATTTATGCAGGGTATACTTTACTTGTAATCTCGCAAAAAATAAAATTTCTACCTTACATTAATTTTAACAATATTCAAACAGAAAATAGAACGAAAGTGTGCTACAAATCGAATCATTATCGATTAATGATCATTTCCTAATTAGTAATGCAAAATTAAATAAATTTACAACCATTGTTGCTTTTTGTCACCTACCTAACAAATTCCAGAGAATTTACACATATTTCTTTTTGTACTATTCTTTAGTTCTTAAGAATTATCGAATTTCAATTTAACAAGGATTGTGCAAAAGTAATATTCTGTAAAAAAAGTAGAGTGTAAATGAAGGGCAAATATACTGATACGTTTACGTTAAGTACAAGTAACCGATTTCATTTTGAACTATAGAATTTCCATATTTTGTCGTTTCAACAGCTTTGCGCATTACGCATTCTACGCTTTGGAAATTGTGGACCTCTAACGCTTCTGCACCTTAAATCATCGCCATTTGAAAGTTTTTTTTTAATCGTTCCTCAAGGTTCAACACATTTGCACGCCAAAGGCGCACTGTCGTAAATCAATAGAGATAACCAAAGTACCATAAAATTCTTTTAAAGCTAAAGTGTCGCAAATCTTCATCCCCTTCAAATGAAACATATTTTGAATTATAAACTGTAACATTAAAAAAATACTGAATATTTTCTGCAGTAATCACAACCTGTGATCTTACAATAAATTACAGTGACAAAAGTCTTGATAAAAATCGTTGACCTCATCGTGAAAAATGAAAATCATAGCTTACTGCAGTTTACCTACGTAGAGTATATGTATAGAAGTAAATTCCAACCACGCTATAAGTAAATGTAATATTATTCCATTATCCGCTTTATAACGTTGATTTGCTGGTTGCATAATTGCATTTTTTTCTTTGTTTCAGGCCGCCGCAATGTGGCCTGGAGTATTGCAGTTACTGGTAATACTAACAGCCCTGCTACATCCATCAAGGTATGCTCCTATACACGCAACTATTGATTTTAAAAATAATTTCGGGTTGTCGTTGAATCTAGACCGCGATATCTAATCGAAAATTATAATGTTCAGTAATTCGAATGAACATCGCATGTCTACTTGCATTGCCGACGATCGAACGAAATAAATATTTTGTTACGCTTAAAAGAGATAACGAAAGGAATTTAATATATTCATTATTAATTGAGTTTAATATAATATTTGTAAATATTATCTTTCTAATCACTTTAAATAGTATCGATGAATTATCAATATTCAATGTTCATATAGGAAAATATATAAACTGTTTAAAGAATTAAGTGACGTCTTTGCTCAGTGTCCCATTTTTAATATGTCGCTTAAATCGTTCGCCCGTAATTATAAATATTTTCTAGACATTTCCATATCATAACCGCTCGATAGGCTTCTGCTTTTGAAATTCGCAAAGTTTGCTTCCACTCGTTGTCCGATCTTGGAGAAGTGTTTCATTCCGAATGAATGATACATGAGATATAAACAGAAATATATGTCAATAAATAAATGACATATAAATAATTGAAGACATATCATAAACGACTGAAAATACCGTTTCTATTGAATTATTGTTTTATATTTATACATAATATTATGAATAATTTGGAATAATGGGAAAAGAAATATAAAACCACTAGAAAGAAGAGTGACCATGTTCAGATTTATCTAATAAAATCTTTTTATTAAGTTCAGAAAATAAATCTAATTTCAGTAAGCAAGTTTTCTTCAGCCTCTGCTTTTTGACACTTTAGGCGTGTTTTATATCGAATTTTAGTAGTGTATCTTTTTAACTGTTGTGAGATGATATTTTAATCGGTTACATCAGTTGTTTAGTTGCAATACCGTGCACGTCTTAACGCAAATTATTTTTTTACGCTTTTCTAATGTATATTTTGTCTTTTAATGCTTCAAAAAATATATAAAATTGTCAAATTCATTGTATATGTTGTTCATTAAATATAGCACACAATCGGTTTTGTTGAAAAATGCGAAGGCATTAAAAAAATGTATGTTATATGTATATCAACTTCATAAAACAAATTTAAGTAATTACAACATTTTTCACCATCTGTTCATGTTATGGGAACACTTTTGATCATCTGGCACATTTAATATGCCAAAAAATCAAGCTTATCATGATCTGTCAACAGAAGTATAAAGTTATCAACATTTGTTGTGAATTTTATTCTTGTAACACGTCGAGTTATGTAATGTAATATGCATTACTAAATACTGATATTTAGACAATATTTAATAATCCAATGTAAACATCCATATTAAACTAATGACTTTAATCATTTTTGTTCAATATGTTTCTACTAGTACTTTATTATTATTATGAGAAAAAGTTTCTTCTTATTTTAGTTTCATTCTTTCTCTTCACCTTTGCAGTTACATTCCTTGCGTGGGAACTTGTAATAACATTTCAAAAGCCTAAGTTCTGTACGGGAAACACTCTGGGTTATGGCCGCAAAGGTTAAAATTGTTGAAATGCACAGCATAATAAAATACACGACGGGAAAGAAAATAAAATCATGCGAAGAATAAAAGTCGGGAAAACAATTTTCCCCCCACATTGCAGTTGCAAAACGATTTTACATATGTATACACATACATATACAATATATATGTGTGAATATGTGTATATCTGTGAAAACTTGTATACATTCATGTATACTCAAAGTTCTGTTGTACACTTTTCAGAATGCACCGATCGAGTGTTTCCAGATCAGACAGTTCGCTTTTCAACGAGTTTCAGTACTTTTTGAAATTCGTCAAATAGTTGAAGTTAAATTTAGCAAAGGGTACTATTCTAAAGGTAGTATTTAAAAATTCTCTATGCCATTCTATTCAGTTAAACCGTGGAGGAGTTAGTAATTTCCGACACACAAATATTTCGTGACTTTTGCAAGAAATTGCGCGTTCGAAAACCTGTGTCACCTTCGCCGTGGAAAAGTTTATAATTTCGCTGTAAAAGATACTCTGGAGTTGTAGAATTACCGGATTTCTTTAGAGATGTAAAAGATTTCATCGCGACTGCGGTAAAATATAGTATAATTAATTCACATTTATAATGCCATTTTGGGAGTGCAGAAAAATAGAGAAAATTCTTGTCCGAAAATGTTATTAATGAAAGATGATATGTTATTATAAATGGAAAAGACACTACTAATCTGTGCAATTAATTTTAAGCCAGTCTGTACATAACATTTGCAATAAACGCTTATATTTCTGCTACTCTAAGTAAGTAGTAGATTTTGCAAATAAATTATTAATTCATTAGAATCATTATTAAAGTATTTTGATTATTAAAAGAAATTTAGAAACGTGGATAGAAATTTCGACAATGAAAATACTTTATGATAAATTAATTGTGATGCTAATCTGCGTAATTTGTTTAAACGAATCATTAGAAAATCAGTTGATCAGTTCATATAAAATTTAATTAGTAATACAGAATTAGAGAAATGTACAACATATCTTCTTTTGTACTTGTTCTTAATTCTTAAGAATTATCAAATATTGATTCAATAAGGATAAATCCAGAATCCACACATTTTCATCCAGAACGTATCTAATATAATAATGGCAATAATAACTCATATTTTATTATTTGTTTATTGCTTCTCAATAATATGCTGTACCTGTTGCGTATTTAGCATTTTTTAAGACATGTCCCAGACATGGGAAGTCCGATGTAACATAAATTAATATATTTATTTATTAAGTTTATGACAGAATAATTCCAATGCGTAGAGATTTTCAAATACCTTTCCCAGATAGATATTTCACAAGCACAGATTTCCGAATACTTGTATTCTCAAGGACAGAAATTTCACTGCGTCACGGAATGACAGGAGTCGCGTGCTTTGCGCGTTGTAATTTCTCCTCAAAGTGCCACCAAGTAGATTTATTGACACATCCGAAGAAGGGGACACTCATGTTATCTTTCTCCTCGTATTACCCGACCCCGCGAAAATTTAATGGAAAGGAAAACAGTATTTGGAGAAACGTTTTAACCCTCCGACATCCCCTTTCTTGCGTCACCCTCTATCTTTTAAGAGTTTTTTTTTCATAGAGAGAGTTAATTTCTGTTTACTCAAAGGGGCATTTACCAAAATACTTGTTTTTCGTATCATTCTTGTAGGACATTTGTAAATATTGTTGAGTACTACAGGCACCTAGAATTATTTTGTAATGGGTAATGTTTAACACGGAAAATGATATACCTATACATGTATGGTATATACATACATCAGTATAACACATGTATAACAATTTTCATAAAATTTGTTAATTCTTAGGAAATACGTAATTTCTTAAAGTGCAGACATTTTGCCACTTTCGCACTTCCAAAGGATTCCTGGTTTTTATCCTAAAACTAATACATACTGGAATCCGTATAGATTCTTATAATTATCTTGAAACCTTAGCGATAAAACTAAAATTTGTCTTTCAACTTCTACAAATAAATAAATGAACTCTATTAACAAGAGAACATACAGCATATCTATCTTAAGCGGGTTCTTCATATTTTTATGCAAATAAAAGTTTATTTTTAAAATTTGTATTACACACAATGTAATACAATTTTCATAGAACCCGCTACTTTTGAAGCAAATTACGCGATTAAATGATTTTCTACTTCGGACATATTTTGAAATTATTAAAGTCGCAGAACGTGTTAGAAAAGCGCATGATAATTCAAAGTGATGATTTCTGACGAATATGGAGGGTGTCCTGAACACTCCGAGATCAACCCCTGACTTTTTTCACGGAGTCATTCTTGCTATGAAAAAACGTGCATTGCCGTAATGAAAAATGATCCACGTTCCGTTCACCATTCTCGAATATTTATCTTTTATTCTCGCTTAATCGTTGACAATAAATCTCGATCTGTGGTTACTGTTAGGCCTGCTATCAATAATTTAAAATGAATGATTCTGCGTATATCCGACAAATTGCAACGAATGACCTTTCACAACGTTGGAAGTGAAAAATGACGTATTTCGATTTGAAAACAACCGCTTTCTATGAAAAGGGTGTTCAAGACTTGCAGAATCATTGGGGAACGATGATAAATAGTGATAGAAATCATATTTTATAATATTAGGCAATAAAAATGCAAACAGATGTATACTTTTATTAATATAAAAATTTGAAGATTCGACTGCAGATGTTCACATGTTATATAAATGTTTATGTAACTTATTTTATAACGGTAACTAATGGTTATCCAATTACAGTAATGTAAAATGGGTACCAGTAGTTCACCACTAATTAATTACAACCGAATATTACATCTATTGGACTTTTTGCATCCATTACTCGGTCGAACGAAATGTCATAATATTACTTGAAAATTTCATCCAAAAATTTGATCAAACTTCGAAGTCATTTAATTCATTGTTGCGTAAAATGTACAACATTCTCATCAATTTTCACTCATTGTCAGATAGAAACTTTGACCTGTACCTATAAGCATAGGAGAGAATGGCATATGTATGTATTGTAGTACATATATACTTCGCTGTTTTTTGTTTTTGCTGATTTTGAAAGTCTGCAGTGTGACATTTTTTCGTCCCGTTTTTTTCGTGTTTAAAACTTACCACATCCAATTGGCTTTTTATTTATAATAAGTATTATATTGATCAATATAATCGCTTGATTTTGTGGCATATTATGAAATTACTTAAATTTTTTTGACTTCTTTATCACCACATATTATTGTTAACAGAACTAACACGTGCCTTGCAATCAACTTTTTTATACATTAGACGCTTGGAAATAATTGAGCTCTTACACGCTTCATTCTTATAATTTTCTTTTGATTGTTATCATTATCAATGCCTTATCTGGCAAGCAGTAAACTGAATGCAGATGTTGCTGAAATGAAGCTGAATTCACCTGGATTTTCTGTTAATTGGTAAATTACTTAGAATTAAAAGCACGTGAAAGTTTAAAATCTAATTTTCTCATTATAAACACCGGCGTATAAAATCTGAAATGTTTTATGCGTAGCCCAATCTTTGTAACAAACAACGTGTTATCGAATGACCCCCTGTTTAGAATTACTTACTTGTTTTGACCATTCTGGCGTTAGTTGGGGAACCCTTAGAATCTAAGGCTTAGACCTCAGGAGTCACTGACCAAAAGGCACTTCTCCAGAACTTCCCTACTGCCAATTACATTACATAGTTCAGTCTATGCAGAAAGCTCAGAGAGAGAGAGAGAGAGAGAGAGAGAGAGAGAGAGAATTTTGTAAAGGCAAATTCAAGTCTCGTTGTGTGAGGCAGAGTTTGGACTTAAATTATAATATCTTTCGAAAGCGAGTTCGTGCAAATCATTAGAAAATAAATTGTCAGCTTCATTTTCTAATCCGAATCGTTTCGCACATGGAATACAAGAGTTTATCAGTGGTTTAGTACTAACTTTCCACTCTCTAATACAACCTCCTCGCAGATATCTGATCTGATGCGTTCTTGTTCATCCACTTTTATTTACACATTAACATTCGTCCTTAAGCTTTCACTTTATACATATATACATTCACGTATTCCAATTATCTTGCCACATGCATTTGCTGAATTCATTCTTCCGATACATTGTAATAAAACTTTCACTCGATCCAATTATTCGTCTTCGACACATACATTGTCGCACAACCGTTCGCACTAAAATATCAATTCCACAATTTTAAAGTGTGATCTTTCCTGATTATATTAAAAATATAATCGTTCCATGACGACCTACTACCTTGGAGGTACATTTTTTTCCACAAGAGTACTTCGCGAATGTAAACTTCTTGTTTGTTTTTCTTTAAATTGTTACGCATTCTATTGATCCTAAAAAAAGGATCCTCGGTGTCTAGTTAGACCCTCTATAGACGTGTAGTGTTCTTCCGAAAAATGTATCTGTTTATTTAAAACTAAAAAAAAACTAAAAAATTGTCTATTCCTAAACTTTGAATATGCCACACCCTGAAGTTGCAATGCGCAAATTGTTCTTACGTCCTGATATATTCGCATCTGAAAATTGCCCTTTTGTAAAATTTTTACGCCCTGAAGTGTTCCGTTGTATAATCTCTTCGCATCAAAACATCAATGTTCTGAAATTTCGTCAGATTGCATTTTCTAGACGAATTTACTGCCGAATTTCCCAATCGGAAAAGCTTTTTTGTTCGACTTTAAAGTAATTACAGTGAATTTCGAATCCTAATTCTAATAATGAATATTACGAGTGTTATCAGATGATCCAACTTCGTTACAGACCGTGAGGCTACAGGTTTATTTCAAGCGATGGATCAACTTGCTTTACCAGTGTCGGCACACAGACTCTGCTGCGTTTCTGTCAAAGAGATTCCATTACAACTGTCTTGGTCCCAGGAGTTTTGCTTTCCTCTTTGACAAGTCAAGATCTCTGACGAGGTTGTTTAATTCATTCTGTGTGATCTTGTACGGTTTGCCAGAACTTGCATTAGAATTCTGGTCCCCAGAGCTAAATCCTCGTAAATCGAATTATTGGTTAGAAAGACATTTTTATTGTTTTTCTATACTGTCTGGTTAGGTTAAGTTAGTATCCTAAATGTTAGTTTAAGGTAGGTGAGGTTAGGTTAATAAACTAAATGTTAGGTTAAGTTAAATAAGCCCAGGATGAATAATTTAAAAAATGAGCAGACAAATGTTGTATATTTTAATTATAATTGAAATTCAGTTATTTTAGGAAGGTTATTATTTTTTCCGAGCCGATGTTTAAGTAAAACGTATATTTGTTATACTTGAACGCAAATAAAAGTCAATTGGTTATACGCAATTTTTGAGAAAAAAAATTTTAGACGGTTAATGAAATATATTTTTTATTGCAATGCGTGTAGATAATGTGGAAAACTGTAAAATCGAATGCTGGATTTTAATCTTTTTAATTCTAATAAATACAATTTCTGTTAAACAAAATTCCTGTCAACGTAAGAAATGTTGAACATCCAATAGGAAAATTCACACCCAAAAACGTATTTTTGGCCCAAATTGCTTATTTGTCAAACGTTTGAAAATTTATAACAAGTCGATGGATTAATAAAATTACATGAAATTTGGAAAATGTGTATGTACATACACACTGGACGAGCTGTACAAGACGTTCGTTTCAGACTTTCGTTTCAAAACGGCGTAAAAAGTTGAACTCTTGGAAAATTTGGTTGTTTTTTCGGAAATTCAAAATATTTAAAAATGCGCTATCTCTCGTCACAAAAGAATGTGTTCCAACTATTATTCAAACAAATTTCATGGTGACTGGTGCAGTATGTAACAAGACATAGCGAAATTTAAAGGGCACTTAATGCAAAAGAAGAATAATAATATTAATTTAAACAACTGGTTATAGGTCATAGTTTGATACCCTATGTTTTTAAAATATACGGATAAAAAATGAAATGAAAAGATGGTCGCTGGATGACACGGACCAGTGGATAATCGAGATTCCACTGTAATTGAATTGTTGTTTTAACAATATGAAGGATCCTCTTCACATTGTATAATGCAAGTGCATTTATTAATTTGAAGTGCATCACAGCCGTCAATTTGAGGTTGCAGGCTGTCGAAGAATTTTCAACGCAAGGAAATGTGCATAGAACACTAATATCCAAACGCTGAGATGTTCGATCAAATTAAAAATTTTCAAATAGAAATATTGTTGCGAAGATAGTTTTGCATAGAAAACATTAAAAATGTATAAATACTATAGGAAAAAAATTCAAAATTAGAGCAAATTCAAATTCTAAACATATCAGGTGGCTGATATCTTGGAGCATAGAACTTTCAAAGCATCTCAGTTGTATTAGTGTATAATTATCAAACTCTAATAGTTTGTTTTAAATATGTATATCTCGTAAAATATTTAGATTAAATACAATAACCTTCGCTCTGGAGTATGAAGATTAAAAATGTGAGTAAATCACTCCAAAAAAATTTCTTTTGAATTAGCCAAAACGTAATCTTCAAATATAACTCTAAAATAAGCAACAATATTTAAATTACGCTAAATAAAATCTTACTTAACTACGCCATTAAAACTACTAACAAGGATTTCTTATAATCACAATCGCTGATGTGCTGATATAAATATATATACATTTGCAAAATGTACAATATTCTACGTATACTTCAAAAACTTTTACACACTAAATACATCTATTAATCTTAATAATATATTTTAATTGTGATTTATTTTAGCACAATAATAAAACAAATTTTTCCTGAATCTGTCGACACTGCGATCGCAGCGCTGTCTGCCGGATCCAATGCAAAAGATTCCAAGATCAACAACAATTTATAAATAAAAAATTAATTAAACAAACATTTTCCAGTGGACTGAATTGTGAATCTAAACCGTTCTCGAATCCACTGGAACACACATAAAAAATTTCATCAAAATCGGTTCAGCCGTTTAGGAGGAGTTCAGTCACATACACACGGACAGAAGAATTATACAGGGTGTAACAAAAATTCTGGGACACTTTTTCAGTATAGATAGTATGCACCAAAAGATGAAAAAAAAGTCTATAAAGTTTTGTCTAAAAACCACCCCCTATCGAGATACAACCCCTTTTGTAAAAAGTTTTTAAAAAATCATATCTCCGAAATGGTACGTCGTAGAGGACCGATTTTGATTGCAATATAACCGGGAGAGACTAAAGTTTACGAAAAAAATATCACTATCTACGCAAAGGAAGATTTAGTGTTTGTCCTTAATTTTTCTCAAGTTGTTACAAATCTGCTACGATATAGGTAATCGACGTTGTTTGGATTAAACAAGAATAAATGCTACTTAACAGTAATAATCGCAGCAATTATATTTTTTTCTATTATCTTTAATCTTCTCCGGTTATATTGCAATCAAGACGGGTCTTCTACAACGTACCATTTTGGAGATATGATATTTTAAAAATTTTTTACAAAAGGGATTGTATCTCCATAGGGGTGGTTTTTAAACAAAACTTTATAGACTTTTTTTTCATCTGTTGGTGCGTACTATCGATACTGAAAAGGTGTCCCAGAATTTTTGTTACACCCTGTATATATTAAGATATTAATAAATAATAGAAACATACTGAAGAGCATACTTTATCGGAAAATAAATTGAGAAACCGAACGGATAGTACATGGCAAAGAAATCATGGAATATTATATCATAATTAAAATTGATATTTGACTGATTGTATCGAGCGGGATTGACAAAAGAAAATACATTTAGTGAAACTCATGTAAGTTAGGTTTTTTGCCCAAGTTTTCACCCGTGTATAAAAGTCTTTGTGACACCGCGAACAGTTATGGGTTAAGGCAAGTTTTGAGACACTGTCATGTATAGGACAACCACCCTTGTCGTAGAATGCATTATTTACGGCCCAGTTTTGCGATCCACATTTGGCTGTAGGCGAGGACCCAACTCCTATGCTTCATCAAATCAAACGTGTATTAGTATATTGAAACACTTGTTATCAAGCAATTGTATTCCACCGTGATAGATTTGACTTCACATTTCTAACATTCCGGTATTACCGTTGGATTCCCAATCTGTCTCTGATAAACAGATGACTAATTATTTTCAAACTTGTGACTAGTTAGGACTAGTCATCCTGTTTTCCAAGCTATGACTCAATAACCCTGAAAATGCTATATACCGAAGTCCGTTATCCACGTCTCTCACCACTTCCGGGTATATCCCCAATTAGTATGGAATTGATCGTAAAATTGTATATGCAAATAAAAAATATCATTCTGGTTGAGGATATCCCAGCCCAGGGTGTCTCCAGGACCCTCAACCAGGTGATATCTGAGATAATTCGAATGTAAAGATGTAACATTTTCAATGTCCAACCTTAATCCGTGGCCGAGTTATTAAAGAAAAACAGCAACCAATCGGAGAGCTTCGTTGTACCCGGCAGCACAACAGTTAACTACTGGTACAGTACCCAACTGATAGAGAACTTGTACCCGGCAACACAACAGTTCCTACTGGTACAGTACCCTACTGAATGACTGGGACACGGTTTGATAAAAATAATAAGAACAAGCATTAAGTGATAGATTTTTTAATGCAGTTTTGAAATATACATACTTTAATTAGGTTCGAAAAATAATGTCTTCGAAAAAAAGTTTTCGAGCTATGAATTTTTTTTGCACCGCGGTGTCGGTATTTGGCGTGCGACTTGGCCCATATCTCGTCGCAGATGGCTGCCGCTAGTCAAACCAAACCGTTGATCAATGATCTAGATTTGGGCTTCAATATCTTCGAAAGTGTACCCTTCAATTTTTTGGCGATTTTTTATAGCAATGCTACAATGTCCTCTAAATATAACTTCCAACGGCATGTTGCAGCAATGAATACCTTTCAAGTTAAGAATTTTTATTTACCGCGGCGTTCGGTTTCTCACCCGCGATTCCGTGGCCTAACTCCAAAGGGGGGCAAATCACAGACTTTGTCGGAACAAATCGAAGCCGCACCGTTTCCGTAAGCTCGAGGAGTGACACATAATCTTGACGTAACAGCGGCTTGTCATTAATTTTACGAACTTCCAGATTATCGAAAACAAATTAAAGTTACAAAACATGCATTGACAAAAGTCCGATCGGCTAATCAATAGACAAGAAAAATTTCACAAATTTTCATACAATACAGATAAAACTGTTCAAACAGTATTTCTAGGTGGTTTAGAAGCAAAGTACGAGTATTTATTGTACGAGTATACATCCTACGTGTATTTTTATGTAATCGACTAAATTACTTTTTACTTTTTGTAAATGCCAAAAGCCACATTTTTAAGAGGGTTAAATTATTTACAAATTTGTCTTGTTTTCATTAGAAAATATGCTTAAACATAAATTAACTCAATCGTATCTTAAAATTCTTTATTTCTATAGATGTCAGTATGTACCTTTTATTTATAAATAAAACGAAATACAAAAGTATACTTCACAGACTTCCGATATCATAGTTTGCTTGATTTCTATTTCTATTTATAATGCAAGTGGTTAAGTGGTACTTCCAATGTGTTCTGTCGTGAGTCTTTATTTAACATTTTGATGAACAAAATCTCCTTTTATTAACAAAATGTTAACGAGTCGTGTTCTCTTCCCTCATTCTTGCAATTAGAGTATGCGCTTTCGACAGGCCGGTTGACTATAGAGAATAGAAATGTGAGTGTGTAGGTATATGTAAATGGATGATCCGTGCGTTATTTTTGTTCTCTGTTCATTAATTAAGTGATTCATGCTAAGACCTATGAACAGGTACTGATTGCACTTTACTGCTTGATAGTCTGGACGAACGAGAAAATATTAACGTGTTTGCAGATGCTAAATCTAGCAGAGTCATAAATTTTTAGTTATATTAGTTATAGTTATATATATTTTTAAATAAATAAATTTTTGAAGATGAACATTTATTTACAAAATTTTATTTTTAATTTTAACTAAAAAGGATCTGATTATTAAAAAATAATTTTATAATATTGCAATAAAAATCGGCCTTCTACGACTTACCATTTTGCAGATATAATTTTTTCAAACTTTTTTGCAAAAGGGGTTGTATCTTGAAAGGGGTGGGCCTTTTTCCAAAACTGTAAAGACTTTTTCCTAATTTTGGTGAGGTCTATCAATTCCCAAAATAGTGCCTACATGTTTTTTTACAGCCTGTATATCACTATTATAATAAATTATACTTATACCGCTACCGATTCACCCTATATTAATTTTCTGCTATCGGATTTCGTGTCGTATTAACGAAAATGCAACATCCGCCATTTATTGTTTGTTGTGTACATTAGCCCTAAAACTTTTCTTCAGCGATCAGTGTGATCTCTTAACTCTTTGAGGCACAGGATTTCAGATGAAAAATAGACCCATGTTGCACAGGAATTTTATCAGGTTTTAAATTAAACAAAATTGGTATATTTTTATTAATAAACGTATAACATAATGTAAAAACGTAACAAAATAACAATAGTTAATTAAATTTGTTGTTATTGGGCGCGGCTCAAATAGTCCCACCGTGCCACATAGGTTTAGGAATGTACTTGTTAAAGCACATATTTTTTCCTAACAAAATAGCACAGGGGCACTTTGCACACAGTACAAGACCAGAGCGTTCGAACTTCCTTTTTTTTGTACTCCAAAGTGCACATCGCTTACGTAAATAAGATGAAACATAAACCTATGCACATGCCGCTACTGCAAGATTTCTAGGTGGCACTAAAAATGTCCCATCATGCCGTGAAATACATAAGAAAGGTGGGACACTTTTAATCCCACAGTGCCCCAAAGAGTTAAAATAAAATGCACCAATATCGGGCGCAATTTCTTATTCCATGCAAACCTGATGAAAATTGACAGAACACAGAAAGAATGAGGTGCTGGTTTCTGATTTCAGATGTATGAAGGGAAAGGTAAACTTTCGGGCGAAGGAGAAAGAAGTATTAGACAACATTTTAGGACCAGGACGGTACGACGCACGTATCCGGCCGAGCGGAGAAAATGGAACAGGTAAATATGAACATTTTTTGTACATCCCGTTTTCTTCCTTCCAGCCTTCCTCACCATACCACAATTATAACGATGTATTGTGAAACTTATATTCTATAACACTTGGAACGACAATCAAAGATAAACGAGGTTTTGGTGCCTTGAGAAATATTTTTCTCATGTTTTAATAACGATCTTGATTATTTTATCAACTAGGATGCGTACGTTTTCGCGCCACAGGTGTCTCAAAGTAGAAAGAAATTGTACAATTGACTTCTCAAAACCGCGTTAAAGAGTTTTTTTAAATTATTCGAACCGCGTGCACGAGAAAGCATATAATAATAACTACTGTTATTTAAACGAAATATCGTGAGGCAATACGCATTCGTCTTAGGTAATGAAGAATAATGTGTATTTCAAGTACGAAGTACTCCACGTTGACTCGCGTGTATTATTATAGTAACTAGTTATATCAAAGGGAATCGTTGTTCCTCAGCTACGGAGAAGAAATCCAACTCTTACTGAAAAACACTTCGATATAACGAACATACTTTGATATTAAATAAACTACCTTTATACTACTGTGTGATACAACAGTCACATGTATGTTTGTATGTATACACATATAAGAAAGAACTTTATAGTTTTACTTTCCTACGAGTATGATGAATCCGAATTTTTAATCGAAAATATTATCGGACCTAACAATCAGGAAAACTAAAAAATAAATTTAGTATCTTTGTTACAACAGCCGATTGCAAACCGACTTTTTTTTATTACAAAAGCTAATCGCTTTCTAGCGTTAACCTTTTTTTAATAATCACTCTCGAATAATTCTCATGACAACATTCGAAATGACCGTGTCGGCAATTTCGCGAAATTTGATTCGGCCCTTGACATTTGATCGCCACGATTAAACAGGGCAAGTAATTATCGGTGGTACAAAGTGATTTATCCAAATGTAATGCAACAAAATGTTGCGTAATTTAATACATCAGTTTAAATCGAGATACAATAGAATGAAACGTAACTCAGTCTCGTCATAGTCGATGACACACTTTATCGACGCGCATAATTTAAAAAAAAAGATAATCGCATAATAAAAATGCCAAAGATATAAAAAATATTTATTTCTTAGTTCTCCCGGTAGTAAGGTACTTCGGTGTTTTTATGCAAGTAAAAATGAAAAACTAACACGTTTGCTACTGATTGTACAAACTAAACGCCACGCACTGACTATTATAATAATTATAAACTTAACGAAATAATCATTATATTATGTCATTATCAACTTGTTACGTTACAATGATTATTATATTATTAATTATATTAATTCTTAGCTTGCTATTGAAGAAGTTTGTGCACCATATATTTCATGACAAGTGATTAAAAATCATTTTCTTTTATTTGACAAACGTTCCATTCGTGTAACTAGAATTATTCGAACACTGTACACTTGGTTGGCTGAGTTTTAATATTTCTATTACCGATAATTGTCAATTAAGACACAAACTTTGTCTTACCTGGAAACACAAACTAATTTAATCAAATGAACTATGAAATTTATATCTCTGATGATACGATACTGTTAGATATTAATTTCTAAAATGGAATCGAAAATACATATACGAAGAAAGTTCTATGCACCTACGGACCCCTATTTTGAATAGTGTGATCGAATAACAAATACTTGTATAGGGTGACTTAAACATGTAGAATTTCTTTCACAAGCCAGTATTCCTCACTGAATTTGAAGTATTTCCATTATCGAGTGTTGGTAATGAACATTTTGAAGGCATAAAGTCTTTTTGTAATTCAGAACTAAATAGTGCATTGCAAATCAAATGACAGTTTTTAAATACCCGATATGTAGCCCTTCAGAAAGGTGCTCGTCATAAGTGAAATTTTTTAATCATGCATGAAGAACAATGAAAAATATGTGGGAGAAATAATGCAGACGTGATTAAAAAATTGTAAAACGCTATACGTATACAACTAGTTACAATTATTAATTGCCTATTTGAAAAATCAGCGTTTGACATACATGCGATGTCAAATGTACTTTCAAGGCAATGTAAGTATTTGCTTATACAATGATGAAGTTGGCTGAAAGGGAAATATTGACACCCACGACCTACATCGAGGACAGTTACAAACAAGCTAATTAGTAGTCTTATTTACCTAACTGGCAATGCTGGACAAATTATTTTTGAATTTTATTTTCGACAAATTATTTACTAACTAACATCAAAAACAATACCTTCATTTACGACCCTGGAACCTTCTTTATCCATTCTTATTTACTTTTATGTACATTTTTGCGAAGATTTTATTTTTTATGCACGTAAAATTAAGTTAACAAAAGTAATACTGCCTCTTATGGCTTAAAAAGATTATATTACGTATCCATCTTAATTGTCATTTACATTTTTAAAACAGGTTTCATTCTTCGACCGATCGAGGTACATGTTTTTTACGTGTCCAAAATTTTCATTACGATATATCAAGGTTTTGGAATCTAGAAATATAGAGCACACCTACTCTTAATACTTTCGGTTGACATTTAAAGGGTTTCCAGTTTTATAACAAATGGGCCCATTGCAGAAATACTAAGATATTATAGCTATTTTCTAAGTTCTTTGTAAACAACTGATATAAAGTACATAATTGGTCAAGTTTTCCGTAGATTCACGGCCTTGTTCAAAGTATAAAATTTTCTCCATGTAAATGAAAACGAACACTATTTTTTAATAAAACAGTACATTTTATCTCTAAGTTCCTATTGCAGCCGAGAGTGCTGTAATTTTGATTCGTCCTGTGTGACCTTCCCATGTTCTGACTTTCGATGAAAATTACGCTGTGTGAAAATAATTGCTTTTTAAATATGAACTTCAAAATGTTAGCACAATCATGAAACCCATTTAAATAATTCGGTAAATAAAGGGTTAAAATAACAACTAAGCGTCGAATGCTGTAATTACTACATATTACTAGACAAAATTTGTAGTAATTACTACACATATGGAATACTGCATTACACATTTCTGTAACTTTTCATATTCTATTTCATTCAAAATTTGTAATTTTTTGAAAAAAAAGTAATTTAATACAAATGCAATTTTTAATATTGTAGTTTTGAAATACAGCATGGTGAAAAAACGTTCAAGAGTAGAAATTCCTAGGTTGGGCGACATTTTCGCGCGGGAATTTGAACGGGTCGCAATGCCTCGACGGCGTGAACTTTGCATTTTTTGAAATATCGGTAATTTAATAAGTACAATCTTCAGGACTCTGAACTTTATTTGAGCAACTACCACTGTGAGATCTAAAAACACGACAATGCTTTATTAAATCGGAAGTAATACTATTATAAAGCGAATGTAGCTCATTACCACAGAAAATATCGAGATGGAAAAGAAGGCTAGCATTAAAAGGCCATGTTTAATTAAAAATATTTACACAGGACGTCGAAATTCATTTATCGGTTTGTACGTTTTTGAATGAATATAATACAATGGACCGTTTCAAAAATTAAGTTTTGGTATACAAAAACATAAGAAATTTAATGACAGGCAATCTTTAGGAACCTGTTTTATCAAACAATCGTTCATTTTCAAATTATTCGCAGTCAAAGTTGAATATCAGCTGTATGTACGTGTATATGTAAGTATGTACATATCAAATGTACTTCACACATTTCATTTCATAAATTTGCGCCGTAATTAAACATCTTAGCATACTCGCACATGACAATTTCCTCTTACGTAATTTCGTACTCAATTATGGTAGGGTGACTATATTATTTATCATCGAAACTCGGCCAGTTCTGAGAACGGAAGGAGCGAGGTCAAAAGTAATTACTATTATATGTATAATATTTCGAAATGTTTAATCATGAAACAATACATTGGTTCTATTGTTCTGACGGACGTATAAAACAGTATTTTTATAAAGCAATGTGCATAAATAAAGTAACCAGATTATAGGAAAACGACACGCGGACCAACTGTGCTGGTCACCCTATGTATAAGGCGGTCCTCATTTTCACTAAATTTTAGTATGCGATATTTATAGCCAAGAAAAAATATCATTTAACACGTTGCCTGCCACACGTGTTTACAACAAAATCCCCGTCAGGGGATTCAACAGTATTATTATCTCCTGTCAAATATTTGTCTAAATATGTTCGAAAATCCTTTGGAATGAGTCACGGAAGTAAGAGGGAAAGGGCCCAATAAGAATTCTTGCTGGCATTCGAATACGGGTGACGTGGCCTGATGTGAACTTTTGCTGTCACCCGAATACGGGTGACACGGCAGTCAACATGTTAAATGAATTCTCAAATTTGTTTGATTTATGCCCATTCAAAAATTTTCAAAATATTTTTCAAACTGAAGCACGTTATAGGAACTGATACAATTAGAACATTTTTGAAATTTTCTGGAATAATAGTATTAGTAGTATTTTATTCTAGCATCATTGTATCACCTTAGTTCTGTTAAAATCCAGTCAAAATTTTAGCTATGTGCATTACATAATTTTTAAGGAAATGATACTTAAATATGCACAATATGTCACATGAATAAACCATATGATCACTTTAAGGGCGTCGGATACCAAACGTTTACATGGATTTATGCCATATGCTTCACTGATCATAATTGTCGATTGATTTGTATGATTCAGTTGTCATTTCAACGACAAAAGGCCACACGCGTGCATTTTCGGATTTTTGACTAAAGTTTTTGTTTATTTGGAATATGACATTGAAAAATTACCGTTTTTTAGATACGATTTTTTACACAAAAATATTGTTATTTCAAAAATTCGACAAGATACGCTTGTGTCTTGAATCTTTGTTTTTATAATAAGATCTCATTTGTTAAAATCAATCTAGAATCACAACCTGTAAAACATATGCCGTAAACCGTGTTTTCGGCCGATTTTTGCTATTTTCTTAAAATATATTTTTACTACAACAGCGCCCTTCCAACTTCGTGGCAGGAAACGCGAAGCTCATCTCCACCACTAGGTATGACCTATATGGTTGGGTTAGTGTGTGTCTAGATTGCTAGCAGCGAAAGACTACGTTCACAGCGTGATTTCAAAAACGTAATTTTTCGATGCCATATTCCAAATAAAGAAAAACTTTTTTCAAAGATCCGAAAACATAGTCACATGTCTCGAACTGTTGTCGTTGAAATGAGACCTGAATCATACAAAGCGATCGACAATTACGAGCAGCAAAACGTGTGGCATAAATTCGTGTCAAAAACTTGGGTACCCAACGCTCTTAACCTATTATCCAAGCCCTATTATCCAATTCATGAAAGAATTGTCAGATTTGAGAATCTAGGAAAATGCCTACATTTTCCCAGACTCTTCAGTGACATTTGGAAGTACCACTGAAGAATCTGGATAAGTCCGGGGCTTTCCCAAAAATTGTCTCAAGCGGCAATTCTCCCACGAATTTGTTATTAGTGCTTCTCCTTGATGTTCAGTAGAATTCATATTCTATCAAAGAATAAGTCAGTGTGGTGTATGTGTGACACTTATACATGCATCCTGGAGTTGAACCTACGTCGTCTGGCGCCCAAGGAGGAAGAAAGCTGACACACACTTCAATAGATATTCCATTGATCACAAAAATGCCAATTAAAAGCCTCATAATAAAATATAATAAGTGAAGGCAGCCAAGGTGCGGAGCTAAGACTTTCGCGGCGTACAAATTTCAATACTTACAAACTTGGAAACCTGTATCAATTGGTAATAATTATTACAATCATATTTCAGACCTAATCCGATGGTTCCAGTTTGCGGTAAAACCAAATTAAGAATTAGACTGTACGCCTGTCTTCAAAAACAGCGTGCAAACGCGAAACTTATTTCTGACCCGTTGACTTACAGTGCTTAACGCAAAATTTCAAGTTTCTTGTATTTTAACTCACTGAAAGTGATTACACTGTCTTACTGCGCAAAACGAGAGCAGAAGTGCGCAAAGTGGCGGAGCTTTCCCTCTCACGCCTTGGGTGTTCAGGGCATTTCAAAAATGTCTCCGACGACGTTCATAGATGGAACAAACACCTGAAATTGTTCGAAGGACATCGCTCCCTTGCGCAAAATCCCGCGTTCATCCGTTAGTGAGTTGTTAATGAAAAATGACAGTGAATCAAAGGATCCATTACGTCCTACAAAAACGTCGTTTTTCGTTGATTACTCACTAATGGATCAATGTAGGACATTGCAAAATGTATTGATTTCCTTAACATTATTTCATGCACCCCTCTAACCTCTTCCCAATGGACGAGACATATGTTGTCTCAATCAGGAAAATTTATGACATTACGGTGAACCATGTAAAATCATTGCTGTTGATGATGCGTCGTTATGGGATGGTTCATTCGTCTGTCAAAGATCCTCAGCTTTTCAGAAAGAAAAGTTGTTTCATATGTATTGCCTGGAGGAGAAATATTTTTCGTTGTATCGAAAGTATTAAAATCTCACAGACTTTTTGGGTGACCGTTGTATATGCTGTGGGTTGACGGGTCAGAATTAGATTTGTAGGATGCACTCAAGGTTAACCTTGCTCTAAGGTTTAGAATGTGTTGAAAGCATTTTGGAAAATTCTTGGAAAAGTTTCTACTTATTGTACTCTACATGAAATACAATAATATGTTTAACCCTATAATTACCTTCTAATTAGTAATTACAACTGTTTTGTTATTTTATAAAATGTCAAAAAAGAGTAAATTTTTAAATCACCAAAACAAAAACTTACTTCTCGTTACTCATATTCTCTATGTTCTCTGTATTTATTTTACTTGTCATAATTCGTAAAGTAATTACAGTCGTACCACCTATACTTATTTATTATATCACTCCATTCAGTTTTATTTCGTTTCATACTTGTGCACAACTGATTGGAAATAGAAATATTAATTTCAAATCTGTAGAAGTCATGTTATTAAAATAATATTTGTGATACTTAGGACGAGACCATTTCACGCCATTTTGCAAGAAAACATGGGAAGCAAAAAGTGTAATATAAAAATAATTAACATTATGTTTTTATACGTACGTTGTGGAGGTTAAAATTGACAAACATTTAGAATACAACTGCACAATGTTTTATTCCAGGTAATTTGTTATGTTTATAAAAATGCGTTAAGTTTATAGAAAAATCAACCTCTTTAGTACGTTATTACTTCTTTGTAGTTCTATTTTTGTTCGATATTCTATATTGGAAGAGTAGGATGTTCTATAGCACTAACGATGTAAAACATGATCATTTCAGCGTTTGTTGTGGAACCCAGTGTTTATTGATTATAGATGATGTTCCGTGATTCGTAATAAAACCGTAAAACTATTGTTTCCTCAGGAAAAATAAGTACAAAAATAGAATATAAATTTTTAATTCGCGACTTTGTTTTCAATTAATCTCCTTACGTCAATACAGAATAAGTTGTTTTCACATGGAAGACTCACACTTACGAATACATACACTTTCCAACAATATATGGAGTTATAAATCTGTAAGCTATAAAGTGTTAAAAATATTGCAAAATTATTATAAATAATTTATAATACGTTTTGGACTCCTAATTATTCAAACGCTATATCTAATACTTTCATCTTGTCATTCTCAACACTCAAAAAATGAACTTTGGTTTTAAGCTTTCGTTTAATTCGACTAACTTTCGGACCGAAATTTCTGAAAATCGAAGACCTTTCAGAAATTGTTCTCATTACATTTTCGACTAAATTTTGCACGAGAAATCTTTAGCTTCCTAGTATTGCTGTGAATTACGGAACACACTGTAGCTACTCGATACAATGAAACTGTAGATACATCAACGAACAAAATGTACAAAAGCGTGCAGTTGGTGCTGACTGCGAATGAAGTTGTGATTTTCATTATAGTAGTGTTTTGAATGGCTCATAATGGTATTTGTGTGCAGAACTTGCAGATAAATTTCAGCCAAAAGGACCCCCACACACGCAATAGTTTTGCAAAGTGTTTGGGCAACATTATCATGCGTTTGAACTGTATTGCAAAAAATATGAATAGTGTCATAAAAGTAATCAAAATATCTGAGAAAAAACTAGCAAAACCTATTCGCTTATAACAAATATAATTTCTGCTTTCAAATAACAAAATCGAGTTGAGCAATAAAATATTTGTAAATAGAAATTTAATTTTATTAACAAAATCAATTCCAATATTTTGATCATATTTTAGATCAGAGCTTCCTCGGATAGAACAACTCCATTTCTGTTAGTTAAATATATCGGCGTCTTTCTTCGAAATGTAGGCAAAAAACAAAAGTCTTTGTTATTCTCGAGAAGAGTGTTCCGAGAATGTAATTTAATATCCGTGGACAATAGACGTCCCCATCAGCTTAGGGTGGATCCACATAAGAGCAAAGGCGACCCATATAAACAGTAGCTCTGTCATTGTCCTCTGCATTGCGTGAGAAAAATATGCGTCAATGTGTGTACGGCTTTATACGGCTTGAGGGCACGGGCTTCGAGAATTTTCTAGTAATTTGTGTCGCATTTCAATGGAACGCAGAAATGTCTGTCCCACTATCTTGTTCTGATGGCTCCAAACAACAGAACGATACTCAAAACCTGTCGATTGCGAATTTGAAACGGGACAGTGAACCGATATGCGAATACCTTATTGATGATCGAAAGGGTTTTGGATCGGTGCGAATGGCGATGATTGAACCGTAAAAAGTCATGCCCACAAGTGGCTAAAACCGCAGAGAATAATAGGACAAACTACTGTTTGTGGGAATCACACTTGTGTCACGTCTAAATGCATCTTTAGATATATGTGGATACGTTTGTATTTGCAACACATGTTACGGCACACGAACGCGATACTCAACACGCGCCACACAATTAGATATATGTAGACAGATGGTCGATGTAGCGGAGAGATAAGAGCATACAGGCAGTGCCGTCTAATACGTGGGGCTAAAAAACCACCGCTGTGGCCCTTTTACCGAAGTCGGTGAGATTTTTCCCGTGCGACATGCGTCATTTGTTGGTATATGAAAAGATTAATTTTTGTGTATATTTTATTTTTAAAAAAGTAATATTTTTGTGTTGAATTTTTATTTATATATTTTTGTATATTCGAACAATTTTTGTCCGATATATGGAAACTATACGACATTTAATGTTGCAATATCCAGGAATATGTTTGAAATATCACTAATTAAAACTTTTTCGAATTCTGACAGGCGTACCGCTCGAAGTTCCTAAGCCTTGAAAACCGTGCTCATTGAAGGTTCTGAGTCTCAAAGTTACCAGGGTTTGCAATATTTGCATGTTCAAGTTTCAGACCTTGAAATTTTTACGCGTTGAAATTTATATGCCCGCAGTTGTTAAAGATTCAAATTTTTAGTATTCAAAATTTCGGCACGTAAAGCATCTAAGCTTTGAAATTTCATTGACAAGTTTTGTAATAATTACAGTACTAATTTTTTTCCAAGTTTTTACTTTATAAAGTTACTACACTGCAAAAACTGTGGCCATCAGTTGAGCGGTGATCTGAATTTTCATTAAAGATGGCGACACCGTCTATCTAGCGCCAGGTACCAAACCATCTCGGGCCGACTCTGCATGTCTGACGAAAAATGTAGGAATCGTGTGAGTCTGTGGAGATACTATATTTCTGTTTCATGTTGATACGGTAACGTTTGAATACTGATAAAAATTGTAACGAACCCCATTAAAATATCTAATATTAAGTAACGATTGTTTACTTGGTAAATGGCGTGCAAGTATCAACAGAATCGACATGACATTTCATGCGATATCTACAATACAATGAATTACAGAAATACTTGCTATAACAAGCTACCTCTTTTCTGTGGAGTATAATCCTTTCTGAAAAATTTGGGAGCGTGCAAGATGAAAAATTAAAATTGTTTCAAAGCCTATGAAAAATTGTCGCGTGGAAATGTATGAACACGTAGAAATTCCAAATTTTCTAAACGTAGAAATGTTGACTGTAGGACTTCGAGACTGTGAGATTCTCAAAACAAAACTGAATTTAGAGCTTACCAATACATTCGCTTAATAATTACCAAATTTCAGCAATATCATTTTAAGTGATCAACGATTGAAAGTTGCGACATAACAGTTCATTCGCAAAGGAAATCATCCTATCATTCTTAGTAAATAATTAGTAACTACTTCCAAATTACTTTCACCATGAATAGTCAGTATAAAAACTTCCACATTTACATTTTTCCGAACCTTGATCTTGCCCAACGTTCTTTAATTGGAATTTTGATGCATTTATTATAACCGGTGCGAAGTTAGCGCTTCCGCACGACAGTGCCATCTTTATTACTCTGAAGTTGTTCAGCTTGGAAACTGCGCAATTGAATTGCGCGTGTAGGGGTCCCTTTCCATTTCACGTTTGTGAATAATTTCCAGAAAAGACTATCCCGATTTACGTAATTGTACAGTATAATACAATAGTAGCGTTACGTTATTAGTATATTAAATACACAACGCTGTTTACATAACACATTGCACATCTCTGTAATCATCTTCACACATTTTCTTGCCATTGAGATCAATTCGTCGAGCATTCAATGTTAAAAGTATCTGGCGCATTGTACAATACGTATTCAGCTTTGGCTGTAGGTAGTTACTTTAACAATAGAGGTATTCGGAAGGATAATTAATTTTTTGATGTTCCATAGTTGCCATTTTCCAAACACCGTAATAAAAAATAGTATTTTTGCACTGGCCACCGTTTTGATTTGAGGGAAGCACAAACTTGAACGTCTGTACACTTCGTCCGTATCGAAGTTACGAATATCGACTTTTAAATAATTGAAGTGAACATTTGGAATACCTTGAACGTTTCCATAATACTTTGAAAATGTGAGATTATGTAGACTTAAACATCGCAGCACGGGGTTGAAATTATGAAATTGGTTATTATTCTACAAGTTGAAAATGGTAATTTATTGTACAAGTTGAAAATTGTATTAGTAATGTTTGAAAGACTTGCACCACTTTTGTTTGTGTTTATTTGTTTCATTCACACACAAAGAAAGACTTTAGCAAATCTAGTTCTGTATGGTTCTAAATAAACAATTAATAAATTAAAAATTTTATTCTAATGCACAGTGTGTAATTTAATGTCGTTTTTTCAAATCTATTGAGTTTCAAAGTATAAAGTTTCATACTCTATGTCTTATGCAGAGATATATATGAATATGTACAATACTGTCTATGCGATTGATTAAATATAATACTTCGATCAATTGCTACATTCTTTTCAGTTTTTACGTAACATATATGGAAATAGCAAGAATTATATTCCAACCAAATTTTTCACCCCCAAATAAAATAAGTGCGAAAATTTAGTACAATTGTATTTCTTTTACAACTGCATACAGTACAATTGGAAGACTTTTTGAGTCCAGTGTAGTGTTCCCAGACTTCATAGCGGTACCATAAAGGAGATCGTAATTATAATAGTGTATTACAACTTAGTCCTGAATGAAAGGAGCAGGATTAAATTTTTTACGATATTAACTAAAAAAAAATTTGTTTTTGTACGCGTTTAGGTGAGATTTGAAATACTTCGATTGTTTGAAATACGGAGAGTGTATTATTTTCAATTTCTTTAGGCAGTCATGAAACAAAAATGTGTCTTGCACATTTTGTAAAGATTTCTAATCTGCATTTAATTCAACTGTGTCATTGTAAAGATATGGATTTTCAAATATGCAAATTTTCATCCAAAGATCAAAGTTTAATCAAATTCACGAAATTTCTGATATGCTTGAAATCGCGTTACTGGGTTAATCAGTGAAACTCAATCAACCTTAGTTGATGAATCTTGTCTGGCTTTATAGAACGTGCATATGATACTCTTGTTTTAACATGGCGGACTAAATTGAAGAACCACACGCTCCGCGAGTTTCGTTGTAATATCAAAAATTCAATCAAACTGGTTAAAAAGCAAAGTGTTGAAAAAATGCATTTCCATAGATGCGTTTCGCACAATGTTATAAAGTCAATCAATAATGTCAAGTGTTCGAATATTTTTAATGTACAATTGCAAAGGTTCGAATTTATTATTGTAATTCTTGAAATAAAGTTATTCATATATTCAATATTTATGCAAGCGACTATATGTAACATTGACAATATCAGGCAAATGTTACAGAGAAGCATTGAATATCTCGCCAATGTGGGCCACCAATTCATATTGTTCGATAGATCATCTATCATCCCCTAATGTACCCATGTGAAAGGGTACATATTGTCGATAATTACTATCGTCGCGACGCCCGGAGGTTCATCTTGTCATCGTACGAGAATTTTCACGCTTTTGGATTCATTCGCGGGTCGTTGTGCATTACTCTCACGTGATCACTTTTGTTTCATCGTTGCCAAGTCATCATTTCTGGGATTCGCTGCAAACAGACTGGTGGCCACGCTGAGGTTTAAACTTCATCGCCAGGGACGACACAGCATGCTTTTTCTTTGCAACACATCAAACCTGCTAATTAACTCTACGAAGTAAAAATATTTTAAAACTTCCGCGCCTCAAAATTTCTACGTACTGAAATTTCCACACCTGCGGATTTCATTGTGTCAGATTTCAACAAAATAATTGTAATAATATTAACGATAAACGTGAGGCAAGGATTGGAAATTAATACGCGTACTTTGATGATTATGAATTAGAATTTATTCCTTAGACACTCGTTAATGGAATTAAACCCACATGGGCAACTTTAATAATATATGGTTACGTAATATTGATACTTTCATTTGGCCAGTGTTATACAATGCATTATAAAACATTGGTAAATTACAGTATGTCGGTGACAAAATATTACATTGAAGATTAATTAATAATTTTTAACAAATTCATTTTATTTATAATATAATATTCGCAGTCTATATTTTTTGGTGTCACAAAATGATACACAAATGTTCTATGACGAAACACAATCCGGTTTGAATTAATCCAACAAATTTCTTCGTAATTTAAAATTGGAAAATAATGTTTACGTATGTATTATTTTGAAACTAATAGAAATAATTTATTTTATGTGGATAAAGCTGATTTTAACAACAATTGTAAACTGTTAACATTGGTAGTAAATAGTTCATGTTTGAAGAAATTATAATTTACTATAACTCTCACAGCAATTAATATCGCGAAAAATCAAAAAACACGTAATATACTATTTAAAATATCATAGGTAACACGTTATTTAATTGAAAGTACGAAAAGAAATTTAGTTCTTTTACATAAAATTCGTTCCTATAGTACATTTAAAATTACTTGCCGACCACGAATGAAAGTTCACTAGCAATTTCTAAGCGCTAGAACTTTCAAGCCTAACATGTTTGAAGCGCAAAAATGATGCCACAGGGATTTTTTGTGTACGGAGATTTCGGTGAGTCGAAATTTCTCGTAAAAAGCCGCGAAATTTCTCCGAAAGCAAATTTCGAAATCCCGAAACGTTCGGTGCATGAAAACTTCCACTCGCGCGAACTTTGAAGCGCAAAGAAACTGGAAACGTAAAAATAAGTGGTTCGATGGTCGAGTAATGTTACACGGACTGGACAATTCACTTGTACAGAGTACGATCAATATTTTAATGGCATATCGCATCGCATTTAAATTAATACCGCATTTCATTGTTCTACAGTTTTATTATCATCACAAGGTGAAGCACAACTTTGGCTTCCGGGAAAAAAACGTATGAATATTTGATCAACACGGAGTCACGCGTCATCTATGAATCCCATCTCTTTTGTGGACAGCATAGAACTGGCTATAACAATCTAGCACAGTGCATGCTAGTTTTACTTGTTTACAATAGCAGCAAGGAAAAGCTGTTATTTCGTTGTGCAAAGCTTTGTGGGGCGATTTATCGATAGGAAATATTACAAAGAGATATCATCGTTTAAATGGCTGAATGCAGCAATCATTCCGACAGTTGTCCTATTTTCTCGACTGACATTGTTACGTTATTAATAGGTCACACATTTTTTTGGTGGAACCCGAATTATTTTTAATGAGCTTCGCAAAGGTGGCTTTTCGCTGTTACGTTGTCATTTTCCTGGGAATTATGAATTTTACTGTCAAATGGATAACTTTCAACTTTTGGTTCTTGTTTGCGGGCGTGTAATAAATTCTGTAACTCCGCCGAGTTATAATCACGATTATGTTTATACTTGTACTTAACAACGACAGTAACAAGAACAACCGTATCAAAATTAATTAACTACGTTTTATTTCATAGCAGTAACATCCTCTCAGGTTACTTTATAAACAGTTACAAATTTATCAAGATATTATTTAGACAATCGAAATTTAGTATGTGTTTTGTTTTTCAAACAAATAAATGAAACAAACTTTAACTTAATGGTGTGTAATAATTTTTGCTTGCTATCATATAGAATGATAACAAAAGTATATTCATTCTCTACTTACCAGTCACTCGATTATTATTATTATATGCAAAAATCACTTAAGTTCTGTTACACACTGAGATTTGAATTTGTATATTTAGCAATTAAGGAAACAAATTAAAAAAGCATGATACTCTAAACCTTAATTCGTTTATCGTTATTTTATTTAGCAAAACATTCTACAGACTTTTCTACTACAATTTTTCCACAAAGATAATTAGTGTGACAGATCAAAGACAATCAGAAGAACGACTATAAATGGACAATCGATACGCGATAATTATGACGTCATATTCTTTAAGCAACACAGAAAAACTAATCATTATTCATGTGAACATCGTCACGTACATACAAAGATTTGTATTGTGCATATGTTATGCTCACAAAAATTGATATCTACTATCAAACTGTTTTTCTCTTGCTCTAACGGAGAATCACAGTGAATTACGTCTATCGTATTTAAATAAGCACTATCGACTCGCAATTAGGCTGACTAAGTACACCGGATTACCAGAGACTTTTCTTAATCTAATAGTTACCAATCAGAATAACAGGTAAGACGAAGATTCACAATTCACGTAATCCTAACATTTTGTGTGCACTAACAATTTGTGGAATTTCTTAATCTGTGTTTTTACAATCCCGGAAAGAACAATTGCACCATTGCGTTCCAACAACCGTAGTGATATTCATGATGTACATTTATGTCTCCTAAAGCAAAAAACCTGATTACAGTGTTCCTTTTTTTTAATCGCTGTGTAACGTATGATCTTCCCGGGTAAAGGTGCCGTTATAGCACTTTGCCTTGTAGTGTCCAAAGTTGCTTTTAGAAAATGTGTTTCCGTGGCAGACTCACATTTTGTCCGTGTGTTTTCATTTACAAGCACACCTTCTCACTTGGAGGACAAAACTGTTATGTTAATATGCGAGGTTGCCAATGTTTGTTTGTTTACATGCTCGCAAAAAATATGTAACACCTTATATCAATATTACCAGGAAAAATACAGTTTGTAAAGCGAATGAAATTTTTTGAAGAATTTGTTGTCTATCCGAACGATGTGGAGTTTTGAAAATCTCGCCAAAAGAAAAACCTAGAGTTGCATTGTATCACAATTAACTCAAAATTAATATCGCTACTATGGAAAATTTGCAGAATAATTGCGAACGTGTAGTATTTGTTAAATAAAGTGGGATTCTTCATTTCTATAAAAAAAATCGTGAATTTAAAAAATTTACAATTTTAGCCGCCGAAATACCAAGTGTAAGGACAAGTATTTGAACTAAAAGGCTTCGGAAAAAATGTAAACAGTGCAGGGCACAAAACTATTCTGAAACTCGATTGTAAATCAGGAAAAAACGCGTACGTCAGTCGGTTTTTATTTCAATTTCGAGGACGATAAAAAACAAACATAAAAACGTTAATCATTCTTGTGAACGTACCTCTTTATACTAATTCTATCTATAAAGCATAGAGATATCTGGATCCAAAATGCATTTTGTCGTTTCAACTGAAATACTAGAACCGGAATAGCTAAAGTGATTCAAAGTCCAACCGAAGTGTTCGAATCGGGAAAACCAATAACGTAAAGATTGTAGTTCCCTGTAAAGAGTTAGCAGGGCATTGTCCAAGGCTGTAGGAAACGTCGCGTTACAATGTATTTCGCTAGAATCGTTAGAGGAACGCAACCCGTTCGACAACTTACTCGCAACTATTCCCGTTGTCTTTCCCAAACATCCGAAACAAAACAAATCCTGTCACGGTTAGTCATCGAGAGTGAAACGAAATGCAAGAACTCTCTAAGATAATATCAAAAAGTCCTAGTAGAGATATTGTAAGACACGAAAAAAAAAATCTAACTGACTAAAAGGGGGCTCTATTGTTTTTGCCCTTAGATGGGCCGGCCATTGTCCGGGTAAACCTGTTTGTGCGAAGCATTGCGACAATTAGTGACATCAAGATGGTAAGTATACATAAACCAATCCAAAAGTCTTTAATGCGGTGCAATGCCAGTTCTCTCTTGGCGGGTACTTTTTCCTTATTTTTCTGTTGCTTGCAATGTAAAGTAGGCGCAAGTAGGTTTAGGGTCTCCGTAAGGAGGCTTCAGCACCAACAACAACGGCAACAGCAGCAGCGGCAACAGGCTAGCATCTTGTCCCTTCTCCAATTATACATTTCTGAACCATACCGCAACTATTCCAATCCTTTCGTGATATTGGCCATAGACCTGCCACGTATAGACCCCCCACCCCCCATATAGACTCGTCATTTAGACCCGCCATAGATTATATTTGCCATAGATCATCCACGTTACAGTTAGTAGAACTGTCCACCCCGTATACCCGATCGGCTTAGCCCGTCGGCCTGTTTGATTCCGTCACAGTATCACAATGTTGGATACGCTCCCGTTCTATTCTTCTTTCTATTCACTTCTATTCACACGATCCCCTTTAATTTCGACCAAACTCACACAGAAACTAGCATTCTAGCATAGTTACAGGCATGTGGCATTTCAACTTCCACGTTCACGTATGTATGTATGTATGTACGTACACGAATAGTTCTGTTGCAATACACCAGTACCGACGTCACTGACGGTCCGCGGTGGAAACAAAATGAAAGAAGATGAAGGCAGGCAAACAAAGAGACCTGGGAGAAAAAAAACACACACACACACACACATACACACAGCGAGAGACAAAAAAAGGACTATCGCCGTTTCGTAATCCACCTCGTCGATCAACTCTCTGTCTGATCTGATGAACTTTTATTTTTTTGTAGTTGACAGTCTCTGCATTAGAAACGTTAGTGTATGATTGTACAGGGCGATACACATACGTCGCCCTCCGGCTTTCGGAATGATATTCCACGCTGACTTTTCAGCGAGAACGTGTTGCAAGAAATTATCTTTACGAACGAACAAAGATTTTACATCTTGGAGGCCTGTTCGTCTGCCAGTATATTCTGCGAATAAGCGTCAGTGATTGACAAGGTCAGCATGGAGGACCTGCAAATGAACACGCGAATACAGTTACAACATTTTTTCATTTCACTTCAACTGTTCGATCTGTTGACTAATATCAAAAATACTTATCAAACTGTTCCATATGAACCGCTCGCGTGCCAAATCGATTACTTTGACAAAATGAAAACTAGAAAAAGCCAGTAAGAAAAATTGTCTTACGTGTGCAATTGCATGAACAAATTAATAGCCCATGTTCGTACAAGCATTTGGATTGCATTATTACCAAAAGTTGATTTAGAGTATGGAATTAATTTCAGTGGCTTTCGAGTAAAATCACTTATTATTCGACGGACATATAAATTTCTATCATTTAGTAGCGTTAAGGCTAATTTGTAGAGAAGTTTATTTTCAATTTAAAAAGTTTAGCGTTAACCGACTTTGACTTTGACACTAAAATTGTAAAACATTCTAAATAGAGTTAGTTGCCGTGGACTCTGAGCGGCTCATATACTGCTATTGCTTTGTTGACGACATTCGTGATAAAATATCGCGGTTCGTATCTTCTCTGCGACTGGTCGGTTCTTCCTTCTGAAAGTCCGCTTGCTACCTTGAGTATCGCACGACTTCCGTTGGGATTTCAAACAAGAAACGAGTAGATACTTCGGAAAACGGGAATACCTAGTATCATGATTGCAACAATCGATGCAACGCGAACAAACGTTTCTACCATAAAATACTATTCTTCGGTTCTAAGAATAGGTACAATGGTCAAACCACAGAGATATCGAAACCGACCAGATGGTTTACCTCTCCAGGTAACGGAAAAATCTTGACGTAAGACGACAATTTCTAACGAAACTTATCTCTTATTCGAAGACGGCAAACAGACATCGAAGAGCGATTAGTTTTAAAGGAAATTCAGGCGAAAGTATTTTTGCAAGCGGCAGAGCGGACATCATCATAAATGATCAGCAGAATACGTGCAGAAAAAGATAAGTGTTTATGATATTAACTCAGATATTATTAAGGGAAAAATACAATTGTTATCTGGTCTCTGAAACGATCAATTAAACTCATATGAATTGAAAATGAAAACCAATAAGTAAGTAATCATTCACCCATCCACGAGAAACAAGTTGTGATATTGAAAAACTGGACTAGGAGTTCGTTATTGTTGAATTTCGTACCGCATAGTGTGATTTACGTTTGTAATATAATGGTAACAAAAATAATAATAAATTTTCTATTCGTCTTTTATTTTTATTTTGGTGTTGTTCCTGTTTTTTGGTTTAACTATTAACGGAAGCAAGTTTGAAAATATTCCCTGAAGAGGGTTCAATGGGGAAACGTTGAATACGCTGGAATTATAATATTTCAGTATGACAATTTGTTCCTCGTTGCGGATGGGTCAGTGATCACTTTTTGGGTTTTAGTTTTAATTCATACGAATTTAATTGATCGTTTCTAAGGCCAGATAACAATTTTACTTTTCTCTTAGTAATATATTAACGATCGTTAAAAAGATTTGAGTTATTTAAGTCAGATATGTTTGAACAGTTGGTAGAAAATGGAGAATAGCAAAAACGATATTATACATATGTAGATCTAAAATTTAAAATTATAGGGTGCATTTGTTGTGATTTATTTATTGTTTTATGAAACCGGCATTCTCTTGATGACGTTAAATTATTGACATTTGTTTACGTAGATGCCACTAGCATTAATTATGAGCTGTCAGGGCGGGACTTCGTTTTCAGTTTGCAAACACTGAATGTTCTTTTAAATGTTCCCTTTAATAATAACAATCTAAATAAAAATCTAGTTTCAAAGTTATTACACTAATTAATCCATAACGATGCAAAATCAGGAAATATTAATCCGACGTTTCTGTCCCATATTTCGATCTATGAGCAAGGAATTTTTTTCATTTACCATGTAAATGAAGTTAATTACAAAACATGGTAATTAATATAGTAAAGTATATGGAAAAAGAGAAACATATACAAAATGAAACTCAGTCATTATGGATCCAAGGGGTCAGTTGACACCGCCCTTGCATGTTTACTAATTGTAAGTGAGAATTTCCCTTGTTATGCTGTAGTCATGATTCTTAACGAAAGAAAGTGTTAATAATCACCAACAAACAATTACAACATGGCAGGATGCTATATTTTTTTAATTAGCATATGTAAAGAAAAACTTGTTATGTCTGTTCGATGAATAAATCACCGAAACCAGGAAATGATTGTCTGCTATGTGCACAAGTATACTATCTAGTATTTCTATGTATGCATAGAATTATGTTCTGCCAATACTGGCAGGATTATGATCACGAGGTGGTAATCATTTTTTAATAACGACCGCACGCTCAGTCTCAGGGATTAAGCAAGTTGTAATTTTTAATAGTTGTAATTGTATGCATTACGCGTTTTAAGGAAAAAGAGATTTTTATTTTCAGAATTGAACAAATTGGAAGAGGTGAAACCTGTAAAACAACATTTGTAATGGGCAGATTGTTAAAACAATCTTGCTAATATTCGTTTGTTTAAGCAGTTCGATAAAAATATGAAATATAGTGACTTGTTTCAATAATATCAACATTACACGAATACGGTAATGGGAATCGATTTCTTCTTTACTTGATCCAATGAATTCATAAATCTGTGTATAATTCTTTATGTATAATTACAACGTTTGAACATTGGAAATTCTTAAGTCCCATCTTAGATGGAAGTCGGCGATACATCGAAATAATTTCTGCAAAGTAATTATTTCGTAATAACGATTTTATTTTTAATGTTCTCCTATTCTACAACACAATTCAATGATGTAAATAACAACAATGATTAATCTATTTTAACGAAATAATTACACAAAATTAATCCTAAAAATATTCATGTATTAAAACTATAACAAACCTAAACTTAGAAGGTGAAAATAATATCATAAACTACACTGTACAACAAATTGAGGCTTGCTTTAAATCTCATAATATCCATTGGATCACCCTTATAGAATTTCTCGCATTGAACACGAATCCGGCAGTAGAAATGTTCAGTACTTACCCCTCAATTTAAAAAAAATTAGTGTTTTTCGAAATCGGCCCATTTTTGCAAAAGTAAAGTATTACGTGAGAACTTGAAATGCTTAGAAGTTCAATTTAGTTTAACACTAAACGTACGTACAGATTATTTACGTATTCGTATCGAATCCGTAAAAATGATAACTTTTACAATTCATTTCACGTAATAGTTAATTTGGCATAAAGAACTGTATTTTCTTTATGTTGATTAAAGAAATTAAGGATGAAAGCTATAACTTTGCACGCAGGCATTTTAATACAAAGTTTAAAACGGGTTATTTGACCGGTCTCGGTAGCTTTAGTGTTAAAAAGATAGAGGAGAGTTTTCCAAATATCTTGTTGTACACTTTTATTAAGTCCTGTGGTTTTAACTGGTTCTAAATAGCCGTCCCAATTTAAAACAGGACCAATGTGCGTGTGTTATACGCGATACTTTTGCATTTCTACAAAAAAACCGTTTATCTAGCAAAAATTTGCTGCACATCATCGGATTCTGCAGACATTTTTCGAAAACAATCTATTCAGAAATAATGTCGGAGCAATTTCCAATTCTGATAGGACGAGAAAATCATCCGTCGGGAACCGACACACGTTATTTTGCCGACGTGTGGCCAATGTTCGCATATCTGGCCCTCCCAGTGCCGTAGCTACGTATAATCGACACCATAATACCCCGTTCCATGGGATTCACTTTGTACAAGCATAATATTTAATTTATTTTTTCATTTATTGCTGGGTAATAATTTCAAAATTGTGAAGAACTCGATAACCAAATTTATTTGCGCAAATTCTTCCTATCGGCTGGTGGCAAATCTTTTTAAAATTTATTAAGCATACAGAAAATAAAACATACAATGTCTAAACCGATGTTTTACCTGTAGTATTTACGGTTCGTAATAACAAATTTAAGGTAATATTCGCAACTCAGACGTGTTCGAGCGTTGCACATCAACAAAAGTGAGATGTGTGTTCAAAACTGAGATTGATCGGACAAAATTCTTTACAATTCCGTGGTTATTAGTCAAGAATGTATGAAAAAATGTTAACATTAAATATAAGAATGAAGGTGCCTATCTAACGGGGTGCTATCGTTGTAGACAACGAGTAGCTACGGTACTGGCGAGTCGAGACAAGCAAACAATGGCTGTTCGACGGTAAAATATCGGGCACACGTTGCCGACAGATATTTTCTTGACTTGTCCGAATTGGAAACCGTTCTGACATTATTTTTTAATAAATTTTTCTGGAAAAATGTCTGCAGATTCCGATGCTGTGTGGCAAATTTCAGATCGATAAACAGTTTTTTATAGAATTGCAAAAGTATAGCGTATAAAATACACATATCGGCCCTTTTCTAAACTGTGATGGCTAGTTAGAACCATTTAAAACCAAAGGACTTTATAAAAGTATACGTCAACATATCCGCGAAACTCTCCTCTATTTTCTAACACGAAATTGAACTCCCTAACATTACAAGTTTTCACGTAATATTCATGTCGGCGAAAATAGACCGATTTTCGAAAAACTCAGATTTGTGAAAAACTGAAATTTACAAAGCATTTCTGCTGCTGAATTCGTATTTACGGCGACACAGTCTATAAATATCACCCCGTGGATATTGTGAAAAAAATGTTACTATACAAAGTTACAGTGTTATTACACACAACCATCTTTATTATTTTAAACTATAAATTATACGTCGTCCGAACGTTCTTAATGAGACGATGCAAATTATACAGGGTGTAACATATCATCGGGGACCTTTTTTCAGAATCGATAGTACGCACCAAATTGTGATAAAAGGACTAAGGAAGTTAGGTCCGAAAATCACCCCCTAACGAGTTACAACCCCATTTGTAAAAATTTTTTAAAAAATCATATCTCCGAAATGGTACGTCGTAGAGGACCGATTTTGATTGCAATATAATCGGAAGAGATCAAAGTTTGCGAAAAAAGATCACTATCTACGCAAAGGAAGATTTAGTGAATGCCCTTAATGTTTCCCAAGTTGTTACAAACCTGCTACGATATAGGTAATCGACGTTGTTTGGATTAAACAAGAATAAATGCTATTTAACAGCAATAACCGCAGCAATTATATTTTTTTCTGTTATCTCTGATTTTCTCCGGTTATATTGCAATCAAAACGGGTCTTCTACGACGTACCATTTCGGAAATATGCTTTTTTTGAAATTTTTTACAAATAGGGTTGTAACTCGTTAGGGAGTGATTTTCGGACCTAACTTCCTTGGTCCTTTTTTCACCTTTTGGTGCGTACTATCGATTCTGAAAAAAGGTCCCCGATGATATGTTACACCCTGTATAAGGGTGAATTATGGTACGCCAACTATTGACACCAAATTCAATTGAAACTCTAATCTCCTTGATAGTTTGCCAAAAAGGAAGGTTATAAGTGAAATACAGATTTAACAGTCAATTACACAGGTTGCGGTAACTTTCGTGGACGAAAATGTAGATGCTTGTAGTATTCATTAAAATAACCAAAGATGTATTAATAAATATGAATTTAGAATCTAGAAAACCAATTAAAAAAAATTGCGTGTTTTCATTGCATAGACATTTAAAAACATGATGCACTTGAAACGAGTTTTCTTCTTAAATGTCTTGAATGATTCGTCAGAAATACACTCGATGACGTAACGCATATTGTTTAGAGACAGTTATACTGAAATGTACAAGAGAGGTCAGTGTCTACTTTTCGTGAAATAAAGGATTTTTTTGGATAACAATTTGTAAACTATTGATTTCGAGAAAAACTTATTAAACGTTTTTTGCTTGTTTTGATGAATACTGCACTTTCGACTATAAATTTCAGCACGCCCTGTAGATTTCGCTGTGTGAATTGATACGATTCGCCTAAAAAAATTTCGCCCGATAGAAATAAAGTACAATAAGATTCCGCCATTTCTGTTGAACGAAAGCCAAGGGAATTTAAATTTTTCTCTGCGTTGCTTTTCCATTTTTTTATTGTCGTTATAAGTATGCAGTAACAAGTTCATAATTACGCAGGTTTTCAACATTTTCCGCTACTTGAGTTTCATCAAGCTACTAAAAAGACACAAAGTGAAAAGATGTTATTTTTTTTCAGTCGAAGATTTTTCTGAAAATGAAAAAAATCCAAAACTCCGTAAAACATAGGACTAGCAGATTTCATTATTACGCAAGCAAAAATCTCAACACGAAACTTCTGACTTCAAACGCTTATTTAAACGAAAACGGTACGAAGTTATTGAAAAAACAGACAAATCTGCAGTAGCAAATACAAAGGTCAGTTTGAATTTTCAAAAGGATTTAGTCGCTCATCACTCGTCATTTTTTTTTGGCGCCTACAACATCAATTAAATCGAAATAACAGAAAGTGATCAAACTGTTCGTGTTGATCCACTTGGCACTCCATACTTCCAAACTTCTACCAAATGGGAAACAAATTAAAAAGTTGGTACTAGAGACTTCAGCGGGAAGTGGAGGAACTCACACGCTCCGCAACAGTACTGAAACGAAAATGCCAAGATTCCATTGGATAACTCAATTACATCAAAATGAGGTCGTCACGGACGATGTGTCTAATAATCAAATATGTTTGCCCGTGTATTATGCGTCCAGATTTCACACAGAATTTCACGCGATCGTACGTAACACGGATAATTGCATTTCGTTAGACTAATTCGATATTAGGTTCAACAGCGCAGGCGAAAACTTTGGCCTTTTCCGAAATGGATAGGATAATCGCGTTAAACGACAGCAAAACGTCGAGGTAAAAAAAAAAAAAAATCTGTGAAACGCTTTTAAAAGGCTGACTGCTCCCGTACTTGGCACTTTGCCTTTAGAAACAGGGTCGAACTTTTCGTGAACCGTTCGCGAATTATCCGGGACGGCAGCGAGCAGAGCTGCAAAACAGAATGAATGGCCGACGATCGGCGGGAATTCAAATAGCTGACGGGAACTTCGTTAAGGGGTGGGTAATTAAATACGCCAATCAACTGCTATAAGACAGGAGACGCTGCAGGGAGAAATAAAAAACGATGTCGGAAGTTCGAGATTTTCTTCAGTGAGAAATACGTTCACCGATCTATAAATGCTACAGTCCGTGGTTTACAGAACTTGGAAAGCAACTGACCTGTAAAATGCACGATGAATTGAAAATTCTGACCAACGCCTTTCGAAGAAAATAATCGAACGGGTCAATTTTAATTTTCAAACAGCCATCTTCTCTGATGAATTTCATTTTTGGTAGTGTTTTCATTTCGGTTATCTTTTTGAAAACTTTAGACAATGTGTTCACATAACCTCTGTGTTAAAAATTTATAGTTACATTTGATGTAATTGAAAAATCAAAAGCTATAGGAAAATTAAACTAATCAGAAAAAATGGGAATGAAAATTTGATCTTACCGATTATTGTCTTCAAAATTGTTCGCTGGAATTTTAAGTGATTTTTGGAACATTTTGTACAAGTAACTAAACGATACTGATCAGAATGTTGAGATTAGAAAGAAAATTACAAGTCACTACTTTTAAAGTGTTGCAACTTGACATCTCCGATATCGTTGATGATAAAATAAATTATTTGCAACAAAAGATTGTAGTAATAACGTTGACATTACATGATCAACGCAATATGTTTTAACGGAAGTTTCTTCACGATAGAGTGTTAAAATGTTTGTAAATATACTGTTGTACTTTCTTGAAAGACTGGAGAGTTTATTGAAAATGCATAATATTCCATTAAGATTAAGTTTCAAGAATGATTTTTAGTTCACCATTATTTTCTATAATGAAATGCTAATGAAATGCCAAAATGGCGTCACTCTACTCAATAGAGACTACTGTGTACGAATTTCTAAACAGACAAATATTTCGATCTTACAATTACGTTATTAGTTACCAAATATCAGTTTTTATTTTGCCATCGGTTGTTTGTGAGAGTTTTACTTCCAACTTTTAAAACATTACAATCTGTCGGTACCGTTTAATTTGTTCGCATCACATCACTACAAACATAGGTACCCCAAAATAATTCGGGTGAACAAGATAACACTTGTCAGTATTAAAATGAGTGTACAAAGAAATACATGAAACTCGTGAATGATTAATACGTAGCAGAACTTGTTTATAGGGGTAAAAATAACTATTTACAATTTCGGAAAGATGTGCCATAAATGTATCCTGCGAATGGGATGAATAAGATTAATATATTTTCGAATGACGGTTTTGTTTGCGCAAACATCAGCTATTCTTTTATAAATAACATAAATTAATTATTTGCTTGAATAAAACAGGATCAATCAATTTAAAAAGTAATAAAAATTCCTGTAGAATTCATTTCTCCTATTTCTTCGCAAAGATCTAAACAGATGGCCGTGTTTTCGTATAATTATAAAGGTGCGCTCATTGAGTAATGCAGGCATGAGTACAAATGCTAATACTATTTGTTCTGATAAACATTCTTAATTATTATTTTAACCCTTTGCGGACGGCTGTCTGCGGAGCGCAGCCCAAGCATTTTTACTGTTCTAGACGCGTTTCTGTGAACAACAGTAAATAGGATTTTTGTTATATTTAGATCGTCGATGTCTTTCTTTTGATTTGAATCCTTTCAATTTCAATTTTAGTTTCGGAAGAAGGAAAATAAGCGACCATTCAAACTCATGCGACTATCATAGGTTTGTTACTCGTTGTCTATCGTTTCTTTTCGAATCGGAAAATCAATGACCATGTTTCGATACAAAGGTCATTCGAGAGTCTTTAAGGCTGTATATTTGAGTAATATATCAGAAAATAGAAAATTTAATTATGACAACGAAGTTTTTTTTTAAGAAATCCAAAAAATTGGTCCAAGAAACAGTTAACACAGCATGAGTATTTGGATTTTGTATTTTTTTCTCGATAACGAAATCACTCATACAAATAAGTAGTAGAATGTCAATCTGTTGTTTTTCATGAATAAGCATTCAGCAAAATTGAATAAAAAATAAATAGTGAACACTGAAAAAGTTTTTAACACAGGGGTGCACTGATCTTCAAGAAGCTATCATTTACTTTTATTATCAAATAATTAATATGATAGTTTAAATACCGATGAATTAAGTTGTATGAAATACGAGCAATAAATAGAAGCATAGAGTACCAGAGTCGGAAATTAAAAACTGAATTCAAATTTTCATTTGAAATACGAGTTTTCGTTATCTCGTCGCTTAGGCAGGCACAAACATACACAAGAATGTCAAGGTTGTACGAAGAGTATTTTTTAACGTTATTATCTATTATCTATTATCTATTATCTATTATCTTTGATCTTCTCCGGTTATATTGCAATAAAAAGGGTCTTCTACGACGTACCATTTCGGAGATATGATTTTTTTTTAAATTTTTTACAAAAGGGGTTGTATCTTGATAGGGGTGGGTTGCGCCCACAACTTATAAGACTTTTTTTCTTATTTTTATGCGTTCTATCCATAAACCTAAAGTGTCCCAGAATTTTTGTTACACCCTGCATATAATATATATATATATATATATATATATTATAATTATGCATATTTATTTACACTTGTTATGATATACGTACATATACCAAGAATAACAAATTCTTCGTACAGAAGTGGCACTGTCCCAATTGCGTAAAAAACATCAATGATATATCTTTTTTACGAGTGCGCCACGAACTATACTGTTTTAATTCGGACATGTTAAAGAGCATGACTTGCGGCACTGATTTGGCGAATAGATTATTCCCAAAAAACGAAGATCATCAGTTATTTAATACGTAAATTTTCTGCATGTTTGGATCTCTCTGTATAGTGAAAGTCTTGAGAAAAATATGTTTTACTCCCTTTTGTTAATTCGCTTAGAATTGCCTTTTATAACTTTCTTTAAACTTCGAAAAATGTATATGATTTTAAATTTGTTTGTGATTATTAAACCTTTTGTATGTATTACATCCGTTCGTTTCTAATACATATACACGCTCAGGTAATCGAGAAAATTATATTTTTGGTGCACATTAGCAGAAATTTTGGTTGAAACATTTATCGCACAACTTTATGTTTCGCACAGATGTCGTATGTATTGACGTAAAATTATGAAAGAAGATACTTGGAAGAGTATGCCGAAGTTATTGTTCATTTTGTCAAAGAATGCGGGGCGAACAAATGAATTGCGTTGTTACATATCCGAAAACAGTTTTATAAAATGTTTCAAAAGTATTGCAGTACACACTCACAACCGTTCCTTTTCCACAACGAAATTTGATTCAGTACTTTAAAAAGGATAAGTGCATTTTCGCATAAAGAAAAAAACTCTCAACCTTGAGAACTCGAGAGAAGCGAAACAAAAGGAAAACTGTTTGTATTCCACAAAGTGTCAACGCTTACGTCAAGTTGCATAAAATATTTGTGGAGTACCTTTCAAATTTTTAACGAGATTCAAAATATTAAAACCCTATTTATGATAACCCAATTGTGTGTTCTATATACATACATATATCACATATTCTTACCAATGCATCACACTTTTTGGCAAAGATATTTCATTTTTTTAAACTTATGAAATCATTTAAAGAGAACTACAAAATCGGATGAGTTAATTTCAGTCTGTACATGTATTTTAACAAACTTATATGGCGACCAAGTGACAATTTTCACATAGATGAATTTCGGTCTGAAGAAATTTCAAAGTGTACATACATACAACTTTTAAAATTTGCAAATTTAGATACGCTAGAATTGCAGCAGACAGAAATCTCTGAATGCGAAAGCATTGAACTATCTGTAGATTATTTTTTTTAAATGACTATTCAACATACAACCTGATTTATAAGGTGTAGAAGAACTAAATGTTGTTTACGTAAATTTCTATAAAGTCTTCGTAAAATTGACCGAAGTTAAAAGAAACGAAACAGTAGCGACATCTGTATAAAAACTGTGTCGTCAAGAAATACATGCTTCATTGGCATTGTGCCAAAGCGTTATAAAATTTGGATCATTAGTAGCCGAGGTGACCCAGAACGGCAGTGGATTTTGTAAATCGATGAACAATAAACTACGAAGAAAGAACCAATATCGAATCATTATTCTTTTCTCTTGACAACGTATTACATTTTTCATTCCCCCTCTTCACCCGACATGACATCAGTGCACAAGTAAATGTATTCAATTTTAATTCCAATAGCTGAAAATATAAAAAAAGCGTTCGGACAAGAATCTGAATATTAAAAACGCTGTAACGAAAATCCATACGTGTATTCTACAAAAGAACATAAAAAACTCATTTAATACATTAGTTCACCACGCAAAGAAGCGAGAAAGAAATGTGTTTGGAACAGACAGAATAATGTCTTCCCAAAATTGTCAGTGTTATTTTTGTTCTGTCGGTTTTCTATGTAACAGGTCTTGTAGACATGAAGATACTAAAACACGAATAGTCGAAGAACAGAGTTCTTCCTCATTAAACGAGCGACTTTCACCAAAAGAACAAAACCTGAACGGTTTTTAGAGAATTGAAGGTGCATGACTTTACAATCGGAATATCAACATTGGGAAATGTAACATGTCTACCAACTTGTTTTTCAAAAATATGGTTATCACGACCTTATTAAAGAGTCTTCATAGGCATCTGATCATATATCATCATCAAGAAGTGTGCAAATTATAAATAAAATGTTGTGACAAAGGATCACAAGGTGAACAACTAACGTACATTATTGTCTAATACGCGTTAATGAATAAAAACAACGAGTTTACACGATTTTTAGTCGATTACACACATTCTAAAAACATTCCCAAAGATGATTCCTATCTGTTAGAATGGACGGAGTACACATTAGATACTATTCTCTGGATCATAGTTAATTTCAACTATTGATTTACAAACGTGGATATTGGAACATGCCGGAAAACGTAATAGGAATTAGTATTTTATCTATTTTTAAAATTTTACTTTTTATATTTTAAATTTTATCACTTTACTAAACCAGTTTAGAGAACCACATATTTGGTGGTACACACCGTCCGCAGTGACATTCAAGTGTGGGCCACCGGTGGTACACGTCGGTGGGATCGTGTGAAGGCCAGAAGACGAAGAGTCCTCGACAATTAGTCAAGGAATGTGTACTTTGTGTGAAAAGCAACGGCTTAGGTATTACAACGGACCTTATCCCTTAAGGGCCGAGGAATGCATACATGGTGTTTGTCAAATTTTAGTGCATTAATGAAGAATGTTCCATCTAGAAGAACCATGTTTTTAACGAGGACTGTTATGGAGTAATTCATGATGATTTAAACTGATGCCTCTTGGTCTGGGCAAACCATTTTCGGGTTCTGAATATTTTGGTAAAGCCCTTTTTATCTGAAGGTCATAAATGTGCATTATAAATGTTTTAACAAGGACCTTGACAGTTTTCACAAACTGATTGGGAAACTGACGTTAGCAGATTGAATAGTAAATGCAAACAACTGTACCTTCTTCGAGAAAGAAATTTTTTTTAAAGCAACATCTTTCCGGGGAGGAGTGATCAGAAATTTGAAGGCATTGTAAATGGCATTTGGGACGCAGGATATGAAATGGTTTTTGGTTTTGTTGAAAAATATTTAGTCTCTAAAATTTAGAGTGCAAATCAGCGGAAAGTCTTGATGGATCGGACACGAAATCGGACACAGTACGTTTAACCCTTTCACTCCGACTATTTGTACCTATACCGATCATTGAACAGACGCCATTGAACTGGACTGTGCGCCGGAAGTGTACACATTGCACGTAGACAATTTGTTTTGGGTGAAAAGGGGCTTTCGTTTAAAACAATATACTCATAATTAATACATAATAGATATAAACTTATTTAATGGGTGTGAAGGGTCTGATTAACAATTGCAAATGGTGAAAAAATAATATACAGTGATTAATAAATTAATTCAGTGTGATATTCTTTACGAGACGTTAGTCTCCTGAGGTTATTATGTGGATACCGTATACATATATCCGGCGTTAGTAGCAAAAATGTTAAGGGCACTCACACACTAGGCTTTGTTGGTGTCGCATTTTCATGATCCAAAAGTTTTTACGTTTCTTTAATTAAAACGTGTCATCTAGTAATTTAAATACGAAGCTATTTTATCACCAATTGCTACTTACAATACATTCCTCATACGTTTAGAAAACTATTATTTGATGCATATTAACTATTTAATTTAAAGTCTATTTTTTTATTGCAATGTTGGAACTAATTTTTTGCAGAAATTACTATTGTAGTTATGGACTGCTGATGCTTTACAGATTTGTTTGTACATATAATCGTTACCTCCTATAGTATTGAAAATTCGCGTGAAAGTTCACATACATAAATTCAAATAAATTCATTGCATTTTAATCGGATCTAAGAAACAATTAAATCAAACAGATAGGATACACCAAATAATTTTCTAAAAGTATTAGAATCGTGAATAGTAATTAATAATGAAACAGTGTTCTGCTATTACTTAAACGTGCATTTTAAATTTGTAAATTTTCCATCCGTCAGAAAACGCAGATTTTAAGACAGATAGCGTTTTGAGAAGCCCATGTAAAGAATCATAAATACTGTACAAAATTGTAAAAAAAGACTAAGGAGAGAGAAATTAAAGAATGGAAGAAATCAACAGAAAATTAATAATTGAATGCATTTTTCTATTTTCCTACAAGAAATCATCATTTAAGGAGGGGGCATCGATTTATAATAAATATTATTGCTCACCATTGAGTTCTTTGGGACCTGATCTTGAATTTGTGTTCAAACGGTAGAAATCACCTAATAAAAGAAGAAACCAATTTGAAAATCAGTACTTCAGAGAAAATGCAGATGATATTCTTTCGGAAGCTCGTGATCCTTCGACTGGAGGACACTTTGGAGTGAACAAGACACTTAAAACGATGAGATGCAGATTTTATTGGATTACTTGTAAAGATGACGCGGAGGATTGGTGTCGCGTGCAATGGTGTTTTAATGTAAATCGCATTAGACTTTCTACGCTCCGACATCTTTTATACCATGAAATGCTAATGTCTTGGAATGTCTGTATGTCAATATTAGATAACGTAAAATATAAGACTAGTGAAGTGTAAATGTTTAAATTATTCACCGTTATACATAGATCGATTAAAAGAAGATAAAGATCTACTTTTTTCCGATCAGATAATGAAATCTTGTTGAAGACTGGCTGTTATATAACCAACTTTGACTATAAACAATTTAAAAGGTTAACAATATTGAACGTTAGTCATATATTGCGTTTCGAGTGACAAAGTTATGTTTTGCAGATTTGGATGATCTATAGCAGTATGTATAAGCTAATAAATTGCGGGTTACGCCCCTTTTTTTAAAGAGTTTTATTTTTGGAAATAATATTTTAATCGACTCATGTCAAAGGTCCAATAACTAAATACTAACGGTTGGGTGCTTAAATAAATATTTCAAACTAATGATAATTCTTATTATCTTCAACAAAAACCACCCCTCCTTCACTTTCAAAAGTGTATATTAGGGTGGTCGTTAAAAATTAAATCTTTTGCGACGCCCCCTAAAAAGCTTCCTTTGGATGAAAAAACACTGGGAGATTTTTCTTATTAATTAAAAACAACACGTGCCTCAAAACGATCTAAGTTAATTTTTTGGTATAACCATTTTTTTGGGTAATTTTTATGAAAAATACAATTTTACTGGCAATATAAACAATAATTATAGAACACAAATCAATAAAAAACATTAGTTAATTAAAATAATAATAAACAAAAATTTAAATTGAAAATCTTTCCCAGTTGATTTGATCTATTAAATAAAAAAATGAAAGATATTCAAATTGATATTTTTATTTTAAAACTAAATTAGTATAAACGTAATTTTAATATCTAGATTTCTTCACTCCAAGGTTTAAGTAAACCCTCTTTCGTATTTTTAATGTCTTTACTTCTATAATCAATTATTATAATCAATTTGAACACCTTTCATTTTTTTATTTAATAGATCAAATCAACTGGGAAAAATTTTGAATTTAAATTTTTGTTTACTGTTATTTTAATTAACTAATGCTTTTTTATTGATTTGGAATGCTTTTCTATAATTGTTTATATTTCGAATAAAATCGTATTTTTCATAAAAATTCCCAAAAACATGATTATACCAAAAAATGAACTAAGATCGTCTTGAGGCACGTGTTGTTTTTAATTTTAAAAAAAAATTCTCTCAGTGTTTTTTCATCAAAAGGAAGCTTTTTAGGGGGCATCGCAAAAGATTTAATTTTTAACGACCACCCTAGTGTACATACTTTTAATCATATTAATCATACAGTTAAGATGAAATCTATGGATTCTATCAATTTCCCTAGATGACACCATATCTTACAAAAAATATATATGTCTACGTATACAGTAGATTCGATAAAATTCCACTTCGACACCTTCCTAGCCATAGATAAGTATTTAGGTACCTGACATTTATATTTTAAAATATCACAAAAAAGTATGGAAAAGTTTACGATTTTTGCTGTATTTTTTCACAAACTCGTGCATTCGGTGCCCGCACGCACACAAACAAGAAATACCCTAAAGTTTAGGGTTTAGGGCCTAAACCGTCACATTTGATCGCCCAAATCCGAGGACTCTCGTTAACTATCCATGCGCAAGAACTCTCTGTCCTTTCAATTCTGCGGGTGGAAACTTATAGAGTGTCTACCATGGACATAAAAGGAATTTAAAAAAAACACTTTAGAGCAGTTCAAGAGCTTTGGATTACATAGAATCGTACGCTTTCGTCTGTTAGACAAATGTTAGAAATTTATGAAAATACTATAAAATATTATTTTATCTGTTTTAACACGTTTCCGCCGGCATGTACCACCAGTGGTACATAGAGGGTTGTCCCATGGGACGGCTTGTACCACTGGTGGTACATACACAATTGTCCCATCGGGCGGCATGTACCACTGGTGGTACAAATGAAGAATTCAATTTTATGTGTCCTTTTTCCGCGCCGCCCGATGGGACAAACTATGAATTAGAAAGCCGTCCGATACCGAGGACTACAAATAAGACTGCCATGCCGGTGGGAACGTATTAAACGAATTATGACATCCAAATCTAAGAGAACGAATCTCAACGATTTTCCATGAAATTTTATACAACCAACTACAAACGCAAGAAATAAGGAAAATGTCATTAAATTACAATGATTTGTTAGTTTCTGCATTTATCTAGTAGCAACGATTTCTTTCCACGCGAACATTCGTCAAGTTTGAAGAATCGCTGTTACACTTTTAAACAATTGATTAAAAAAAAAGAACAAAGTATTTCTCTCACTCCATACCCAAAATTAATTTTGATAAATAAACATTTATGAGTCCATATATTTAATATTTAACCAAATAATTTCTGAGAAACTAAAAAAACTATTTCTAAATCACGTAATCCGTACTGGATTCACGTAACAATTAACATGATAAAATACGATTTAATAAAAAACCTGTTCGACCGTGAACGACTCTTCCTAATTCTTTCCGATGGGGACAATTAACGAATGACAGTGTTTTGCAGTAAAACTAACGTGTCCGACGTCTTGTCCTGGTTCATGTAGGGCGGAATGGTACGCAGACACTCTGTATGGCTCAGGACGATACGGCTGGCTCGTTCATGCGACCATTCAGAGCCGTACTGAGATTATCCAGCGGTATAGAAAAAATAAAATCCAGAACATACAATTAGAATGGTGATCGCACAGCCAATCTGACAATGGCAGTGTCAGAATGAATAATAAGCTACATCTGTTACACTGAAAGTGGCGTACCTTTATATTAAGGATTTTTTAAAGGTGTTTAAGCCTTGTGGGAGGTTGAATAATTTCGAAAGATGGGAATTTGAGGACGTTGATATTTTAAAGTGAACAATTTTCATTGCGTGGAGAGTTGAAAGGCGTACAAAAGTCGAGACTTAGGAGTTTCAGCGTAGACAAATTGAAGCACCGAGAAATTTCGATGTGTAGGTATTTAAATGCGTTGGATGACTCTTAAATTATTTAAATTTGGCGCCAAGAAAGTTACAATGCTCTATTCTTGTTATATTGCAATAATAGCTATCTTGACAAACTCAACGAATTAGAAGTTATAATTCAATATCATTTACTGCCTTTCGAAATCGTGCCAAGTCCAATTCTATTTAGTTTTCTTTTTTTTGAGAATATGATGATCGTCGATTACACGTATTTTTTGCGATCATGAATTGTAGATCGCTGAATTAATCTAAATAGCTACTATAACAATATGCACGAAAATAACATTCTGGAAACAGGTCAAGCTGAGTTGGCATACGAAAGAAACATAAATTTACAATATAATACATTTATGTAGTATTTACACAAGTTTGCGTGGGAAATCGTAATAATACCAAGAAAGTATATAGTGATAAGTAATGCCGTTATAAACATTGAATAAAAAGTGCTTCTATGCAAACCTTCAATTTAATGTAAACCAATTTTCTAAATAATGCTTGTCGATAATGAAGAGTCGACAATGTCAGCCTGAAATATTTGCGTTTGTGGCAAGATAAGAACCGCTGTGCTCGTCGATAAACATTCAATATATGATGAAACTAACAAGTACAGTTCTCCTTGTACAGTAAATAAAAGACATTACAGTAAAAACAATTCTACTCTATTTTTTCACAGCCGAGAATCTTAAAAGCGCAGAAATTTCAAGGCCTAGGATTGTTGAGGTACGGAAAATACAGCAGATAACGATTTTAATGTTAAACAATTTCCAAACTAGGGAGGAGTAACCACTTCATGTGCAGAAACTTTAATTATTAGAAATCCCAAATATCTATGGTACATGTTTTATAAAAGCTTATGATATACAACATGTTCTATAGAAGCATGTGGTAGAAATACTGAGAAATACGGAAGTCTAGCGAAATTCAAATAGCAATTACAACACGTAGATCCTACAGATCCTGTTTGTTTCAAATTGTACTGATCGTTATAATTCGGTATGGTTTTGCAAAGAGGATTAGTCAGGATTAGTTTGTATGAATTTCTAATGCTGTTTGGACTTTAGCGACACCCTGAGTGTCATACGAAAACTACTTTTTCGCAATTCTAGAATGATTTACTGCATAGCGAATATACATAAAAAAAACTATCAGGAGTGTTGATGTCCCCATAATACCGATTGGATGGGACAGATTTCACTGAATTCTAACAATAATTTCTAAACGATACATCAAAAACCCTTTCTCTCTTATAATTTAGAAATTATGTGAGCTACAGTTGTTGTTAGATTAATTATATCTTATATTAATTAATATTTCAACAGAGTTACAGAGAAAAACCTGCAATATATGAAAGTAATCTGACTTTGAAGAACAACACAAGTGCCCATGAAACTAATGTTTAATGAGAATAGGAAATACAATATATGGCGTAATCATCGTATGGTAAAGTGTGCCGTATCAACAATTACCAAAAGCAATGAATATCCAGAAGCGTTTCTTTCTTTTCATCACACACCTATCGATATGTTTTCCATTACTTAATGATTGATTAACTTTATTTATTCTCTTTGCTATGTTAGATGGGCTCGTTGTCCGCGTCAACATATTTGTTCGAAGTATCTCAAAAATAGATGACGTTACTATGGTAAGTTACAAACTATACTGCCCCGAAATCACTGAAACATGCCTACACTTGTCACACGTATATTAAGTGTTTGTAATTATACACAATCTGTACGTACGTATGTATGTATGTAAAGAAAGAGTGGTTTTGCCAGAATTATTACAAACTGTTCGAGATGAGAAGGTCGAGACCTTTACATAAATTATTCGCACGAATTTTGTTAAGTCATAAGTACAGCAAATGTTGAGTTTCACGATGGTATTCCACTTCATAAAAGGAAATTTACTGTTTAGGTATATGTTTCAGCATTTTGATAGTTATTTTAATTAAGTGTAGAATAATTTCGTATTTCACGAACGACACACTGTTATCAAGAAAATAATTACACGTAATTATATTGTATTTAAGGTTTATTTAACTGACTTTGCGAATAAAATGTAAGACTCATACGCATTCATGGAAACAGTGACATGTTAAAAACATTTAATATGAAAAATACTTCTCAAAAATCGCATTCCATCAATCTGTATTAAGCCTTTTGTATTTTTGTGCAGTTCTCGCTGTTCCACTTGTAATGGTTTGTAAGATTTTTGACAAAACACTCTGTAGAAAAAGAAATAGGGTGCGCATATACATTGGAAGTTCAGTTTTGGAACATTAAACTTTCGGTTACTTTTTTCAACAGATTTTTCTAATTTGTTACTCATGTATGTCGATGTAACAGAAATTTATTTTAATGTTTTTTACTACATAATTATCTACGAAAAATCAATTTAAATATTTATGTTTCGATTTATTATTCTTATTCGAAATTTTATTATTAGTCATTTTGTAGCAATATATCGTAATTTCTTTAGTCATTCTATTTTCGAATCGTGCAACAGAAGAAAAATACCAACTTTAATGTTCGATCCATTCATAAACGTACAATGTATATCACATCCTATATGGTTGTTGAACAATGCATACATATCAGTTAATGTATTATATTCACATTTGTTTACTGTTAATTCGCTATATGGTATTCTATTATTCTGGTTTTTGTCTCACGATGTACAGACCCACACTTTCTCTTTACGTCTTTGTGTTTTATTCTATAACAAACACTCGTGCGTATTAAGGGCTACGATCGTGACGTATTTCACTCCAATATTATCATATTTTATATTACGCAAGTATATGGTTTGTATGCCTTCGAATGCCCTCAAATTTACGAATAACACGATCCTTATATGTTCCACAAGTGTCTCCTATTTATGCAAAACTCACACCAACACGTATTCAAAAATTGCATGTAATCGGAGAGCACCGTAAAAATATTGTTTAAATATTATGTAATTAATTTACATTCATTATCTAGGGTCGTGTTACGCGTAATGAAAAAATTCAACTATATATATTATAGTATCGTTCACGTGCTATTGTGTCGTAGATGACAACTTGACGTTTTTGACCAAGTCTTACCACGTATACATGTGAATATTTATTAAAGCTGTTAAGGTTATTTATCACTTGGCTGTCACGCAGCATAGATACACACCTATGACATGAAACATTTCTCGGTACGTTTTATTGTTCATTTCTTTCACATCGCACACATAAATATTACATATTACAGGCTGAACCGCTAATACCCTTTCATCTCTTATTGCATAAATTCAGTTCGACATGTATTAATGTGTATTGGTTATCCTCAATATCGTAGATATTTTTATTATTAGAAATCTTAGAGTCGATGGAAGTAGGTATATACCTATTTTCTTGTCATATATGGTATGTTTACGAACAGCGCACCTGCTGTTTCCTTATGTATGTATTGTACATATACATGCATACAAAGATATACATCCAGTGATGTTCATGAGGAATCTTAAATTCTATTGCGAAGGATTTTTGCCAAGTTTAGTGTTAAATCATAAATATTTTTAGAGACGAAGGATTTTAGAGCCCATCAATTTCAAAACACAAATTCTTAAACCTGCAAGTGTCAACGTGCAGAATTTCTGTGACTAAGAAGTTCGAAAACACAGAAATTTCAAGGGCTCGAGGTTTCAAACTGCGGAGTTTCACTAACATAAGTTACAATTTCTCGAACGAAAGAAAGTATTAAACAATGATCTATGCGGCGAAACACGCGAAACACAGAAATTTCAAAGTGTCAAATAACATTTATAGATTCATACATTGGGGCAATGAATATCTATAATTTATCAATGTAGAATGGTAAAGCATCCACTAGAAAGCCGTTAGAAAACCATATTCATACAGTTTCCACACAACTTTTCCGTTGGCCAGTACTGAATTTTTTCTCTATACAAATTAAGTGGCACACCTTATCATCGATTCAAGAATTAATATTCAATAGGGGCAGACAAGTAAACAACGTAAGTAGATAGTTCGATAAACTGAATTTAATTTCTTGCGGGGAATTTCCTTTAAATGGAAATCCTTGAAACAAGCGTCTATGATGTTAACGCAGAATCAGTTTCACATTCGACAAATAATTATTTAATAGTGCAAGTGTTCGTTCCAATGATAAATCATAAGAATTGATTAGATAAATATTATGATCGTAGAAACTAAGTGTTTATTAGCATCACAGAATATGCTAATAATCAGAACTTCCTTTTGTGCTTTCAAATTTCTTTTAATGCATATCTAACTATAAATTTGGAGCATAACGTAATATATAATATATATAATTTAATGCCTCAGTTAGTGAATATATCTTTCATTCAGTATGAATTACATTCGTATTGTTAGTATTATCCTTTATTGACTTATAATTAAACAAATTTAATGAGAACATGCTGTCGGTTACAAACTCCGCCACTTATAAACATACATATCGTAATTTCTTCGTAAAAAGGAAGAAAGAAAAAAATACTTTCTGTAAATGAAAAATATTCGTATATTTGTTTGTATTTTGAAATAAAGAATAGTTTTAAATTAAATGATGTAGTATACTCGTAACATTTGATATTAATATTTTAATAATACTATTTATATTGGCATGGAAAATGCATTACACGTCATACGTAATGTCCGATATTAAACTTTTGCTATTGCATTTCGCATTTCAGTGGTATGCTTAAACTTGTGCTGCGTACGAATTTATCTTATTTCATCAAAAAATTATCATTGTCAAAGTATACATAGTATTTTATCTATGCAACTGTACGAAGCTGTGCTTCATTGTGCTTAATCATCACCGGTTTACGTCTCACGCTTTTCAAATAAAAGTATTGTTTTCTTTATCCTATTATACCTTGTTTTCTCAAAATTTTTTTTCGTAAAACCACTACTTTTATGGAAATATAATTGCAGACTGGATAGAAAAAAGATTGTACGTACCAAAATTAATTGTAAGAATTGAAAAAAAGCAATGCTTTGGGTACCCAAGTTGGGTTGTACAAACTAAGTTTTTTATAATTCAGTATAAAAAATCGGCTATATATTTTGTACCCATTGTATAATGATTGGTTATCAACTTTTTCCAAACGTTACAAATTTCCAAAACATCTTAGTGTGGGGCATAGATCGGAAAGAGGAAAGAGGACGGATAGTTTAAGGGAAAGATAGTTCTCCAAGGAAGAGCAAATCATACGAAATTATGAAAAAAATAATGTCAGGAGATGTTAGGACAGATGAACAGAGAAAATTTGAACATTTTAAAGGAAAAGGTCTATTCACGTTTAAAGATCAGATCGTACTGCTCTGAGATGCGCAGCGCATTTCCTTTAAGAAAGTCCGTCTTTTACATTAAATGTTTAAGTTTTCAAATTAAAAGTTTTTCGAGAATAACAAATCCATTAGAATATGAGTTTTTATTAGTATACGAGGTATCCACTTTCTCCTTAGTTTTATTGTTTCTCGCTAGTTGGGCAAATAAAAATACATTTTAGGCATACAAATTTTTACTGCAAACATTGTAATTTTTGTCTAAATGCAAGAGCAAATTTCGTTTTATTACCTTTCCTCGCAAAATGATTGGGGCAAGAAATAATTTCAAAAATGTTTACTTTTACATTTATCAGTACACATTTTTTGTGTGGAAATCAGCTATTACAAATAAATTTTTAGTTAGGAAAATGTTATTTTATCCATTCTACCGTTAAACACAACATATTGCGCAGAATTGTTGAAAATATTAGAACACTAATACTGTGGATATAATGTAATAATAGATTGAAAAAGTAATACCAAATTCAGTTGAATTTAATCAAACCCTAATTTAAGAAGTTTATCGCTCCCTGTCATTGCCAAGATTCCAACATTGGGTACGTTGTGATAAGGCTAATCATAGGTCACCTACTATTTACAAATGTCTGACGCCAGAACGATGTTTCGTTTCATTTGATTCAACTGTGATAAAGCTAATCTACGTAGATGTATTGGATCGAAAATTATTTCGTGACTTGATATCAAAATAATAGCGACAAATCGTAGCAATTTATTTAAATTGCTGCATTGTATATATAAATGGTTATGTATTATAGGTATCTACCTCAACAAAATATGTACACCAGCATTTATATGTATAAGCACGATTTATTTTACAATTTACGAACACAAGTTATTGTAAACACACTAATTTGCTTTTAAGTAATAAATCTACGAAAAATTAAATATTAATATGTGTGGGTTAAAGATTAACATCCTACATGAAACACATTTGTGCAAACGTTTATATTAATCACTACGTAAAGAATATGCCTTATGCTGTATCAATTGCAGTACAAATATAGGTTTTCATCAGTTTAATGAATTTATATAAATTTCTTCTGTAACAGTAATTCATTCCTTGAAAAATGTTTTAAGACTACTACTCTGAAATCCATACTAAAGTTCTTATAAAATAGTTTTCTCAATACTTTGCAAAAAAACTTCATCATAACAGAAATTATGGAATTGAAGATATAAATAGTTTTAAATGTCAATACAGATGTACATTTAATTTGAAACGTTTCAATATTATTTTAATATAAAATATTTTGCTTAAAATACGATTACATTTATATTTTGTTAACATATTTATTAAAAAGTACGCCAATTACGTACACAACTTCCTGCAGCACATTTTATGATTACGTAAATTAAATAAAAAGATTTGTAGAACATACAGCTGGATTATAGGTACGTTACGGCAAACTGTGAAAAATTAGACATTCGTTCGGAAAGATCAAAAGTCAACAAAAAGAAGGAATCAAAAGCCAACAGCCTGGCAATGATGTCCATCATCGTGGATACAACGTTTCAGAGCAGAAATAATAATATTGAATTCGACGAGATTTGAAGTGGATCGCAAAGCGTTAATGAATACGTAACGAATAATTGTCTTTTGAATGTGTGACCAAAATTCCGGAGAGTTATTCCAACGATATGTATATTGAACGCGAACAACACTTGGCTTATCTATATACTTGCACGTGATAGAAGCCTTAAGAACAAAGACAATAAGTTTTTTGGTGGAAAGATATCAAAACATAGGCCTGTTGCTGCTGTGCTAGCGGCAAACATGATAGGAAGCAATGCACGGAAACGTCTGACTATAGGAAAATCAAAATGTCAACGGTGCTTAAAAACATTACAACATTTCTGCGGCATGTTGATTACCTACGATAGTAATAAAAAAGCTTCGATGACGTCATAGTGGTTGGAAACATTTCTCAAGAGATGAGTTCTGACCTGAATGCCCAGAATAAGAAAATTTAAATCTTAATTGACAATTGTCCTGCTCATCTTAAACTTACTTGCTTGAAATGCAAAAAGCTTGTTTTCCTACCAACCAATACCAATTCGACTGTTCAACCAATGGACTAGGTCGTGATAAAATCGCTTATAGTTAATTTTCCCAAAATATTAGTTGTACGAGTAATGGCAAGTATTGAAAATAACATAGAGCTACCTATATAAATTTTGTACACAATATTTATTGTTTCGAAAGAATGAAACAGTGTATCGGTAGCCACTGTTAACATTGCTTCATGCACGCTAGTTTCCTTCCTGACACTGACCTTCATCAAGGAGACGAAATTGCTGTTCAACAATTGAGAAATTCTTTAATGGTACCATATTTGGATGATGACAGACAAGAATTTGTAACTGTTGGTTACGCGTTAGTCACAAGTGAAATAACGAGGGATGAGGACGTTGTTAACTCTATAATAGGGGAAGAAAATGATACAGAATATAACAAAGATGAAGCGGAAGTAGGCAAACAAGAAGAGTGTGTGGTTACCATAATAGAAGCATTAACAGCTGTAAAAGACGTCAGTCGATATATGTATTTTGATGTCAACAAATTCGATTGGAATATGTGACCCGCTACTGAATTAATTGGAAAGAAACTCAATAATGAGTTTATTGTATACAAAGAAAGGAACAAACAACTATTACAGAATGTTTTAAATAAATTATTTTCTATATTCATACGTGTAAAGAATCGAATATTTCATTTCAACGATACTATGGCGAATTAGTTCACTTTGATTCATTTTTACACCAAAAATGCCCGCAAATTTATTCGTGCAATAAACTTGTTCTCACAAGAAATACATTTGAGAAAAATTGGTTGTTAAAGATTGTAACAACCCCCACTCCTGCATTACCACGAGCTATTTTTGACGAAAACGTTTACTTTGACGATTTTCATCCTAACTTCTTAAAGGGAGGCGCTTCGTGTAACTCGCTAAAGGATAGGCGATATTTACGAATTTATAATAAGAAGATGGTTGAATGGATCACATTAAAACACATTGAAAGAAAGTATACAAATATTATTCCCTTGTAAATTAATTTGTATAAACGTTGTATGTAGTACATACATACATACGTACACAGTAAACTGTAACTTTATTATAAAATTATACTATGTTGAAACTACAGTTTGAAGAGAATGATGCAAAATTGTAGTAATGGGACGACTCTTATCAAGAAATATTATCTTTTTCATAAAATTTCTGTCTTAATTATGCAATAAATATAAATATCATTTAAATTTATAACATATTCAGAATATAGGCCGAATAGTTCTTGAGTTATGCTGCCAGTCAACGTGAGGAAAGTTGTTTCGAGAAAATCACGTTTAATGATTTTTATATCGAAAAATAACAATTTTTGGAAACTCACAGCTAGTTTTCCCTAACCTACTATTCTAAGATCATACAGCAGCACTTCTTTTCCGCCATGGAAGACTACTTCTATTTCTTACTGTTTAGGGGCCTTTATCGTAAATCGCTCCGCGTCATGATTGTTGGAAAAAATTGTCGGTGCTCTAATATTAAAGAGCACCGACCAAGAAAGACTGATAATGCTATGAAAGCGGCAATTTTAATGATTTTTACACTGGTTCATTCTGGAAGGAAGATGATTGTCCTCAAACGCCACACAGTACCGTTGAAAGTTTCATTAGCATTCTGTGTATGGCCACCTCAGCATCTTTCTACAAGATCTTGCCTCGAGAGGAATCCACATATATCAGCAATATGTGCTTCTGAACGTTGGGATAAATCGCAGGCGGGTGGACAGAATCCTTCTGCTTATTTGTGACTTCAGCGACACACCACTTGCGCCAGCCGTTGGTTCGCGGTGGACAATTTTGGTGCTTCGGCGTCTCATTGGTCGATCATAATGGGTAAAATATTGGCATTGCATCAAGGATTGCCAAAGAATTTCATTGTTCTCATCGTAGATTGCCGATACGTAGATTCGTTACTTCCTTTCGCAGACAGGTCGCTTTTCAGATAATTTCGTGTGGTCCAAAGTTCAGAACACGTCTGGCGTTGGGGTGCAAAACATATAACTACGTGGTTGCCAAATGTTTTCTGTACTTAAACGCGTAAATACGCACTTTGTCTTCATAATACCAAAGCACAACTATGCGTCCATACAACTGGGTCTCGCAGCCAATTGTGCGCAACTTGTCAAATGAAGAACAACAAAAACGGTTTCACTGCAGGTTATGGGGTCTGCTTATGTTGAAGTTAGGTTTGGGTTAGGCTCGAGTTGGGGTTTGGTTAGGCTCGGGATAGGTAGGTCCCGCTAAGTCTGGTTAGGTCTAGGTTAGGTAGGTCTAGTTAGGCCTAGATTAGATAGGTCTGGTTAGGAATGTTAGATCGGGCTACCCATGCACATCCCGTAACCTACAGAGAAGATATTTTTGCGGTTCCTACAGCAGTAAAATGCCGTAGCTTTTTTAATACTTCGAACTTCGGTGCGCATCTGTGTGAACAAGTTCTTCAGATTTACTGCTATTAATTTATGTAAAAAAAGATCAACTTGTTTTATCGGGTACACGAGGTACCCCTCTCAATAGCGCGGCATTGCGAAAAATTAATACGATAAAACTTTCGTACTCGGATTTGAGTTGATATGGTCTATCTTGGTATGATTAAGAAGAGAATAGGGAACACTATAGCAGGATGTAGTACTTTACACATTATCGTATTAGTTTCCTTCTTCCGTTGTATTGTTAAAATCGAATTAAGTCTACTATGATTTGCAATATATATTAAAGGAATAAATACAGATTATTTACTAAGCACTTGTTAGGTATTTTCAGTGCTAAATTCAACTAGGGGATGTGTATCCATTTTTTACGATAATAAATTAAACCGTTTTTCCTACGCATATTTATCGTTTTCCCTTCGAAGTTAAACGATCGATTTATTGAAATTTATACGCTTGATTGCGGACATTATTTAATTTAATTTCGTGGAGACAATTTAAGGGACTGGTAACGTGTTATTCTTTCTAATCAATAGGTTAGTTTTTTGATAAGTATTAACGTGTGTTTATGAACGTTCCATTTAGGTGCCAAATACTTAAAATGAATTGTTTCGCATAGGTTTTGTTCATACTTCTTGTTGGCGAGTGTTAATTTTTTATTTAAATACAAATTGTGTGCGATAGTTGCATCAACAATGCACATTTTCTGTCGAATTGTTAATGGCATATGACGCGATCATTCAATTGTAATTCTCGAGTTTAGCGCAGCTATTATTAATGAAACGACTGGAAACAGATTTATCATTGTTAACATTTAAAAAAAATATACAAAACCAAGAATGAAAAATATAAATCATCATAATATTGACGATTAATAGCAAGTTTATATACAAATGGTTAATATTGTAGGATTAAATGAATTGATAACTACAATTCATTCCGAAGTGTTTGCACACATAAACAAGATGTGTCGTAAAGTACAATACCACCAAAGCTGATACTTAATTCGAAGTTTTACGTATGTATAATATATCATTATCTAAAAATGACGTCGTAAGAAACGAAATCTACAAAATAACAAATCCATTTTCTTTGGAACTCGGGTTCCAATTGGTCTAATTAATTATAATAGTTAATTTGGACAAATTTAAAACAACGTTTCACTACGATACCATTCTATACATATACATATATGTATATAATATTCTTTTTCATTCTAATAATAGATTATACAAAGAGCTGCATAGATCTCAGAATGGTTACAAAACATTGTGAATCTGACGTAGTGTACTAACAATAAACTTATTAATTCTAAACTTACATTAGCACGACGGATACCTTGATTAAAACAAGCTTTAAACCGATAAAATAAAATTCAAATAAATTTCACCGAAGAATGCGATAATTAAAAGGAGTGTCAAATCATCGTCACAAATACGCATCGATCATCCCATTAGAACCACGTCACCCATTGACTGCGTTTTCGTTCTAAGCGCGTCGATACCGCTGTTTTATTTCGCAACGTTTATCTGAACTGTTTTCGCTGCAAACGAACCAACGTTTATCAAACGGAAACTAACGATCGTTAACAATGCACGGATCAGTCTGCGAATGAAGAATCTGTGTTATACGAACGTTCGATGATTCTCGAAAAAAAAAATAAATGACAAAGAGAATACAAAGCATTCGGGAATATCTTTATCACAGATTATAGAATCGTTTATTTCCTCATTACAATCCTATGCATCCTTCACTCATACATCCTCCAAGACCGTTCCTTGGAAAGTGAAAAAATTGAAAAAAAAGAATAATAAAATAAACTGAGAAAAAAAAAAATAACAAAAACCATGTACATCTAGGTTCACGGTAACTGATTTAATTAATCGATTTGTTTTGTTCTGTTCCGGTCGACGTATTAGATGGCCCGGCAAATGTGAAAGTCAACATCTTTCTCCGCTCTATCAGCAAAATAAATGATTATAAGATGGTGAGTGCAATATAAGTAATCATCAACAAGGCCTATACAATCTGTATATCCACACATGTGTATATCTATTAACGTCACGTGTACATGATGCCGTAAGACTTGCACTTGTCTGTACTTGTATCTGTATTACGTATATATGTATATGTATACGTATGTATGTAAATGCCTATATACATACATATAGATATATACATTCTCGTGCGCCGCGCTAACAGTGGATGTGTGCTATCAGTCGCACCTCATTGATTTTCTCGATGTCGTTGACTGTCATGTTATATCTACATAATCGGCATATGTCTGTTATGTACTAATTGTTCGAACGTTCGATTGACTGTACGTTGCAACCTCGTCTGTGCCTTGTTGGAATCTGCTAGAAAACCAAGAAGGAGGCGCGACAGATATTTCAAACATGCATAGACTCGACCCGTGGATGCTTTCATGTTTCTTTCCTCGGAATATTCGGACCATGCGCGCGAGTGATCGTCTTGAATAATCTATTATCATTTACAATTAATTTACAATTAAAGACAGAGACTCGTTACGATAATAATCAAAGGATGCTAATTTCGACGTCCATTTTAAGCATATGAAAACGCGGGTATTTCTGATAGCTTTCAAAGAGAGACGCGAATCCATTTTAACGATATGCATAGTCTGTTCTCTGTGAGCTCTTTATAAGTAAGATAGTATGGAAAATGCATGTAAATACATCACTTCTATGTTACACGTGTAAGAATAGGTGCAAAGCGTTATTTGATCGTTTCGAAGTTTCATGTTGTGGCCAATAGAGAAAATAATACAGGAGAAACAATTTTTCATTAAGTATACGTATTAAGCACAATTTTCATATTGTAATATTTTCATGAATGCCAGTGATTTTTTACAGACCTGAATAGGTCGGGATTAATGTCAATTACATTTTTGGCTTTTCTTTTTATCGTCACATAGGCCGTTGTAATAAACAATAATTGTCATCTGTCGATTTAGAATGTGTCATTTAAGATTTGCATCTCGATTGAAATATTTCGTAATGGTCAGGTGTGTAAACAATCGCTTTATACTATACGTACGTGTGGTAAAGTTATTGACAAATAGAAAATAAAATTCGAAAGCTGTTCTCGTGAAATTATTCTTCGACAAAATTATTATTTGCCAAAGGTTGAAGTATTTCGCATTCTGTGTGTATATTGTTTTTGGCGGTATATTATCCTTAGAACGAATCTTTCTAATGACTGTAACAATCGTAAAGAGTGTGTATAAATTTGCACGTAGTGGAAAGTCGGCTAAAACAGGGTACTTTGAGCTGATAGGTGCTGAGAACCTGACAGAATGCTGCGAAAATACGTTCCATTCCGTTCTCCGACATATTCTAATCATCGGAGCAAAGTTTGTTGGAAATGGTGATTGTAGGTACAGACACAGTGCGTTTCATATTTCGTGGTCGGATTTGTTTGTGATTTTCGGGTGGTTTCACCGAGTGTTTAACCAGACATCGGAGAAACGGTAAGTGGTCTCCTCTAATCAGTTTGTAATTACCTCTTTAGATTGTACGTTTCAATAATTTTCTGCCGAAGCGCACACTTGGACGAAACAGCACGGTTGACAAAATGGAAAACAAAAATGGAAAAATGCCGACCGCGCGAGAAGTGCAGCGGAACCGAAGAACATGGTTTATCAATTATTTGTTATTTTTGTAACCTACAATTAAAGAACTGATTCTCTCCCATGAAATACGTCTATTGATTGATATTTATTTCATCCATTACGAAGAACACGAATCAAACGATTCTACATTGATTTGAATCGGTGCTTCAGGGCGATTTGACTTTTCTTACAAATAACGCTATTTTCGAAAAATCATGATTAATAGTTAACGGGATAGTATTGTATGTTGTACGGTATACTTTACTTTACATGATTAGAAAACAAATATTGGACATAATCAATCGATGTGGTACGAAGCAGGTCGTCAAATTTACAAGCACCCCGTTTTAGCCGACTCTGCCCTGCATCCTGTCAAATTGAAATAAGGATACTTTTTCTTACGATATTTTTTTTCTATTATATGTCTTATTTTCTGAACTTTATTTAACTCGAACGCATCACACTATAATTACTTTAACGCGATAGCTGTTTCAGAAAAATTTGTGCAATTTTCACTAACGATAGAAACGATCCTTCGTGCGCAGACTATCGAAGTCGAAAGTCGAAATTTTGTATACTCTATACTTTTAGTGACAAGCAACAAGTGATTAAATTAATATCTTCTAACATTCTTTTTTATAGCTAATCGATTTAACGCTACGTTTTAACGGTAACCTAAACAAAAGTTTACTCAGACGCTATTTTCCTTGCTTATTTGGAATTAGTTCGCTGTATTCTATTTTGCCTTAATCTATTGTGTCTTGCGTGATTCTTTATAGGGTGCATTTATCTTCCGCTATATGTTGCTTCTGCATTGATTTAGTTTAATCGATTATTACATGTAAGGCGAAAATACCTGAATGAATGAATGAATTATAATTACTGCTGAAATTACGCCAAATATTAACTGCCCCGGCAGAATTCCCATGATCATGTCACCTACCCGAAATTTTTCATACATTTCACTGACAGAGTTTTCCACGCTGTCTATGCATTGTATAACAATAACTGAGTCTCTAAAATAGGTTTGCTGATTCTTTTAGTAGAAGGTCCGCATCTGTTTACAAGGATTACCAAACTGTATAAACAATTATATTTTATTGAATGTAGTGCGTTAACTATGCTGCAAAATTTCCTCTGTTGAATCATTAAGTAAGATGGGCATAATTAAATTAAATTAAACAGAACACCACTGTGGACTACGAACGATTACAACAGATCTATCTCGTAAGACGGTAAATGAATAAATTCTGAATTCTTTTGTGCAATATTTACTATTCGTACGACTCCAAAAAATTCTGTTGGCAGCTTCTAAAGTTCGTAGTACAGATCCATTATGACGGGCTTGATTAAATATCTACATCAGGATTAAAAGATTCAATAATATGAGTGATCTGAATAAAGATGACAAACGAGAAAGCTGAGTATGAGTTAAGATTGGATCCAACGTTTCTGAGAAATATTTCTGTCTCACTGCAACATGCGAAAGGAATTGTTTTATAGATGATAAACGAATACATATAAATATTTAAAATATATAAATTATTTGATTAAAATTTCATGTATAGATAACAGAAGCCTATTACGGAATTTAAATGTTCATTTCCCTTATGTGACGACTAAATTTAACAATTTATACCTATCTGCGTTACTTTAGTAATGTTCACACATAGCATATAAGAACGTCCTGAAGAAATAACATAATTTTATGACGTGATTGATGTTACACACTGTATACAGATTCCCATGAAATTGATCATTATTGTTTTGATCAATTAACGCTGGTAACATATTCAAAGAATACGTCACATACTTCGAATTTACATAGATGTCAGATTATATGAAGATTATATACTAATGGAAAAAAATATAATACTATTTAACGAAGTAAAATTAAAACCATTCGTCTCGTAACTATTGCGCGTGGAGAGTTTGTCTGGGAAAAGAAGGGAGTTTCCTTTAAAACAAGATTCTCGTAATGTCTACATAAGAGATACATGTAAAAACCTTATTTAATATGCATAATAATAAAACTTATTTAATGGGTGTAATAAGTCTCATTAATGATTAAAAATACTGAAAGAATAATATACACTAATCAATAATTTAATTCGGTATGATATGTTTTGCACATCGTGCATACCGGATATATCCGGCGTCAGTAGCGGAAGGGTTAATAATTAATTATGAAAAACCTTGAATTTGAAATCGAGTTTCTTTAAATCACCAATGTCCTACAAGTACGACAACTGTCCCTCCTTAACGTAAGTTTCATATTTATGACGTTATACAAGGTGTAACAAAATGTCGAGGACCTTTTTTGGGGATAGATAGTATGCGTGATGAAAAAGGTGAGAAAAGAAAACGTCAAACTTACGTCTGCGAACGACTCCCTATCGAAATACTCTCCTGTCCGGAAAGAATTAACCAAAAAATTATGTCTACGTAATGGTATTAAAGTTTACGAAGAACTATAACTGCTGGGATTACTGTCGCTAAGTACCATCTATTTGTGTTTAGTTCAAATACCTTCGATTACTTATACCATATCACGTTTGTAACAACTTAAGAAACATTAGGAGCATTTGTTCAAACTTCCTTTCAAAGACAGTTTTATTTTTTCATAAACTCCGATGACTCTCGGTAATATTAAAATAAAATTCGCTGTGACTTACCATTTCGCCGACATAGTTATTTAAAACATTTTTCAAAAAGAGGCTGTAGCTTGGTAGGGGATGGTGCAAGGACCTAGGCTTTTATACTATCGATCCTCATAAAAGATCCTCGACGTTTTGTGACACCCTGTACACTTGTTCATGAATACAATTGGTAACGTTTTATTAATTGCAGTTTCTTCAAGACCCAATTCTCCCAAATGCCGTCCATCAAAGGATTTTATTTTCGAGAAGAATGTACATACATTCAATAACCATTAGTTTATTACAATCATTATTACCCCATAATAAAAAAAACAACTTTCTGAGGCTTTCGACTCCGAAAAGAAATTTATAGATTTCCTTATTAAACTGCGAAATCAATCGGTTGTCAGCAACCCGCATCACTGGTTGAGTCTAATGACAACGATAATAAAATCGAGTTCATCGTGCGAAAAAGATCGACGGTTTACGTGATCTTTACGCGGATCTTATTGATCGTGTCGTGTTCTGATTCTTCATCCTTGGTTATTTCTATACTGTCTAGGCGATTTTTCGCCTGACATTCTCAAACGATTCATTGATAACAGGAACAAGAGCACTACCGTTATTTGCTGCAACGGTTCATGCGATTCTGTTTGCCTCTTTTGTTTCTCAAAATGTATGCTACATACACAAACAAATAAGTATGTACATATATCCAAGTCTACCGCTTCCTATTTCGCCATCTAGTTTAAAGGACTTTGTACTTCAAATAAGCTATCTTCTCGCTAGCCCTCTATCTCTGTTTCTATGATGCTTCACTGTCCACCGATCATTGGAACATATAGTTATTGTTACTGGGAATATGGACATGTGTGCGTAACAACAAATAGTTCCACGAACAGTCAACAGACGAACTTATTTACATTTTTCGTGTTGTGTATTGATGCTGAATGAATCAGTGAACGTATGACATAAAAATAAACACGCAGGAATCCATCGTTTGCAATAGGAGACTAGGGTTTATTATTATGTACGAATACTATAAAAATACATATATAGATTATAATAACATCTTTTCTGCATCATTAACGAGACTCTATAAAACACAATTTTACGCCAATGCATTACAAATATTACGATACCGTGATACTCGCTTTGTGTGATTTGCGAGGGTGATAAATAATTGAGGATTCATCTTGCCGTCGTTAAGGGCCTTCATTTTGATTTATTAGACACGACGAAGATCGATGAATCATTATGCTGGAACTTGTTAAATCCACGATAGCATTTCTATATTATTCTAGAAAGTTCTAAACGAGAAATCATATTAATCTGCTTAGTTCGCCACTGCAACCGTGAATCTAATTATACATGGACCAATCACTTTTTCCATACAGGGACATTTCATATGGTTTTCCTCAACGTTAAAAAGGATGATATGGTACGTACTGTTGTTCTTTTTAGTCAGATGATCATGCCCCGCTATTATCATGTATGTACATTATTTAATTTATTCATATTTATTTATAGTTTGTACTAGCGGAATCGTAGTGTATGAAATTTCCAAATACATAGAAAGTGATCTGGTACTAACCGATAGGGCTTAACCCGTTCGCTGCCAAGACGAGTATACTCGTCCTACTTTCAATATGTTATGACATATAGGGTATTGAATTAGCAAATGTTTTCTGACCACAAACATAATTATAGAAATGTAGAAAACTTGAAAAAAATACTACAAATAAAATTGATTTGTTAACTTTCGTAAACAATACTACTCGAATTATAAATGGCAATGAAAATAACTTCATATAATTTAAGCTTGGCAGTGAATGTGTTAAATGAAGAAAAATGAAAGATCTGATATTTCGTGGTGTTGTTAAGTTTTTCATAGAAAACGGCAGCGTTAAAATAACGCGATAACGTTGGTTGGTTTGCCTCCCTGAAATTGTGTATGAAATACAGTAATTTTCCTTAATATTCCGATCCTTACAATGTTGTTATAATTATTTGCAGAGGGCAGCGATCAGGATGAATGTTTTGATAATGTTAATTTTGGTTTTTGAGAGATTCTGCGAAATTTCGTAAAGTATATTATTTTTAATTTTCGCACATGGTCTTCAAACAAAAGTCTGCAATATAGATGTTGCAATTCTTGCAAGTTCCGTTGAATTTCGTTCAAATCATCCAAATTCGCCCAAAGTCGATCAATTAAATTTAATGAAATTTGCAGTACACGTAACTCTCGTCGTACTTTACAATGTGTAAGTACGTTTGAGTGTTTCGTTTCAAACCGATGTACAAAATTTGAAAGTGATTTGCGAAAATTCTCTGAAACTCGTCAAATAGTATGTCACCTGATATCATAAAAAGTTTGATTCTGATCGGTTCATTCTGTGATACGTTGTAACAACTTTAAGTATTCGAATATTTCTGTGAAAACATAAATCATGTATATACATAGAAAATGATGCACCTACGTAAATAAACCCTATTAAATATACCTTTCAGTCACATTAGCAAATTATAATACGATCATTAATGAGTAAAAATAGAACACTAAAAATATTGAATACAACGGTATAGAATACAATTTATTATAAATACGGTTATAGTTGCCTAATATTTTGAAGAAAGTTTAACTCATTTTTTATAAAATGATGTGTTTTGCACAAAAACTGTTGTAGAGCCAACATAATATAATTTAAGTTTAAATTCAATTTATTCACATTTAATGGAATGTTAATCGATATTGCTTATACTCCATACCTACTCTCACAAAAAAAGTTTTGCTTTATTAAATTTAAAATGAGTTTAAACGGTGTTCAGATACAAGTAAACGCTATAGTAAATGAAGGGTTTAGGAAATCAATATATTTTGGATCTGTTACGTTAGTTTTAGTTCAACTAAAGTCTTCAATTTACACATTTTGATTTACACTGTCAGCTTTAAGTACACTAAACAAAATACTGCGCAGAAAATTAGGTTTTCCGTTAATAAAAATGGTCTGCATAGATCATTTGATATTTCAATATTGGGTGGGTATACGATATAAAATTAACAAAATATCTTTCCCTTCACCGTAAATGAAATATAGAATATTAGAACAGAAACCTACTTTACGACAACCCTGTACATAGTCGACCAATATACATATAAACTATTGTTTTTGTATAAATAATACTCGAGAAATTTTACATAATTTTTGTAAAGAGCCCAGCAACGTTAAAAAAAATGAAAAAATAAAAATACCACAATGTTTTACATTAATTATGTCACTGGTGAGACTAGGTGTATAAGTAGCGAAATGTCGATACTTTTTAATTAAACAAAAGGGTTACCATGCGAGCTTTCGAATTGGAAAGTATTTTTCTATCAATGAACTACATAACGAATCCACATAACTGTTCGTAATAAAAAAAATACGCCTTTATAACAATCATACCGGGAAAATGTTTACCGAGAACGTCTCCCATTCCATCGTGAAAGCTTCATCAAAATCGGTTCAGTGATTCAAATACGGAACTTATTCCTTCTGATGTCGGTTAAAAATACGCTTAGTGATTTGACATAATATTTATTTTATACTACTCGTTGAGAGTGTCATCGCGCAATACCTGCGTTCATCTCTCAACATTTTCATTGTTCTGGTTCGATTAACCCAATCGCAAAATATTTCGGACCGGATGAAAACAAGCGCACATGTCATCATAGACTTTTGAACATTTTATTGTATATTACTTGACACATTCAAGACGATATACGATAAAAATCGTATAGCCTGAATTCCCTCATATTTTGTTGAAATTCTATACACAAAAAGTGATAAAAGTGATTAAATTTAACGGTTCTTTATTATTTAACTATACATGTAATGCACACACCATCACATGACTGTTCATAACAACAATTCTTCGTTGTAATGTTTTATTTACTTAGAATTGCTGTTTTTATACGATGTTGCTTGAAATTTCAAATAACGTGAATTCACGTCATTCGTCCTCAATGTGTTAAAATGGATTTCACCAGATTTGACTTGTTAACCGGGGAATTAAGTTCTGTTCAACTCGTGAAACATTTCGTCCTACTCGGTTAACAGGTTAATGAACTGATTGCGACCGTCATATCAACATTCCAGAGTTCCGCCATGAGTTCTCTTGCGAGACAGACGATCGATTAAAGCCCTCCGAATGTCCTTTGTATCATCAAAACCCTCTGCCTTCACCTTCAATTTTAGTTTCGATACAAACAATTGCCGGTTGAGGGCAAATCGTATTCGGCTATTTGAAGCTAGGTATGCTCGCTGTCGCAAGTGTATTGGTGTAGATGGAACGTAATTTGAGTAATATACAATAAAAACGTGAACCATTCCATGATAAGTGTGCCCATCCATTTTTTGAACAGATTGCGTGTTACTCGATTTAAATTGCACAACACACCATTAGAAACTTGATTGCTGCGAGGTCCAAGGTTTGAATGTTCATTTGCGTCGATGTCATGTGATGCGTGAATTCATCTGGGATATCAGTTAGCGAATTATCAATGAGGAAATTGCTAGGCCTAAGGGCGATTGGGTAATTGGCGCCGAAGGGACCAGAATCCTCCAGAAGTCTCTGAAGCGGAAGTCAGGATTGCTTCGACTTGTATTCGGCAATCATTACTAGCCAAGTCATTAACACTCGGACAAGTTGAAATGAATTGCTTTGGTAATTTGTTCGTGAGTTTAATAAATTGTTCACGATTCCTATGAGCGTCAGAAAGTATTTCTATTCCGTTCGTCGACGACGTAGATCCAGTTGTAACGATGTTTTTGTATAAAAAACAACCCCAATTCACCCCCAAAAATTGAGGAGCCTGTCCAGAGTCCCACACATTCAAAAAAGATCCTATGAACGAACTGTCAAATGGCCATAGGCCTGAAAATACCGCGACAATTCAGGAAGTCCTTGTGCTAGCCACTTAAATACTATGAAATACCTATTTCAAACACATCTGTTGTATCGTATCTGTCGTTGCACAGTTAGGATGAGTACACGCGCTTGCAGGATATAAGAATCTCGTGTATGTGTAGATATATACGTATACGGTTACAACGGAGTTTACTGACATTTTCAAATTTCGCATTTCGTCCATTTTAAGCAGCTTTTCATGGATTATAAAAAAGTTTAACATATTTTTCTATCTCACGTCACAGTTGGATTTACTTCATATTAAAAAAAACGATGATGAACACAACGAATTATTAAACTGATATTAAATAACTACCAAGTCGTAAGAATAATAACAAATTGTTATTAATAATCTGTTTCGTTTATTTATTTGAGATTTGCGCGAATGAATAAATAGGTTCGACTAAATTCAGAGTGATTAAATAGTATATGTGGTGTTCCGCAAAAAATAATAATTACATTTAGGATTTCACGGTGTTTTAGGAAACCAATAATTTCATTCTGTTTACCTAAAATACTGTAATTTATATTCATCTCCATTCTCATAAGAATCTTCAATACAGAAAACAACTATAAACACTATAATTTGGGGGGGGGCGAAAGATGTAGAATTTGTGAATTATTTTGTTTTATTTTCTTACTTACGGCTTTTGAAATTGGGTTAAGAAAAATAATGAGGAAAAAATGTTTGATATTTATCGTTGAGCTCGACTGAAAATTTGCAGAAACATCCACAGTCTAATCGTTACATAAGTTTTAATAAAGTCTCTATACTCGCGAAGGAAATAATTTTGGAACGTAACCGTAAATCTCATTTTTCTGGGATGAATATTGATGGACTTGATCCACTTTTGCTTCCGAAGCCCACATGTGTCGTATGACTCGATTCTTTGGTGATCATGCAATGTCGCTAAGGTCAAGTTTCTTGGGCTGTGTGCCCTAATTCGAGATATTGATTTAGAAATTTCGCGCATTGAATTCTTCATTGCATATCTGTGTCGAGAGACTTTTCAGGACAGTGAAATTTTTCGTGAGTTGGCAAAGTTCTAGAATTATTCGCTTGTTCCTCATTAAAACAACGTTTGATACGTCGATTTAACGGAAAGTGACGTAAAGTTTAATTTTGGAAATACGGAGTGTTCTAAGTGTTTTCGACACACTTTTCATATACATGATGGTGTTCAAGATAATATTATTATGTATAACTGCGATTCCCATCACAACAGAATTGTTCGATATGTTTGAAGAGAATCTATATTTCTTTCGCTAAAAGAAATCTTAATAGAATTACTAATAAACAATAGATTCTTTTCTTTTATCGAGACATAAAATGTAATGTCTGAAAAATTAAAACATAGTAAAAATGTATACGTATGTTACATCACACAAGCTTGGATCATCAAAAGCATCGATGACTTCAGATTTAAATGATCAGAAATCGTTAACCAAAACACAACGCTAGCTACAACTGTTTCCTGTATATTCGATTGAAAACAATTAACTCCCGAATACTTTTATAGTTGTAAAACGACGTAAGTCACATTTGCAAAAATTTAGACTATTTGCGTTAAATAAGATCTATAACAAAATTTGTCTTTTTCTTTTTTCTTACTTCAATCATGCAAGAAGGATGCAAATGATTATTATTCTGCTCAGATTTTATATTTCCAGCTCATGTTAATCACCCATATAAAATGTTATATAAAATTAAGATTATACATGCATGTCCCGCAAGACAACAAACGAATATTGGCGGCAACAAGAATTGGCGATTAAATGTCGTTTAGGCTTGCAATTATAGATTCTACGAGAGATACGACTATGTGTGTAAAATATTTCATTATAAAATATTTCCTATACAGATTCGCTGTATTTGAAATAATCGCCTCCACAATGTACTCTGCTGAACTAAATAAATTTGATGGTCAGGTCCGATTACATCTGTTACAGAGTTCATCGATTTTCTCAGTGAATCTTTTAGAATTCCAAGAGTTAGGTTTACTGGCGCAGCTAAAATATTCGATCAGAACTTAAACGTTATATTTCATAAATCGAAATAGTGACAGAAGTCTAGAGGAAGAACATGGGGAAGGAGTGGCTGACCTGAAAAACAAGGAATTAAGCTTTCCGTTCGTTTAATTCGCTGGATTACGTGGCGAATTGTTTCCAATGGTTGATTACCTTCGTGTAATGCTACATTAGTTCAGTTGTTACGAACGATAACATAATGTTGATGCGGATCGCCTTGTATCGGTGGAAGCATTAGTCTATTTTTTGCTAGACAGCAATCAGAGGTTGAATGTAGCGCACTGCGCGTTACATTTCGCTGGTAGTCGAGCTTTTTTCACTCGCTATTCACAAAAAAGATTATGTGACTTTGATGAAACATTGGCTTGAGATGAATGTATGCGTATGTGATACAAGGGATTCATTTTTGCTCGCTATGTTCGAAGAATATTCTATTCGTCTCTGAAACTCATTATTTGCTGAAAACAAGAAGAGCTTTAGAATATCGTTGATTAAATGTCAATAATAGTGTGGGTTGGCGAACTTGTGTTACTTTGAAGGTAACGCAGTGCAAGGTCCGTAGAAAAAATAGTGACACTTTTTAAAAATCAAGAAACAAATAGTAACGTCTATTCGAAAATTTTAATGGTAAGTTAAAAATCCTTAGTTGCTAATGTGTCAAGGCTTTACTACATATAGAATACTAGATATAGATTTATAATACCCAAAACGACAGTAGCTTTTGCAAATATATCAAAGAACCTACTAACAAGGAATCAGTGCTAAATTTTTATTCTACGTTGCTGCCACAAAAACATATTTCACATTTGCATCGTTCGCCATATCCGACGGACTTCAACATCGTAACATCGTAAAAATAATCACTTTTGTTGTCAAGGCTCAAAATATGAAACAACATAAAGGCCATATTTTCAATTAAAAAAATATATTTTTCCTGAAAATTACCTTTGGTCCGTTATGTTTAAGAAGCATCGATACTTTGATGGCAGATCTTGCTGGAATTACTGTAACTGCATTGTTCGGGAACATATAACAAAAAGCTTGTAGATTAAGAGATAATTTGCGGACATGCAGAATGATAAAGTAACAGAATATTAATTATCTCCGAGTTACTGTCGTTGTATAACTGTGTTTGACGATCGAATTCCCATTACCAGCTTAACAAGGTTACAGATCATCATGGATGAAGGTTATGTTACTTTTAGGGTTTTGCGATTATGTTACTCTTAGGGTTATGGGGTTATGTTACTCTTGGTACATGGATGTGAGGAGGAAACCAGTTGAACTGGATAGAGAAGTCTAACTTAATCAATTTCCGCACACTTTTTTTAGACTGGTCTGGAAAACGTACTTTCCTGAAATGTTTCTTTGCTGCTACGTGAAATTAGTTGAAGATACTTACAAGGACCATATTGCAATATTATTCCTATCACTTTCAGACAAAAGCTTGGCGGTTGCAACCGGCATTAGTTTATCAGATTCTTGTCTGCTAAGAAGAATATTCTTTTTCTAGAAATTTTCTTTGACGGTTATAGCTGACATTCGCTAGGACGTTAACGAAAACTGACGGCTATAGCCTCATTTGGGGGAATGTGCTAAGCGTACATGTAATAGTACTAATTGAACATATGTAGGCAAACTGGAAATATTAAAGTGTTCGATGCATCGATGTATTGCACAGGTATACTACAATGAAACTCATTCGTTAACCTCAATGATATTACTTGTTAATATTACGTATCACCCAATTTTTTTCACGCGTTAAGATCCTTTCAACACTTTCACGTCACTGATACCAACGTGGTGCCATTGGCAAGCCATTCGCAAAGCTTTTCAGAGCGTCAGTTGCTTAAATGTTTTAAGAACTAAGTATAGTATGTTGTAATGAATTTTGCGTTTTATATTTGTACATTTTAATGAACAACTTTGCAAAAAGCTCCAGCGTCAGAGACGAAAATTTTTGTGAACCGTGTGGTCGTGAAAGTGTTAAAACAGAAGCGTGAAAACATGCTGTTACACTAAGACCGTACGAAGAAAACAACAAGAGACAATAGATGAAAAAGAAACAGTGGGAAACTAACAAAAATCTGTCAGGGAAAATGAGGCGGAGCATGGTTTAACTATCATGCTTAAACAAAGAATAAACAGTTGGGACTAGAGAGGAATATGCCACATTACAAGATTTCTGTATACTTTGTCGTGGAGCTGTCGTCGACGAGGAGAATTGCACAGCGAAGCGGAATAATGTCTCCCTACTCCACCTCATTCTTTCTTGAGTGTGAAGAGAATGAGATGGAAAGGAGGTGCATATCTAAGCTAACAAGGAAAAAACCGCGAATGGGACAGGCGATTTTGGCCCGAACCATTTACAAATTGTTGGAGGTGATAAGCGTAAAGACCCTGTAAAATATTAAAATCTTCCTCATAAACCAGGTTTAAATTTGCGTTTTGGACGCGCTTCGACATTAGAAATCGAACTTGGAATTTAAAAACAACGTTCTCGATTTGTTAACACTAGGTTTACGTAACCTCACATATAAAAAATTTCTCCGAAACCAGGACACAGGAAAGATTAGATTTGCGATTAAACGTTTTATAAATAGGTATAAGTAAAAGTTAATTAAAATGACCTCATAAAATACAGCAAGAATTTTCTCGAAGAAAAGTTAACAAAAAAGTTCGTAAGTGGAGTCCAAATGAATCTTTCGTAAACTTAGTGTTAAACAGATATAAGCGTTTGAAATACATGGAATAATGAATTTGGACACTGTGATTCCGTGGACATGACAATTCCACTCATGCCACATTGTCCAGTATAGAACAATTTGGAACGGTCGTATGCGTTCCAAAACAGACGGGTAGTTTCTATTATAGATAACACTAGAATGTCTCACAACGACAAGTGAGCTCTTTATACGTGAGATACTCACACACACACACACTACTCCGAGTACTATTAAAAGAACTCAGAAAACAAAAATAAAAGAACGATAAAAAACATGTAATGTGTTATTTAAAATGAATGGGGTGACATAAAAGAACCAGCTTTTAAAGTTTCATCGAGTCGGGGATCCGGAATATCCTGCCACATCTTGATGATGATCTATCCAATCATTAACATAAGCACGAATTCGTTGGTGTTGATTTCATACTTGTTTCCCATTAAATTACAATTCAACATAAGTGCTGGTAATAGTCCCAATGGAATTTTAGTGGATGGAATTGTTGCTTCTGAAACGGTTCCAATAAATTTGGAATTAATGTACAGATTAATTTTTTAAACTAAAAAGGAAAGGCATTTAAAGTGTCAAACAAACCTGACAATAAAATATTGATACCATTGATACTCCACCTTAAAAATTTAAAAATACGTTATAAAATATTTCGACATGAATAAACTTGCTCAATCACAATTCTATCCCCATATTAGTTATAAATAAATTAAGTACTTCGAAATGAGTAAATACATTCATTCGAATTTTCTTTGTCATAATAAAATATAAATAATTCATCTACCTGGCTAGTGCTATCTGTCTTACTACATTTGGGTGCTTTGATCCCCTATATTCTGATGACCCTTGCATACGTCATTTAATCTATAACAAATAAGTTGACAGAGAGATTCCAAAAATATTAATTGAAAGTAATGATAGAACATTTATTCACGCTCCATACCTTATTTCTTCTACTATTCCATAAAAGTTCTCTTTAAATAAACTCTCTATATCTTTATTACTCAAGGTAACTGTGCGATCCGTCTTAGACCTACTAAAATATGAAATTACAAGTGAAAGAACCAACTATATAAAAAATAAATATTATATTACATTTGTCTTGATTTCTAACTATTCCATATACTCATGTGAACTATTGATATCTAAGTTTATTTGTCGCACCATTCTAATAGTATGCATCTGTTTGATCTATACGCAGAAATAATTTGATAACTTATCCATCAGTTGAAGTTTATTGTTTACTGTAACATTCATTTTCAGGTAAACCAAGTAATTTTAGGTATTCCCAATGTTTTCATGCTGTACTATAATCAGCTGCAACGTCCATCATTCGCCATAACACGATTCCGTCCAAAACATGGCTGACCGTTCCAGGTCATCACACGGATTGGTTTCAGTTTAGACGTCTGAAATTCTCGCGTATTACGAATCCTCACGTGTAGTGGTGGAACCAAGTGGTGACATCTAGAAACTATCCGTCTGTTTTGTAACTAAAAAGCTTGCCCAATTCTTCTATACGAGTGTCCTCCCATGTTCATGGCAAGCCGATACATCTCGCGCATGCGTAGGTGGCATTTGAATGCGCAGTGGACATGCGCGGACATTGCCGGATGCTGCGTTTATGTTTGAATAAATGCAACGGATAAAACTGTAGGTTTTTACTAAAGAATGCCATGCATGAAATAACGTGAAATTCTAATAATTCGCGAATAAAACTGTCACTTTCTACTAAAAATTTACGTGAATTGGTGGAATTATTCAGTCTATATTTTAAACTGTAATCAATAATGTGCTTCAAAATCCATTGGATTCAAAGACACAAGACAAAGTCCTATGAATTTAAATTAACTAGGCAATGTGAAAACGTTCTGCTTTCAGAACGTACGATTGATTGCAAACATTGTTCTACACATATATTCACCAATTGTTCCCTTCCACAGAAATTTTTGAGAAAATTCTAGAGATTTATATGTGAGTTGTTCGGCTTTAATCTCAGATTTCTCACGATAACTTTTTCGTAGAAACTTCAGAATCCATTGGATTGAAAGAAACTGGACACAGTCAATGTTATTTAAAGAACCCATTCGATTTCGTATGATCGCTAACTCATAAAAATAAATTTAGGGACTCTACCTTCTCTAACAAAATAGAATTCTGTACAACAGAGTATTTTCTCCCCAAAGAATCCTCGCTAAAACCATGTATGTAATACATCTTTTTGATATGATCAACAATTTAAGTAAAAACAAGTAAACATAAAACTAAAGTTTAAAAAACGGGACTTCAAAGAAAAAGAAATAAAATATTTATTCTCTTCGTATTCCCTTAATGTTATACAATACTATAATAAGCCAGAAATAATTACAACTTGCGTTGAACAATGTATTGTGAGTTATTGCAAATAGCAGAAACGGTTAATAGTTATATTATATGGTATGAAAATTTTTAATTCATAATGAAGAAAATAATAAAATTACATAACATCGAAGATATTTGTGATAGAAAAGCATATACGAGTATTTGAGCACACAAAACAATTACTTTACATCAAAACAGCTAAAGAAGAAAATCATAATAGTAATAGTAATACAATTATTACGTATTTACTGTAAATGCTAGTACGAAATTCTGGTGAAATTAGAATAAAAAATATGCTACATAAGGGAACAAATTCCATCAACATAATTATAATATGTAACTTACTTTTAGTTATGTATTTCCTTAAACTTCACCGAGACAGAATGTATATTGTGATAATAGACTACGATCATTACATATGTAATATATACAGTCGGCATCTGTAAGTTCCAAGTTTTAAAAAATACCTTTGCACTTCTACGAAAATACTACTATTTAAATTTTAATTATTTCATGCTTAGCTGCTAATATGCACGTATATGAAAATATAAGTACATGATATGAAAATTCTTTCCCGGGTTTTCTGCGCTATACATTTACAATTCTGAAAATCTTCTATAAGGCTATTAATTTTTGTTAATTAATAATGTTAAATATACTGGGTTTGGAGAAAAATGTATACTAACAATTCGAATGTATATATCAACTATACATATATGTATCGACGCATTCATTTTACAATAAAATGATATTTTCCGTAAACCAAATTTGGGGAGAATGAATATAATACAAAAAGCGACTTATTTTTTCACGTAATTTAATTTAATTTAATTTATTTTATTTTAATTTAGTTTAATTTAATTCAAATAATTTAATTCAATTCGGTTGAATTCAATTCAATTCAATTTATTTTAATATAATTTAAATTAATTTAATTTAAATTTAAATCTTATTTATTACAGACAAATAATTAATCTATTTACTTATAGAAAAAAATACAATGACGTACGATTTTTGCATATAAAACGTATACTCTGGACATGTATATGTACAATTATGTAAATATGATATAATAAACGGTTCAAAGTTTTCCCACGATTCTTTAATTCAATGTTTATTATTATCAATGACAAACATGTTACTTGCCATATCAGAAAGAGAAGTAATCAACAAAATATTCGCTTACCCCAACAATTTGCCATCTCTCCATTTTGACACTCTATTAAGGGGAATCAAATTTTCCCCATGAATCATTATTAAAAATCTTGACAAGTAATATTGTCCTTTTATTGAAAGCAACACTTTCAATACACTATTGTTTATTATGGAACTTGTTCTCATCATCGATCTTTTTCGCATCCAACATGTATTTTTCAAAGAGGAATAATTAATTCATACATTTTTCATTGAATATTCCCACACATCGAACTGTGCATAATATTAATCTCAGAAGGGATACCAAAATTATAGATGTATTCTAATGAACATTGAATACCCATGAACATGTAACATTCATGTGTGTGCAATAAGCTCACAACGGAAGAACCAACAGTAATATTCACAGAGTTTAATGAGACAGAAGTTTATCGATTGGTAATGACGAGCATATAAGCCATGTAAAATATTAGCTCCACATAGCCAACCGTAAACTGCATTCTTGCAGAACTGCAGTCTAAACATTGCAATTTTCAGGTCGCCGAATAGCGCCCAAACTTTGTTCCCATGTAGTACAGCAGAAAGGGAGGAAAAAGGGGAGTCTGATGTGATGCTCGTGGCAAGTCGATTGTTTTGCAATTTCTTGTCCGATTGCGGAAAAAAATGTCTCAGTCAGCTACCATCATACAAAATTTGTCTCTTTATCGGGCGACAGATAAAATGTCTAGCGAAAAATAGGAGAAAGATAACCATGTTTGCCACAATGAATTTCCATAAATGCAAATGAATTCAGGAGCAATAAAAAAAATCTCTAACTACACGTTCCACAAATTCTACACACTCTACCCGACTATCAATCCTTTCCCCCGGGTAACTGACCCAATTCACCAAATTTAAACCGAGAAAGGAATATCCCAGATCGAAATGTAACGATAATTCCGGGAGGAGAGTACCTGACTTCGTAAATACGATGAAATTGGGACTAATAGAAATAACGAAATGAATGAAGCATGGCAGTATCGGTTTTGCGCTCGCGCTAATCTGCCAAGGCCGTAGCCTGCCAAGAGTGGAGGTAACTTTTAAACCCGATGGAGGCACTTGCCTTTCCCCCTCCCCCTTCATACCTTCCCAAATAGAAAACAAAGGCAACGCCGTCAGTGGACAGTCCAGTTGTGCTGAAAAATGAAACTGTGAGCTAACAATGCATGTATCGTTCTACGTGTCTAGATATCTAAAAATTGATAGATCATGTACAGGGCATGTCGTGACATGTTCAATTAATGGTAATGTGCAATTACTCGGTGGCTCGGCAGCTTAACATTTTTTAATATACCGATATTTTGATCCCCCAGAGTGTTTCGGTGGCGAAATGTTTGCTACTGGAAATCATCATGGTTTCTGGGTGAGAATGACTCGGCGCGTCGAAAACTATGACACCAGAAAATTCAATGCACGAAGGTACCTGGGCCCCAGAATTTCGACGCGTCGACATTTCAACGCCTGAAAATTTCTCGTGCAACCACCGAGTGAATTTAAACGCACGGTAAATGTTGATGTGCTTTCAGGGAAACGATGGGGATATGCTAGCTAGATTTGTCGCGAGACACCCTGTACAATATATTTATTATAATTAGAACTCGGAGCTACTAGAATTAGCGTAGTATAGACAGCTTTGATATTGCTTTTGCATGTTTTCAGTGCCTTTTGCCGCGTATATTTATCACTTCACTGCTTATTCGCTATTTACACGTCCAGTTCTTGCTTGACATTTTTTGTATATACATGTTAGATATTTCTACAAAAAATATCTTTTAACGTAGTGACAATTCTGTCATATTTTATATTGAATCCATTTTCAAGTACATTGAATCAATTGGGGGTGGATATTTGTAATTAATCTCACACTGTTCGATATTAAGTTTATTATAGTATATGAGTATAGTTTGGACGCAGTGCTACATAATTTATACGCTGATAATAGAAAATGGTGTCAAATGCAATTATTGACTTTCTAACAGTTGTTTTCATTATTGTATGCACCTTTTTTCATTTGTATTGAAAGCGTATCGTCATGCTATTGCAATGACTTTATTTCTTACGCATTGAGATTTTGAAGCGAAGAAATTGTAACGTTCAATTTTTTAATGTGTAAAAATCTCAACGTATAGAACTTGTCGCACGTGGAAAATTCAAAGTCTATTTTGTTTAAATTTAGAAATTTCTAAATGACAAATGATGACACGTAATAATAGCCAACAAGAAATAAATTTCCACATATTTCAACTTTGTTTTGACCAACATTCTATATTTTACAAGCCGTAACATTCCCCGATTCAAAACATGTCTGTATTTTATACGCACATCCAAGCTTCACATTAAATGTCGAACAAATATCGATTATTATTAACAAATCTATCAAAAAATTCCTAAACACTTCGCAATAAATTAATATTCTTAAATTATAGTAAATTTGTATACGTCCGATACATTTTAAACAGTAAGTAGTTCGGTTATTACGCTTCCTAAGCAGTCACTAATTAGGTAAGAACCTTAGAGAAATTTTGCTTATTGGAAATTTGCAAGAAAAAATGATTTAGAAAATGATGGACGTACATTTACTTATTATTAAGATCATTTAATTCTATGAAAGGAATTTGATATTGTGATATATTTAATCACTTCACGATTCAGCTTGGAAATACCACGGATTGGAGTTTGGATAATGCAAAAAGAAATGTTCTATTGTATGAATAGGTATTCATTACAAAAGATACTCTAAGTAATATCCATCGGGATCGTCGCGTATTCATACAAAAAAGATTGCACTTACATTGTTAGATATATGTATAGTGTTTGGTATAATTCACTTCATAGAACTTTGCAATGATTTCAGGGAAATGAGAAAAAATTATACAAAATTAGAAAAAACTTGTCACGTTGTAATTCAATTTCATGTTTCCTTAGAATAATTAATTAATTACCATAACATTAAATCCGTATTTAAAAATTTAGGTATGATGTTAAGTATGATGTGAAGAATTTCAGGAGAATTTTGAAAATTTACCTTATTGTTGTATTTTAGCCGATTTACATTATTTTAATATTTTCGTTTTAACCCACCTCTTTTTATTAAAAATGACAAGCAAAAACTTAAAGTTCCATATTAAATGCAATTTTAAACATAATAAAAGCCAATTTTATTCAAATTTTTCAACCCCAAAAAGAAAAAACGGGATTTATCGAAGTGATACAATTTTTAAAAATCGGCATATATTATACATGTTTTCTGTTAATAGCAATGTAAATGCAAAATTTGGACGATTTTACTTAATATCTACGGCTGACAGTGTATTATTGTCGCGTGCTACAGATCTGAAGTACGAAAATTTGTCTGCAAATGTAGCAGCAAGTTCTACTTCCCAATATCTCATAAAATTATTCCAAAGTTCAGAAAAATCTCGTTCTCTTTTCATCACAATGATTATAGAATTTTCTCTCGTTTTCTAAAAATATATGAAATTTAAGAATCCGAGACTTCCTTTATAATTACACGAAATGATTACAATTTTTATTATTTAAATCCATTATTCGGTTGATGATGAGACTACACCACTTTTGAACGCGAAATCAATTGAAATTATTGTATCTTTCACGTTTTACATTATTGTTATAACTTTCTTACAACGTACGACAGTAATATCCATACAAAACACTTGTTATTATTTTTGTATACATTTGCTGTAAAAAAATTCGATTTCATTAACATTCAATTTCATTATTTACTTGCAAAATAAAATACGTAGCCTTTTCTGAAATTGATTTCTCTGCCTTTGCTGTTGTAATCGATACATTTGACTGAAAAATTACATTTCAATATCGATTAAACCGTTTTTATTTTTAAGTTACTCTAATACATTTACTATACTCAAAAACCAAGTACAATAGTATGTTTTATACAGAAAAGTCATTACCAAGTGAGAGACTCAACTTGCATATTGCTTCTTTTCATTAATCATTGTTATCAAGATAAATGAATACAATTATTGTGTACGCAATACATCGTGCAGCTTATCAGAAAATTTCGAAAAATTGAACTTAATGTATCGTTAAATGTCAATAACTTCTGTGCAAATCTTTTCAATAATAGAACGAATTATAATTGAAAAAAATGGAAGAACTTCCGTCGGCTTATGGACAATAATTTTATGATTATGCCAGTAACGTGATATTAGTTGATTATACATTTTATGACGAGTATGTAGGATTTCACCTATAATTGTTAATGAACATATCAAATTTGTATGCTCCATTTCCCTGAATTTACAATTTCAATTAATTTAAAAACATGCCTGTCGAAATGTATCCTCGACGACCAATCGCATGTAAGTTAACCAAGTCGACAAAATAAATTAATATTCTAAAGAAATCAGTTCCTTTTCATTTTAATATAATTATTAGTTATAATCTCCTTTCACTTGATTGCATTCAATTAGAGATTACTTTTTCACGAACAGTGTGAGGAATGTCGCTAGCATTACCTGTATCTCATAGTTCACCTTTATAAATGAAACCGTCTACCTGTACTGTGCACGTAAGTGAATCATATTTGCTATCAATATCCACCCTTAAACATGAGTATCAGAATTGATTCCACGAATTAAAGACAATACAGGAATTTTAAGTCTCACGTAAGAAAGATTTTGTAATCCCAGCTTCTTCGGAGGGACAAGTGTTTTGGGAGCCAGACACTCAAACAATGCATGTTAAATTAGGAATATTCAGATACGACTTTTTCAAAAATCACATAACACGGATACAATTTTTAGCACTAGTTGCTGATAAAAGCAAATAAAGAATTTTCTAATACATTATCGAAAAAAGGCGATCTTTTCAAAATTATGAAAACAAAGTTCGTTGAAAATTGTACGTAAGTGTGCCTAATGTTACACGGACCCCATTGAAAGTGTCTGGCCTTCTAACACTTGTAAGTAAATAAATACGCTAAGTGCATGTTACTAGTACGAGACATCGTATGACCTTGTATATAATCGATAGTTATTCCAATAGGAGGAACACACATATCATTGCATTTTGTTTTCTGACGACCGATTTAACATTCCTGCTATTTTCCGATTTGATTTAATTATTTACTATTTAAAAGAATACTTTTATTTCCAACTAATCACAGCGTCTGAATTCAGTAACTAAATTATTTTCTTTACCTACAGGAATATTCTGTACAGTTGACATTCCGGGAACAATGGTTGGATGAGAGACTAAAATTTGATGATTTTGGAGGTACGTATAATTCATTATATAATTAATTATAACTGCAGCTTGGTCAAACTTATTTTTTTTTGCACTTATCAACGTACAAAGAAGTTCAAGGTAAGGACGCATTGGGGAAATGAGCTGGTTAAAAATGTTTCCAAGGCGTGAAATCATTTCTAAAAGCTAATCTTACATTTTTTTCGCTGTTCACCTAAAGTTTAGCAGGAAAAGAAACTATTTTAAGAGAGCTGAAAAGCGCTTTTCGCAGTGACTTTCTTTCAGTACGTCCTGACTTTGAAGTACTCAACAACATATTTGAAATTCATTGAAACCCAAATTGGACGGTTCCAACGCCATCCTTTTTGCCAAAACATCATAATTCCTTGGAAAATAATCGTTTCGAGATCAAAAGATTATTATCGACAATTACATTTACTGCTTCAGAATTATAAGAAACTTATATTAATAGTATTTGGCTGTAATATAAAGAATAATTGTAAATTAATAAATTTTTAACGCAGAAAAAAAATTAGGTACATAATACGTTCAAGTATATGTGAAACAGAATATATTGTGGTATCTATGGATGTATTAAATATTTCCTGAGGCGAACGCTACAGCGTCGACAATCACAAATACAATAATGTATCAGTGACAACAGTCAATCACTGGACCCCAATTATGACTAGGTACTCATAGATATTTACCTCGTTACCCTGTATAATGCTGTAAGGTTTTAAACGAGATTTTGTTATAGATTCGTAAGTAATGAACATATTCTATAATATCTATGAAAAAAAAACATCACCCTGTATAACAGGAGTTGCCGTTGATTGTATGGAAAAACTAGAAAGTTTCGAAAATTGCAAAACCCTTTGTACAACACTGTATTTCTACAGAACTGGATAACATGATTTTTGTTTAACATATTTATAAACTAAATTATCTCAAAATAATGACGGGAATGAACTGCAGTGGCTTTATATGGAAATAGATGAACAAATTATAATTTACTTATTTATAGCTATATTTCGATATTAACTGAATCGATTCCATTCGCAGGATAATGGATTTTCACAGAATTTTAGTGTAATTACTTAAATTCATGTTGTATACAGTAATCATATAGTGTAAAGTAATTTATCTTTTTAGTCAAAAAAATTGAAAAGTAAAGAATTATCCTTATAGCATAATTATTTGAGTACAATCAATCATATCATATATGTAGATACATGTTTTTAATATAAATTAAGTTGTTCATATAAAATTCAAAAAGAAGTTTTTAATATGTTTTCCGAATGTAACCCCTTTGTGTTGGCTTTACGTCTCACATAACAACACGGCATTTTCTAGTTATACTGTGTTATAGAAGGGTTACCTGTACTCAATTTTTCTTTCAGTTACAGGAAAAAAAATGATTCTTTTTTAAGGATTCAGAGAAGTAATAGACTGTAAAGGATATCCAATGAAACAAAAAAAGTCTAATTCAGTACAACTTTACCGTACTGAAAAAGAGATTCCAAATTTTAACACTATCAAAACACCCAAAGTATACATATACATATATGTATTCGTACTTTTTCTCAATGTTTCTGTAGCAGATTGGTTTGCACATTGTCATTACGAGAAATGATTTTCAAGTTAAAAATTTATATTTCCCGCGGCATCCGAACGAATACGTTAATAATTTATTGAAATAATATTCACGTCATCTACTTATTTATAATTATGCACAACCAAGATGTAGAAACAACAATTGTAATTATAATGGATGGCTTGGTTCACTCGCGTAACTCTGTAAATATTGATTCTTTGGGTAAATATATGAGACAGATATTCCATCGGCTGAAAGGAGTCATGAAATCCACACATATAATTTTTTATCGCCCGAATTCAAAAATTCAAGGTCACTATAATCTTCTTAAATGAAATGCAATTCTTTTCTAATACAAAAAATAGCGCTAACATTGTAATACATTTGTAAAATTCATGTTTGATTCGTTGGATTGTTGCATCGTTTTTATCAAAATTAAAAAACGATACCGAATTATTTTCATTATGCGGAATTAAAATAATTAAATGCATCGTTCCATTATTTCACAAGAACATTTATAATTTCTTAAAAGTATGTGGTTTCTCTTTAAACTAAATTGCAAACTGTCAAAATATTTTGAATAAAAACCGCCAAAATACAAAAAAGAAACGCATCACCTACTTTCCTTTGCAAAAAATCGCTTCAGAAATAAGTTTCATTTGATATATTTTCCTTTCTGTTATCGGTAGCTTCGGATATTTTAGTTGGTAACCCTTTCATTGAAGTCGATATCATTAAATAAAAAAATGTGTAGAAAAATGGAGAAGGTAGATTTTGAACACCTGAATCTTGAAAGCATAATACAACCATTGTATTTGAAGGAACGTAGTGAATTTTTTAATTCTAGAGTTTCAGTGGCATAAAACCATCTTTCTTCAAAAGCATAGTAAAACACATGTATCCCAATTTTCATTAATAAATCATATTTTACAACACTTGAACTGATTGTTACAAATAGAAACAATAACACGGTTATCTATTTATATGTAAGATTGCAACAAATAAATTTATATTTCTTTGTAGTCCCTATGACTGCCCACGAATTCTTTTTTTTAGGAGGTGGGGGGCTGCCCCCCTTTGAACTCTCGTGTTCGATATGAAAATGTACATCTAATATTTTCTGAAAACCCGTGACACCGCGTGCATGGGCCTCGATTACTTCAAGTGGAGTGCCCCAAATGCATTATTCTTATTTCCTCTACGATATTAGCTACGTTACCTAACCTAGATCTAAGCCGCTCATCTCTTCGCTGCGCCCATTTTGCTTGAAAAATCCACCCTTGTTATTCAACTCTTCGATTTATCCTCCTTTCCAACAAAATCTTTCAACAAAAAGACCCTTGAAAAGTACCTCGTTCACTAAAACCTGTCTGCGTTGCCTTTTTTGTGTGTACAGAATGTTTCATAAATCGGGAATTAAGGATTGATAGGATCTACAACGAATGCGAAAATGTGGGATATTTTCTGTTTTTTACATTCATTACGGATATATTAAGAGTAAAAGATTAGCAAAAATGTATTTTTATGCTTTTGCAGAATATTTCCTTATGTGTTCAAAAACGTTTTAGATTTGTAGACACTTCTGTTTAAATTCTTACTAACACATTTCAAGCTACTGATGCGTTTTCTAATTTTTTGTGACTAAATTAACTGGGAGTAGAAAGTCAAACGACGTATGATTCGTACAATCGAAATGTTGCGGAAAATGGTCAATTGTATCCAACAAATTATGCTATACGGATATTTCTTTATTTTTCAATAAATGGAAAATGTGTTGTCTGGGGACATTTCAACTACCTAAATTTCATAGATAAAACGATAACACGGAATATATTTCATCAAAGAATTTATTACTTATAATTATAATTATTATTTTATACTCAACGAGGTTTTTTAAAAAAATTTGTTTACTGAATGTCTCATGCGCACTTATCTTTGAAACCATGTGTAAAATCATTATTCGATTATTATAAAATTAACGCCTGTCGAGTGTCGTTGTTTTTAGTGACCTTTGCTCGTACCGAATGTTTATTAAGTGCTCTATATATGAACTTTGCGAAATAAAGTTACTGTTAAAACCAATTTTTCAGAATATGCAATTTAAATTTCATAATTAATATTAATCGAAGTACTGTTATTCTAACTGTTTCAAAAATTTCGAACATAAATATCTAAAAACAGTTGAGAGCAAGAAATGAGAATTTTTTAAAAATTACGACTGTTACTTTTAGTAAACATTTCAATTACTGAAAGCAGGCTCTTTTTCAACGATGTCGTATAGAAACAATTCACCCTTTTAATCTATTTCTATTTTTCAACATCCCTGTAAAAAATTAAACTGGATTCAGTAACAGGTTTTGAGATACAAAATCTTATTCACCACCGCGCGCTGTAAATAGCAACCATTCAACATAACGCAAACGGTGTTTCACAGCAGTGGCGTGAATGATGACGTAATAACCAACACATTTCCACTGAAGAAATTATACCCCTTGGCAATTTCTTGTATACTTGTATTTCAACTTGTATATTCTCAATAGAGAACTCATTAATTGTATTCATTGTTAATTAGACGAACAGATTTTATTTTTGATTGTGATTTACGGTCAACTCTACAAGAAAAAGTATTTTGGTTTGAGATCAAACTATTTTTGTACATTGGCATTTTAATAATGAGAGAATCTGACGCGTAGCGTAACAATCAGTGTGACAGTGTCCGATGAACAGTTTATTCAGCTATTGCTCTGTATTAGAGTCTAGGGCAATTGCTACCAATTAGTCACCGTCCCCTGATTGTGGACGAACTTGCCACGCGGCTGACTGACGACCATCATTTAACAATGTCAGATTATCAGATGGAAAACTTAGATAGCCCACACATTCTTTGCTTTTCTGGTAGCTAACATTTCTGTGTCGGAGTATACTAAACGTTTCTAACTTTGTCTAAAGTGAAATCTCATTTATCCGATTCAACGTTTTTTACATCAAGATTAACTCATTGAAGCATGGAATTTGAAGAAATAAAAAGGTCCATTCAAAGTACATTTTTTTATGTCATTTTCAATGTCCCGATTACAGTTACGATGCATTTCTTTCATATTTTTAGACGTGGGATGAGAAATGATTACTTTTGTGATTATACGGTGACTTGCTTTTGCGTTAAATTTGCTAAACATTAATCTGTTAACTGTGGAATTTAGTTAAAAAAATGTCCCACAAAATGGGGAATTAAAATCAAGCAATGACGAGTATACACGGCGAAGGCAGGGCAAATGACTACTAATAGAAATTTTACGAAAAAGTCAAACAAAACGAGAAAGGATTACATTTGTATACGATGCAAAATTAACAATGCATTCTTGAGGAGGTCTTTGTTATTAAATACTTGGAAATTCGCTAAAAAAAAATAAAGTACACGAATTAGAACAATATTAAAGAAAATAATAATTCTAAGAAATTTAGTTGATTTCAATGTGACATTTTTCCAAGCAAAGTACCACACAACTTGGCACTTCGCAGTTCATGCACCAGAATTGTGATTCCTTACGAATTCTATATTTAAGATTAATCAAACTTTTTTCTTCTTCTTCTTCTTCTTCTTTTTCGTTATAGTCGCATCAACGTCTAGGGTTATTAGCGACTGTGTTCAAATGTTAGATTTCACCTATTAATTTGATGCATGCTAGGAAATTTATGATGTTCTTCACTTTTTTAGGGTCGATTAGGGCACCTTTTAGGTCACTTGGAATGTTATAATCAGATCTCGATCTTGTATGCACTGGTAAAAATACACAATCAACAGCGGAGTTGCTCCAAGAAGCCCTTAATTCTCTCCATAACTGGTCTAACAATAACGGACTAAAATTCTCAAATTCAAAAACTGAATGCATCTTATTCTCAAAGAAAATCATTATGGAAACCCCAGTACTTAGAATTGACAACCGAAACCTCAAATTCGTTGATTGCGTTAAAATTCTTGGGCTTCATCTAGACTGTAAACTCAAACTATTTTGTTTATCTTCTTCATATGATACTTCAAAAACGAGACCCTTCAGATAGTAGAATTTCTCCACATCGACGACCAGATATCACTAACTTGTTTTCGAGTCAAGACCCTCGCGTCTTGCGTGCGGGTGGACAGGCAAGAAGGAACACTAATCTAGCGAATCTTAGAGGATAATTCGCGAACCAAAATGCGTATTAGTTTAATTAGTAATACATATAAAGGAAACATACCAGCAAATAATATTCTTACTGCATTTTATTAACATTTCCAGTTTTTATAGTCAATGGTAATTTTTCATTTTACAGGACGAGTATATACGCCAACTACACCGCGATAAACATTACGTCCGACGTGTATACACGTCGAACGCACTTAACTGGTCAAGTAATATTAGCTCTTCATTTGAAGCTTATTGTTCGACCGGTGGAAAAATCTGACGTCACTTTGAATGACGCAACTCGACTTCTCTTGATCCAAATATCAATGATGAATATATTTTTCGACCACAAAACTCTCAACTCAACGATGCTAATAGTATCTTTTAATTTCAAAAAGTTCTATTACCTTTACGTCAGACTTTCCACGTATAAGGCGTGTCACATATTATCATTTAAGTTATTGCAAACTGATGCCGATAAAAAAATGTGTCGATATAAAAGTGATTTGGTAAAGACATTCAAAGTGAATAAATATCTGTTAAGATCAGTTACAATATTATACTTTAAATTATTATTATTTGTTCTTTAAAGTACAATGAGTCCCAAATATGAGATTTATTCAATGGCTACCAAGAATCAGAACATTGTGTATCATTAAATATTACGTTAAAATATTATCTACATATTTTATACAAAATCGGCTTGCAGTTTGCCTCATTCATAAAAAATATATTAAACGACGGCTGTAAGTTGGTTCGTCGGTCAGTTGGCTTGCATCCAGTTGACCCGTAGCCAGCTGTCAGCGTTGGCGAATTGGTCCTGTGTCAAATTGGCCTACGTCCAGTTGCCAGTTGTTCCATTCCATCTACACGACGTGTGGAGGCCTGTCGAGTTAGTTTCTAACGAACAATTTCGCTAACCACAACTTCTCTTTCAAGATAAAGACTCTCTTAGGAATTATTAATTAAATCTACTGCAGCTAACGCTGATATAGTTGACAGTCCTGTAGAAGTGCTAGCATTTGATTGGTCACTGTCAGAATAAATACGAAGAAACGTATTTTTCTATGTTTATTGAATAACTGTAAATGAATTGGAATGGAAAAACTCTTTCTATTTCTAATAAAAAGGATTTATTCTAAGATGTTCAAAACATAAAATGTATAACTATAGTTTGTTCGAATCTACTTCATGAATTAATAGTTTATTATTCCTTGACTGGAGAGAAAACTTTTCTGAATCTGAAATGCAGTCATCCATAAACTGCAAGCATGTGACTATATTTTACGGTCATTCGGTTCAGTTTAATAAGGTCAAGCAAAAACGTAAAAATCATGGATTAATTTCACTTGGCCGATGTTTTCCTATTTTTTAAGTACTTTGCACTACATTCTAGAATTATCTCCGTAAAATAAGTAGTATTATCATCCAGTCGATTTTCTGATGAAGATATGTTGTTACACTTGTCGTTTGCGACGATGTAACAAAAATATTGGAAACTTTTATTACATCATACAAATATTTTCCCATTTAAATGTCCCCATCGAAGTATCGAACAAATGACGGATTTCAATGAAATGTAACTAAATACGAAATGTGAAGCGGGGGATATGGCAACAAACACTTGATAAACAAATTATTCAGCGCTAATCTACAATAAAAGGTGAAGAACCCCAGTAAAAAAATCGAATCATGTCTAACACACGATGAATCCGATGGGAAATTTCAAATGGGACCCCCTCTATGTATAGGTGTCTCATCAATCTCATCAGTCTGAGGATGACGAAGGCCGGACATAAGTTCTGTGGACCTCACTCCATTGCAATAACAAATACCCTACCGTTATCAATAATCTGTGCCCAAAGCAGAGCCGCCAGTTTAGCAGCATTGCGCCCTATTAAAAACTTTTGACGCCCTGCCAAGTCAAACAGTGTAAATACAGGTCCTTCATCTCTTATCACTTTGGAGACCATGTTTTATGGTAGTGCAGGAGTGAGAATCACTTAATCAAATTCATTATTTCTACAGCTTAATAATAAACAAGAAACGATTTCTATTTCACGTCATTAGCTACATCATCTTTTTACCTTTTCGCTGTTGCATTCATTTTTCGTTGTTATTGAATTATTCGATTAGGTATTCTTCTGTCTCTCCCCCAATGGACGTCCCTAAAAAGGTCTCTGTATCGAGTGTTGCATTAGTCGTGAATCAATTATCAACTGCAGATACCTTTATTAGTCTGCTTTTCATCATCCGTACGTGAGCAAGGGTCACGTAGTTAAATTTGTTTATGGAATATCTTAGTGATAAGCATGGTTAATAAAAAATATATTATACTCTATATTTTGGTCTTAGTATCCGCCAAGGAATCTGTGCTCAATGATTGATTAACAGCAGTGTAGTTCGCGAGAATATCGAGAATTAGCTTTGGAAGCTAATTGCAGATCTAGTACTTAAAGAAAACGAAACAGTCTGCTTTATTGTAAATTTAATTTTGTTATATTATCTATAATAATAAGGAGTTATGATCATTGAATTATTTCAATTCTTTAAGTTGCGTGGTGAGACTTGAACATTACGAATACAGAAGTTTAGATACAGCATTTCTAAAGTTAATTGTTCGACACACAGTACAGTTAACTGTTTTTTAAACCAGCAACTGTAGGAAGAGTAAGTAGAGTGCTTCTAATAATAATGTGGCGCTCATTTCCCAAATTGATTAACTCCTAAAAATAAACAGTAAAGAATATTGATAAAGTTCGCGGCACGCCTTATGTTGCCATCAATTGTTTAACATGTACCGTTGCATAAAAAAATTAATTATCAAAATTTTCCTACGTCTTCGAATTTCGTTTCTGCAACAATTGACTTTAAAGTACGAAGTCAATCTTACTGGATTTTGCAGAAGATCTTTTGCAAAAGAAGCTGCATTTACTAACGGAATTTCCTTTTCATATAATAAGTCAACAGTAATCAAATGCTTCAGCACTGAAATTGACATAAATATAAAAAGTAAAATTGATCTGTTTGTTATTACTGAAGTGTTTTGCAATTATTTCTATTTCCGTTTTTGCACATCATTTTTATATGAGTTGATTAGCGATACACGAACTTTTAATTTTCATTTCAGTTATACAGCAAGGCAGAGTATCGCCCTCGAAAATCTACCTTCGAGTTCAAAAGAACTTAGAAAAGATTTTTTAACGACATTGTACAATTATGCTTATAGGACAATGCGTAATTGTAAAATCTAATACTCCTAATACTCCTTTTTATTGAAAAAACCCAACGGCTAAATTCGGTGAAATCTGTCGCACGTGAGATTCAACATTTATCACTAGATCTTCGGATATATTTTTGACGAATTTTGTGAGCACGATTATGATATTTAATGTTACAATTTCCAGAAGAATAATTAAATTATCACAAATTTCCCGTGGTGCACGCGAATTTGAATCGAGTCGCCGAAAAATCTAGTGACAACTGACAAATCTCGCACGGAACGCACGTTACCAACTTCAGGAAGGGAACCCCAGATGTTCACAGACGCGTATCATAACTCGATAAAGATTTGCAACTGTATCTTTATAAGTAACAACAACGCGCATTCGCTAGATGGTTCGACTATCGCTGCTAAAAAAAGACACGCTAGTTTGAAGGTTTCTTATGAAACACTCTGTACAATGCCGTCACCTTTCCCAACGCGTTTTTCCCTCTACTGGCAACTCAATTTTTCCCCAATAGTATAAGCATACAGTAAACTCGGACGTATTTCGGTAAACAATACCTTTGCATTGCTCGAGATTTATGAACGTTAGTTGCTTCAATAAGTGTAAATCATTATTGCTAGATACATTATCGTTTGGCACAATAATAGAAAAGAAAGATAATTATATATCTATATCAATAAAATGACCCTGTTACGTATTATACAGGGCGCCTCAAGACATAGGGCACCTATTTCAGGATAGAATCTGAATGTTAGAAGATGAACAAAAAGCCCAATATTCGTAAGTTGTTAACACTAAACCTACCGAGGTGGGTCAAATGGCCGTTTTCAAATTTTTGATTAAAGTGCCTATATGCAACGTTATACCTTCAACGTTAATTTCTTTAATCGACATAAAGAAAATACAGTTCTTTATGCCAAATCAACTGTTACCTGAAATCAATTGCAAAGGTTATCAGTTTTTTGGATCCGATAAGAATATGTATCTAAACTGTTGGTACGTTAAACCACCCCCTTTTGAGTTACATCCATTAAATCTGAAATGGAAAAAAACTTGAAACAAAAATTTATATCCAAATGGTGGTAGAGGACAGAATTTTTTTAAAATATTGATTAAAATATCACATTACGTGTTTAAGCATTTGAAAAAAGTTATGGACATTTGGAAGGCATCGTTAACAGGTTTATCGCAACATTAATATTTTGTTTACATACTTCTTAATCGTTTCCTGTAATATTTCTGAAAAAAGTGTAACGCAATTTTTTTAAAAGTTGCGTCCAATTGAACTTATTGTTAGAGTGTTAACTTTTTCTTCCTCTTTGGTTCAGTATAATCGATCCACGACAAAAATCTTTTACCTTTTAATACACCCAGTATGTATAATACTTACTTTATATGAATTCAATAATACATTATTCTTTTAAAGCTCGAACGATTATTTTCCCGCATCATTATCATTCTAATATATGTCAATATTAAACATTAATCACAGAAGAACACTTAATTCATCGGAGTGAATTTCAATACCTAATACCCTAACCTATATGTATACTAATAAATCACGGTGCAAATGTTACAGGACGCCTCAAATACTTAACACTAACAGATGCGAGCCGTGTTTGGATGCCAGATTTGTTCTTCTCGAATGAAAAGGAAGGACACTTTCACAATATTATTATGCCGAACGTATATATACGAATCTTCCCTCACGGTTCTGTTCTCTACAGCATACGGTAAGTGTTCCTTACAATGTTTGTAACTGTTCTTCAACAATTTTGTTTTCAAGATGTTTTAAATACATATATACTTGTATTAGTCGTTTTTCTGAAAGTAGTATAAGTTCAATTTCGGAGAAGAATAATTTAATATTAATTTATAAAGAAAACACCAATACCTTACGAATATTAGTGGTAACCACATTTCTTTTAAATGTTGGACTTTAAAAAATAGTGGCTCATATGTACAAGTAAATTAAAAATAAAGTAGAATGCATAAAAAAATATTTAATTAATTAAAAATATAAATTTAATTAACGTTATATATTGCATTTATCAAAGAAAAAATGCAGCAATATTTATTTTCCGTGCTTATTATCCGGATATTTATTAACAAGCCTCGTTCCTGACATTCTATGCTACAAAACGAGTAATATACGGCGAAATAAAGCGTACTTACAATAACAGGGGAGCAATTTTTAATTAATTGCTATTCTTATAATATATCTGTGGTTATTTCTAACAGTATAATATATTACGAGTATAAATAAGTTCTTGCGCCCAAGTTTTGATAAAATACTTTGACTGCATATATTATATCGTTTCATTCAAATTAATACAAATATTTTCTAAAAGGTTTTATACAAAAGAATATGGGATCTTATACTCCTATTACATAATTTTTTAACGATACGGTGACAAATAGTAAAATTCACATTTTGTCAATTTTTTTTTCTGGCGCCACGATAAAAGGAAATAGAATTTCAAAAAATGTAAGCCAAAATGTGTAAAATTAAGTCATTTTTGTATCATTTCGGGTTAAATTGAGTTAAATTGAGCATTGCATATCTGTTGTTTCGATTTCAATGTGATTATTATTCAAGAGTTAACACTTTGTAAAGGGAACATAAATTTTTAATTCGACGTAATATCATATTAGATCCATATTTTCATTAATTTTTTATAACATGTTGCCACAGTGTGAAAATATGGAAACAACACTATGATTATTTACGAACATCAATCGTCCAGGTGAAATTGAGCTAATAATTTTACATTTTTTCTATATTACAGAATATCCTTGACCCTATCGTGCCCAATGAATTTAAAATTATATCCTTTGGATCGACAAATTTGCTCACTTCGAATGGCGAGTTGTAAGTATCAACATTTTTCGTATTAATTAGTATGTAAAACTACGACCAAAAAAAATTTTGATAGCAATGTTTATTGCGAAATATAATACAACATTTTACCAAGCTTTCTGCTCTTCAATGACTTAATATGTTGTCAAAGAACTATGATTGTTAGATTTTAGAGGGTCTGACCTCCTCGGTGAGAAAAAAGGAATGCATTAATTTACTATTCCCGAAAAACATATATGCATTGATTTTCATTTTTTATTAGAAAGGTTGGAATGGGGAAAGGGCAAATTATGTATTAAGAAGACATTGTTGATGATTGAAAATAAATTATCGGTGATGTATAGGAGCATGTACGAACAATTAATTAACGTCCACATTTATTGTATACAGATGGAAATTGTTTACAAAATTTAAATTTTCGATATTTTTTCATGAAATTTGGTATCTATACGGCTTACAAGAGTATGTTCGATGTATTAAAACTGCTTTTTAATTTTGATAATTGACAAAACTACTCTATTTATAGTACATACTGGTAATTACTTAGAGGAAGAATCATGCAATTGCGATTTCCGCAGGGAATATGAAGAAATAGAATGTGAAAGTTCTCGCAGCTTTTGTCGTAATCTTGTTTTACCGTTATCAGTAAATACTTCACAGGTATTATCAAAATGGTTATGCCATCTCATAAAAATTTAAGTAAAAAATTAAAAAGTTATTAAATGAAAAATCAAAAAGTTGCATAATGATACAACAAGAAAAAACCGACAGATTTTTCACACTTAAATGTATGATTCAACATTAATACAGTCTGTAGAACAATATTATTTTTCTGAAAACATTGGTTGTTACCGTAAACATTTCCGAACAGTGTATACTTTTATTATACATATATTGTGATTCTAAATGATTGCAAATGGCTGCTAAAGTGCAAGAACGGACCGATTTGCGTATTGTATTGTGTATTTAATATGATACTACACTAGAACTAGAAACCGGTTACATATTTAATCCGAATTAATTTTTCTTCGGAAATGTCTGTAGACGCCAGTGTTGTGGAACAACATCGTGCTAAATAAACAGTCGTTCGTAACAATGCAAAAGTATTGGGAATAAAATACGCAGATCGACTCTATTTTTAACTTCGGTGGTTAGTTACAGCTATTTAAAATCTCAGAATTTAATAAAAATATACACTAATATATTTAAGATACTCTCCTACATCATTTAACACTACATTGAACTTCCTAGCATTTCTGGTTAGCGCATAACACTTTATTTTGACGCCCGTTTTTCTTTAAGCTCGAGTTCTTAAAATCTAAAGGTGACAGAGCACTTTAGCTTCCGGTTTTGAATTTAGGGTGAATGACTTTATAACTATCACCCAGTGGATATCACAGAATTTAAAATAGGTCTCAGTTTGTGGCACAGTGTAATTAATCAAATTTATAATTGTCCGCATTAGATGCAACGAGCACATGTTCAGTATTTGATATATCAGATAATGTTCTATATTTTTAATGCAGCTAATATCGTTACAGTCGCATTTTGGAGATAGATATACATTCGTATTGCGAACCGTGGACAATAATAATAGTGTCACCGTTCAGGAAATTCAGCAAATAAGAATTTCTTCTAAACTTTTATATAACAATCTGTCGCCGATTCTTTTCTTAATATTATTATCTGGCTTTTGAACGGTAAAATAAATACGGTAATTAAAAAATTAAAACCAAACCTTATTTTTAATTCTAATTACTACTTTAATTTTTTAATTACTGCATTTATTTTATCGTTCAAAATCCAGATAATAATGTTTCTTTTTCTTACTATTATGTTAACGATCGTTAAAATAATTTAATGAATTTATTATGATTTATATCAGAACGGATGAAAGTTGGTGCAGTAGTTTCATATATATATATATTCCTTTACAGATGGTTGGACAACAGATGATTTGGTGTTTGTATGGAAGGAAGGTGATCCCGTACAAGTCGTGAAAAATTTACACCTACCTAGGTTTACCTTGGAGAAATTTCTTACTGACTATTGTAATAGTAAAACGAACACTGGTCAGTATATCTCTTAAACGGACAGACATGTTTTAAGATAAATACTAATGAATGACTTTATTGTCTTACAGGAGAGTACAGTTGCTTGAAAGTGGATCTGCTTTTCAAGAGGGAATTCAGTTACTACCTTATTCAAATTTACATTCCGTGCTGCATGTTGGTTATTGTATCCTGGGTGTCATTCTGGCTCGATCAAAGTGCAGTACCAGCACGAGTTTCATTAGGTAACGTGAAAATCAGTTTTCCTTATGATTGCTGCAGAAATAGAAAATATCACTGTGAGTGGACTTAGCAATCGTGATTGACATAGATAAGATGCAATTCATGGAAAATGATAATTGTTAACTTATCGAAATATAGGTATAAAATTAATTTTATATTTATCCATTTTCCATGGATAAAATTAACTTTGACGTAATTTTGTGAAAGTAAAAGTAAATTAGTTTCCGACGATTTTAAACTGTTATTTATACAAAAGGAGACAAGTCCAGTCACTGCACATGATAACGTAGATGAAGAAACATTCGTTGGTGATGCAACCAGGTGGGACTGAATGAAACCGCTTGTGCACCGTGGATTAAAATAATAGAAAATACTAGCACATTTTAACGTCGGTAAATCAAATTTGTATTCAAAAACTATTAACTTGATTCTAAAATTAGTTCTTGAACATTGATTCGAAGAGGAATTGATAGTCATTTACACTCCCGTGCATAAGTATCCGGACACCTACAGTGAAATTAATGTATATACTGTATTTATGCTACAATAATGTACCCATTTCTCAATGGAATTAATTTTTATGAAGCATTTAGTTATAGTAGAGTATACAGAGAGCATAGTTTACACAATTCTTCTTACAAAATGACATAAAAATGACTAAATTTCCTTTTCATTCATATGTCCTCGTTACGAAGTAACCGCTTGTACGACTCGCGGTAGGTTTGCGACCAATTATTGCAGTGTATCGTTTTTAATTTCTCTCCAAATTGTTTTTAACATTGTCCATAACTGTTTTTTACTTTTTGGGCACTGCTCTCCCACTTTTCTATATAATTTGTCCCATCACTTCTCGATAGGATTAAGGTCCGGCGGCTGTGGGGGCTGCTGCATAATTTTCACTTCAAACCTTTCTTCTAGACCCTTTAAATACATTTTACATACTTTTGGGCAAGGTTTTGGATCATTATTCTGCATAAACAAAAAATTGTGCCCCATAAATCTTTTCCCTGAGGGCACCGTACGGTCTTTCAAAATATTCAAATATTGTTCTTTTCGCAATTATTCCATCCATTTGCACTATATCGCCCACATTATTAGCCCCCAAAACAACCCCAAATCATCCCTGCACCATTACCATGTTTAACTGTAGGTGTAACACTGCCTGGAAGATATTTTTCATTGACTTTTCGACAAGCGAAAGTGCGCCGCTTATTAACAAATATTTCAAATTAAGATTCGTCTGTCCAAAGAACTTTTTCCCGTTTGAAAATGGTCCAGTTCGAATGTTTTTTGATTCATCCCAACCTTTTTCTGATTTTGTAGCTTTAAAAGAGGTTTTTTTAATGCGACACATCTTCATAAACCTGCTTTTAATAATCGCTCCTTTACCGTGGTACCTGCAATACGGTCTACTTCACTTTCATGAACTTTTGCTGTAATTTCTTCAGCAGACATTTGTTGTATTTCGCTTGCTCAAGACTTCGATGTATCCATCTTCTGCTTCGGTGGTCTTTTGAAGCCTGTCTGATCTTTTTTTTTGAAAACAAATCCTCCATATCACGATACTTCGCGTCAGTATCGCGGAGCGCAGAGTCCGAAATCTTCATTTTTGCAGCATTTTTCTAATAGAATAGCCTTCATTAGTTAGAAATACATATAATAGCAGCCTATCACTAGAAGTGATAGAAGATCATGGGAACTCTCAAACTTAAACTAAAGTATTCCGAACGTCTGCGTGGCACTGCTCTCGTGTTGTTCAATCTCAATTGGCCAATATCCACTGTATGGTATGAAAACGCATAAGAATTTATACAAGGAGTATACTAAATAGATAAATATTAAAAAATATACCAAATAGAATGTGAGAAACGAACGGATTTGAGCTAAAATCGTCTGAAACTGTATAACCCCTTTTCGCTTCTATATGTATATTCCGCTTACTTTGCTTTATAATAACTTTATCGACAGTATTAATTAATAAATATTGCTGTTACAACATAAAAATCTATGAAAGAAACTAAATTTAAGAAATATTTAGGCGAATTTGGCAAATGCGTAAGTGTCCGGATACTTTTGTACGGGGATGTATTTAGGATATGCAGAGAGATTTGTCACAAATAAATATAATTATAATTAAACCACTTTCAAATATTAAATTGTATATTTAAATGTTCTGAACACTTACCTGATATTGACATTGAAAATTATCCTTCATATCGGTCTAAAATTACAAAGTAGTAAACAAATATTTTTATTTCTAAAAAAGGGGGTTCTGTAACACGTAATAAATACTTTGACAAGTATTCAAAAAAAGTTCATTAAAAAAATGGTAACAAATGTAGTTGCAGTGTGCTCGATAAACGGCAACGGTATATCTAAAACGGCACCTTAAAAATGTTGTTTTTTGTTAAATTGGAACACTATCTTCAGTTAAGCCTACAAAATTCCGAAAATCATTAGAACATTCGCGAAAACACGTCGCAGTATTCTAATTATATTTCACACAGTAATTGTTTATTTCAAAAGTCGCACGCTTAACTGGAAATCATAATTTGTTATAATATATCCTCTGCAAATTTCAAGTTGAATGGATAACAAGACACAGAGTTATCATACGTACCAAATTAAAAAAATGCTATTTAAGTTTTTCGAAATTAGTAAAACTTTTCTTCGACAATGCAGGAAAATCTACAGCACATCTACTATTTTTATAAATTCAAGTTTAAGCCTTTGAAAATAAACATATATGCAAACCTTTAAACATAAAGAAAATTGCAAAAATATACGTTTTTTGAAAGTGTCACACCGATGTCGCTTAATAAAATATTCCATCAATTTCGACATAGAATGAAATTACATAGACTTAACAAACAGTGCATAGATTTAAACCCTGTTAATTGTTTGTCGCAACAGGTGTAACAACTCTACTGACAATGGCTACTCAGACATCAGGAATAAACGCCTCACTGCCACCAGTCTCTTATACAAAGGCTATCGACGTTTGGACAGGCGTATGCTTGACATTCGTATTCGGCGCTCTCCTCGAATTTGCTCTAGTCAACTACGCATCGCGCAGCGACATGCACAGTGATAATATAAAGAAACAGTTTCCACCAAGCGAAATGGAACACTCGTCATCAATCGACCCATCCTCGGAGATACTCGAACCAGACGGTTCAGCAAATTTTGCTATGGTCTGTATCCTGCAATATTACATGTCTTCTTCTATAATTATGATTAACATTACTTGGTGAGAGCTAGACAACATTTTTGAAAATTTAGATGCGCAACAATTTTAACCCCTTCTGCTGTTGTCACGAGTCTGACTCGTGGTACCAACCGTGGATACCACGGGTCTGACTTATGATGGCAATTAGGGGCCAAATGAGGGCACTGTTTTTGTTTGGCCCGCGGAAGGGCCGGAAACTACGAATAGCAGAAATATCTATTTATGCCAGTTTCGGGAAGCAGAAATGTTTATTTAGTAATTTCCAAGCGTCCAATCATCAAGTAATTTTGGTCAAATTTTAGTTGTGACATCCTCAAAATCTTCGTGTCTGATCGGTTAAAAAAGCGATAACTTTCGTAACGATTGAAAATTGTTGAAGCGTCAGAGACGTGGATGATCAACAAAACATGTTTCAATCGCTGCCCTTTCTAAAGTTAAACACACTGGAATTGTATAACACGCATGTAAAAGCTGATCAAAAGAATATGAAATTGGAGTCCCATTAAAATAGCATAAGATATAGGAATGCAATTTCCAAAGAATATTTCCAGATGTCTCGGTCTAATGAGTAGCAATGCCGTAAAATGAATATTTGTATCATACTTCGATTTTGATAAAATTACTGTAAATACTCTTATAAATAATCATCGCATTTCTCTGTCGTTAACAGTGTTCTTTAACGCATATGAAAAAGGCATACCTAATTTTCATTGGAAGACATTTAAAAGTCATGTTGAAGTGGCAGTCGGATTACTTTGCCATACGAAATCAATGCTAAAACAATTTGTTCATCAATTGGCACAAAAGTGGTTGTAAAGTTGCGACGACATCCTACACAGGATGTGACGTGACGAATGGTACATGCTCGCCAGCAGAGGGGTGATTCTTCATTCAAAAATAATTAAAGTATATACAATAAAATTTGTTCAACCGACGCTAAATTTACGAAAATACCGATTTTAATGATATTCTCAAAATTTCAAACCCGTTTCCCGGTTTTTATCACTTCGTGGAAGATTCCACTTTGCATTCGTCCCTCTACTCGGCGCAAGTTACCTACCCCTAGGGAAAGGCTGAACATGTGGGCCCTACTCACGAACAAACTGGCTACCACCAATCCGTTCCGGTCGTCCAGAATGAAACACGGAGAAAAATGTGTATTATCTCACTCGTCCAAACAGAAATGAACCCGTGGTGGGAGACAGAACTGCGTGATGGGCCCCTGCCTTGCTCGGGCTTGCTCTAAACGTTATTGCTCTGAAGTGTACTAGTAGCCAAAGGCGGTCTGAGAGTTATTCTCTGATAGGGTAGTGTTTGTCTTAAATATCACAATAATTGAGACCGAACTGAATATTGTTCGTAATAGAAAAGATTCGTAACACTCATTTAGGACGCTGAACCTTTCAAAGTAAATGCGATTTTGTTATTTCTATTCAGTACTAACGATTACTTTATCATTAATACTATAATGTAATTAGCTGTCTTTGCACTGACTTTGCTCCAGGAAATTCCTATTTACGTATGGAAACTGATTAATTTGTTTTTAAAAAGATTGATTCCTTTCTGATTTCTGTCAGAAGATACAGGATTTTTTGTAAAGTAAAGAAATAGTCTCGTAGTTTTTCAAAGCAAACAAAATGAACAGAAATTGCAAATACAAAAAAAGGCACGGTTACGTAACTAATGTATCAATATCGTACGAATTCTTTCAGAAGCCTCTGGTACGACACCAGGATGATACCATGTCGATGGATAAGATCCCGCACTGTGAACTACATATGCAACCACGAAAAAAAAACTGCTGCAGGTCGTGGCTGTCCAAGTTCCCGACAAGGTCCAAGCGCATCGATGTCATCTCACGGATCTTCTTCCCCATCGTATTCGCATTCTTCAACCTCACGTACTGGTCCACGTACCTGTTTCGGGACGAAGAAGAGGGCGAGTAAATATCGACGAGGAAGCGCTCGGAACAAAGAACGTGGCTCGCGGCCATTCCCATCACATCCAGTCCAGACCTCATCGTTCACGTCCTCCTCCTAGACACCATGTTCGTCAGCATCACCATCATCAACATAGTAATCTGCAACAACTGCATCAACACCAACAACAACCGCCACAACAACAGTCTGCGCTACTACAGCATCAACAACAGCAACAGCAGCTACAGCAGCAACAACAACAGCAGCAGCAGGAACGTCATCAACATTATCATCATGAAGAACAATCCCCATCGGCATCATTTTCATCTTTACAAAGCGTTGAAGGTAACAATCGATGTTCGCCGAGAACATCCCGGCACTCTTGTCGAAGTTCCATAAGATCGTCACTTTCACCTTCACTGTCACCCTCACCGTCGCCCACAACTTCGCGTAGGGCAACACCCTCGCCACCGGCGACAACCGTTCGATCACGCCCTTCGCAAGACTTTCGTCGTTTCCCCCGATTACCATTTTCTCGTACCGAAAGGTGTTGTTTGGGTCTATTACCAAAGAGATGGTTCACCTGTCAAACACAAGGTAGCGCCCGTATCGACATTTTCGCGCGCATCGCCTTTCCCCTTATGTTCGCCCTCTTCAATCTTGCCTATTGGTCTACGTATCTTATACAACCAGACGAACATATCGGTCAATAATCTGAAACGGCGTTCAAATATGGTGAAACCAATCGCGAAAAGAAGCAAAAAATGTCAGAAGGCAATCGGTAAATGAATAAAAGTCAAAACAAACGAATCGAAATTCCTCCGTCAAGTCTCATTCGTACATTTCCAAGGACACCCTTCATTTTAAATGAACCACATCTTCTCTATAAAATGATTTCTTTCACCGACGAAAAATGTCAACGTAACATAGCATCAGTCTGTATTTGATATGTTTAAACGATACAGCGAGTGTGATCGTTTAAACACTTATAACTTACAACAAAGAAAATGAAACTATGACGAAGTGTACTTCGACGGAGAACCTTCCGATAATCCGTGCCTGAAACTAAAAAGAACGTAAAGACCAAGGATAACGCAACGAAATAACGATGTTCGGTACGGTAGTATATACATGACGAAGATAATTCGTAAATGAAAATGGTGTGAGAATATTATCTCGTACGTGACCACATGCACATACATACACGTTAATACACATACCTGTAATACAGTTGGAAGACCGCGTGCCACAGAAGAAGAATCAACGTAGTGGGCCCTGTATAGCCACGGCCTGTTAACAATTATATGCGTATAAATTTATAAATAATATACCTAACATATTGACAAGTAAATCGTTAACACAAAGTGATTCCTGTGTATAAAATCCTCAGTCTATGGGATAGTGGTTAATGTTATGCACTTTTCGATTGGAAATTAACATTAACTCGAGACAAACGAAAAAAGAATCTAAACAACTGGATCGTCAATAACGATCCTGAGGGGACAATTAGCTAATATTATAAATCACTTATCATTAACATTATATATTATATATTATATGTATTATATATATAATATATAAGTCGATATATGTAGATATATGTATATCGATTATACGGTAGCGCCACACAAACCGAATCAAAGAAATTATATTATTCCTTCTCGGATTTCGAGATCTTGTTTATCGTGCGATCTCACATATTGCTCATTGACCAGTCAAGACTGAGGATATTGTTCAATGTGAAATACAGGTTGAAACCAAATAAAAAAAAAAGGAAAAAAATAATAATAACGAAATGAAGTGAATCGAGCGAAAATGATTCACATAACGATTGCACAGAATTTTATTTCTGAGCAAATGCATTGTAATCGGTGTCAATATCCTTTTGAAATGGTATGTTGCAATTAATAATGATGAAAAAAAGAACAGAACGAGGAAGAGAGGAAGAATAAAACAATAAAATTTTATTGTTCTTTTTTGTTAATCGCATGTTGTTTCATCATTGCATTTGACTATAAATTCGCAGATTTATGAAAGATTTGACATGAAATATTATTCCGTTCTACGAACGTTTTCTTCGGCGTCTCTTGCTTGTTCTACAAATGCTAAAAATCTATAGTTAAAGTTATCACTTTCTTTTCTTTAATTTCTTGCATGCGAATAAAGTTTTTGCATGAGTATTCCTGAATATAATCGATTCTATTCGGCGAAGGACAGTAGATCGTATCGTCGTGCAAATCCTTCGATATTCATATAAAAGAATAAAAGAAGACTTCCCATTTCTGACATTCCCCTATTCCTTTTCTGTATGTTTGTGTTCCTTTTTTGTATCATTTTAACGAATTTCGTTAATTAAACGCTGGTGTGACATTAATGATAAAAACTATCCGTGTCGGTATAGATTTAAAAAGTATTCAGTAAATTCACAAAGCGGACAAACAATAAAAATATTAATAGTGCAACTACTGTACAGAATGCTGCACCAATTTCACGATCGCTTATGATGTATAATGCACGTTTATCGTTTTCATTAATTTTATTCGTCGAGTTTGACGTTTCTTTATATAGCGCGAACTATATTGAATCAGTATAACGTCCTGCTCAACAATGACTGACATAAACCGATTATGCTGATTACTTGTATATATTCGCATCGATGAGTAATGAAGTATCGCGCTGAATGGATTTCCGAATTTTAACTCAAATTCAATGTCGGCAAAAGAAAAAAAATTAATCGACATGACCTACAAATGTACACTTAATGAAAGAAAAATTCTAACGTATTGTCAAATACTTAACTATCATCGGTGAACAAAAAAATAAATAAATGAAAGGGACACTAGTAAAGCGTACAGGATTGAACAGAGATTCTCACTCGAATGTCTCTCTGAACATTTTTATGACTAGAAATCGATCAATAAAAAAAAAGAAAAAAAAAATACAAGTAAAGGGGAAAATACGGATCACTTGTAAACAAGCTAGTGATAAGAAGTCATAACACGATGAACTAGAGTGTACGACAATGCGTATCATGTTCATTCTTTGTAATTGAAACGAGGCAATCACGTCCATGTTTTGTATTAAAGGTGCACAAAGAGTACCGATTTACTGTTCTCATCTTCCAAAAGAAAAAAAATGAAAAAAAAATGAAAAATCTTTCCGTGCGAGAAGTAACGAAGGTAACGGTGACTTTTGTTCGATTCGAAACATTGGTATAATACGAGCGATCATCTATGAATGTACGTATTATTTTTCACAACACGAATATTATTGGAATAAACAAAAAAAAAAGAAAGAGTGTTGATCTTGGGAGTATAAAATAAAACAGATAGAAAATTATTAAAAATTTTGTCTACAAAGTACCAGTGCTAAATCGGCGACTCCTATGAATGTCATAAGCTCTCTTGTAAGTTACATATGTATATTCGCGGAGCTCCATCGCGTGTATTATAGCAAACACATAATACCGTGACTAAGTATTATGATTATTTGCCCGCGGAGTATCTGAAATAAATTATCTGATGCAATTAACTGAAATATTTGCACTGGTATCATTTGATCATTTCATCATTTCAATGAATAGTAACGCTTCATTGTTTCAACGATAGAACGATCTATCGTTAGTCTATATTTCCAATTGTATATGATATTTCTAATTAGTTGTGCTCCATAAAATGATAGAAATACTTTTGTTTCTTTTGTATATTACATACTAAACCTGAGTGTAGATACGTATATATTTAATACTTCTGTTTTCCTAATGCTACGATTTACACCTTCGCGAATAAAATTATTTTAAACATGCCTAGATTCTGTAATACTTATTGCGTTTGAATGTAATACAATTTTTAGTGAACTGTTTTATCATTCGTGAAAAATTTACGAGACCGTATAAAGACTTAATATTGCCGCAAACAGTCCCGTAGGAAGATATCATATTGAAAACGACATTTTCGAATAAAGTACGTGATACTTAATTCAATATTATTTTAATACAATTATACACATCTGTTTCACAATTTGAATCCACAGCATTTCAAGGTAAGGACAAATATTCAATTTTTTATAACCTTTAGTAAAGATTGTAGATAACAGGGGATTCTGAATCTAACTCTCGTACGAATATACTATTGGCCCTAGAATTAAGGGTAGACACTTTGCTAGTTACACTTTGGTAGAACTTGGACCAGTTCGAACAACTCGCGAGAGGTTGAGGGATAATTGTAAAATTTCAAGCTGGCCGATCGTCCGTGTTAAATTAAACATTAGACCTGTGATTAGCTACTTGAATATATTACTTTCTGAATGCAGCGTAGGCTTGAAGACAACACTGATTGAAATGTTAATTTTCATGATTTCAACAAGGGATAAAATACAATTTCCCTGAACATAAAGATTTTTCAATTGTTCGCCGTCATACGAAAATACACGGATATAATTACTAGTGCGGATCTAAGTACATACAATTGGGCCATGAGAGTAATGCTAATTGCCGCACCTGATAGAGCCTAAAATGGACTAATAATGGTAATGGCATATCTACCGTATTGTTAATATTTGGCAAATAAGATTAAAAAGTAACTTATCAAAGTCTGTGTCTGCCGATAAATATTTTTTAAACAATTTTTATGGGTTTTCAGGTTGAACAAATTAACCCACCTTTACGTATCATTTTCATTTGGTACAGCCTTCTAACAAAGATTTTTTGTTTTATTTGGAAATGGCATACATCACGTATTTATTCTCGTTAGTATTATTGAAATGGGAATTCAATATTCACGATTGTTTCGCATCCCTTGTAATTCTGGCAGTATAACTCTACAAATGAAAAAGAGTAAGTGTTAGATCTAGCGATATTTTCATAAATTACAGAGTCATAAATTACATCCGTCTTAGGTGACACGAGGGAGCATAGTAATCCAGTGATATACATAGAGTCATCGAAAAAATTTTCGTGGTTTTATGTTAGTCCTCGTTCGGTATCCCTTTCACGAGGTTCATTGACATAGTGATAAAAACATTTCCGCTATTGCAAGACTTAGTAATTTGTCATTTAATATTTTAACACTAACTTGTACCAGTGGCAATAGTGCTCCTCCACTTCGTGTCGAGAAAAGCCAAACAACGCGACAGCTCTCCTTTTATTTCACGCCGAAAAGCACAAGGCAGCGCAAAAAGTCATTTCTTTTTCTATATTTCTTGGTGCTAACCACGGAACCATTGGATAATATATGTACCAAAAAAGTAGCGTTGCAACGTACTTACGCCTGAAGTTTTTAGTGCGTTTCTATTGTTGTGTCGTGTCTGTCGTTGCGATGCTCGGACGGGTACACGCTCTTTCAAAATATATATACACAAACGTGTGTATATATATATATACGGTTGAACAGAATTGTTGAAGCAACTAAACTGTTTTTTGACCGCGCTTGGTTAAACAAAACTAATGGTTGAAGACGGACAGCAACTTGTGTTATATAGAAAACGTCGTGTATTAAAACTTATCGTATAATACGAGTATCACGAGCCTCTAAGTAAAAAAATGTATAAAATATCGCGTAGTTGCGAGTCTAAGTATTTGATTATTCCGAAGTAGACACTTCGGATGTAAAATTTGGTCTGGCGATCTCACGCCGCGCTTTTCCGCGTGAGACCGAAATTGGCCACGAGGAGGTCTTAGGAGGGGCATGTTGCAGTCAGAAAAAAAGCTGATTGGCGGAAATTCCTCAAATTTCCGGATTGGTAAACCGGGGACGATCACCGCATTGATTGGTTAAAAAGGATAAGTAAAAATAGACGAATGGGGTGACCGTCCGCGTGGACAAGTTGCCGCCAAAACCGAAACAGCTGATGGCCCGCCGAACTCTGGCTGCCACAGCTGACCGCCATAAAGTCATAAAGCCTATAGATTTTCCAGACATTCGAGCAAAATTAAAAATTCGGATTAACGGAACCGGGTTGTAAACGAAAAGACTCGAGGCCTGCGAAAGTGAAAGTTTTTAAAGATATAAACTACATCTGTTGGCTTTGTGAGCTTATGATGCGTCGCAACATCTATAGATTATGAATGCGCCCCGAATTGACTGCATCATCCAAATGCATTTGGTTTTTCGACATGAAATCTAAGGAGCACGAATGCGGCGCATGGGACTTGTTAAGAAAATTCAAAATTGAGACGTTATCCCGCGCTACACGCATCACGAGGCGAATACCGGTGCGCCTCAGTCCCCGCGCATCTTCCGGCCATAGAACATTCTCGAACCGTCTGGAACGTTCTACCATTTTCTCGCGCCCCATGTGCACCTCCCGGTTGTCGTCTCAGTCTCTTTTCAACCATTATAGTGATCACCTTAACCTCACGTCAAGATTTCTCACCTACATCGCGATTAATATAATCGACCAAGAAATTGGAATTTAACACTTCACGGCCTAACAGATCAAGACTAGAGCACATCACCCTAGATTAATATAATTTACGGATCAATTCAAGGGGAGAAGCGCAGCGCGGCGGTCCTCACGAGATATCCACGTGTTGCTCGCCGAATACACGTGAACTTTACGTCAAAGGATCCACCGGCTTTTCTCACAATCACCAACAATTTACCGGCACTAAACCTTTTGCCCACATAAGTATCACTCAGCATTGCCGCTCAGCAACTAGTGCACCGAGAGTGGTCTCGGTATTATATGCAACGAACATTTATATGGGCAACTGTTTAAATAAAGAATTAGAGTTTTTATAGAGGACTTAAACGGTTAATGATGCTGCACCTTCACTACCACAGTCTATACAAGATTTGTCAAACACACTTACTTTTCATCAGACTGTTTCAATTCGAACCCCGTTCTCAACAGACAGGATGCATGTAAGTCTAAGTCATTCACAGATACCACAGATTACATTACGCACTATTATATACCCAATCACTTTCTTGAACCGATTTGTCCTTGACTCCACATAAGGGTACAGGTTGTCAGTTGCACTTACAATTAGTTTCCAGGATTTTACAAATTAGGTTTTGAGACACGACGTTCCGTTTTCAGTTGACGTGCGGTGAATATAACAAATTAAAACTCATTAGTTTTTCTGCGGAAGCAGTTCTTGTTGCAGGTTGTTGGATTGGTCGTTGTATCACCGTTTCGGAGATATAATTTTTTCAACTTTTTTTTACAAAAGGGGTTGTATCTCCATAGGTGGTGGGTTTCGGACAAAACTTTTAAGACTTTTTGCTTATTTTTATGCATTCTATTCATACACCTAAAGTATCCCCGGATTTTTGTTACACTTTGTATCTACAAGGCTTTAGGCCCTCCCACTCCGACAGTTTGTAACATTTTCCAGGACTAGAAAATGATGGGACCACATCTAGCAATCCAAACATCCTTGGCAGGAATACGTATCGAAAAAGGATCTAGAAAATCTCCTCGATACAGCCCGCCGTGTCCCATCCCCATTCATCATAAGTTTTCGTTGGCCATTATCGATTAAAGATTCGTTTGACAGAAGACGCGGCATCTCGCCGAAAACCAACTACTACGGGGTATCAAGAGTTAAGGTTTTGACTCGGGCCAAGTACAAGAGTTCCCGACTGGTAGACCTGAACTACTCTTTTCCGGAGAAATTAGATCGAGGTTTGCGGGGCATTCAAACGGCATTAAATCCGCATATTTCACCCAAACTATGGTGATATTCTCGTAGGGGACGTCCACCCGGGTAATTTAAGCCTAACTACGAGAAGATCCATCAAGCCAATTGCGAGATATTTTGATCTAAAAAGTCGAGGTTTTTATAAGAAACGTCGTCTTCTTCCTTTCCTCCTTCTCCATTTCCATCTCCATCTCCATGTTCATCTCCAGCCTGTCATGTAGCCGGGTGTCAAACCCTAACATTTGTTTTATACCATGCGACGATAATTTTTCTGCCGATAGCGTAGATTTTTATATGTAATCCGTCGGACACATGCCGGAAAAAATCAAGAGACAAGGTCTTTGTTAAGACAATTAATACCTTTAAAATCAAAAGACCTGGTGGAAGAAAGCAGATGTTCACAGAAAAATCGTGGCATGTACCGTTAGGGCTCTGGTCAGGCCAGAGCGTTTTCGCATGCACGCGAAGGGTCATAAAACGTGCCTGCCAGAGACCCTAACGAAAATTAGTAAAATTGTCGAACGGCGACAACAAATATCTGCCGACCACCAGGTCACAGAAAATCGCTCCCTCTCTTGGTCTGTAGACGGGGTGGAGACATTTTCATTACCCAATAGTTGAATATTTCAAAGACTCCTTCTCTGTATACAGAAAACTGGATTTTCCGAAAAACCACCAAGGGAGGGGAGCTCCTCAGTTTCCCAGGAGTTTGGCAAGACAAATCACATCAGACACATTTTACAATAGATAGAAGACACATTTGAGAATCCGTAGTGACAACACATAAGACACAAACTATAATCCGTAGCGAACACACCTTATACCTCGTCGCGAACACAACTGATATACAAATTAGTAGGCGACGTGAACGCAATTTAAGAATAGATTAGTGTATAACTTTGTTAAGTTTTTCGTTGTTAAGGTAAATACAACTTCTTGTTTTGCTTATAAAAAACAGTCTACACTTCGTGTCCCTTTTCGCAATAAATAAAAGGGTGGTTCTTCGAGCAACACTTTAGATAGGCACGACAGATCTTGTGCGATACACAAGTTGTCCGATAAGAACTAATTTTAAACGGTGCAACTCAACAGTCTTGTCTCGGACCAAATACAAGAGTCCCTTATTGGTATTCAGAAAATCATCTAGGGTTATCAATAATTTATAAATTTAATATAATGGTTTCTCAAATTGTAGAAAAAATGTATTTGATTTTTGAAACGTAGGCTTAACAATAAATCGCAACAATACGCTCAGAACAGATTAAACGCCGCCGTTTTTTTTCAAATGAATAAAAAATAAATTTTTAAATGTTTAGAATAAAAGTAATGAGTTTCCACGATTGACGAAAACGCACCGTTGCTCTCGACTGTCGCTACGGCTGCGCTAGGATAGATATAGATAGATATGTACGTTTATTGGCGTTCTAGGGATAGTTCCTTTAAGAACGACGAACGAAGAGAACGAACGAACAGTAGATAAATTAACATTAAACTTTCACTTAATTGATAAACTTAAAATTAAACTTAAAATTAAACTTAAAATTACATTTAGATTAAAATGAAGCTAGAAATAAACATAGGGGTTTAGGCAGAGAATAGAAAAGATGCGAAGTAAGCGAGAAAAAAAGGGAAACTGCAGATAAAGATAGAAAGAAAAGAAAAGCTGGAGAGAGGAGTGACAAGCAGAGAGCAAATACCCGACTAGAATTTCAGTTAGGCATGCCTAACGTCGAATGCGGGCCTAATGCAGATACGGTAAGGCACACCTAAATGCTGCAAGCCTAATCATTGCCGCATTAGGTCCTAATTCGGAAGGGATGATGCTTGCCTAAGTTAGGCATTCCTAACCATTGCCACGCGGGGCTGCACTGGGGATACCCGAGCCTACGCCTAAGTTAGGCATTCCTAACCATTGCCACGCGGGTCTGAACTGGGGACGTCCGAGTCTATGCCTAAGTTAGGCATTCTTAACAGTTGCCTGATGGGGCTGCACTGGGGATGTCCGAGTCTACGCCTAAGTTAGGCATTCTTAACAGTTGCCTGATGGGGCTGCACTGGGGATGTCCGAGTCTACGCCTAAGTTAGGCATTCCTAACCGTTGCCACGCGTGGCTGAAAAGGGGGTGGCCGAACAGAAGCTTAAATCAGGTGGAGTGGGGCTTACAAACAAAAGAATTGCAATATGTTGTTACCAAATAGTTCAAATTAAGATTCGTCTGTCCAAAGAACTTTTTCCCGTTTGAAAATGGACCAGTTTGAGTATTTTTTGGTTCATTACTGCCTTTTTTCTGATTTTGTAGCTTTAAAAGTGGTTTTTATAATGCGACACATCTTCATAAACTTGCTTTTAATAACGCTGTACAACACCATTTTTTCTCGCAATATCCACTGGGTGATCCTTATAGACTTTCTAGCTCTAAAAACGAATCTGGCAGCAGAAATGTTCTGTAACCCTCTGTTTTTGAGAGATTTGAGTTTTTCAAAAATCGGCTCATTTTCACAAAAATGAAATATTACGTCAAAACTAGAAACTCTAGAGTGTTCAGGTTAGTCGTAAAAGATAGAGGAGAGTTTGGTGAATATGTTAGTGTATACATGTGTTAAAATCTGCCGTTTTAAATAGTTGTAAATAGCCATCAAAGTTCAAAAATGTGCCGACGTGCGAATTTTATACGCGATAGTTATGTATTTTTACAAAAAAATACTTATCTAGCAGAAATGTGCTACACAGCATCGGATTCTGCAGACATTTCTGAAGAAGAATCCATTCAGAAATAATGTCAGAGCGGTATTCCATTCGGACAGGTCGAGAAAATATTCGTCGGCAACGTGATCACGGTATTTTGCCGCCGAGCAAAACTCATATACAGGGTGTCCCAGTTCCCAGGACGTTCATTACACCTTTGGATAGCTCAGGTAATTCTAAGATACGGATCATTAGTTTCAGCGTCCCATCACAATCCGTGGCCGAGTTATTAACGAAAAACGACAGCCAATCAGAGGGCTCCGTTGGGCGCGGCAGCGCGACAGTTCCTACTGTTACAAGTTAATGTCTTGTAGTTGCGGGAGTGTTTATGCCGCCGCGTCAACGGGCCTCTTGAAAGGGATACAGACCGAGTACTAACACACTAGCACGAAAAATGTATCGATGAGTCTATGTCACTGGGTCACTTTACTTGCCGGCGTCACCGAAAAAAGGTCTAATTTATGACTTTACCTCTTGCGCACATCCTACGGACTAACATCGCTCGCACTCCACCGGTTTACCCTGCAAACTTTACAGAACACTGCACAATAAATTCACATTGAAAAGAATGACCGTTGCCTGATAATTTTCACCTTAGATTTGATTAAATTATTATAAAGAATGTATGCTTTCGCACACTTGTTCCATTTGTCCAGCGAAAGAGATAGATTCTTCACCCACGAGAAAGTTTGATTATTAATCGATTAACAATACATCCGAAATTACGCGGACTCCATTTCGTGGTGACTTTTTCGTCTTTGCACTTCCAACCTTTTCCATTTTCCACACAAATACGTTTTCCGAAGAATAGATGAAGCGAAGGAGAGACGTCTGTTACCAAAAGAATAGTAACAGTAAACAGATGTCCACAGAAAAAGACCACAATGTCAATCTACGTTGAAAGTATGAGTAGTTCTGAAAGGAGCCGATAATTTAATCGATCTGTTTGATGTCCCCACGTTGAATGTACGCGTGGACCTAAAAAAAGCGTATTCGGTAAGTTAATAATATCGATAGTTAATAATATCCCGTAGAAAGCGTATTGCTTCCGCGACCGTACGTTTCCTGTTATAAAAATGTCGAGGAAACGGTCTGGTATCGCTCCAACACATTCCTGTAAGAGGCTGCTGAAACCCGAAACGTAACAATGAAAGCGCTGTTAAGAATTCAAGTGACGAACTATGGTCTTCTCGACAACACATGCAGCGATTCGACATGGAAAACCTGGACGCCAAATGTAGCGATTGTGGAAATTTTTGAAACATCCATTCCGTCCGTACCTCCCACTATCCTTAGTACGCCAAAGGGCGAAATGAAAGCAAAGAGGGGAACGGGACGTTCCGATACACGAAGACGACCCCGAGAAATACAGAATCATTTTTTCTGCCGAACTGAACAGTTCTACGAGTCACTAAGAAGAAATCTATCATTACGAAGGAAACGTATTTGTGTAGAAAATCAAAAACGTTGGAAGTGCAAAGACGAAAAAGTCACCCCGGAGTGAAGTTCGCGTAATTTCGGATGTATTGGTAATCGATTAATAATCAAACTTTCTCGGTGATGAAGAATCTATTCCTTTCGCTGAACAAATGAAACAAGTGTACGAGTGCATACATTCTTTATAATAATCTAATCAAATCTAAGGTGAAAATTATCAGGCAACGGTCTTTTTTTTTAATGTGAATTTATTGTGCGGTGTTCTGTAAAATTTGCGGCGTAAACCGATGGTGTGCCAGCGGTGAAATTCCATAGGGTACGCGCAAGAGGTAATGTCATAAATTAGACCTTTTTTCGGTGACCCAGTGACAGACTCATCGATACATTTTTCGTGGAAGTGTGTTAGTGCTCGGTCTGTATCCCTTTCAAGGGCTCCGTTGACGCGGCCGCATAAACACTCCCGCTACTACAAGACATTAACTTGTACCAGTAGGAACTGTTGCGCTGCCGCGCCAAACGGAGCCCTCTGATTGGCTGTCGTTTTTCGTTAATAACTCGGCCACGGATTGTGATGGGACGCTGAAACTAATGATCCGTATCTTAGAATTACCTGAGCTATCCAAAGGTGTGACGAACGTCCTGGGAACTGGGACACCCTGTATATATATATATATATAATATCTATTTTAGGTTATGATGGATAAATAAACCAAATTTGTTTCTCTGTAAATAAGAGATTATTATTTAATTAATTTGCATAATTACAATATATACAATATTTACAAGTTACCTGTAAATAAGAGAAACGACAATTAAAGTTTTTTATCCGTCTCTCTCTCACAACACTCTTTTTATAGTTTTAAATAATATATCACTTTCTCTTTACCACGTGCTTACTTTTATTCTCTACCACGTGTTTACTCTTATTCTTTTATTTATCTAATTTTCTCTAACTATCGACGGGGCATCTCGCGGGCATAATAGAAGCGTGTGCCTCGTCTGCTAAGCGCACTGAATTTGAAGAGAGTATATTCTCTTTACATCTCCCCTCCTCGAGATAAAATTTGCACAAAATTTTTCCTCAACCATCAGTCTCGTCTGATATTGGAATCAGTTTTGTTACATGAAATAGACTCGTATCTTGACTCCTTTTTTCAGTTTTTATTTTATAGATTGAGTTTGAAATTTTTTTCTCTATTTTGAATGGTCCGATTCTTAGTTCTTCTAATTTTTTTCTATTGAGTTTGTTTCCATTCTCTATGAATACCATATCTCCCACATTGAATTCATGATGTCTTTTATTTCTATCAAATATACTCTTGTTGTATTTATGTGATTTTAGTGTTCTTTCCAATGCTAAGTCTTTATCTCTTATCCAGTCTTTCCCGCTTTTCTTTCTTTTTAATTCTTCTGGTATGTTACTGGTGTCTGTTCCATGTAATAGATACTCTGGTGTAAATCCTGTGATTGTATGTTCTAGTTTGTTGTATCTATCCACACATTCTCTAGCCATCGATGTCCACGCTCTCTTCTTTCCCTCTTCGTTTATTTTACATCTTATTTTGTTCACTATCGTCTGATTTAACCTTTCATTCAAACCATTAGAAAACGGTGCATTTACTGCAGTAAAAATTAGTTGTACTTCTTTCTCTTTTAAGTAATCTTTAAATTCTTTCGAATTTATTCCCGGATATTGATCCGTTAAGATTGTTTCAATTTTTTCTATTTCTAATACAGTTTGAACTAGTTTTATAAAATCATTGGCGTTTTGCGTTTTTGATGTTGAAATAAACGCATATCTCGTGAAATGATCAACGAGTAGATGTATATATTTTTTTGTCGATCTAGTACCTCCAAATCCTCCAATTGTATCTATGGATACAATTTCGAAGGCTTTAGTTGCTGGTCCTAATTGTGACATTGAGCCAAATTTATGTTGTCCTCTTGATTTATTCTTAATACATATATCACATTCTTTACATATTTTTGTTATGTTTTTGACTAGATTTTTAGCCGTATAATATGGGCTTATTTTCATTGTTGTTTGTGTTATCCCAGTGTGACACCATTCTTTATGTATTTTCTTAATTAGTTTAATACTGAATTCTTCGGATAATACGATTTTTTCTCTTTTATTTGTTTTTCTATAATATATTCCATTTTTCTTTATTAATTTTTCTTTTGTATTTTGCAGTAGTATGTTATTCATCTGATCAACTTTTATTTCATCTATCTTAATAAAGTTTATTGTTTTCAATAAGTCCTCTTCTTCTTCTATATTTGATTCTAACACAGGGTTTCTGCTTAGGCAGTCTGCTTCTGTGTTTTCTTTTCCTGGGATGTATATAATTTTAAAATCGTATTGGGACAGGTAGTGCGTTAAATCGCCTAATTCTTCGTCTGTTCGTGCTCGTATGTTCATGTTTTCTAATGGTTTGTGATCAGAGTATATTTCGAAATATCTTCCTATCAACCAGTGTTGCCAATACTTTATTGCCTCTTTTATGGCTAGACATTCAAGATATATTGCTTTTTTCCTTTTTTGAGTTTCGTTTAGTTTCTTTGAGAAGTAGGCTACAGGTTTTTCTTTTCCATCTTCTTGTGTTTGTTTCAGTATTGCGCCTATCCCTTCAAGTGATGCATCCGTATATATCTTGATTGGAAGATCCTTGTCAAATATCTCTAACACTGGTTTTGAACATAACATATTTTTTATTTTCCTGAAAGCCTTTTCGCACTCTTCTGTCCATATGAATTTTATATTTTTCCTTAATAGTTGGTGTAGTGGATCTAATAATATTGAGCTCTTTTCTATATATTCATGATAGAAATTGATTTTTCCCAGAAATTGTCTGATCTGTTTTTGTGTGGTGGGAGTTGGGAAATTTTCTATTGATGTTATGTTATCTTTTAATGGTGTGACTGTATTTTCTCCTATTATATGCCCTAAATATTTGACCGAACTAGCAGCAAACGTACACTTCTTGAACTTCAATCTAAATCCTTCTTTTTTTATTGCATCTAATACTTGTGATATGTGGTTCAGATGTTCTTCAAACGTCATTGAGTGTATTAGGATATCATCTATATAGTTTACCGAAAATTCCATTAGTCCATGTTTTCTTAGTATGTTACTTAAAATTCGTTGAAATATAGCTGGAGAGGTTTTTAAACCAAACGGAAGACATGTCCATTGAAAGTGACCGTCCTGCGTTACAAATCCTGTTTTTCTTCTGTCTTCAATCCTTAATGGTATTGACCAAAAAACTGAGTTTATGTCCAATGTCGTGAAATATTTACAGTTTCTGGCTCTTATTATTATATCATCTATTAAAGGAAATGGTTGTGCTTGAGGTACAATGTTTTTGTTTAAATCCCTGCAGTCTATACACATACGTGTTTTCCCTTCATCTTTTTTATATGCTAGCGTGACAGGTGCAGCAAAAGGACTGTAAGATTCTTCGATTAAGTTTTTCTCTAGCAATTTTGCTATTTGTTTTTCTATTTCTTTTTTGTCATCTATATTGCATCTGTATGGTCTTTTGCTGCAGTATTTTTCCACTATTAGATCGATTCTGGCTTCATATTCATTGACTGTTCCAATATCGTATTTGTCTTTTGCAAACACTGATTTGTTATTATTTATTAATCTTTCTATCTTAATTTTTTTATTTTTTTCCAAATGTTCTATTTTTATTTGGAATTCATTTGTGTTCACATGCTCATTAAAGTTAACTGAATAGTTGATTTCCTCATTTTTTATTTCACTCAATATTATTTTTGGTTTTTCTATCTCTCTTTCTATTTTCTGTGAAATCTCTAAATTTTCATTCAGTCTCAGCTTGAACATGGGAATTAAATCTGGTCCTATTATGAAATCTTCAAAATCTTCTCTTTCCACTATGTAGATATCTACTTCTTGTTCTATATTTAATATTTTTATTTTTAGTTTTACTAATCCATTTGTGTGGTTCACACCATTGACCGACTTTAAGAATATTTTGTTTGCATCTTCTCTGTTATTTTTTATTTTTATCCATTTTGAATTTATCAGTGACACTTGAGAACCTGGGTCATATGTTCCCATTATCTCTATTTTATCCTCAATTATCGTCTTAAGCTTAATCAATGGTGTGACTATTCGTTTTTTTTTTCTGTGTATTTAGGTCTACTTCTATAACCGAATTGCTTCCTATAGCCTTAGGTTTTTCTTTTTTTTCTGGCTTAAACCAGCATTTCTCTTCTGGGTGGTATCGTATACCTTTACCCATATTCTCACAAGTTTTGCATGGTTTCTTTTCTTCATCTCCTATTTTGTGTCCTGGTTTTCCTTCTTTTTTTACTGTTTTCTTTTTTTCTGTTATTCCTTCGAGTCTTTGTAATTCATTAATTAGGTCTTTGGTGTCTTTCATTTCATCTCTATCCATTTTTTCTCTTATAAATTCTGGTAAACCGAATGCAATCCTGTCTATCATCGTATCAGCGTCCATGTTTTTATTTATTTCTAGCAATAATCGTTCTTTCTTTATTGCATATTGTACTAGGGAACCTTCTTTGTATTTGAAATAATGAGCATATGTTCTGCTATTCCATCCTTTCCTTGAAAAGGTTTCTATCAACGTCTGTTTCCATCCATTCCAACTGTTTTCATGCTCCCCTTTCATTATTGTAGACATGTACCAGTCTTGGCAAGTTCCATCTAAAAATACTCTTAATAATTCGATTTTTGTTTCGTCTTTTTCTATTTTAAATCTTCCACATTCTTTCTCAAAAGTCTCTAGCCATTGTCTAACGTTCGATGTTTTATAATTAAATTTTTCTAATACAAATTTGTCTACAATGTGTTTTACATTTTTCTCTTCTTCTTTTTTTTCCGAGTTCTCAACCAATTTTTCCAGTATTTTTGTTAATTCTGAGTTGTCTTTTACATTTTCTTGGACTATTTGTTTTAGATATTTTCCTCCAAATTGGACGTTTCCATCTTCATCAATGTATATCTCCTGTAGCTCTTCTGACAGTGTTATCCATATTTTAACTTGGTCATGCCTTTTTTCTAATGAATTTCTTACCTTTTTGAACGCTTCCGTATTTCTCAACTTCTCATGGTGTTCTGTATAGATAAATTCATTTGGTATAGCATATCTCTCTCCTTGTTCTGTGACGATTGAGGTTATGGCTATCAGTGTAGATTTGCTATCTTTTGGAGAAGCTACCGCTTGAACTCAAATTGTAGCTTCATTTTTACCAGACAAAAATTGTCGTTTTATAATATCTATTTTAGGTTATGATGGATAAATAAACCAAATTTGTTTCTCTGTAAATAAGAGATTATTATTTAATTAATTTGCATAATTACAATATATACAGTATTTACAAGTTACCTGTAAATAAGAGAAACGACAATTAAAGTTTTTTATCCGTCTCTCTCACAACACTCTTTTTATAGTTTTAAATAATATATCACTTTCTCTTTACCACGTGCTTACTTTTATTCTCTACCACGTGTTTACTCTTATTCTTTTATTTTACTCTTATTCTTTTATTTATCTAATTTTCTCTAACTATCGACGGGGCATCTCGCGGGCATAATAGAAGCGTGTGCCTCGTCTGCTAAGCGCACTGAATTTGAAGAGAGTATATTCTCTTTACATATATATATGTATATACATATATTTATGAACAATCACCAACTTTTGTCTGAGTTATTATTGTTTACACCATAAATATTTTAAAATAAAATTAAATGATAGAGATTTCGCAACTATTAAATGTTTCGCCAATGCCAACGAAAACAAACCGAATATATCATCTGTTCGATCATCATTTATTCTATTTGTAATTGATGCGCTGCATGTTCAGACATATGCATATTTCTTACGTACCGGGATCTGTGCATAAAAAAATTTTGTGTATCGAATTGTCGAAAGCAGCGGATCATTTTACGTGGCTCTTCTGATAACACAAGTGAGCGTTGATCATTACCAGTATGTCTTCAAATATTGTGAATTTTGAAAATGCAGCAAGAAAAAACGCCGGCTGCAAGCATCCAAAAAATCCCAAAAAATTAGGAATAAGAAAAAAGTAAGTATATGTAATTCCCTTCAATAAATTTTAAAGATAAATTTTCATGATTCATTTTTGCAGTGTTCTCAGAAATTGTTCTCTTTCTTTAATTGGCAATGCCACAACTACTTCATCTTGCCATTGATTCACATGGGCATGTAAGACGTCCAAAAATAAAAAGCTGAATTCAAAGTGCAGTGGTACACACGTGCGTGTATCAAACAAATCGCGGTTGCGTCAGCGCGAGAAAGCGACGAACACGCTTCGCGACAATGAAAATGACGATCGCGCCTCGCGACAATGAAAATGACGAGCGCGCCTCGCGACAAGGAAAATGACGATCGCGCCTCGCGACAAAGGAGATGACGATCGAGGGCCAAGGGATCTGCGATACAGAAAGAAACGTGTCATTCGACAACGCAACCTCGGTCACGCCACATCTCTCGCAAGTAAAAAATCAAAAGTACAACGTAGTGCGGACACGTGTTTTTTTCCTGTACGCCCTTACATACCGAATCAGACATGTCCGATATTTTTGAACCAATTAGTGATACGCCAGCGGTGAACAAAAAAAGAAAAAGAAATAGTTCTTTGAAGAAAGGTGAAAAAAGGAGAAAAGCTATTCCGCTCATTCTGGAAAGTTCAGGGAGTGATCCGGAAATAAATTCACCGTCGCAGAATTACAGCGTATTTGAAAAAACATCTGCACCGGTAGTCATTCCGTCATGCTCTTGTAATTCTAATCAAGAGCAAATAAATTTATTAAAAGGTATGACTATAATAAATTTATTAAACAAAAAAGTAATTGAAAACAACAAACTTTTCGTCTATTCAGCAATACTTATAATTTATATGCATTTTCACTACCATAAAATTGAAATTTATTACAGATTACATAAGTCGCACGATGGAAAAACATCAGCAATCGTTAGCTGTTCAAATAAGTCAGCTTAGTAGTGAAGTGGTGGATTTAAAACTCGCTGTACAGCAATCATTAACAAAATCAAGCGTAAATAGCTGTGATGTGAATGCAGATTTTGCGAATGATTGCAAATTTCTTCCTTGAAAAAAATGATTTAGATTTTCGACAAACTTTGGTGAAATTTTATATTATTCTATTTTTTCGTCTGTATAATTTATCTGTTACGTTTATAAATGTGAATTTCATCATGAAATTTTTGCAGGCGCAGAAGTTCACTAACATAATTAACAAGCGAACATCTATTGTCAGGAACACGGGGGAAATCCTAAGATTTTGTTTGTCGCGCGATTTAGCGTTGAAATTTAACGCAGTCAAAGAGACGGAGGGAAAATTATTTGCTTTTGTAAAGACTAGTCTTTACAATATTGTCAAAGGTATTTTTCTATTTTCCTTTTCTATTTCTTTCTATTTGTGTTAATTGTATTATGAAAAAATCTAACTAAATCAATTTCTCATTCTAGCATCGCTGTTATCAAGCTTTTCTTCACAAGAAAATCCGTTGAGCGAGACTGAAATTATAAAAACTGTAGCAACTGTGTTGCATCATTGCAGAGACTGGGAAGGAGGGCGAACGAAACGCCAGAAGAAAATCCTTCGAGAACCGGAAAATGAACTTTTACATATAAATTAATTTATATCAATTCATATACCTTTATTATAAATTTTTACAATAAATATATACAGGGTGTAACAAAAATTCTGGGACACTTTTACAGTATCGATAGTACGCACCAAAAGATGAAAAAAAAGTCTATAAAGTTTTGTCTAAAAATCCCCCCCTATCGAGATACAACCCCTTTTGTAAAAAATTTTTAAAAAATCATATCTCCGAAATGGTACGTCGTAGAGGACCGATTTTGATTGCAATATAACCGGAGAAGATCAAAGATAATAGAAAAAAATATAATTGCTGTGGTTATTGCTGTTAAATACCATTTATTCTTGTTTAATTCAAACAACGTCGATTACCTATATCGTAGCAGGTTTGTAACAACTTGGGAAAAATTACGGGCATTCACTAAATCTTCCTTTGCGTAGATAGTGATATTTTTTTTCGTAAACTTTAGTCTCTTCCGGTTATATTGCAATCAAAATCGGTCCTCTACGACGTACCATTTCGGAGATATGATTTTTTAAAAATTTTTTACAAAAGGGGTTGTATCTCGATGGGGGGTGGTTTTTAGACAAAACGTTATATAGTTTTTTTTCATCTTTTGATGCGTACTATCGATACTGAAAAAGTGTCCCAGAATTTCTGTTACACCCTGTATATATATATATATATATACTTTGAAAATCATTCTTTTTCTTCGTAATGCCTTGAGTTCAATTAATATAATCCCGACCTGAAATTTTAGTTAGGCAGTCATTAGGTTCTTATTAGGCTAGCCGAATTTGCCGGTTAGGCCCCAATGGGGCAGCCGCATCAGGCCCGCATGCGCGGTGTACCGCGAAATTTTCACGACTGCCTAATTGGGAAAGCCGCGTTTGGACCGCATTTGGCTTTCCCAATGACTATCCGATGAGGCCAATTTTAATATGGGCCTAATGCGGTTGGCCACATTGGAAACACTTGAGGAGTGCGAGCGTGACAGACAGAAGTAAAGAAAGAGAGGCCCTTATACTAGAAACATTTGAATCATGTTAAATTCCGCATTGCTTTGTCGTCAAACGCGTTTTCACACATTCTCGCGTGGCCCACGTCGCATCGTTAGTTTGGCTAGTGCAAGCGCGACGGAGCGACGGAAAGATAGAGACAAATCAAAGTCTTTGTCAGTTGTTTATATCCGGAGACATAGTACGCCACAGAGAGAAGGAACTATACGAAAAAGAGGGAAAGGTAGACACCTTCGTGATGCACGCATTAGTACGTCATTCGGAAATTTTCAAAGTGTTATGAATAATTAATGTGTTTCATTTTTAGAACAGCGATGCATGTCAAGGCGTATATTAAAATTTCTACAAGCTCTTCTTTAGTACATAATCAAATTGTTCTGTAAATAGAGCTTCCAAGAAAAAGTAGGCAAATTTCATTTATCGGGTTATCCGGCACTGTTAAATAATCTTTGTTACATGCTTCGTATCGACACTTTACCATCTCGGCTATTGAATCTCTAAATTGTTTTTTATCTATTTTTAACAGTGTTATGATATTACTTAAAAACTATTTTTTGGTCAAATCCGTCGTTGAAATATACGTAATATTAACGGGCATGATGTAAAAAGCGGGCCACCAAGTACATTTAATAGAACAGTAAACAGATTTATTCATTAAATGAGAAGACACCATATTTTGGGAAATTTAGTTAATTGAATATATTTACTTCGCGATAGTATTGTGTCGTAGCTCTACAATAATCTGTACTTGCTCACATTTGATTGATTTCAAATCCCGTGTAAAATGCAGTTTATGTTAATGAGCAACCTATTCCAATGTAACATTCTCTTGCACTTGGCCCATAGCTTTGCATTTTCGATGCTTTTTGTGGATTTCACTCCATTCGTAGAATTATGTAAAGTACAGTATGTTTTTTATTGAAATACTTCTCATTAGTATAATAATTTTGCAATCATGATGTGGAAAAATGTAAAAAATTATCCTTTAAATGTTATTTATGTTTAAAAAATATAGTAACCAGAATTATGTATTTTAAAATTTAAAAAAATTCTTTGCAGACGTGAATAAAAAAATCAGAGACTCTTCCGAAGACAGTAAACATTTAATCTAGGTACGTTTCTGGTCATGTGTACAAGGTTCTCGCAGCATGTTAGAGATTGTTGAAGGACTTGCATATATTGTGGGTACTACTGAAAAAGAAAATACATTTGAAGGAATTAGCAAAATAATAAACATTGTTGTATGACTCATCTATTTTTGACGCTTTCTCCATTAATTACTCACCGTACGTCATCACCGACCGTTGTCACTCGACATTGTCACCCTTAGTCATAAGTAAACTCTGACTCCTAATATTCAAAACAACCCGAAAACAACCCCACTTCTTTCCTAATTTCTTTTCTCCCCTTAGAGTCTAAGGCTTAGACTATAAGTACACTGCGTTAGACCCAACGAACTGCCTTCTAGAGTCAGATTTGACACTGCACACTTCAACGAATATTCTTCGCGCACGAAGCCATTTCTACGAAAGAGTTCCGCGGGTCCGTACTGTGTTGTAAAATTCCTCCGAGTGAAGGAAACTTCGCGATTATTGTAGTTTCAATAAATTATTATTCGAACTATTCCGAGTTTCTTCCTCACCATTATTGGGATCACAACATAAATTTCTATAATTTAACGATCGCGTGATAATATATAAAACAATCAATATTTGTCTGGCAAAAACGATCAAAATAACCACACAGGCGGAACTCTAAATAGTGATAAAGAAAATTCAAAATTACTTACGTAAACCATCCAAATAAGGTGAATTAACCTTAACTGTAATTAATTTCCGACGTTTCGGCCACATTTTTGGCCCTCTTCAGGGATAAACTACGGTATAATTAACCCTTAACAAAAATTATTAATGGATTAAGTATTGTTCAATAATAAAAGAAAAAAGTAAAGAATTGGTAATTTAGCAACCAACAAAAGATTAATTGTAGGATCATTACGATATTTAATTTCTGATAAATTAGTCATACTCACTTATTTCGGATGGTTTAAGGGGAGGTTCTCATTACGACCGACCAAAAATTCGATTTTTTTTTATTTTTTGATAGTACATTATGTGTAGAATATATTCCCAAAACCGTTTGGTCGGATATCATTTTTTAAAAAAGTTATGGAATAAAAACGAGAACTACTTTTTGCCTGATAAATTGAAATCGAGTGGTAGTTTGAGCGGAGGATATCTTATTCTTCGATTGCGGGCCCAGATCTCTGTTTGATAAACAGAGGTACCAAAAGTACCATCAGATATCGACAAATATGCTAAGACATCAAAAAAATTCGAAGGTTTGACTGTATTGTAGGAAATGTCCCGTATTAGTGGTGGAGCAGGATGGGTAACACGGTTTATAACAAACAATTTAAATATAACAAGACACTTATTAATATATTTAATACGTCGCCTAAACTACACTCTTTACACTTTACAACTCTTTAAACTCTCCTTTGCTCTTCCAAAACTTTACTTTTCTTTTCGTCTTGACTCTTTAACTCTTTACTTCGTTACACTTCGACCGCTTCTTCAGTTCTATCGTCTCCGACACGCTTTACGATTATCGAAATCTCGCTTTCACACTCTTTCATTCCTTCATTTATTCTCACACGTACGCACACACTCTTGCCACGTGTCGACTTTCGGCCACGGGTCACCATGCATTCTTTTTTACACGTGCATTCCTAGAAACCATTCATTTTTATCGGTTCACGGAACTGATTCGCGCGCAACTGTCACACGATCCAATCACGCGAGTCTCTCGCACTTTACATTGTCACCTGATACAAACATCCGTTCCATACACTTTACACTATCCCACAGAAATCTTTCACACCCTACAGTATATACCGTGAATCTAACGGCTGTAGCGTGAAAAGTTAATTTACTACGTGCTGCGTGTGAAAGTAGTTGTTTACGTCAATTTATTGTACATTTGTACGTTTGTACATTTGTTTATTGTGTTTTTTGGTGGAAAAAATGCCGAATCTACGAAGAAAAAGGAGTAATTACTATAAGAGCCATCCTGAGCGAAAGATTAAGAGAAAATTTCGTGGAAACCGATTTACTTTGGAGAGCGATACAGAGGAAGTAAGCACTTCGGCAACAAAATTGAAGAACGCTGATTATGGTTGTGTGCCTATCGATGCTACGGCAAATTATGTGATCTTGCATTTTTTTTCACGTGTTTTCAACAATCAGTAGTTTTGTTAAATGCCAGTCATGCGATGGTGAAATTAAATTTTCAAAGGCGAACGATGCTGGCATTGCTTTCAAGCTTGTGGCCATGTGCTCGTGTTCAACGCGTTCTTGTGATTCGAGTCCAAAAATAAATAAATTTTATGAAGTGAATCGTAGAATCATGTTTGGCATACGTTCGTTGGGTGGAGGATTACAAAATCTCAAGTTGTTTGTGCTTTACTGGATATTACAGCATCTTTCAGTAATAACATTTACTACGCGTTTTTATACAATTTACATGCTGCATCATATGCTGTTTTTCAACATTTTCAAACGAAAGCAGTAAAAGAAGAAATGGAAGGAAACGTGGCTGTTGGTAAAGATCCTCATCACGTGACCGTGTCAGGTGATGGGTCATGGAAAAAAAGAGATTCTCTTCTTTATTTGGTTTTGCCACGCTCATTGGAAAAAACACAAGTAAGGTTCTCGATATCAGTGTTAAATCTTCTTTCTGCCAAACTTGTGCCAATTGGAAAAGCAAAGAAGGTACGATAGAATATACCTTATGGAAAGACAGCCATAATGAGACATGTTCTGCTAACCATCATGGTAGTTCCGGGAAAATGGAAGTAGAAGCAGTCAAAGATGTTCTCTCGTTCAGTAGAATTGCTTGGTGTAAAATACGATTCGTATATTGGTGATGGTGATACTAAAACTTTTAAGGCATTTAGACATGAATCCTTACGACGACCTTGTAGTGAAAAAAAAGAGTGTGTAGGTCATGTGCAAAAACGGATGGGTACACGTCTCAGGGCTGTGAAAAAGCAAACCAAGGGCCTCGGAGGTAAAGGTTCGGGCAAACTGACCGACAAAATTATTTCTGACTTGACGGTTTATTATGGATTGGCTATCCGAAGAAATCCGGATTCTGCTGAGAAAATGAAGAATGCCGTATGGGCTGTTTTTTATCATAACATTTCTACGGATAAAAAACCGCAACACAAGTATTGTCCGGTTGGAAAGGAGAGTTGGTGTAAGTGGCGAGTTGCTGAAGTCAACGGCACTCTTAAGGTGTTTAAGCATAAACCACCCCTTGCATATAATGTTGAAGAAGCAATCACACCAATATTTGAGTCTTTGTCGTCGGATGATTTGATGGAACGTTGCACTGGTGGAAACACCCAAAATTCTAACGAGTCTGTGAACGCTTGCGTCTGGAAGCTCGCTCCAAAACATCTTCACTGCGGTGCGAAGACTGTGGAAATTGCAAGTTACACTGCTATTAGTTTATTTAATGAAGGCTATATAACACTTTTAAAAATTATGGACATTTTGGGAATCAGCGTTGGACATGAAGCTAATAATTTTGCCCGCTTAGTCGATGCAAAACGCATTAATGCAGCTGAGTGCAGCTTGTCAGATGGCGCAAGAGCAGCTGCACTTTCAAAAAAAAAACAACTTACTGAACCTGCACGAACAGTATGAACTTGAGGAGGGGCTAATGTATGGCCCTGGAATCGCAGGAGAACAGTGGTTTCATTAAAATTAAAAGAATGTCCATGCTCGAGATAATGGTGTACCAACTGATTTCTCAAAAATGAAGCCAACCTAAATAAACGACTTTTATATGAAACATTTTTTATATTGTCTAATAACACTGTTAACAAAAGAACTGAAAAACATGAGGTGGATGATTATTATCATAATATCATCGAATTATTAGTTACATAACTAATATGATTAACAACTTTACGTATGACACCTCTTCAGTTCTTTGTTAAAATTGTTAAATATTGTCAATGAACAACTCACAATATTAGGCAGTCACTTAACATCTTTTGACTTTATAAAATATAGTCGTTATACTACAAGGTTTAAAATTTTGGCTTCAGTATATTACAGTTTACCATCGTCTCAGAGTTTGGTTCATCTAATAAGAATGTTAATAACTATTGCTATTACAAAGTTGCCTGGTTGTTGCATTGTGGTTCTTAGATACGTATAATTGTTAACCATCCTTAGTGAAAATAAAAAGTGATACATATCCGACGCCCTGTCACAGTCGCCCTGATGCGCTGTATGTCGGGACCTCTGTGACATGGTGTCTGTAGTCTGACTTATGCTTGCTCGGAATTTGAATCTTCGCGCCATTACCACATCACGTATCCCCTCCATTTCGATCGGGATCAGACACGGTTGCGTTTCCACATACGCCATAACGGTCTTTGCAGTGCGTGATAGTCTCACATGGAGTAAGCATGTGATATAGATCTTTGAGTTTTCCTGAATGGGAATTTTAGTTAAACCATCCGAAATAAGTGAGTATGACGAATTTATCAGAAATTAAATATCGTAATGATCCTACAATTAATCTTTTGTTGGTTGCTAAATTACCAATTCTTTTCTTTTTTCTTTTATTATTGAACAATACTTAATCCATTAATAATTTTTGTTAAGGGTGTTCAAGGCTTCCTTGAACCGTTAGTTTAATTTCAAACAGTTTATGATGCGGACGTGACTAACAGCTATTTTTGAGGATCACCGATTTATTTTGTGTCATTTAACATATGTAGTAAAGTAGTAATTTCAAGGAGAGCTAAGAATTTGCAAGTTTATTCATTTATGGTTACTACACGGGGTAGTACTCTTTCCATCATTACAAATTCTTACTCTCCAACTTCAATAGCAATTGACGTATCATAAACTCCACCGTACCGAGGGCTAACGTGACTTTCCGAAAAACATTCGGATTAACTGTGCCGTTAGCCGCGGTCCACACGCCACCGTTGACCATACCTGGGACTTTGGGACCTGTGGGCCATACCTTAGTACGTAGGTTACGCCCTTAATTTCAAGTACTTTTCAATTGGCTACATTTTTGAATCTTCCCCGGAAGGTAGTCCTCTCAAGGTGACGTTGGAGGGAAATGCAACGCCCCAACGTGATCTTGGAGGGAAACCGAGGATTTAAAAACGACGCCACTTCACAAATTCAGGAGTTACAAAAAATCAGTTAACAGTCCAAATTCAAATTAGTCACCTGACCATCGAGACGGTCAAATCAAGATCTTAGATATATTACCATCGAGACGGTCTTAGCAGTGTATCATCTAAGTTTCTTAAATACAGTACACCAAGCAAAAAAACCAAAGGGAAAGAGTGTGGACCACCATCATTTCAACACCAACATACAGTCCACTAATTCTCCATACTCTATATCCCTTTCTTCATGGTCCTTCGAGCCGGAGACCTGAGTGATAGTGACAGTGAATCCAATTGAAGAATACTTCACTCAAGTTGAAAATTGTGAATTTCGTGAACTGTGCCACCTGTGACAGTTCACATACGCTGATCATCACACGTCAACCATACGTGAAACTACGGACTTCTCCACGCAAGGAGAAAACATCTTCCAAGAACTACAGCATCCTGGTCTTGGAACGAGAAGCAGAGCGCTGGAGCGATCATCAAGCATCGATCTCCATCTCCATCTTCATCAGCGGAACGCAAAGCAGAGCGCTGGAGCGATCATCAGGCGTCGATCTCCATCTCTAAATTCATCATTCGTGAGTCCTTTCCATATTATACACTTTTCACCTGTGCTAGACATCGATTAGTATAATGGAGGCAGCGTTAAAAAAATTGACAGCCGAACGTGGCTTAGTTAAGGCGGCTTTGACGCGGTTTGGCAATTATTTTGAAACACGTCATCCGTCAGAATCCGTGAAAGAATTACAAGAAAGACTCGTGCGTTTTTTACCGTTAGCGGATAAATTTGAAGCAATACAGAATCAAATCGATCTATACGTAGAGGGAACAGAGGCAGCTACCGCACAGGGCAGCGAACGCGAGTCCTTTGAACGGACATATTACAGATTATCTGCGGCCGCGAAACATATAATAGAACAATCACGTCCGCGGACAGAAAATGTCCCACGCATGTTGACTCCGAACACGTCGACTCCTTCAATTTCGGATTCCAGATCAGGATTACAACTTCCTGTAATTAAACTTCCCACTTTTGACGGTGCATATGATACGTGGATTAGATTTAGAGACAGCTTCCAATCTATGATAGACAATAACGACACACTGACGAACATACAGAAATACCACTATTTAAATTCAGCATTGAAGGGTGAAGCTGCGCGAGTCATAAATTCATTAGGAGTATCCGACGATAACTACGTTCAGGCATGGGCAAATTTAAAGAAACGGTACGAAGACCCACAGACTTTGATTAGGCATCACACAAAGGCATTGTTTGAATTACCAAATATTACAAAGGTTTCATGCACGACATTAAGACAACTAATTGACGATACAAACAACCACTTATCATCGCTAAAATCACTTGACCAACCGACTAGATACTGGGATACATTGATAGTACATTTAATTACGACGAAACTAGACAATACAACTAGACGAGAGTGGGACAAACGACTAATCTCACGAACAGACAATCCAACGTTGGACGATTTCATGACTTTCTTAGATCAACAATGTAAATTTTTATCGCGCTCACAGTCAGACAGACCGATCGGACGACAAAACGACACAATTCATGTACGCGACAACAAACCACGCACGGTATCATATGTCGCTAACACAAATTCGTCATGTCGGATTTGTAATGGTCAACATGCGTTGTACCATTGCGAAAAATTTAGGAAATTGACTCCTGACGAACGACTCGTTCAAGTTAAGACGCTTCACGTCTGTTTTAATTGTCTTATTGCTGGACACGGAAGTAAGGACTGCACACGGAGTAATTGCAGACGGTGCAATAAGAAGCATCATACGCTATTACACATAGAATCAGGCACAAATAACGCACAGTGTAAAAGTACGATTGAGACGCAGGAACCAGGAAATTCTGTAACTTTGACGCAAACCCATAGAGCGGAAAATTCTCATGTTTTTCTAGCCACTGCTCTGGTACATATCTTAGATAATTCTGGCAAAAAACATAAATGTAGAGCTTTACTGGATGCGGGATCTCAATCGCACTTCCTTACAAAAGACTTTTGTGATAAATTGAAATTAAAATGCACTTCAACTACGCGAACTATTTCTGGAATAGGGCATGTGACAAACAATGTAACACAGGAAACACGTACCACGCTTTTCTCAAGACAAAATGATTTTAATGCAAACATCTCCTGCTTGGTCATTCGAAAAATAACAGATCAATTACCAACCGAACCCATCTCGAATATACCGTTTCACATACCGTCAAACATTAAACTTGCGGATCCTGACTTTAACACAACAGGAAAAATTGATATGCTCATCGGTGGAGAGCTGTTCTGGAACCTATTGTGCGTAGGACAATACAAATTAGGACCGGGTTGCCCGTTGCTCCAAAAGACTCAACTCGGCTGGGTAATCGCAGGTCAAATGACCGTACCTAAATCGTTGCGGAACTCGAACTCCACATGTCATCTCGTAACCAATGATGAACTACACAACGACCTGCAAAAATTCTGGGAAGTTGAAAATGTTATAAAAGATGAAGATACCATTTCACTAGATGACCACAATCCGTTTGAAAAACACTTTATAGAGACCACTACTCGCGACGCAAGCGGTAGATATATAGTAAAAATTCCGTTCAAAACAAATATCAAAGAATTAGGCGACTCTTTACAATTCGCGAAAAAGAGATTCGCATCCGTCGAGAAAAGGTTAAATCTCAATCCTTCTTTAAAAAATAAGTATATCGCGTTTATGCAGGAATATGAAGACCTCGGGCACATGACAAAGGTTTCAAATTATATTACACCGGACACTAAGACCTTTTACCTCCCACATCATGCCGTTATCAAAGAAGGAAGCACAACCACAAAACTGCGTGTAGTCTTCGACGGTTCCGCCAAAACCACAACAGGAGTATCACTTAACGATGTGCAGTCAATCGGGCCAGTAGTTCAAGATGACTTATTCTCCATTGTACTCCGATTTCGGAAACATGCATACGTCTTGTCGGCAGACATCGCGAAAATGTACCGTCAAATTCTGATTTCTCCTGAAGAACGTCGATATCAACGAATCTTATGGCGACCGAATTCATCACTACCACTGTCAGTATATGAATTGAACACTATTACCTATGGCACAGCTTCCGCTCCTTTTCTTGCGACGCGCACATTACGCCAGATAGGAGAAGAATGGACAGAGGAATTTCCCCGTGCCAGCGAGGCAATAATTAGGGACTTCTACGTGGACGATCTATTGACTGGAGGGGATACACTAGAAGAGACGATTAAATTGAAACAGCAGATCACACAAATACTAGACAACGCCGGCATGGAATTACGAAAGTGGGCCTCCAATGATACCCGCGTCATAAATCAGCACAGTGGACAGCAGGTAGAAATCACCGCCGAAAAGGACCCGAAAACCTTGGGAATAGCATGGATCTCCAACAAGGACATGATTCGGTTCACTGTCAAATCGGCAATTCATCGACGCGTGACTAAGCGTATTCTATTGTCAGAAATTGCGCAAATATTCGACCCATTGGGTCTTGTAGGACCAGCAACAATCGTTGCAAAAATGATGATGCAGCAATTATGGCAGATGAAGACAACGTGGGACGAATCATTACCCCAGGAAATGCATTGTAAATGGGAACAATTTCGTGTGCAGCTAAATGACTTAAATCGACTCAGCATCCCAAGACACGCAGTTTGCCAGGACCCGGTGGCAATCGAAATGCATGGTTTCTGTGACGCATCGGAGAAAGCGTATGGAGCATGCATCTACCTAAGATCCACAAACACGGACGGAAGACATACCGTGCGACTATTATGTGCGAAGAGCCGTGTAGCTCCACTAAAGAAGATCACGCTACCGCGACTAGAACTCTGCGGAGCGCTATTACTAGCGCAACTTGCAAAAAAGGTGAGAGTGGCCCTTCAGAGTCCTCTCACTAATGAATACTATTGGTGTGACTCAACAATAACACTGGCTTGGATTAAATCACCTAGCAGCAGATGGAAAACATTTGTTGCCCACCGAACCGCCGAAATTCAAAATAGCACAAACGACAATTGGAACCACGTGGGTTCCGAAGAGAATCCAGCAGACGTAATATCCAGAGGAATATCACCAACGACATTAATCGACCTTAACATTTGGTGGACGGGACCGCCCTGGTTATCGGAGGACTCCGATAACTGGCCAAAAACAGAAACACATATCGATAACGTGCCAGAAGCAAAAATCATTACGAAGACGTTCATAACGGCAACACAGGATCAGTTCCATATTTTCAATAGATATTCGTCATATCTAAAATTGCTTAGGGTCACAGCTTACTGTATGCGCTTCATCGTTAGAATAAGGCATCGTAAAATTCATAAAAAATCACACCTTTCACATAATAATGATACGCATTCCAACGCTTTATCGGTCGAGGAAATTGAACAAGCCCGTATTGCACTATTACGATTAGCACAACGCGAATCTTTTATAGAAGAATACAAACAGTTAGAAAATAAGCAGTCCATTTTAAAAACTAGTAAAATAATATCGTTAACACCATTCATTGATAACAAGGGAATTCTCAGGGTGGGCGGCAGATTGTCAAACGCCTCCATCCCATACGAACAACAACATCCAGCAATATTAGCGGCGAAACATCCATTCACGACATTAATAATAAGATATGAACACATGCGTCTGTTACACGCAGGAAATCAAGCTGTCCTCGCCTCGGTACGAACACGATACTGGCCCTTAGCAGCCAAAAATGTGGTTAAGGGAATATTACGACAATGCATTACATGCTTTCGTTTGAGACCAGGTAGTCACGAGTATGCAATGGGTGATCTACCTGCGTCTAGAGTCACTCCGCGCCGTCCGTTTCATACCTGCGGTGTAGACTATGCCGGGCCCTTCCTCATAAAGGAGAGGGCACGTGCCCGAACAACAATAAAGGCATATGTGTGTATCTTTGTGTGTTTTGCAACAAAGGCCACACACATTGAATTAGCAGTCGATCTATCCACTAACGCGTTCTTAAACTGTTTCCGACGATTCATATCACGACGTGGCAGATGCCACAGTATATATTCCGATAATGGTACGAATTTTGTAGGCGCTCGTAATGAGCTAAAAGAATTAGGACTACTATTACAGACCGCAGAACACAATACAAAATTGTCTCAATTTCTCAGCACTGAACAGATTCAATGGCATTTTATTCCACCACATGCTCCACACTTCGGTGGGCTGTGGGAAAGTGCGGTAAAATCCGCTAAACATCATCTAAAACGAGTCGTAGGCGAAACCCGATTGTCATTTGAAGAATTATACACACTTCTAGCACAGGTGGAAGCATGTATGAATTCCCGTCCCATATGTCCTCTGTCTGACGACCCTACTGACCTCACACCCTTAACTCCTGGCCACTTCCTCATTGGAGAATCGATGACCGCATTACCACATCCTGATCTCCGGGATGTCAAGGTCAACCGAGTCAATCGATTTGAACATATTTCGAAGATGTTACAGCATTTTTGGGAACGATGGCACTCAGAGTACCTGCATCAACTCCAACAGAGGCACAAGTGGAAAACAGCCGTCCCATCGAAATTTGGTGTTGGCACATTAGTCCTCATAAAGGAAGATAACATTCCACCCTTGAGATGGAGGACCGGCAGGATAGAGGAGCTACATCCAGGCAAGGACAACGTCACCCGAGTGGTATCCATCAGGATGTCTGACGGCATTATCAAGAGGCCAGTGGCGAAAATCTGCATATTACCCATTGCAGATGACGAAGACATTAATTATAATAATGTCAAAACATAATTTAAGGATGGACATGTCCTATGGACTGCATTATTTATTCTAGCCTCTAGTCTCATGTACATATTGTATTTAATCATTCAGATATTTATCGATAGACAATCATCCTTAATATCACATTAGTTAGCTAGATAGATATCACCATTTATGCGTAATCTCCACTGTATCATATTCCATGTAAATTATTGAAAGGGAGTCTTTCAAGGTGGGCGGTATGTTCAAGGCTTCCTTGAACCGTTAGTTTAATTTCAAACAGTTTATGATGCGGACGTGACTAACAGCTATTTTTGAGGATCACCGATTTATTTTGTGTCATTTAACATATGTAGTAAAGTAGTAATTTCAAGGAGAGCTAAGAATTTGCAAGTTTATTCATTTATGGTTACTACACGGGGTAGTACTCTTTCCATCATTACAAATTCTTACTCTCCAACTTCAATAGCAATTGACGTATCATAAACTCCACCGTACCGAGGGCTAACGTGACTTTCCGAAAAACATTCGGATTAACTGTGCCGTTAGCCGCGGTCCACACGCCACCGTTGACCATACCTGGGACTTTGGGACCTGTGGGCCATACCTTAGTACGTAGGTTACGCCCTTAATTTCAAGTACTTTTCAATTGGCTACATTTTTGAATCTTCCCCGGAAGGTAGTCCTCTCAAGGTGACGTTGGAGGGAAATGCAACGCCCCAACGTGATCTTGGAGGGAAACCGAGGATTTAAAAACGACGCCACTTCACAAATTCAGGAGTTACAAAAAATCAGTTAACAGTCCAAATTCAAATTAGTCACCTGACCATCGAGACGGTCAAATCAAGATCTTAGATATATTACCATCGAGACGGTCTTAGCAGTGTATCATCTAAGTTTCTTAAATACAGTACACCAAGCAAAAAAACCAAAGGGAAAGAGTGTGGACCACCATCATTTCAACACCAACATACAGTCCACTAATTCTCCATACTCTATATCCCTTTCTTCAAAGGGTTAATTATACCGTAGTTTATCCCTGAAGAGGGCCAAAAATGTGGCCGAAACGTCGGAAATTAATTACAGTTAAGGTTAATTCACCTTATTTGGATGGTTTACGTAAGTAATTTTGAATTTTCTTTATCACTATTTAGAGTTCCGCCTGTGTGGTTATTTTGATCGTTTTTGCCAGATAAATATTGATTGTTTTATACAACATAAATTTGGTGACAGAAGCGGGATTTGATCCGACAATCGCGAGCTAGCTGCAAATTGGAATTTAAAAACATTCCACACTAACCGCGAGTGACAATTTTCATTGTTAACATCGGAGCAATCTATCGAAGACCTCAGCGCATTAAGGACTCAAGACTGCCTTTGGACGACAAATTGGGACATCAAGATTCCAACGCCATTACCAGTCAATCGTTTTGGAGCAACTTCGGCAAGCGAGAACATCGTGAGTACTCAGTTCAAATACTCTTTTGTAATTCAACATCTTCCTAAATTATTTCTAAATCCTTTCTAACCCCCTTCTAATTCCTTATATTATAAAAAAAACGAGAAAAATGACTAACGACGCAAATACATTAAACTCGTATTCGGGTATGCAGGAGACTATATCCTTACAATTCTTAGGAAGTACGATACCAGATTCATTCGACGGCAATCAATATAAGCTTAGAAGTTTTATCAAACAAGTAGACTCAGTTTTTGAACTTGCAAAACCACATCAATGTAGTCCATTATTATTGTTTGTAAAAAATAAAATTGTTGGCAAAGCTAGAGAGCAAATAGATATTCATTGTAATCTAACTACGTGGGAAGAAATATCAAATCTTTTACTTAATCTGTACCAAGACAAGAAATCCATAGATCAGCTCATTGCCGAGCTACACACCATTAAACAAGAAAGAAACGAAAATGTCTCCCAATATTATCAAAGATTAGAGGACTTGTCCTCCAAAATGTTAGCAATCATACACTCATCCGATACATGCGATGGTTCTTTAAGAGGTCGGTTAATAATGATAACCGAAATGACATTAAATCGTTTTGTGCACCATACGCATCCGCAACTTTCTCAAATGCTACGTTACCGAAATTTTAAAACAATAAATGAAGCGTTCGCAGCAGCTTTAGCTGAAGAAACAGCTTTAAACACAAAAAGGAGCGCGTATCAACAAAGATGCACAATTTGCAACAGGAGCAATCATTCCTCCAATGAATGCTATTATAATAGACCAACTCCACGCAATATCCCAAAACCTATCCATATCAACACTCTTCAGAATACACAACCACAGAACCGTTTCAATACTTTTCAAAATACGCAAACACAGAATCATTTCAACAGTCAACTCAGGACAAATACACGAACAGTTAAACAATGCAATTATTGTCGTAATATTGGACATACGATTGAAGAATGCCGAAAAAGACAAAATAACAATGTCAGGAGACAGAATACTTCCTCTTATAATAATTCCACAAACTCAATGCAACAACCTTCGAACTACAATGCTAGTACTAGTACTATGGAACAAATCCATTTTGAAAATCAAAATTTTCAGAACGGAATACATCACACCGATCCTCCGATACAAAATCTCAATCAATCCAGCAATATAGAACAAACCACTCAGTAGATGATGAACTTCTGCATGTAGAAACTATTAATCTTTCGTCAATTCCAAGCACCTTACCGTACGTTGTTCTTGAATCAAAATATTTGAATTGTCCAAATAAAATCCTAAAATTCCTCGTAGATTCGGGAGCCTCCATCTCATTAGTAAAATCTCGTAGTTTGCTGAATTTTCCTACTGTAAACCATAATCGAATTTTTTTGAAAGGTATCTCTCCCGACGGTCTTATTGCAACTATAGGAGAAACAAATTTAGAATTTGAAGTCCATAATAGAAAAATCGACGGAATGTTTCATGTTATAAATTCAGATACTAACATTCCATTCGATGGATTATTGGGAAATGATTTTTTCCGATCACAGGTCTGTGATATCTTCTATTCTAGATCAATACTCTCGATCAAATCAATATCTATCTCTATTCCAATGTATTTTAATTCACTGCAAAATTCAATGATCACACTTAATGCCAAGACTAAAACAATTATTTTAATTAAAATTTCTAACCCCCATAACCTGAATGAAGGAGTAATAGAACAACAACAGCTGGATGAGAACAATTCCCTTCTAATTCCAAACGTCAATCGTTCAAATTAATAATAGAAACCAAGCCCTGATAACTATTATAAACAAAGCACCAGAAACAAAAAAGATTGCGGTCCCAGAACTTTCAATATACCCACTACCTAAAGAAATGAGTATTTTCACTTTAGCTTCATGCGATAATACAGATCCACAAAAAGCATCGAAAATGCAAAGCTATGGGCCAAGTACAAGAGAATGTTACATTGGAATAGGTTGCTCATTAACATAAACTGCATTTTACACAGGACTTGAAATCAATCAAATGTGAGCAAGTACAAGTTATTGTAGAGCAACGACACAATACTATCGCTAAGTAAATATATACAATTAACTAAATTTCCCAAAATATGATGTCTTCTCATTTAATGACTAAATCTGTTTACTGCTCTATTAAATGTACTTGGTGGCCCGCTTTTTACGAATGTTCGATGGTAAAAAATACCTGTAGTATCAACCCCCCTTAAACTTAAATAGTTGGGAATGCGCGACATTAAAAGAGAGTTGCTAAAACACAGTATAAAGTGGGCTTCTTACTGTTTAGAATGAAAGTCCTTTAAATATCTGACGTCGTTCCTTTTTAATTTATTTTAACATCAATTGTTGAAATACACTACAATATGTATATGTAATTTCCTCTCACACACATCCAGATTGTTAACATATTAAATTAGAAATATTTGTTACGTTACGTTTTGGACATCAAGCTTCGTAAAAAGCGGGCCACCAAGTACATTTAATAGAGCAGTAAACAGATTTATTCATTAAATGAGAAGACACCATATTTTGGGAAATTTAGTTAATTGAATATATTTACTTCGCGATAGTATTGTGTCGTAGCTCTACAATAATTTGTACTTGCTCACATTTGGTTGATTTCAAATCCTGTGTAAAATGCAGTTTATGTTAATGAGCAACCTATTCCAATGTAACATTCTCTTGTACTTGGCCCACAGCTTTGCATTTTCGATGCTTTTTGTGGATGGTATTTACCTGAGATATGGATATCCTTGGCAGGGGTTTTGTTAGTAGTGCTGCCGTGCTTGATGGTTTTTTAGGAAGTTCCCAGTCATCCGGCAAAGTTTTGCTGGTATTAATGTTCTGAGAACTTGTGGGCGCTATGGCTGGGGGTGCTGCGGGAGTGGTTCTTCTAGCTGCATTCAGGTTGACCATACCTTTAGATGCATTTGTTTTATTACCGCTTTCTTTTAGGAATTGTTTATATAAACGATCCCATTGAAATGAATGTAATTTTGGTATTTTAGGTTTCCTTATTTTTAAAGGTATATTCGGTGGTTCATTTTCTTTATCCGAATCTTCGTGAGATAAACTTCTTTTTTCACCATGGGACGGAGGGGTTATGTTCGCCATTAGGCATGCCCACGCACGGGCGGCACGCGTCCCCACGCCACAGCTCCAATGAACAGGGATATTTTAATAAACTCCACAGAAAATAGAAGTACAAAGGATTTTTTATTTCCTACTTGAGAGAGCATGCAATTAAACAGATGAAACTGAGAATTGCACTGAGAGAAGAGTGAATCACTTCTAGAGCACGATTTCACAATAGATTGGCAGGAGCGATGCATCACACGTGTGCACACCACCAAGGCTGAGCGCCGACTCCCCACGAGAACCGGTGCTTTCAGCGTGGTATGGCCGTTGGCAATAGTTAAGATATTATTTGGTGGTAAACTGGCACTTGGGCATCTCCGGAATGTATCAAAACTGCGGAACCTCTTGTCGGTTGTACCTAAAGTACACACGTAAACGCCTGTTTAATGCCGGGGTGTTGAAATCCACCTGATGTTTAACAGGCCGGCACACGCGTGGCCAAACAGTCGGATCCAACGGCGTGAATGAAAATGCACGAGGTTATGCGTGTGCGCACCTAACGGAAGTACCGCCAATAATGGCGCTCCTAGCTCAACCGGTGGAGCTGATAGGATTCCTACGGAATACATAAGTAGACAGTAAATATTAAAATCTCCTTTGCTTTTCTCGTTTTTGATGAATGAAATACAGGGTGTAACAAAAATACTGGGACACTTTTTCAGTATCGATAGTACCCACAAAAAGATGAAAAATAAGTCTATAAAGTTTTGTCTAAATACCACCCCCTATCGAGATACAACCCCTTTTGTAAAAAATTTTTAAAAAATCATATCTCCGAAATGGTACGTCGTAGAACACCCGTTTTGATTGCACTATAACCGGAGAAGATCAAAGACAATAGAAAAAAATATAATTGCTGCGGTTATTGCTGTTAAATAGCATTTATTCTTGTTTAATCCAAACAACGTCGATTACCTATATCGTAGCAGGTTTGTAACAACTTAGGAAAACTTGAGGGCATTCGCTAAATCTTCCTTTGCGTAGATAGTGATATTTATTTTCGTAAACTGTAGTCTCTTTCGGTTATATTGCAATCAAAATCGGTCCTCTACGACGTACCATTTCGGAGATATGATTTTTTAAAAATTTTTTACAAAAGGAGTTGTATCTCGATAGGGGGTGGGTTGCGCCCACAACTTATAAGACTTTTTTTTCTTATTTTTATGCGTTCTATCCATCCAAGTATCCCAGAATTTTTGTTACACGCTGTATTTATTGCGCGACATTGTTTCCTGTCACGTCAAGACTATGCGTCGCGCCTCGAGGTTACGGAAACGGTGCGCCTTCGATTTGTTTCGACAACGTCTGTGCTTTACCCCCTTTCGAGTCAATGGTCAGACCAATTTACTCTGGACGACGCTGAGTCGTACTTCAGCCGGAAAGTGATGATGAAGGTGTGAGTTCGTAGTGATGATGAAGTTAGCCCTGTTGATGGTTGACACTGATTATACAGTAATGTATATTATTCATTAACTTGATATTTAACATCACTGACACAGATATGTTTTCACAGGCTCTATTTGTATTAGGTCCACCCGACAGCTCTGTCCGTTTCTACGACAATAACTTCGACGCGAAAGCTCATGTAAAGAAAGGCTCTGTATTTTGTTCGTTTAATATACATGTATACATACTGACGTAGCAAATTAACTAAAACAAAGTTGATTCACGTTAGTCTTAAGTGTCCAGCTGTAGCATGCCGATCGCTACTAATAAAGTTCATTTACATCACCGTATTTTATACAAATTTCAACAAGAAAGAAATGCTACAGAAGCACGTACAAATTTATTGAAAGTGTTTGGTGAAGGTACAGTTTCCGATAGGACAAGCAAAAGATGGTTCGAAAAATTTGAAACAAGTGATTTCAACCTTTTCAAATAAGCACTAGTTCAATTTTTCGCATCATAGAATGAAATATTTTTAAAAAATGAGATATACAAATTGCCCTCACGCTGACAAGAAGTCATTAATAATAATGGCAAATAATATTTAATAAAGTTTATTGACGGTAATAATAATTTGTGTTTTGTTTTATTCCATAAACGGACTGAACTTTCGGGTAGACCTAATGTTTACACCCTTTGTTTCTTTTTATTTTATAACCGGGCCAGGTGATTAGTCTTTGAGCATTATGAGGGAAGGTTGTTATTATAACTTTTATTGGTCCGCCGCGGATATCATCGTTCCAGAGTCTCTCTCCGAAAATCTACACGATTTCCAGTTACTCCTGTTCTGATAATCAGGCTTTGGAGATCAACAGTTATGGTAAAAGAAGTCCGCCGTCCTTCAATGCGTTTCATGGACGTAACGACTACGTCGAAAATGTACGCTTTCCAACGACAGTTTGTTCTATGTTATTGTTCTATGTTCTATGTTATAATGTGCCAACAGCACGTGGAGTTCCCAAGCGGTCACCCATCCAAGTACTATCCATGCCCAATGCTGCTTAACTTCAGTGATCAGACGAGAACCGGTGCTTTCAGCGTAGTAAGGCCGTTGGCGCAGTCGCCCGGCTAGCTTGCAGTCGCCCGGCTAGCTCAGTCGGTAGAGCATCAGACAGGAGTCTCTGTTCAGCCTTGGCGGAGTGTACACGTGTTGACCTGCGCTCCGCTGTTCATCTCTGTATAAAACGATTAACATTGTGTTGTTCTTTATTTGGTGCAAGTTACGAGATATTGAAGTGTATACATATGTTTAATTATACAGTGTTTTTGAATTTTATGTTTACTGATTGTTGAAAATATCTCTACAATCATTTTGTCTGCTTGGGACCTTAGCGTGGGGCCCATGCCCTTCGTGAACGAATAAGCCAAATGGCGGAAAAGGCCCCTCCGCCGCATGGAGGAAAAAGATGTTTCTCGCCCGAGGAACATGATAAAGAGAACGAACCACCCAGTCGGCCTCTCAAATTAAGAGAGCCCAAAATCCAAAAATTGCATTCTCTACAGTTAGATCGAATGTACAAACAATTCATAAAAGACAACGCAGTTAAAACCAACACCTCCAGCAAGCTAGTTAACCTCAACGCGGCGAGGAAATCATCACACGCAGCACCCCTAGCGATGGCGTCTACAAGCTCCGCGAACGTTGACAACACAGAAAATCTACAAGATGGATGGAAACATCCTAAAAAAACAAGTAAGAGAATAATTACCATTGACAATTCCACCCCGCAAGATACAACCAACTCTGGAAGATTCCAAGCCCTTAGTGATGAGAGCGACATGGATCTTGATACCCCACGAGTTAATGTCGGGCCTCAAACAACCACTGAAGTCAAATCTGTGAAGCCACCACCAATATTCATTATGAACTCCAACATCAACAATTTAATACAGATACCTAAGTTACTCAACATATGTAAAAAAGATTTTATAATCAAAGAGGTAGATAGTAAAAACCACACGATTTATCCAAATAACTTGGTAAATCACTCTGCGATATCTAAATACCTCCAGGAGGCCAAGTTTCAATTTTATACGTATACCCCTAAATCGCTAAAACCTAAATCACTTATAATTAAAGGCATCAAAGGAGACTTTGACATGGATGTTATTAAAGAAGAGATAATGGAACAATGCACCCCACAAATAGAAATCTTGAAACTATCAAAATTTAATTTCAACAAAGAACATCCTAACAAGTTCCACCACTTAATTCAAATTTCCCCCAGTAGTCCATCTGCGGAGTTATTCAAAATTAAATCTCTAGCTTTCCAAAAAATCAGATGCGAACATCTCAAAAGACCAGCAATATTTCAGTGCAAAAAATGTCAGCGCCTAGGGCACGCAAGCAAAAATTGCCAACTTAATTACCGATGTGTAAAATGTGCACAATCCCATGAGCCAGGTATTTGCCACATAAAATCGTCAAATGAAAAAGAAGCACTCAAATGCGCCAATTGTGGGCAATCTGGGCACCCTGCTTCGTATAAAGGCTGCCCCTTCTTTAAATTCGCCATATCTAGGAAAAAAGAACAGAAGTCGATTCAACTAGCGGGAAGAACAAGACTAATAAATTCAGCATTAGCAACCACTACCAAGCCTAATATTTCATTTGCTGAAGCAGTCAAGAGGAATCATTTAAATAGTAATAGACCTTTAACTACAACAACTCATGGTAACTCCAACCTACCATCTTGTACTCCTCAGATAAGCTTGGGACAGCATCCACCCTCTGATGCCAACCATTTCTCTTCTCAACCACCTCCCCAATGGGTTAAGACCCTCAAGGAAGATATCGCAGCTCTGGTCTCAAACCAATTTAAATCTTTAGCAGAACAAATTGCCACCAACTCCGAGAAAATAGAATTTATTCTAAATACGCTATTTTCAAATTGAAATGCAAAATAATCAATCTAAACTAAAAGTGATTAACATTGCAGCTATCAATGTAAATTCAATAATTACTCACCATAGGAGACTAGAACTAATTAACTTTCTGAATTCATATAATCATGATATTATTTTACTCTCTGAAACAAAACTTAACAATACCCACAAACTCACTTTCAAAAACTATAATGTCATCAGAAAGGATAGACCCAATTCCATCCAGGGCGGAGGCACAGCTATTTTAATTAGGAAAAACATCCCATACTCTGAAGTCTCCTTCCCCTCCTCGGCAAACAATGAAATTTTAGAATACTCCATCATAAAAACTACAACTCAGGACAATAAGACACTATTTATCATTAGCACCTATGCCACCAACGATAATCGCACTCTATTTATTTCAGAACTCAATCATTTATTTAACAGTCTTCACCTAAACCAGGTCAATTACTATTATATTATTGCTGGTGACCTAAATGCTAGAAGGACTGATTGGGGAGATAGAATCGACAACCAAAGAGGTAAATACATGAAACAGTGGGAAATATCCCATGCAATTGACTTTAAAATAAGGATAATCCCCCCAGAACATCCAACGTACAAACCTGCACATTCATTCTTAGATATTGCAATAATTGATTCTAGATTTAAACTCTGTAATAACCTATCCTATAAAGCCAATACACTCCCATATGATAGTGATCATGCTGCAATTCATCTTAAACTAGAATTCGATGACGATCCCATTCCATCTTTTTCACAATCTTCTAAAGCCCCTCGTTTTAACTTTAAATCAACAAACTGGAAAAAATTCACCTCCCATCTCAAAGAATCATACTCTATTGCCATACCCTCAGACAGGAACTTATCAATAGATGAAATTGATCAAAATATCATAACCATTAGCTCATCCATAGCAAACGCCATTACCAAAATAGTTCCACAATTCAAACCGACTGATAATACCTCTCGCTACCTTAACCGCAAGATTTTAAAATTACAAAAAACTAAAAACTCAATATTCTTTCTGCTCCACTCGCTTCATATAGTTGATCCCACTTCTAGACTGCTTCTAACACGAAATGCAAAAAAAGCCTTGAAGAACGTTTCAAAAGCTCTGCAACAGGAACTCCACACTTCTATTGAAAAATACTGGATCAACACTATTAAAAAAATAGACTTCCATAACCCCAATGCCTTCTTCCCAAAAATTAATGCAATATTCAGACCCAAACAACATACTAACATTAAAGAAATTCATATACATCAAAATGATAACCACATACTTAATAGAAGCAAATGCAATAGAGATGATATTCTAAATGTTAACAACGAATTCATCCTCACAAATACAGTCGATATTCTCAATTCAATTGGGGCATTTTATGAATCTATTAACTCTCCAAGACACCTCAATAGTAATTCTCACTATTACTCCTCACCTCAGCCAAACATAAAAGTGGCCAGGAAACCTGTCCCAGTGGCACCCCTAGCAGTAGCGTCCACAAGTTCAACCGACGCCGATGACAAAGATAACTCTCAAGATGGATGGGAAAGCCCAAAAAGGACGCGAAGAATCCTCAAGCCTTCGAAGAAATCACATGTCCCAGATATTGCTACCTCCAGCAGGTTCCAGGCTATATCAGACGATAGTGATATGGATCTCGAAGATCCTGGACAAATTTTACCACAGAATTCAAATAAAATCTCATCCGCCAAATCGAGCAAATCCCCTCCTATTTATATTATTAATTCTAATATAAATAGCCTAATTCATATAGAAAAGAGCGCTCAAATCACCAAAAGTGAATTTACCATTAAAGAGATTGATACTAATAACCATACAATCTATACAAATAACCTAAAAAGCCACGCAGCAATCTCCAAACAACTACAAGAAAACAATATTGAGTACTACACCTTCACGCCAAAAAGCCTGAAACCTAAATCATTCATAATAAAAGGTATTAAAGGCACATTCAGTCTAGATGAGATTAGGCAAGAGATTTTAGACCAATGCTCCACTGATATGATAATCAGGCACAAATGTCCGAAATAATGGCAGCAATAGCTGCTCTACAAAATAGTATGACCGAAAAATTGGAAGGCCTTCGACAAGACGTCCGGGACGAACTACAGAAAAGTCTCGACGACACACGAAAGAGTCTATCCAAGGAAAACGTCGACATTAGAACAAAATGTGAGTCCGAACACAAAAGCCTTGACCAAAGAATAAGAGCGTCCCAGGAGCATACCTTATCGACGGTAGGTGAGATGAATAACCTACTGCGGGAAGAGATTAACGGCAACTGGGAAAGGACTCGAAGGACGGACCAACATAAATTAAGAGGGGAGATAGGGGAAATGCGCCAAAAATTGGAGAAGGATCTAGGAGTGGTGGCAGATAAACTGAAGCTCCAGGAAAACGACATTCGAACGGTCGCTGCAAATTTCCGCGTGGCAAATGCCGAGATAGGAAATACAAGGTCAAGGATAAATGAACACGACCAACGTATAACAGAATTAGAGGACGTCTGGGTAAGAGGTATGCCGCCATCGAACAATGCAGGAGGAAGGACGACAGCACCGTGTCCTGAAAGACTCTCGTTCGATGGATCGGGAAGAACCAGACCCATGGCGTTTCTCCGAGCGTTGAGGGCTTACTGCGAAGAGGTGCACGGTCGAGGAGGTAATATTCGATTCACTCTCGACCAGTGCCTCAGAGGAGCCGCTCAGGACTGGTGGTTCCTGAGAGACGAGGAACATATAACCTTCGAGGAATTCCAAGGAAGCTTCATTGAGCGATTTTGGAGCCCAACGGTCCAGGCCAAAATAAGAAAAAACTTGGACATGGGGTACTATACGATGGGAGGCAAAGAGACTCGAGTAGAATACGCTACAAGAGTGATGGGAAACGTTAGAGAATTAATTCCAAAAATGGCTGACGCTTCCATCATCGATTACTTGTCCCGGCATTTTGGAGAAAGGGTAGAACAGGAGGTCATCCTCCAACAAGTTACGACCTACACTGGCCTACTCTCGATTCTGGAACGTCATGATAGCGCGTCAGCGGCAAGCGCTAGACGGAACACAAGGGCTAGTGGACCACGATATATGGGGGGGGGGGCAGCAGATGCAGTCCTCACATAGGGAGTATGAGCCGAGATCGACGCGCATGAACGCGATCCGACAACAGCAGGGTTCGGCCCAAGGCCCGACCGGGAGAGACGAGAGACTGCGAATGGAAGGTCCACGGATGGCGAGGAGACAGTCACCGGTGAACCAGAGACCGTCGGGAAACGAATAAGCGTTGTGCCAAAAAGCGCTGGTGCGCGGAGATCTGCACCAGAGACGGGCGCAACGAGAAACCAAAGGCAGGAGAAATTAAAAGTGAAAAAGGCGGCGAATAATCTGACGTTTGAACTACCTCGTGAATACTTGAGAGACAAGGGCCCGATTACCAAGGCGAAAGAACGAAAAGGTTGTCCGATAGTTAAAGTGGACATCGAGAACCAAACGATAGAAGCCCTCGTAGATACCGGAAGCGAAGTTACATGCATTTCCGAAGAGTATTACGAGGAGAAGAAAAGGTTCTTCCAAAGATGCCCTACACTTCCCATGGTGGGCCTCAAAGTAATCGGAGCAACGGGCAAGGCATCAGGAAAATTAAAAATACAGTTCTTTGACCAACTCAGGTTGGGAGGAGTAGAAATATCACAAAATATCCTGGTGGTACCTAAATTGGTGCAAACGTGCATAATTGGGATGGATGCATTAAGTGAATTACATCCAAAAATTGACGTGGAGAGGGAGCGGTTAGAAATCAGGAATGGAGAAGAGAATGGAGAAACAGCTATAATAGAATGGGAGAAAAGGGATATAAAAGAACAACGGATAAGAGTTATCGGAGGGTATGGCGTCGTACTAGAAGAACAGGAGATGGAACGTGAAGAGGATAAGGAGGAAAAGGAGAAAGTAAAGGAAGAGATTACGGACCAAGGTGATACTGTAGAGTCGGAAGTACGCGAGACGGATCTTGGAGGAAGGGTAGATTTAGAAAAGCCGGAAGGACAGGCCCGGGAGAAATTAGTAGATGAGGAGGAAAATGGTAGGAGTGAAGAAGGGGCAAAGGTCCGAGCTTAATGTTTGACGGGAGAAAACGATCAAGGTTCGAGCGTACAGAAGAAGCAAGAAGAGGAGAGCACAGGTCTAAAATCGAATCCGAGGAGCTGCAATCGGAGGAATTGCAAGAGAAAGAAATAGAGGAAAAGCTGATAGAGAGTAGCGAACTCAGCGACGAAAAGAAAAGGGAGTTTCGGCGCATGATCACAGGGTATAGAGACATATTTGCGAAACGACCAGGGAGAATATCCGAATACCAACATGCGCTAAAGGTGACAACTAAAACACCCTTCTATGCGAAATCATACCCAATTCCGATGGCAAGGAGAGATGCGGTGCGAACTGAAATAAATAAAATGATGCAACATGGAGTTATCCAACGTTCGGATAGCCCATGGATAAATCCGATGGTCACAGTCGTTAAGAAGGATGGATCCATCAGGCTCTGTTTGGACGCACGAGGACTAAATAAAGTTCTGGAGGAAGATCGCGAACGACCGCAGAATATTGAGGAGCTATTTCAACGATGCAAAGACGCAAAAATCATGAGCAGTCTGGATATGACGAGTAGTTTCTGGCAAATCCCTCTGACGCCAGAATCTAGAAAGTATACCGCGTTCCTTCATGAAGGAAAATGCTATGAGTTTACCGTCACACCATTCGGACTGAAAACCAGCAGTGCGAGTCTTATACGCGGTCTAGACTTGGTATTAAGAGATTTGGGCGAACATATTATCAATTTCGTCGACGATCTTTTATGCATTTCACGAAACGAGGAAGAACACATTCGGCATCTTCAACAAATATTTGAAAGATTCAGACAGAGCGGAATGACCCTAAACGTTAAGAAATCGCATTTCTTTAGGAAAGAGGTTAAATTCCTAGGGCACATACTGAGCGTAGAAGGCATAAAACCCATGCCTGAGCGAATAGACGAAATTAGAAATTTTCCAGCACCGAGAAATCAAAAACAACTACGGGGCTTTTTGGGGTTGGTGAATTTCTATACGAAGTTTTCACGATTGCATGCAGAAGCAACAGTTCCACTGCTAGAACTATTAAAGAAAGAAACTAAATGGAATTGGGAGGGTGATAAACAAAAGGCGTTCGAAAGGGTGAAGGCGTTATTCTGTGAGACGATAGTTCTGCGACATCCAGATAATACGAAAGAATACATATTGCATACTGACGCGAGCGACTATGCTTTAGGGGCAACACTGGGGCAATATGACAAAAAAGGGGAGTTACATGCGATAATCTTTGCAAGTCGAAAATTGCACGGAGCGGAAGTAAATTACTTCACTACCGAGAAGGAGCTATTAGCTATCGTATGGGCACTAGAAAAATTTCGATCATATGTCTTGGGAGCTAAGATCCGAATTATAACGGACCACAAAGCCCTAACATACATCCAAACATGTCAGTTTAACAACTCGCGCCTGTCCAGATGGATGCTAGCAATCCAAGATTATGATTTCACGATTGAACATTGTCCGGGAAGCCGAAATAGCGTAGCCGATGTCTTGAGCCGTGTGACGTCAGATGCCGAAGTAATAAATAGTACAAGCAAGGACATCTATGTGTACACACTGTTAGCTCGCAAGCCAAACCGCGAACTCGCGAAAAAGATGCGGCTAATGGATGAAATTCAAAGGGACGACCCGAAACTGCGGAATATAATAGAAAACATAACAGAAAACGGTAAGGAGAAAACGATGGGCACATATAAGATAACGGATTCGATCTTAAGAAAACAAGACCAAAAAGGGAAATGGAAGATTTGCATACCCATAAACATAATCGAGGAGTTGGTTATCGAAATGCATGAGTTGCATGGGCATATAGGACCGAAAAAGATTTTTCGTATGCTGAACGAAGATTTCTGCTACCCGAAATTTTTAAAGAAAACAAAGCAGATACTGGCGTCATGCGATTCATGTCAACGTAATAAAATAGCCAATCAGACGAGTCATGCGGAAATGCAAACAATAATTCCGGAAGGCCCAGGCGATCTTGTGTCCATCGATTATTTTGGACCATTACCAACATCAAAGGGGGGATGCAAATATATTTTAGTCACCATTGATGCATTTTCAAAATATGTTGTTCTATATCCGTTGAAAAAGGCTACGACAGCAGTAACCATAAATAAAATCTTCTCGCACTATATTCCTCAAATAGGAAAACCGAAACGATTGCAATTCGATCATGGGACGCAATTCACATCTAATAAGTGGATTGACAAATTAAAACAGGAAGGAATACAGGCGGTATTCTCTTCAATACGTCACCCACAAGGATACATCGTAGAACGCGTGAACCGCGAATAGGGACGATTTTTCCGAACATTTGTCGGAGAAAAACACACCAATTGGATGACGTGGGTGAATATAATACAAGATATTATAAACGAAATACATCACGAAACCACCGAATTCACCCCAGTCGAATTGCAATTCGGAAGGAAACCGTTGAGGATATGGAAAATTTGGATGAAAATGGAAAAAGAAGAAAGTAAAGACGATGCGATAGAACAGAAGATAAAATTAACGCGAGAAAGAATCATGAGAAAAGGAAAAAGTAGAGCCGTAAAATTCAATAATAAGCATCGAATGACGACCTTCGACGAAGGAGAATTGGTACTGGTAAAAGCGTGTAATTATTCAAAGGCTTCGAATAATAAATTAGCAAAATTTTTCTCGGTATATGAAGGTCCATACAAGGTAAAACAAAAGATTTTCCAAGGAACATACATGCTGGAAAATTTAGAGGGAACCAAGGAAAGAGGAATGTTTCACGCTAATAATTTGAAAAGATATATAAATCCATCCGATAAAAGCGGTTGGAAAGACATAAAAACAAAACACATGGACGATAAAGGCACAACGGTTGGCGTATGATACATAAACACGTTGAAACGAACGGAGGACACAGAGTACGGAAGAGACACAGTACATTGACGAAATGGAAAGAAAAGAAGAAACTACAAAGAAGAAAAACGTGGAAGTACAGGTGAAAAGGGAGGACTTTTCACGGGAGATAGGAACACAAACGGGTCAGCAAGGAAGTTGGGAGGAGAAGAAAATCCAGGGAAACCTCCGGAGATGGGGAGGCCCTTGGAAATCGGCCGATGGACCCAGCATCCAGGGAATCGGCACGCAGACGCGCCATAAAATTCCCGGGAGGAGAGAAAAGGCGGTCTAGACTCTCCCGAGCGGTCCCAGAATCCGGAAAATAGAGAAACCGGACCAAGAGACCAGGAAAAGGATCGAGAAAGCGATAAAAAGGCAAAAGCGCCTCCGCGAGGATGTGGAATGGAGGCCCCACATCTGGGAAATTCGCAATTATCTCGTTGCGCTAGACTTCGACGAAAAATGGGCAGAAGTAACGGCTATAAATCGACGCCACGAGGTCAGAAAAATTTAAAAAGAGCAACCGTTATAAAGAAGTACACCGGTGACGCGGACGGGGGCACCAGCGATCGGAACGTAGCCCTCCAGGAGCGGGCCAATCAGATCATAATTTGGCACGCGGAACCTGGAAGGGGGAGCGAGAAAGCGTTGATCTTATTTAAAGAGCTCCGAAACAATTGCGAAACACTTGCTAACGAAAGGTACCAGTGCAAAGTAAGAAACATCAACGCAATGAGTAGTGCGGAGCAACAGAAGAAGATGATCCGGGTCACAGCCGTGGAAGACCCACAAAACCTGTGGGTGAGGTACCTGGATCTGGACGAGGAGGTCCTTATACGTGAGATCGAACTAACAAGGCTAATCAGACGCGACGCCTTAACTTTTCGATGGTTAAGACCATCGCAAATGGTGAGAGGAGCAGGAGTCGCCGTCCCACGCCAAGAAGGATGGAGGGTGACCTATGAGACAGCCAGAATCGAAGAGATATTGCACGGGAAGCTGAGGGTGCGTCGGATGGACACTGGAGCCGCGGACGTGTTTGAGATGGGAGAAATCTACTCCCTACCAGCCCATCTACAGAGCGATGAGGCCGCGGCAACGCATTGTTCCCTATGGAACGTAGAACCGCTGCCTACGAGACGAACCTGGATGCGATCCCCCAAGATGGTCTTCCAGAAGGCAACGAGGGACCGCATCGGAACGGTGGACTGGAAGGGACGAGACGAACGAGGAAGAGAGGCCATCGAACTACACCTCCTGTGGAACGACCCTGTGCCCCTGAATGTTGGACAATGGTGGAGGGAGTTAAAGGTTTAAGAAGTTAATGTTTAAAAATAAAAAAAAAAAAATGAATATATAGATATGTGGGATATTTCGTGGTGGAAACAAGATGTTGTTTGTTTAATTGTGTAAAAAGTGTTTATTACTTAACAAATTAATATTTCTAACTCCCGATCACAATCTCCTCGCAATAAAAACTCCTCGCAATAAAATAACACTCGCAACTCCTCGCAACCAATTCTCCTCGTCGACTCCCGATTTCGTTCTCCTCTTCGACTCCCGATTTCATTCTCCTCTTCGACTCCCGATTTCGTTCTGCCATCTCCGACACGCTCTTCACTTCACGAAAACTCGCATTCACACTGTTTCATCCCTCATTCATTTTCACACGCATACACACATACTTGCCACGTGCCGACTTTTCGGTCACGGGTCACCATGCATTCTTCCAGGATCCACGCACAAAGAGTCACTCGATACATCCAACCGAAAAACTGTCACTCGGTCCAAACACTCTTTTCTCGCACCTCACGCAGTCACTCGATACAAACATTCCTCGCTCGCTCATGACAGTCGTCTAAACACTTTTTCCTCGCACTCCGTAATCACGCAATCCAACTTTCATAAAATATCATTCGTTCAAAAATATCAATACCACAGATATGTAGTGTATATGCGTCATAGTATAGATAAGGAAGTAAGAAAAACTTAAGTTAATAGCATTATTAATAACGCCGGAATTGCTATGTTGTAAAGTTTTTTTTTTATATATATATATTTTTTTTTGTTTGGAAAAAAGGGAAACCGATTAAATTAAGAACATTATTAATACCGCCGCAGTTAGTATTTTTGTAAAGTTTTTGTTTCGTTATCTTTTGTTGTAATTGCGAAAAAAAGGAAACCGATTGTCTGTCCAAAAAAAAAAAAACCATGTACATATAAGAAGGGATAAGGAGAATAAATCTGTGTGAGGATTGAGTAACGATTATTATTATAACAAAAGAAATAAATTTTAAGATAGAATAAGGTAGAACATAAGGAAGAAAAACAAGAAGAGGGAAGTGGCGAGGGCAGTTCCAAGGGACAACGACGATGGAGATCGAACATTCCGGGACATCGTCCGAGGAGTGTCCGATCTGGGGGGGCGTTGAGACGGTAGCCCCCAGTTGACTACCACTGCCCGAGCTGCGAACCACGGGCAGCGCGATGAGTCGGCAGAAATAGACAATATACAAAAAACTAAAGAGTTCGATGCCTCGCATAGAGTATAGGCTTATGATTGGGCGGCGCGTGCGACAACAAAATGTATATAAGGCGGCGCAAAACGCACCTAAGATCACTTATTGTTCCTCAGGCAAACTGAACACATACTTATCATTCAACATCCATTTGAACAACCTTCGATTAATTGACTAATAAATAAATGAATATTGCGAATATTGCGATTAGAATAGGAGGAGTGAGCGAATGAGAGAGAGAGAGAGAGAAAGATAGAGAGAGCATATCCTTATTTCACCAATTTCCAATTTCCTAAAGGACACGGAAGTAACACCACGGCATTGCGCTGTGACCTATCTCGAGTGTCTATCCTTCGTTCCTTCGGAAGTAACACCCGGTCATTGCGACCGGACCTATCTCGAGAAGGACAATCCACCCTGGAGGGAGTAACACCCGGACATTGCGACCGGACCTATCTCCAAAGGGGTTTCCTACCTTACCAAAATAACCAAATCTGCACCTTCGTACCTAAGTAGTAGCGGCTGTCCATTGCGGTCAGACCCCGATCTCATCCATCGCTCCATCATCCATATTCCCCCTCTCTGAATGCTTGAGAAGAGTGCGAAAGGAAACTCTGGGCATTTAAAGCCGAAAATGGAATAAGTCGAGTGCGAGTGAGACAACAAACGACGTGTGTGTGAGAGAGAGAGATCGAGCGAAAACAGTGCCAAACAGCTGATCGCGTACGTGTGCAAGAGTGTGTGTTCAGGCAATAATATAGGAATTAGCGCAGGGACTTCTGTAAATACCAACATTAGAATAGGGAATTTACATTAAGAGAAATAGAATTAGGAAAACGCGTGTATGAGGAATGTGTGATAGCGTAGGAAAATAAGAAGTTGTACAGTAGAGATTAAGAAAACTGAATAAATCAAGAAGTTCATGTTATACGGTTTCACATTTCTTTATCGGCCTGCCCCGAACCTATTCATAAAGTAAGGTGCGGTCCTTTGGTTGTCAACGCTAGAGGGACGTACCGTTACAAACTAGCATGTCTTATTCTTCTACCTTCTCTGAACAGATAAACATTGCTGCAATTAATGTAAACTCTTTAATTGCACATCACAGACGCCTTGAACTCATTCACTTCTTAAACATTTATAACCACGATATTGTCCTTTTATCTGAAACTAAACTCAACATCTCTCACAAAATCTCTTTTAAAGATTATAACATCGTCAGGAAAGACCGCACTAATTCAATACAAGGTGGGGGTACAGCTATTCTAATAAAAAAAAATATTCCATTCAAAGAAGTGTCATTCCCATCTTCTTTTAACAACGAGATTCTTGAATATTCCTTTGTTAACATAACAACCCGAAATAACAAAATCCTTTTCATTATCAGTGTTTATGCAACCAACGACAATAGATCCCTTTTTATAAATGAACTTAATGTTATCTTTACCAGCTTACAACTACATCGTCATAACAATTTCTATATTATTGCTGGCGACCTCAATGCTAAACGTAAGGACTGGGGCGATAGAGTAAACAATCAACGAGGTAACTTCATGAACCAATCGGAATCAACATGCGAAATAGACTACAAAATCCGCGTTCTCACTCCAGCCCACCCCACCTACAAACCGGCGCACTCATACCTAGATATTGCCATAAGGGACTCTAGACTTTGTTTCCATAACCTTCTTAACTCCAAAATCCCGACTCTTCCATATGACAGTGACCATTCTGCCATATCTCTATCCCTTAATCTAAATCATGACTCCTATGCCATCTTTAACCATCCTAACCCTCCCCATATATTTAATTACAAAGCCACCAACTGGGAAGCTTTCACCTCACACCTTAATAACAATTTTAACATCTCTATACCTTCTGATCGTAACCTTACTATTACAGAAATTGATAAATATATCTCCTGCATTAATCAAGCTACAACACATTCTATCTTAGCAATAATTCCTAAATTCAAACCTATTAACAATACTTCCCGTTACTTTAATAGAAAAATACTAAAACTACAAAAAAACAAAGCATCGCTCGTTTCTCTCCTCCTTAAACTTCATATCAGAGACCCCTTGAATAGATTAAACATAACTATAAGTTGTTATACTTGTTTATAAGCGTGTTTTGTGGTGCTGAACACGAATCCGAAAGCGAAAATCGTTGCTCGGTTATAGTTTCCAAGATATAAGCACTTAAAGTCGACGTTTTTTGAGGTTAAAGCGCCACCATTTGACACCCGCGGAACGGTACTGTTACGGCACTGAGCATGGATATTTCGATACGCGCATGCACAATGCACGCTGTAGCTATGTTTTTACTGTGATCTAGAAGCGGGCCATTTAAATCTTTATGGCTCTGAAAAAAGCCGATAAAGCTTTAGCGGCTCCGAAAGGATTCGTTTAAATATTGGTGGCCCTGATAAGGGCCGTTTTAGTGTTTGTGGCCCTAAAAAGGGCTGTTTAAGTATTTGTGGCCCTGAAAAGGGCCGTTTAAGTCTTCGTGGCCCTGAAAAGGGCCGTTTTAATCTTTGTGGCCCTGACAAGGGCCGTTTCTTTATTTACAATAATTATTGATGAACATAATTAAAGTATGAAAATATATAATAACAAAATAAAATATAAAATGCGGCTCGATTTCCAATTTATAGAGGGCTCTCTTCTAACGGTTCTTCTGGGTCCTCTAACAAGACAAAGTCTTCTTGTCGCAGTGGGTTATACACATCCCGGGTCCACCTGAAAAATTCAAGAAATCGATCTATATTATTGGCTTTGCAATGTTTTGTAAATACATATTTGGCCAAATAGCCGCAAAAAAATTGCTTCTTCCGCATGTATTGAGGCAATTGTGCCTTCACATGTCTCCATGTCGATTCAATGTGGTTCGTGTGCGCTCCAGTCTCCGGGTCTTTAAAATTTATGGAGTGGTTCACCGTCAGATGCTTATACCCTTCATTTTCCAAGCAGTCGTACGCCTATTAATTAGAAAGATATTATGAAGATGAGGAAACTATACTTAAAAAAATGAATTACTTACTTTCCAACAATCGGATATTATCGTAGTGCCACGTTCAATATGTGCCTTGATTATTTCTAATAATGTGGCACGATCACGGGTTTCGACGGCAACCAGGAAACATTTCCCAGTATCCCGTTCGTATCCCCCAAATACCCACTGTCCTTCAACATAATGACCGCGGTGGTATTTCCGGCGTCCAAATTTGGACTCATCAATTTCTACAATTTTTCCTGGGCCTGTATATATTTAAAAAAAATGTAATACATCATAAATATAATACTTAAAAAGTTGAAAAATTAAAAAATGGAAAACAGAACAGACCACCAATCTTTTCTTTGTCCTTAAAAATTTTTGTTACAAGGACCTCGCGACAGAACGAGCCCCAATCGGTCGCAGTAGCCTGTGATATTCTGCATTCATTCATAATCAAAGCCATGCTGCAGTTTTGGATCCATAAATAAACAGTACAATCTGTTGTATCTGCAGATGGCTTTTTTCACAAAATGTCCCCTTCCTCAATGAAATGCTAAAATATTAGAAAATGGAAATTATTGAATTATTGACACATAATTAAGAATAGCCTTTTTTACCTAGTGTCACATCTCTTCTCCTTCCTCTTCTGCACCGGGATTCTTGCACCGCATTTCCAGATCCAGCCATCGATGGCTCTCGAACTCTTAATTAATTTAAATGGATGTCCGTTTGGGCATAAATAAGATCCTTCTTTTGGGATTAATTCCCATTCCCGTAGCAATTCTATAGCAGAATTACTAATTCCTTCATTTTCCTGTTTGAAAATGGAATTTAATTCCGATGTCCTGTATTTCGTATTTGCCATTTTACCAAATATGAAGTGAAAAGAAGATCTAAAATCGACTGACTCGTACGAATAGAACGTGGAGACAGACTAAGGAACAATGTAAGCCCGCGTGTTTCATTATCAAGAAACAAACAAAGCTCGCTAAGGAAAACTTTTGCTGGAAGAAAAGTGGGGCTGCGCCATATACGGTCTCCCAAATATACAGAGTGGGGAATAACTATTAGGACGACAGATATCTTCGAAACTATAAATATTTGCTGACATAAAATTGCACAGTACGAATGGGGTCATCCGGTGGCGATAATATTTTTTTTGCAGGCGGAGGTACTTCGGACATTTGAAGGTCACCTCCATATTTTTAAAGGGATCGGTATGTTTTTGCTTCCGTATTATGATAGCTGATCTGAAAACGAATTCAGCGACCTGTTACATAAAGTTAAGCTGACGCTGTAAGACTTGCAAGTCAATCAATTGTAAAAAGAACCCAATTTCGCGCCAATATAAACGTATGTTTCACTTTCTACCCAAACCATAATTTTTATCGCTTTTCTCTACGTTCGATGCCTTTCAATGACCTTATGTAATAGGACTTAAACGGTTTATTTTAACCAAATCTAACCCAACCAAAACAGAACTGCAAACCTAACCAGACCCTTTTTAGGACCACAGTAAAGGTGCAGCTTAAGCACGCATTTTGAATGTGCTTAAAACGGCCCATATCAGAAACACAGTAGATGAATGGGCCACAAACATTTGAAAGGCCCGCTTTTAGCCAAACATGGAAGTATATAATATCATTAAAGATATTTTAAATACTAATACCATTCAATACTTTACCTACACACCGAAACACCTAAGACCTATAAACCTAGTTCTGAAAGGTCTCAAAGGTGATTTCGATGTCATTGACATAGAAACTGACATTAAAGAAGTTTGTTCCAACAATATTAAAATAATAAAAGTATCCAAAATGTACTACAACCGAGACATGACAGATAATTATCATTACTTGATCCAATTATCACACGACAGCAAGAAAAAAGAAGTAATAAATATAAAAACAATAGCCTTTCAAAGGGCAAAGTGGGAAAATTTAAGAAGAAAAAAAATAATACAATGCAGGAAATGCCAAAGACTAGATCACTCAAGTCATAACTGTAATATGAATTTTCGCTGTGTGAAATGTTCTTTATCACATATACCAGGTCAATGCGCACTACCAAAAACCACAAACAAAGATCACTTAAAATGTGCCAATTGTGGTGAAGTTGGCCATCCAGCATCATATAGAGGCTGTAAATTTATTAACCCTTTCGCGGCGAACAGCGCCTTTTGGCGCTCAGGTATAGACGCTCCGTCTGAGCGAACAGCGCCTCGAGGCGCCCAGGAAGAGTTGCTGCCTCCGAACGAACAGCGCCTTTAGGCGCCGTGCATTTGTTATCAACAACTGACCACTAATGCATATTAAATCGTTTGTTCTCGACAGTGTACGCTTGTTGTGCACAGATTACATGAGTACATAATCAGTAATAATTATCCATAAATTGTGTCGCGTCCTCACATGCAACAATCATGCTAGAATGCTAAGCGACAGCTGCAAACATGCAATAAAAATGAAATACAAATAATTTGACCATGCGGACGTAACGGTTCACTTCATATTCATTTTCTATAGCCAAGAACAGCATATATACATTCTTTGTCTGTCCTGTTCATGGAAAGCTAACAGTTTAAAAGAGTTTATTTCTTTATTACCAAGCATGCAGAAGTAAAATCAATTATACCAATAAATTTCCAAAATTTTCATTCATCATAAAACCCGGGTACCTTCATGCACCCCAAGATCAGCGCTGGTCACCTCGGGAAAAACCCAACGTTGTCGGTTCACCCGAGGTGACTCCTGGAGGAGCGGCACCATGCACCCCTTTATAAAAACCTCCCCCGCGAACAACATACAGGTATCTTGAGGAAGAGCTCTTCCAGGCAGTTCAAAAAAATCACTCAAACAGTTCAATTCAGTCAAATCAATCAAACAGAGTCAAGCGAAGACATATTGCGAATAGTACATAGTGAATATTTGTTAAAACGTGTTAAGTGATAATAGCTAGCCCCGATTATGGACAGATGGACGAATTCGAGCGCCGATGGTACAGAACTGTCATCAGATTCTGACCATTCTGAAATTTTTGGAGAAATTGGACACACAGGTAGAAATCGAGGTAAATACTACAAGAGACGCCGTCTGTCAAGTAGCTCGGAATTAACTTCAGAAAACAGTGAGGAATCAATAAACATCGATCCACGGCAATTTCTTTGGAGCGCACAAAATTTGGCTCCAAAAGTTTTTGATTTCGATGAAAACCTGTCAGGAATTAAGGCAAACATTAACGCTCAATCGTCAGTATTGGAAATTTTTAAACTTTTCTTTTCCGAAAATATGCTCGAGCATATTGTGAAGGAGACCAATAATTATTATACCACGCAAACTGTACGCAGTGAGCATTCACGATTGTTGGGTTGGAAAAATACGACAGTGTCCGAAATGTATCGATTTTTTGCTGTGTCAATGTTAATGTCAAGGGTGAAGAAATTTACAATTGAAGAATATTGGTCAACCGACGAACTAATACGAACTGAAAGTTTTCCAAGAACAATGAAGAAAGACAGGTATAAATCGCTGTTACAAATGCTGCACTTTCATGATAACAGTGTCACAACAAATCAAGATGCGCTCATAAAGGTACGGGGTATCGTCGACAGATTACGAAATTCTTTTTCAGAAGCATTTTACCCTCATAAACATTTATGCATCGACGAAAGCTTGCTGCTTTTCAAGGGAAGGTGTTTCTTTAAACAATTTATACCTTCAAAACGAAGTATATTTGGAATTAAATCTTATGTTATCTGTAACTGTCATACCGGATATATCCAAGACTTTATTGTGTATTGTGGAGCACGCACGGATGTAATTAGCAATAATTATTCGACAGAAATTGGCAGATCAGGGGATATTGTCATGGCGCTGATAGAACCATACTTACATAACGGTCATGCTTTGGTAACCGATAACTGGTATTCAAGCCCGGCATTATTTTCGCTCCTACATTATTATAAGACGAATGCATTTGGAACAGCGAGGAAAACCAGACGTGGAATGCCTAATATTTCCAATAAGTTATGCAAAGGCGAAATTCAATTTCAGTCCACGGATAATCTCTTGGCTTTAAAGTGGATGGATAAAAGAGAAGTGACAATGTTGTCAACTTATCATTCTGCAGAGTATACGGAAACAAACAAAAATGATTATAGAACGGGAGCACCAATAATGAAACCAAGTGTCATCGTAGATTATAATCGCGTTATGGGAGCAGTCGACAAAACGGACATGATTTTAAATTCCATAAATACTGTGCGTAAAAGTCTAAAGTGGTATAAAAAATTCTTTTTCCACATGATGGACCTTTCAATTTATAATTCTTACGTACTGTATAAAATTGTATCTAAAAAGAATCTAACCTTTGCGAAATTTCATTTAACTCTCGTTCGACAAATTCTATTGCAATATCCGAGTGTATGCAGCAATAAGTCTGGAGGCCCAACTGCATCCAAAGATAATCAACTACGAGTAGTTTCACAGCATTGGCCAACAAAATATACCAACCCCACTGGAATGCGGAAGAACGGTCGGCGGAAATGTGTGGTTTGCAGCAAAAACAAAAAGCGAAGTGAAACACGATTTGAATGCAAAGATTGTAACGTTGGATTGTGTGTTGATCCGTGCTTCAAATTGTATCATACGAAGCAAGATTATTAAAAATTGTTAAAGACTGATTATTTTAAGATTATTTTAATATTATTTTTAAGATTATTTTAAGATTATTTTTAAGATTATTATAAAATTAAAAAATATATATTTCAAGATTATTTCGGATTATTAAAGATTATTAAACATTAATAAAACTGTTGATATTATTAATATTATTGTTTCAAGCCGCCTCAAGTAAATGATAAGCAAAATCGGCTCGGACGTTAAAATCGGCTCCGACGTTAAATCGGCTCGGCGTAAATGTGGGGTACGACTCGAGGTTCGTGCCGTCCGCGTGAGCGGTCTGCCTCTACCACACTGACCGCTCAGAGCGCACTTTACTTCGGAGCGCTCCGCCGCGAAAGGGTTAAAGAAGCCATGAAGATAAAAGCGACACTTATCCATAATACAAGAACAGCACCAAAACAAGAAGATACTTCGAATCAGCATTTCAGACAATCTTCATTTAAAAGGGTAAATCAATTCACCACATATGCACAAGCTACTCAACTTCACCAAAAATACCACGACACTCCTACAATAGTCCACAACACTAACACTGATCTGTTACATAGTGAACCACCAATATACAACCAAGCCACAACTAATATACAAAACCCACCATGGCTTAACACACTAAAAAATGAAATATTAGCAGGAATATCATCCCAATTTATTGGAATTAATGAGCAGATTAAAGGTCTTTCTAATATTGCACTTTCCAATACATCTAGAATTGACTATATCTTAGATCACCTTAATCTATCCAATCAACCACAAATTCCATAATGAACACTGCATTCAAATCATAATAATCTTAATATTCTGGCACTGAATGTCAATTCTATAATCTCCAATCAAAAACGATTTGACCTCCTTAAATTCCTAAACAGAAATAACCCAGATATTTTATTAATGTCTGAGACAAAATTAAATTATAAACACAAATTAAATTTTAAAAACTATATATTAAGGCACCAGACCACGGTAAAATAAATTTTTTTCTCATTTTTTTTTTCTTTCATTTTCTGAAAGATGCATTTGTTAAGAATGCTCTCTCTAAAGTTTGTGAAGAAATTCGTGAAATTGATGAAGATACAGCATTTTATGTGAAACCGTTCCCAGCGCACGACCGACCGAGCGGCAGACGTGCAACTGTTACACGGGTTTGCTACGTGGCCATCCTTTGTTAATCCCTATGAACCTTTAACCTCCCTTTAATTATTAAAGTTTAATATATTTCGGTTATGTATTGTATTCGCTAGGAAGAAAAAGATGGGAAATTCCCGTTACTGAATTGAATAGAAACCCAGTAACCAAATCCATCGATTGTCAATTGGAACCATTGCAACAATCAACTAATTAATACCGAAGATATTCTCCTTCAGCAATTAGAATCAAAGAAAACATGGTTATACTACATTCATAGTAATAAAAGAATCCAAGTGACTTGTAAAGGACATGCAACGGGGTACGATTTTATTCAAGGTACTGGTCTGTTACATATCCAACCAGGATGTACCGCAATTGTAGATTCCACACAATTAACTTCATTAGATGTTCTGGAAGACACTCAAGAATATATTTACAAACCTACCGTATCAATGAACATCTCAGCAACAATTGATGATAAAGAAATTCATACCAGAGAGGAAATCACACGGAACATCAATACAACCCATGTTCATAATAACAACTGGCAAGATTCACTAGCTTCACAATCATTGGCGGACTTAGAAAGAGAAGCGAAAATATTGGCAGGACACCATAAAACAATTTCAACAATCCATAATGTGTTCTATTCCGGTGGTAGCACTATCATGCTCATCATAATTCTGATCATACTGTTATATTACCGCCGATTCGTTTTTAACTGCCTGGTAATGTGTTTCACATCAAAACAACGACAAAGAGGGGTCACGGAAATCCATAACTCGGTAGAATACAAGCAGCCCACCGTTTCAAATCTCCCTATTTCATCAAAATCCGCTGAAGTTGTAGAGATAATATAGTCCGTAAGGGAGAACTTACCGAAAATTAACCATCTTTCTATCAAACCTTTTTAGATATAAAATGTGTGCCGGACATCCTATTAAAAAGAAAAAACAGAATCAAACAATAGCCCGAATCAGGACTGCATTAATGAGAACGACTTGTTCAACCGGATTTGTTTTCGAGAATCGGGAAGAAGAGCTTTATTGCCTCACTTGCTGTGATAAAATGGGGTTGAAGCAGGGTTTTTCACCCAGATATGTACACATTGTCCATCATGGAGAAGATATTCATACCCTTTGCGCAGTTTGCAAACAAATAATTTGGTTAGACACAAAACAAGCCCGAGATTGCGACGAGTGCAGCGCCGAAGTCTTGGAAATATTTAATCTATGTGAATCCGAGGGTCGTCTTTACGAAGAGTCCCAATACGTCATATTACATGAAGAAGAATCGGATGAGGAGTACGAGGAGTATGAGGAAGAAGAAGGTTGAAGCACTTGCTCCCGAAGAAAAGAGAGGGGGGACCTGAACAACCTCTATATAAGGGTTGCGGAAATGATTTTTTGCCATTTCCAGAATGTCACAAAACGTAGCAACCCAAACAGAGAGTAGTGAGGGCCATAGGAGTGTGGCGGTTCAGACGGGCGAGATGGCCCATTGGACCCCAGAGAATCGGGTGGGACGCCTTTTGTCATCAGGAGGGCCATTCGAGGCTAAGCGCCCAGGCCTTAGCAAAGCAAGGAGAGGGAGGATCTCCCAGACCCGCCAGGTCGCTGCAAGGTCGGTTGGGGTGCAGACGAATGTCTCCAACCGGAAGAGGAGGCAAATGCAAGACCTCTTTGGACTCGTCGAATTGGACGACGAGTCCATAAAGCAATGGTGCCCTGGTGGGTCGTAGACCAATGGGACATCATGCCCCCCCACTGGATGAGGACGTTTTGAGCGCAAAGAAGACGCCCTTCTGAAGATCCGGACAGAGGACCATAAACGTCACACAACCTAGACGATTAACCACTGAACGACAAAGACGACCAACACTGGACATCAGGACCCCACTAAGGATGACCATTCAATCCAAGCACGAAGACAACAAATAGATTGATAAGTACACGCACGACACTACACAAACACACACCGCGATCATTTGTTTTTGTTTTTTTTTCTTTTTTTCATTCTTTTTCAAATTTGTATCAAAGTTTTCTTTAATTTCCGCGAATATTGTAAAACTTAGACCAAGATTTGATTCAATTCCTAGCTAACGCTCTGGGTGCCGCCAAATTTTGAAAGCATCATAGCAATATGATGTTTCATTTTAAGGGGGGAGATGTTACGTATGAATCGTATGATTCCTACGAAAATTCTCAGCCTGGAATTTTCTCTTGGCGACACCCAGGCGCCTTAGTCCCCTTTTTCTAACGAAGACAGGATACATTAAGTGCGATATGCACGTAACCCTTGGCCTCTGGCCTAGGACGCTCGGATAGCTACACTTGAGACCCCACGCGATAAGGAAAACTCGAACGCGAGGGTCTACCTCCCCCGAAATTCCACAGTTTCCAACCGTCTTTTTCCCACAGCATCTTCTCTCCCACCATAGACCAAATTTCCTAAAATTTTCAATCCCCACTGCTTTTTCGACCTATATAAGGGCCTCGAAAATGCATCTCATCGGGTTATTCTCAGTACGACATTGAGCAAGATACTACGACACTAGGCCCAGTTCCTACTCGAGTTTTCTTTAACCTTCGAAAGATCAGTCTTTTCATTGGCATTTATTTCAACTCTTGGTCGGAGTTCCCCCGTTTCAATTCACGTTAGAATCACTCGCGATTAGTTCGGAGTCATCATAATTGTGAAGTCTCGTCAACCGTCACTGCCTAAGGGTAAACATCTAGAGCTTTCAATTATTAATACATTCAATTAAATTCAAACACATACACTAAACATACTTGTATATATATTCGATTGAAAGAATATACTTGTTATACTTTTACTAGAAACACAAAATTCAAGTGAAGAATTATTTCTAGAATTAAAACCTTTCCACTCGAAGTAAATCTAAAGCATAATAGAGTAACGTACCCACAAATATTATTTCACTCTAACCGCTCGGAGTGAAACAAAAGTTACGAGAGTTATTACTTTACGACCTTTACCGTAGCAGGTCAAAACCACAAACAGCGGGTGTCGGACTGTGCGTGCCTTTCGGCTTGCTTCTGTACCTGCGCGACCATTTGCAGTCCTAGCAAGTGCGCCGTTATTAACCAGAGAGTAGCACCTTGCAGTTAGTCTACAAGTACATCTACCTCGGGGAAACACCTTACCTAAAATCTAATTAACCACTCTGGACCTACCCGCACCCTACGGTTTATGCCGTAGGCTCATCTGGTTCCAGATTCCTTTGATTCCGATACGACCTACCAGCACCCTACGGTTTATGCCGTAGGCTCATCTGGTTCGTGTCACTCCTGAGATCCTCTCACACATGTATGAACGCCAGCACCCTACAGTTTATGCTGTAGGCTCATCTGGATTCATCTTCCTCGACTCAACCACTCTGGGCACCAGCACCCTATAGCATCTACTATAGGCTCATCTGGCTCTAGATTTTCCTTTTAATTCCGATTCAACGCCAGCACCCTATAGCATCTACTATAGGCTCATCTGGATTGAATAACGTCATTTCCTAAAATCATACGTTGATTCGTAGCTCCCACTACTGTTGACGTACGATACCCCCCTGCTACAGTAAAGTTTAATAAGAGACGAAATCGCGTCTCATTACGTTTAAACCATAACGCTCGCCGGCCACGTTCTAGAAACCCGCCCGGCTCATAACAGCCAGAAGAGAGGCAGTACGGGAAGAAATAGAACGAATGCTGCAACACGGAGTAATACAAAGATCTAATAGTCCGTGGATCAACCCAATGGTGACAGTGGTTAAAAAAGATGGATCAATTCGGTTATGTCTAGATGCGAGAGGACTCAATAAAATATTGGAGGAGGACCGGGAAAGACCGCAAAACATCGAGGAACTGTTCCAGCGTTGCACAAACGCAAAAATTATGAGCAATTTAGATCTGACAAGTAGTTTCTGGCAAATTCCACTAACACCGGAATCCAGAAAATACACGGCATTTCTACATGAGGGAAAATGTTACGAATTCACCATTACTCCATTCGGTTTAAAAACTAGCAGTGCAAGCCTTATCAGAGGTCTTGATTTCGTCCTCCACGATATGGGACAGAATATTATAAATTTTGTTGATGACCTATTATGTATCTCGGGAAACGAATCAGAACATCTAGATCACTTGAGGAGGCTTTTTAAACGATTTAGACAAAATAGTATGACCACAAACTTTAAAAAATCCCATTTTTTCAAAAGGAAGTAAAGTTTTTGGGTCACGTATTAACCACGCAGGGAATTAAACCACTGCCTGACCGGGTCTTAGAGATCAAGAATTTTCCGGCACCACGAAACCAAAAACAACTAAGAGGATTCCTAGGACTGGTGAATTTTTACACCAAATTCACGCGACTCCATGCCTCGGCGACGGTACCGCTTCTTGAGCTTTTAAAAAAGGAATCAAGGTGGAAATGGGATAAGGACAAGGAGAAGGCGTTTGATCAAGTGAAAGAGTTATTCAATGATACAATCATACTAAAACATCCAGACGTAAACAAGGAGTACATTCTTCATACGGACGCTAGCGATTATGCGCTGGGTGCTACCTTAGGACAGCGAGATGATAACGAAGAGCTGCATGCGGTGACATTTGCTAGTCGGAAGCTGCGAGGAGCAGAGTTGAATTATTTCACGACCGAAAAAGAAATGCTGGCGATCGTGTGGGCATTGGAAAAATTTAGATCGTATGTTCTAGGTGCTAAGGTCCGAATTTTAACTGACCACAAGGCGTTAACATACATACAGACATACCCGTTTACAAATGCAAGGCTGACCCGCTGGATCCTGTCCATCCAGAACTATGACTTGGAAATTGAACATTGCCCGGGAAATAAGAATAACGTAGCCGACGTACTAAGTCGTATGACGTCACAGGACCAAATAGAAGAGAATGATACCACCAGGGACATCTGTCTGTATACGATGCTAGCAAGGAGGCTGACGCGAGACGTCGTGAAGAAGATGCGCCAACTGCGCGAAATTCAAAAGGATGACCTTCGCCTCAAGGAGATATTGACGCGCATAGACAAAAACGACAACAAGAAGATAATCGTAAGAAAATTAGATTCGGGGTTGCTGGGAGAACATCCCACAGAAGAAGTATATACCCTTCCGAAACACTTACAAGGACTCGAAGAGAGGGCCTTTCCATGCAGGTTGTGGGGGGTGCAACCGGACTCGCAACTAAAAAGCTGGAGTGCTCGGCAGGCCAGCTTATTCCACCATGCCACCATACGAAGAGTGGGAACGCTAGAATGGCATGGGAGAAGAAGGGGGAAAGAAGAAGTGAATATTCACCTGGCTGGTGGATATTCTGGATGGTGGAACCATCCGGTCCCACTGAACTTGAAGACATGGTGGCTTCAGAATTGCCAGGACGATGTGTGGTGGTGTAGGCGACATCAGAAATACGCCTAGAAAGAAGTGATATAATCCGCGATGAAGGGTGCGGTGGACGGGGCCGCGGCGAAAGGTGCTGCAGGGGGCAGCGGCGACTGGTGCTGCAGAGAGGCAGCGGCGAAAACGGGCTATGCCCGCAACGTTTTGCAGAGACAACGAACGAGAGACGTTCGCAGAGACAACGCACGAGAGTACGAGAGAGACATCCGCCGAGACAACGTACGAGAGAGACATTTGCAGAGACAACGAACGAGAGACGGTCGCAGAGACAACGCACGAGAGTACGAGGGTAGCAGTCACCATAAAGGAAACAGAGGTCCAGCGGAACAAGCGGCCAAAGGAGGTCGGCCATCCTGAAGGTCTTCAAGGAGTGCCCGACCTGGGGGGGCAATGAGACGGTAGCCCCACGCTGACAACCCCTGCCGAGATTGCGTACCTCTATTAGAGCGAGTATGGGTGAGTGATTGAGCTATGTATGCGTGAATCATCCGATGCGTTACGTAATAACGATACGAATGAAAAACCCCAAAAGACGGGATTCGTCGGATTCGAAATAAGACCTGAATGATTGGATCAGGCGATCGAACGATCGGGTATTTAAGAAGCGGCGCAACGGAGCGCAGTTCACTTATGAATAGAATTTGCGGATTGTCTTGTCACTTACGTATCAAGTGTCACTTCGTGTAGAATTTCCGAACGAATCGCTCGTGTATTATCAAAGACTAAATAGCACTTATGCATGAATTCTCCGATGCACAGAATGCAATACTTGTGATCGCTTGCTGATGTATAATATTTCCTATTTTACGTCAAGAGCATCTCAAGTTACACGAATATTATTCGACATATGCCGATGTGTAGAATCGATGACTTTATTGAAGCACGTGTAAATAGCTGTATATAATAGCATATAAGATAGCACAGGAGGAGTGGAAGATTGAGAGGGAGAGAGTGAATGCTGGTGTACCAAAACCTTACCGAAAATCTTACCTATACCTTGAAAACACGAGGAGTACCCCACGGTCATTTAGGCCGTGCCTATCTCAAGTGTATTCCCACCGACACTCCGAGGAGTACCCCTCAGTCATTTAGGCTGAGCCTATCTCAAGGAGAATACCTTCCTCTCGACAGGCGTAACCCCACATCATTTAGGTGTGGACTATCGATTTCGAGAGCTCCTTGTATCCGAAAATCATACCTTCCTAGAAAAAGGAGTAGCGGCTGGACGACTTGAGCCAGACCCCGATCTCGCCTCCCATCTATTCTGCATTTCGCAGAATCCTCTCCACACAAAGCCAGAACAATTGACAAGAGGTTAAGCCAATTTGATAACAATCGGAATTATTATAAGAAGGTGTGAAATTATAACATCTGTTCATAGACACGGGTAATGTAGGACCCTAGCTGTAAGTGTGTGCAATAGGCGTGAGAAATAAGTGTGGATAAAGGCGTGTGAGTGTGTGAGCATCGAGCGTGACGGATTATCGACGGCGGGTAGAGTGTAAGAGTGACAAGAACGGACGGATGTGTGATAGCCTAGGTAGGATAAGGACGTGTATATCTAGACTTTAAGACGACTCGAAATAAACCGAGAGTGTGTGCGTGCAAAATCTTTCCCAATTCTTAAAACCACCTGCTCCGAACTCTTAAAAAGTAAAGGCTCGTTCCTTTAAAAAACGCTGCGGGTCGGTCAGCCAAGGGACGTACCGTTACAAGCGTTATCTTGTGGGACAGAACTGATGTTGCGGCTTTTTATTAGTCGAGATCAAGTGATAATACGTGGCCATAATCTCTTTTTTCATATCATCTTTCGACTGCGCATTTCTTCGTATCGCAAGACCATAGTATTTTGTTAGCTTTTTCAATCAAAGCATCGGTTAGTTTGCCTTTTCCACCGAGCTTTGCAGTCTTTTTTAAATTTCTAAAGCGGCTTCCCATACGCTTTTCTACGTGACCTACATACTCACTTTTTTTAAACAACAAAAACACAATCCGAATAATCGTCCGAAGTACCCCCTATTTGCCAAAAAGTAGAATATGAAACATATTTGGCTAAAAAATGAAAAGGTATGGACCGTAAAGAGCGCGCGCTCATTTAACTGCTTTCCGTACTTTCGAAGCTCATCACTTCACTGATTTCCTAGGGACTTTTTAGATTTCCTATTGGGCTTAACACTATTCCTACCAGGGCCGGTCAAATGACCGTTTTTAAATTTTCAATTGGAATTTCCTACATTTAACGTAAGTGAATCGCCTTTAAACTTTACGACTTTTCCTCAAATATATGTATGATACATTTTTCAATATTCCCTTATTTTTTTATTATTTATTTTCTGAGATAAATTTGTAGTCTGTCTTACCTACCACGACCGGTCATTTGACCGATGGTGCGATTTATACATTTTTGTAATAGTTTCTCTCTAAGACTCAATGCCAAAACTATAAAGTCGTTACAAATGAAAGGTAATGTAGTTGTGGCATGATTTTATCCGATAAGTGCCTTCCAGAAAATGGTTTATGAGACTTTAAAGTGTTTACAGTTCTCGCTCGACTATCGGGTTAGCGGTATTTATTTGCTTGATTGATATCCGATACAGAATTCTTCAGAATTCTGAAGATGATCAGGAAATCGTGGACATGGAAAATGACAATACGGAAAATTATGATCCGCTTGAAACCGACTCGAGCACCGATGAGAACGAAGAGAATATTTCGAACGTACGTAGACGACGAAAGAGAAGGAGATTTTTAGTTAGTTCCTATAGTGAGAATGAAGAAGAAGGAAGCGAAATTGCGATGGACGGAACTGTTTGGCAGGAAGTAAAAACAGGGTCTAATCCTGGAAGCGTACCTAGTCATAATGTTTTTAGAGAAACATCAGGCCCGACTGGGTATAGTAAACGTAATATTATGGAAGGCGAAGTTAGGACGGCATTTTCTGTGATAATCGATAAGAATATAATCGAATTTATAAGAAAGCGCACAGAAACAGAGGCATTTAGAGTGTTGGGATATAAATGGGAACTGTCTACTGCAAAGTTATATCCAATTTTTGCAATTCTGTATGCACGCGGCGCAGACCGGTCATTTGACCGGCCGCGGTAGGAATAGGTATACGTGAAGTGTCGGTAGGAATAGTGTTAAAACATTGAAAATATATTCTTAAGGATGTAATTGAATTTTTAAAGCAAAAATCCAAAAGTGCAAAAACTGAAAGTTCTGGAGGGGTTTCCCCCCTTAACACGCTTGTGAGGGTTAGGAACTCTGTCATTTGTGTGACGCTATTGTTGTCATAATTAGCTTTGGTTTGTAAAACTTTATCCTTTTGTGCGTTTACGTACTTGCTGGTTGTTGCTTCCAGAATGGTGTTTTCTTGTTCCCGTTCTATGTTTGGTGTACCTCTTTTGACATCTGCGTATGACTTAGTGGATGTATTTCTCTTCGTATCTGGAAATTGTTTAGAATCATTGTTGCTGGCTGTAAATCCTGGTGGTGGCTTATATTTAGGTGTTTCCAATTTTGTCTCCCTTTTCTTCACAGAGATGTGTTGGAGTCTCAGTTCATACTCCTTGCATATGATTGCATTCGCAGGATGATCACCTCCGCAGTTGACACACAATGGTGGTTGATCCCTTGGCTTGGTACAGTCTTTGGTTAAGTGTTTTTGTGCACATTTGAGACAGTTTGGTTCTGCATAGCAATTTACTGTCGCATGCCACCATTCCTGGCACCTGCGGTATTGTGTGAGCCTCCTTTTATTAATATAATGTTCCCAGTATACTTTAGTATCGCACAAATATTTAATATTTTGTTTTAACTGGTTTATATGTAAGTCTGCTTTCAATACAACCATAAACAGTGGTCTATTGGTATTATTAATAAGATTTGCTCTTTCAGCTTGATAGCCAAGTTCTTTTAGTTCCTCAACTATGTCGTTAGGATCCGTATTTTTATGTAGACCTACGAGCACATAGGTTTTCCTCCTCTCGTGTTTCTGAGTGTAAGTATGAAACTGTACATTTGTTTCCTGCCACTTTGTTTTTAGAGATGTGAAGTCTATTATACTACTTGTGAAGACTTTAGTGTAGTCTTTATGATATTTAACATACAATTTTTCTTTAACATAGTCCTTGCGTTTGACTATAAATTTATTGTGTGCTTCTATTTCTCCGTGTATGACTAATGGTGGTGGTCTTTTTGATTTTGTTTGTCCTGCACTATTGCTTTCTTTCTTGTTTTCAGTTTGATTTTGCTGTGGTAATTTGTCAATTTCCATAACATTTCCTTCATCTATGCTTCTTAGTATATTATACCGATTTTTAGTCGTTATTTCGCTCAATTTAGATTTCTTCCAATTTTTGGGGGGCATATTGGTATCTCTTTGTCTCTTTTGTTTGTTAATTATTATTTTAATTATTATTTTAAAATGAACATCTACACAAACTTCAAACATGATGGCAATACATAATATTTAATTTAGTTCCAATACGAAGTAATTGTCAGAATGGTACTTGGAAGAAATTTCGGATACCCGTTTAGGAGTTATTTTACCTGCAACGTCGGCAGGTATTGCTATAGGTGTCATTTATGGCACACTTGCAATTCTCGGAATTTGTAAAACACCTCTGGTTTGATGCGGTAGCATATGTACACCCCCCCCCGTACGCCAGGTAGATTTTTGTATAAAAAGGGTAAAAGAGCAGCGTTCTCGCTTGCACTTAACAGTTTCACTGTAGACATCGTAGCCAACCGATCGGAGAGATTATTCTAGTGCTGAATTCCACGGAATTTATATCGACGCAGCGTGTTCAATTTCACAGTGGATTGTGAAATATATATTACAATTTGTGACTGTGGTGTTCATATTTATAGTTTGCTAATTCGTGATTTATTTATTTTCAGATTAAGCAACCCACAATGGGGCGACGTTGTGCTGTTCCTGGTTGTTTATCACTAAGTAATGAGATGTCCCACGCTTTTCCGAAAAATATGAAAACATCAGAAGTGTGCGCAAAAGTTATCAAAAGGCCCGATCTGTTATTCCTTCCGATGCATATGCGATGCAAAAACAGAATGTGCCATAGACATTTTGCGGCTACGGCATACAAGAAGTCTTCGAGGATAAGATTCTTACGGGAGGACGCAATACCGGAGTTGAATCTTCCTACAGATGCAGATCAGTAATCTAAGCAGCAGCAGCAACACAACCATTACCACAACAACAACAACAAATACTGGGTAATTTCTGAGTGTTAGTATGCATTAAGTTTACGTTGTAGCTTCAATATTTGTTGATACAATATTTTTTTTATATTTATTCAGATGAAAGAATTATGAAAGAAGAAATGGTACCATCTGGATCCGGGGACATCTCGCTATGTGGATCTCGAGACATATTTGCGGAAATCAACAGTCCAACTGTCTCAAGTAATGACCTTTAAACTGATAAAAAGTGTGGTAATACAGAAAAAATCATGACTTTGTAAATATAATATTCACATTATTTTTCTAGGAAATCCGATTACAGTTTGCCACACATGCGTATCGCCGAAAAGAAGGAAGAGATCGGTGCACCGTAGAACGGCTTTTAACACAATGAGCCTTACACCGAGAGGAGAGGTAATATGCCGAGGATTGCAAAATCTCCTAAGGAGAAATAAAAGGTTGAGGGATAAGAATTTATCTCTGAAGCAAAAATTACATAACTTTAATAGAATCACTCAACGCGAATTTTTGAATCAATATTCAACATTGACGACAACGCAAAGGCAGCTCATCGAAATGCAATTGCGGACTACCGGGCAAACAAAAAAGGTGATTGATAAATATACTATATAGCAGTTAATAGTACTGAAGTATTTAGTAAGAACCATGTGGTAAATTTTTATAAAAAAACATGTGTATATAAGAATCCAAAAATTGTTTATATAATAATATCATTTTCTTCGTAGACAAGGCGTTATACATTGGACTAAATAGTAATGTGCTTAACGATTTATAAGCAGTCTACACGAGCGTATAGACTACTGAGGAGGATGTAGAATCTTCCAACAGTCAATACCTTAAAACGACTCTTATCCAAATTGAATTTGGAAACAGGAGTTAGCAAGGTAATGCTTCATCACTTGCGTGAGAAAGCAGCAAAACTTGCTGAACGTGAAAAATACGCAGTTCTTATGTGGGACGAAATGTCAGTAGAACCACATATCGAATACAATGTGGTTCAAGACAACATTGTAGGCGTTGAGGTTTGGGGAAATAGAAGAACCTCCAAATTTGCAGACTACGCGCTTGTGTTTATGCTGAGAGGCATTAAAAGTGGTTGGAAATTACCCCTTTCTTATCATTTTTGTGAACACCAAACAAGGTCTGACCAACTTATGCAATGTATTAAAAAAGTTGTTAGAGCTGTAACGAATGCCGGGATAAAGATCGTAGCTACAGTCTGCGATCAAGGATCTTCGAACGTTGCAGTTATTAATAAATTTTTAATGGACGCTGCAATTAGTCGGTTGAACAGAGGCGAAGAACATGGTACGTATAAAGTCTTTTTCGTCAAATTGTAATATTAACTGTAAAAGTATACAACTTATTTAATTTTATAGGCAATGACATAATAGAAATTGAGGGGGTAGAGGTCATTCCGTTTTATGATCCCCCAGACTGTATTAAAGGTGTACGGAATAATCTGTTATCCAAAGATTTGGAGATTGTCGTACTGCGTGGACAAGTTTCTACAATTCAGAAATTCGCATCGTGGGAAACGATAGAGCTGGCGTACACCATGGACTGCGAGTTTTCCACGATAAATAGGATGATGCGTCGTATAACGGACGAGCACGTCATTCCTTCGCGAATTCCCAAGGTGAAAGTCAAGTACGCAGCACAGATATTCAGTGAATCTGTTTCAGCGTACATAGAACACATTTCACTTACAGGTAATTTTAGCTGTTTAATAATAATGCACTATCTTCATGCTTCAAGTTTTCATTTATTATTTAGTAATAACATATATTAATTTAGGTACGCTCAGCACGAGGAAAGGGCCACTGACAATGCCGAGAGAAGAAGGTCTGAATACGGCCAGAGTTTTGGACTTTTTTGACAAATGTTTCACTTCCGTAAACGGATGTTTGCTGCGGGGCGACGCAACATTACGTGGAGTGGTAACAGCTCACAGCGAACACCATGAATTTTGGCCGTTCGCTGTTGAGCAATTAAAAAAAATGCGTTTTGTTAATAAAATTTCAAAGGTTCCAATGCATAAGTCTCTATGTTTAAAAAATTGGATTCAATTATTTATTAATTTCCAGGTGTTGTAGAAAACTTTTAATGGAAACGGATTTAAACATTTGAAGACAAGGCACATCAGCCAGGATCCATTAGAAAATTTCTTTGGATCAATAAGGGCAAGTGGTTGGAGGAATACCAATCCCACGTGTACGGGATTCGGGGCGTCTTTTAAAACCCTTTTAATTAATAATTTGACCGGCCGCCCCAGTACTAAGGGGAACACAGAAGAAATGGAGGACGGTGAAGCACTATTCACATTAAAAAAATTTCTAACTGACGATTTGGGAAAGGAATCCCCGATAATTGAATGGCCGAGATTGGATGAATCAGAGTCAAGTAACGCTAGTGGATCACTAGTACATACAGATGAGAAGTGTTTTATCAAAAAATACTTCAGAAGAATCCATATAAGTACTGCAGCTCTTGCGTATCAAGCTGCAGAAATGACATTTTTATAACCGCAATAATACCAATGATATCCAAAATATTATATAAGTCTCTTAATGAAATTTATTTTAAATTAAATTTAAGAACTATAATGTCTACAATTTTTAGTAACATTATTAATTTTGATTTTATAGAGTGTAATGATCATTCTTCTTTATTGCAGGAAGAAATTATAAACGGTGCCATTAACTTCTATGTAGGAAATTGGTGTAAAGTAGTTAATGGGATGTTAAGTGGAAAATTAAGAAGGACTACAAAGAATAAGGTTTTTGCAAGGGCACAACAGAAATTTATCAAGCGTTTGAAAAAAACGTTAATTTAAAAAATTACGCTGGGATTACGATTTTCCAATCATTCACTTTCAGGTTTGTTCAATATTTCAAAATTCTTCTTTTTTTGGTTTATAAAATTAATACGTATACTAATTCAAAATTTATCGTGAGTGTTTCAGAGACTACAACTCCATTCGCTATAATTCAAGAAAGGACAATTATGGAACCAACACCGAAGAATTCTGATGAAGACCGGATAGGCTGTCGTGTGAAGATGTACTAAGATACACCAGGCCCTTAATTGAGAAGGAATTTTAAATATTGTGCCCCTTTTTCTGTTAAATATTTGAAATAATAAATTTAGTGTATTTTATATATCTTCTGTTATTTCTTTTAATAGCATACATATATATATATGGGGGGCGCACATGGATGAGTGCCTATGCGTGAGTGTCACACAGTTTGTGCATTTGTGTGAGTGCACACGGATTAGCGCATGTGTATTAATGTCTCACCTACAGAGGGCTTATGTGTAGCGGTGAGACTAAGTGGTGCCATCTAGATAGCATCCGTGTTGTTGGGAACTAAAACGGGCGACCCAACTTTTGCTATCTTAGTGTCCTCCCCCTGATTGCTACGGAAAACATAAGTAGACAGTAAATATTAAAATCGTCTCCACCTGTCGATTTTGTTCAAAGAAATGTTTGTTGCGCGAAATTGTTCCCCATAGCGTGAATGCTTTTGAGAAACAATTTGCGTACTAAAAAATCACATGCTGCAATACTCGCCTAGGCTTACCAAACACCACGGGCGCGCAAAATACTACATGACCATATTAGTAGTACGCAAAAATGCAAGAATACAGCGAAATACACGCGAACACGGATACACAAGTTCGCGAGTACTCGTTCATATACGTGCGTTCGGTTCACGTCAGCGTCACTGCGAGACTTCGGACGAAACAAGGTCTCTGTTGCATTTCCACTGCATGCTCATTCTAACGAGGCTAGGAGCGGTGGACCACTGTGCAGATAAACGCGCAGCAGCGGATAAGCAGTCGCGTCGAAACAACACGGTGCTGGTCAGGGTAACTTTCGTGGTACCGGCTGGGAGTAAGATCTGCAAAAGGAAAGAGAAGTCCCGCACCGAGATGGAAATTGCGCGCCACAGTGGGTTCAGAAGAATAGAGCCTTAATCGAATTTTTGGTTGCACTGCCAATGGATAGAGCACATACAAGTTTTTAAGAGATTTTGTTTCTTTTTGCAAAATACCCAATATTTATGAAGTTATAATGATTTAAAAATGCGATCTGGAGACTACTCATTTGAACGCTCCGGAAACGCCCGAGCCCGCCCGAAGTCGTCGTGACGTCATAGCGTTACTCCCGAAGCCCCGTAGTAGGCGAAATACAGGCGGAACGCTTGACTTTTGCATACAAAACACTGTAAAGGCCTACAACTTTTTCCAAGAAAAATCTGACAGGCACTATTAGCCACCTTTAGCATTTGGACGTAACGATACTGCACAATTTCATGTCGCATTCAAATAAACACGTAGAAATCATCTCTCAATGCTGTACTTAGGAAGCTGACCATTTTAAGGCGTTTTATATTTTTATTACCAAGCATGTACAAGTAAATTCATTTTCATACCAGTACCCTTCAAAATCTTAGCTTTACAAATTCTCACTACTATCATAAACTTCATTTATGTGCATCGACCGTGACCGTTAGGTTCAGGTACGGCACAACCAGGCCCAAGTCCTGGCTACGTGCACTCCGTTTGCCGCTAAATTTGTACGATGTCTCACCTCGGGAAAAACCCCAGGGTTGTCAGCTTGTACACATCATTCCCAAGAAAATTGGCATCAGGGCACCCATTCCTATGAACCACCCCCACATACCAAGGTGGAGGGAAATTCGACAAGGAGCCCCACACGTCATACCGCTCAGATACTCAAAAACGTTTAAACCGCCTCGAACTGCTCTGGCAATTACAAATTCAGACTTCTAATTTTCATACCGGTATTAACTATTCAGATTCAGACTTCTTTCGTTTACAACATGGACATAGTAGGCCCTTATCGGTGCTGTTTTGTACCTATGTGTAAAAATAAGACGAAAAGTGCGCCTTCCAAAGTATTTGTCTCAGTTCCACGTGAAGAATCGAGACGGAAGTTATGGTTCCAATCAGCTCGGCGTTTGGAAGAACCAACAAAATCCAATTATTTTTGTTGTGAGGATCATTTCGTATTAAAAGACGATATGGATAATTATGTGCGTTTCTGTCTAATAGGTGGACCTATTACAATGAAACCTGAAGTAGTACCGCACATTTTTTCTTGCCAACTCGACCGTAAGCGAGCAGCTCCTTTTCCAATTCGGCCAGCTTCTGAGAAACGAAGACGGAAAGCAGATATCGCAGATATTTTGGCTACTGCGGGATGTAGTTCTACCGCTGATACAACACAGAAGGAGAATACGACACCTAATATTCCTGCAAGCAGTAATCCAGCGTTTCACCATGTAGAGGACGAAACTTCAAGCTACGCCGACTTTCCCAGTGTCAGCTGGAATAATGAAACTGATTGTGTCAAAAGTGTTTAGCATCGAGGGGTTCAAGTCAACCTACGGCCACATGTTCGCAATAAAGGCGTATCTGGCAACCTTGCTATTTCTGTGTCAGATGCAGCCTGTTCACCGATTAAGGTTAAAATTCCGAGTGACTCAAACACACAGGTTACAGCTAACATTCCCGGAAGTAGCACACAATCGAGCGAAGGTTTGTTGTCATCTTCGATATCGTTACTTCCGACAAACTCTACCGATTACGAACTCGATTCGGAGGAAGTGCAAGAAGTTGAAAGAATTGAAAAGCAACGTATGCAATGTAATGCACTAAAAATGACAAGCTACTTCATTAGTACTAATACCAAAAGTTACCTTAGTATTCAAAGGGATTGGTACAGGATAATAGATATTTTACATACTCAAACTAAAATTCCAGCAGATCATATTAAATTAACTTTAATGAAAATCAAAGTTGACGACACATTTCAAAGAATTGGCGAACAATTCGGAATATCATGCACTCAGGCGAGCAAAATATTTAGCTATACTGTGCCGCGCTTAGCTCACATGTTAAAAACATTAATTTATTTTCCGGACCCAATAAGTGTGAGAAAAATCTTACCAATTCCATTTCGAGCTAATTATAGTCACGTGCAATCGGTCATCGATTGTTTTGAAATTGAAGTCCAGAAACCGAAAGATTCGGTACACCAAGCTCTTACTTGGTCAGAATATAAAAAAACGAACACCATGAAATATCTAATATCCTCTCTCTTGTATGTACGTAAGTACTGCTTGCTACGTCTCTTTTTCGCTCTTGCTTTTTCTGTTTCTCGATACTGCTGCTCGCTGCCTTCGAGCGTTACCTTTTTTTCTAGAGTTTCTTGACTTTGGCTGCCTTCTGTTGCCTATATACAGGGTGTCCCATTAACGTGGACGCACCTGGAACCAGGTGATAGCTGAGGTAATTCTAACATAGGAATGTAATATTCTCAACGTCCTATCTCAATTGGTAGCCAAGTTATTAAAGAAAAACGACAGCCACTCAGAAGGCTCCGTTAGGCTCGGCCGCGCGACAGTAGAAGTTCTGCACCAGTAGGGTACCGTACGAGTAGGAACTGTCGCGTGGCCGGGCCTAACGGAGCCCTCTGATTGGCTGTCGTTTTTCTTTAATAACTCGGCCACGGATTGAGATAGGACGTTGGGAATGTTACATCTCTATATTAGAATTACCTCAGCTATCACCTGGTTCCGGGTGCGTCCAAGTTCATGGGACACCCTGTATATACAACGATCTATTGCGCACTCATCGATTTTTCTCTTCTTCACGGTGACCGGCGATCAATAACCTCACTTTTGGCTTTCTCTTGGCGGGAACTTTACAACCATCGAGTCTCGCGCTCAACTGGTTACTGCACCATCTGTGAACGCTCCTCTTCACCTCCTGGACTCGGACGCTGCCATCCTGTGGCCCCCTCTAGCACCTTCGACTTTTGACGTCTATCATCCTCCATTCCTTGTGTCATAGTGGCGAAGTGTTGTGGCTGCAGAAGAGAAGTCAAAGAACCGGTTTTCTGCGATTCCTGTAGCAAGGCTTTTCACCCGTCGTGCGCCAAATTCACGATACTCAAAGAAGGCTCCTGTGACACTAGAGTGTGTAAGACGTGCGCGACCGATTTATCTGGCGATTCTCCTGCTTCTCTGCCCAGTGCCGGGGCCTGCGTTTTGCGCTCTCCGGAGCTTCGGTCCGTTCCGTCGCACAGTGGGCCGAAACGGCGAAAAACGGGACATGGGGTCAAAAAATTAAATTTTCGAAATTGGGAAATCTAATGATTGATTTGTGTTCAGAAATGTGTGCCCCGTATGGATCTCATCTTTTTTTTTAAATTAACCACCAATAACATTGTAAAAATGAGGTTTAAAGTTGCTAGTCTGCCGCGGAATCGAATATCCGAGCGCGTGAAGCGGTATCTTAAAACGATGATATCATTATGATGGATTTGTTGTTTCCGAATTATGATTACAGTAATCGAAAGAGGAAGGTTCAACGATTACGAACGTTTTCTTGCTTTTGCCTTTTTACAGAAATTGTGTCTGAAAAACATGTATAAAGACACGAGCTATCGGGAAACCATTATCCACATATGCACTTGGACTTTTAAAAAAAGTCTCAAAAGATCGCGGGGTTTAACTTACACCACTGTATTCTGCGTTTCTTCTAGCTTAATACCCTGTAAAAATCTTATCCGTCCGGGTCCGTATGCGGAAATGATTAAACATTAATTATTGCGCTGCGAGCGCGCCGATGCCATGGAATCCAGTATTCGAGCGCTAACGCGATATCTGAAAGCGGTGAATAGTTCCAGCATAAACATTTTTTAAGCGCTCTGCCAACAGAAATAATAAATAATGCTCAATAATTTGCGTAAAATAGAAACAGTCTTTATCTTAAAGTGCTCTCAAATATCTGCAAAAAAGGTAATACCAGAATCTATAAAATAAATGTAGTATATCCTGAAACAGGAAAAAATATTTTCACTAGTACTTTTGACAGTATTGACTTTTCACGCGTTGCACTTCGTTTTTTGATTTATTCTACAATTCATCGAAGTCTTTGTTTTGATACGCAACGGTTTTGACCGTTATGTCGCTATGGAGCGATATCTGTTACATTGTATTGGATAAGACAAACGAAGTTTAATGCTCAACGATCTTTCTGTCTGGCTGGTAGAATCTAGCTGTGTTGCTTGATGAAAAGAGCGTACTATTTGTAAGCTACAGAGGTTTAAAATAACAGACAAATTTTAATATTACTTACAGTGCAAAGTGTTCGTGGGAGTGTTAAATTAAATTGATCCGTGCAAGTGCCTTCGTGAAAGTGTCAAATTACATTAGAATGGAATTGAAAACGAACAGAGACGTTTTTTTCTTTCAAAGGCGGTTAGGTAAAGGACATTTTCAGAAGAGTGAAACGTTGGAGTGCGCCATAATTGGTAAATTAAATGTCACGTCATGCGAGGAGAAAAAGAAATTAACGGTGTCATTGCGTAAACTTATCCGCGCGTTATATGTTCGGTGGAAGGAGTGTTCGTACAATGAACCACGATTTTTAATAAAGGAGAAATCGTGGTTGGATAAAAAATTAATTTTTCCTGTATCTGATAAAACAGGAAATGAAAAAGATTTCGACGACTTGTCAAGGAGACAGATGAATAGAAGAACGAAATCAATTCGAGATATGTATACGGCTGAAGAAATAATATATGCCGCAAAAATGAAAGCAAAGACGGAAAAGAAGCAAGATATAGAAAAAATTTTAGATTATTTATTAAAACATCCTGAAGAAGCATGCAATGTGCGAAAATTCTGCGAGAAGAAAGAGGAAAAGAAAATTTACTCCGCGGAAAAAGCATTAGGCATTATTACGTCCTTGAAATTATCGAAATTTCAATATATGTGCCTAAGGAAAGCAGCCATAGAAGAGGGAATACATATATATCCTACGTATCATCGTATACAGGAGGCTAAACTACGATGCTATCCTGAGAATCGGGCTATAGTAATCGATGAGAAAGGTGGAAAAATAGAATTGCAAGCCTTATTAGACCACACAGTGTCCAGAATACTGTTAGCAGCAAAAATTGAAGATGTGAATGATAGGAAAAATCTAATGCTTCTGAGCAAATGGGGCTGTGACGGTGCATCTGGCCAAACTGTATATAAACAGCAATATATAAATGACACTAATCTTGATGAATCAAGTGTGTTCTTGTCTACTATTGTACCAATTAAATTGTACAAATTTTTTAATTTCCCGCTGCATCGTCGATGCTCCATGCCACAATGGTATCGGCCTTTTTCAAGGGCACCAAACATATTCGTGGGAATTCCCAGATAAAACTAAACAGATGGTACTGCAAAATTAATAAAAAACTAATAATATATATCCCTCCTTCCACATTCACGCTCCTCTTTTTTGGAAAACATTAGCTCTGAATTCTCTTTTATTAACTTCATTTATTATTTATTTCTTACACTTTAAATTCTTTGGATACAATTATATCTCTATTTCGTGTTTGTGTTAAATTTATTTCTTAATTGCTGTCATGTGAATGCGTAGGTATCTTTTTCTGCAGGTACACTGTGAAATGAGAATCGGAGTGAGCATTGAACAAGGGTTTTTTTCTCAATAACGGCAGGTATACGTGTTACGGCGCGGCGGGAATCACGGGCGAAAACCCGAACGCCGTAGTAAATAAATATTTCTAACTTGAAAACTATTCATTGGGCGAAGTTGCGGCTAGAAGTTATTTTTAGAGAACATTTCGACAATGATGAAAGAAAATGTTTAAAAAAAGTTTAAGATGCACTTTGAATGAAATTTAAGTTCAAACAATTAAAAACATTTTTTCAACTATTTAAAAACAAGTTGCATGTAAATTATAAATTTTTTCAAAAACTTTGAAGCTTCTTGAATCAATTGGTATTTTGTAATTTCTGTATCAATTATGGTTTGAGAATTACAAATTATGAAAAAAAACCCATGCACAAAACTTTGACTGCCTGTAGCTTAAAAAATATTTGATGTTTTGAAACTTCCTTCAAATGGATTTCTAATTTCGACGTTACATACGACATATTAAAATTTTATCAAAATCCGTACCATGGCGGAAAACACCCGAATCATTTGACTCGGGCCGCACCGTATTAAAAAGTGTCGGGCGCTTCGATCCGCTCTATCGAACGATCGGTGTTAGAATAATTTGCCGCGCATCATTGTCGCGCAGCCCGAAACTGGCAGCGAGACGCGCGTAGAGTAGGAGGACCTTCTCCTCCGCTGCCTTCCATATATCCTCTGGGTTAATCGGTCAGAATCCAAGCCGGTCCTTATAGAACTTTCCGGGTTCAATTCCAAGAATCACGCCGCGCGGTCTGTTCCTGGAATTATCCTTACCTGGTGAGTCACCCGAATTTTCCGGGTGGTGGGCGGTTTCCAACACCCTGCCTCTCCTGGTCACTAACAGGGAGGAAACATATTTTGTCCTCCAATCAGCGAATCTCGCGATACCAGAAGCGGGGCGGAGGGGTACCAGTGTTTCAGGTGAAACAAACTAATTTTTCTCAAGATCATCAGAACTTCAAAGTCATTCGACCTGTGAATATCTTCTAACGCTACGATTACAATTTCTGTGATTTAAGTGTTTTTACTCTGACGTGATTTAAAGTGCTTGAGGTGTTGATCTATTTTTCCCGTATCTTGGAGAAGATGGCTACAACGAAGAAGTCAACATTGACCATGCAGCAGAGGCTGAACATTTTGGAAGAGCTGAAGACGGATTCCGTTGCCGTAATCGCGGGAAAATATGTTGTTCACGCCATAACAATTCGCCGCATTAAACAAAATGCGGTAAAGATATCTGCCTTTGCAGATGCTAACAACTTTCAAAAAAAGCGGCGTACGATTAGACCTCCGATGTATGAAGACTTGGAAGTCGAATTATTAAAATGGTTCGAGGAGAGAAGAATTCTCGGTGATTGCATCACAGATTCATTATTGTTAGAAAAAGCGGCAGATATGAAAGATAATTTTCCCACCTGCGCAAATTTTAAAGCCAGTAATGGTTGGCTTTTAAAATTTAAAAGGCGCCATAACATACGTTTGCTGAAAATGTATGGCGAGAAGGAAAGTGCTGATACAGATGCAGCGAAGAAATTCGTGGAAGATTTTCGAAACTACGTAAGGGACAATGCAATTGAGTTGTGCAACGTGTATAATATGGATGAGACTGGTTTATTATGGAAAGCGGTGCCTACAAAAACTCTGGTCGGAGGAGGAGAGGTGTGTGTCAGCGGGAAAAAAGGGAAGAAGGAGCGGATCACAATAGCTTTTATGTGCAAATGCATCCGGTACACATAAAAACATTCCGCTAGTGATCCATAAATATAAAAATCTGCGGGCGTTGAAGCACTATGCACAGGCTTCCAGTAATTTTTAAAGCGCAGCGCAATGCGTGGATGGACCGTCCAGTGTTTTTAGACTGGTTTGAAAACCATTTTAAACCAGAAGTGCGTGCCCATCAGTTGCAGCAGAATAAGTGTGGCAAAGTTATTCTGCTGTTGGATAATTGCGCGGGTCATAAGCTACCAGTACAAGAGGATAGCGACCATTTTAAAGTGATGTTTCTGCCGGCGAATACCACAGCATTGATCCAACCGATGGATGAAGGTATTATAGAAAAAACAAAAAGGGTTTTTTGCCACCAAATGCTGCGAAGCATTCTGACGTACGAGCAAGGCGTAAATGAATTTTACAGCCATTATACAATAAAAGATTGTATAGACACCCTTGCGACATCGTGGTCGCAAATTACGCCGCAGAATATAAAAAACGCGTGGCGAAAAATTATTGATGGACACACAGAAGAGGATGCGGGCAACAATCAAGAAGAAGAAGAGATCAGAGGCATGATTGGACAAATAACAGATCGCAGTGCTACGCCACAGGATGTTGTGGACTTTATGTCACACTGCGAACAATCCGAAATTACTTTCCGGGAGCAAGAGGACGCCGACGGAATAGAAGAAGAGGAAGAAGAGGAAGAACTAGAAGAAGGAGAAGGAGAAGAAGGAGAAGGAGAAGGAGAAGGAGAAGGAGAAATGCAGCATTTATTAAATCAGGGAGTTCCCGACGAAAATTCAATTGATGAATTGAAAAACATATTTCGTCGTTTAAAGTTTTATGGGGCAAAAACAACGCCATTTGTTAGACTGTCAATACGATCTCTAAAAAATTTTTTTTTAGGTAAGAGGGACGGCTACACATTTCATATGTAGAAGACAAAGAAGAGAAGGAAAGATGTCACGAAGAAGAAAGCACTAAGTGAGACCAGCATGCAACTACGTAAAAAGGAACGAAATTATCTTTTTTGCCGATTAATTTGTGGTGAAGCAGCGTATTACAAGTCTTTTTCTTTCTAGGTAACTCAAACGTACCAAAATTTGTGCGGCAGGAATATGAAGGAAGGCATCCATTTGCGAATAGGAATTACATATGTACATTACCCGACATTATTAAATAAGTAAATTTTATTGAAATTGTATCTTGTTTGGTATCATTTGAATTTAAATAATGTCACCAATATGGTTGTAGAATTTTCATTGCAAAATAACTAACAATAAAAATGTTTTATCTTGATATCATTGTTATCTCGCCCATAAAAATGCTGTTTATATTTCTTGGGGTCCCGTCGGCTTATCTAAGGGAGCCGCGCTCGTGTTACGTTCTCGCTTGACTGAATCCAGGGGGAAACCCCCTGGAGTGGGGATGACGACGAAACATTTTGCGCAATGTGCCTTTTAAACACTCTGGGAGGAATTACTGTATCCAGATACTCCGACTTCTGGTGGACAAAGAAAAAGTCCTTGTTTATCTTGATGATATATTGATAGCGTCGAAAACAATAGACGAGAATTTGAGTATCCTCGAAGAAGTTCTGTTAATTTTTAAAAGTTATGGTATTGGGTTAAACTGGACCAAATGTTGTGTTTTACGTAAGCGTATAGAATATTTAGGATACGTGATCTCAGAGTTCGGTGTAACTTTGAGTGGAAGACATACAGAAGCCATTAGAAATTTTCCACGACCAAAAACGGTTAAACTGTTGCAAAGTTTTCTCGGATTAACCAATTATTTTAGGAAGATTATCAACGGTTATTCCCTGAAAGCAAGACCGTTGCATAATCTGCTTACCAAAAATACGAAATTTGAATTAGACGAGGCTTGTAGGACAGCTTTAGAGACACTTAAAAAAGAACTCACGGCTTACCCGGTTGTTACGTATGAATCGTATGATTCCTACGAAAATTCTCAGCCTGGAATTTTCTCTTGGCGACACCCAGGCGCCTTAGTCCCCTTTTCTAACGAAAACAGGATACATTAAGTGCGATACGCACGTAACCCTTGGCCTCTCGTCTAGGACGCCCGGATAGCTACACTTGAGACCCCACGCGATAAGGAAAACTCGACCGCGAGGGTCTGCCTCCCCCGAAATTCCACAGTTTCCAACCGTCTTTTTCCTGCAGCATCTTTTCTCCCACCACAGACCTGTTACGTCCTCACACGCTGATGGCCTTTGTCAAGTCAAAACCAGAAAGAAACCCTTAGAGAAATCGTAAATTGTCCCATAAGGAAAACAGATTTGAATTGCCATGGCCGAGACTGGCAGTTGTCATCAGCGAAACACCATCTGAAAATAACTAAAGTGCTCCGTGTCGTAAATACGATGAAGAGAAAGTTTCCAGACACGAAAGAACTTTGAAGACAATGTAAACCCTGTGCACGTGAAAACGTAAACCTGGCATCGGACCACGTGTTGATTTTTGGGGACACTTGGCTGAATAATATACAACCGTCCCTAAAGTGGAGACAAATGTTTTCCTGAACACTCTCGATTGCTGGTGGTGTCAGGTTGCGAAGAGAAGGAATACATTGTCTTCTACAGAAAATGCATTGGAAACTGACGTAGAGGGAGGTCCTGAAAATTCGTATATACAGGGTGTAACATATCATCGGGGACCCTTTTTGAGGATCGATAGTACGCACCAAAAGGTGAAAAACGGACCAAGGAAGTTAGGTCCGAAAATCACCCCCTATCGAGATACAACCCCATTTGTAAAGATTTTTAAAAAAATTATATCTCCGAAATGGTAAGTCGGAGAGGAGCGGTTTTAATTGCAAAATAAGCGGAAAAGATCAAAGTTTATTAAAAGAAATATAACTGCTTCGATTATTACCGTTACGTAGCATTTTTATTTGTTTGTAAAAAAAAACTTTGAATTTTTCTATGATAGCGGTTGATTAACAACTTGAGAAAAATAAGGGCAATGCGTCAAGACTCCCTTTTCGAAGACAGCCTAAAAAAAGTTCAACATTATTGTACGGTTTTGGCGTAAAAAATTGTTAAATACCGTTACATTGCCGTGCTACCGACGAACCTAATGCTACTGACGACAGCTGATCCACATCTATTATAACAGTATGCGTGAAAGATTATCGATTGGCCAAGTGACTACACTGAAAAATCTCTCACGCATGTTATTATACATTGTATTGTACATTAGTGTGTGTCGCACGGCGGCTCGAAAACATATGATAGATGTGGATCAGCTGTCGTCAGTAGCATTAGGTCGGTCGGTAGTCCGGCGACTTAACGGTGTTTAACAATTTTTTACGCCAAAACCGTACAATAATGTTGAACTTTTTTTAGGCTGTCTTCGAAAAGGGAGTCTTGACGCATTGCCCTTATTTTTCTCAAGTTGTTAATCAACCGCTATCATAGAAATATTCAAAGTTTTTTTTTATAAACAAATAAAAATGCAACGTAACGGTAATAATCGAAGCAGTTATATTTCTTTTAATAAACTTTGATCTTTTCCGCTTATTTTGCAATTAAAACCGCTCCTCTCCGACTTACCATTTCGGAGATATGATTTTTTAAAAATTTTTTACAAATGGGGTTGTATCTCGATAGGGGGTGATTTTCGGACCTAATTTCCTTGGTCCGTTTTTCACCTTTTGGTGCGTACTATCGATCCTGAAAAAGGGTCCCCGATGATATGTTACACCCTGTATACTGGGCCCTTCGACAGGGCCAGGGCATTATTGAACTAAATCTCTGAGTGTCAGGAAGTATATCCAAAACAGTATCCAGCAAAAAGTGACTAGTGAAAGTAGAAAAAAGCAGTTGAACTGCATCAGAATTATAGTGGCAGAATACCAGCAGTCAGCCGAAACCACTCAACCACCGAGTCAGCGCTGCAACTTCAATACAAGAAGAAATAGTGAGTAGAATAAAATTCATCATTCACAAAATCCGAAACCCAAGGATCAGAGGTCAAAACACCTGAGTATCCACATACCAATATTAACCACACACCTGCATCCGTTAACCTAAGTCATTCTTCGGCGGGAATAGAACAGACTGTCGTTGGAAATCGTAGATTTTCGACGTAGTCGTTGTTTCTATGACACGCTCTGAAGGACGGCGCTTTTCCTTTCCATAACCGTCGATCTCCAAAGTGGGATCATCTTGATAAGGAGTAACTGGAAATCGTTTAGATATTCAGTGAAAGACTCTTTAAGGATGATATCCGTTGCGGACCGATAAAGTTATTAATAATCATATTTCCTTAGTGCCAAAAAGACCTAATAATCGATCCGGGTGGAGGAAGAAGTGGGCGGCCGCTGTACGGCCAGATCCAACTCTGCTCCAGAACAGAGTAGAGAACCAACGGAGATTTCGGGAGGAAAATGCCCCTCCGGCCCCTGAAAGAGTGAAATCAAAGAAATCGGATAGAAATATTAGGCGGACAGCTAAGCGGCGAATTGAAGCTATCAAAAGATTAGCTGCTACAGCTCAAATCTACGATCCGAGTAAGATAAACCCGGTGGTAGAACCACCAAGGTATTGGTCAATTGAATTAACCAATCACCTGGTTAACAGCGAAATTCAACATTTAATAGGACAAATTAGCCCAAACGATTGGGTACTATTTAATAATAATGGTGAATCAGCCCCATGCTACATACCGGGGCATGTACTAAAGGAAAAATTTAATAATCGAATAAAAATTCAAGAACTATAAATACAAGGTTTTACAAATATTCAATCACCCATCATTACCTGTACTACTAGTACGACTCTGCCTCGTCCCGAGTAAATTGGTTTGACCGATGACTCTAAAGGAAGCAAAAGTCAGACTTTGTGAAACAATTCGAAGCCGCACCGTTACCGTAAGCTCGAGGCGTGACACGTAGTCCTGACGTAACAGACCAAATTTCCTAAAATTTTCAATCCCCACTGCTTTTTCGACCTATATAAGGGCCTCGAAAATGCATCTCATCGAGTTATTCTCAGTACGACGCTTGAGCAATAGACTACGAGACTAGGCCCAGTTCCTACTCGAGTTTTCTTTAACCTTCGGAAGATCAGTCTGTCCATTGGCATTATTCAACTCTTGGTCGGAGTGCCCCCGTTTCAATTCACGTTAGAATCACTCGGGAACTAGTTCGGAGTCATCATAATGGTGAAGTCTCGTCAACCGTCACTGCCCAAGGGTAAACATTCAGAGCTTTCAATTATTACTACATTCAATTAAATTCATGCACATACACTAAACATACTTGTATATATATTCGGTTGAAAGAATATACTTGTTATTTTTTTACTAGAACATAAAATTCGAGTGAAGAATTATTTCTAGATATTAAAACCTTTCCACACAAGGTAAACCTAAAACATAATCGAGTAACGATCCCACAAATATTATTCACTCTAACCGCTCGGAGTGAAACAAAAGTTACGAGAGTTATTACTTTACGATCTTTACCGTAGCAGGTCAAAACCACAAACAGCGGGTGTCGGACTGCGCGTGCCTCTTCGGCTTGCTTCCGTACCTGCGCGACCATTTGCAGTCCTAGCAAGTGCGTCGTTATTAACCAGAGAGTAGCACCTTGCAGTTAGTCTACAAGTACATCTACCTCGGGGAAACACCTTACCTAAAATCTAATCAACCACTCTGGACCTACCAGCACCCTACGGTCTATGCCGTAGGCTCATCTGGTTCCAGATTCCTTTGATTCCGATACGACCTACCAGCACCCTACGGTTTATGCCGTAGGCTCATCTGGTTCGCATCGCTCCTAAGTTCCTCTCGCACCTGAATGAACGCCAGCACCCTACAGTTTATGCTGTAGGCTCATCTGGATTCATTTATCCACTACATTAACCGTTCTAGCGGCCAGCACCCTATAGCATCTACTATAGGCTCATCTGGCTCTAGATTTTCCTTTTAATTCCGATTCAACGCCAGCACCCTATAGCATCTACTATAGGCTCATCTGGATTGAATAACGTCATTTCCTAAAATCATACGTTGATTCGTAGCTCCCACTACTGTTGACGTACGATACCCCCCTGCTACAGTAAAGTTTAATAAGAGACGAAATCACGTCTCATTACGTTTAAACCATAACGCTCGCCGGCCACGTTCCAGAAACCCGCCCGGCTCGTAACAAATGCAAGGGCATCGATCACAAAACAGCCGAGTCCGCTCATTCTTTCTGACATTGAATGGTCCAGACAGTTCTGGATCATGGCTACACAAGCCACATATTTCTCAGAGGAATTGAAGGTTCTCAAGAAACAATCTCAGTTACCTTCAAGCCACCCATTGAGCCGATTGACGGCCTTTATAGATCATCAAGGCATCATCAGAGTGGGTGGACGGCTTAATAATTCAGACCTTGCATATGAGACGAAGCATCCAGCAATTTTGCCACGTAGGTCAAGATTGTCTGAGCTCATTATCGATTTTTCACACAAACACACCTTGCATGGAGGAACCCAAGTGACGCTCGCCCATATTAGACAGTGCTATTGAATTCTCGGAGGATGAGCTCCAGTAAAAGCTCATGTGCTTCGGTGTGTGGTTTGCGCTCGACAAAGGGGGATCCGTGCCTATCAAATGATGGGCCAACTACCTCTGGTTCGAGTGCAGCCATCCCGGGCATTTGCTCACACAGGCATAGATTATGCCGGACCGCTCACCTTGAAATTTTGGAAAGGGCGAGGCGCCAAGACTCACAAGGGTTGGATATGTGTGTTTGTATGCCTAACTACATCAGCTGTTCATCTTGAAGTCGTCTCAGACTACTCAACTGAGGGATTCATAGCTACCTATAGAAGGTTTACTTCACGAAGAGGCATTCCTACTTCCATGTACTCTGATTGTGGAACAAACTTTGTCGGGGCAGATACATCTCTTCGCAAGTTGTTTACACAGAGTACACAGGAACACAGAAGGCTTATTGCACTGCTCATGGAAGACCGCTCAACCTGGCACTTCAATCCTCCTGCCGCACCCCACATGGGTGGAAAATGGGAGGCTGTGGTAAAGTCCATCAAATACCACATTAGACGCATAGTTGCAGAGACGCCTCTATCTTATGAGGAGTTGACGACTCTGTTGAGCCAGCTTGAAGCTGTTCTCAATTCAAGACCCTTAGAACCTCTCAGTGACGACTCTCAGGACCTCTCAGCACTGACTCCAGGGCACTTCCTTATTGGCACTGCTTTAAATGCCGTTCCAGAACCATCCTTGCTAGACATCTCAACCTCTAGACTTTCTCGATGGCAATTCGTCCAGCGACGTGTTCATCAGTTCTGGGCTCGGTGGTCAGCTCACTACCTCCAAAGGTTGCAAGCCATCTCAAAATGGCATCACCCTAACAACACTATAAACTAGGCTCATTAGTGTTGATTTCTGATGAGAGGTTTCCTCCCTGTAAATGGCCTCTCGCTAGGGTGATGTCACTGATACCCGGCAAGGATGGGCTCACAAGGGTGGCCGAGTTAAAAACCGCCACCACAACACTAGTGAGACCGATCACCAAGCTCATTCTCCTACCAGTCAACTCTCATCCAGAACCCATTATTAAAGATCATCAACAGGGTTGCTGATGGCGGGGGGAATGTTTGGGAAATAGTTCCCAGAGTGTCCAGTGTGGTGGCAGCACCACCTGGACACCGATCGCTCAAGCCAGGTGGCAGCATGACTTCGTCGTGTGACGTAACGATCATGCGCACTGGCTAAAATCGGCCTCGTGTCGCCGCAGCGCACGGAAATCAGTCATTAACGTTTCGTCGCCTGCTTAGTATAGTCGTCTAGCGTCGTTTAGCTCAGCGTTTACGCACGCGCCGAATGGCATTGGGATTATTTAACGGCATCATTGCCGAATATCACAGGCAAGTCAGCTCAACACATTATTAGTCAGCTCAACATGTGTATTCAATAATAATATACATGAAATAAAGTGAGACTGCTCGAGAGAAACACAATTCTCTCATTACCTTGCTGCCAAGACTCCTCAAACGTTTTGATGTTTCTCAAACAGCCGGTATGAGGCGAAGAGCTCGAGGTACGGCGCGTCACGGCAGGCATTCTTGTGCCGGTGACATTGAAAAGCGAAACGCATTCTTGTGGCTCAAGCTGTTGGCCTCAGTAGGTAACTTTCCCAAGATTTTCCGTAGCGATGCTACGCGGCCAGTTTGAGACCTCGCCTTAATCACGAGGTCCGAAGAGGGCCCACTGGGTGATTGGGAGCGAGAGCGGCGCACCTCCTCGCGCGGTGCTAGCACTGTCAGCACTGCCGCATAGGTGACCGTTGATTTCGAAAGGGAAGATGGCGTCGTCGACTTCTCCTCCGCGGCGCTAGATGGCGGCGACGCCGCCTTCTTAACCATGGCGGTCAGCGGAGGCGACGCTACCGCCTTCTTCCCCGTGGCGCTTTTCGGAACCTTCGGCACTTTCGCCGTTAACGCGGAGGCTCCTCGTTGTCGGCCATCTTAGAATCGATCGCACAATCGATTGCGTCACGGCACGACGTACGCACTAACGGCACTACTGGCCGGTGGCCGTTGGCTTGAAACTTTGCGATGAAACTTCACTGCTGCACTCCCAGAAGTCCCGCAATCCGGCTCGAAGGACCAAAAAATGTTCGGAACGAGCAGAGCAAATGTGTCGCGAGAGAGGTAGGTGGCCCACCAAAGGGTGGACACGGATCCCCCTCTCACGAACACGTCTCTAGCTCGAGGCGAACGAGATGCCGGGATGGATGGTGATGTGTGGAAACGTCCTGTTGCACAGCAGTGAGGTGTAGTTCGTTGAAGGGCTACACGATTATATTAATCTTGTAGCCAGTATGCAATTGTTCGTAGAAAGGTAAATCGCGTCGCGTCGCGAACACGACCGCTGCGTAATTATATTAATTACGCAGCGTTACGGTCGTATCGTTTCCCGTGCGCGGCACTGGAGAAACGTTGTATCACGACAAAGCGTGCATCGCACTAGTTAAAGTTCACTATCGAAGAGGCACTAAATACGTGTTGCACGTTCAGAATCTTGATCAAGACTGTCGAATGCGGAAGCATGGTCGCAAGGCCCGGAAACGCCCGGGGTCCACACGCACGGACGCTAGTGACGTCGCTGCGCGGCGTTAGTGCGTAAGTGCGTGTGTCCAGCAGGTGCTGCCGCGCGAGAATGCGGCTGCCGCTAGCAACCACATTCTTGTCCACCATAAACTTGCACACTTTCTTTGTTCTTAGAAACAACATTTGGCAGACACACGTTTCATTAAAACACTCGAATTCACGCGAAACTCGCTCTGCTTATTTTCTAAAACCCCACATATGTGATAATGAAATTAAATTAGAGCAGGGAGACAATAGATTTGAATATTTTAGCAGTGAAAATGAAAATCTTCGTTATATCTATAGCTCCTACCAAAGAAAGAGCCAGGGTTATTTCTGATTCTGAAACCGAAAGTTAAGATGATTTTTTTCGTTATTTAGCTCTCAGTAAAAAAAGAGCCAGGGTTATTATTTCTGATTTTGAAACCGAAAATCATTTAGACACTATCGATACATTTTCTGATAAAGGAAATTCAGCCGAAAAAGCTTCTGATGGGACTTCATGGGAAACATTGAACGAAGGCAGAAATGTAGATATGTTACCGGTTTATACCATATTCAAAGACGTCTCTGGTCCGACTGCCTATGCTAAAAGGCATATTATGCTTGGTTTTGTAAGCAGCGTTGACTCGACTCAACTTTCAAGTTGATAATTGACGAAGGTATGATGGCATACGTAAAATCATGAACCGAACTCGAAGCTCGTAAAGTTTTGAATAATAAGGAATAGACGGTTACAAAATCACAGTTATGGGCCTTTGTAGCAATTTTATATGCTAGAGGAGCATATGAGACAACAAATTTAAAGTGTTCATATTTGTGGTTGGTGAAGTGGGGTCCGGCTTGTTTCGCCCAGACAATGTCTGGACATAAATGTATATACATACTTCGGTTTATACGGTTTGATGAAAAAAAATGAACGCAATGGAAGATTGAAAACAGACAAATTTGCCTTGATTTAAAAAATATGGAATAAATTTATAGAGAATAGCCAGGTTTGTTACAAACCTGACGCAAACATAACAATTGATGAGCAATTGTTCCCTACTAAAGCTAGATGCTGATTTATACAATAGATGCCAAATAAGCCATATCAATTCGGCATCAAATTTGGCTGGCATCCGATGTTAGAAGTAAATACCTCGTAAATGGTTTTCCGTACTTGGGCAAGGATGAAACTCGAGGATCAATCATTCCCTTCAGCGAAATTGAAGTAACTAAGCTTGCAGAGCTATGATAATAATTAATACAGATCATTTATTTAGAAGCATTTCACTTGCAATAAAGTTACTTGCAAAGAAAACTACTTTGGTTGGCACTATACGTGTAAACCGAAAAGAATTACCGAAAATTGCGAAAGTGAAGAAAGACAAAATGACGCAGTTCTCTACAAAACTTTATAAATCCGAGAATTTTACCCAGACTATAAAAGCAAACCTAATAAAAAAGTGTAGGATATTTGATAGATCTTAAATGGTGAAATTGTGTAAAGGTAATTTAGAATGCCTTCATTCAAGAAAAAAACTGATTAAATATAATGTAGAAGGTAGAACTACGTTTCGGCACTACAATACGATGCTTCGACACTACTTCGCTGTAAAACTCGCTCGACACTTCGCTCTCGTCACAAATCTCAACACTCTCTCTCCCGGCGCCGCCCTGACGCCTTTTACATACTCATTTACACATTATCATTCTCTCACAGATTGATTCACGAATTCACACAATCGAGACACGCGCCTACCTCGACCGCGGGTCATACGCATTCTTGCACGTTCAATCTCCAAACATTCAACGGAAAAACTGTCGCACGATCCAAATACTCTTCGTTTTCACTTTGCCTCGACACTCAGACTAAATACTCTCATTCACACCTCGCAATTAGGCGATTCAAATTGTCACCTTCCACAAAAGTTTAACTCTAGAGTTCCAAACATAAAAATGTAACAATTAAGAAAAATAAGAAACTTGTTCCAGAAACAATAATATATTATAATAGCACCAAGTATAGCATGGATATACTTGATCAAAGGGCCCGAAAATATAGCGTTAAAGCAAGCTCACGCAGATGGTCTCCACAAGTTTGTTATAACAGTTTAGATTTAGCAGCTATAAATGGAAAAACAGAATTTATATGTAAAGAATGCTTTCAACGAATTTTTTAATAATAAATCTTCATTTAAATTGATTTGGAACTATTTCTTGACAAAAAACTTCAATTATCTTGTATTAATCAGATTGGCTCACTTCAGTAAAAATAGGGTCTAAAATTCAGTTTAAGCACCCCTCCGATTTTCGGCCTAATTTTTTGTTTATAAGTGTTTTTTGTGCTGCTGAACACGAATCCGAAAGCAAAAATCGGCGCTCGGTTATAGTTTCCGAGATATAAGCACTTAAAGTTGGCGAAATGACGTGTTACAGCACCACCATTATGCGTCCGCGGAACAGCACTGTGACGGCACTGAGCATGGATATTTCGATACGCGCATGCGCAATGATCGCTTTAGCTGCGTTTTTACTGTAGTCTAGAAGCGGGCCTTTCAAATGTTTGTGGCCCATTCATCTACTGTGTTTCTGATATGGGCCGTTTTAAGCACATTCAAAATGCTTGCTTAAGCTGTACCTTTAGTGTGGTCCTAAAAAGGGCCTGGTTAGGTTTGCGGTTCTGTTTTGGTTGGGTTAGATTTGGTGAAAATAAACCGTTTAAGTCCTTATAAGGTCTGGTTAGGTTTGTGGTTACGACCTATTACGACCTATTACATAAGGTCATTGAAGGGCATCGAACGTAGAGAAAAGCGATAATAATTATGGTTTGCGTAGAAAGTGAAACATACGTTTATAGTGGCGCTGCATTGGCGCGAAATTGGGTTCTTTTTACAATTGATTGACTTGCAAGTCTGACAGCGTCAGCTGGACCTTATGTAACAGGTCGTTGAACTCGTTTTCAGATCAGCTATCATAATACGGATGCAACAACATACCGATCCATTAAAAAAAAATAGAGGTGACCTTCAAATGTCCGAAGTACCTCCACCTGCAAAAAAAATATTATCGCCACCGGATGACCCCATTCGTACTGTGCAATTTTATGTCAGCAAATATTTCTGTGAAACTTATAGTGTCGAAGATATCTGTCGTGCTAATAGTTACTCCCCACTCTGTATATTTGGGAGACCGTATATCGCCCAGCCCTACTTTTCTTCCAGCAAAACTTTTCCTGAGCGAGCTTCGTTTGTTTCTTGATTATGAAGCACGCGGACTTACATTGTACCTTAGTCTGAGTCCACGTTCTATTCGTACGAGTCAGTCGATTTTAGATCCTCTTTTCACTTCATATTTGGTAAAATGGCAAATACGAAATACAGGACATCGGAATTAAATTCCATTTTCAAACAGGAAAATGAAGGAATTAGTAATTCTGCTATAGAATTGCTACGGGAATGGGAATTAATCCCAAACGAAGAATCATATTTATGCCCAAACGGACATCCGTTTAAATTAATTAAGAGTTCGAGAACCATCGATGGCTGGATCTGGAAATGCGGTGCAAGAATCCCGGTGCAGAAAAGGAAGGCAAAGAGATGTGACACTAGGTAAAAAAGGCTATTCTTAATTATGTGTCAATACTTAAATAATTTTCATTTTCTAATATTTTAGCATTTCATTGAGGAAGGGGACATTTTTTGAAAAAAGTCATCTGCAGATACAGCAAATTGTACTGTTTGTTTATTTATGGGTCCAAAACTGCAGCATGGCTTTGATTCTGAATAAATGCAGAATATCACAGGCTACTGCAACCGATTAGGGCTCGTTCTGTCGCGAGGTCCTTATAAAAAAAAATTTTTAAGGACAAAGTAAAGATTGGTGGTCTGTTTTGTTTTTCATTTTTTAATTTTTTAAGTTTTTAAGTATTATATTTATGATGTATTACATTTTTTTAATATATACAGGCCCAGGAAAAATCGTGGAAATCGATGATGCCAAATTTGGACGCCGCAAATACCGCCGCGGTCATTATGTTGAAGGACGGTGGGTATTTGGTGGATACGAACGGGATACTGGGAAATGTTTCCTGGTTGCCGTCGAAACCCGTGATCGTGCCACATTATTAGAAGTAATCAAGGCACATATTGAATGTGGCACTACGATAATATCAGATTGTTGGAAAGTAAGTAATTCATTTTTTAAGTATAGTTTCCTCATCTTCATAATATCTTTCTAATTAATAGGCGTACGATTGCTTGGAAAATGAAGGATATAAGCATCTGACGGTGAACCACTCGATAAATTTTAAAGACTCGGAGACTGGAGCCCACACGAATCATATTGAATCGACCTGGAGACATGTGAAGGCACAATTGCTTCAATACATGCGGAAGAAGCATTTTCTTTGCGGCTATTTGGCAAAATATGTATTTACAAAACACTGCAAAGCCAATAATATAGATCGATTCGTTGAATTTTTTAGGTGGACCCGGGACGTATATAACCCACTGCGACAAGAAGACTTTGCCTTGGTAGAGAACCCAGAGGAACCGTTAGCAGAGAGCCCTCTATAAATTGGAAATCGTGCCGCTTTTTATATTTTATTTTCTTATTATATATTTTCATATTTTAATTATGTTCATAAATAATTATTGTGAATAAAGAAACGGCCCTTTTCAGGGCCACAAAGATTAAAACGGCCCTTTTCAGGGCCACGAAGACTTAAACGGCCCTTTTCAGGGCCACAAACACTTAAACGGCCCTTATCAGGGCCACCAATATTTAAACGAATCTTTTCGGAGCCGCTAAAGCTTTATCGGCTTTTTTCAGAGCCATAAAGATTTAAATGGCCCGCTTCTAGATTACAGTTAAAACACAACTACAGCGTGTATTGCGCATGCGCGTATCGAAATATCTATGCTCAGTGCCGTAACAGTGCCGTTCCGCGGGTGTCAAATGGTGGCGCTTTAACCCTGAAAAACGTCGACTTTAAGTGCTTATATCTCGGAATCTATAACCGAGCGCCGATTTTTACTTTCGGATTCGTGCTCAGCAGCACAAAACACACTTATAAACAAAAATTCAGGCCAAAAATCGGAGGGGTCCTTAAGGGCGTTCAGTACCCCAGCGTTTTGCAAGGGTTTACGCCATGTCGTTTTTAGGCCGCAATTCTAGACCGATTTTAACAAATGCGGTCTTATTTTAAAGATAAAGGTTCAAGGCACGAGCGTATATTTTCGGATTTTCACAAAAAGTTTTTGTTGATACGTATAGTGTGGATCAATAATTAATATTGTTTTAGACAAGTTTTTCAGCGAAAACATGATTATTTGAAAATCCGAAAATATACGCTCGTGCCTTGAACCTTTATCTTCAAAATGACACCTTATTCGATAAAATCGATCAAGAATTACGACCAGGAAATAGTATGGCGTAACTCCTTGCAAATGCATTGAGCGGTGATCGGCACATGTAGACCGCGCCGTGTATTACAAGGATATGCGCCAAAAATATTTCTCGTCCGTAATTCTTGACCAATACGGACGAACATGACATTAATTTAAAGAAGGAGTACGGTATATCTATGCAATATTTCGAAATGTGGCAGCTAGATTGTATATGAAGTCCACAAAGGAGAGATGCCTTGAATTAAATATCTAAAATATTACATACTACAATAAAAGAATTTTACCTGAAATTGAATCAGATAGCTTTGATTTGAAGATGGTAGATTGGTTAAGTAATTTACTGTATTATACAATATAGGTATATATAATCATATATTGTTATCGAAAAGCGTTACGTTAATCAAAGTATTATAATGATGTTGAATCACGTCTGCATCTGATAGAAAATCATATAGCATAAACTTAGTAGGTGCAATGGACCTACTACTTCTCAGATCTCACATTACTTTGTACGTAGTAGTACAATCGCGAAAAGAAAACACCATTTACACAATATTTCTGAATCTTTAAAAATTTTGGAGGTACAGCCAACCAAAGACCAATGCAACATTTATTCAAAAATAACTCATAAAGTTTAATAGATGTCGAGGTGTAAACAAAAGAACTTTAATGCCAAAATATAACAGTTTAAAAATTTGTAATAATATTAGTTATTAAATATCATTTGAAGAGTTTAAACAAATTTTCTAAACCTTTTTGTGTTGCATTCAGTCAAAGTTTGGTACAAGTTTGTAAATTCAAAAAATTATTTAAGTAAAAGAAAAAGCTTTTTACTGAGAAAACATATAAGTATTATAAAACAATTATTAATCTATTGCAACAGTTTTATAAACGCAACATATTTTATTTTTAACAATTGAATGCCTTTGAAGGATGATCTAATTTTTTGCATTTTATGCAATTGTGAAAACGTTGCAATAATTGTTTTTTCTATACAAACTTTTATATTTATTAACAAATTCTTTTATTTATTTATTTATTTTTTATTTATTTTTACGCGTTGAAATTCTTTTGTTTACCCTTCAATTAAGAGGTATGAATTTTGTTAATCAAATGTTGTATTGGTCTTCGGTTGGCCGTACTAAAAAGTTTTTATGCTTCAGAAACATTGTGCTTTCTGATACTAACAGGCGCTTCACCAAAATGCATACAGGCATCGAGCGGGCCAACAATGATCACCCATCGATAGTCGACTTTTCTATTCCCCGCTCAGTCCCCCGATCCCCGCAATGACCGTGAGAGGGGAATAGCCGAGCTACAGACACATGGACACACCGATAGACGGGATAGTTGGTGGGGACAGTGAGTTCCCTACTGCCCCTGTAATTCGTATTTTCTCCGCACCCGTCGCTGAAGTCACACATGCCTCAAACGAATCGTACCTAACGCCCTTAAACATCTTATTTGTTTTAGATTGGATGATGTATATAAGGATCACTGGGATATAGGGATTCAATGCATATCTAATCGATTGGCAAGCAAACGTAATGAAATGGATGGGCATAGTCAGGTAGATTAATTATTTGAATCTTATTATTAGAAAGCAAGTTTGAAGGAATAAATTTATTCACTTCGAAGTACTTAGTTCATTTATAACTGATAATAAGGAAAAATTGCAATGAAGTAGGTTTATTCATGCCAAAATATGTTATAATGTACTCCCACTGTCCCATAATACTTGATAGTTTTAGTTTAATGGCCGCAAGTTATCATAGTATATGGCTCAATTTCAGTATTTCTTTTTCTTATGAGTTTAATATTTTTTAACAATAAACTACTCTAAAATAAAAATATACTAACTTTTTTTCAAAAAATTAATTTTGATGAAACATATTCAGTAATATAGGACAAGAGAAAATGAGAAAACTATCAAGTATTATGGGACAGAGGGAGTATTTTTGAATAATCAAGGTGCAGTCTCAATGGAATCAATATTTTAAAGTATATTGCTGGGGACGGCTGCACTTCGGTCTAGAACAGGACATAATATTTGTAAAGTTTAACTCTTTATTGGATTCTGTGCTTTGCGGAATCAATCTATATAATTCTTCTGTCCGTGTGTATGTGACTGAACTCCTCCTAAATGGCTGGACCGATTTGGATGAAATTTTTTGTGTGTATTCCAGTGGATTCGAGAATGGTTTAGATTCACAATTTAGTCCACTGGAAAATGTTTATTTAATTAATTTTTAATTTATAAATTGTTGTTGATCTTGGTATCTTTTACATTGGATCCGACAGACAGCGCTGCGATCGCAGTGTTGACAGATTCAGGAAAAATTTGTTTTATTAATGTGTCAAAATAAATCACAAAAATAAATCGCAATTGAAATATGTAGTGCTAATTGAAATATTACATATTAAGATTAGTAGATGTAATTAGTGTGTTAAAGTTTTTCAAGTATATGTAAAAAATTGTATATTTTGCAAACATAGTGTGGTATTGAAGTGAGTATTTTAAATGATTTTCTATCAAAAATTAATCGCGCGTTGATTAACAAATATTCTAACCCTAGATCAACAACGATTTATAAACTAAAAATTAATTAAATAAACACTTTCCATTGGACTAAATTGTGAATCTAAACCATTCTCGAATCCACTGGAACACACACAAAAAATTTCATCCAAATCGGTAAGTGAGTATTTTAAATGATTTTCTATCAAAATTTACTCGCGCATTGATTAACAAACTGTAAGCGCCAAGTGTTAGCGTTTAATTTCGCGCGGCAGAATGCGTATGCGGCGCAGTAGTTGTTAGCGCCAAACGTAACTAACATTGATTTCTGCTCGGTAGAGCGCGCACAAAGTGCGAACCTATAAATATTGGGCGATAACCGTTTGCTCGCTCTCGGTTAGCAACGGGCAGCGCGTACGGATACGGGAAGTAGATCCCGGTACGAGGGACACAGGTTCCAGTAAGGAACATGGCGGTGTTTGCCACTGTGTAATTAAGCAGGTTCCAGATAAGAGAACAGGGCTGTTATGCCACTGCTTAGGATAATAAACACAGGTTCCAGTATAAGGAACAGGGCGGTGTTTGCCACTGTGTTAATTAGGAAAACACAGGTTCCGGTGTAAAAGGAACAGGGCGGTGCGTGCCACGGTGTGAAATAAGTCGTAACGATAATCCGTCGAAGTTTAAGTCGCGGAAGTCAATCGCAAGTAAAGCGTATTAAAATAAGCATTAGCGAAACGTGTCGCGGGCGAGTGTGAAGGTATATTAATCGTCGTGTGTTAGATGTGCTTCAAGCACGTGTATTCGGAAGAAGGTTCTAGACCGCATGGTCGCCGCGTGGTCGTAGGCCAACGGTAATACGCAGTATTGTTAAGTTGTTCATTTATATTCAATAAACATAGTCAGTAGCAATTTAATGCTGACGGAAGTAATTAATTATTGAGCGAGTTCCTGGAAGTGAATCCCGGCCCGGCTCGGGCATCCTATCCTGACACATCCCAGCACTTCGGGAAAATTCTAGTGGCCGTATTTTCAAGAAGAAAGCTTACAAAACATTCTAACCTAGATATTTATTTTTATAGTTCATTGATGCAACATTATTGAAGCCACTGTTTTGAATGGCAAATTTCAAGGTGAAGTTGTACTTCTACCACGGATCCCTATGATTCCTTCAGATTCACCTATCTCATTCAAACGCTTACAATTTCCAATTCGTTTGGCATTTGCTATGACTATTAATAAGTCACAAGGTCAAACAATGACCATTTGTGGTTTAGATTTAGAAAATCCGTGCTTTTCTCACGGCCAATTATATGTTGCGTGTTCCAGGGTTGGCAAACCATCGAATTTGTTTGTTTATGCCCCTCAAGGGTTAACCAAAAATATTGTACATCCAATGGCATTACAATAAGTTAAGTTGTTGTACATTAAAGAAATATACCCGTTATAAACTATTTTGAGTTTCAACTTTTTTACGGTCCTAACTGTTACAACTTATTCAAAAAAGTTAAAAATTTTCAAATAAGGACAACGCAAGGTCTGTCGGGTCAGCTAGTAATTTTATATTTAACTAATACAACGCGTCATATGCCGTTACGGCCGGCGTCGTATGCCGAACAGTCATGCGGCTGTCTCTATACCTGAGTTCAAATTGACCCTCGTGAATGTGGGCGAGGGTTAAAAGAATCTATTAACCGTGCATTGTAAGGGACTTCCGTAACGGACAGAATCAGTCACTAAAAGAGGAGAGTAAAATATTACAAATTCCATGTTTGTACTATAGACTTCTCTCTATAAGGAAGATTTAATTGCTATTCAATTTTATTCAGTATGTTTTTTTTTCAAATTGATTTACATGAATTTAAAGAGATACATTTTAAATCAGAACTCATTTTTGAAGCCATGAAACTGTAACAATTATAATTGTCAACGCCGCTGATTCTTTGTACATTCTGCATTTTCTACACAATATTCTACGTAATATAAAAAATACATGTTCAAACATTCTGCTTACTGTTGATAGCAAATTTAAAATGAACAGCTAAACAAACTTCAAACATTATTGCAATACATAATATTTAATTTAGTTCCAATACGAAGTAATTGTCAGAATGGTACTTGGAAGAAATTTCGGATACCCGTTTATGAGTTATTTTACCTGCAACGTCGGCAGGTATTGCTATAGGTGTCATATATGGCACACTTGCAATTCTCGGAATTTGTAAAGTACCTCTGGTTTGATGCGGTAGCATATGTACAACCCACCCTCCCTTACTCCAGGTAGATTTTTGTATAAAAAGGGTAAAAGAGCAGCGTTTACGCTTGTTCTTAATAGTTTCACTGTAGACATCGTAGCCAACCGATCGGAGAGACTATTCTAGTGCTGAATTCTACGGAATTCATATCGACGCAGCGTGTTCCATTTCACAGTGGATTGTGAAATATCATGTATATTACAATTTGTGACTGTGGTGTTCATATTTATAGTTTGCTAATTCGTGATTTATTTATTTTCAGATTAAGCAACCCACAATGGGGCGACGTTGTGCTGTTCCTGGTTGTTTATCACTAAGTAGTGAGATGTCCCACGCTTTTCCGAAAAATATGAAAACATCAGAAGTGTGCGCAAAAGTTATCAAAAGGCCCGATCTGTTATTCCTTCCGATGCATATGCGATGCAAAAACAGAATATGCCATAGACATTTTCCGGCTACGGCATACAAGAAGTCTTCGAGGTGAGATTCTTACGGGAGGACGCAATACCGGAGTTGAATCCTCCTACAGATACAAATCAGCAATCTGCGCAGCAGCAGCAACAACAACCATTACCACAACAACAACAACAACAACAACAAATACTGGGTAATTTCTGAATGTTTATAATGTAGTAAGTTTACGTTGTAGCTTCAATATTTGTTGATACAATATTTTTTTTATATTTATTCAGATGAAAAAATTATGAAAGAAGAAAGGGTACCATTTGGATCCGGGGACATTTCGCCATGTGGATCTCGAGACATACTTGCGGAAACCAACAGTCCAACTGTCTCAAGTAATGACCTTTAAACTGATAAAAAGTGTGGTAATACAGAAAAAACCATGACTTTGTAAATATAATATTCACATTATTTTTCTAGGAAATCCGATTACAGTTTGCCACACATGCGTATCGCCGAAAAGTAGGAAGAGATCGGTGCACCGTAGAATGGCTTTAACACAATGAGCCTTACACCGAAAGGAGAGGTAATATGCCGAGGATTGCAAAATCTCCTAAGGAGAAATAAAAGGTTGAGGGATAAGAATTTATCTCTGAAGCAAAAATTACGTAACTTTAATAGAATCGCTCAAAGCGAATTTTTGAATCAATATTAAACATTGACGACAACGCAAAGGCATCTCATCGAAATGCAATTGCGGACTACCGGGCAAACAAGAAAGGTAACTGATAAATATAGTATATAGCAGTTAATAGTACTGAAGTATTTAGTAAAAACCATGTCGTAAATTTTTATAAAAAAACATGTGTATATAAGAATCCAAAAATTGTTTGTATAATAATATCATTTTCTTCGTAGACAAGGCGTTATACATTGGACGAAAAAGTAATGTGCTTAACGATTTATAAGCAGTCTACACGAGCGTATAGACTACTGAGAAGGATGTAGAATCTTCCAACAGTCAAGACCTTAAAACGGCTCTTATCCAAATTGAATTTGGAAACAGGAGTTAGCAAGGTAATGCTTCATCACTTGCGTGAGAAAGCAGCAAAACTTGCTGAACGTGAAAAATACGCAGTTCTAATGTGGGACGAAATGTCGATAGAACCACATATCGAATACGATGTGGTTCAAGACAAAATTGTAGGCGTTGAGGATTGGGGAAATAGAAGAACCTCCAAATTTGCAGACCACGCGCTTGTGTTTATGCTGAGAGGCATTAATAGTGGTTGGAAAATAACCCGTTTCTTATCATTTTTGTGAACACCAAACAAGGTCTGACCAACTTATGCCATGTATTAAAAAAGTTGTTAGAGCTGTAACGAATGCCGGGATAAAGATCGTAGCTAGTCTTCGATCAAGGATCTTCGAACATTGCAGTTATTAATAAATTTTTAATGGACACTGCAATTAGTCGGTTGAACAAAGGCGAAGAACATCGTACGTATAAAGTCTTTTTTCGTTAAATTGTAATATTAACTGTAAAAGTATACAACTTATTTAATTTTATAGGCAATGACATAATAGAAATTGAGGGGGTAGAGGTCATTCCGTTTTATGATCCCCCAGACCTTATTAAAGGTGTACGGAATAATCTGTTATCCAAAGATTTGGAGATTGTCGTACTGCGTGGACAAGTTGCTACAATTCGGAAATTCGCATCGTGGGAAACGATAGAGCTGGCGTACACCATGGACTGCGAGTTTTCCACGATAAATAGGATGATGCGTCGTATAACGGACGAGCACGTCATCCCTTCGCGAATTCCCAAGGTGAAAGTCAAGTACGCAGCACAGATATTCTGTGAATCTGTTTCAGCGTACATCGAACACATTTCACTTACAGGTCATTTTAGCTTTTTAATAATAATGCACTATCTTCAAGCTTCAAGTTTTCATTTATTATTTAGTAATAACATATATTAATTTAGGTACGCTCAGCACGAGGAAAGGGCCACTGACAATGCCGAAAGAAGAAGGTCTGAATACGGCCAGAGTTTTGGACTTTTTTGACAAATGTTTCACTTCCGTAAACGGATGTTTGCTGCGGGGCGACGCAACATTACGTGGAGTGGTAACAGCTCACAGCGAACACCATGAATTTTGGCCGTTCGCTGTTGAGCAATTAAAAAAAATGCGTTTTGTTAATAAAACTTCAAACGTTCCAATGCATAAGTCTCTATGTTTAAAAAATTGGATTCAATTATTTATTAATTTCCAGGTGTTGTAGAAAACTTTTAATGGAAACGGATTTAAACATTTGAAGACAAGGCACATCAACCAGGATCCATTAGAAAATTTCTTTGGATCAATAAGGGCAAGTGGTTGGAGGAATACCTATCCCACGTGTACGGGATTCGGGGCGTCTTTGAAAACCCTTTTAATTAATAATTTGACCGGCCGCCCCAGTACAAAGGGGAACACAGAAGAAATGGAGGACGGTGAAGCACTATTTACATTAAAAAAAATTTGTAACTGACGATTTGGAAAAGGAATCCCCGATAATCGAATCGCCGAGATTTGATGAATCAGAGTCAAGTAACGCTAGTGGATCACTAGTACATACAGATGATAGTAACTAGATTTTTTAATTAAATGAGGAGAAATAATTTTTTGAAAAATTTAGGTAATTGTATACATTTATTTAGCGACACTATTCTGTCGATGCTGTACAATAATTTGTACTTGCTCACAATTATTTCATTTCAAATACTTCGTGTAATGAAATTTATGTTAATGAGCAATCGATTCCAAAGTCACGTACTCTTGTACTTGGCCTATATCTTTGCATTTTTTATGCATTTTTGTGGATTTTGTTTTCAAGAAATCATTTGGCATATTTTTTCTGTTTGCGCGCACTGTTCCAGTGACATTAGTTTTACTGTTGAGTAGAGTTACAAAAAGATTTGGTGAAGAATACCAATTGTCCAAATATAATGTGTATCCTTTGTGTAAAATTGGCTTTGATAGTTCTTTGACCACAGTTTCAGATGCAATTTCTGTAATATGTACAGCTTATCTTCTACTAAAATGCCACGAGGAAAAATTCTAAGTACAGAAGAGCGAATAAAAATACAAGCGTATCGAGATTCCAGGTTATCTCTGCGACAGATCTCGAATAAGATCAATAGAACAGTAAATGTGATCCATAATTTCTTGAAATTGGGACCAGATTGTGGTAATAACCACGCAGGCGGCAACAGTAAACTTCAGCGGCCCGATCATTCACGCATTTTTAGAGAAGTACAAGCTGAAGACAAAAGTGCTAGACAAGTTACGGAACCTCTACAATTGCCAGTGACTGTACGACGTGTGCAGCAAATATTGCAAAAAGATCAGCGATTGAAGTGGACAAAAAAATGAGTAAAATCACTTCTTACTAAGGACCACAAAAGACCAAGATTAGATTTCGCTCAAAATCATATGACCTTGGATGAGCAATGGAAAAATGTTATTTTTTTCTGAGGAGAAGAAATTTAATTTGGGTGGATCTGATGGTTTTAAGCACTATTGGCACGATTTACGTACAGAAAAAGCAGTGTCAATGAGTAGGAAATTTGGTGGAGGCAGTTTAATGTTTTGGGCTGCGTTTAGTTATTCTGGAAGGACACCATTATGCAAAATTTCTACTAGAATGAACGCAGAAAAATATACAGATTTATTAGAAGACAATCAATGTAATATCATTTATCGAGGTACATCATAATGAAGACGTCATTTTCTAACAAGATAACGCTGCTGTACATAATGCAATGAAATCAAAAGAATGGTTTCAGGAAAAAATTTGCCGCTTATGACGTGGCCGGCACGTTCGCCGAGAACTCGATACAGCTGTAAGGGGAGAATGGAAGAAAATTGAGAATGTAACGTTACAAAAATTAGTTTCCAGTATGAAAAATAGGATGTTTGAAGTAATAAGACATAATGGGGGAAATACCAAATGTTAATATTACTATTGTTATCGTACTTATTATGTTTAACTTGACTGTTCCTATACGAATTTCGCTATTTGTAAATACATTTATTTAATATATTTAGTTAAAAAAATAAAGTATCCCTTCCTATTTATAGCATTAAATTCTTGTTTTTTATTATTCCCGCATATTGACAATTTAGTTTTAAATCTCTTAATGAAGTACTCAGTTCCTTTTATTAAAAAGTTATAGCGTCCCAATACAAATTTCGTCCACTGTATTTCATTGCTTGTTAACATAAATTTCATTACACGAAGTATTTGAAATGAAATAAATGTGAGCTAGTACAAATTATTGTACAGCATCGACAAAATAGTGTCGCTAAATAAATATGTTCAATTACCTAACTTTTCCAAAAAAATTATTTCTCCTCATTTAATTAATAAATCTATTTACTGCTCTTAGTTTGCTCTTTGAGTTGTATATAGTTCCGAAACTGAAGATGACGCACAAAATATTACTAATAAGTTGTCAGACTTATGGATAAATCCAAGTGGAAATCAACCTCTACTTATACCATTCACGGGTACATCTGAAATAACATTATTGGATTATTCGTGGAAAGAAAATATATTTACATATTATTTGTTACTAAAGAAATGTTCGAAGATATAGCAGAACAAAGTAACATCTACGCGATGCAAACATTTTCTCAGAAACGGTCATGTCATCTGAACAAATGGATTCCTACTAACAAATGTGAGATAAAAAAACTTTTCGGCCTTTTCATCTGGATGGGATTAGTAAAATTACCCGAAATAAACGTATATTGGTCGAAAGATCCAACATTCGCTCAAAGCTTTCCTCGATCAGTAATACCAAGAAACCGCTTTGAACTACTGTTACGAAGGGTGCATTTCGTGAACAATGAGAATGCAAATGTTGGGGGCGGCCTCTATAAAATCAAAACAATTATTGATAAACTAAAAGAAAATTATGGAATATATTATGATCCACCCGAAACAGTATGTATTGATATGTCCATACTACCATTTTGCGGTTGTGTCTTTCTTAACCACTTGCGCTACAAAGACGTGCCACGCACGTCGAGATGCTTTTGTTCCAAAACCGAAAGCGACGTGAATACCACGTCGATAGGCATTTGGCGCAGAAACAACAGCGACGTGTGTGGCACGTCGGCTAACGGCTTACTATAACGCTGAAAAATTGAATGAAAGTTTTTTTTTATTTTAGTCTTATCACGCCCTATTATAAAATGAATAATAAGAAAAATGTGAGTAATATTGCTTCGACAAGTACAATGGGAAAGCGATTACTTATTAGATCTGATAACGATACAGATAGCGACTGCGAGGAAATTGTTTGTACTGTTCGCAATCGGCTTAGAATAATATCATCTGATAGTGAAGAAGAAAGTGAATGTGTAGATAATGAAATTTATATTACATTTAATGAATGGTCATGAGAAAATAAGGAAAATGAATGCAAAATTTGGCAGTACTCACGGGCTCCTGGAACAAACATAGAAATGGGAGGACGAATCACAGCTTTGCAAATGCTAAACCAATTTTTCTCAAAAGACGTTTGGAATATCATTGTTACAGAAAGTAATCGCTACGCGAGTCAAACGATAGGGCATGTAACCCGAAAATGAAAGCCTAGCCCTCGCAGACGTGGTGCGGCGTCAATGTAACAGCTTACCGCAAGTTATATCGTGGAGCGCGGCACGGCTACCCAAATTTAAATCGTAGCGCAAGAGGTTAAGCAATACAGGGTGTCCCAAAGTTATGCAACAATCGGAAACATGGAGATTGTTTATAACAAAATAAATTGAAAACTCCTTTACTCTTTTGTGATCCGCGACCTCGTTTTTGAGTTACGAGCTTCCAAAATATCGTGATCTGACTTCCGGCCCGCGCGGTTCGGATATCAGTTGGAGACATATACGTGAGAAAAGTGTAGACGAGCGGTCAGTGGGGAGAGGAGTATCCATCGATGGTCAGCTGAGATTTAGCTGAATCATAGCTGTGCCTCTCTCCCCGCTGACCGCGCTTCAATACTTTTCTACGAGTGACTGGTATTCTAGCATAGATTTAGTCGAAGAATTTATTGCGAGGAACAGTCATGTAATAGGAACGGTTCGTTCAAATCGTCGTAGAATTTCAAAAGAAGTGATGCAAATAAAAATACAACGAGCAGAAATATTTGCAAAAGAAAATGAAAGTGGAATAACATTGATGAAATGGAAGGATAAACGGGATGTTCTACTATTGTCTACTAAACATTCTGTAGAGATAACTATTGTTAGAAAAAAAGGATATGATATCGTTAAACCAAAACTTGTAATTGATTATAATAAAGCCAAGAGTTCCGTTGACGTTTCTGACTAAATGACAGCATACAGTAATCCATTACGTGAAACTCTGAAACGGTATAAACAAGTAGCATTTGAGCTTCTCTTAAACACATCAGTTGTAAATGCTTGGATATTATACATATAATACTCAGCAACAGAGACCTATATCAATAGTAGAATTTAGAAAACGATTAGCTAATTATGTATGTTTCTGTGAGAATGAAAACAACAACTCGTTTTCTGAAATTGTGATAAACTCTAAAAAACGACATGAAATTAAAAAGCAAGAGGGCAACGCGAGGGCAGCTAGACAACATTGCAATTGTTGCTATAAACAAAATGTAAAAAAAAATCGGTACTGACGTAGCAAGACAAAAAGTTATAAGAGTAATGACGTTATGCAGCTATAGCCCGAAAACCACGTTTTTGAGCACTCCTTGCTTTAACAAAATTAACCATTATATAATATGTAATTAATAATTCTTGTATGTATTTCAATTAAACAAGCTCATGTGCTTTGTTCTATACTGCATTTTGTATAATGTCTCAATCTTTTAGAAGAAATATATTTTACCGAATTAAATTGGTCATAAAATATATGTTGTTAGAGCATTAAATAAATATTTCTGCGTGTACCACCGGTGATACACGTGGCATATTTTTTTTTATTAATTTTGATCTTCTCCGGTTATATTGCAATCAAAATCAGTCCTTTACGACGTACCATTTCGGAGAAATGATTTTATAAAATTGTTTACAAAAAAGGTTATATCTCGATAGGGGATGGTTTTTAGACAAAACTTTAGAGACTTTTTTCATTTTTTGTTGTGTACTATCGATTCTGGAAAAGGGTCCCCAAATTTATGTTACACCCTGTATAATTGCTCCTTTGATACTTTAATATTATAGAGATGACTATTGTCTAAATCTTGAGAGATCGATTATATTATACAGGATGTAACATAATATCAGGGACTTTTTATCAGAGCCAATAGTACGCACAAAAAGGTGAAAAAAAATACGAATAAAATTATGTCCGAAAACCACCCCCTACCGAGGTACAACCCCGTTTGTAAAAAATTAAAAAAATATATATATCTCCGAAATGGTAAGTCGCAGTGGAGCGGTTTTAATTGCAAAATAACCTGGAAAGATCAACGTTTATTAACAAAAATATATAACTGCTTCGATTACTAAGGTTACGTAGCATTTTTTTTGTTTAAAAAAAAACTTTGATTTTTTCTATGATTCCGGTTGATAAACGACTTAATGAAAGAGTAAAAACCTTGATCTCTTTGGCATTCTTAAACATATCAAACAAATACCAATAGCAACAAGACAATGAGAGGGGCCGACGGTCTGTAACAAAAAAAAATAATAAAAAATAAATCGCCCGAACAGGGACTCGAACCCTGGACCCTCAGATTAAAAGTCTGATGCTCTACCGACTGAGCTATCCAGGCCTGTGGTACTACGATAATTACTTTTCGACCGCTACCGTAAATTCGCCTAACCCAATCTAACCCAACCTAACCCTACCTAACCTTATCTAACCTTGTTATTATGTATTGATATACTGATATACTGATATACATTTATCAATAGACAACAAGCTTAGGTTAAGTTAGGTAGGGTTAGGTAGGGTTAGGTTGTAGTAGATTGGGTTAGGCGAATTTACGGTAGCGGTCGAAAAGTAATTATCGTAATGCCACAGGCCTGGATAGCTCAGTCGGTAGAGCATCAGACTTTTAATCTGAGGGTCCAGGGTTCGAGTCCCTGTTCGGGCGATTTATTTTTTAGAATTTTTTCGGTAAAGAAGCCCAATCTCTATAAAGCGAACTATCTTCACTAGTGAACATAATAAACTCGTACGATACGACCTGGAATCTAAAACTAAATCCTAATAAATACGAAACAATAGTTTTTCACAGCGGAACTCGCTACCTTTCACACAAAAATATTAATTATCTAAGAACTTCTCATACACACACCTGCATTCCAGGCACACAAACACAAGTACAGCCGGCCCTCGACTTTCGCACATTCTACGGATGAAAAACAAAGCGGTCGGAAACATCGTGAGTCAAGCAGGCTACTCGGCTGTCTCCCCTTTGTTTAAGTTTAAATATTTCGCCCTTATAAGTGGATAAACATGAATCAGAAACGGAAAAAGTGCAGTGCTGATACGAACAAAAAGAAATTAAGGACTCATAAACATCATACGATCGTGACAAAGATGGAAATAATTAAACGTTCTGAAAACGATGAATCTTTTGCTTCAATCGGATGCTCGTACGGAGTAAACAGATCTACGATATGTTCAATTTTGAAAAATAAGAATAAAATTAAGGAATACGTTCAAAATTATGGAAATATATTTTCAAAGATTGTTTCCAAAAGAAACGGCATAGTGATGGATGAAATGGAAAGATCATTGTCATCATGGATTGATGATCAACATCAAAATAATTCCTTCTGAGTTTGTCAATTATTTAAGCTAAGGCTCTTAGTTTGCATAAAGATATTGGAAGACTAGAGTAAATGAAGATTCTAACACGGTATTTCAAGCAAGTAATGGCTGGTTTGATAAATTTAAAATGAGATATTCTTTACATAATATTGAATTCAATGGACAATCAGCTGATGCAGATAAAGATGCTGCGAAAGAATTTATTTCCTCATTGTCCAAAATTATTGAAGATGCAGGATATTCTCATAGTCAAATATTCAACGTAAATGAGACGGGTTTGTTTTGGGAAAAAATGCCTAATCGTACATTTTTATCGAAGGAAGACTAGGTTGTCTCTGGACATAAGCCTTCCAAAACCGATTGACATTATACTTCTTGGTGGAAACTTAGCTGGTGATTTAAAATTGAAGCCATTCTTAATTTACCAAGCAGAAAATCCCAGAGCATTGAAAGGGAAAGATAAAGAATTGCTTCCGGTCATTTGGAATCAAATAAAAGTGCCTGGGTTAGTGCGTTAATATTTAAAGATTGGTTCACTCACTATTTCGTGCCGACAGTTAAACAATATTGTAAAACTAATAATTTACAATTCAAAGCATTATTAATCCTTTGTGGACGAGAAGCGCTTCTCGGGCGCCGCGGCATTTCGCGCGGCAGAACAAGAGGCGCGCGAGAGGCGACGGTCGTGTTAATATTAAATTTCGCTGCCAGGAACCGATAAGAACGGTTTACTGGTTCTGGGAAGGGTTTCTTATCTGTTGGTGTTCTTTCATACGAAGTGTGAAAAAACACATCACGTCAGAGATAAGATAAAATTAACAAAAAGATCTTCTAAGACTGCGGCTCTGACAATGGCTGAAACACCAGTTGAGACTAGGCGACCGTGGCGAAAGTGTAAAAATAATTTGTATAGGATGGTTTTATTTGAATCGCGACAAAAATGGATTTGTGAAATGAAATCGAATGTATTCATAATCAATATTGTTCTACGTACTGCTTTATGCGAAAGAGCCTGAAGTAGTGGCATAAATTATTTTTCTGGGGACTGGCAATTTGTTTGATTAATCCATATATTCTCTATAAACAGGTAAAAAGGCAGAGAAACGAAAAGCCAATTATACATTTGTACTATCGAAAAGTTTTGGTCAACAAATTGAGAGGAGATTGTCCTGAACCACGAGATAGAACTTCAACCTCGACGTCCAATTCAGAAAAAAATTCGTTTAAACGGAAAGCTTCATATAATGCTTACTAGCACAAAAACAGATTGTAAAGTTTGTCCCAGTCAGAAAAAATCAAGGGAAAGACGTGAGACAACTATTTTTGCGATACATGTCCAGATAAACCGAGAATGCATCTTGGTCAATATTTCATAAATTATCACACCAAACGAATAAAGGTGTACAAAATAAACTATCAAAATATTACATTTTTGTAAACTAATTTCTATGTAAGATCATTTAATTGTACCATGTAAGACGCTTGCCATATCTGCGAAAATCACCTCGTCCTGCTACCTCACCCGGCCGAAAAAGTCGTGGTCCGCAAAGGAATTAATCTTAGAAGACAATGGCCACCCAAAATTTCTGCAGAATTTATACCTGGAAATCTATGTTGTGTTTCTTCCTCCCTATACTACCTGCCTCATACAGCCCGTGAACCAAACAGTGATAGCTACGTTTAAACGATATTATATGAGGATAATAATGACTAACAAGCCATCCAGGCAACTGACAGGCAAGATGGGCCAACATTAAAAGATTTTTGGAAGAATTATAATATATGGACCGCATTAAATAATATTTGAGACTCGTCAGCTGAAATAAAAAAATCGACAATGATAGGTTCCTGGAAACAATTATGCCCAAAAATGATGAGCGATTTTATAAATTTTGAAGAAACAATATTATCTAAATTTAACGATCGTATAACAATATAAGAAACTAAATAACTAATCTGGCAGAAATCGATCAATACAATAATAAGAAATTTTAATCCATAATATTCGAACGAAAGAAAGGAACATCACATCACAAACGCGTAATAATAGTTTTGCAAGAGACTGGCTTAAAAAGGGATATATTGATGAAAATACATACAAATAAATTGTAGTAGATAACACCATAACACCGAGGGCGTATGGTTTACCAAAGATCCATAAACCAGATATACCTTGGCGATTAATTGTCTCATCTATAGGTGGGCCCACTTATAAATTATCGAAGTTTATATCCAGTATCTTAAGCCAAGTAACAGCTCACTGCACTAGATTCACTAAAGATAGTTAGTCTTTTGTAGACTTCATTAAAAGCGTAAAAATTCCAGACGAACACATTGTTAGGCGGCGAGCCGACAATAACGCCGTATCGGTAAAATAACACGATTGATGTCCGCCGCGCGACCGTTGAGCGACTACGCGGTTTTCGGCACCGGCCTAAACAAAACATAGAATGATTTTACAAAGAAGCCCTCTAGATAAGATTTAGTATAAAAGCAGAGCCCAACCGGGGCCCGCGAGCTAGTCGTACAAGAACCACGGTCGAACGAACCTGTAAAGTATATATAATAAAGCTACTGTCTTCAGTCGACAAGTGTCATATCAAACAGTGAACCAAAAACCTCTCCCAGTCCACCTCGTAACAACATGTGATTATCTTTAGACGTTTCTTCATTATTCACTAATATACCATTTCAATTAATAATTTCCGCAATAAACAAAAGATGGCCGCAAATCAGAAGATTTACAAAAATTCCTAAAACGCAGTTTATTGAGCTGATAGAATTCTTAATGTCTTCTACCATCTACAAATTTAATAACACACCTTACAAACAAACTTATGGTACCCCGATGGGTTCCCCCATATCTCCGGCTTTGGCAGAATTAATAATGGAAACTTTACAATGTAAATGTATAAACAATCTCACATTCAGTTTACCGTTTTTCAAAAGATGTGTCGATGACATAATAACATGTGCCTCAAGAGAGTGTATTAATGAGCTTCTCGATGTATTCAATCGCTATCATGAACGTCTTAACTGTTTGCGTCCCAGAGCGTTTTGAAAAAACACTATCGAAAAGAGCCAAGGAGCGCGATCGCGCTCCTTTAATTACGTGTCGAAAAAAGCCGAGAAGCGCGATAGCGCTCGTCATATTCAATGCGGAAAACAACGGGGCCGCGCTTCTCGTGTTTGCTTCTTTTCTGGCAACATTTTTATTCCAACTGGCAAAGCGATTGGACGTTTTTCTATAAAAGTGCGATTACCATTATTCATACCGTGTTTTTCGAAACTATTGGACGAAGAAAAGCGGAAGGTAAGTGTAGTGCTCGCTGAGGTTTAGTGAGTAACTTTTATAATTGATTTATTTTATCCCCGAAGACGTAGAATGAGCCGAGAAATGAAAATTACACGCGTAACGAGAAATTCAAGTTATCTGACAAGTGACTTGTGAATGATACCGATGACTCGGACATCATTCCTGTAAGGAAGAACAAGACACAAGTCATTTTGAGTAGTTCGGAGAATGACAGCGATGTTTCGATGAATGACGATTCATGTGCAGTAAACCCGCGAAGAGTTGCTGAAGAAATTAACGAAAATTCTGATTCAGAATTAAATTTGCCTACTGACAATAAAGCAATAAAATATTTTGATCTCTTTTTCAATTTCGAACTGTTGTCACTAATAGTTGCCGAAACGAATAAATACGCGGAATATTCGAGGCTTTTCCGTGAAACATTAGATTCGTCTAATCTAGAAAAATGGACACCAGTCAGTGTGATCGAGATAAAAGCATTTATAGCAGTGATATTATAAATGGGCATTACAAGAAGGCCTAATATACCTTCGTATTGGAGCGAAAATTCAAGGCATATAGCGTGGTTTAAAAAATGTTTGCCAGAAATAGATTTCAGCAAATTTTAAAGTACTTTCATTTAGTTGACAATTCCTTATGTTTTCCACCTGGTCATTGCAATTACGATTCCTGTATTAGATTTGAACCTCTCGTAAAACATGCTAATAGAGTGTTCAAATTATATTATACGCCACACAACGAATTATCAATTGACGAATCGTTAGTTGGGACATTATGTCGCTCGGGCATTACGCAATATATGCCAAACAAAAAACACCACCGCTGGGGCATAAAATTTTGGATGCTATGTGATGCCATTTCAAAATATTGTTTATTAATTTATTAAATAACAGTGATTGTTTAAACAAAGGATATCACGTTTTTGTTGATAATTTTTTTAGTAGTATCGATTTAGCTAAATATTTATACTCTAAGAAGACTTATTTAACCGGAACTCTTAGGCGAAATAAAAAATGTATTCCCGATCATTTAAAAACTGCCAATGTAAATGAAGTGAAGTATTTCAAAGACAATAATGTGCTCCTTTGTGCGTAACGTGCAAAGAAATGTGTAAAAAAACCTGTAATTCTAATTTCAACTAAATACGAAGATAAAAATGTGACAGTAACAAAGAAAAGGCGCGGTAGGGAAACAAATTCAACAAAACCTGCTATAATTCACTCTTACAACACCTTCATGGGTGGTGTAAATGAATCAGATAAGATGTTGTAGACATACTTTGATGAACGGCGAACTTTAAAATATTGCAAAAAAGTTGCTTTCAGTATTGTGAACCGCATGGTTTTGAATGCGTATATTATTTATAAAGAAAGAACTGGTAATAGAGCAATGACCCGGTTAGATTTTATTTCACAAATTATTGTTAATATTGAACATGAATGGATGAAAGAGAGGAGGGCAAGAGTTGTCCAGTATGATAGTTTAAACGAAAATATAGTTAGGTTGGTAAAATTGCCAGAACGTAACTATATTGTGCATTGATTCCTGAAAATCGGTTTCTTTACTGCATATGTAAGTATTTATCTATTTTATTTTGTGATTAGTTTTTGAATTTATCCATTCGTTATTTTTTTAAATAATATAGTACACCCTAAAAATGTTCGGCCAGAAGAAAAGAAAACGTGTATACCTAAGTAGTAGTGAAGAGGAAGAAATAGAGCTTCTTGACGAGATATTTTCCTCGTCTGAAGAAGAGAATTTAATTGTTCAAAAAACAAGACGCGTTTTACGCTTATTAAGTTCAAGCTCCGAATCGGAAACTGGAAAACAAGATATTTCACAATTGCAAAAAAATAATGGCAATCAATTTACATCGTCAGATCCATTTGTAAACATCTGTTGGTCACATTAAAATTTAATTCCAGAAGTACACAACTTTGATGACAAAGATTCTGGATGCAAAGCAGCCCTAGACAACACGTCAAAACCATTAGATTATTTCCAATTATTTTTCCCAGAATCGTTAGTAAATTTTATTGTAAATGAAACAAATATATACCATAATTATTTAAAAACAAAGTTTACATGGAAGGCTAATTCGCGAATAAATTCATGGTACGATACTAATGTAGATGAAATATACCGCTTTTTAGGTACCGTATTACTAATGTCACGTGTAAAAAAACTTTCTTACCCGTTATATTGGTCGAAAGGCAAATTTATGAAAACTGACATTTTTCATGATATTATGTCTCGAGATAGATTTTTTATCTTAATGCAGTGCTTACATTTTAGTAATCCCGGGGTACTAAACTGTAGAGATAAATTGTTCAAAATTCGTGAACTGAATGATAGATTTCGATTGAACCTAAAACAAAATTTCTACCCGTTTCAAAATATTTGTATAGACGAAAGTTTATTATTGTTCAAAGGTCGCTTATCATTCAAACAATTTATACCATCTAAACGGAATCGATTTGGCATAAAGTTTTTCATTGCTTGCGACTGTAAAACGGGGTATAATTTAGACATGATAGTATATTCAGGTTCGGAAACAGAAATTTCGGTGTTTCAAGAAAATTTGGGTAAATCCGGTAATATAGTCATGACTCTCATGAAACATTATCTCGGGAAAGGCCACAGTTTATATGTGGATAACTGGTATACGAGTCCACTTTCATTCAACATATTACACTTGAACCAGACATTATAGTTGTGGTACCGTAAGAAAAAATCGCAAATATGTACCAATTATTTCAAACAAACTGCAAAAAGGAGAAATATCATTTCCATCAACTGAAACTTTGTTATATATGAAATGGCATGATAAAAGAGAAGTTTGGATGTTGACAAGCTTACATCACGCTGATATTGTAGAAACACGAAAGCTTCATTACCTTACAAAAACACCAGTAACATGGGTGCTGTAGATAAGACCGATATGGTAATTAGTACTGTTGAGTGTACTAGAAAAAGTTATAAATGGTACAAAAAATTTGTTTTTCATTTTTTAGATATAAGTATTTGGAACGCATATGTTTTATATAAATACGTATCAGGTCAAGAGTTAGAATTCGCGACATTTCATTTACTACTGATAAAACAAATATTTGGAAAATATTTACGAATTTCAAATACATACCAAGGGAAAAGACATACCGACGATCCCTTACGTCTTATTGAAAGGCATTTTCCAAGCACCTATTTCAATCCGTAACGCGAAAATGTGTGGTATGCACTAAACATAAAATCCGACGAGAAAGTAGGTACGAATGTAACAAATGCGATGTAGGTTTATGCGCTGATCCATGCTTTCCTATATACCATACGCAAATTGATTATTAAATTTTTTTATCAGAATTTTATCTTTATTCGTTCATTATGGTTTTATCATTTTTATTATTAGATGTTAAAATTATCAAAATATCCTGTTAATATAAATAACAAAATTTGATATTTTTCATTTTTTTGCCATTATTATTTTTGAAACCCTAAGAATGGCATCAAATTTCCGGGTACTGTTTTGGTCACTGTCAGTGTTCACTGGTCAGTGGACAACTAGTCGCAGCGACTGACAAGCGAAAAACGCGCCGTCCATAGAGATGGATTCGTCCGAGAGCGCGCCGCAGACAAAAGGTTAATGAACATAAATTGTCTTTAAAAAGTTCAAATCCGTGCACAACCAAATTGGTACACCACTAATTAGAACATTCATTTACCTTCGATAAAACTACTATATTAACTAGTGAAACCAACCTAAATAAACAACTATTATACGAAACGTTTTACATTTTGTCTAATAACACCGTCAATAAAAGGACAGTGAAACATGAGGTGGATGATTATTACACTAATATCATAGAATTATTAGTTTAATGTTTGAATACGACATAACAATGTTTACGTATGACACCTTCTTTGCTCCTGTTAAAAATTGTACCTAACAACTGACAAAACATCAGGCAATGTAATTGATATAAATTTAGCCGTCAAGTAACATCAACAAAATTGTGGGTTTCTAAAATTCTAGTTCAATAAACTTATTAGTAGTATACATTTACCACTATGAATGTATAATATCGAAGTTAGTTTATTAAAAAAATGTACTTGATTATTGTTCACGTTTTGGTCTTATGTCACCTCATCCTTAGTGACTATCCAATTAATACTAATACTTTTCTCTTACATTAAAGGGTTTTTCTAGTCATAAAATGATGGAAATTTTAGTGAAAAAACGCAATTTTTGTTTCAAACGACCACCAAAAGTTTAAAAACGAAAAAATAACAATTAGGGAACGTTGAGAGCAGGATTTAATGTTTTGTAACTAAATTTTCTTGTTATTTTGATTTCGGATAGTTTTCTGTTGAGATACAGTGGTCACCGCAAAACGAGTTTTTCGAAAGGCGCTCTCGGAAAAGCTCCGTCACCGGCGTATTTGTTGATATTTTGCAACCAAAAAATTACATAATGTTGTTGAAATACTAATATATAATGTGCAAAAGGTTCGAATAAATTTACTTTATTCATACGTCCGAAAAAAATCGCAAAGAAAGTGTTATTTTTAGGCCTGAAACCCTAACTCCCCCCTTAAGGGGTTACACCAGTGTAACAGCCGAAAAAAGCGCTATTTAAATGAATTTTTTTTGGATATATGGAAAGGCGCTAACAAAAAACTCTTACAGTATGTTGCTAAGCATACATTTAAGTACAAAAAAAAATTTTTTTCACCAAAAAGTAATTCAAAATGGCGGCTCTACAATAATTTTCTTGAGACATCTTGACAAAAACACGTTCCACGGCACGCACTAGAGCACGTGCAATTTTGAAACTATTACAAAAAAAAAATTTTTTTCTTAATCTGCATGAGTATAGCTAGAGAAACACGTACGGATTTTAAAAAATACGAATTTTTGGATATTTGGCAGTTGTTTGAAGTTAAAACTCACTTTTTCGCCAAAAAAAACAGCAGTTATTTGGTTATAAAAATTTTTCTAATTAACATATCGAAAATTCCGTACGTGTTTCCCTTCAAAATGTTGTTGCAAAGATGTGTATAAAATTTTATATGAAAATATGCAAAATTGATGGAGTTATGCTGCGTGCCGATTTGAAAAATCGTGTTTCGAGAAAAACGCATTTAAAGTTTTAAAATGAGTTTTAGACGTGAAAAAGTTAAAAAATCGACTGAAAAAAATTTTTTAACATTATTCTGCAATCCTAGGACCATAAAGCTGCCCTTCCTTGTCCAAAAATTTCTCCTGATCCTCTTTTCTTAAACATTTGATGTTGGATCGCGCTGCTTTTGCCTCATCGGCCAACGACAACTCGGCCTGCTTGACTCGCTTAGCATCACTTTCAAGGCAAAAATCATAAGATTGATAGCCGATATTCATTTCTAAAACCATCATAACTCGTAATATACTAGTTAAACCATCATTGACGTTTTTACCACTTGAACGAGACTTAGTCGCTAAATTCCAAACTGTAGCATTGAAACTTTCATTACTATTCTGCGTGTAGCCTCCTAAGCCGCGATTTAACAACTCATTACGACTCAATTCATCATAAATTGGTATGTTAGCTTTGTACACTTCTTCAGGTAATGGCGATTTATGATGAAATTCACTCAAAGTTACATTTACCGCTGTTCGTCGCATAAAAGACGTTCGAGGCGCTTGAGGAAAAGCGCAAAATTTCATACAAAAAAATTGTTTTCAGGTATAAAACATTTTGCCTCATATTCTTGAAGGTTCAAAGTACCTTTTAAGCTAATAAAAAAAAAATCAATTTTTTGAAAATTTTACACTGGTGTAACCCCTTAATGCTCTGTACGTCGAGACTTCTGTGACACCGTCGATTTATTTACTGGTTCGATTTCAACTCTTCGCGTCAATTATCATCCCTCGTATCGACCTAGATCCGATATTATGCCTTGTGCGTTTATCACGTACGCCGTAACGGTTTCTCAGTACGTAATAGTCTCACAACCGAAAAGCGTGTAGTGAAAGTTATCTCGGGCTCCCTATTAAGGCAAGAAATTTAAATCATCCACAATAAGTGAGTACATTTATTAACTACAGTTAAGTATGTTGGAATAAATCCAGAAATATCAATTTTTTTGTTTTCAAATATTTTCCTTTTTTGGTTTCCCTTATTCAATGATAAATATTAATTCCTGTTTTAGTAAAGGGTAATTTATATCGTAATATATCCCTGAAGAGGATCCAATTGGGACCGAAACGTCGGAAATTTAATAACAAATAAGGTTATTTTACCTTATTGTTGGATGATTTGTAAGTATTTATATATTCTCTTTCCTTTCTTTCGTTTGAATATTATGACTTTAAATTTCTTATTGTTGTGTTGATCGAATTCTGCCAAATAAGTTATTTAGTTTCTTATTTTGAAGAAACACCGGAAACTCTCACGGATGAAATAGTTAGCATAATGAATAAACTAAAGTTGGACGATAACGAAGAAAATATTAACGCTTTACCGACCGGCGACTAAAATTTGTTCGGACTATCACACACATGTTGTGTGATGCGGCCTGTAAAGTGTTAATGAGTCCATTGAATCTCACTGAGCACCGCTGTCAAATGAATATTTAATTGAACAACAATTGAGTAACAGTGAAATACACAATAATGGTGAAGAAGAGGAAGCTGATAAAAATGTCAAGACTTTGACAATAAGAAATATGAATGAAGCCTTCACGCATCTTGACAAAATTTTTGACTATCATGGAAGAATGTGATCCCAATGGAGAACACATATCTTAAGTATGCAGGGCAATTGCAAACGACATATCATGCTATGGAAATCTGTACCAAGAAAAGAAAAAAAAGATGGTGTTCAACTAATTATTGACCAGTTTATACAGGAAACATCTGAAAGCACTTTTAACCCTTTTAGCACGACGATATATCGTCGTTCGGTGCACTGGCCAGAAATACCAACGACGATATATCGTTGCGCCTCTGTTGGAGTCTTATTTTATTCATCACAAGAGGTCTGTGTTTTAAAATAACTTCATAAAATATTAAAGTGGTTCATATTCGATGCAACGCAAATAAAAAAATGGTCATTTTGTTATCTCTTATGCTGATTAGTGCCGAGGGTCTGTATATGTTACAGCGATAAGGTAGAAACGCGACACCGGATATCCCTCGGATATCCGTCGGCACGGGATTGTTTCTGTGGACCGTGATCGCAATCTTTACGATGTTTATGATAGGTATCAGAAAACTCAAGTGGCAGCCGTGCATTGACACGGCGAGCCTAAAATCTTTTTCAGTATTTCTTGATTCGTCTAACGTGCAGTCAGTGTTCAAAAGCCGTCAACGTTTTCATAGAAACACAATTAGCAGCGAAAAATTTTGCCAGTTTTGTTGTTACGTTTTTGGAAAAATTATACCCTGTACGAGCATGGATGATGTAGAATTAGTGCGACTTGTTGACGAGTTAGATATAGCTGAAGAACAGGTTGACAGTGATGACCATGTATTTGCACCAAGCCGTCGGTGTAATCGCAGGATATATAGCGACAGTGAATCCAGCGAAGAAGAATCGAAGGATAAAGATGACGAGAGTGACAGTGATGAATCTCTCACGTATTTCAGGGAAGTATATGTGGATAACGATAGCCAATATAACCCGTGCCCGTTATTTTTGGAAATACCCGGCCCTAAACATATGCCACCGAACATATCGAAACCAATAGAATATTTCGATTTATTTTTTACGCACCAATTTGTGGACATGTTGACAATTGAAACAAATCGGTACGCACAACAGTTTTTGGAAAATGTTGGACCAGCAAATAGATCCACAACACTGACCTGGAAGAAAACGACAGTCAATGAGTTGAGAGCATTCATACCAGTTTTACTTGAAATGGAATAACCCGTAGGCCAACAATTTTTAGTTACTGGTCACGAAATCATCGATACATCCCATGGTTCGGCCGAATGTTTAGCCAGAATAGATTCCAGTTACTTTGCAAATATGTTCATACTGTAGACAATAGCACATTACCAGCACGGAATAACAATGAATACGACCCAACAGCAAAGTTTGAACCTGTCGTTGCTTATGCAAATAGGATATTCAAATTTCATTATTCGCCAAATCAGCACTTGAGCGTGGACGAATCATTAGTAGGCACCAAAAGCAGATCAGCACTGATGCAGTATTTTCCGAATAAGAAGCACCACAAATGGGGCATAAAATTTTGAATGCTAGCCGATGCGGTCTCACACTATTGTTTATCATTTTTTTGTTATCGGGGAGCCAAGGACCAACGCGACCAGAGAGAAATAAAAGAAAAAGGCCTCGCTCAAGTAGTAATAGATAAATTACTCAGTATAAGTAACTACCATATGAAAGGATACCACATAACTGTCGACAATTATTTTACCAGCATTCCCTTAACAAGATCTCTGTATGAGAAGAATACATCTTTATCCGGAACCATACGTAGTAACAGAAAACATATTCCATCGCAGCTGAAACGAAAATTGGAAATGGGTGAATATAAGTACCTAAGAAATCGGGAAATTCTTCTGTTAGCGTACAGAGAAAAGAAATCACAGAGGAAAAATATACTACTGTTATCAACGCATGGAACAGCCGCAAATAAAACGAGTTTAATTCGAAGGCGGAATCAGGAAATGGAAGTTGAAAAACCAACACTCGTCCACGACTATAACAAATATATGGGAGGCATTGATGTCTCAGATATGATGGTCTACGCATATTTGGACGAGAGGAGAACGGTAAAATATTGGAAAAAAGTGGTATTTTCCATTTTCGCTCGCATGGTCTTGAATGCGTACATATTATACTAACACAATACAAAAGAAAAGGTTGTGACTCGATTCGAATTTATAACGAGTATTGTTGCGACGCATCATAAGCTCACAAAGCCAACAGATGTAGTTTATATCTTTAAAAACTTTCACTTTCGCAGGCCTCGAGTCTTTTCGTTTACAACCCGGTTCCGTTAATCCGAATTTTTAATTTTGCTCGAATGTCTGGAAAATCTATAGGCTTTATGACTTTATGGCGGTCAGCTGTGGCAGCCAGAGTTCGGCGGGCCATCAGCTGTTTCGGTTTTGGCGGCAACTTGTCCACGCGGACGGTCACCCCATTCGTCTATTTTTACTTATCCTTTTTAACCAATCAATGCGGTGATCGTCCCCGGTTTACCAATCCGGAAAATTGAGGAATTTCCGCCAATCAGTTTTTTTTCTGACTGCAACGTGCCCCTCCTAAGGCCTCCTCGTGGCCAATTTCGGTCTCACGCAAAAAAGCGCGGCGTGAGATCGCCAGACCAAACTCTACATCCGAAGTGTCTACTTCGGAATAATCAAATACTTATACTCGCAACTACGCGATATTTTATACTTTATACTTAGAGACTCGTGATACTCGTATTATACGATAAGTTTTAATACACGACGTTTTCTATAATAACACAAGTTGCTGTCCGTCTTCAACCATTAGTTTTGTTTAACCAAGCGCGGTCAAAAAACAGTTTAGTTGTTTTAACAATTCTGTTCAACCGTATATATATATATATGCACACGTTTGTGTATATATATTTTGAAAGAGCGTGTACCCGTCCGAGCATCGCAACGACAGACACGACACAACAAGTATCATTCAGTCGATCACAACAGAATGGATGGCCAAAAAAAATATGAATCCAGAAAGTACATTGAGTCACACATCGAGAGATTCAACAGTCCCAGGTATCCGTAAACTTCCTGGAAGGAGGGAAAAAGTTTGCGTCGTTTGCAGTAGGGTGGATGGTGGGCCTGTGCGAAGATCGCGCACAATTTGCAATCATTGCAATAAAGGGCTGCATGGTGAATGCAGTAGTAAGCATCAATGCTAATAAATGGCTTGTGTAAGTAAAAATAAGGAAACAGTTATAATTTTTAGCGATCGATAAATTTATAAATTTAATAACGTATAAAATATTACATATTTTTAGTGGCCACAGAACTAATTATAAATATCTATAATACCACCTATATTTTTTTGACGTATTACCAGCTGCACGATGTACTTGTGTAGTAGATCTGTCTGACGCTTGCCGTGCATCATACTACCTGATATATATAAAGCTATGACCAAAGAGATGATTTTTTTATGTGCAATTACGGTTTGAAAAAGAGAAATCACTTTGTACGATTTTCATGATGTCTTATATTTATGTTATTCTTATGATTTTCAATAAATATCGAAACACAATTAGCGTCGCTTTATTCTCCGTTTATTTCGCAATATGCTGCTTCTTAAATTTTGTTAATATCACTCCTACTTTCGTTTTTACGAGCATTTTTGCAAACCTCTGCAAATTCGCCGATTCGGCCCGGTATTCTTCGCTTAGGTACGCTCTTTTCGCTCGGTGCTAAAAGGGTTAACACGCCTCTTTAACTTCATTATGTATTCATATTGAGAAATAAATACATTAAAACACAGTTTTCAGTGCATATTTTTTTTATATCCCTCTATTTTCGAACATTCAACATTCGCACACACTTTCAGGAACCAATTATGTGCGAAAGTCGAGGGCCGCTTGTACCTATGCCACATAAAAATAAAGTCAAATACCTCGGCTATACCCTGGACTACCTAGCCAGGGGAAACGCTCACATCGAACTACAACTGGCCAAAGCGAAAAATGCTTTCAAAGCTAATAGTAGATTTTTCTTCAATAAGCACCTATCTACGAATGTAAAAATATAACAAAATAAACCTATAAAATTAGTAACAACAATTAAAACATTTGATTCTGCTAATAAAACCGAATATACCCCTTCTCAATCCTTCATATACCTAGAGTTCCTAGGCCATGTCCAGGATTATCGAAACATCTCAATCTTATATCATTGGTCGAGAAACCATCCTAATAAGCGAATCACAATTGGTTCAGAAGAAAACCTTTCCTCATCCCTGATTTACTCCACTAGCCTGCCTTTAAAAGATATCTACTATTTTAGTAGATTGAATACTAATAAATATTGGTAGCTTGCTAACATTCGCACTATACTACTTCTTAAGAATAGATATCTCAAAAGACAAAGAAAAAGGGCTGCTTCATCTAGAGCGTCATACTCCTGATACAGACTTGCATGTTCTCTTTAGAAATATACTTAATTTTTAGTTATAAGGCTTCTATACATTTTGTATATAACTCTAGTATACATATAAGTATAGTTATTTAACACAAGATTTACGGACCGAGCCAATTTGACGCATTCAAAATTTGATTATTATACAGGGTGTAACATATTATCGGGGCCCTTTTTTCAGAATCGATAGTACGCACCAAAAGATGAAAAAAGGACCAAGGGAGTTAGGTCCGAAAATCACCCCCTAACCAGTTACAACCCCATTTGTAAAAAATTTTTAAAAAATCATATCTCCGAAATTGTACGTCGCAGAAGACCCGTTTTTATTGCAATGTAACCGGAGAAGATTAAAGATATAGAATTCAACATTTAACGATCGTAACGAAATAATCATAAGTGTGATACTTTATCTGGCAACAAACGATCAATATAAGAACAAATTAAAATTTTTTACGTTAAAAGTACTTACTTATCATCCATAACAAGCAACTAATTATAATACCTTCCAACGTTTCGGTCATAGTGTTTGACCCTCCTCAGGGAAAAATTAATATTGTTACCTTAATTGAAAACAAAACCAAAATTATTATTTTAATACAATAATGAAACCAAAATTACCTTGTAACTATACCTGGAATTTTCTGTTTAAATCTAAAAATATTCACAATTTTAACTTACTTATTATGGATGAGAAGATCTTAACGTTCCCGAGATAAGGAACTGAATATCTAATATTGTATAGTCAAAATCCATCTTGACTACAAAATAATATATACAGTCTGTTGGTCTCACTATTGATTTAAGGTTGTAAACCAGTTACCCATAATTGTACTAAGATCTGGAAAAAGGAAAAATAATTGGGAAATCTTATCTTTTGGGAATTTAATCGTTGTTTGGTATATATTGTTTCATCGTGTTATGATGGTTTCATTGTTTTATACTCCGGAACCTTCATATCACGAAGAAAAATCGTTCCGTATTGATTCAAATCTTAGCGCCGTAACCTGCTCGATTATCTTCGATTATTGTCGTCTTATATTCGGTTTCAAATGCGTCGTATAGAACGTTGAGCGCTCGCATTACGTACGGGCCGCCCAGAAAATAGTGAACCATCTCAGGGGTTAGTGCGGCGAGGGGATTGACTTTGCCTTTGTGCCACGTCACGACAAACGAATCGCGCGAGGCAAAATCAATCCCCTCGCCGCACTACTCCCCTGAGATGGTTCAAGATTTTCTGGGCCGCTTGTACCAGTCTCTCAATCTGTAAACATGTGAAAAACAGTACCCTAAGGTTCCCCTAATGTCGGGAACGTTAAGATCTTCTCATCCATAATAAGTTAAAATTGTGAATATTTTTAGATTTAACCTTTTAGATACTAAGCGCCACTATAGTGGCTTTCGTGGATATCATTCTCCAGGACAATGCGCCACTATAGTGGCTTTCGTGTATGTCATTTTTCAGGACGACGCGCCACTATAGTGGCTTCCGCGAATGTGGTATTTGAACGACGCGCCAGTGTAGTAACTCCCTCTAGTGACTCACTCGTTCACCATTTGAATTGAAAAATCGTCTTCATACGCAATAATTGTAGTACACTTCTTTTTTCTGTACATTGATTTACAACAGTATAAATAAAACAGTAGACAGGCGGAATATACAGTCTTTGTTTTTTACGTGAGGTAACAATTAATGCTTTTTCCATAAATAAAGATACCATTTGTTTTTTTTAATCTATCTTTATACATTGTTAGAGTCTCTAACCCCAAAATGCCACATGAAAAGAGAAAACAAACGGCAATTTTTGACAATTCAGAATCTGACTCGGAAATCGAAAATCAAATCAATAGAAACATGCAGGGTAGGAAGAAGATGAAAAGAATGAGAATACTCAGTTCATCCGAGTCAAAAGATTTTGCTTTGAGCGGAGAGGAAAGCATTAACAGAATAATCTGGTCACCTGCAAATTTGGAGCCACAGGTGCAAAAATTTGATTCTCGAAATTCTGGGCTGGCAATTCGGCTCAATCGATCGGCAACTCCAATCGACTACTTCCAGATATTCTTCTCGGAGGATTTGATTTCATTGATTGTTGAAAAAACAAATGAATATCGAAAATTCAAAATGAACACTACTAGGCGCTCGTTTACAAAAGCTTATGAAGGGGAAGCAACAGTGAGCGATATATACAATTTCTTTGTTATTCGTCATCTAATGTCAAGAGTAAAAAAATTCATTACACCGAGTATTGGACAATAGATAAGTTTTTGCGAACTGACATTTTCGGGAAAATTATGAGCCGGGATAGATACGCGTTTTTGTTACGTTATCTTTATTTTAGTACAGTTCAATTAGAAAGATCCAGCCGACTGACAAGAATTAAGGAACTCTCTGATAAACTGTGTAGTTCTTTTAATTGTTTTACTCCGTTCCGTAATTTATGCGTAGACGAGAGTTTACTTTTATATAAGGGACGGCTGTCATTTAAACAATATATACCGTCTAAACGGAATAGGTTTGGCATTAAAACTTTCGTATTATGTGATTGTAAAACGGGCTTTGTGTTAAATTTTATTGTATATGCCGGTATTGATTCGGAAATAACCAAACTAAATCATAAATGTTTAGGAAAATCAGGCGAAGTAGCAGTCACGTTATTGAAACCCTATTTAGGAAAGGGGCATACATTGTTCGTTGATAACTGGTATACCAGCCCAACTTTATTCAATTATTTATATCAGAATAAAACTAACGCCTGTGGTACGGTAAAACCGCGAAGGCAACACATGCCTGTCATAAATGAAAAACTTGAACGTGGCGAAATATCCTTTCGATCGTCATCAAACATGCTCGCTCTCAAGTGGCAAGACAAACGGGAAGTATATATGTTATCAACTTGCCACTCCGTTGATCTTATAAATACCAAAAAAAGTGACTATCGAACAGGAGAAACTAAACAAAAGCCATCCTGTATTGTTGACTATACTGCTAATATGTATTTCGTTAAGAGTAATCTTAATTCACGGGTACACACGTAATACATATCCAGCAAAAGCTGGATTTCACATTGTCCACTGTCAAAAAAAGATCATCGAAAGAATTTGCGATGACAAAATATGTAGCTATTTTTGAGAAGCCAGTTGCACTTGAAAAGTTAAAAGATTGAAAGACACTATTGTTTTATTGCAACACTTGGTCAAGTAAATTCTTATTTCTTTTCACTTCCTTTCAAACTCTTAGCCTTCCAAAACTCATAAACCATCAACCATGTGCATCAACCGTGACCGTTACGTCCAGATATGTGCCCATGTAGAAAACCCTTGCAATCACGTGCATTACAGCGTGACTCCAAAAATCAGGCGTTCGGTACATCGGGAAAAACCCCAGCGTTGTCGGTATATACAGTTGATGTACCTCCTGGAAAATCGGCATCGCCGCACCCCCTCCAATAAACATCCCCAAAATCTGGAGTAGGAGACTCTTGGCCTTGGAGGAAATCGGCAGATCACTTGAGACATCAGAACACATCAGTGTAGCAAGTGTGAAACATGGCGAGACAATCACCACGTGCTATGGCTTGTTGGAAGAAATCAAATTTAAATATGCAACAACGGCTGCGTATCCTAGAGGAATTGGAAACCCAATCAGTTTCCACCATCGCTATCAAATACGGAGTGCATCCAGTTACAATCCGAAGAATACGCCAGAATAGAACAAAAATACTGGCATTTGCAAATAAGAATAAATTGCAAAAACAGCGGCGATCACTGAGGGCACCAGCATATGAGGAGTTAGAGCAGCAATTGCTTGCATGGTTTTGAACGAGAAGAGAGCTCGTGAATTCTTTGACGGATGCCTTGATTGAGAAAAGGCAACTGAATTGAAGACCGAAATTCCATCCTGCTCGAATTTTAAAGTGAGTGTCGGATGGATGCAAAACGATACAATATACGGTTGGTTTCCATACACGGCGAGAAAGCGAGTTGCAACGAGGATGCGGCGAACGAGTTTGTCACATATTTTCAACGGTAGATCGAAGAAGAAGATGTAAGTTTAAAAAATATTTGCAATATGGACGAAACTGGCTTGATGTGGGAAGCTCTACCGAAAAAGACGCTGGCACAAGCGACAGAAGTGAGTATAAGTGGTCGAAAATTGAAAAAAGGTAGGATTACAATAGGACTTTGTGTGAGCGCGTCGGGCTCCCGCAAATTAAAACCACTGGTGATCCACAAGTTTAAAAAACCAAGAGCGTTGAGGCATACAATGGACTCACTACCAGTAAACTTTAAATCACAAAGAAATGCTTGGATGAACCAAGAACTATTCATGGATTGGTTTGAAAACAATTTTAAATCGAGTGTAAGAGCATACCAATTGCAAGAGGGCTTCGCAGGAAAAGTTATTTTATTATTAGACAATTGTTCTGCACAGAAAGTACCGGAAGACAAACTGGATGACGATTATTTTAAAATAATGTACTTGCCGCCGAATACAACGCCCCTAATTCAGCGTATGGATCAGGGCATAATCGAAAAATTTAAACGGAGTTACCGCCACCGCGTACTAAGAAATATTTTAACTTACGAAGGAGGAGTTTTGGAATTTTTCAAGGAATACGATATAAGACAGTGTATAGATAAAATAGTGGCATCATGGGAGGAAGTTACGTGCGAGAACATTAACATTTTACCGACCGGTAGTCGATTAATCGACTTTTTTATAAGTAGCTATAATAGGCCGGTTCTGTGACATAGGCGAGGGGGGGGTGAGGGGTAAAAATCCGAGGGGGGGCATCGTACTCTTGGACGAGCGTTTTTTCGCAGGGGGGGGGAGATGTCATACAATAGTATGCGCAATGGGGGGGGGGGGGTATAGATATCATGTTATAGCACAAGGCTCATTCCATACGAAATCGATCACTTTTCGGAGCGACATCTCAGAACATTTTCAAAATCACTGATGTTATAGCCCTTGGCGTGCCAAATACGGACCTGTCTTTGTTTTTTCGAAATTTTGAAAATTGACGAAGTTACAGCTGTTCAAAGTTTGGCATTTCTTGAAAAATCGAGAAAACTCTACTTTTTCAAAAATTTATATCTCGGCAACGGTAAAGCGTAGCAACAAAATTTTTTTTTCATTTTCACCGGAAAGGACCAAATTTTTCAATAAAAAATACAATTTGCATGACTATCGATGTTAACTAATATTTCCAATCAGTTCTTTTAAACAATTATGCATAACTTCTGGCGTTCGCGTTTTAAAAATCTGAAAAAATTCAGGCGTATACCTTGAACCTTCCTCTTCAAGTAACCGCAAGCAAAATGACGGACGTTGGAATAACAACTCTGTAAACAATCGCGAAAGTTGAAAATGTAGCCGTTGGACGCGTTCCGCCGTGCAGTTGCCGGCACGCCATACCCCCACTCCTACCGCACTGCTGCTACGTACTTACTGAGCGCCGCTCAGCGACACAATCAACACAAAGAAAAGTTGTGTGCCGGTTAGTTAAAAAATCTGAAAAAAATTAAATAAGCAGCTTAGACTGTCCCCTTTCAGAATGTGCTACGAAAAAGAGGGACAGTCTAACAGTTGACGAATAATAATTAGTCAAAGTGAACCGTAGTAGTTTACTATGGTACCTCTCGTTTAAAAATCTTAAAAAAAATTAAATAAGCAGCTTGGACTGTCCCCTTTCAGAATGTGCTACGAAAAAGAGGGACAGTCTAATAGTTGACGAATAATAATTAATCAAAGTGAACCGTAGTAGGCGGCACACGGTACATCGCTTACCAGTGCTACCTTTATTATCGGTCTTAGTTTATCGATGGTACCTCTCGTTTAAAAATCTGGAAAAAATTAAATAAGCAGCTTAGACTGTCCCCTTTCAGAATGTGCTACGAAAAAGACGGACAGTCTAATAGTTGACGAATAATAATTAATCAAAGTGATCCGTAGTAGGCGGCACACGGTTTGACTAATTATTATTCGTCAACTATTAGACTGTCCCTCTTTTTCGTAGCACATTCTGAAAGGGGACAGTCTAAGCTGCTTATTTAATTTTTTTCAGATTTTTTAATTAACCGGCACACACCTTTTCTTTGTGGTGATTGTGTTGCTGAGCGGCGCTCAGTAAGTACGTAGCAGCAGTGCGGTAGGAGTGGGGGTATGGCGTGCCGGCAACTGCACGGCGGAACGCGTCAAACGGCTACATTTTCAACTTTCGCGATTGTTTACAGAGTCGTTATTCCAACGTCCGTCATTTTGCTTGCGGTTACTTGAAGAGGAAGGTTCAAGGTATGCGCCTGAATTTTTTCAGATTTTTAAAACGCGAACGCCAGAAGTTATGCACAATAGTTTAAAAGAACTGATTGGAAATATTAGTTAACATCGATAGTCATGCAAATTGTATTTTTTATTGAAAAATTTGGTCCTTTCCGGTGAAAATGAAAAAAAAAATTTGTTGCTACGCTTTACCGTTGCCGAGATATAAATTTTTGAAAAAGTAGAGTTTTCTCGATTTTTCAAGAAATGCCAAACTTTGAACAGCTGTAACTTTGTCAATTTTCAAAATTCCGAAAAAACGAAGACAGGTCCGTATTTGGCACGCCAAGAGCTATAACATCAGTGATTTTGAAAATGTTCTGAGATGTCGCTCCGAAAAGTGATCGATTTCGTATGGAATGAGCCACAAGCATTTTTTTAAGGGGGGGGGGGTGTAGATATCATGTTCTAGCACGAGCATCTTTTTTTGGGGTGGGGGGGGGGGTGTAGATATCATGTTATAGCACAAGCATTTTTCGGGCGGGGGGGGGGGGGGGGTAGATGTAATCATACTATTTGGCGAGCATGCGGGAAAAAACCCAAAATTTGCTGATGCAGCAGGACATATGATACATTGGTCAGTTTTGCATTTTAACACGGTGACCTTGTTGATTCATATAGTATTTCAATTAATAGGACAAATGTTAGTTGACTCATCCACACGTGTCAAACTTTAAAAAACAAAATTTTGCTGACACAACAGGACATATGATACACTGGTCAGTGTTGATTTCAAGAATTACACAATTTAAATGCGTACAAAATTGGTCAAAGTATTTAAATATTCAAAGTAAAATTGTTTCAACGTTGTCTGCAAGACATTGAACATATTTGTCGGATTTATCTGCAAATTATTGGAACGTATGGACTCTCGAGTCGTGGGGGTGGATAGTGCCGCGAGTGGTGTGTGTGTGTGTGTGTGTGTGCAGCATCAGCAGGTATGAAGATGATTATCTACAACCGAGGTAAGTAGAAGATTCCGATACATATGGCCAATTACGTTTTTAATTGGTCGAAAAAAAAATGGTAGCTGACTTATCTGCACGTGCCGAAATTTAAAAAAATATAGTTTTGCTGACGCGGCAGGACATAGGATACAGCGACCAGTTTTACATCTTAACACGGTGACCTCGTCGACACAGATAGTATTGCAATTAATAGGATAAATATTAGTTGGCTCATCCGCACGTGACAAAGTTAAAAAACAAAAATTTTGCTGATGCAACAGGACATAGGATACGCTGGTCAGAGTTGATTTCAAAATTATACAATTTAAATACATATAAAATTATTCAAAGTACTAAATATTTATTCAAAGTAAAATTATTTCAAGTATTACAATCGTTATTTGCTTAAATCTATTCAATTTATTCAGAAGTATTAAATATATAATATTCAAAGTAATACAAATTATTCGTTTGGAGTATGTAACGCGCGATAAGAAATAGTATTTAAACATAAACTCAAGAGTTCACAATGGATTAATGAATTTTTATCGAAATGATGACATGCAGCAATGGCACGCTCATAATCTGCAGTATCACATTACTTTACGACTTGTACAAAAACATAAAATGTATCTTTCACAGTGTCTACGTTGTCTAATAACCATAAATATAGATTATTTATGCATAATTCAAAATCAAATAATCTATCAAAAGTATTTTCCTTCAGGAAAATATCACATTGTGTATCGCTAATTTTCAAAACTTTGACATCGTTAAAATACACAACTTCCAACGTGAGAACATTCAGAATATTTAATGATTTTTTAGCAGGCGACGATGATGATGACGATGACGATGATGACGATGTCGACGAAAACATCAATTTATTGATATCGGTTTTAAGTCGCAAAAGTTCCATCCATATCGGCATTGCGAATGCGATCTCGTTTCCACGATTATCTCCGATCGCCAGCTCTACGAAGCACTTCTCATCCACGCGTATCCCAATCTCGAGGTATTTAAAGTAATTTGCCGTCAACGAATATCTCCGTCCCAGAATACGTGACGGTTTCAATTGTTTCTGCTGCGTAGTAGATAGATCGATTGGATTTTGCTGCCTAAAAACGAATATGATTAAAAATGGATATGATTAAAGAATTAAAATTAAAAATTCAGTCATGAAAATATGTACTTACGGTTTCATTTTCTTAATCAACCGTTCGTTAGCATTCAATTTCCTTTTATATACTTTCAGCAGTACACGTAGCGTGGATAAAAAACGACTAATGTCATGCTTTGTTGAACGATCAACTTTTATACTAGTTCGTATATATGTGTGTTATGTGTGATACAGTTCTCCATTTATGTGAAAATAATACTTTATACATGGGTGTCAGGAATCTTGCCAACGTTGCATCTTCTTCTACGTGTCGAGATTGCTCGAATCCAATACTTCTTAAAATCACTAATTGTAACATTCATGCATTCAAGGTTGATCTTAATATCGCGCATTCGCTGACTCTACGAAATGAATTCAAGGGACGTTTGAATAAATTTTTACAATTTCTAATTTAAAAAATGGCACTGCTGTTCCAGTGCAATGTCCCCCAACATACGAGCTGATCAGTTTTATCTGCCGGTGGGACACGTGCGATTAGAACAGTTTATCTGCCTGCGCTGAAGAATTTTGTTGATGCGACAGGACAATGGATGCAAAACTGCCATAGTGTACAATTCTTCTCGTTATAAAAGATGAACCCACATGGAGCAGTTTCAGTCAAGATGCCAGTGCCACATAATCTATTTCTCATTTGTGATCCCATCGACATTGCGCGATTTGCGCAATTCGATGGAGTAATGCCGGACGAATATCCGCATACGTATCGAGTACTACGAACACTGACATGTATGCGCAGCAATACATACATCTTCCAAAATCCAAATTACCAGTGGGTTTGTGCCGAATGTATAGGGGTAAATTATGTGGGGGAGAGACATATTTGGCAACCCACATTGAGGCACCTAATGATTCGCGGTGCGGTGGAGGAAATAGCAGCTTTCTGCAATGATTGCAATGCAGAAATCTACACTATAAAGCGTGCAGCCCGCTGCCCAGGGTGCATCGAGCAGCATTTTGACCTCGATGTCCGGCAAATGTTGTCTGGCGCTCCTATTGAGATTCCATACTAATAAGGTTAGTATTTTTTTATTACATTTGGAGTAAAATTCCAGACAGTGTTTTTTATTTATTGAATTTAATGATTAATTTCATTTTTCTACGTATTTTTACAGGAGAGGCATCGAGCGGGGCGGGGCACGTCTGCCACAACCACCACCAACACTATCTAGATAGCCATCAGGTCCGAGGTAGGAATTTTTTTAACTGTTAGATTTAACGAATAATTTTTCTATGTGTATTTAATTTAATGCATTCCATTTCTACCTATTTTTACAGGAGAGGCTTTGGTGGCGGTGGCAGAACGTGCTAAAGTAGTTATAAGTTTTACATTATAAGTTTGTTAGTTTTAAAATTAGGATAAGTAATAGTTGTAAAATTTATTATATTTAATTTTAAGAATAGTTGTAAATTTTAAACTGTAAGTTTGTTAGTTTTAATATTCAATACAAAAGATTCAATAAAAAATCTTTGTTATTTAAATGTGAAAAATTTATTTCATGTACCCTTTACATATTTTTATTTTTACTTAAAATATTTATAAAAAATTAATTTTTCAACTTTTTTTTATTTAAAATTTTTTATTGTTCTCTGGTTAACCCAATTATAAATTTTATAAACATTTTCGAACGCGCAAACACCCATATGAAATATACATTTAAATGTTCCATCGGTTGGCATTTGGCTCAGGGGAAGTATACTCTCGTCGTCGTCGTCGTCGTCGTCGTCGTCATCGTCATCGCTGGTGAATACGTCTTCGATGTTCGATGCCTCGATGCCGGTCAGATCGTACAGCCACTTCTTCTTCTCGCTACCTTTGACGAGAATGTCGTCGACATCGTTCAAAGCCGACCGTATCACCATCGCAGCTAAGTGGTACGGTGTGTATCCAGAGTTCCAGGAAATATGATGATGATTGAGCGTTAACCAGTCGCATTGACGTTTCTCCGCGTCGGTGAGTTTCTTCCAGGGATACGGAGGTTGGAAGATCCAATGTGCGATTCTCGCATCATCGATTAGGATAGCTGCTTCTTTAACGATGAATTTTTTGGTTTCAGTCTTGAAACCTTGCAAATCGACCATGGCCACGGACGTCATATCGGATAAATCACGTAATCTTGCGAACAATGCTCGTCAACGGATTGTACTCGACTATACGATCGTGCAGCATCAAGCAGTATGCGCTCGTCCCGATTGGCACGTTCTCTTTACATTCGAAATCTATTCGTACATCGACGGTGGCGCTCTTCAGCGATTCGTTTTGTCGGGAACAATCGATTACGACGAATGGTCCGTGCAGCAAGAAGCCTGCAACATCGAGCAACGCTTCCCCATATCCATAATACGATTCTCTAAATTTCGCATACATCTCGTACAGCAATGCGTATTTACTCTTATCGAAATCGATGTTCAAGTCATCGTAGGGATATGTTTCCGAATTTATGTAGAGTCGAACGTTCGATAGTTTACAATTATCGAATTGCGTAGCTCTCTTAGTCAAATTATTCTTTCGCCCCGTTTGGAGGGCAAATATCACGTATCGTGGTTTTTCCATTTGCGCCGCAGCTTTTACAGCCCATGTATGCTTCGTAGTCGTTTGCGGCATGGGGTACTCATACAAGTCCCAGGAACGATAGCTCATACCAATCGATCTTCCACTCTCGAGAATACGCAACATAGATAACTTGTGCATTTCGTCGAGCGTGACGTGTGGCATACGCCATTGAATCTTGTGCAGCTCCAAACTAAGCTTCGATCTATCGGTCGTAAAACTGCTGCTGTACAATGCGTTTGCATCTACGCGAGCACGAATTAAAATCAACTCGTGACGAGCATTAATCACCACGCGTTTGTAATCTTCGCAAAATCCCAGCAACATGCTCAACGGTATGCAAAAGTTGAAATCATTCGTTGTACGTTTTTTCATGTTTGCAGCATCGGTATCATTGTTACTGCATATCCAGCCAGCATTAGTCATCATCCGGTTTTTGTCCTCGGATAAGCTCACATAGTTTTTCAGTGTAGAAGTTATGCCGGGATTTCTAGATCGATCAATCTCAATACCATCGAGTTCGTAACGTATCTCATCAAACATAAATGCCACGCAATTGTTATCGAGAATTACTTCACCCGTCGCGGCATCAGGTTGTCCCTTTTCTTGCGTTGTATTCAATCTTCCCTCCACGTACAGCAAACTTTGCCACGGCAAGGTGTATATGTCCTGCTGCTGTATGGGTATTCTTATCTCATCACTGTTCCCGAACGTAGTATTAGCGTATGGGTTGTATGTGTGCAGCTCGATCTTCGTAATCCGGTTATCAAAGGCCGGAGCACTCGAGACATTCAAGACGTCGCTGAGCATCGTTTCACGGATAACGAACGATAAAGCCTAAAGATCGTAGAAACTGCGCGTTTTCCTGGTTCAATGTATACCGTTTCTGATACGTGGGTTTTCGGTTTGCACTTGTTATTTCGGTAGACACGACAATGGGCGATTCTTTTGTAACGTTGAAAATTAGCATAATACTAGCGATAAGATGTACCACGTCGGCGTACGTGCAGACGTATCGTTATTTCTTCACCACGAAAGTCTATCAGTTGTCCAGACTGATCAACGATTTGGACAGTTAAATCGTCTATTGCTCGCGTGACGATCGGCAGATAAATGATGCGTGGCGGTGTTTCCGATATCTTATATCCGGGAGGTACGCGAGGCGAGAATTCGTGAATGGTGTGAACGAGTTTACTGTTACTATATGATCCAGTGGTCACGTTGCATTCTATTCGAATCATGTTTACGTTTATAATGTTTACCGGCATGTCCGACTCGTACCATTTTCCTGGTGATAAAACGCGGTTGTTGGAGAATCCTAGCAGCGAACCCACGTTGTTCGGTTTCGTGAAATTAACTCGGTACACGCTGTGAATTTCACTTTTCATGGTATTGATGTTCGCCCGTAGAACGATCGGATATTCGTCATCGCTGTGATCCTTCGGACGCGGGTAACAGGTGGATATCTCGCGTCTGAGATACTTCTCGACAGCTTCCAACTCGTAAGCACCGTCGGGAATAACAATCGTTTCATCGTCATCACCGAAATAAAATGTATTGTTATTGCAGCTAGAGCTAATGTTTGCAACCGTGTAATATGCTTCGAAATCCACCAAACCGAGTTCATACTCATCATCGGTCAGATTTATAGGCGGAAAGTACTTTGCCGATAATACGCTGCTTCTACCTGATAATGTAAACGTGAACGACATTCTATCGTCTCCCACGATTTCCGTTTCAGGGTAACGATAAAACGAAACTGAGTTCGATGCGGTACGAGGTATAGATTTATAATACCGTTTCACGTAGAAATTTCACGCACAATTGTCCGCACACGCTTTCATCAAAATTTTGAAATTGTTCATGATTGTACACGATTTTTACGTCTCTGCCGAAATATCGGATTAGTTCGGTCGGAGGTCGAAGATTTCCGAAGCTATCAAAGTACCTAACGTTTGATCTGCGTTTCACGTACGCAACCCAATGCGTTCCGGGTCCATTGCTGTCATCTAAATTTACTATAGCACATTCATTCAACCAGGGGGTTTCCGGTAGATCGTTACGCATAAACACGCCTCGAAAGTGTGGTAATCGTTTGCATAGACTTTCCAATTGAATGTTAGTAGTTGCACCGAGACTGTTTAGGATTTTGCTGTTTAATTTTTTTTTTTTCATTCGACCACTTTTCCCGATTTTACCGCCTCGTTTATAGGGTGCTAAATACAGTCCGCGACCTTCCATCGCACGATTGTGTCGCCGTGCCTCTTCCAGCTGTTTTTTCGCGGCTTTCGCATCGTTCACTGCTTTCACTATGCCCACGGTCCCACCGGTCAACGCTCCTATGGCGGATAATGCTGGCAATAGGAATGGTAGAAAACCACCGCGTTTAGCGGTAGCAAGTATACGCTGCTTGCGAACTGTTCGCTTCTTCTTCTTCTTGGTATTTGTAGCCATACGTTTCTTTAATCCCATTCCAAGCTTGGTTTTAGCTTTCATCGCGGCCCAAACGGCCGTAGCGGATGCCCGTTCGCCAAACGTTGCGTCCTTGGCAGTTATGCGCTGACGCGCTCGATCAGCTAAAACCGTATCAGCTGCGTGACGTCCCTCAAGGTCCTTGCGTTCCGAGTATGCGATATCGTGCTCTCTACAGGCTGCGTCCAACGGATTTAACCCCTTGTCTCCTCGAGCCAATCGTTTCTTCAATCGTGTGCCAGGTCCGCAAAACTGATATCCGGGTATGTGTAGTTCAAACGGCAGAGCATCAATCGCACTGTTTACAAGTCCAGATCCTGTCCATGCATGCATATGCGGCAGTTCCTTATCATTGGCGGAGGTCCGTCAATGTGCGTACGCTGATCCGGACGATTATAATTATAAGCCGAACCTCGGGATCGGCTTTTATGTGCGACGGTAACTTGCTCCACACGTAATGAATGTCTCGACAGTAATGTTTCAATAATATTACTTTCGGTATGTACTCCAATTCCTCTTTCGATAACTCGAGCAAGCTATAAGTATCGAATACTATGAACGGCATGTTCAGACTGATTCGGATCGCTGCAGATCATCGGTATAAATATCTTATTCTTTCGGAAAGAAGAAAAGGACATTGCTTATTGACTAAGGGAGGGAGGGGGAGATGCGACATGATCATCAATGTACATATACATGTTGCACTATCCCTTCCATCGGACAGAATGAAGTGAGTCATTGACAAAGAGAGACATGCGGTTTGTGAAACAACCTGTTAATATTCATGTAACCGTAAATCGGATGTTTGATGATGATGACGAACAGTCGCGAAAGCATGGTTCTCTATTGCCACGCAGTATACGCTGCGTGATATGCGGACCGTCAAATTGCGGCAAGACTAACGTTATGATCAGCCTGTTGGAGAGCCCGAACGGGTTACGATTTGAAAATGTCTACGTATATTCTAAATCGCTGTGTCAACCTAAGTATCGATATTTAAGCGAACTGTTATCATCGGTGAACGATGTAGGATATTTCGCTTTCTCGGATAACATGGAAGTGATTTCACCTGTCGACGCTCGACCCAACTCTATATTCATATTCGATGATGTTGCGTGTGACGATTAAGACGCTATGAGAGAGTACTTTTCGATGGGTAGACATTCGCACATCGATTGTTTTTACTTGTCACAATCGTACGCTAGAATACCGAAACATTTGATTCGTGATAACGTTAACCTAATGATACTATTTCAACAGGATGCAACCAATTTACGTCACATATACCATGATCATGTAAATGTTGACATGACATTCGATATGTTTCACGAGTTGTGTGCAAAGTGTTGGCAGGCAAAATATGGATTCCTTGTTATAGACAAAGATAGCGGTCAAAATCGGGGTAGATATCGACGAGGATTTAACGAATTTGCTGTAATATCGTGAACGCATTCGCATGTTTAACATCGTTGGTGCAACATCGTACAACATGCAAGCGATAAGAATGGGTAAACCGGTGGACGAACATGTTAAGAATGAGACGCTCGTTAAGGAGATAGCTAAGACCAGTGCTGCGATACGGAAGAAATATTTAACATTGAAGGTTGGAAAGATGGATGCTGACGCGGCATTGGAATCGAGCTTGCAACCGCTGGTGAACCCGTTGAAGCAGTTGGTTCAGAATACTGCGCCGTCACCACCACCACCATCATCATCATCATCATCACCTACATTGCAAACAACGTTTGATACATCGACATCGTCACCCACACGTTTGCAAGTTCCAACGTCCCCATCTAAGAAAAGGCTGCCGCTCAAACGAAAGGCAATGAAACGATTACGTCAAGAAAGCGGAACACCAATGCATACGACACCGTTCCGAGCTGTTCGTTCAAAAAAGGTATGCATCGATCCGCGAACGAGTTCAACGTCTATTGCACGTCAACTATGTAGGAATGATGACAACGACAACAACAACGACAACGACAACGACATCAGCAACATCAACAACCACTACAACAATGAAGACAACTTAACATCGGTACGTCATGGTGACGTATTGGAAACATCGGTTCGAGATGTTATTCAGAATCCTGAAATTCATCGTGAGGCAAACGCTTATCTGGTGGAAAACCTCGGCCCTCTGGCGCGCGAGTACATACGTAATTTTTTCACTGACACATCAGGAATCATGGACAATGTATACGGTGTATATGTACACAATGATAGACTGATGCTCGGTAATTCAATATTCGACGTTGACAACGATGACTATGTTATCCTTAATGGAACACGATACAGGGGAACTCGCGGTCTCTATGAATTGATAATCAAACGAATACCCAACGAAACGTTGTACAACGAGGCTGATAAGCGTGCATACCGGAGCATTTTAGTCTCGACGAATGCACATAAACGCAGTCATTCAACCTTGAAACCAATCTTGGGTAACAAGGGATACAAATATAAACATGTTATACCACCGTTGTTCCCCAACATCGCTCGTCGAGAATACGGTCTTAAAAACAATGCAAACATTAATGAGCTACCGACAACCATGAACGTGACTGACAACGCGGTCGATTATGTTCATTGGAACGATCCCAACGAATTGGTAGATCGTCTCAGATTGCTGATTTCTTCGCAGACTGCCGGTCATACCGGACATGGTAACGAAATAGTCTCTATAATCGAGGAACTTCGCGAAGGTGGACTCATTCTACGTTAGCCTCTCATTGGTGATTGTACTATCGATACAAAATCATGTCAATCAATAAGTTCGGTGCACCATTAAAATCGGAGGAATCGAAAACAGACAAATTGTCTCCGTCATTTTTATCATCTGTGAGAAATTACGTTCGCAATAACACACTGTGCTTGGACGGTGAGTCATGGAATGCGCGCGGGAGAAAGATAACACACATATCGGATCCTACGGAAGCGAGCGACTTAGCCACGCTCTCGTACGTTGATAATGTTTTTAAGAAACATGATGAAAGAATGTTAAAAAATGCATTGTGTCTGAAAATGAATAGCAACGTGACATCGTACGATGCTACAATGCACGTTCTTAGTAATGTCGGGGAACCAATAAAAGATAGTGACGTAGCAACAAAGGTATACGTGGACAAACTAGTCCGTGAAAGAGTCATGGAAAATGCAAATAACCTCACATCCAATCGAGGAACTCTTCAAACAAAAAGAATCGATGCGGTAAAGGAACAGTTGTTATCGAGCATAAAAAGTTCGCTGGATGAGATGCAGACTGACATTGACAAAAAGATTCAAATGCAGCAAAGTCACATGGATGCATTATTTCTTAAATTAAAGCAAATCATGGATGAGAAAATTATGACGCAACAGCGACAGATCGATGAAAACAGCAAATTCATACGGATGCATTATTCCTTACTTTAAAGCACATCATGGATGAGAAAAAATTATGATGCGACAATGATCGATCGATGAAAATACCAATAGCGACAATGATCCAAATGTGGTTAAACTTGAGACGCGAAGTGTTCATGTTTTGAAACGGTTAAGGAATATTGTCATAAATTGACTCGCCATTTGAACGATGCGGTGAAAACAATAAAAACTTACCATGCATACATGTTGTTTCGGCTACTGGAAAAAATATATATGTATTCTCGCGCGTGGTATGTCGATCAGTCGTTGGACATGGCACGATGGATTCGGAAGTAGAAATTGCTAGTACGGAAGTCGAAGAGAAAGAAATCGAGGAAACGAGTGATCGACGTATGAGATGTTTAAACTGTTTTATGGGCATATTAACTGCACTTTTACAATTTTTACGAGATGAGCAAGGAAAAATTAAAATTGGTGGATGAATTGCATGCTCCGGCGAGACGTAACTTTCCAGGCAGACGTGTAATCGTGCGTGGATTCGATGATTTGTGGCAAGCCGACATCGTTGATGTTCGTCTGTATGCAAAAGTGAATAAAGGTCATCCGTATATTCTCACAGTTATCGATGTGTGCAGCAAATATGCATGGGCAGTCCCTGTAAAGAGCAAAAATGGGCCCAACGTAACGAAAGCGTTTCTCGCGATACTACGAAAGGATGGAAGAACGCCCAGAAATTTGCAAACTGATATGGGAAAGGAATTTTACAACAAACACTTCCAAACCTGTATGACGAAACATAACGTTAATCATTACTCGACGTATAGCATCATGAAAGCTTCGGTGGTAGAGCGGTTCAATCGCACGTTGAAGAATGCAATGTGGAAATCGTTCTCTTTGAACGGAACGTACCGCTGGATCGATATTCTGTCCACGTTGATGATGAATTACAACAGACGAAAACATCGAACCATTGGCATGCGTCCTATCGATGTTACGGCTGCTAATGCGAACAAACTTATGGCTACGGTGTACAGCAACACGAAGATCGCTGGACCAGCAAAGTTTAATATTGGTGATAAAGTACGCGTGAGCAAGTTCAAAACCGTTTTCGACAAAGGATACACCCCAAACTGGTCGACGGAGGTGTTTGAAATCATGAATGTGCAGCGAACGAACCCTGTCACGTATCTGCTGAAGGACTCGCGAGACGCACCAATCGCCGGAGGATTCTACGAACATGAGTTACATGGTACCGCACATCCGGATGTTCATCTAGTGGAGAAAGTGTTACGCAAGAAAGGAAATAAAATGTATGTAAAGTGGTTGGGAATCGATAATTCACACAACTCATGGATCGATAAAAGTGATGTAATTTGAGAATTTTTTTATTGAAATAAAAAATGTTTTCTTTCATACAATGTTTTCTCATCCTTATTTACACTCATACCATTCACTCGTTTACATTTGGTTATAACAACATCAGTGTCATCGTTGTTATCGTTGTTGTCATTGTTGTCGTTGTTGTAGTTGTCATCATCGTCGTCGTCGTTGTTGTCGTCGTTTCTTTGAAGCTCATTAATGCTATAATGTCCCCAAGGTAGCGTGCTCGTCGATTTCGGTAATAGATACCTTTTCGTATCGTACGGACTAAGAGCTAGTTTATTTTCACTCATGGTGTACACGGTATGTTGCACTGATTTTATCCGCTTCTGGCAAACAACTTTTTCTACATAATTATTGAGGCATTTTATATAATCATCGAATTCGATACTTTTTAGAGTAACATTTCTTTTTACACCTTTTGCTTTTCGCGTGCATCCATCTGTACCATGTACACGTGTAGCATAAACTTTCGCTCTCAAGCCTACGAATTCTGTCATTTTAGCACCATTATTCTCATCCTTCATTAGTCCCGGTATGTACCTTTTTATTCATTCGCGGAATACCGTATGGGTTATCAATCGGATAATCGCTTGTGTCAAATCGGCCGATATCCCGTTTCATTATGTGATACACATCCTCGCACGCGATCTCATAGATTAAACTATCGGTATCGGTGTATAACATTTTACAACGATTACTAAATTCAGGCAACATATAATCATAATGAAAACTATACAGGCATACTTTAGATATATCTAGAATACATGCACCTGCATATACACCTGTATACAAAAATTATATATAATGACATTTTCCACTATTTTTCTCTATTTCTTATACAAAATTGTACGTCACCTTGCAAAAATCGACAAAGTTAACCGTTCAACCGTTTTACGCGTTCCGACAAGCAGTCGCCGGGCAGCCATTTCCCTCTCCACTCCTACGTACATACAACGTCGCACTCCTAGCATTGCTACGTTTCGTATCTCGGCTAGTTTATTTATGCAAGTAAACGTTTAAAAATCTAGAAAAATTCAGGAAGGTAGCTTAGGCTATTGCCTTTCAGTAGATACCCTGAAAAAGAGTGTCACTCGTCTAATTACCGAGCAATAATTCGTTGAAGTTACCCATGCGATACAATGCAAGTCGCAGTCCGAGAACTGATGCGCTTCGTATCTCGACTAGTATATTCATGCAGGTAAATGTTTAAAAATCTGAAAAAATTCTGGAATGTAGCTTAGGATATTCCCTTTCAGTAGATACCTCAAAAAAGAGTGTCACGAGGTACTGAATAAACTCTATTCAATACCTGGCCTGTGCATATACCATACTAGCTCCGCGTATGTGTGAATATTGCCATGTGTAAAGGGTCCTCGCAAATATCCTTTCTATGTCTTGTCTATAGAGAAAGTTTTAAAATTGACTTCCCCTAGGATAATTGACCTGCTCAGTCATTCACCAAAAACTGTAAAGTACATTACTCATATGACATCACTTTTTTCTAGATCAATCTCCACTTAGAAGGGGTACATCGCTATTGTAACGGAAAGAAAGCTCATAGTTTCGGCAAAACGGGTTCTTATTGTCGAACGCTTTTGTAAAGTTGAAACAAAAGAAGATGTAACACAAAGTGCGTAGAATCTGTAGTGAATCTCGAGTGTTAAGTAGATTCGGCCGTCACTTCACGATTTATTGATTCGCGATTACTTCGATTGATGTATGTAGTTCTATCGATCTATTTCTTGTAACCTTTCCACCCTTTTCTACATTTCATAAAGAGTGTGATTAAAATTTCGCTGTGATCTGTGATGGAATCGATATGTGTCAAATAGGAAATGAAAGGTGAGACATTCTTTCGAAATCTTTCGTAAATTCTGTATGCACTATTGGAATATATCATTCCGGTTTTAGCCACCTGCATCCCTGGCGTTGTTGTTCCTATGCGATTTTTATCAACTCTGTCAATCATCTATCGCCTAGTTACATTTCGTATTAGTCGCATGGTCGTCTAAAATTTCGATAACCCATTGTTCTCGCAGTTATCGAACCGTGGATCCCGCCGTTTAAAATATCGACGGATAAATAAGAAATCTGCTAATTTTTCGACGAATAGCTATCAAAATCGTGGAGGCAGCAATCAAACGAACTTGAGGAAGCGATTATGGCGAGTGGAAGTGGTAAGATGTGAAAGATTTTCGTGCATAATCTATCAGTGTCGCGAATCCTTTGTCCTCAAGCGGCTACCGCTTTTGATTTTATCGCGTCGTGACATCTATTCTTACTGTATTTCTTATTCAGCTTATTCAACATTCCAATGGTTTTCCGCGTTTTTATGATAATATTAGAAACATCGGTATGTAAAGTCCTATTGCATATATTCGTAAATGAATATTCGCGAATTTATCGATCATTTCCGCCATTGTAAGTCGTTCGAATGTTCGACATTTTTCTCATCGGAATAAACGCAGTAATCTATCAACATCATGCAACATTTAATTATTAACAAATTTATACTGGCCTCTGTAACGATTTATAAATTTGTATAGTATAAATTTGTTAATAATTATATTTAGGAAAACAATCGTTAAAAGTAAAGAGTTTAGTATCATGCAACATTTATACAAATTTTATTGTTGTTAGAATTATTCAAGACGATAATACGTATCTTAAAAGTTATGGTACATTATTGTAAGTGTCTCGGGACATTTTTATCCCGATTTCCTTTGTGGTCATTTTTGGCAGCCATATTCTCTTCTTCACCTATTATGACGTCATACGTGAATTTCAACCAATCATGTCTCGTCTTTTCCAATTCAACGACTGTTCCAGAAGATTAGCTATTACTATTTGGATGCCGTTGGCCCCTTTGGATTATCTTTTTGGATTACACCATTGGATTACCCTTTTTTAGCTTAGGTAAGAGAGGTACTCCATCGAGCAACGCATTACAATAGATTATGTAAACGTCTTTTCTAATTTTACATTTACTCCAAACACTTGACATTTGGTTGATCATAGAAATAATAAAATACCCTAATCTTATTTCAGATAGTGTTTCCGGGAATCGCGGAGATTTTTATTAGTCCCCATCGTCAATACGGTATTGGCGCGTTTCGTTAATTGCCGAGGAGCGCATCTCCTCGGATGAAAAGTACGCGACTTAAAAACGCGGCCCCTAATTCTAATAGTTTATTTTGCGCGTTCGTCGTTCGGGTGATGTGATTTAGTGTGAATTACCATTTCGGATTACTCATCTGGATTGCCATTGTGGATTACCCTTTTTTAGCTTAGGTGCGAGAGGATCTCCATCGGGCAACGCATTACAATGGATTATGTAAATGTCTTTTCTAATTTTACATTTAGTCCTAACACTTGACATTTGGTTGTTTGAAGAACTAACAAAATATCCTAATCTTATTTCAGATAGTGTTTCCGGGAATCGCGGAGATTTTTATTAGTCCCCATCGTCAATACGGTATTGGCGCGTTTCGTTAATTGCCGAGAAGCGGATCTCCTCGGATGAGAAGTACGCGACTTAAAATCGCGGCCCCTAATTCTAATAGTTTATTTTGCGCGTTCGTCGTTCGGGTGATGTGATTTAGTGTGCATTACCATTGTGGATTACGCATGTGGATTACCTCTTTTGGATTACACCCTTGGATTACGCCTTTGGATTACCCTTTTTTAGATTAGGTGGGAGAGGATCTCCATCGGGCAACGCATTACAATGGATTATGTAAGTGTCTTTTCGAATTATAAATTTACTCCTAACATTTTACATTTGATTGTTCGAAGAACTAACAAAATATCCTAATCTTATTTCAGATAGCGTTTCCGGGAATCGCGTAGATTTTTATTAGTCTCCATCGTCAATACGGTATTGGCGCGTTTCGTTAATTGCCGAGGAGCGGATCTCGTCGAATGAGAAGTACGCGACTTAAAAACGCGGCCCCTAATTCTAATAGTTACTAGTGTTCGTTCGTCGATCAAGTGTTATTAGTGTGGTTTACCATATTGGATTACCAATGTCTGAGAGGATTCTGTATGTATAATACAATCAACCGCGAAAATGGTTTCCCGGGAGGGGGGGGGGGGTGCGCGGGTAGGCACAACTACTAATGCTTGCTTCACGTCCGTGAGTTTCGTCCCCTCTCTTTCTAATATTTCATTTCTCTCTCTGACGTGTGGCTCGGCATAAAACACGTGACAAGAACTACTTCGTCTCTTTCTTTCGTCGCTGCGTCGCACTCGGCCGGCACACAGATACGGCCAGACATGTGTGAGAGCGCGATCGTCATTTGAGGCAACCATCAAATGCGGATTTCGCCAGGGTCTGAATTTTTCTCGCATAAGAGCCTCTCTTTCCTTCCTTCTGTCTGTCGCGCTCGCACTCCGCGGCTCACAGACGATGGCCGAGCTCAGATGTGTTGGTGCGCCTTCGTCGAGCGCGGTGGTTCAATCGTGTTTATCGAGATATTTCGAATTAGTTTATAGGATATTGATTATTTATTTGCAATTCTTGATACCATAGTCTCGCTGAGTATTAAATGAATTGCAATAGAATGATAATTACATGTTTCCTAATTATTTATTTCACGTTATATTCCCTGGATGAAATATTTGACGAAATCTATGCCTTATTTATTTATTTATCGAAACGGAATCCTTATAATTCGATGAAAGACGACGACGTTTAATTTTTCTAATGCCTATTAACGCGGAGCGTCATTAATCCACTTGTGGAAGCAATGTTTAACATTAATACGAGTACGATTCATTTTATATCATACGTAAGGGACGTTCTATTATTCCTGCATTAACCGTAATATTTAGTCAAATGTTTTATACCATGGATACGTAACAAAATAAATGCGAAACGATGAAAAGCTTCTTCGTATGTTACTTGCAAACGACAATCAGTTCTGCAATAAACGTGGCCGCTAAAGCATGGCAAATTTACCAGAGCGAGTGCGTGGTGTGATTGGGGGAATGGGGCGGTGCGGAGCTGATCCGCGCGAAGTCGGAGACTACGTCGGGTGTTCTGTGAAGACAGCGCGGCACTGGATAAGGAGGTTTATAGAAGGAGGACCCGACGCACTCATCGACCACCGAAAGAAGAATGGCGGGAGGCCCAGGAAGACTTCAAGAGACGAGGACGAAGCGGTCGCCCAATACATACGGGAACATCCGTTCCACAGTGCCCAGGAAGCCGCAAATGCTTTGGGGTTGAGGATTTCCGACGACACGGTGCGGCGGAGGCTAAATGAAGCGGGCCTCCGTTCCTACCGACCTGCACGAAAAATTCCCCTCGAGGAGCATCACCTTGAGCAACGCGTCGACTTCGCGGTGCAAGAGCTCGCAACGCCCATGGAAGAATGGACGACCACCATTTGGATCGACGAGAAATCGTTCTGCTCCGGCGAAGATTGGAGACATCGGGTTTGGCGTCCGGAGGGAGAGCGGCTAGATCCGCAATACGTTGTTCCGGTGAACCGCAGCGGCCGTGTCACGTGCGCGATGTGGGGCTGGATGAGTGTTGCTGGACCCGGTGAACTAGTCGAAGTTTCACCGCGCATGAATTCTGCGGAATATATAGCACTGCTGGAGAACGTTCTTGTTCCCAATGTACGGGCTGTATATCCCGTAGAAGACGTGCCGGTGATTCGGCTAGTTCAGGACAACCATCCAGTCCACACATCGCGTGCTGTGCGACGGTGGTTCGCGGATCGTCCGGAATGGCGTGTCGTGGATTGGCCGCCAAGATCTCCGGACCTAAACCTGATTGAAAATGTGTGGGCAGAGATGGGCCGACGATGGCCCCGCGGACGAGAACGTACGAGGGCTGCGCCCGTCGAGCATGCCCATATGGTTTGGGAAGAACTAAGAGGGAATGCATCTTTTGTTCAGAATCTGGAAAATTCGATTGTCCGTCGCTTTGAACAAGTGATTGACCGGCAGGGGTATTGGACGGACTATTGAGGCCGAGGCTTGGCGGAAAGAAGTGGGGCCACTTTTGATGTTCAGGTATGTAGAATATTTCAAAAATTATAGGATTGTAACGTTAAACATTATATGTTTTAATATTTATACATTAATTTAATTTACAGGTATCGAAGATAAATTGAAGCCATTGAGCTTATTTTATGCGCTCCAGCCCCTGCTTTTTTAATATTCAAAATTTGTTTGTAATGCAAATTGGGTATCTGATGAAGATACAGCAAGTCGGATTCAGTTCCGTATAATGTGAGTATTATAATTAGTTCAGAATGTTTAGTAATATACAAATACACTGCGTAATACCAGAATAGGCAATTAATTTCGTTTTTGTAATTGTGTTTACAGGAAACCTGAACATCGAGTATACTCCGTACCCATCTGCCTCCTTACCCCTGCCTGTCAATCACATGTTCCAAGCGACGTGGAATCGAATTCCAGATTCTGAGAAAAGGGTACATTCCCTTAAAAAGGTATTTTCCCGACCATGTGGGCCTGCTCGATTCGCGGAGCCTGTTCTCGCCCTAGGTGTCATCGTCGGTGCCTCGTTGCCGACACATTTTCAGTAGCCAATTTCGTCGGAGCAGTCGACGTCCAATGGTGGCCATCCATTCCTCCCTGGGTTGGGACGACTCCAGCACCGTGAAGAAGACGAGCGGCTCTTGGGTGTGCTCGGCGAAGGGAATTTTTGTTGCAGGGATCGTCGGAAATACTCAACACCAGCGCATTCGCAGCTACTGGGGCTTGTAGGAGCGGATCTCTCCTTATGTATTGGGCCGTTTTCCTGCGCCTCCTAACATTCTTCTGGAGGAAGTCATTGAGTGCTCGGGATCCTTCTTCTGTAACCATCCGGCCCCAGTGTCACCTGTCCTCGCAGAACACCCGACGACGTCGCTCCCCATTTCCCCAATCGCACCCATAAACGTTTATTCCAGAACCCCCCCCCCACACACACACATTCAAATATTTATAATTGTTATACATATTTATATTTTTATACACTTTTATATTTTTATTATTGTATTTTTAAATAGCTATTTTTATATAAATATATTATATAATTTAATATACAGGGTGTCCCAAAATTATGCGGCAAGCGGGAACAAGCAGATTGTTTATAACAAAAGAAATCGAAAATTCCTTTACTTTTTTTTGATTTGAAGCCCCGTTTTGGAGATACAAGCTTCCAAAATATCGTGGTTTCACTTCCGGCCCGCGCGGTTCGAACATCAGCTGGAGGCATATACGCGAGAAAAGTATTGGCGAGAGGTCAGCGGGGAGAGGGGTATCCATCGACACTCAGCTGAGATTTCGCCGAACGACAGCTGTGCCCCTCTCCCCGCTAACCGCGCGTCTACTGGAATTTTTCTAATTTCTGTATCTATTGTGGTTTGAGAGTTATAAGTTTTCAAAGAAACCCATATATAAAACTTTGACTGCCTGTAACTTAAAAAATATTTATTATTTTAAAAAATCTTTCAAATGGGGGTTTTTCGACGTCACGTGCAACATATTAAAATTTTATCAAAATCCGTGACATGGCGGAAAAAACCCTGATCGTTTGACGTGAAACATCCCAACACGTTTAACACGTGTCCGGTCCGCAGGGCCTGGCCGTCGTAGACGTTGCGTTTACGCGGTGTCGGACCTCACGGATCGGCCATAGACATTTCATTTTTATTACTACGCCGCGCTGATCTTTGCGAATTGATTGTAAAACATTTTTCGAATATTGTTCAAAGTTATATAAAACTTTTGAGCATGAAAGTTAGGAGAGAGAGAGAAATTTTACAGGGAGACTATCTTCCTATAATTTATAAGCACACGGCGATTCATACAGTCTTTAATAAAATATTTTCTATTCTGTTCTTTTTTTTCTATGTTGACAAGTTTTCTGTCTTGACAGCGGAGAAAGTTCTCGATTTTTCGCCTATTTTGAAGAGTTAACGGTCAGATCGTGAAAATAACCAGATGTCAGTTCTTTCTTTTACTGTCCCTTTTGTTCGCCAAGTGAAAGCCCTTTCCATGTCTTACTCCTTGCACATGGACAGACGCTACGTAGAAGATTTAATGAGAGTGTAGTCGTGTATTTCAAGCGTTTACGGAAAATCTGTTTTTTCGGACACTGGGAATTCATTCGAAAAGAAACCAGCGTGGAGTGAAGATCGCAAGAATTGTGCAAGACGGGATCATTTAAAATGTGTGCGGACTTTGTTTCAACCATCCGGAAGGAAAACTCTGCCATCGTGAAAGGCCAGGTCATCGGACTGTGGCAAGCGGGATAATCTAAAAAAATAATATCGGATGTTTTGAATATTTCGTATTCGACGGTGCAACGCTATATTAAGAGATTCGAGTGCATGGGCCCTGAAGGCCCATTACGGCTTTACGAAACTTGATTTTTATCATAGCAGATGCTAAATAAAACAGTAGCGATGGCAAATTCCGCACAAAAGCAAGTACGTTTAAGGAACTATTCCTCTGGAAGCCAGAGACGAAACCGGGACGCTACTAGGATGGCCGATTTCATCGGCAACAAAGAATTCTACCGCCCAGGAGGATGGGCTGACAATGAAGAAGAAAAATACCTTCAGTCACACACGAGCTCTTCTGCGACCAGGATGAACCGGAACCAGAAAAGAGCACAAACATGGAGAAGCACGCCAAGGGCGCAGAAAATCGATGATGCCACCAATTCTGGTGAGCCACTAAAAACCAAACAGATGGTTGACACGGATAAGTACCAGTCTACCACGACGACAGCGCCAAAAGATGATCCGCTCTACAACTTTACCCAAGGGTCACGGCAGCTTATCAAAAGAAGGTGCCAAAATATAGAACACTCAAGCTTTCCAGGGTTGTGCGACGTAGTATACCGCCAGCTCAGAGAGTATGCACCACGACTAGCACGCGAGATGCCATATTCCTCGTTTCTTCTGAAGGCCTAGTAGATAGACGACTAAATAGTGGACGGTTCCGAAAAACGTCGGAAGAGCAGGATGCCGAAATCATTGCGGAAATTGAGAGGCAGCCCTTTCAGTATGTTTCGGAGCTACCGAAACATACTGAAGCCCTTCCGGTGAGTGAGCGAACAGTGCGACGTCGTTTGCAGGAGGTCGGTGTCCGCTGTCGCCGACCTGCACACAAAATTGCACTGACGCAAGCTCACCGCGAAGCTCGGCTAGACTTCGCACACCGCGAGTTGTTAGTTCCGCAGTCTGAAAGGGAGCTGACAATTTATACGGATGAAAAGGTATTTCGTTCTTCCGACGATAGTACGCAACATGTGTGGCGTCCTATCGCGGCAAACCGATCTGACCCGCGGTATGTTGTTCCTCAGACGAACAGCGGGCGCATTTCGTGCTCAATGTGGGGGTGGATCAGTATCCATGGTCCTGGAGAACTGGTGGAAACGTCTCCCTGCATGGATTCTGCTGAATATATCGACATTTTGGAACACGTGTTATTGCCGTCCGTTCGTACCATATATTCAGCGGAAGACATGCCGGTGATCCGCTTGGTCCAAGACAACAGTGCTGTTCACACCTCCGCATTGACACGGGCTTGGTTCAGAGTGCATCCCGACATTAACGTCGTTAGCTGGCCTGCAAAGTCGCCCTATCTTAACCCTATCGAGAATGTGTGGGCCGCGATGGGCAGGTGCGGGCGGGATGCAAACCAGGTAAGGACAAGGAGTGCGCTTCTGGATCATGCCATGCGTGCCTGGGAGCAACTCCGCGGGAATGGTCAGTTCTTTGGGAATTTAATAGAATCTGTCCCTAACCGTCTACATCAGGTTGTTGATAGAAACGGTTATTGGACGGATTACTGACTCGAATCTTTTCATATACCGTTGCATACTTAATTTGCACTTCATGCTGGCATCGGCCTTTTTCAAGGCCACCAAAAATATTCGTGGGAACATCCATCGCAACAAACTGAACAATTAATAAAAATATTATAATTTATAACACTCCTTCCCCATTTATAGTACAATAATTCTTGTTTACTTCTTAATTAGCGTCATTTAAATGTAATAATTACTGCTTCTCTTTTTTTGGAAAACATTAGCTTCTAATTCTCTATTAATAACTTCATTGATTATTTATTCGTTTTTCCTTTAAACTTTTTGTGTAAAATTATTTCTTTATTTCGTCTTTGCTTTTTAATTTATTTCTTAATTGTTTTCATATAAATGCATTAGTTCTTGCTTCTCTTTTTTGGAAAACATTAGCTTCTAATTCTCTATTATTAACTTCATTGATTATTTATTCTTTTTCCCTTTAAACTTTTTGTGTAAAATTATTTCTTTTTTCGTCTTTGTTTTTTAATTTATTTCTTAATTGTTTTCATATAAATGCATTAGTTCTTGCTTCTCTTTTTTGGAAAACATTAGCTTCTAATTCTCTTTTATTAACTTCATTGATTATTTATTCTCTTTTTTTTTGGCTCTTCTATTTTATAAAATACTTTTGTATTCCATCTTTCAAGATTTGCAAAACTTCATTTCTTTGAACAAAAATCGACGTCGCCTAAACGAAAAGTTTAATCACACAATTAGTTTGCAAGAACCATACACGGGGGTAGTCTAGGGATTGGCATGGTAGTTCACGTGTTAAAGGTATTAGACGATCGATCCGCTGTATCGAACGAACTATGTTAGAATGATTTCCTGCGCATCTCCGTCGCGCAGCCCGAACCTAGCAGCGAGAAGCGTGTAGAGTGGGAGGACCTTCTCCTCTGCTGCCTGCGATATATCCTGTGGAATAACCGGTCAACTAATCTGCCGGCGCTTGTACACCGTGTTGTGGCAGATCATGGTATGCACCCTTACCATTATGTACCATTATACCATTATGTAAGGGTGCATCACCTTATGCCACAAGATTTTGAAAAACGGGTGGTTTATTGTACATGGCTCTTGGGGGAAGTCCAGCGGAATCCTTCGTTTTATAAATACGTGCTGCGGACTGATGAAGTACCTTCACACGGGAAGGTTGCTTCAACACCCACAACGCGCATTTATGGAGCGGGGAGAATCCGCTGGCGCTTCATCCACGCGCAGCACAAGTCCGCTGGTCAATCAACGTCTGGGCCGGCATTTGCGGTACTCATATCATTGGGCCGTACATCCTACCGGATAGGTTGGACGGTCCAGGATATGAGGCGTTTTTAAAACATGTTCTTCCGGAATTGTTGGAGGATGTTCCTCTGCAAATTCGGAAGAACATGTTTTACCAACATGATGGTGCTCCGGCCCATTACGCCGCAAATGTCCGGGCACACCTGGATGAAGCCTTCCAGGACAGGTGGATTGGTCGCGGCGGTCCTGTTGCGTGGCCCCCAAGATCCCCGGATTTAAATCCGCTAGATTTTTATTTATGGGGATATTTAAAGGTAATTATTTAACATATAAAGTGCAATATTTACATATTTCTACTATTCTCTAATATTACAAATATTTTGCAATTTTTCGTTTTAGGCGCATGTTTATACCGCGGAGCCATTGACGTGCAAGGAGGATGCGGTGGCACGCATACATGCAGCCGTTACAAATATTTCGACGCAAACGATGGCGAATGTGGGAGACGCCCTCGTTAAAAGGGCGAACTCGTGCGTTTCGCGTCGGGGTAGCCACGTCGAACCATACATCGCTTAGCGGGCGTATTATTTGATCGGCCTTTTTAACGGCCCAGCCTTTGGTGGTGAGGGGAGGTGGTTTTAGTGGGTAAAAATCCCACACTACCCGGCAACACCATCAAGCCGGGTGTCTTTCGAAGATTTCCACCTCCTCTGGAACAAAAAAAAAAAAAAGCCACGCTGCTGCCACAGCGAAGAAATCGATTCGATCGATTTTTGCAATAACTTTGACAAATCTAAAAAAAAACTATCGGGCAACGGTCAAATGACCTGGGAAATTCCATGCTGAACCGCTGCATGTGTTGTCGAGAAGACCAGAGCTCGACACTTGAATTCTTAGCAGCGTTTTCATTGTTACGTTTCGGGTTTCAGCAGCCTCTTACAGGAATGTGTTGGAGCGATACCATGACATTTTTATAACAGAAAACGTACGGTCATGACAGCAATATGTTTTCTGCAGGATACTATTAACTATCAATATTATTAACTTACCGAATACGTTTTTTTCAGGGTCACGCGTACCCTCAACGTGGGGACGTCGAACAGATAGATTAAATTATCGGCTCTTTTCAGAACTACTCGTACTTTCAACGTAGATTGACATTGTGGCGGCTTTCTCCTGTGGACATCTGTGTACTGTTACTATTCTTTCGGTAACAGACGTCTCTCCTTCGCTACATCTATTCTTCGGAAAACGTATTTGTGTGGAAAATGGAAAGGGTTGGAAGTGCAACGACGAAAAAGTCACCACGTAATGGAGTCCGCGTAATTTCGGATGTATTGTTAATCGATTAATAATCAAACTTTCTCGTGGGTGAAGAATCTATCCCTTTCGCTGGATATTCGTTTCAATGTGTATTTATTGTGCAGTGTTCTGTAAAGTTCGCCGGGTAAACAGGCGGGGTGCGAGCGGTGCTGTTCCGTAGCCTGCGCGCAAGAGGTAGGGTCATAAATTAGACCTTTTTTCGGTGACGCCGGCAAGTGCAGTGACCCAGTGACATAGACTCGTCGATACATTTTTCGTGCTAGTGTGTTAGTGCTCGCTCTGTATCCCTGTCAAGAGGCCCGTTGACGCGGCGGCATAAACACTCCCGCCACTACAAGACATTAACTTGTAACAGTAGGAACTGTCGTGCTGCCGCACCCAAGGGAGCCCTCTGATTGGCTGTCGTTTTTCGTTAATAACTCGGGCACGGATTGTGATGGGACGCAGAGAATGTTACACCCTATATTAGAATTACCTGAGCTATCCAAAGGTGCCATAAACGCCCTGGGAACTGGGACAGTCTGTATAACCAAAATGTTTGAAGATTGAGCAGACATGAGAAGTCTTGGCAGCAAGGTAATGAGAGAATTGCTGTTACTCTCGAGCAGTCTCACTTTATTTCATGTATATTATTATTGAATATACGTGTTGAGCTGACAAATTACGAATTAAGCTGACTTGCCTGTTATATTCTAACGATGAGCGATATCCAATGTCGTTGTATTTCAAAATGCCTTTCGGCGCGTGTGTAAACGCTGAGCTATACTATGCGACCAGTAGAGTCAGGCAACGAAACTATAATGGCCGATTTCCGTGCGCCACCGCGACACGAGGCCGATTTTGAAAGCATGCTGCCACCTGGCTTGAGCGATCGGTGTCCAGGTGGTGCTGCCACCACACTGGACACTCTGGGAACTATTTCCCAAACATTCCCCCGCCATCAGCAAACCTGTTGATGATCTTTAATGATGGGTTCTGGATGAGAGCTGACTGGTAGGAGAATTAGCTTGGTGATCGGTCTCACTAGTGTTGTGGTGGCGGTTTTTAACTCGGTCACCCTTGTGAGCCCACCCTTGCCGGGTATCAGTGACATCACCCTTGCGAGAGGCCATTTACAGGGAGGAAACTTCTCATAAGAAATCAACACCAATGAGCCTAGTTTGATAGTGTTGTTAGGGTGATGCCAGTTTGAGATGGCTTGCAACCTTTGGAGGTAGTGGGATGACCACTGACATGAGCCCAAAACTGGTGAACACGTTGCTGGACGAATTGCCATCGAGACAGTCTGGAGGTTGAGATGTCTATAGCAAGAATGATTCTGGCACGGCATTTAATGCAGTGCCAATAAGAAAGTGCCCTGGAGTCAGCGCTGAGAGGTCCTGAGAGTCATCACTGAGAGGTTCTAAAGGTCTTGAATTGAGGACAGCTTCAATCTGGCTCAACAGAGTCGTCAACTCCTCTTAAGTTAGAGGCTTGTCGGCTACTGTGCGTCTAATGTGGTATTTGATGGATTTTACCACAGCCTCACATTTGCCACCCATGTGGGGCGCGGCTGCAGGATTGAAGTGCCAGGTTGAGCGGTCTTCCATGAGCAGTGCAATAAGCCTCTTGTGTTCCTGTGTACTCTATGTAAACAACTTGCGAAGAGATGTTTCTGCTCCGACAAAGTTAGTTCCACAATCAGAGTACAAGGAAGTAGGAATACCTATTCGTGAAGCGAACCTTCTGTAGGTAGCCATGAATCCCTCACTAGAGTAGTCTGAGACGACTTCAAGATGAACAGCTGACGTAGTGAGGCATACAAGCACACCTATCCAACCCTTGTTAGTCTTGGCGCCTCGCCCTTTCCAAGTTTTCAAGGTGAGCGGTCCGGCATAATCTATGCCTGTGTGAGCAAATGCCCGGGATGGCTGCACTCGAACCAGAGGTAGTTGGCCCATCATTTGATGGGCACGGATCACCCTTTGTCGAGCGCAGACCACACACCGAAGCACATGGGCTTTTACTGGAGCTCTTCCTCCAACAATCCAGCAACATTGTCTAATATGGGCGAGCGTCACTTGGGTTCCTCTATGCAATGTGTGTTTGTGTGAAAAATCGATGATGAGCTCAGACAATCTTGACCTACGTGGCAAAATTGCTGGATGCTTCGTCTCATGTGCAAGGTCTTAATTGTTGAGCCGTCCACCCACTCTGATGATGCCTTGATGATCTATGAAAGCCGTCCATCGGCTTAATGGGTGGCTTGAAGGTAACCGAGATTGTTTCTTGAGAACCTTCAACTCCTCAGAGAAATAGGTGGCATGTGTAGCCATGATCCAGAACTGTCTGGACCATTCTATGTCAGACGTGATGAACGACGAGTATCTATAGATGAGGTCCCAATCATAGTCCTTAACTTGTTGAGTTGTCACAAGTGTCACACCAGGACGAGCTTCTAGTACACTTGACTCGTCTGGTGTCAACGTTTGAGGTGGCCAGTGTTCAGGTTTAGTGAGCCAAGGTGGTCCTGTCCACCAGAGCTCATGATCTTTGAGCTGGTCTGTAGAAACGCCGCGAGATGCACAGTGAGCTGGATTGGCTGTGCCTGGAGTGTACCTCCAGGTACCCAATGAGCATTCTTGGTGAGGTCCTGTATTTGTGCAACTCTATTGCTAACAAAGTCTTTCCAGCGAGACGGATGAGACTTGATCCATGTGAGAACTACTTGAGAATCCGTCCACAAAAATGTATTTGAAATGACCCTTTTTAAAGTAGCTTGGACATGAGACATGAGCTTGGCTAGTAGCAGCGCTGCCGTGAGCTCTAACCTCGGGATGGTTAGTCTCTTCAATGGTGCAATTTTGTTTTTGAGCAGACTAGTGACGTCAGGATGCTTGTGGACGGTGTGTGAACGGTAATGTAAATTACCGCTGCCATGGCTAACTGGGAGGCATCGGAGAACCCATGTAATTCAACCCGTGAATTGGAATACGTGTTGAACCACCGTGGAATGGTAAGCCTGGCCAGGAGTGTAAGATCTTCTCTGATATCTTTCCACTTTGAGACGACATGAGCTGACAATGGTTCATCCCAATTTACTTTGAGTAACCATAATTCCTGTAGCAATGTATTTGCCTTGATTACTACAGGTGAGGCGAAGCCTAGATGATCAAAAATGGTCGCTACTTGTGAGAGGATCTGGCGTTTCGTAATTAAGGCATGATGCGGTTCTGACATAGACGAGAACTGGAAAACGTCTTGTTGAGGTGACCATGATAGTCCGAGAATTTTGGTATTGCATTCCGCGAAGGCTTTTTCTGAGTTAGCTTGCTCCTGTGATGAAAAAATTTCTAGCAGCTTAGGATAAGTAGAGTGCCACTTTGACAGAGGAAAGACTGCTGACTGACACAATTATTGGACTTGAATTGCCACTTCAGTAAGTTTTTCCACTGAGTCTGCACCACCAAAGATATCATCTACGTATCTCCCACGAGTGATAGATGGTACAGCCAGTGGAAAACGATGACCTTCGTCTTCAGCCAATTGTTGTAATGTACGCACTGCCAGGAATAGAGCTGCTTTTGTTCCATAGGTGACAGTGGTGAGATGATAGTGTTTCTCATTAAGTTTCTCATCGATCCACAATATTCGTTGCAAGACCAAATCATCTGGATGTACCTTGATCTGTCGGTACACCTTGGTAATGTCTGTTGAGAATATGTGGCGATGAGTCCGAATCCAGATTAGAACATCCATGATATTCAGCAACAGGTTGACACCTGTGTGCATGATATCATTTACTGAGATGCCTGATGAGCTTGTGCAGGATCCACTGAACACAACTCGAAGTTTAGTAGTCGAGCTGTCAGGTTTGAGAACACCATGGCGGGGCAAATAATATTGCACCGGACTAATTATTGAGTCGTTTGGTATTTCCACCATGTGATTCAGCTCTTCATACTCCTGCATGAACTTGATGTATGTATTCTTGTAGTCTGGATTATTGAGAAACCGTTTTGTGAGACGCTGAAGACACTTGCGAGCTGTCTAATATGAGCTGCCCAAAGCATTTGTTGACAACTTGAGCGGGATACGTACTGTGTATCTCCCTAATAAAACTCTCGTATGGGTTGTTTTAAAGCGCTCTTCACACTCCTGCTCATCAGGGCGTGAGCAGAGTGCTCGGGATGATCGGAGCTTCTAATTGAACCCAAAATCGAGCTAACATCTCATCAAGATGTTGGTCATGTCGTTGAATCCTTACCTGAGAAGATCGTCTGACAGCAGACGATGTTAAGAAAACTGGGCCAATCACTAGCCATCCAAAGATGGAAAGTTGAGCAATACGAGCTGTGTCATTTAACCTGATGATATTTGGTTTAATGACAAGTCCATAATAACCTGCTCCTAGGATGATATCAATTGCCCTTGGAATTAGAAAGTCAGGATCGGCTAAAGCCAATTTCTCTAGATGAGGCCAGTCATCATGCTGAGAAATCTCTAATGCTGGTAATGTAGTTGTCAATGTCTTCAAAATGTGGGCCTTAATAGTGGCTGTGAGCAGTCTATGATTGGACTGGAGAGTAAGCTTGACCACGCCTCGGGTGTGTGCTGTACACTTGTCTCCCACTCCCATGATGTCCAACTTTGAGCGTTCTCTCGGAATATTAAGCTGCCGAGCAAGTCTTTCTGATACAAGGGTGATTTCAGAGCCTTGATCAATGAGAATGCGCACCTGATGAGCAGACGTTGAAGAAAAGACGGTTGCTAGAGCAGTGGCTAGCAACGTTGTGTGGTGCGCTTCATGAGCAGCCTTCTTGGGGATTGCACCCAAATCTCAGTGTGAGGACGATGTGCCTGTAGAGGCGGAGGATTGAGCAGTCTCAGCTTGTGGCTCCTCATTGTAGAATGAGCTGCCGAACAAGACATTTAGGTCGCCACCATGCAACATCGTGTGGTGCTTACCCTTGAACGTCTTGCAGGTAAGTGTTGAGTGACACCTTTTGAAGTTATGCCGATCAAGACATAAGAAGCACAGGTGCTTGTCCCTCACTAAGGCCATGCGTCTGGCCACCGATCTGTCTCTGAACTGCTCGCATTTCACAACAAAGTGCTGCTGCGAGCACAGGTCACAGAGGTGCGTCGGCCCTCGGACTCTCTTAAATTGAGCGGACGGACTTGGGCTTGCCTTATGCACGGTCGCTCGTGCCACTGGAGTCTTGCTTGAGATGGATGGTGTAGGCTTGCGTTTCTAAGCATCAGCAGCTTGTGCTGTACTCTCAATGTTTTCCAGGGCACGAGCGCGTGTGGTCAGGAAAGTGGTGAGCTGATCCAGAGTGGGATACTCTTGGGAGTCACTAATTGAGTGCTCCCACTGTTCTCGTGTATCCGAGTCCAGGAGTCGTATAAAAAGATGAACCATCACACAGTTTGAACAGTCTTGAGCGGGCACAGTGAGCAGTGCTTGAGCTGTCTCATTCGCGATGTTCACCAGTTTTAATAATGACACAGATCTGCGCCTTGTCATCGGTGTCAATTTGAAAATTCGCTCCAAATAAGTGTTTACAATTAATCTTTTACAGTCAAAGCGAGTGGTGAGCAGTCCCCAAGCGGTCTGAAAAGATTTACCCACTGGAGGCACATTAGAAATAAGCTCAGATGCTGGACCTGAGACAACTCCCTTTAGATACTGGAACTTCTCCAGTGGGGAAAGATCCTTGCGGTCTGAGATGACCGAGGTGAATAGCCTTGTATTCAGGCCACTTAAGATATTCGCCTGAGAAGGTTGGCACTGCAAGTTCAGGCAACCTTGAGCGGACTCTCTGGGCATAGTCCATGCCCTGTGATGGGACCACCGGTGCAGGTGAAAGCTCAGACATGAGCTTTGTGAGCCGTCTCATTAATTTATTGTACTTTGTGGCCTCTTCGGTCGACATATGACCCGCAAAGTATGGATGAGTCACCTGAGAAGGCGGTCCATTACTGACCAAATAACTGTGTTCCGACTATGGAACACAGTGTGCAATTGCTTCACCTGTTCTACGGTGGCCTGCACGCCCATCAGGGTGAGATCCTGAGAAGTCTCAAACTCATCAGAAATCTCTGACAGTTGAATCAGTCTTTCTTCCTGCGCATACTGCCTCATAATAATATTACGAGGATATGACGCAGGTGAGCAGGCCCTTGTGCTTCTCTTTGAGCAGACTCTAGCAGACTCCTCCCCAGATGAGCCGTCTTGAGCGGTCTTGGTATCCTCCTCGGCTATTGCTGTACGATCCACCTTGGGAACAGCTAGCGTAGAAGGGACAGGTGAGGTGCGCCCTGTGACGCCCTTGACCTTCTTCTCCTCCTCCTTTAGGAGAGGCATCTTGAGCCTCCGTTGCTAGCAACCTGTGCCTTGAGCAGTCTGATGTGTGGTCTCAATAAAATCTGTGTGGTGAACAAATGAATGAGCATGCGGAAAGCTCTAAACATGGGAGTAATGAAATGACAAAATATGATAATATTTATTATGTATAAACCACAATAAATGAAATGCATGAGCATCCAATGAGATAAGACATGATCGTAAGGTGCCAAGGTGATACAAAATGAACTGAACATGAGCGGACGTCAAAAACTGACAATGATAATATTTATCATGTATAAGCACCAATAAATGAAATGCATGAGCATTCAATGAAATAAGACACATGATCGTAAGGTGCCAAGGTGATACAAAATGAACTGAACATGAGCTCATGTCAAAAACTGAAAATGATAATATTTATCATGTATAATAAAAGCACCACTAATAAAATATATGAGCAATCAATGAAATAAAGCACACGTTAATGAAAATGATTAAAAGTGAACAAAGCTGAGCACACGTGCGTGACTGAGAGGGCATCATGGCCGACTTCGACACGTGTACGACTTCCGGTTAGCAATAATGCGGACCCATTGCACACTGAGTTCACTTAAAACCACGCTGCTTTTACACAATTTTACTCAAGACCTTGCTGCACTATCCGGCTCGAACGACCAAAATGTTTGAAAATTGAGCTGACATGAGAAGTCTTGGCAACAAGGTAACGAGAGAATTGCGATCTATTGAGAAGTCTCACTTACGCCGACCGTTGGGTGATACTTTTCGCACGAAAATCGTGTGTAACGTATTGCCTAACGGCCGGCGGCACCGCAGTGGTGTTGTGCGCAAATATCGCCCAACGGCCGGCGGCACCGCAGTGGTGTTGTGCGCAAATATCGCCCAACGGTCGGCGGCACCACGGTGGTGTCGCCGGACGGCAAATTGTTAAAACAAAGCAGCATCGATGTACCGCGACAACCAGTCGACGACAATCGTTTACCGATTGTAGTGCGATTAACTAAAACCTAGCGATTTTTGCGAGTTATTAGTGCGTTAAAAAATGGATTATTCCTATATTGAAATGGCGGATATGGTACTGATGTACGGCCGAGCTGAAGGAACTCGGTATCGAGCCCGCCGATTATACGCGGAAAGGTTCCCTGGTCGGCGCGTACCAAACGCGAAAACCTTTCAGAGAGACTACGAGCGACTGCGATCCAGAGGAACATCCCACCGAAGCCATCGCGACGATGGCAGATTGCAATCGATACAAAGTTTCACCAAGGAAGAGGAGATACTACAACGCGTAGCGGAGAACCCAGGAATAAGTACGCGGCGACTGGGACTGCAGACCAACACGTCGCACATGAGTGCTTGGCGCAGATTATTAGAAAATAATTTGTACCCGAACCATTTGCAACGGGTGCACATGTTGCAAAATGAAGACTACATTCCACGGAGGAATTTTTGTGCGTGGATGACGGGCATGAGTGCTGTGGACAGAAATTTGTGCGGAACATTTTATTTAGTGATGAGGCCGGATTTACGCGGGACGGTGTAATAAACTTGCCTAATTCGCACGTATGGAGCGAGGAAAATCCGCATGCGATCGTGGAACGTCGCAGCCAAAGACAATTTAGTGTAAACGTGTGGTGCGGGATAGTGGACAATATTCCAGTGGGGCCGTGTTTTTTGACCGCCCGACTAGACGGTGTTAAGTATTTGAACTTTTTAAAAGTCAATTTGCCGTGTTTAATCGAAGACGTACCACTAGACTGCCGCCGGAACATGTGGTACATGCACGACGGAGCACCTGCTCGTTACAGTGCCGCGGTACGCGAATATTTGAATATTATTTTTCCCGAAAAATGGATCGGTCGTGGAGGTCCAATCGCGTGGCCGGCTCGCTCGCCGGATTTAAATCCGTTGGATTATTTTTTGTGGGGACATTTAAAGGGAATAGTGTATTCGTCGCCTGTGCCGAACGTCGAAGTGCTCAGAGAACGAATTCTCGTCGGGTGTGAACAAATTCGAAATTGTCCGGGAGTGTTTGTGAGTGTGCGAGGATCTATGAAGAAGAGACTGCAGACGTGTATCCAGATGGACGGGGGTCATTTTGAGCAACACATCTCGAGCATAAGGTAAGTATGAGCACGGTGGGGGTTATAGCCGGTAAGAATCCGGCACTACCCGTCTTCTCACACCAAGAAGGCGGGTGTCTATGAAGATTTCCCCCACGTAAAAAAATAAAAAAAAAATTTATACTATACGGGAATGCGTGAAAGATTACTGATTCGCCAAGCGACTCACACTGATAGGTCTCTCACGCATTATATTGTATATTAGTGTGTGTCGCGCGGCGGCTCGATGACGTATGAAAGCCGTGGATCAGCTGTCGTCAGTAGTATTAGGTCGGTCGGTAGTCCGGCGACTTAATGGTATTTAATAATATTTTACGCCGAAACCGTAAAATAATGTTGAACCTTTATTAGGTTGTCTTCGAAAAGGGAGTCTTGACGCATTGCCCTTATTTTTCTCAAGTTGTTAATCAACCGCTATCATAGAAAAAATCAAAGTTTTTTTATATAAACAAATAAAAATGCTACGTAACGGTAATAATCGAAGCAGTTATATTTTTTTTTAGTAAACTTTGATATTTTCCGCTTATTTTGCAATTAAAACCGCTCCTCTCCGACTTACCATTTCGGAGATATAAGTTTTAAAAAATTTTTTACAAATGGGGTTGTATCTCGATAGGAGGTGATTTTAGGACCTAACTTTATTGTTTTTTTTTCACCTTTTGGTGCGTACTATCGATCGTGAAAAAGGGTCCCCGATGATATGTTGCACCCTGTATGTACCTGAACGTTTATGACAGGCTTGTTAAGTGAAATTAGAAAGTTATAGAAAAGGAACGTACGAAACGAAGATTGTAGGTATTGCTCCCTGCTGCGCTGAAATTCTTTTGTTTTTGACAAATTTCCATTTCTCTTCCTGCATCTGTCTCGTCAGTTTTCTCTCGAATTTCGTTGTTAACTTGTGTTCTTCATTACTCTGGCAAAGTACATACATTTCTTTAAAAATGGCAGAGAACGAGTCTTCTTCTACGAGCCTCTAAGATTCCCTTCATACGAACGAAAATTTTGATATTACTACAAGTGAAAGTGATTTTATAAATGACTTCACAAATGCAATGAGTGTTGTGCAAACAATGTTAAGAGAAGATGGTTTGCTTGTGCAAAATTCACGTGGTGAAATAAGCCATGTTTCACAAGCGATGGCAGAAGCAATTCACGCTGCAATATGGGATGTCATCAACGAAAACCGTATCGTGACAGATGAAAGCCTGATTCTTATCGAAGAGACTGACGATGATGAAGAGGTAAATTTCATTATAACTTTTGTTATTTTTCACATATTTTATTTTTACACCAGTGAAATTTCAGTTACTGCGAAAAACTGTATTAGTTTTGCTTATCTTTATCAAATCATTTATGTAAAATAATATTCATCACAGATCATGGAAGAAGTAGAAAAGTCAGATGATTATGATCCCGAAGATTACAAAACACCTAACCAAGAGTATGTTTCTTTGGATTACAAAACAAAGGCCATTGCATTTGCTAATGCTCATCCAAATTATAAATTTACATCACTTCAAAAAAAATTTTCAAAATTAAAACGATGAGAATACTTGACGAGATGGAAAATCGACGTTCAAAATGGTGGGACGAGGTTCGATAAATTATATATGATCGAATCCGAAACTTTTGAACGATTCAAGGAAGGGAGAGCTTTGCAAGAGCAGGTAAAGAAATTATTACCTACGGTTCTATTTGTAAGGGTCTTATCCGTTCCTTTATTTAACTAATCCCAAGCAAATGCGCAGGTAACAACAAGGATGCTTCAGCAATGCCAATGTCGGCAGCATTTCCGTATCTTTCGGAATCCTTCGCCTTTACCGCTGGACCTACCTGGGTAAAAAGTTTCAAAAAAAGAAACAAAATTAGACAAAGAATAGTGACAAAATTCGTCAGCAAAACCGACATAACGTCACTCAATGAAACTGTCGCTGCAGCTGAAAATTTTCAGATGCAAAGTAAAATACTGATTCCGAAATTTCATTTAGATTTAGTTATTAATACTGATCAAACCGGATGTCAGTATCAGATGGTGTATAAACGACCTTTAGAATTTCAAGGAAAGAAAACTGTTGCAGTAAAAAAGCAAAATTTTAATAAATTAAGTACTATGTACGTATGTACACTACGAGTGTACTTAATAGTACTATTAAGTGTACTTAATAGTACAATTTTTCGTGTCGAGTTATACGAAACCATTGTAATTATGCAAAAGGAAACTGTACCCGAGGTTGATACCAAACAACCTAGTGCGAAAGCAGCTCCATCCCGTGTTGGAAAAGCTTCGAAATCTCGCAGATCCGAAGCTTTTAGACGGAAAGTCGGAACCAAGCAACTTGCTGAGTTTCGAACAGAAGTAGATAAACGTCTCTTTCTTTTCGATGAGTCTACCCAAGAGCTCGAACGCTCACTCCGATCGCTTTCTGTCGCCGTACAGCAGGTGGTTACTCCACTGCCTGTTGCTACACGAGAAGTTGGAATTGCTTGCGTCGTTGAATACTCCAGAATGATTACCACCTGGAATCAACATGCCATTGCTGCTATCTGTACTATTTATCAGTACTATAGAGTCACGCTTTATTTAGTTATGAATAAATTATTCTTAGCTAGATATGAACAAGGCGAGATGCTATCTTTTGACGTCGTCGAACCTTTCACGATGTCTGAAGAAGTGCGTCAAATTTTGATGCCTGTTACTCAAGTTCCGCGTGCAACTTATAATATACTCGCAGCTAATAGTACTATTAAGTACACTCGTAGACAGCACAGCATTCGATTATGGCATCCGGAAAATTGCTTCCGCATGTTTTCTTGTGCATTCAAGAAATTAATAACAACTTTGGTCCGAAAGTTTTACAAGACATTAACAAAGTGATGAAGGATTATAAAAATGTAATAGTATCATGCTCGAAATCTGGGAAATTAACAAAAGAATTATTTAGGTATTATTTACAAACGACCTTAAAGTCATACGTTGAGGAAAACAAATTTTTACTGTTTGTTGATAGCTGGAGCGGCCAATTAGACGCCAGTTTATATGATGAAATTTTGAGCAATAAAGCTGGAGATGTAACATGTATTACGAAGATAATTCCTCCAAAATGCACGTCGCTGTGTCAACCGTGTGACGTATACTTTTACCGTCAGATTAAAAATTTTATAAAAAAAATTCAAAATTCATCTGACCTTTTAAAGGATCAGCGAGAAATAGCTTCGCGTGAAGATGCGATAAAAATTCATTCGTTGATCCTGCATCAATTAAGTGCGCCAGCATTTTGCGAAATGCTGAAATATGCATGGTTTGCGGCAAAATTAATAAACGATAGGCCATTTTTCCGCAATGTCAACGAAATTTGTTTTCCACTTTCAATTTAAAAAAATAAGTGCTCTTGCGGTGGAGTTAATTTTATCAAGTGTGCGTGGTGCGAAAGCTGTTTATGCTTTAAATGCTTTTATGACAATTATCGCCCACACAATTGTAAAGGCGGTACTGATTTATAATATATGTATATTTTTTAACTGCATTACCTATATGTTGTAAGGAAATAATAAAGCTTATTACAAATATTTTTATTTAAAAAAACATTTTTTTAATATTGATTTTTAACGATCGCAAGTGTATATTAACATAAAAACGATATCTTGAAATTGAAAATAATATTAGTAGAAACTAGAAAGTCTACCAGATTTAAAATAGTTAATAAAATATATAACTTTCTTAAACATAATTCTCACTTAGATATCATAACAGCACAATATTTCAAACTATTTAAAGTCACTAAACATTTTCTTAAAACTCACAAACACCTATTAATTCTTAGAGCTGATAAAGGAAACACCTCTGTTATAGTCCACAAAGACCAATATATCAATAATATGGAAAAACTTCTATCCGATGAGTCCACCTACATTAAAATTAAAAACGAATATACTGTCACTACACAGAGTGCTAACAACGCTTTTGCTAAGGATTGGCTCCAACGTCAATACATTCCTGACCACATTTATAAAAATCTAATTACTCATAACGCCATAACACCAAGAGCTTATGGACTACCTAAAATCCATAAACAGGATATTCCCTGGAGGATCATTGTCTCTTCCATAGGTGGTCCTACGTATAAAATATCCAGTTATCTTGCCAAGATTTTAAGCAATGTGGTAGGACACAACACTAAATTCACCAAAGACAGTTGGTCCTTTGTTGAGAGCGTTGGAAAATTAGTAATCCCTGATAATTATGTTCTCGTGTCATTAGACGTATCTTCACTTTTCACAAACATCTCTTTGCAACTTGTACTGCAATCAATAGATAAAAGATGGTCACAAATAAAAAAATTTACTAAGATTCCAAAATTACAATTCAAGAAAGCTATTGAATTCATTATGAGTACCACTATTTTCAAATTTAACAACATAATTTATAAACAATCATTCGGAACATCTATGGGCTCACCGATATCGCCTGTTTTGGCTGAACTTCTAATGGAATCGTTACAAACTATATGTCTTAATAAACTGACCTTTCACATACCATTTTTCAAGAGATACGTTGGTGACATTTTAACTTATGCACCCAGTGAGAGTATTAATGAGATTCTAGATGCGTTTAATGGTTACCATAATAGATTAAAATTCACGCACGAATTGGAGACAGATGGCATGATTAGCTTTTTAGACGTACTTCTTATTCGTGATAGTAATAATGTGGGTAAAGTTGTCACAGACTGGTATAGAAAACCTACATGGTCAGGTAGGTTTCTTAATTTTTACTTGTCGCATCCTATCACACACAAATTAGGTCTAATTTGTTACGTATGAATCGTATAATTCCTACGAAAATTCTCAGTCTGGAATTTTCTCTTGGCGACGCCCAGGCGCCTTAGTCCCCTTTTCTGAACGAAAACAGGATACATTAAGTGCGATACGCTCGTAACCCTTAGCCTCTTGTCTAGGACGCCCGAATAGCTACACTTGAGACCCCACGCGATACGGAAAACTCGAACGCGAGGGTCTACCACCCCCGAAATTCCACAGTTTCCAACCGTCTTTTCCTGCAGCATCTTTTCTCCCACCATAGACCAGATTTAGCAAAATTTTCAATCCCCACTGCTTTTTCGACCTATATAAGGGCCACGAAAATGCATCTCATCGGGTTATTCTCAGTACGACGCTTGAGCAATAGACTACGAGACTAGGCCAAGTTCCTACTCAAGCTTTCTTTAACCTTCGGAATATCAGTCTGTCCATTGGCATTATTCAACTCTTGGTCGGAGTGCCCCCGTTTCAATTCACGTTAGAATCACTCGGGAACTAGTTCGGAGTCATCATAATTGTGAAGTCTCGTCAACCGTCACTGCCTAAGGGTAAACATCTAGAGCTTTCAATTATTATTTACATTCATTAAACTCTTACACAAAACACTAAACATACTTGTATATATATTCAATTGAAAGAATATACTTGTTATATTTTTACTAGAACATAAATTCAAGTGAAGAATTATTTCTAGAATTAAAACCTTTCCTCTCGAAGTAAATCTAAAGCATAATCGAGTAACGTACCCACAAATATTATTCACTCTAACCGCTCGGAGTGAAACAAAAGTTACGAGAGTTATTACTTTACGATCTTTACCGTAGCAGGTCAAAACCACAAACAGCGGGTGTCGGACTGCGCGTGCCTTTAGGCTTGCTTATGTACCTGCGCGACCATTTGTAGTCCTAGCAAGTGCGTCGTTTTTAACCAGAGAGTAGCACCTTGCAGTTAGTCTACAAGTACATCTACCTCAGGGTTACACCTTACCTAACATATACAACCACTCTGGAGACCAGCACCCTACGGTTTATGCCGTAGGCTCATCTGGCTCTAGATTCCTTTAATTCCGATACGAGACCAGCACCCTACGGTTTATGCCGTAGGCTCATCTGGCTCGCGTCACTCCTGAGATCCTCTCACACCTGTATGAATTCCAGCACCCTACGGTTTATGCCGTAGGCTCATCTGGATTCATCCTCCTCAACTTAACCACTCTGGAGACCAGCACCCTATAGCATCTAACTATAGGCTCATCTGGCTCTAGATTCCTTTAAATCCGACACGAGACCAGCACCCTACGGTTTATGCCGTAGGCTCATCTGGCTCGCGTCACTTCTGAGATCCTCTCACACCTGTATGAATACCAGCACCCTACGGTTTATGCCGTAGGCTCATCTGGATTCATCTTCCTCGACTCAACCACTCCAGAGACCAGCACCCTACGGTTTATGCCGTAGGCTCATCTGGCTCCGGATCTCCGTTTTATTCCGATTCAAGGCCAGCACCCTATAGCATCTACTATAGGCTCTTCTGGCTTGAATTAACGTCATTTCCTAAAATCATACGTTGATTCGTAGCTCCCACTACTGTTGACGTACGATACCCCCTGCTACAGTAAAGTTTCATAAGAGACGAAACCGCGTCTCATTACGTTCAAACCATAACGCTCGCCGGCCACGTTCCAGAAACCCGCCCGGCTCGTAACACTGACGTGGACTATCGATCTCAAGGGTCCTACTCGCCTATAATCTCACCTTCCTTAAAAGGAGTAGCGGCTGGACAATCAGAGCCATGCCCCGATCTCGTCTACTGTCTAAACTGCATCCAAGCAGAATTCCCTCCTCACAAGCCAGAATAATTTATGAAACAAGCGCTATCCAATTAGAGTGAATAAGGATTATCGAATGAAAGTATGAAAATTGGACACCTATGAAGAGGCACGTGTGTTCATAAGAGTCTAGCTGTAAGTGTATACAGCGATGCGCACGTGCGTGCGTGGCGTGACGAATTACCGACGGTGGGTCTAGTGTGAGAGTGACGAGAACGGACGAATGCGTGATAACATAGGTAGGATAAGGAAGTGTATATATAGGAATTAAGAAGACTCTTAATAAATCGAGAGTATGAAATGCGAATACTTTCCCGATTCTTTACCCACCTGCTCCGAACTCTTATTATGTACAGGCCCATTCCTTAAAAACAATGAGGGGATAGTCGGAAAAGGGACGTACCGTTACAGTGTAAAGAAAATGTAGTGTAGGGAACACAGCCGCACTCTGGCGATCATAGATATAGCGAGCGAGCGAGAATAGAACGTATACAAATATCCCGAATTTGAAAAATAGTATTTCGAACGAGAATCAACAGATATCAGGAAGGTGAAAACGCAAAGAGAGTCGGCATCGATTAAGGATATTAAATATCGTTTCTTTTATTACAGGTACGGGCTTCCGGGTAATAAGCGTAACGAACTGTATATACCTGTATGACAAAATATAACATTTTATTACACAAACTCAATTGCGTCTGATCGTCGATGCCAACCTCTCCCGAAGATACATATAATACATTTATTATTTATGTATAATAGAATGCGTGATAGATTTATTAGAATAAAACTACTAGGGGGGTTCTCCCTCGGAATGAATCGAACGAGATTATGTGGTACGATCGTGTCGTCAAGACGCCGAAACCGACAGAACTGTATAGCCTCTGTAACGGCGAGACAATACTAACTCAACGAAAAAGATTTTTAATTTTTGGGTACTTTTTTCTGAAAATTGTATTAATATATTGGTAAGATTTTGCTGACTGCAATGATACCAAACATGATATATGAACATGTATATGGTGCGTTCCACGTCAAGTGATCAGGGTTTTTGCAGTCATGTCACAGATTTTGATAAAATTTTAATATGTTGCAATTTTTTGGTGATTTTTTTATAGCAACATCATAATGTCCTCTACAGACACCTTCCAGCGGTATGTTGGAACAATGAATAGCTTTCAAGTTAGGAATTTCTATGTACCGTGGCGTTCGGTTTTTCGCCCGCGATCCCGGCCGAACCGTAACACGTATACCTGCCGTTATTGGAAAAAACCCTTGCTCAGTGCTCTCTCTGATTCTCATTTCACAGTATACCTGCAGAAAAAGATACCTGAGTAAACTTTTGCCATGCATTGTGTTAATATTGGCCATTTGGTTTGTCTTTCAAGAAACAATATTTCAATTGTTATATGATATAATGAACATCGTTTCCGCTCTGTGTTTTCCGGGCTTGAGACCGGCAACGGCCACATTAAAAACGCTTGTGCATTCTAAGTCCACGTAATTTACAAGTTTTCCTGCTATCTTACAAGTTATCTGCAATTTATGTGTATATGTAAATATAAATATAAAATTCGTGTTCGAAGATCATTAACGTCGAATTCAAATAATAATGGCTTCGTTTGTATTTAAAAAAGAATATGGTTTTATTGCAACTTCATTTTCGTTGAGAAGTATTACTGCATGCAATTTATAAGTACCGGGAATTGGTTTTGCTGTACTGTACCGACTACTAAGTAGAAATTCATGATCAATGTACTCATCATTTGAACAATATGCAAACGAGATGTGACTAAAGTGATCTTTTGCCATTCGAATAACTTCCGCGAATTTGTGATTTGATCATTTTCCCAATAACGGATCGCGGGCGAAAAACCGAACGCCACGGTACATAGGAATTCCTAACTTGAAAGCTATTCATTATTCCAACATACCGCTGGAAGATGTCTGTAGAGGACATTATGATGTTGCTATAAAAAAATCACCAAAAAATTGCGAGGTATACTTTTGAAGATATTGAAGCGCAAATGCAGGACATTGATCAACGCTTTGGCCTCGCTACCGGCAGCTATGTGCGTCGCGCTAAGGGCGAAGTCGCGCGGCAAATACCGGCACCGCGGTACATAAAAATTCATAGCTCGAAAAGTATTCTTTGGCCCAAAATGCGGCTGGAAGTTATGGTTAGAGGACATTTCGACAGATGAAAAAATGTTCAAAAAATGTTTGAAGATACATATTGGACGAAATTTAAGATTCAAAAATTAAAAACATTTTTTCAACAATTTAAAAACAAGTTACATTAAGTTTATATTTTTTTCTAAAACTTTGAGGCTTTCCGAATAATCTGGTATTTCGCTAATTTCTGTATCTATTTTGGTTTGAGAGTTATACATTTTTTAAAAACCCCATGCACAAAACTTTGACTGCTCGTAACTTAAGAAATATTTATTGTTTTGAAAATTCCTTCAAATGGGTTTTTTTTTCTCAACGTTACCTACAACATATTAAAATGTTATAAAAATCTGTGACATGACTGCAAAAACCGTGATCACTTGACGTGGAACGCACCATATATCATTTTTATTGGTCTTTATTCGAAAAATTATGTATGGACTGTAAACGTTTTAATAGAATCGTGGAAAGGTGCAAAAAGATAAAACGGACCCGGTGTTATTTTAACAATAGTAAGTCATTATTCCGCCATTATGTGTGTCTAGTTATGAGTGTTCACTATGAGTCCACGATATGAGTGCACTGATGCTTAATAAACCACATTGAATTCTATTAATTCACACCTAGTAAGTGCTGTTAGTTTCCCAATGGCGGTGCGCCGTTTACACGTGGCTGACACACCATGTGGAGATTTGCATTAATGATTTCGTACACTTATGTAAATTAATGCACCAATCGTTAGGTGAGCAGACCGAAAATGAGTTTCCCTTACTCACATGAGCTAAGCACTAATAATAAGAAAGAATAAACCTCAGAAAATTTAATAAGCGCAAGCACGTGGTGCTTTATCCAGCACAGAGAGAACGACAATGGCCGTTTCCAGTCGACCGTTACAACAGCCACGATATCGATTCTAGATGGTCCACTCGGGCGCTTGCAGCGGACGCGCGTGCCCAACAGGTGCTGCCCCGTAGCGTGCCAAACGAGAGACCTTGGTGTGGTTATCTTAAGGGTGAATTCTCAAACAATCTGAATCAACTAACAAATGAAAATTCAAACTTTGAACACAATATTGAAATATAAAATTGTAAAAAGCTCCGTTCTCCCATAAAAGAATAAGCAAAAATTGTTTCGAAATACTTTTGTGAATGCTGCATTTTACAAATAACGAAACAGCGAATGTCACTAAGCGGTTATGGAAAATTCAACCAATTATAAGTGAGCTGATCGAATTTTTCAAAAAATATCAGAATTAATATGCATTGATAAATCCATGATTCCATTTCGTGGATGGATTTTATTTTGACAATTTCTGAAGTAAAAGAGGCACAAATATGAAATAAAAATTGTTAACCCTGGCTGCGGGCTGGTATACACATACAATTTCTGTATCTACAGTGGCGAAATGTCAGATGAAGTAAATACAATGCCAACGAATATAGTTATGAATTTGTGTCAAGACTTATACCATCAAGACCAAACAGTATGCAATGGTAATTAGTATATATTATGAGACATAGCATTAGTGTGTGTCTCAAGACACAAAATTTAACTTTCAATAACAAACTATCCGAATGTATAATTTTTTCCAAGAGAATTATAATGATTTAACAAAACATTGGTATTGGAACCTTGCGATTCAATAAATTTCAAATCTGTTGCATAGCTGAAACTCTGGATACATGGGAATACGTCACTGTGAATAGTTTATTTCAGCTCTTCTGCAATAGTTTTCCTTTTTCAGAAACTTTAGATATTATAAGCCTTTATTGCAACTAATTTCTCCAATATGCTCCTACCTTGGAGCGAGTTAGTTTTATCAACAATGACAACACTCAGTTTGAATAAACAGTACTTATAAATCATTGCATATTCAACTACATGTATGTCCAAAATCATTCAAGTTTCTACCTTCACGTCCAACTCTTGTTCATTCCAGAGTATGAACCGTACACTGTCTTCCTCGAGACAAAAATAATACTGTAGATTACTAAACTCACATACTGCATAGATGAAAAACAAGTGTTTATTCTAATGAATATCAAGTTGGTTGTCAGAACACAAAGTATAATCAGCTATTATTTCTATTTATACAATTACTGATGTATTTTATAAATAACGACATATATTTCCCTTTTATTAATTCAAACTCTTATTCTATCTCTTAGTAATAATGTACAAATTTTCCTATATAGCAAATTTGTTTAATAATGGAACCAAACACTGTCTATGGAGTCCATGTTAAGTAAAGGATAGTAACATATAGAATGAATTGTAGATTTGACATTATGTCTTAACATTTTAGACAAGGCACCAATGAAAATGTACATTTTTTGTTAACTCCAATATTCAGTAAAAATATCAAAATTTGTGAACGTTGATGGAAATTAGTAACTTTCGCTAGAGATGCACTTTTTCACAATTATTTGTCCATTATTTGAAACAAGTATTCCTTACAAATTGTATCATAATTTAGAAAATTAGTAATTCTCAAAAATTTCCTTGATTACTTCAATTAGAAGAATGTGTAAACTAAATACATTAAAAATTTCATTCTCAACTTTGCGTTATGCAAAAAGCTGTAGTACAATATAATGTATAAAGAACTTTGTTAGTCCACGTATGGATGTGTATAGTTATTACAATAAAAGACATTCACTAGCACAGAAGATTTGCAGTGCAAAATAATAATGCATTTCATATCAATAGTAGCAACCACATAATTAGGATATTTTTAAGAATCTTATAGAGAATAAAGAATGTAACAATTTCTAACTTCTTAGAAAATCAAATATTTATAGGAATACTAACTCTAGAAGGAATGCTTAATGTTAATGACCGATATGTCAAAATGTAATACCTTGTTCTTTTTGGAACCAAAGATAAAAACTGTAGTTCAAAGTATAGTAAAAGAAATGTTACAGAGTCATATTACATCAATTGGTGCATGTGATAACAAACTTCATCTATCAGCTAAAACTGTATTCATACTGTGGGGCAAACTTTTGGATTTTCTTTACCAAAAGAGAGTTCCCATTTTAATAGATACAATATTTTCTAGAAACGTGTAGCAGATACAATTACTAAATGTGATAGAGACAATTAGGAACAATATTTTCATTATCTACAAACTACGTAATTAACAAGTAACTAATAAAAGATGCCGCGTGGTAAGCAATTATCGAGCAAGGAAAAAGCAAAAATTAGTGCTTACAAGGAAATGGGTTTATCTAATCGGCAAATCGCGAAGGAATTGAACCGTTCGAGTTGTGTGATTGATAATTTTATGAGATTAGGCTCACGATACGGAAAAAATGGAAAGTACGGCCGAACAAAAAAATTGTCTAACAATATTCGCCGATAGCGGACCATCTTTTGACGGGGGTGGTGGTGGGCCTCTTTCTGCATAATATATAAATGACATAATTTGAAGAAAAGAGTGAAAAAAAATATTCCCAGCATGGATTTGAACAGGTAACACGAAGCTTCCGCAGCGCACAAACTGCCGCTTAACGCCCACAGCCACTGCGGTAGTTGAGAATCGGTCGAAAATCTAGGGTCTTGATCCCGTTTCCAACGTTGTTAAAATAAAATTATTATTTGTAGCTAAACTATTGCAGTTGGAACAAAATGTCGTAAGAATTTTTTCTTCCTTACAGCAAGCCCTATGGCCAGAAAAAAATTGGGCTCGATCCGTTTACATCAGGTTTTAAACTTTAAGTCAATTTTTTATAAAAATGGCCGGCCATATTCCGGTAATATTTTACAGGAACACTCTATGTTTCTCATGTATCGCAAAACATGTTGTAACGTGCGCGCAGTGCGTATCAGTCTCGCCATCAACAAACATGTAACGGTCTTGCCAAAAAGTTCCCTTATACGGGATTAATAATCTTTTCATCCATAACAAGTAAGTATGACGTTCTTTTGGTTTGGTTATTGTTAGAAACAATAGAACAATGTTGTGTTTTTTTCAGTAATATTATTACCCTATAATTTACTATGTAAAATACACATATTTTTGTTTCATTATCATTTAATAATTATTTATTTTGTTTTATTAAGGGTAAATAATAGTTAATTTTTCCCTGACGAAGGTCACCATATTGACCGAAACGATGAAAAATATTACAGTAAAATATTGATACCTTGTTATGAATGATAAGTAAGTAATAACAGTTTCATATCAGCTTTGTCTTCTTTTAATTGATGGTTATATAGCCAGTTAAGGTCTGTATTCATAGTATTATATTGTTAGAATTTACACTTATATGGTCGTGACCATAAAAAGGGACGGAAAAATGGTTCAACGCTCGCCCGAGGGAACCGTAACCCTATCGGCTTATCTAGTTAATAATTTTACTTTAACCAATTATATTAAATTCTTGCTTTTTGAGAAAACCCAAGTTTTCCGCAGGATATTATAATGAGGAAACCGAACCCGCGGTTTCTCATAATTACTTACGTAGTATCAAGTGTCGTTTTTTCAACGTGGATATTTCGCATAGTAATTAGTTGTGTTTTGTTTAGTCAGCTTAAATTTTAAGCCGTAAAAAATGGATCAGCCAAGTGTACACTTTGAAAAGGTATGGGAAACTTTATTATTTGCAACAGTTAGCAACGTAATTGTCTGCGTTATTTTACGAAAATAATCCCTGATGAGGGTCCCAAAAAAGGACCGAAACGTAGGACCAGTTTTTCAGTTTCAGTAAGTCAGTTCCCCACTGTGGATGGGTGAGTCTTTTTAAATTACATTATTTTTCGTTACACGTAATTTCATTTTTTAAAGGTTTTTTGATCGTAACATAGGCCGAAGTAAGTAATTTAACAATTATATCTCTCAACAATCGGTAAATTTACAAGCTTAATATTAAATATGGCCATAAACGAAGGTTTAAATTCATACAACAATAACTTTTTCAACCATATTCAAACTGAGTATGGGTTACAGGTGGTACATATTATGAAAAGATATATGAACATAATAACAAAGTTACCAACGGTCACGAACCATATGGTCTTCTTACTTACTTGCAAAAAATCCAAGATATTTCCAGTACATATTAATAATATTCAGATTAATATAGATCTTTCTAATATTTTTTTAGTTAACAAATTAGATTCGCACTTACATACACTAAAAGAAAATATCCTTAAATTAGAGATTAGAGATTTTCACAGCAAAGAAAAGAAATTTAAGATTGAATTACAGAATTTATAATTTCAAATTAAATGTCATATTCCATCACATATATATAATAGATTCTTCAGTATACAAACATTGAAATATCAAAGATTATTTTGCAAGTGTAAGAATGAATGTGTGTCTAAATATAATAAATTAAAGAAAAGTAACTGTCACATTGAACAAATCATAGAGTCTATTAATATCGATAAATGGTGTATTATGTTGTCGAATGCAGTTGTTCCAAAAGAAGTTAAACTTATCATTGCTCAAGGTCCAGGCTTTTCATGCACTAATCTTCACGTCAGAGATTGGTTGAAGAAATACCTAGTTGAAGTTGAACATAACATTAGTAATATTAATAATTTAGAAACAAGACGCATAACTACATTCAAAATAGTTAAAAAAAATTTCATTTTTCTAAAACGTAACTCACACATAGATATCTTAACTACCCATTTTTTTAAACTATACAAAAACACTAAAAAATTTCTTAACACACATAAACATTTATTAGTTCTTAGAGCAGACAAAGGCGATATCTCAGTTATAGTACATAAAGAACAATATTTACATAAAATGAAGGAACTTCTTTCTGACGTGTCTACATACACAAAAATGAGAAAGGAATACACCGTTACCACACAAAATACTAATAATGCTTTTGCAAAAGATTGGCTCCAACGTAAATATACATGGTCTGTCCGGAAAGTAATAGGACTGGGTCGATTAAAAAAAAATATTAGGCTAATCGTTATAATTCTTTAAAAACTTTCAAAAAAGGCTCTTCCTGCGTCGATACAGCGCTGCCAGGGCGATTTCCAAGCATTGAAGGCGTCATGGTAGGCATTTTCCGGAATGGCCTTTAGAGCCGCGGTACAAGCTGCTTGGATCCCCTCTGTCGTTTCAAAATGCTTTCCTTTCATCGGTATTTTCCAGCGAGGAAACAAAAAGAAGTCCGGGGGGCCAAATCTGGGTTGTAGGGTATCTGGGGAAGTGTTGGGATACCTGCCTGGGTCAGGTAGCTGGTCACAAGAAAGGAGGTGTGAGCCGGTGCATTGTCGTGGTGCTCCGTCACAATGGCATGAACCACAGTTTTTGGTAAATTTAACATTTGGGCAATTAAACGAGTACTCAGTCGACAGTCAGAGTTCAAAACTTCGCGCACACGAGTCACATTGTCGGTGTTTGTCGAAGTCGAAGGTCTTCCAGCACGGTCTTCATCGGCGACCTCTTCCCGGCCCTCCGAAAAGGCCTTGTGCCACCGAAACACACTACTTCTTACTAAAGTATTATCTGGATAAGCCTGCTTGATCATATCAAACGTCTCTGTCGCAGATTTACCGCGTTTCACACAGAATTGATTAAATTCTGGCGATTGCCAACCTCTGCTCTAACGAACGCTGCATTTTCTGCTTGTACCGTTCACAAAAACACGTCGCGGGGAAAAGGCTGTCTTGACTCTCCAGATGCTCGGAGACAATTGACCAACCCCTCATTCATTGGCTAGGGACCTCCTCTACTGAATCCAGTCGGCACTCGAGAGCTCCGAAGTACAGTCGCGGCGGAAAAAAATCAGTCCTATTACTTTTCGGACAGACCATGTATATCTGATGACATCTATAGATATCTAATCACCCACAATGCTACAACACCTAGAGCTTATGGACTTCCTAAGATACATAAGCCTGACATTCCTTGGAGAATCATATTATAGTATCTTCAATTGGTGGGCCAACGTACAAACTATCTAGCTCTTTGGCCAATATCTTGGGTAACGTAGTGGGACACAATACCAAGTTCACTAAAGACAGTTGGTCTTTTATTGAGGGCATTGGTAAATTAGTCATCCCTGAGAACCATGTGCTGTTGTCATCAGATGTACCGTCTCTGTTCACTAACATTCCACATCAACTGGTACTACAAGCAATAGACAAAAGATGGTCACAGATAAGAATATTCACCAAGATTCCTAAATTACAGTTCAACAAAGCTATTGAATTTATTATGAGTTCCACAATATTCAAATTCAATGATATAGTTTACAATCAATCTTATGGTACACCTATGGGCTCACCAATATCACCTGTATTAGCTGAACTCGTAATGGAAACCCTACAAACTTGCAGTCTAAATAAGTTATCTGTTCACATACCATTTTTTAAACGGTACGTTGATGACATTTTGACATGTGCATCTTGTGACAGTATTAATGAGATTCTAGATGTGTTCAAAAACTACCATGACAGATTAAAATTTACACACTAATACCATTTATTAGAGGTCTTAGTGAAGGTATATCGCATGAGTTTAGGAACGTACGAATAACTACATGTTATTCTGTGACTAACACCAGTCACATGCTCTTATACAGAAGTCCTAAAGATAAAATAATTAAAGATAAAAGATCTAACATCATTTACTATATTTCTTGTAAGGATGGTAATTTGTCATATATTGGAAGACCAAGCAATACTTAAAAAACAGAATTAATGGACATAAACTCTATATTAGGAATAGGGATATGGTTCCTACTGATTTAGTGCACCACTTTGTGGAATTCGGACATTCGTTCAATTTCGACGAAACAAATACATGTATATTAAGCTCAGAATCTAATTTAAAAAACCGCTTACTTTTTGAGACTTTTTCCATCATGACCCTTAATACTGTTAATAAGATAACGGAGGATCAAGAGGTACATGATTATTATGCAAGCGTCATTAAACTATTGACTTAATGAACGTTATGTATGATTTTACTCTTGCAATGTATGACACCTATCTGTTCTCCCTTGTAACATTATCATTATCTCTCAGAAGTAAGATATTCGAATAACGTCATAGTAATATCAACAGCCTAATAAAATTCATTCCGATTCTCTACAAAAAATCGCACGAATACATACCACGCACTTCTTCCGGAAGTCACTTCAGTATTATTTCGTCCATGTTCAAGGACACACGTGCTGTGTCGTCTCAAGCGTTTTGTGCAACGTCAACGATTAATACAGTATAATCGTTTAGCGTAATTATCAGTGTCCGCCTCGCCTACCAGTGCTTATCACCGACCACCTCACCCGAGGTTTAATATAATCTGCGGGTTCTCCGGACAAAGGAAGCCGGAACCGGCCGTTAAATATCCATGGCCACGTGTTGCCTACATAACACGTTGTAGGCACCCAACAGGTACCAACGGTTTTCCTTATACATCGCCACTCCAAGATAAGGTCGTTATCATCACAACAACGACCCGCAGCAAATTCATACACACATTTTTCTTATTCTCGTTGCCACTTTCCACCGCATGCACAGACATGACATCTTGGCGAGTGCAATGAACTGTACATATGTACGAGGGTCGTCCGTAAAGTAAGGTCTCCAAAGCGCTAGCGACGATCAGAACCAATTATTGTTACTTTTTGCCACATTATCGTGATTGTTACTTCTCTCACTATCGTATAAACAGTCCCGCACCTCTCTGGCTCTCTTAATTTTGATTTGGCAGCAGTTTATAATGGAGCTCCCGCTGATCGCTACCGCCAAATGCGACGTTCGGGCAGGTATGCGGTTCTCATGCGCAGAAGGCGCTCAACCGATAGAAATTCATAGAAAATTGACGGAAGTGTATGGAGAATCATGTATTGATGCCAAAGCGTTCACAAGTAGTGTAGAGAGTTTACAGCCGGTCGTACAAACATTCACGATAAAAACAGGAGCAGCAGACCGTCAATTTCCAACGGCGGCGAGTTGTATGACATGGAAATACAAAAACTGTCGCAGCGTCTCCAAACATGCATCGATCGAAATGGCGATTATGTTGAAAAATAGGTAAATGTTCAAGCTTTAAAATAGTGTATATATATTAGAAAATAAATGAGTTTTTGTATGCTAAAAAAAATTGGAGACCTTACTTTACGGACGACCATCGTATGTTCGTTAAATAAATTGTTATTGAATTTTATACAGATACAGAAATTACAAAAACACCAGTTGATTCAGAAAGCCTTAAAGTTTTAGAAACAAATATAAATTGAATGCAACTTGTTTTTAAATTGTTGAAAAAATGTTTTTAATTGTATAAACATCAATTTAGTCCAAAGTGTGTCTTCAACTTTTTTTAAACATTTTTTCCATCATTGACGAAATGTCCTGTAAACATAACTTCCAGCTGCATTTCTGGACAAAAAATAGTTTCCGAGTTATGAATTTTTATGCATCGCGGTGTCGGTATTTGGCGCGTGACTTCGCCCACACCACGACGCATCTGCAACTTCCAGCCGTGTAAAAAATTGCGCAATCGCAGGCGAACAATCGAACGCCGCGATGCATAAAAATTAAAAGAAATAGTTATTCAAATGTATTACAGACATCAATAGTTTACAAAATCCTACACTAAGCGTATTGCTGTCAGCACAGCATGTTCCCTGTCATAAAAAGGGCCTGGTACATCTCAAATGCAGACGTACCAGTGAAAACGTCGTAAAGGCTCGGAGCGAGGATTGCCGATATTCTCAATTTCTTACATAGCGTATTGACAGGGAAAATCTGCACGCCAGATGCAACGTTGGTGAACATTTTTTGAACTCCCACTCACTCAGTACCTCCCACTACCCATGGTGCATCAAAGGGCTAAGTGGAGGGAAAAAGAAAAAAAGGAAGTTCTGCTGGACGAAGGTGACTCCAGGAGAAGCAGAATAGTTTCTCCTGTTGTCGTGTGCGCTAGTAAAAAAGTGAAAATGTACCCCGTTCATGTTTACTATAACATGCTGTCCGTATTCTTCCGCTGCTGTAGCAATGCCTCGGAGGCAGCGCGGGAATACGCGGAAGTTTATGGTCCTCCGCATCTAGGACCAAAAGCATTTCGCGGCCTCGCTCATAGATTATATGCAACAGGGAGTGTTTTCCCCCCTACAACAAATGAGCGAGGGCGGAGGGTGCGCTCCGCGGACACGGAGGAAGCAATAATCGAAGAATTTGAAGATGAACCGACCTCAAGCGTCCGCGAGGTTTCGAGACGATTAAGGTAAGTTCTTTGATAACACTGTACCGCGAAAATGGTTTCCCGGGGGGGTCCGGGGTGCGCGCGGGTAGGCACAACTACTAATGCTTGCTTCACGTCCGTGAGTTTCGTCCCCTCTCTTTCTAATATTTCGTTTCTCTCTCTGACGTGTGGCTCGGCATAAAACACGTGACAAGGACTACTTCGTCTCTTTCTTTTCGTCGCTGCGTCGCACTCGGCCGGCACACAGATACGGCCAGACATGTGTGAGAGCGCGATCGTCATTTGAGGCACCATCAAATGCGGATTTCGCCTGGGTCTGAATTTTTCTCGCATAAGAGCCTCTCTTTCCTTCCTTCTGTCTGTCTCGCTCGCACTCCGCGGCTCACAGACGATGACCGAGCACAGATGTGTTGGTGCGCCTTCGTCGAGCGCGGTGGTTCAATCGTGTTTATCGAAACATTTCGAATTAGTTTATAGGATATTGATTATTTATTTGCTATTCTTGATACCATAGTTTCGCTGAGTATTAAATGAATTGCAATAGAATGATAATTACATGTTTCCTAATTATTTATTTCACGTTATATTCCCTGGATGAAATATTTGGCGAAATCTATGCCTTATTTATTTATTTATCGAAACGGAATCCTTATAATTCGATGAAAGACGACGACGTTTAATTTTTCTAATGCCTATTAACGCGGAGCGTCATTAATCCACTTGTGGAAGCATTGTTTAACATTTATACGAGTACGATTCATTTTATATCATACGTAAGGGACGTTCTATTATTCTTGCATTAACCGTAATATTTAGTGAAACACATTTTAGAAATATAAAATTATATATTAAATTATATAATATATTTATATAAAAATAATAACGTAAATATACAATAATAAAAATATAAATGCGTATAACAATATAAATTTGTATAAAAGTATAAATATGTATAAAAATATAAAAATGTAGAAAAATTGTAGATATTGTGTGTGTGTGTGTGGGGGGGGGGGGGGGGGGTTCTACAATAAACGTTTATTGGTGCGATTGGGGAAATGGGGAAATGGGGAGCGACGTCGTCGGGTGATCTGCGAGACGCGGTGACACTGGAGCCGGATGGTTGCAAAGAAGGATTCCGAGCACTCAATCACTTCCTCCAGAAGAATGTTAGGAGGCGCAGGAAAACGGCCCAATACATAGAGGAAGATCCGCTCCTACAAGCTCCAGTAGCTGCGTATGCGCTGGTGTTGAGTATTTCCGACGATCCCTGGAACAAAAATTCCCCTCGCCGAGCACACCCAAGAGACGCTCGTCTTCTTCGCGGTGCTAGAGTCGTCTCAACCCAGGGAGGAATGGATGGCCACCATTGGACGTCGACTGCTCTGGCTAGATTGGCTGATGAAAATGTGTCGGCAGCGAGGCACCGACAATGACACCTAGGGCGAGAACAGGCTGCGCGAATCGAGCAGGCCCACATGGTTAGGAAAATACCTTTTTAAGGGAATGTACCCTTTTCTCAGAAACTGGAATTCGATTCCACGTCGCTTGGAAAATGTGATTGGCAGGCAGGGGTAAGGAGCCCGATGGGTACGGAGTTTACTCGATGTTCAGGTTTCCTGTAAACATAATTACAAAAACTAAATTAATTACCGACTCTGGTATTATGCTGTGTATTTGTATATTACTAAACATTCTGAACTAATTATAATACTCACATTATACGGAACTGAATCCGACTTGCTGTATCTTTTTTTTCGAGACTTCAAGTCCCAACGTATCTTCATCAGATACCCAATTGTTTGCATTACAAAAGAATGGAGCAGGGGCCGGAGCCCATAAAAAAAGCTCAATGGCTTCAATTTACCCCTTCGATACCTGTAAATTAAATTAATGTATAAATATTACAACATATAATTTTTAACATTACAATCCTATAATTTTTGAAATATTCTACATACCTGAACATAAAAAATGGTCCCAGTTCTTTCCGCCAAGCCTCGGCCTCTGTAATCCGTCCAATACCCCTGCCGGTCAATCACTTGTTCAAAGCGACGGACAATCGAATTTTCCAGATTCTGAACAAAAGATGCATTCCCTCTTAGTTCTTCCCAAACCATATGGGCATGCTCGACGAGCGCAGCCCTCGTACGTTCTCGTCCGCGGGGCCAGCGTCGGTCCATCTCTGCCCACACATTTTCAATCAGGTTTAGGTCCGGAGATCTTGGCGGCCAATCCACGACACGCCATTCCGGATGATCCGCAAACCACCGTCGCACAGCACGCGATGTGTGGACTGGATGGTTGTCCTGAACTAGCCGAATCACCGGCACGTCTTCTACGGGATATACAGCCCGTACACTGGGAACAAGAACGTTCTCCAGCAGGGCTATATATTCCGCAGAATTCATGCGCGGTGAAACTTCGACTAGTTCACCGGGACCAGCAACACTCATCCAGCCCCACATCGCGCACGTGACACGGCCGCTGCGGTTCACCGGAACAACGTATTGCGGATCTAGCCGCTTTCCCTCCGGACGCTAAACCCGATGTCGCCAATCTTCGCCGGAGCAGAACGATTTCTCGTCGATCCAAATGGTGGTCGTCCATTCTTCCATGGGCGTTGCGAGCTCTTGCACCGCGAAGTCGACGCGTTGCTCAAGGTGATGCTCCTCGAGGGGAATTTTTCGTGCAGGTCGGTAGGAACGGAGGCCCGCTTCATTTAGCCTCCGCCGCACCGTGTCGTCGGAAATCCTCAACCCCAAAGCATTTGCGGCTTCCTGGGCACTGTGGAACGGATGTTCCCGTATGTATTGGGCGACCGCTTCGTCCTCGTCTCTTGAAGTCTTCCTGGGCCTCCCGCCATTCTTCTTTCGGTGGTCGATGAGTGCGTCGGGTCCTCCTTCTATAAACCTCCTTATCCAGTGTCGCGCTGTCTTCACAGAACACCCGACGTAGTCTCCGACTTCTCGCGGATCAGCTCCGCACCGCCCCATTCCCCCAATCACACCACGCACTCGCTCTGGTAAATTTGCCATGCTTTAGCGGCCACGTTTATTGCAGAACTGATTGCCGTTTGCAAGTAACATACGAAGAAGCTTTTCATCGTTTCGCATTTATTTTGTTACGTATCCATGGTATAAAACATTTGACTAAATATTACGGTTAATGCAAGAATAATAGAACATCCCTTACGTATGATATAAAATGAATCGTACTCGTATAAATGTTAAACATTGCTTCCACAAGTGGATTAATGACGCTCCGCGTTAATAGGCATTAGAAAAATTAAACGTCGTCGTCTTTCATCGAATTATAAGGATTCCGTTTCGATAAATAAATAAATAAGGCATAGATTTCGCCAAATATTTCATCCAGGGAATATAACGTGAAATAAATAATTAGGAAACATGTAATTATCATTCTATTGCAATTCATTTAATACTCAGCGAAACTATGGTATCAAGAATAGCAAATAAATAATCAATATCCTATAAACTAATTCGAAATGTCTCGATAAACACGATTGAACCACCGCGCTCGACGAAGGCGCACCAACACATCTGTGCTCGGTCATCGTCTGTGAGCCGCGGAGTGCGAGCGAGACAGACAGAAGGAAGGAAAGAGAGGCTCTTATGCGAGAAAAATTCAGACCCAGGCGAAATCCGCATTTGATGGTGCCTCAAATGACGATCGCGCTCTCACACATGCCTGGCCGTATCCGTGTGCCTCGCGAGAACGGCGACGACGGAGCGACGAAAGGAAAGAGGGGATACAGGTCTCCGATGCATGAAAGAAGGAGATGAGGGATTTAAATAATTTTTCTAATTGTATCAATGAATATTTAAAAAATTGTAGACACATAACCAACCCCTGGGGGATACAGTACGCGCAATTGCGAATCTTTGACTCCCACTAAATATTACGGTTAATGCAAGAATAATAGAACGTCCCTTACGTATGATATGCTTCCACAAGTGGATTAATGACGCTCCGCGTTAATAGGCATTAGAAAAATTAAACGTCGTCGTCTTTCAACGAATTATACGGATTCCGTTTCGATAAATAAATAAATAAATAAGGCATAGATTTCGCCAAAAATTTCATCCAGGGAATATAACGCGAAGTAATAATTAAAAAACATGTAATTATCGATCCATTTCCAATCATTTAATACTCAGCGAGACTCCATAGATCTAGAATTGCAAATAAATAATCAATATTCTATAAACTAATTCGAAATGTCTCGAGAAACACGAATGAACCGCCGCGCTCGACGAAGGCGCACCAACACATCTGAGCTCGGCCATCGTCTGTGAGCCGCGGAGTGCGAGCGCGACAGACAGAAGGAAGGAAAGAGAGGCTCTTATGCGAGAAAAATTCAGCCCCTGGCGAAATCCGCATTTGATGGTTGCCTCAAATGACGATCGCGCTCTCACACATGTCTGGCCGTATCTGTGTGCCGGCCGAGTGCGACGCAGCGACGAAAAGAAAGAGACGAAGTAGTCCTTGTCACGTGTTTTATGCCGAGCCACACGTCAGAGAGAGAAACGAAATATTAGAAAGAGAGGGGACGAAACTCACGGACGTGAAGCAAGCATTAGTAGTTGTGCCTACCCGCGCGCACCCCGGACCCCCCCGGGAAACCATTTTCGCGGTTGATTGTACATGGACTAATGTCACACTAAAAGAAATGCGAGCATTTCTCGGGATAATATTGCTTATGGGAACAATGCCACTTCCGAGCCTGAAGGATTATTGGAGCACCGACAGGAAATGCAGGATCCCGTACTTTGCCGAAGTATTCAGGAGGGATCGATTTCTACAAGTATTCTGGATGCTTCATACAAATGAAAATACTGAAGGTAGACAAAACATGACAACAAGGACGCAGAAAATTAGCAATTTTTTGGATTACATTGATAGCAGATGTCGAGAAAATTTTGTACCCGGGATGCAATTATCAGTGGATGAATCCATCGTCAAATTCAAAGGGCGAATAACTTTTATAACGTACAACCCACAGAAACCAACCAAGTGGGGTATCCGCATTTACGTTCTTGCAGACGCTAATACTGGTTATATACAGACTATTTTACCATATTATGGCAGTTTTACTACAGAGAAATTACTTAGACCAGATCTGCCAATAAGTACAAGAATAGTCTTACAACTATACCACAATTTCTTGCAATCCAATCCTGGCGCTGTAGGATACCATATTTTCAACGACCGATATTTCACAAGCATTCCCTTGGCAGATGCACTACTAGAACTGAAATGTCATCTGACTGGAACTATCCAGACAAATAGGAAATTTATTCCAGATGAAATAAAGAATCCAAAGATCGCGAAAAATGAGATGGTTGCCTACAGACGAAAAGATTTATTATTATTGGCTTGGAGAGACAAGCGTATTGTGACCATGCTCAGCACCTGTGCTACCTCATCTTCAACAACCGTCACTAAAAGGTCAAGGAAAGAAGGAGTAACTGATACTGTGAAGCCAGATGTGGTTTTGAATTATAATAAATACATGGGCGGGGTCGACAAAGCAGACCAGTACACAGGCACGTACTGTTTTATGAGAAAGTCCCAAAAATGGTGGCGAAAATTATTTTTTTGGGGATTGGACGTTTCTGTGATAAATTCCTATTTATTGTATCAGGAACATCACAAGAAACACAACTTAAAAAAGTTAAGCCATTTGGAATTTGTACGTTGCTTGGTAGATCAATTGGTTGGAGATTTTCGAGATGCTGATCCCAAGCCTCCTTCGACTTCTACAACAGCGGAAAGGCTCAACGGCCTTCTACATATTATTCGGCGAAACGAGACAGGAAGAAGCAAAGATTGTGTCGTATGCTCGAATCGGAAGGTAAAGCATGGAAGGAAAGAATCAATGTACTATTGTGATACTTGTTCAGCTAAGCCAACCTTGCACATAGGTGATTGTTTTGAGCGATACCACACAAAGGAACAATATAAAACGTATAATATGTAAACACGACTACATTTGTTTGTTTATGTTTTTGTTAGATTTTCATAAAAAAAGTTATTTGTTAGTAAATTTGTTTGTTTATAATTTTTACGATTTTTTGGATAATTTATTTGAATAAAGCCTTAATTTGTAAAACGCAAATATGCGACGTGAAAATTTTCTTTACTGCACGCTCCAATACCTGTCGTCCACAGTGACGCTCGCCCGGCGAGCGTCTCCGTCCGCAAAGGGTTAAATTATAATTTAATATGAAAATATTACAAAAAGTAGGATGCGTTAACTTACTTTCCGACGCTTCTATTTTAGTTTTATCGTGTATTTGGTTATTCTGTTCTTTACTAGTGAAGTATTATATTGTTTTTTTACACTCACCTGTTCATGATATCACTATTAACTATATATATAACAAAATGAACCCATTAGATATTATTATCTTATCAATTTCTTCAATTTTGGTACGAGACATTGATCGTTAACTTACTTACCGCCGCGACTGTATATATTTGCATTTAAAGTTCCATATAAAAATGCTGTCTTAACACGTTGAGCGCGGCGCCGATTTTCCTGTCCTTTCCGTTCAGCCGGCAGCGAGCGAGCACTTCACGGTGGGCACTCAAGTATTTTTTTGTGGGGAGAATGAGTAGATTATTACTTTGTATCAAATTTGTCTTCTGGGCTGAAAATATTCAGACAATGCACTTGTATACGCATTCTAAAAAGGCGAAGACGCGATCAGTTAGGAAAAAGCCACGAAAGTATAAAGACGATTTGAGAATAGAAAATTTGACCAAAAAAGTCGTGACTTTTTGCAATACATGTAAATCTGAGCCATCTTTTTGTTTAGAGTGTTTTAATAAATAAATATCATTGAAATTACTACATTTATTTTTTAAATATGATACTGTCGGTCCCAGGGACCGTCGCCGGCCAAACGGAAAGTTCAGTGACGGTCCCCAGGGACCGTCGCCGCACTCAACGTGTTAAAGGGGGGGGGGGGGTAAGGGTTTCAGGGCAAAAAAAAACACTTTCTTTGCGATTTTTTTTCAGACGAACGAATAAAGCAAATTTGTTCAAACCTTTTGCACATTATATATTGTTATTTCAACAACATTTTGTAATTTTTTGGTTGCAAAATAACAACAAATAAGCCGGTGACTGAGCTTTTCCGAGAGCGCCTTTCCAAAACACGTGTTGCGGTGATCACTGTATCTCAGCAGAAAAGTATCAGAAATCAAAATAACAATAAAATTTAGTTAGAAGATGAGTAAATCCTCTCCCCAACGATCGCTAATTGTTATTTTTTTCATTTTAAAACTTTTGGTGGTCGTTTGAAGCAAAAATTGCGATTTTTCACTAAAATTTCCGTCATTTTGCTACTGAAAAAACACTTTAATGTCAAAAAAAATATCATACTAATCGTTGGGGGGAGGTATTTTATATATAGAAGGTATGTACCAAGTTTGAAAAGAATCGGTGAAGTATGTTTTAAATGGCAGTGATCACGGACTTTGAAAACATGGTTTCGAGAAAACCGCGTTTAAATATTTAACTGTACAAAAGTGAAGATAAATTCCTTTTCCGCCGATTATTTTACTTCTCCGTTTTTTCCTTAATTTTTTTGTCGCTTCGTCACTCAGTCTAAACGCATTTCATTTGCACTTTACAATCCCGTATTTCAGATTTTCGTATCCCACATTACTATTATAAAATCACTGATGTGAGCGGCAAACGCCCGACCGAAAATATAACGACTAACTGGTCAATAACTTTGAGTTTTTCTCCGATTACCTTAAAATTTTGGGACAATACTCTCGAAATATTGAACTATAAGAAAAAGCAAAAAAAAATCGAATTCTCGATTACGCAAACCCTTACCACCCCCCCCCCTTAATGTCAAACTGTCCAATATATAGATTTTCACGAGCTACAATACTCAATAACGTTCTTATCGTATCAAACCGAACTACCGAGCTAAATGTTTCAGTATAATCTATTCCTTCTGTTTGTGAATAACCTTTTATGACTAATCTAGCTTTGTAACGTTTCGTACCATCTGGATTTAATTTTATAACGTAGACCCAACGGTTCCCTATCACTTTTTGTCCTTCTTGTTTCTCAACAAGAACCCATGTTCGATTTTCATGCAATGATTCAATTTCATCGCGCATAGCCTCTTTCCATCCTAAATTATCTACCGAAGTAATAGCGTCTTTATAATTTGGCGGTACAGTTTCTGCAAGAAATGATATTGGACACCCGTAAAAATCTGTCAGCCTAATTGTTTTTCTATTCCGTAATTCCCTTGTATTAGAGGTGTTCTCATTTAATGAGTGCGAAGACCCTTCCTCCTCTTCCAATTCTTTATCTGACTCATTGTTATTTAAATTATCATGTTTTTCAGTACATTCATTACTATTGCTACTCCCCTTTTCCGGCATCTCAATACTGACTGCATTTGGAACAGGATTTTCCGGCTGAAACATTACATCCCGACTTAAAATTACGTCCCTTAGACTTGGAACATACACTCGATACTCCTTGCAATTATCAATGTACCCAACTAAATATCCTTTCACTGCTTTCTTCTCCAGTTTCTGCCTTTTTACACTTGGCACATGGACAAAACATTCCGTCCCAAATATTTTTAAATTGTCTATATTTGCTGTTTTCCAATACCATAACTCATAAGGAGTTTTTCTTAACTGTTTCGTTGGTCCTGTCCTATTCAAAACATATACCGCCGTTTTCATTGCTTCTGCCCACAAAAATAAAGGCAAGTATGGCTTTGAGTAGAGCATAGATCTCGCTGCCTCGACTATAACACGATTATCGCGTTCTGCCACCCCGTTTTGTTCGGGTCTGTACGGAACACTAATTGTATGTTTAATGCCTCTATCGTTTAGGAACTCTTTGACTGCCCTATTCACGTACTCCTTGCCACCGTCACTGTGAATTTCCCTTACATTTTCACCAAATTGATTTTGAATTTCAATACAAAACATTTTTAATTTGGAAAATACTTCTGACTTTTCCCGTATAAAATAAATTTGTCGAAATCCTGAAAAGTCATCCTTAAACAGTACATAATACTGTTTTTTACCAAGAGACTCCTGCTGCATTGGCCCGCATACATCACTGTTTATAATCATACGAACTCTTGTGGCACGCTCAACTCTTTCATGAAAGCTTAATCCATGTCGCTTACCATACATACAGCCATCACACACATTCTCTGAGTCTAAGACATCTATACTCAAGTTTTGCAAATAAGTCTTAACATAATTCTTATTCTGATGACAAAAGCGTTCATGCCACAATTGTAAACTCCGTACCTTACCGGCCCTATTACAATGTAGCGGTAACGTGACACGCAAGTTCATTTTATACAGACTACCGATATCGGATCCCGTTGCTATTACAATTCCATCACGTGTAAATGCGATTCGCTTGCCATTATCTTCAATCGAAAAATTTACACCCTTCTTAGCAACTACTTTTAAGGAAAACAAATTCTGTTTTAAATCGGGCACATACAAAACGTCATACATAGTAGCTTCAATCCACTTACCATCTACTAAAGTCTCTACTTCTATGTTCCCTTTACCATGCGCAGAAATCACATCACCGTTACCAACCGTGACTTTCATTGGATTCTCGATTTCTCTAAATTCGCAGAACCAATCCCTCCGGTTAGTCATATGTTCCGATGCTCCTGAATCAATCAGCCAGCAAGCGTCATCCACAGCCTCACTTGTTCCTACAAACGCTTGTCTTGTTGATGTGTACTGCTGCGTAGAACTCGTACCCTGATGTTTTTCAGATACACTGTTCCTCTTCGGACAATTTTTCCTTAAATGACTCCTTGAGCCACAGGTGTAACAGCCTGGACAATCTTTTTTTCTTATGCCCATCACGTCCGCAAGCATTCACGATTGTTGGCTTGGAAAAATACGACAGTGTCCGAAATGTATCGATTTTTTGCTGTGTCAATGTTAATGTCAAGGGTGAGGAAATTGACAATTGAAGAATATTGGCCAACCGACGAATTAATACGAACTGAAAGTTTTCCAAGAATAATGAAGGAAGACAGGTATAAATCGCTGTTACAAATGCTGCACTTTCATGATAACAGTGTCAGAACAATTCAAGATGCGCTCATAAAGGTACGGGGTATCGTCGACAGATTACGAAATTCTTTTTCAGAAGCATTTTACCCGCATAAACATTTATGCATCGACGAAAGCTTGCTGCTTTTCAAGGGAAGGTGTTTCTTTAAACAATTTATACCTTCAAAACGAAGTAGATTTGGAATTAAGTCTTATGTTATCTGTGATTGTCATACCGGATATATCCAAGACTTTATTGTGTATTGTGGAGCACTCACGGATGTAAGGAGCAATAATTATTCGACAGAAATTGGCAAATCAGGGGATATTGTCATAACGTTGATGGGACCATACTTACATAAAGGTCATGCTTTGGTAACCGATAACTGGTACTCAAGCCCGGCATTATTTTCGCTCCTACATTACTACAAGACGAATGCGTTTGGAACCGCGAGGAAAACCAGACGTGGAATGCCTAATATTTCCGATAAGTTATGCAAAGGCGAAATTCAATTTCAGTCCACGGATAATCTCTTGGCTTTAAAGTGGATGGATAAAACAGAAGTGACAATGTTGTCAAGTTATCATTCTGCAGAGTATACGGAAACAACAAAAAATGATTATAAAACGGGAGCATCAATAATGAAACCAAGTATCATCGTAGATTATAATCGCGTTATGGGAGCAGTCGACAAAACGGACATGATTTTGAATTCCATAAATACTGTGCGTAAAAGTCTAAAGTGGTATAAAAAATTCTTTTTCCACATGATGGACCTTTCAATTTATAATTCTTACGTACTGTACAAAATTGTATCTAAAAAGAATCTAACCTTTGCGCAATTTCATTTAACTCTCATTCGACAAATTCTATTGCAATATCCGGATGCGGAAGAACGGTCGGCGGAAATGTGTGGTTTGCAGCAAAAACAAAAAACGAAGTGAAACACGATTTGAATGCAAAGATTGTAACGTTGGATTGTGTGTTGATCCGTGCTTCAAATTATATCATGCGAAGCAAGATTATTAAAAATTGTTAAAGACTGATTAGTTTAAGATTATTTTTCAGATTATTATAAAATTTAAAAAAATATATTTCAAGATTATTTCAGACAATTAAAGATTATTAAACATTAATAAAACTGTTGGTATTATTAAAATATTATTGTTTCAAGCCGCCTCAAGTAAAAGATAAGCAAAATCGGCTCGGCGTAAATATGAGGTACGACTCGAGTATCGTGTCGTCCGCGCGAGCGGTCTGCCTCTGACACACTGACCGTTCAGAGCGCACTTCACTTCGGAACGCTCCGCCGCGAAAGGGTTAAAGCAGCCAAAAAACCTTTTCCTTGCAAACGTATTTTAACTTGAGCCACTGAATTTACCATTTTTCGAAGAAAACTGTCTCGATTTGGAATTTGAAAATAATGCCACGGTTGTATCCTCCAAGGTATTTTGACCTTGAATCCGCATTTCTTCGGACATCAATCTCGCAGTGAGATCTCCAGATTTTTCTTTTTCTCGTTTACCGAACCCCAGGCACTATGGAAGTGATTGTACAGGGTGGAGCAGAGGAAACGCATGTTTTTCACTATTGAATGACTGGGACACGGTTTGATAAAAATAATAAAAACAAGCATTAAGTGATAAATTTTTTAATGCAGTTTTGAAATATACATACTTTAATTAGGTTCGAAAAATAATGTCTTGGAGATGACGTCCTTCCTCTTGGAGAAGAAGTCGCATATCGACAAATCGGGTGAGCGAGGGGGCCAGTGAAGGAGGCCTTTCTTTTTGTGGAGATATTTAAAATCAAGAGTCTACATGAACAAGCCTCGCACAATCGATAACCTGAAGAATTCCATTCGTCAGGAAATTGAAGTCGTGTCGAATGAAATGTTGGAGAGAGCCGTGCGTAACTTTCAGGAGGGGATCCAAATTTGTATCCAGCAAGAAGGATGTTTTTGCATGTTCTAATTTTGTCAAATTGTGCCCAACACTTTCATTCATATCCCATGTAAATTCAAAGAATTTTTTCTGAATTAATGAAAGATTTTCTTCAGATTTCAGGTCATATACTGTGTTCAGTTTCGACCACATTTCCGGCGCCGTCGTGCAATTTAACAAAAGATCTAAAGGTTTTCTTTCAACTGTCGTAACAATTAGTTTTCTAGCGGCTTTATCCGCTTTCCGGAACTTTTTAAGAACACTGTCATTTTCCGGTGCACCTGGCTGTGGTGCAAACAAGTTGCCCTCACAGACATCCAACAGGTCCTCGATCTTCAAACTTGTAGCCTCCATCCTAGTATTTTATTTCAATTTACACAATTTTTATTTCAATATACACAAACTCACGATACACTTTTCTACGGTTAGGAATCTGGGCCCATAACCTGTTGTGATTGTTGTGATATAAAAGTATGTTTATTAAATGAATTGAAAAGGTACAGCGAGCTTTATAGAAGCGTTAGTATTTCACGACTGCGACATAGAGACAACGCGCAGCACGCAACGCATCGGTTTATAAAACAAAAGATAAATCAATCTGCGTCGCTTCCTTATCCCTACTCTAAGGGCACACTCGGGCCGTGTGCAAAACGTACAATTAGAATGAAAAGTTTTGTACATTATTTCAAACAAAGTTAAAATTATATGATACTGTAACTAGTAAGTCAAAAAAATCATCAGGTTTCGTTCTGTTTTAAAACATATTGTTACGGCGGAGGATGACAGCAGTTGCTGAAACCCGATTTGGGATACGCGGTTAAACCGTCGCGTTATGACGGAATTTCGTCTTGGGAGGAATATAAAATCCAATTCGAGATGGTGGCCGCTATAAACGGATGGGACGAAATAAGAAAAGCCGCGGCTTTGGTTGCTTCGTTAGATGGAATGGCTCGAGGTGCTTTGACCTCACTTCCCGCTGAGAAGTATTTTGATTATAAAGAAATAATTTCGGCAATGGAGTTCCGGTTCGGAGCCCGGAACTACGCAAAATTAAAGTATGTGTTGTTTCAAAATTATACACAGCGACAAGGGGAGACAATTTCTTCGTTGGGTGCAGAAATTGAGAGGCTGGCGCAGTCTGCGTTCGCTGAATGTCCTATTGACGTTCGAGATCGACTGGCGGCTTTTCAATTTACAACTGCGTTGGCTAGCGAGGAAATAAAAATGAAATTAAGGAGTGAGAGTTTCACATCTCTTAGAGATACGGTGAACAAAGCTCTGGAGATGGAGGCTCTTGAGGGAATAAGGGAAAAAAGTCTTACGAACAAAATTTGATGCATAAAAACTCTTCTTCCGAGGGAACATCGTGGCAAACAAGGAGACAGCAGGCATCGATGAGAGCACAGCACACGGAGTTGCAGTGCTGGAATTGCGTAGGAAGAGAACACCTGCAGCGGAACTGCAAGAAGGAAAACAAGAGGAAACAGGAAAACTCCAAGAAGGCGACTTAGAGGGGGACCGTCCGGCTTCTTTTCCTTTGCTTTCGCCTGTGGTGCTACATTTGGGAACGGACCAGAGCGGAGTTTACTTCGTTGAAGGCATCGTCGGAAGACAGAAGAGGAAAATCATCTTCGACACCGGTGCTTCGGTCAATCTTCTTCGGAAGATTTTTCCCTGGGACAGGCTAGTCAAACGACCATTACAGGGGTGAAGATTTTCCCTGTGAATGGCCAGAAGTTACCGATCTTAGGCAAAGAACGCCTTCTTGTCCCTATTGGAGGAATTCTGAGTATGGAGGAATTCTTTCTCATGGATATGACAGAAGAGTGTATTCTTGGTGTTGATTACCTTAAAATGCATAGTTGTCATCTTGATTGTGCGAATGAAGTCCTCCATCTTGAAGGTAAATTAGTACATCTATTAGAAAGGAAGGAGAGTTTCGTTCCCATTCCGAGGAAAGTAAGAAAGACTGTACAAATACCGGAGCATCTGAAAAGTCTTCATCAAAATGCGGATGCTCTTTCACAAAGACCTTGTGAATCGCAAGGTTGCTTGCGTTGTATACGTTTGGAGGTAAGACAGGAAGAGGGGACTCAAGAGATTGGAGGAACAGTTCTTAGGGTTGCTTGCGAGACACTGGATCTCCAGGATTGGAAGAAGAGACAGGAGGAGGACGAGATAATTGGTTTCATTCTATCCAAAAAAAAATTGGGGGAGAAACCGGATTGGCGCGAGATTTCAGCAAAGAGTGCTGAAATGAAATATTACGTATCGATCTGGGATTTCTTGGAGGTATACGAAAATTTACTTTTGCGGAGATGGGAATCTCCAGACGGAAAAAGTTTTCGTTGGCTTTTGGTAGTTCCGAGAGAAATGGCGGTCTCGGTCATGAAGGATTGTCATGATCGTCTGTCGGGAGGCCATTTTGGGATTAATAGAACCTTGGAAAAGGTTCGCCAGAGGTTTTATTGGCCTGAGAATCGTAAGGAAGTCGAAGATTGGTGTCGTCGCTGTCATGCTTGTGTCGCAAGGAAAGGTCCAGGAGAGGGGGCCAGAGGACCTCTGAAAATTTATAATGTCGGGGCACCGTTTGAGAGGGTGGCGCTCGACATTGTGGGACCGTTTCCGAAGTTTGTGACTGGTAACAAGTATGCGCTGGTTGTAGTAGACTACATCACGAAATGGCCGGAGACGTTGCCGGATCAGCGCGCGACAACTGTTGCCAAAGCTTTACTTACGGAGGTTGTAAGTAGGCATGGCGTACCATTGGAACTTCATTCGGATCAGGGAAGGAATTATGAATCAGCAGTCTTCAAGCATCTTATGGTACTACTTGGGATCAAGAAGACTCGTACTACTCCTCTACATCCCCAGTCCGATGGTCTCGTGGAAAGGCTGATACGAACTTTGCTGCAGTATCTTTCTTTGTTTGTGGCAGAACATCAGCGAGACTGGGATGAATGGCTTCCACTGTTCTTGCTGTCTTATCGAACCTCCAAACATGAGACAACGAAGCATACTCCTTCAATGGTGTTCGTCTGGGAGAGAACTTCGTCTTCCAATGGACTTGCGAAGAGGATTTCCACCCAGAACAAAGTTGGACGAAGATGAATTCATTCGACAGAAGCAAATCAGACTGGCGGAAACACACGAGTTTATCCGCCAAAGGCTAAGAGTGGCAAGTGATAAAATGAAAGCCTGGTATGACGTCTACACCAATTCTATAAAGTTTGCCAAAGGAGAAAAAGTGTGGTTATACCAGCCACGAAGAACGAAAGGAAAATGCCCAAAACTGCAGTCGGAATGGGAAGGATCTTACGAGGTGCAGGGACGTTTAAACGATATAATATATCGCATAGTTCGTTCTTCGAAGACAAAACCGAAATTGTTCATGTGAATCGTTTAGCCCGCTATGATGCTTCACATGGGAAGTTTTGACCACCTCTCGGCGTTTTTCTCAAGGATTTTTGGCGGTTTTTCCCTTGGTTGCTATTAACAGTTGACATTGGATAGCTGTCAGAAAATAAATAGAAACGAGTTGACAGCCACACTGCGCGGACGTAACATTGAGATTGCGACAAATTAATCTTTATTATAATTATATTCGAAGTTGTTGTATTTGTAATAAATAAACGTTGGTGGTACGATGGAACGGCGTACCACAAGAAAGAGTACACGCGAGTTGTCATCGATTTGCAACAATATATAAAATATTTAACTGATTTTATTTTTATATTACAGTGGCAGCAAGAAAAAGGCAAGCGTCCATAACTGACGTCGAAATAAAACAAATTAAATCATTATTTCTAGTTACTGCACCTTCAAGGATGAAAGAAACTTATTATTATTATTTATTTAGTTATTAAACTATATCTATATAACTACCTGTTGCGTTGGTTAATGGCAATGCTGAGCGTCTTGCAGGCTGGTGTGCGAGGAATGCGCTTTCGCTTAATCACGGTAAGACCCAGGTCATCCTTCTTGGTTCCTCCCGCTATATCAATGCTATCCTCTCTTCGTCTCCTCCTCCTGTTGTCGTTGGTGGTGTTACTGTTCCCTACCTGCGCTCGGTGAAGTCACTTGGCGTGACTCTCACGTCGACGATAGACTGGCATGATCATGTCACTGCTGTGTGTGGGAAGATTAGATGCTCACTTTTTCAACTTCGACGCAATGGCTTTGCTCTTCCAGTCAGAACCAAGGCAGAAAACATTCGTTCGTTTATCTTCCCCCACATCGATTACTGTGCTCTGGTGTACCGGGATGTCGGCGTGGTTGACGACATTCGGCTTACGCGTGCTCTTAATGCGTGTGTTAGATTCGTATTCGGTCTACCATGGGACACTCATGTCTCCCCGTACTATCAGCAGCTGGGTTAGTTGCGCCCGGCAGCCAGACGGGACTATTTCTTGGGGTGTTCTGTCCACACTCGGATGTATCCAACTGATCAAGGAGTACCAGATGTATTTAGGGGACTTTTTAAACGTCTGGAGGATTCTGAGGTCAGGGCATCGAAGCGTGCTGAGTCGCGCCCGCTTCTGCTTCCTCAGCACCGCACGGCCATGCGAGCGAGGTCGATTTCAGTGGCTGATGTACGCTTCTGGAGCGATCTTCCGCTGGCCCTGCGAGACTGCGAGTCGCGCTCACAGTTCAAACGAGAACATTACAAGCGCCTTGTCCTACTCTCCGCCTAGGATCTATTTTTCAGCTCCGGATTTTGCCCTCACACCTCTATCGATTATCTGCTTTCAATCTGGGTTTCTATCCTATTTTTATTTACTATTTTTACTTTTATTTCATTATTTTTGTCTTAATTTTCTAGTGATAAGGTTGGATCTTAAGGTTTTTGCGTGCGTGCGTCTCGTTGTATTTTAGCTTAAGTGATTGTTTCTCTTTTCCATTTCTGTCTTTGATCTCTACCTTAAATTTGATGTCTTTTTATTTTCACTTTTATTATTATATTGTTACTTTCTTGTGCCTTTTTTTGTATGTGTCCTTAGAGGGGATATCTCCTAGGACGTAATAAATTCTATTCTATTCTATTCTACCTATACTTATGACAATAAATGTTCGTGTTTATTTATAAAATATATGTTGTACGTGTTTCTATATATGTATGGTGTAAGTACACTTCAGTTTATCATCAGTTCTTATTTTATATAGAATATGAATAGGTGACAGACACGCGTGCGTGACTTTAACCTCTATATGAGCTTAAAAAATAGTATTGCATACAATAGATGCAGATGGCTCAGTGAGGAAGCACAGTATCGACTGCCACCCTTAGGCTAAGACATCTGTTACGTTTAAAAAATTCTACTATTACCAAAGATTGTAATGAGGCGAGTGCCTATGCGTGGGCCATTCCTCACTTAAGTACCATAGTACAAAATATTATGTAAGGTAATTCAATAAGCTTTGTATCTGCAATGTTCTCTCTTACTACTATTGTAATTTTATTAATAAAGCTTATTTTTAAAAAAAACAAAGGAAGCCCAGTATCCAGTAATCTGAAGGTCCCAGGTTCGAACCCCACCACATGTGGAAATTTGCAATTGTTAATTTTAAGTCCAAACGACGAGAGAAACTACTATTATATTATAATTTCGTTCAAACAGCACGCATATAACAAATCCAGTTGATTTAATTTTTGTTATTTTATTTATTAACCTTAAACACTCAATATTAATTGATATTATTTAAATAATAAGTAGATATTTCTTAAATATTTACCTTTCATGTTTTAAATATCTATTGTATATTCATTTAATATTAAGTTGATATTTCCTGAACATTTACTTTACATTTCTCCTACATGTATACGATATTCAGATTTAATATTTTTCCCATCTTAAAAAGTGTGGCTAAAAAAATATTTTTTAAATATTTGAGACAGATGTTAAACTAATATCTTTGTACTACTAGGGACTGTAGTGAACGAGAAAGCCGCTAAAATAGAACTGCGAGCTCTTAATAGAGTTCGCATTAGGTCACACAGTTTCCAGGATACTTTTACCGATGTTCTCCCTGAAAGCAAAAAATTGATCATTGATGTGCAAATGGGGTTTCGATGGGGCATCGGGCCAAAGTATATGTATATGTATAACATACGATTTGCAAGCAACATAAATGTTGATGAGTCAAGTGTCTTTTTTGTTCCCCATTAAATTACATGGCAGAGACACGAATAAAGTAAATAAAAAGAGACTACAAACACAATAAGGAATTTTGTGGAAGACGTGGAAAGCCAAATTACGAAATTAACTTCACACGGAAGGGATTGCATCACGCATCAAATTTATGTATAACGATGACAGATGGAAAAGTTTGCAATGTAAATATTATCAGGGGCAAGTTCCATGAGGTGCTACATTTGTAAAGCAAAGCCGACAGAAATGAACAGTTTGGAACTAATCTCCACGAAACAGCCTGCAGGAGAATATTACAAATTTGAATTGTGTTCCTTCCATGCATGTATCCCATGCTTCGAATGCTTATTACATACAGCATATAATCAAGATCTCAAGAAGTGGTCGGCCAGCACCCCGGAATTAAAATTAATGCAAATGGAACGGAAGAAGAAGATACAAGAAGATTTTGCCAAAGAAGTGGGCAGTATCATCGATGTCGTAAAACAAGGAACGGGGATCACGAAGGACGGAAACATTGAAACAAGATTTTTTGAAGATCCACAGAAAACGGCAAAGATTACAGGTTTGGTAGAAATATTAATTTATCAGTTCGCCATCATATTGCAAGCCATTGCATGTGGTGAGCATGTTGACGCCAAAAAATTTGACCAATATTCGAAAAATACAGCAGAACTGCATGTGGAAAAGTACGAACAGTACAGGCCGCCCAGATAAAAGTGAACCATCTCAGGGGAGTAGTGCGGCGAGGAAACTGACTCTACGCCCCACTCTTCGTGTCCTCATGTCGCGTCGCACTGCGCGGCGAGGATGCGCACGAATTCATTATGCCACAGATCGCTGGACGTAGGAGATCGGGCCGTCCACAACGTTTCATGGATGACACGCGGCAGTCGTTTCTGTGTCGACAGTGAAACGACGTTACTGTCATGCACATTATTTTAGGTTATAGTCCTGCGAATATATTAATATGGCTTGTTGCGAATTATAAGATAATTAACATGAATAACGATAAATTAAATGTAATAGAACCGAATGGAGAACTAGATGTTCTTCTAACGCGCACTAGTTTATAGAGAAACCAATGAATAAATAAGATTTAACATGTTCCATGCCGGGATGATATTTGGTGAATTTGTATGAACCGCTCCACGCTATTACGGTTAATGGTCTTGCTTCTGCCGTATTTCTTACAGCATTTATAACTCTACAAACATTACAATTATTGGAAAAGAAGCGTAAATACTGCACGGTATGTTAATTGCACTTTAAGCGTTACACTGCCGCTTGTTTATGATTTTACAGCGAATCTCAAAAAGTGTTGGTTTCTCGACGAAAGATCTACACGGCCAAAACGGAAAATCTAGCGTGCGGCGAATACGGTCCCCACGGCCCGAAACGTGTTCAAACATACGCGTCCGGCAAATTTTTTCCATTTCTAATACTGAGGGCGAAAATAATGAAATTCTAAAGCAGGTTAAAATAAAAACATTTTTATAATTTGTATTCTTGCTTTATAGGTAGATAATACGCCAGTTGTTATTAATGTGCTGAATTTATCTAGCATTACATTACAGGTATTTTGGAGAAGCCGAGTAAAAACAAAAGTTAATATTGCTGGTTAGCATGATAAATCGAGAAACGGAGTTCCGCAAATGGTTCTGTAGGGTGTGAGAATATATATTGCGTGATTGTGAAGTATGAAAGAAAGAATGTCGAGACAAAGCGTGAACGAAGAGTGTCTGGACAGTGTGACAGTTTTTCCGTTGGATGTTTCGAGTGCATGAGCGTGTGTCTGGCAAATGTTTCGAAAGAGAAAGTATGCAAGTTTATGGTGGACAAGGGCAGCGCTTGAAGAGCGACCACCATGTGCGTTTCCTTGGGAAAACTCGGTCGTCTCTTCGGCGGTGGTCCGTAGGCCCTTGTCCTAGGTATAAGGGATGAATGAGTGAGTGAGAAAGTGAGGAAAGCGAGTGCGATAGAATGAAGTGCGAGTGCAAGCGAATGAAGTGTGAGAGAGAAAGAATGCGTGGTATAAGGAAGCGAATGATGGGAAAGAAAGCAGAATGTTTGTTGAGCGTGAAGAGAAAAGAGTACAGCGAGGTAGCGAGGAAGAGTTGTTTTAGCGAAGCAGTGTTGTAGTGTAGTTTATTTTTACTTAGTTTAGTTAAGTATCTTTAATAAAGCAATTCTAATTTATCGTCATCAACTTTTCTTATTTAACAACAACTTGTATCCCACAATTTTGGGGGCTCAGCCGGGATATTAACAATATTCGTCCGGGATACTGCCAAAGAAAAGTGATTGGTCATATTAGAGTTGCTAGCGAAGCGTATAGTGATTGTGATCTGTGTTCAGAAAGTGAAGAGTGAAAACTTTGAAGACACTAATTTTTAAATGCAAACGTGATGGCAGCTGAAAATTTTAAACGATTTGCGGTGTGTCCGACTCCAGCAGAAATGGATGACAAGGCATACGAATTATATCATCTAAAAAGAAGTTTGGCATTGCAGAAGAGAGAGGCGGAATTAGCACGGCGGGAGTTGGCAATGACAAAAATGGAGCATGCATTTAAAGTGTATGGTATAAGACCAAGCGAGAGCGAACTACAAAGCTATTTTGGGGATGAAAGAATGGCGACGTTAGATTTTGCGGATGCAGCGGCGGATGATAATTTGTCGATGACAGGCAGCGATGCACAGCGAGGTGACGATGCAGTCCAGCACGACTGCGATGACGGCGATGACCATGAGAGCGACGGAGAGAGCTGGCAGAGGCCACAAAGGACGTCGAGGACGGAAAGTACCGGAAGGATCAACCGGTTTGGCAGGGAAGAAGAAGATCGTCAACGAGATGAGACTCGACGAGGAAGTGCGACGCTGCGAAGCGACGGTACGACGCAGCAAAGAAACGTGGTGCAGCGAGAAGACGACGTGCGGCCAGAAGAGGAAGCGCGACGAGAGGACGATGTGCGGCCTGAGGACGACGTACGGCCAGGTGACGACGAGCAGCTAGAAGAGGAAGTGCGGCCAGAGGACGACGTGTGGCCAGAGGACGATGTGCGGCCCGAGGACGATGTGCGGCCAGGCGAGTGCGAGGACGACTTGCGGCCAGGCGAATGCGAGATGCGGCCGAGTGAGGAGGACGAGGTGCGGCCGGGCGATGACGAGATGCGGCAAGAAGACGCCGGAACGGAGCCAGGTAACTGCGAGATGCAGTACGACGAGGTCGAGGTGCCGCCAGGACGAAATTTAGATGATTTCGAAAATAAAGAGAGTATTGATGAGAGCGAAGTGGAACCGTTAGCTGAGTGCGTGAATACGGTAATACTTACAGAAGAGAAATATATAGAGAGCGAGAGTCAATTCAATTCTGCATTTGCGTGTGAAGTGCCGTTTAGGAAAATTCAAAAGAATGATTTAGAGAATAATAAAATAAACGGACAATTGTGTTTGTCCGCGCGAGAATTAGAAGCAGCGCGTCCGATGCGAAAATTGTCAGAGTCGATTAATAAATATTCAGTGCAGGGATATTTAAAAAGGTTAATTTCATTTCAATCAGTAATAGCAAGATCGATGTCTAATTCATTGGAGAGAACTATAAAATTCATGTTTGATAAACGAGAGAGAAAGGCTTCTGTTTACTTAAGCGATATATTTGGCGATACGCGTGTTATAGATTCTTATAGAGAGGGTGCAGAGACGCACTTGTGTAGAGATGTGCGTATGTACGCGTGTGGTGCGACATTTTTCCAAAGGTGTGAGAAAGACAATGCGTTTTACTCTGTACGCTATGTGAACAGTAAAAGAGCATTACCTGAGAGAGGCTGTACAAGTAATGAAGAGGTACTAATGATCAATGATGTTTTAAATAAGTTTGGGATGCAATTGTTAGAGTTATCATTAAAGGTTGTTTCGGGAAGCGATATTTGTGTGCTAGTAATAAGCAATCGAGATGTGTGTGTGTATATGGCGAAGCGGAATATGTTTTATGAAGGATTTTATTATGTGTTCGACAGAGGTCGATTTTGTTGAATTTTTGATGATGTAAGCTGTGTGAACTGAGAAAATGATATCAGCGAATGTTTGATTGTGATTGTTAGAATGAATATTGAGAGTACATTCGAGGACGAATGTATTTGCAGGACGGCCGAGTGTAGGGTGTGAGAATATATATTGCGTGATTGTGAAGTATGAAAGAAAGAATGTCGAGACAAAGCGTGAACGAAGAGTGTCTGGACAGTGTGACAGTTTTTCCGTTGGATGTTTCGAGTGCATGAGCGTGTGTCTGGCAAATGTTTCGAAAGAGAAAGTATGCAAGTTTATGGTGGACAAGGGCAGCGCTTGAAGAGCGACCACCATGTGCGTTTCCTTGGGAAAACTCGGTCGTCTCTTCGGCGGTGGTCCGTAGGCCCTTGTCCTAGGTATAAGGGATGAATGAGTGAGTGAGAAAGTGAGGAAAGCGAGTGCGATAGAATGAAGTGCGAGTGCAAGCGAATGAAGTGTGAGAGAGAAAGAATGCGTGGTATAAGGAAGCGAATGATGGGAAAGAAAGCAGAATGTTTGTTGAGCGTGAAGAGAAAAGAGTACAGCGAGGTAGCGAGGAAGAGTTGTTTTAGCGAAGCAGTGTTGTAGTGTAGTTTATTTTTACTTAGTTTAGTTAAGTATTTCTAATAAAGCAATTTTAATTTATCACCATTAACTTTTCATATTTAACATCAACTTGTATCCCACAGTTCCGCAGTTGTTCCCAGACGCGCATGGCATGATTTTTCAAATCATCCCGAATTCTTGTCTGTTCAGTAGGCCGCCACAACCTAACCATTTCTGCCCAAACATTTTTTATTAATGTTTAGGTCGGGCGACTTAGCTGGCTATGGCAAGACATGAATTTCGGGGTTTTCTTCAAACCATGCCTTGGTCATGGCAGATGAGTGGACAGCGCTATTGTCCTGAACTAGCCTAATTACAGGCACATCTTCTGCTGGGTATATTCTACGAACCGTGGGCAGAACGTTTTCCAGAATATCAATATACTCAGCAGAATTCATGTGCCGCGTAACCTCGACTAATTCTCCCGGACCGTAGCAGCTCATCCACCCCCACACGCCAAACGTAATGCGCCCACTGTGCAACTGAGGAACAACGTAGCGGGGATCATACCGGTGTGCATCAATAGGACGCCAAACATTTAGCGTCCTATTCGCAGTTGAATGAAAAACTTTCTCGTCCGTATAAATCGTCAGGTCCCTTTCAACCTCAGGAACTGCCAGCTGTTGTTGGGCGAAGGCAACCCGGTCGCGGCGATGCTTATCTGACAGTGCAATCTTCCTCGCGGTTCGGCGACAGTGGATACGGGCCTCGCGAAGACGACTGCGGACAGTTTCGCTACAAGCCGGGATGGCTAACAATCGCGGCAAATTCGATGCAGATTCAAAGGGATTCTCTGACGCATATAATTCGCGATTGCAGAATCCTGCTCCGATGACGGTACCCGCGGTCTCGAATTAAAGCACCGGAGATCCACCAGGTCTTCTTTGCCCATTTCTTCATATCTCCGAATATACCTTTTCACTGTTGACAGCGAACAATTTAGCTGCGCCGCAATCGCCGTCTTCGTGATGCCGCCCTGCCACAGGCCGATAATTTGACCACGGGACAATGCGGCCTCTTCTTTTTTTAAGGTCGCCTCGACAGAAGACATTTTTATAACGATACTCTTGGCTTGCTGTTCGCTGTTATAATAAACATTCACGAACCCGAGAAACAATCGAAGATTGATTGAATGTGCGAACATTTTCATCAAATGTTTCACTTCGTTGTGTGTGTTTATATCAGTGATTCCCAAAGTGGACGCTATCGCCCCCCGGTGGTTGCTGCTGCGATCCATAGGTGCATTTGAAGAAACATTAATACATATATCTTTCTGTTTAATGGCTATTAAAATATTAAAAAAAAATTAATTTCCAAGGGGCGCTAAGCAATATTTTTTCTGGAAAGGAGGCGGCAGGCCAAATAAGTTTGGGAGCCACTGATTTATATCAACGTTTTAAAACAGTTGAAATACGTGGACATTACTCTCGACTCTTGAGCATCGTTAGAAATCGAATTATCGCAGTAACCACTTGTCGACCAATCAACGAAATGAGAAAAACAATAGTCGAAGTACGATAAAACGGCCCAAAAATAAAATATATCCTACCATGCAGAAAAAACTAAGCAAAGCGTGGGACAGATTTTCACTCACATCTTACTTTGCAACTAATAAAATATACAATCCTAACTATTATGTCCCTCCCATTTATAAACATTCCATCCTTAATTTCAAATTCCTTTTGTCAATCAATTTAATTAAATATTTTCCGCATATTTATACTTCATTCATTAGTTTCTACAACCTTTCTTTTTGAATTTCAATAATTAGTTGTAGTCTTTTTTTTAATTCAATTCAATAACTTTAATTCTAAAACTCTACTTTTTGAATTTCGATAATTAGATGTAGTTTTTTTTTCAAATTCAATTTAGCAACTTTCATATTTTCTTTCTTAACACATTCGCGACCGCTAACGCGACTTCACGTGCTGCAATTTTTGTTTATGAATGAGGCAAGATTAGGCGCTTTCGATAACACATAACAAAAATGCAAACCGGTTTTTCTATCAATTCTAGTTTTTGAGAAAATCAGTTTGAAAAACTCACACTTTTTTTAACTTTGAGCTATATTTGCAGCGCGATAATTAACGATAAACAATTATGTAGAGTCCCTTTATGCAAAAGTCATTCTTTCTCGATTTATCATACTAACCAGCAATATTAACTTAGTTTTTTACTCGGCTTCTCGAAAATACCTGTAATATAATGCTAAATAAATTCAGCACATTAATAGCAACTGGCGTATTATCTACCTATAAAACAAGAATATAAATTATAAAAATGATTTTATTTTAAGAAACACATAATTGCAACATTGAAATCTCATAACAAATTTTATAACTCTTATCGTTGCTGTAACAATAGACATTTGCGGCAACCAGCTTTAGAATTTCATTATTTTCGCCCTCAGTATTAGAAATGGAAAAAATTTGCCGGACGCGTATGTTTGAACACGTTTCGGGCCGTGGGGACCGTATTCGCCGCACGCTAGATTTTCCGTTTTGGCCGTGTAGATCTTTCGTCGAGAAACCAACACTTTTTGAGATTCGCTGTAAAATCATAAACAAGCGGCAGTGTAACGCTTAAAGTGCAATTAACATACCGCGCAGTCTTTACGCTTCTTTTCCAATAATTGTAATGTTTGTAGAGTTATAAATGCTGTAAGAAATACGGCAGAAGCAAGACCATTAACCGTAATAGCGTGGAGCGGTTCATACAAATTCACCAAATATCATCCCGGCACGGAACATGTTAAATCTTATTTATTCATTGGTTTCTCGATAAACTAGTGCGCGTTAGAAAAACATCTAGTTCTCCATTCGGTTCTATTACATTTAATTTATCGTTATTCATGTTATTATCTTATAATTCGCAACAAGCCATATTAATATATTCGCAGGACTATAACCTAAAAATAATGTGCATGACAGTAACGTCGTTTCACTGTCGACACAGAAACGACTGCCGCGTGTCATCCATGAAACGTTGTGGACGGCCCGATCTCCTACGTCCAGCGATCTGTGGCATAATGAATTCGTGCGCATCCTCGCCGCGCAGCGCGTCGCGACACGAGGACACGAAAAGTGGGGCGCAGAGACAGTTCCCTCGCCGCACTACTCCCCTGAGATGATTCACTTTTATCTGGGCGGCCTGTACATACCGGCTACTGTGCATAAAATTCTGCTCCATAGTGAAGAAATTATTGAGAAGTCACTAGTCCCAATTGGCAATCGTCTGAAGAAGCCCAGGAGGGCCGCAATAAAGATTTCAAAATCTATCGTGAACACAATTCATGTAAATACACTAGAAATGCTACAAACGAAGATATTTTAGACCATTTATTAATATCGTCTGATACCTATCTATCCTCAATACGGCCGAACTTTCGCAGCAAACATAAACAGTAGTTATTTTCGCAAGCATTGAACCTACTACAAACAATTGATGCTGAAAACAGAGGTGCAGATGGTGCAACCGAAGAAGAAGTCGCCGAAGAAATGAACCGGACGAAGACAAAGTATGGTACGTAATGTGTCAAAAATGCATTTTGTGGAGATGATACATACAGTAAATTCTTGAAATTTGTTCCAAACTTCGGTTCGGCGGCGTGCACGTTTTAGCGTCAAAGTTTTGGAAGCTAAGTTTTTTGCGTGACGTTCAGTCATTAGTTTTACAAATATCGAAAATTATATTTTTCGATGTTCAGGTGTGTAGAATATTTCAAAAATTATACATTTGTAATGTTAAACATTGTATGTTGTAATATTTATACATTAATTTAATTTACAGGTATTAAAGGCAAAATGAAGCGATCCAGCGTCTATGCACACAAGCCTCTGGTCAACTTATATATTGGATCGTTCGGAAAGTAATTTCTTTTATTCCCGACAGAGGATGTAATTGTATTACTCGCACCCAACTTCACACTTAAGCCACATAACCATTATATATTTTCTAAGATGATACATCAAGGCTTCTGTGTGAAAAAATTCAATTGATTTGACGAAATAGTTTTTGATTGGTACCCTTTTAAACAGAGAGCAAAAAGCAATATTTTCGACATATTTTGCTTTTTTACTATAGAGAAGGTAAACACACGGTTCAAGCCAGAAAAAATTAAGCGATATACATAAATGGAGAAGACATGTTGACAGTACGCCAGTGCCAAAACTGGTTTGCAAAATTTCGATCCGGCAATTTTGATGACGAAAATTCACCACGTCCTGGAAGGCCGGTTGAAGCTGATAAAGACAAAATAAAGGCATTAGTTGATGCAAACCGGCGAATAACAACACGTGAGATTGGAGAGAGGTTAAATTTATCAAATTCAACAGTTTACAACCACTTGAAAAACCTAGGTTTAATCTCGAAGATCGTTATATGGATACCGCATGTTCTCACGGAGAAAAATTTGTGTAGTCGCGTTAACATCTGCGATTCGCTTCTCAAACGAAACAAAACTGATCCGTTTTTCAAGCGTGTCATTACTGGAGACGAAAAATGGGTTGTATACAACAATGTAAGACGCAAAAGATCAAGGAGGAAAAAAGGTAACCAGCTCAAATTGTTTTGAAAGCCGATGTCCACCAAAAAAGGTGATGTTGTCTGTTTGGTGGGATTTCAAAGGAATAGTTTTATTAGAGCTTCTACCGGATAACATAACAATTAATTCGGAGGTCTATCAACTGGACACACTGAATGATGCACTTCAACAGAAAAGGCCAGAATTAATCAACAGAAAACGCGTGTTATTCCACCAGGACAATGCAAAACCTTATACAAGTTTGGTCACTCGCCAGAAGCTTTTACAGCTTGAATGGGATATACCGCCACACCCACTATATTCCCCAGATCTGGCCCCTTCAGATTATTATTTGTTCCGGTGACTTCAAAATTGTTTAGATGGTAAAAACTTTACCTCCAATCAGGACGTTAAGAATCGGCTGGTTCAGTTTTTTGCCAGCAAAGAGGAAAAATTTTATGAACGTGGAATCATGCTATTGGCAGAAAGATGGCAAAAGGTGTTGGAACAAAATGTCCAATATATAAGTTAATAAAATATTTATTAAGTATACGAAAATTGTCTTTCATTTTCATGCGAAAAAACGAAATTAAGACGAATTATACTGTTTCTTTGCGTTGGCATTATTCATGACACAACAAAAATAGCATTAGCCAAGTACTGGAGTACAGATAAATATCTACGTAGTAATATTATTAGTGAAATAATATCTAGAGATCACTACATTAGGATACTACATTTTACCCGTTAACAAAAGTGCGCTGATTATCGTCTATATAAAATAAGTGGCCTAATAAAGATGCTGAGAAAATCAGCGAGCAACGTATTTCATCCCTATGAAGAAGTTTGCATTGATGAAAGCTTGTTGTTGTACAATTCCATCGAAAAGGAATCGGTTTGGCATAAAATCTTACAGGCTCCGTGATTGTAAAACTGGTTATGTACAAAACCCAGGCCGAGCTCAGATGTGTTGGTGCGCCTTCGTCGAGCGCGGTGGTTCATTCGTGTTTGTCGAGACATTTCGAATTAGTTTATAGGATATTGATTATTTATTTGCAATTCTAGATCTATGGAGTCTCGCTGAGTATTAAATGATTGCAAATGGATCGATAATTACATGTTTTTTAATTATTATTTCGCGTTACATTCCTAGGATGAAATGTTTCGCGGAATCTATGCCTTATTTATTTATTTATCGAAAAGGACTCGTTATAATTTGGCGAAAGACGACGACGTTTAATATTTCTAATGCCTATTAACGCGAAGCGTCATTAATCCGCTTGTGCAAGCAATGTTTGACATTAATACGACTACGGTTCATTTTATATCATACGTAAGGGTCGCTCTATTATTCTTGCATTAACCGTAATATTTAGTGCGAGTCAAAGATTCGCAATTGCGCGTACTATGTCCTCGAGAGCTGGATATGTGTTTAAAATTTTTATAATAACCATTGTTACGATTGGAAAAATGATTTATATCGCTCAACTCTTTCTTTTCGGCCACGGAGACCTGTGTCCCTCCCCCCCCCCCCCCTTCCTTTCGTCGCTCGGACGCCGTCGTTCTCGCGAGGCACACGGATACGGCCAGGCATGTGTGCGTTTTATACCTAATGCGTAATGTTTTATACCATGGATACGTAACAAAATAAATGCGAAACGTTAAGAAGCTTCTTCGTGTGTTATTTGCAAACGAAAATCAGTTCTGCAATAAACGTTGACCATTACTCATGGCCAATTTACCCGAACGGGTACGCGGTGTGATTGGCGGAATGGGGAGGTGCGGGGCAGACCCGCACGAAGTCGCCGACTTCATCGGGTGTTCTGCGAGGACGGCGCGGCACTGGATTAGGAAGTTTGCAGAAGGAGGACCTGACGCACTCATTGACCACCGGAAGAAGAATGGCGGAAGGCCCAGGAAAACATCAAGAGCCGACGACCGAGCGATCGCCCAATACATGAGGGAACATCCGTTCCACAGTGCCCAGGAAGCCGCAAATGCGTTGGGGTTGAGGATTTCAGACGACACGGTGCGACGTAGGCTGAATGAAGCGGGCCTCCGTTGCTACCGACCTGCACGAAAAATTCCCCTCGAAGAGCACCACCTTGAGCAACGCTTCGACTTCGCGGTGCAGGAGCTCGCAACGCCCAGGGAAGAATGGACGACCACCGTTTGGATCGACGAGAAATCATTCTGCTCCGGCGAAGATTGGCGACATCGGGTTTGGCGTCCGGAGGGAGAGAGGCTAGATCCGCAATACGTTGTTCCGGTGAACCGCAGCGGCCGTGTCACGTGCGTGATGTGGGGCTGGATGAGTGTTGCTCGTCCCGGTGAACTAGTCGAAGTTTCACCGCGCATGGATTCTGCGGAATATATAGCCCTGCTGGAGAACGTTCTAGTTCCCAGTGTACGGGCTCTATATCCCGTAGAAGACGTGCCGGTGATTCGACTAGTTCAGGACAACCATCCAGTCCACACATCGTGTGCTGTGCGACGGTGGTTCGCGGATCGTTCGGAATGGCGTATCGTGGATTGGCTGCCAAGATCTCCGGACCTAAACCTGATTGAAAATGTGTGGGCAGAGATGGGCCGACGATGGCCCCCCGGACGAGAACGCACGAGGGCTGCGCTCGTCGAGCATGCTCATACGGTTTGGGAAGAACTAAGAGGGAGTGTATCTTTTTTTCAGAATCTCGAGAATTCGATCGTCCGTCGCTTCGAACAAATAATTGACCGGCAGGGGTATTGGACAGACTACTGAGGCCGAGGCTTGGCGGAAAGAAGTGGGACCATTTTTGATGTTCAGGTATGTAGAATATTTCAAAAATTATAGGATTGTAATGTTAAAAATTATATGTTGTAATATTTATACATTAATTTAATTTACAGGTATCGGAGGTAAATTGGAGCGCATCATTGTCGCGCAGCCCGAAACTGGCAGCGAGACGCGCGTAGAGTAGGAGGACCTACTCCTCCGCTGCCTTAGCCCTATATGCTCTGTGTTAATCGGTCAGAATCAGGGCCGGTCCTTGTACACGTGGCCCAGAAAATCTTGAACCATCTCAGGGGAGTAGTGCGGCGAGGGGATTGATTTTGCCTCGCGCGATTCGTTTGTCGTGACGCGGCGTCGTGGCGGGGCACAAAGGCAAAGTCAATCCCCTCGCCGCACTAACCCCTGAGATGGTTCAAGATTTTCTGGGCGGCTCGTACATTCCCTCATAAAGGTATTTTTCCGACTGTGTGGGCCTGCTCGATTCGCGCAGCCTGTTCTCGTCCTAGGTGTCATCGTCGGTGCCTCGCTGCCGACACATTTTCAACAGCCAATTTCGCCGGAGCAGTTGACGTCCAATGGTGGCCGTCCATTCCTCCCTGGGTTGGGACGACTTCACCACCGCGAAGAAGACGAGCGGCTCTTGGGTGTGCTCGGCGAAGGGAATTTTTCCTGCAGGGATCGTCGGAATCACGCAACACCAGCGCATTCGCAGCTACCGGGGCTTGGAGGAGCGGATCTTCCTTCATGGATTGGGCCATTTTCCTGAGCCTCCAACCATTCTTCTGGAGGAAGTCATTGAGTGCTCGGGGTCCTTCCTCTGCAACCATCCTGTCCCCTGTCACCTGTCCTCGCAGAACACCCGACGACGTCGTTCTCCATTTCGCCAATCCCACCAAAAAACTTTTATTGCAGAACCTTCCCCCCCCCCACACACACATTACTGAAATGCTTACAAATTTTATGTATTTTTATACACTTTTATACACTGTTATACATTTTTATACATTTTTATATTTTTATTATTGTATATTTACAAAAAAAAAAAAAAAAATTTCTCTATGTTGTAATTACATAAAAATCCCCCTGAAGAGGGTCCAAACCAAGGACCGAAACGTTGGGTTAATTTATATTTTTTACACCATGGTAATTGGTAATTATTAACAATTTGTTTGTTTAATTGGATCGTTTCATAGCCAGGTAAACAAATTTTTTAAGAAGCTGGTATCATATAAGCTAAAAAAAGCGGTTTCTTGGCTTACAGAATGTGGAAAAATGCCTCTCCGTTAAGCTCATGGGATTATCAGCAGGTTTGCTTTAACGACCAGTTTCATTGTGATGGTGCCGTTCAGGACGATCTGTTAATTTTGTGACCGACGTTCTTAAAAATCTTGTGGAGTCAGAGCCACAATTAACAGTGGATCAGATGGCAGAAAGGATGAATTCATGTCATACAACAGACTTTCATCATATAAAGGAGATTGGGAAACTATCCAAGCTTGGAGAGTGGGTACCGCATGATCTATCCGGAGTCAATTGCCAGCTGGGAATAAACATCAGCACTCCCCTTTTATCACGGTTCGAAAGACAGCCCTTTTTAGACCGTTTGGTAACAGGTGACGATAAATGGATTATGTCTTATAAGGTCACAACAAAAAGACAGTGGACAGATAAAGATAAGCAGCCAATTGCAACAGCAAAGGTGTCTTTACAGCCTAAACAGATATTTTTAAATGTTTGGTGGGATATGTATGGTGCGATTTATTATGAACTGTTAGAACCAAATCAAACCATTAATGCAGACGTTTAGAGTGAATAACTTTGTCGCTTAAACTTAGAATTGATTATAATAACGCTTGGCCCATCTGTATCTGACCCTCCTCGGCGGCGAAGTGCGACGAGGGGACTGACTCTACACCACGCTCTTCGTGTTCTAATGTCGCCTCGCGCGGCGAGGATTCGCAGAAATTCATTATGCTACAGATCCCGAGTGACCGTCTATCGCCCACACTCGTGGGACCAAAACTGAGTATTGGCAACTTAAAAAATAAACTAAAAAAGAGTCGGGAGGTAAAGTAGAAGAGGAGGAGAGAGAGTGGTGGGAGTGAGGCAAGTGTGGATATGGATGAGTCGGTGAGTGAGTGTGTGAAAGTATCGAATGTAACGCTTGGTTTGTCTAGAACAGGATCTATGAGCAGTATGCGAAGTATTCGAAGTGTTACAAGTGAAGCGAGCGCGACTCCAAAAAAGCCGAAATGTGACATGTCAGAGATGGAGAGAATGAGTGTGAATGATACGTATGAGGACGTATCAAGAGCGAGGATGATTGGAGAGAAGCTGAGAGGATTTGTGTTTACGGAACCGAATAAGATATCAAATAGTGCGTGTGAGTTTTTGCTGAATCGTGTGGCTGAATATGAAGAATGCATGGTAAAACTGATTTGCAAGAATGAGCGGCTGATGGGACGACTGGATGAGCAGGAGTGGGTAAGGATGACGGAGCCTGTTCAGCAGCGTTCGTACGCTCATGTAGCTACGGAATGTGTGGGAATGAATTCAAAGTCGAGTGAGATTGGAAACGCGGCTGGAACAAATGACGCAAGAAAGGCATGTTACGCTGCGTTTGTGAAAATGAAGGATGATAGTGTGGAAGTATCCAGCGTGGAAGTGAAAGATAAAATAATGCGTGAAGTGAGCCAAGTGCTGAATGTACGTGTGAAAGCTGTACGAATGACAAGGAGTGGTGACATGGCAATCGAGACAGTGAGTAAGAAAGAGTTGAATAAAATAAGAAAGTGTAGCAGATTTGATGAAATTGGGATGAAAGTGGAACTGCCGCGAAAAGTGGGTCCGAAAGTGATTGTGTATCATGTGCTGAATGAATTGACGAATGATGTGTTTATGAACGAAATGTTTGCAAGAAATCTTAACGATCGAATGACTGAGTGTGCCCGACCTCACCACCGTAGGGAGTTACAGTGCTCGGCGCCCCCACTACGGCAAGGCACGACAACCGGCTCTATCGTTGATTCGCGAACAATGGTATCAACATGTGGCCAGAGGCTGCATTAACCCCCTTTTTACCACCCATGTATAGCGGGATGAGCCTCTTCGGGAAGGTTGATTCTCGTTTCTCGAAATCGTCTTTGTTCCACTCTCTAGCGAGTGTCTAGCGTTGCCCAGGAACGACAAGCTCTTATGGAAAAATTAAACTCAAGTTACGCCGACTTAATATCTAGGCGGCAGGACCGTCGCAGTCAATAGTAGCGCCTCTTACGGCTGCCTCGCGTATTATTTTGAATTTGGCGGCATTTTTTCCGCGCGGGTAATTGATTCTATTCAAACCAGAGCTAGACCAGAGCGGACCAGGGCGAACATTGTGTGGACATTGTGGGAAAAGGATTGCCGACGACCAACGAGGACCAACGAGGATCAACGAGGAATCCGGTTAGGAGCCACGTAGAATTAGGTAAATATTTGCACTCTAAAGAGAAAGGGCATTAATTAATTTAGGTATCCCTTTTTCGCGAAACATGTCTCATAAAAAATGCGTTGTGTCCGGGTGCTTGAATAAGGGTGGAAAAGTCCATCGTTTTCCAAACTATTTCAAGGATCAGTCGCGATTTTTAAAATGGTTTGAAGCCGCTCAAAATTCCGATTTACCATATCTCCCACCCCAAAAATTTGCTCATAAATATATTTGCCGGTTTCACTTTGAGCGCAGGTATATTCTAAATACAAAGTTGACTTGCAGTGCTGTGCCGACACAATTATTGTCAGATAAATTTTGCACCAGAAATTTAAATGAAATTTGATGGTCAATTTAATATGGAATGATTGTTTTACGTTACGTAGCTTAGCATGTTTCATTTACATTATATCTTATTTCATTCGCATTGTACAGTATAGAACACAGACAGCCCATTGCCTACTGTGGTGCAGTCAGGTACGTGGAACAACCACAAGAGACAGCAACAGGTGGTAAGTACCAAAAATTATTTTATTCTTTTGCAATTATTAATTATTGTTTTATTTAATTCTAGAACCTACTGCAGAGGACATCAGTCATGGTGTCAAAAATGATGGGGGATGTTCTACATCTACAAATGGTAGCTATCTAATATTTATTTTAATTGTATGTAATTGTTAATTAGTGCTTTATTTAAATGTAGAAGCTGGTATTCAGCGTGGGATGAAGCTAGGGGCACTACTATTCCACCTGAATTGGCGGTCCATGGGCACATAACCTGCAAAACAGTCCCTGCTGTGCGAAAGTCACGAAAACGTAAGTCATTTTATACATTGCTTTCTTTGTTTGTGTGACATGCTTGTTTCTATGCATCCTTTTTATTTGATGTCGGCATTAAATTGCACTTTCCTGCACAGCTTCTGCGTTACAGGTGTTTAACCTAACACGCAAGCGCTATTTGTCCAGTGACGATTTAAAGGGTTACAATAACTTAGCGTCATTAATAAAAAAAGGTTCGCGGTTCGAGGAAGAAGTCTGTGACTGCGCGATTGGAATGTGCGAGTAAAGCATTAAAAGACGGAGCACAAACCATATTTGAGGCTTTGCCAGAAAGCGCTAAACAATTTTTTGCCTTACAAATTAGAAATTCAGGACGAAATAAATTTAGTAGAATGTATACCAAAAAAGATAAAATGTTTGCTCTGGCAAAAAATTCGTCCTTCCGACCACCGAAACTATACGTACATTGGTACGCGGTATGGCTATTAAGCCCGGTATTTGTGATACTTTATTTGCTGCACTGAAAGCCAAGGTCTCTAACATGGACGGCAAAAGAGCTAATTGTATTTTAATTTTCGATGAAATGGCATTGTCTCCGCCTTTAATGTATAACTCATCGTCTGACATGGTGGAGGGTTTTTGCGATGACGGATGTGAGCGCAATTTGAATTTTGCCGCCAGCGTTGCCGTATGGATGCTGAAAGGCATCCTTCCATATTCATCTTGGAAGCAACCGATTGCGTTCACATTTTGTCACGCGAAGACAAAGTGGGAAGGAATCGCCGAAATGTACAAAACGATTGTTCGTAAGCCTATAATAGTGGCTTGAGTATCGTCGCTTCGATATGTGACCAGGGAACCACGAATGTCAAAGCAATTAAAAGTTTAATTGCTTCTGCCAGACGTGAATGTTTAATGCAAAATATGCAGGGTGTCCCATTAACTTGGACGCACCCGGAACCAGGTGATAGCTGAGGTAATTCTAATATAGGGATGTAACATTCTCAATGTTCTATCTCAATTCGTAGCCGAGTTATTAAAGAAAAACGACAGCCACTCACAGGGCTCCGTTAGGTCCGGCCGCGCGATAGTTCCTACTGGTACGGTACCCTACTGGTGCAGAACTTCTACTGTAGCAAATTATTTCCTTTAATAAATAAAGATTTTTTTACGAAAAATCTACGTTTATTTCATACGGGGTCAAATGACCCCCTATGGTAAGATTAGGTATAGAAAAATGCCGGTACGTTTAGTGTTAAAATGCGTTCGTAATAATTTACTAACGAAAAGTTTAATTTTCACTAATAAAGACGGTAAACTATGTACCGCAGACTGGCCGCACATCGAAGCTGCATTTCGTGTTGACCAAGGGCATGGCATGTTCAGTTCAATGAATAAATTAACCGAATGTCACGTGATTCCTTCCAAAATAAAAAAATGAAAGTTTCTTATTGCACGCAAGTGTTCAGTCGAACTGTAGCGTCATCAATTGCCATTCTTAGTAAGGGAGGCACTAATATTTCTGAGTCAAATAACGTGCCCCCGGAGGCTGTAGACACAGCTTGTTTAATATATTTTTTTAACAATCTATTTGATAGCGTTCACGGGAGAAATGAACGCTCTTCCAAATTAAATGATTTTCGTACTGCCGTAAGTACTAATCACGATGATTGCAAACATGAAAAGTTGTGGAAAGAAGCAATTCCAATATTAACAAAAATGCGATTTGTTAAAAAAAGGCCAGGGGACCGGGAATATCCAGAAGTCTTGAGTAACTGAGTACATACTCTTCGCGGATTTATATTATTAAAATCAAAGTTGCGAGATCTCGGCGTATCCCAGTTTGCGCCACGCGTTTTTAATCAGGACGCGTTAGAAAATTTTTTCGGTCAAGTCCGTTAGCATGGCGTTAGACACGTAAGGACTAATTGCATTTCATTTTCTGCTTATTATAAATATCTCTTAATTAGAAGTTATAGTTCACCGTGCATTGGAGGGAATTGCCAGAATGATGAATCCTCTAACCTTTGTATGGATTTGGATGGTTTACTTTATTGTAATGCAGATTGTGAAACGTCCCAATCCATGTACAGCGTATGTGATGTATCTGCATTACCACAGACTTTTAATCTGGATGCAGTATTACCAAATACTGTGTTGCAGAATTTTCAAAATTATATCATCAAATTAGTTTTAAAAAGAAAAATTGTTTGCGATATTTGCCAAAAAGCATATGTATCAAATGTTGATCATGCTATACTTAAAGTTAAAAATATTTGCGAATTCTATTTTCCGCAGTGCCTTCATTTTCCTTGCGTGTCGGAATTTTTAAGTAAAATTTTTCAAAATTACATAGCTTTTTCATTTACTTGCGAGCATGCGGATAGCCTTTTGGACTTAATTATTACTGTCTTTGGTTGGTGCAAATACGTCCCTACAGACAAACGTTAAATGGCTTCTATCCGCAATTGCGTATAATAAGAAACATTCGTTTCATAAATAATATGTTTTATATGTTTTATAATAATATGCTTTAATGTTTTTTGAAGAAAAGTATTCCATATCAAAAATTGCTAAAATCTTAAATAGGAGTAGAAATGTTATAAGTAAATTTATTAAAAATCCACATAATTATGGTACAAAAAAGACTTCTGGTCGCCCTTCTGCTCTAACATCACGCGAAAAACGAATGATTAAAAGGATAGCACCAAATTCGAAGATGACTGCTAGACAAATAGCAGAAAATGCTGGGGTTATAACAAATGTAAAAAATGTTCGACGCGTTTTACGTCAATGCAAATATTCAAAAAGAAGGAAGTTGCAATGGAAGCCTATGTTAACAGAACAGCACAAAAGTGTTCGATTACAATTTGCGGAAAATCATATCCAACTAAAGAAAAAGTGGCGGAGAATAATATTTACAGATAAAAAAAAGTTTAACATGGATGGACCAGATGGTTTTAACTATTACTACCACGATATAAGAAAAGATACTCAATTGTTAAGCCATCGTCAAATGGGTGGTGGCGGAGTTATGATTTGAGCCGGTATAGGTTACCATGGAAGAACTGATGTGCAATTTATTATAGATATTTTATCGCGATGTTGATTTTGCAAGGTATTATAAAGAAGCCAGCATTCCATATGTATTTTTCGCGAAGGGAAAGCATTAGTACACCGTTATTTGGCAAAATTTTCTCTGTGGACCGATTTTTACTATTATGCAAATTTCTACATTTTGAAAATATCGAACACCACAATAGTATGCCGTCAAAAAAGCTCTGTAAAATTAAAACTGTTTTGGAATATGTGGTAAATAAATGTAAATCTTTGTATACTCCAAAAATGGATATCTGCATTGATGAGTTGTTGCTAATATGGAAAGGGCGGTTATCATGGAAGCAGTAGACAGGGTGTAACAGAAATTCTGGGACACTTGAGGTTTATGGATAGAACGCATAAAAATAAGAAAAAAAAAATCTTCTAAGTCGTGGGCGCAGCCCACGCCCTATGGAGATTGTAAAAAGACTTTTTTTTCTTATTTTTATGCGTTCTATCGATAAACCTCAACTGTCCCAGAATTTCTGTTAAACCCTTTATACTTTCAAAAAGAAGTCGATTTGGGATAACATTTTTCGTCATATGCGAGAGTGAATCGGGTTATATCTGGAATTTGTATGTCTATACAGGAAAAGAAACCTATTATGATTCACGGTATTCAGAATTTAACATTTCAGCTGGTATTGTCCTTCACTTGTGTGATGAACTTTTAGAACGTGGATATAGACTTCATTTAGATAATTGGTACACCAGTGTTCCACTCATAGAGAAACTGTGTGCATATAAAACGGACGTTGTTGATACAATTTGGTAAAACAGTATTGGCATTCGTAAAGAAGTTGGAGAAACGAGTATCAAACTTTTTTAGAATATAATAAACTCAAACTTTTTATTGGAATAAACTTATTAGAATATAAATAAACTTTTGGCATAAATTCAGTTTAAGCACATATCCGATTTTCGGCTTAAATTTTTGTTTATAAGCGTGTTTTGTGGTGCTGAACACGAATCCGCAAAGAAAAATCGGCGCTCAGTTATAGTTTCCAAGATATAAGCACTTAAAGTTGACGAAATGCGCAATGGTCGTTTTAGCTGCGTTTTTACTTTAGTCTAGAAGCGGGCCTTTCAAATGTTTGTAGCCCATTCACCTACACTAAGCATTATTGTATTAATAAATATATTCAAAATACATAATTAACCCGTGTATTTACTTTGTCTCTGAAATGGGCCGTTTTAAGCACATTCAAAATGCTTGCTTAAACTGTACCTTTAATGTGGTCCTAAAAAGGGCCTGGTTAGGTTTGTGGTTCTGTTTTGGTTGGGTTAGATTTGGTTAAAATAAACCGTTTATGTCCTTATAAGGACTGTTTTAATTAATTTAGCATTGACTTTTCTGAGCTACAAAAACTTTATCCGCCTTTGTCTTCCGTATTACGGGTCGTTCAAATACTAAAAGCGCGCGCATATTTCATACCGCCGACGACGAGTATAACTGTTTTGCACTTATATGAGCAAAATTAACTAACACCATGCGATTGTTATCTAGTAAATGTCTATCCCAAAACATTCTTCGAATGAATTTGCGCCAATTAAATCTTGCATTAATAACCACGGGTTATTATATATTTGCGATGCCGTATATTCTCCAGCCGTGCTTTTCTTCCAGCAATTCTTTAACTTAGCAAGCTTCGTTTGTTTCTTTATCAAAAAGCAGGCTTCCTTACATTGTAACTCAGTCAGTCTCTACGTTCCCTTGGCACTGGTCAGAATAGTACCGAATTTATACGCACAAATTTATTGAATTTTACTGCACGTAAAATGTCCAGTAATTATAAATATACGGCGGCGCAACTATATTCACTATTTGAAATCAATAATAGTGGAATTAGTCGTCCTGCAATTGAAAAATTGCAGGAATGGGAGTTAATTCCGAAGGAGGGGTTTTATTTTTGCCCGAATGGGCATCCGTTTAAATTAATGAGAAGTGCAAGAGCCATTGATGGGTGGATGTGGCGATGCACAGCAAGAGTGCCGGTGCAGAAAAGAAAAGCCAAGCAATGCGGCACAAGGTGAAAGAGACTATTCTTATTTATCTGTAAATACGTTAATAATTTTTATTTTCTAATATTCTAGCGTTTCATTGAGGAAGGAGACATTTCTCGAAAAAAGCCACCTAACACTGCAACAAATTGTGGTGTTTGTGCACTTTTGGGTGCAAAATTGTAGTTTGGCTACGGTCGTAAATGAGTGCCGCATTAGCCATATGACTGCAACGGACTGGTCGCCCTTTTGCCGCGAGGTCCTCGTGACAAAAATTTACAAGAACAACGAAAAAATTGGTGGTTTGTTTTATTTTTTCATTTTAAATTCTTCAACTTTTAAACTCTAATATTTATGATGTATTCCATTTTTTTTTACTATACATAGGTCCAGGTAAAACGGTTGAAATCGACGAGTCGAAATTCGACCGTAGAAAGTATCATCGCGGCCACCGTGTGGAAGGCCAGTGGGTCTTTGGCGGTTTTGAACGAGAAACAGGGAAATGTTTCCTTGTCCCGGTGGAAACCCGCGATCAAGCCATTTTATTGAAAATTATTAAATTAAATATAGAAAGTGGCACAACTATTATTTCTGATTGTTGGAAAGTAAGCAATTAATTTCTTTAAATATAAACTATACTTCATGCTTATATCTCAACCTTATAATATGTTTTGTATTAATAGGCCTACGATTGTTTAACAGACGAAGGCTACCAACATTTGACGGTAAACCACTCGGTTCATTTCAAAGATCCGGAAACTAAGACCCACACAAATAACATTGAAGGTACTTGGAGGCATATTAAGGCCCAATTGCCCCAGTACACGCGGAAAAAACAATTTTTTTGCGGCTACTTGGCCAAATTCATTTTTATTAAATTTTGTAAATCCGCAAAAGTGGATCGGGTAGACGAATTTTTTAAGTGGGCCGGGGAGGTATATAATCCTCTGCGCCCCGAAGAGTTTGTGCTAGTTGAAGACCCGAGCGAACCATTTCCCGACACAACCATTTAAACGGCCCTTTTCAGGGCCATAAATATTTAAACGGCCTTTCTCAGGGCCTCAAACATTTAAACGGCACTTTTCAGAGCCGCAAAGATTTGAATGTCCCGCTTCTAGATCACAGCAAAAACACAGCTACAGCGTGCATAGCGCATGCGCGTATCGAACCATCCGTGCTCAGTGCCGTAACAGTACCGTTCCGCAGGTGTCAAATGGTGGCGCTTTAACCTCAAAAAACGTCGACTTTAAGTGCTTATATCTTGGAAACTATAACCGAGCGCCGATTTTCGCTTTCGGATTCGTGTTCAGCACCACAAAACACGGTTATAAACAAAAATTTAAGCCGAAAATCGGATATGTGCTTAAACTAGAAATGTTCCAAACTTTTTATTAGAATATATTGAGGATACAGTTGCATCGTATCCCGTCGAATCGCAAAAATTATCACAATCTCGGTCAACGACATCTAATGTTTCGCGCTTGAGCGAGAAACATTTCCCGGGATACATACCAGACAGTTTAACAGTAAAAAAATCCTTCGCAGAGACGTGCTGTTTGTTATAAAAAAGATTAGAAAAGAATCGCGGAATTGGTGTCCCATGTGCAAAGTGCTACTATACGTTGTTCCTTATTTTCGTGAATATCACACGACAGCAACAGTTTAAATTTTTAACTATAACATTCGAGTTTTTTTCTAAGCTTTCCGTTCATTATGTATAAATATATGCTCATGTTAAGCGACTGTGTAAATATTACTAATAAAACTGTTCATTTTCTAAAATAAAGTTGTCTTTTTGCCCCAATATTTCAACAGCGCCACTTACTCTGTGTTGGACGAGTATACCCGTCATCCCTTCATTATCGCGACACACATTGGATCGCGCAGAGAGCGTCACACTTGTGTGGTTAAAGTAATACAATGCATCATCTGATATGGTGGAGGGTTTCTGCGATGACGGATGTGAGCGCAATTTAAATTTGGCAGTCCACGTTGTTGAATGCATGCTGAAAGGCATCCATCCATATCCATCCTGAAACCAACCGATTGCGTTCATAATTTGTCAGGCGATGAGCAAGTGGGAAGGAATCGCGGAAATGTATGGAACGATTGTGCGTCAAGTCAATAATAGTTACTTGAAACTCGTAGCATCGGTATGTGACTAGGGAACTACGAATGCCAAAGCAATTAGAAGTTTAATTCCTTCTGCCAGACGTGAGCCTTTAATTCAAAATACATATAGAGTCTCGTGACGCGGTCATTAGAGTTGCTGGGGAAGAGATTCTACATTTGTATGATCCTAATAATTTAGTAACAAAGAATTTGAATTTCATTAATAAAGACGGTAAACCATGTACCGCAGGCTGGTCGCACATCGAAACTGCATTTCATATTGACCAAGGGCAAGGGTCCTTACGTGCCCCAGCCAAAATTTACCGAAGGTCACGTGATTCCTTCAGAATTGAAAAATATTAGTTTCTTATTGTACGCAAGTATTTAGTAAGCTGTAGCTGCACTAATTGCCTTTATGAGCCGCAATGGATGCGCTGGCATCTGCGGGTCAAAAAGCGTGCCACCTGAGGCTGTAGATACAGCACAGAATATTAGAATTTTTTAATAACCGTCATAGCGTTAACGGCAAAGATGGCCGTTTATTTAGTTAAATTAATTTTCGTACTGCTGCAAGTACTAATCACAATGTTTGTAAGCATGAAAAGTTGTGGGAAGAAGCAATTCCTATATTAACAGAAAGGCGATTTGTCAGAAGAAAGCCAGGGGATCGGGAATGTTCACAAGTTTTGAGTAACTGGGTTTATACTTTTTGCGGATTTATATTATTAGAGCGTTTTTAATCAAGATGCGTTGGAAAATTTTATTGGTCAAGTCCGCCAGCATAGTGTAAGACATGTAAGGACCAATTCTGGTACATTTTTTTCTTATTTTAAATCTCTTTTAATTCGAAATTATAGTCGATCGCCCGTTAAAGCGAATTGCGAGATTAATGAATCCTCTAGTCTACTTATGGTTTTGGATTGTTTAATTAATCGTAATGCTGAATGTGAAACATCCAAATAGCAAAATACCAGATTATTCGGAGAGCCTCGAAGTTTTAGAAAAAAATTATGAATTTAATGCAACTTGTTTCTAAATTGTTGAAAAAATATTTTTAATTATTTAAACTTAACTTTCGTAGAATATGTATCTTCAAACATTTTTTAAGCATTTTTTTTCATTACTGTCGAAATGTTCTCTAAACATAACTTCCAGTCGCATCTCTGGTTTCGGAATAGTTTTCGAGTTATGACTTTTTATGCACCGCGGTGTCTGTATTTGGCGGGCTACTTCGCCCATACCGCGACGTAGATAGCAGCCAATTTATCAGCTTATAATCTAATAAAAAATCAACAATTTAGAAACAAGATGCATTAAATACATAATTTTTTTCTAAAACTTTGAGGTTTTCCGAATAATCTGGTATTTTGCTAATTTCTGTATCTATTTTGGTTTAAGAGTAATAAATTTTCAAAAAAACCTATGCACAAAACTTTGACTGTTTGTAACTTAAAAAATATTGATTGTTTTGAAAATTCCTTCAAATGGATTTTTTTTCTTAACGTTACCTACAACATATTAAAATAATATCAAAATCCGTAACATGACTGCAAGAACCCTGATCACTTGACATGGACCGCACCAAATATTTCTTTGTATGTATGTATACATATAGTATATACACGATAAAATAATGTAAAATATGCATGTAGATATGTATAATATGTAAAATAATATTATTTTTAAATTTTTTGTTTATTAGCACTTTTTCCATGCACAATGTTGCAATTAAAATTTTAGTGCTTGTAATAATTCATATATGTATGTATATTTTGATATAAATTTTTATTATTATATTATTTTTTCCTCTATGTAATGAGTGTATTGTCTTTACATGGATCCTATTTGTATTAATATTTTTTTTATTAGATTATAAGCTGTGCCTTCTTTATATGCTGTTATTATACATATACATTGTATATACATATATGCATGTATCCCAGACCACAATGACAAATTTATATCTTTGAAACATATCAGGAGGCAAGGTCTTGTCTCGGGCCAAGTACAAGAATAAATACTAAACCAATTTCCCGGCTTTTTGTACGATCAGTACGAAACTAATAAAACATTAATTAAACAGAAATTACTTACAAAAACTTCAGCAAGGAGGAGTTGATCCAATACTATTCTTGAAAGTTTTCCAACGTTTCGGCCCGCATTGGGCCCTCCTCAGGGAAAAATTCATTAATCGAATTCTCTTTGTGTAAACGACATGCGTAAATGAAAACGAAAAAAAAGGAAGAAAATAAAAACAAAAAATGAATTATTTCAGGTACACGAGACATAATATGTTAACACGTTGAGCGCCACGCCGATTCGTAAGGAAGTCGCGGCCAGGCCACGCGCGCCGCTTATATGCGCTGTATTGTACGCAGTCAGCCACCAGTGGCGGACAAGGCCTAAACGGAAAGTCCAGTGTCAGCCACCAGTGGCGGACGAGGCCTAAACGGAAAGTCCAGTGTCAGCCGCATACGGCGGACGTGGCGCTCAACGTGTTAACCGAAAAAATCAATTAAAAGAGGGGGAAGGTACACACCCATTGCTGAAGTTATTTAAATCTAATCCAATTTTAGAAACGAGTTGGAAACAGATAACGGTTTCTCCATGTTTACGAGCGTGCTAATTAAGTGCGCACCAGTGCGCACTGATTCAGTAGACTGAACGGTCAAAACAAATCGATAGGTAAACGATCCATAATCGATTCCCATAGGGGCCAATGAACTATGAGCTAAGAGGCGCGAAATTCAAATTTGAAATGAGGCAATCGGAAATAGTACAACTTAAAGAAGATAGAAAGGCAAGAGAAAAAATAGAATAAAAAATTGTGATCGCGTGGGGATCCCCCATTTTCTCTTAGATTGTAGAATAGCAGACACCCACACAGGCAACAACCATTATGTATACTGAGACTAATTGGAAACAGGATTAAATATTATGGAATAATCCAACGACGAAAAACAACCCCCGGAAAGAGATGGTGAGATAATACATTTATGGAAAATTTTGTTGAGACATTTCTTTAAAATGTCATTGTAATTGATAATATTTTGAAAAATATTATATAGGTGCTATATCCTTATACCAGATGAAAAAACATATTCTTTATCATTACCTGAAATCCCAATTGGAGCGCAAGACATTTCCTATTGTCATTGATGCATAACTGCAGACTTGTAATTTTTCATTGTTATTCTATCCCTCTTAATCGGTACTGTGTGTTTTGTAAATAACAAAAATTATTTAGGGATTATATTACAGAAATCATAGTTGCTAAAGTCGATTGCAAAATTAGTCTTTATATTATGGGACACTAATATTACTATGTCTCAATGCAGAACATTTATTTTTCATTAACAGACTTTTCTATTGTATACTTTTTTCTGAGGGAGTTATAATAAATTACCAAAGAGGATGCCATTGGAACCTTACGTTTCAATAAATTTCAATTCAATTGTTGCATGCTTGAAAGTAATAGTATATTGTAAAATGTTACTCCGAACAGTTTCTTTCCTCTTTATTACAATAATTCTCCTTTTTCAGAAATTTTAGATGTTAAAAAAAGATTTTTGCAGCTAATTTCTCCAACATGTACTTACCTTAAAGTGCTTTAAATGTCAACAATAATAAATTTTAGCTGGAATAAACAATGATTATAACTCATTGAACATTCAACTGTGCGTACTTTGAAAATCATTCAAGTATTTATTGTGCCATTCAACCGTTGTTTCTAGAGTATCAAGTGTACAGCATATTTCTATAGACAGAAACTATACTTTAGATTACTAAATCCAGATTAGAATGTTCGTTTAAATAATACATAAATTAGATTGTAGAATAACAGAAATGTTAAATTACCTGTCAGAACAAAAAGCATAATCAGCCATACTTTCTTTGTGTACAATTATTGATATTTTTTGAAAATGACAACATATGCTTTCCTTTTATTAATTCAAAGATTATAGAATTCAAACTGTGACCTAACTTTTTGCACATTGCGCCAATGAGAATGTACATCTTTTTGTAAACTTCAATATTCAGTAGACAGAGCAAAATCTTTAAAAATTGCAAAAAATAAGTAACTTTCACCAGTGATGCCCTTTTGGCAATAATTTGTCCATTATTCCAAACCAATACTCCTCACAAATTCTATCATAATTTAAAAAATTAGCAATTCACGAAAACTGACTTCATTAATGCAATTGAACTCTGAGCTGAACTCTGTATTATATAAAAAGCTATAGTACAGAATAGTATATAAATAATGCTATGAGTCTATGTATATACTATATGAACAGATATTACAATAAAATACATTTACTGGTATACAAGTTTTCTAGTGCAAAATAAAAATTCATTGTACATATATCAATTGTAGCAAACAGATAATTAAATTATATTTAAGAAATACATAAAAAATATGGAGCATAATAATTTTTGCCCGTTCACTACATCAAACATTTGTAGGAATAACTTTGGTAGGAATGCTTAATCTTAATGGCAGATACGCAGGGATTTAATATCCACTTCCTTATAGAATCTAGGCTAAAAACTATAGTTCAAGGTATACATAAAGGAACATAATAGGCTTATATTGTATCAACTGATGAAAGTGATAACTAAATTCATTTAACAGGTAAAATTGTCTTCATGTTAAGACAATCTTGTAGAATTTCTTTATCAACGGAGAGTTGTCATTTTAATAAATATAATATATTCTAGAAAAGTATCATAAATACAATTACTGACATGTGATGCAGAGAACTACAAATAATGTTTTCATTAACCAGAAAGAAACATACATAACAAGTAATTTATAACAGAAAATATGTGGTAATTTTGAAACCTCCAAAACTATTAATTAAAACAAAGAAGAGAAACTTTACTAAAAAAAATATTGCTAGATCAAAATGGAATAAAAATGGGACAACCTTTTTTTATATTTGAAATAGCTGTGACAACTATATTGATAATAGGTACTGTTATGCGAAAAATTTAATTATTAGTTGAAAAAACTATTCATGAATTTGCATTTTATTCTGTATATGTACCCCTTTATCTCATTCATCCAATATGGTATTTCTTTAGCAACTAATTAATGTATTTTGAAACAACAATAATTGTCGGAAATCTATTATACCAACATTGATTGAAAAACACACAATGAGATGACTTGAAATCGCTAAGTATGAAGAATAACTAACGTTACAACTATATAGATACTTATTTTTTATAAATACTTTTAAATCAGCCTCAATATATCTATTTTTTAAGACCCATAGTTTTAACCATAATACTTCCAATACATCGTTAGATACTTATAATTGCAATAAATATATAACAATTTTTTTTTTTTGCTTACTATCAGGCAAGAAAGTCTAAATTTTAAACAATTTTTATTTCATAAATATTTATAAAAATTTGAAGTGCAACTCAGGCAGAAAAGTCTACTACCCTTTATGTAACCTATAACGGTTCTTTCATGGAGTGTACGTTCTATTCGTATAATGCGTAATATAGGAAAAAAAAACACAAAATATTTAAAAACTATGGATTACCAACAAAATGTTACTTATCACTATCATCGAACAAATTAGTATACAAAACTCAGTATTCGGTTATACTTACCAGGATATAAGAAGTGAAAAGCTGATTATTTGTCGGGACCAAAGAAATTTGGCAACGACGAAAATGACAGATTGGCGCCATTACAACATTGGCCTCGCGGTGATACATTGAGTATATGTTCAATTGTTTGTTTCAACTATACATTTATTGTAGCCCTAAACAGGCCTGACTCGAAAAAAATCCAAATCAATCGTCACGTCACAGTATTTAAATTTTTTAAGTTTGCGTGAGCGCGATTGAATGATGTTAAAACCTGACGAAAACGGTAACAGAATAACTGTCGTTGCGATCAGATATCGATAAATACCCCCACGCGGGAAGCGTGAATTTTTGCTTTTAACGTCATGTATCTCAAAGGGGAAAACAAATTTTTATAGGGGATTATTATAAGTATGGAAATTCGCCCGTTTTATCGTTCCTTTTTTCCGAATATAAACATTTAGCAATACTTACAGTTGCCAAAGTGTGGGTTCTTAAAAATTTGTCATAGTACCTAAATCAAACGATGGTAACGCTTCTAGGGAATAATTGAGTAACAATTGTAAATTTTCTTGTAAAACGAAAAAATCTTTCATTGCGTATTAGATATTAAAGGAAAGCTGAAATTCCATGGCAGGGACACTGGGCCAGTTATGCTCAAAGATACAGGGATAATCGTGAAACTGTACTATTTTGAATAATAGCAGCGTCACATTAGGACTGAAATTATGTTGTCGTAGAGTCTTGATCTCGGAAAAGGAAACTGGTGTTCATAACATTCGGATTCCAGATTTCTTTTGACATCTTACACGTAATAGAAGTTGTTTCGTTAAGCCAGAAGTTGTGCTCTACCAAACGCTTATTTTGTTGTTTACGGCGCTACAGGCGATGGTGTTGCCACCTATCAGAGGACAATGCTTATACCCCTTACGGCAGAAGTCCCCGAAGTTTTCACAAAATTGGCAAAATTGTAAACTCCAAAATATTTGACGGCAAATCGATTAAACCTTAAGCTTACGGTAAAAATTTATTTCAGTTTTATAACGTAATCGTCTTTAATGTATAACAATAATTACTTTTTATTATAAACTGTGTGTTAACATATTTCAAAAATAACGAAACAGATATAAATAAATAATTTCTAATAAAAAAGGACAAAATAATAAACTCGTCAATGTAAAATGTGTGACGTGTCTAATTAATGTTTCCTTTTAATAATACTATTGAGCATTGGTTCTAAGTCGGTTGAAAATATTTGTAACAACGCGTGCAAATGTTCGTCAGTGAATTTTTATCTGAAATGGAATAAATGTGAGTAAGTACAAATTGTTGTACAGCTCCGGCACAATAGCATTCGTTAAATAAATATATTCAATAATGATTTCTCCTCAAATAAATAGTAAATCAGTTTACTGCTCTATTAATGTACTTGTATGTATCGGTTTTCTATGTATCTATTCTTTTCTATGTATCGTTTTACAAGTCAGAGCCCAGTTTTGTTCTTTGAAATCATCGGAATCAGTCGTGCCAAGTTTCATAAAGTCTTTGTTTGCGCCACATAAAACTTGTGCTGTGTAATATACTCTAGTTCAATTTTATAATAAAATGATATCTTTTTGAGTGATCGGATATTCAGATAGAGATAGGTGCGACAGTGTGTTATTTTTTGTCACGTTGCATGATGTCGCGACAATATATGTATAAATTATCCTCACCCCTCTTGGCCATAAAAACTTCACAAAGCATCAAGTTCTGAATAACTTTTGCCTAAGATTTAAGTGTTAAAAATTCTATTTTATGTTCATGATTAATGTAATAAAACACCCTTTTTTAAAATTATTATTTAACTATGAACCCATTAGCCTCCCACTTTGAAATTTTGAGAATCACTTACCAAAAGTATAAACTATTTATAGGAATTTTTTAAAGATTTTCAAAAAGGCACTTTTTGAGAAAATCAAAATCAAAATATTGAATTTGATGTCACAAAAAAACTTTTTATAACAAAGTATGTTGTGTTGTACATCAAAAGAAGGGGCATTTAAAACCGAGTAAAATGACACCACTCGCATCTCTCTAGCTCGATTAGGAGAAAAGCTATCGTGATTTTAACATATGTCGGTTACGCTATTTTGACGAATTTTAGGAAACTTTACATAGCCGTAATTTTGAAACCGTTTGAGATATTTGAAAAAAAATTTGCATTTTTCTTAATCTCTATAAGGCCAACCTTCGTACCAAATTTCATCAAATTCTGAGATGTTCAAGTCAAATTTTTCAATTTAGTGTGTTAATTTCATATGAAATGACCCGTGTGACTTCCACCGTACCGCGGTGCATATGTATATCTTCAATGTACACCTTAATTTTTTGGTGACTTTTTTATAGCAATGCCATAGTTTGCAGATTACGAATTTTTATTTACTGCGGCGTAAATAATTTGTAATTACAATTATTTATTGTTCAATGCTCTATCTGATTCTCATTTCACATTATAGCTGTAGAAAAAGGTGCCTCAATACATGCATTGTGTTAATATTTGCAATTTGGTTTGTCTTTTGAGAAATAACATTTCAATTGTTGTAGAATATAATAAACATCGTTTCTTGTCTATGTTTTCCTGGCTTCCGATCGACAACGGCAACATTACAAACGTTTATGAATTCATAGTCCAAGCAATTTACAAGTTTTACTGCACTATTATGTTTAATATATAAATATATATTTTAATATATATGTATAACATTTTTGTTTGTAGTTCATTAACACTGAAATTCGAATAATATTCGAATAATAACTTTGTTTATATTAAAAAAAGAATACGGTTTTATAGCTATTGTACTTCGTTTTCGGTCAAAGGTATTACTGCATGCAATTTCTGAGTACCGAAATTTGATTTTGTTGTAGTGTACGTACTGACTATGAAGAAATATTTCATGATTATTCTATTCCTCATTAGTGCAATATGCAAATGAGATGTTACTGAAACGATCTTGTGCCCATTCAAATAACACCAGTGAACTTATAATCTGACCATTTTTCGATTTCTGTAAACTAGTACGGGCTGCAATTGTTTTAATAATACCCTCCAAATGACACACGTATGTTTGTACACTTTTTCCTTTTACCCATTGAAGGCCGAAAACAAATTGAGAGAGTTCCAAAAAATATGACACATTTAAATCATAACTAACGCAATGCATCTTTTTCTACAAGTATTGCACATGATTATTACATAAAAGTATTGTACATATATAATGTAGTGATCATGAATATTTCCCAATAACGACAGGTAGTGTTACGTACGACCGGAATCACTGGCTAAAAACCGAACACCGCGGTGAATAAAAATGCGACTGAAGTTATGTTTAGGGAACATTTCGACAGTGATGAAAGAGGTGTTAAAAAAAATGATGATGCGTATTGGACAAAATTTAAATTTTAACAGTTAAAAACATTTTGTCAATAATTAAAAGCAATTTGCATCAAATTTACAAGTTTTTTCTAAAACTTTTAGGTTTTCTAAATCAACCGGAATTTTGCTACTTTCTTTATTTATTATCATCATTGAAGAGTTATAAATTTTCAAAAAATATGCACAAAACTTTGACTGCTTATAACTTAAAAAGTATTGAATAGTTTGAAAAATCTTTTAAACGTCTCTTTTCAATTTTGTCTAGAACATACTAAAATTTTATCAAAACCCGAGATGTAGCTGCAAAAATCCTGATCACTTGACGTGGAACCCACTGTATTTAATTAGCTTTTAACAACCATATTAAAATACTGTTAAGGACACTCACGCATACTTCCGTTTTATTATCGCAATAATTATTGAAGTCCCGTCTAGATAAATCGTTTTGTTGTTCACGTTTCAATAATGGGGTAATTACTGATAAGACTGCAACATAGAAACGCAATTACAAAAATTACGGGTGCGAATAACAGGAGAATACGTCAGGGTTCGTCAAAGTATGTTTATAGGGACTTTTTCATAAATATGCACAATTCCGATGTTAATAAACATGCCTTTGTTATCATAGTTTAAATCCTTATCCGCTTTGCCTTGAAAGAAACATAAAGTTGAAAGAATTTCATATAGGAAGAGATCGTAACGATACATATGTACATGTACCAGCACTCACTCGCTGAGTGGTCTTAATTGCTACGGTTTGTGACACGATATCGTACAAGTTACGAAACATCAGCAAATAAGTTTTTAAATTATCCAGTCAGTTGGATAATGTGACTTCCTTACAATGTATTTTCCATAATTCTGATAAAAATTCAGGACGGACATAAAAACGCATAACGATTCCTATCATATAACATTAGATATGTATCTTTTAGGAAAGTATTTTGAAATCGAACTAAATTACGAATTAACTAATTCATAAATGCATTAAGGGACAACATCTGTTTGAAACCTCGAAAAAACGTGTATTTTTGGGATTTTTTTTGACTAAACTAAATAAGCAATCAAAAAATCCTTTTGGGTATCCATTAATTACACTTTCAAGTACACAAACATTTTTTAAAAATTTTATTAGAAAACAAAATGGCGGCTGTGAGCGCTGCAATCCAAGACGTCCTCTTCGTCATATGCTTTTGCGGCTGGCAGTAGAAGTGCCGTCCATCCTGACTTAGAGGAATACAAAAAATTTTTTCATTATCTATATGAATTTTGCTAGTGAAGTACACAGGATTATTAAAAAATATTGATTTTTGTCCATTTGACACTGTTTTGAAGAAAAAGTTTCGTTTTTGTCCAAAAAATCGACACTAATTTGTTTATAAAAAACGTAATTGTTCATCAATCATGAAAATCCTGTGTACTTCATTAGATAATTTATCTAAGAAGGTACAGTTAAAATTTTAAGTCAATCCGTTGAAAATTGTTTGAGATCTACTGCCAGCCAATTGTGAAAACTACTTATCAACATGAAATTTCTAAAATAATAGCTTGCGGATTTTTTTACCTTTACCCAGCGATACCAGGACCATATACAGGCCCTTTCAAACTCAAATAAAGGTTTTCCTTTTATTTTCTTGACGATTTTAAGTTAGAACGAGCGGCTTTGGCGGCATCGGACATTGAGCGCTCTGCAGACATGGCACGAATAGCATCGGTTTCCATGGCAAAATCGTAAAATTTCGGCCCACAACTTGTCCAAGACAATCCAACACGTGCATGATACTTGATAAACCATCGTTGAAATTTATAAAAGCAGTTTCAACAATAGTTTTGCCACTATAAAAGCACTTTGGTGCGACTGTCCAGACACCTTTATTATTAAACGATTCATTTGAATTTTGTGTAAAGCCTCTAAGACAGCAAGAAAGTAAATTATCAGTGTTAAGTTCTTCGTATATAGGCTTAATTGCATTATACACCTCAATATGCATTGCAAAGACATTCAAAAAAGTGTCGATTCGGAGGTTTCCTGTTCGATATTTTACTCTTTTGCTATTCTGTGAATTATATTTCGAGCCCTTTCGGCCACTGTACACTTTGTCACTCATATTGAGATATAAAATTGTAGACGTAAGCACGTAATTCACAATCGCGATTGTTTATATCCTTAATTTCTATTGAGAGAATGAACTGGAGATATCAGGATAGGAGAGCAAAGAACTAATCATCTAGACTGGCATCACATATAAAATTTGTATGTCTAACGTCAATTCGAGACACAAATACCTACCTTGATAATCATATCAGGCATCGGTAATAAAAAGAAATCGCGCCATTATGCTTTGGAATTCAAAAATAAACTATGTGTAAGTTCGCGACACTTACTACGATTCTGAGTGCCAGAGGCGCTTCAAATAATGACCTTAAAATATTGTTTGAAAATTTTACCCATTCCAAATTCTTATTGCATATTATTTTTGAAATGTTTATACATCATTTAAGCCAATAAAAAAAATGGAAAAATCTTTTATTTCAAACAGATGTTGTCCCTTAAGAGGAGAACACAGATGCAATCATAAATTGCAATCAAATAATTACATTGTATATTAATCACTAATAAGTTTCAATAAATTAAACAGCATGCTTCTTTTGTCTTGAATTTGTACAAGATTATTCATTCATTTGATATTCATTTTGGTGTAGTGTATACAGGGTGTAACAAAACAAGTGGACATAATTTTGGGTATTGATAGAACGCACCAAACTAAGAAAAAAAAGTCTTTACAGTTGTGTAAAAAGTCCACCTCCTATCGAGACACAACCTCTTTTGTAAAAAGATTTAACAGAAATATATCTCCGAAATGGTAAGTCGTACAAGGCTGATTTTGATTGCGATATAATCGGAAGAGATAAAAGTTTATGAAAAAAATATAACAGCTGCGATTACTATTTCTGGTTTCTATTTACTAATAATGTAACAAATTGTTATATGCATACAGCATCGTACTTTTTTCTGAAATGGCAAAATTTTGATAAATTTTTTAACATTTAATTGTTTATACTCAACTTCGATCATTTTTATAAAATAATTTAGTATATCTAAGTATATATAATTTTTCTGATAAAAAGAGTTAAATGAATTTATGGAGTAACCATCCTTAAATAAAATTCTGAAGAGGGATTATTTTTTGCACTGACAAAAGAAATATATTTATTTAATGTAATCTCATAAAGATTGGTAATTTAATTTATACGTAATTGTCATTGATAACTGGAATTCTTGCGTTTCCTTGTGGCTCTTCGTGGCGTTAGAAAACGTGAGTAACAATTTTAGACGGCAAAAGGTTCTAATTCGATTACCAAGTTCTACCTTTTTACCAAAGGCTTCACAGGTATAACAATTACCTATGTTCTTATAGTTACGTAAGATTTGAATATCGTTTAAAATATATCATCAACGTTTTCTTTTCTCAGACACCAATCTTCAACCTCAACCTAGTTAACCGTCAAGCATGAACAATCATTCGAAATGATTATTGAACTTTTATTCTTAGGTATATTTATATACGTTTTTTGTAATAGTTTTTCCAATTTGACAATAATATTTCAATTTTTCCTTTAGTATTCAAGTATTGCAATTAGGATAAATATATATATGTATAAATATTGATTGTAAGTAAAACGGTTCTCTGAAATTTATGTAACATGTGATACAGGTTATCTGTATCTAGTTGTATTACAATTGTATAAGAACTGCAAGGACAACAAAGTGTAATATGTTCCCTCGCGGTAAGTCATGAATATTGATGCAGACATGAAAGCATCCACTGTCATTATTAAGTATTTAGTATTAATGGTTTAACCTTTTAACATAACATTAACGTCTAGATAACTACATAAAAGAGAATATAAGGGCAGAAAATGTAGACAAATAAGAGTTCGGAAAGTGAAACGAACACCTTTTCCCGAAATTTGATCACTACAATCGTCTAAAATACTCGGATCTTTTAGCTTTCTTTCGTGCCAGTTTAGACAAAACTAGATACAATAAAAATGAAGTTCATTTACATTCTGTTATTTTTACTCATAGCAGAAAGTTTTGGGAGGTCTTTGAAACGTAGAAAGCGTCACTTGGTAAGCATGAGAATGATATAAACAACTTTACAGTATGTTCCTAATGTACCATGATTATTGCAGGATGAGAGTACTTTTAACCATCACTTCAAATTAGGCCACAAAAGATTTGGAATAGGTATAGGGTGGGGGAACGGTCATCATTTAAGTGAATCTGGCAGCAGCGTATTAAATGGTGGAGGATCTGCAAACGGAGGTGGATCAGAGCATGGACAACACGATGGTCATATCGGATTAGGTGGCCACATCGGATTAGGTGGTCACAAGGGAGAAAGTAATCACCTGGGAATAGGCGCCCACGGAGTTGTAGGTGGTCATCTTGGGTTTGGTGATCACAACGGACTAGGCATCCAGGGGGGGGCAGGCGGTCACCTCGGGCTTGGGGGAGACCACGGAATTGGGATCCACGGTGGGGGAGGTGGCCACCTCGGATTAGGTGGTTTCGGAGGATCCGGTGGATCCGATGGAGGTAGTGGAAGCGGAACAGGATCTGGTGGCATCAGCGGATCCGGCAAAAACAACGGAAGTGGATCAGTGTCTGGTGGGGTCAACAGATCTGGCGAAAACAATGGAAGCGGAACAGGATCTGGTGGCGTCAGCGGATCTGGCAAAAACAATGGAAGTGGATCAGTATCCGGTGGCGTAGATGGACTTGGTGAAAACAACGGAAGCGGAACAGTGTCTGGTGGGGTCAACGGATCTGGCGAAAACAATGGAAGCGGAACAGGATCAGGTGGCGTCAGCGGATCCGGCAAAAACAACGGAAGTGGATCAGTGTCTGGTGGGGTCAACGGATCTGGCGAAAACAATGGAAGCGGAACAGGATCTGGTGGCGTCAGCGGATCTGGCAAAAACAATGGAAGTGGATCAGTATCCGGTGGCGTAGATGGATCTGGCGAAAACAATGGAAGTGGAACAGGATCTGGTGGCGTTAACGGATCTGGCGAAAACAATGGAAGTGGCTCAGTATCTGGTGGCGTCAGCGGATCTGGCGAAAACAATGGAAGTGGATCAGTATCCGGTGGCGTAGATGGATCTGGTGAAAACAACGGAAGCGGAACAGGATCTGGTGGCGTCAACGGATCTGGCGAAAACAATGGAAGTGGATCAGTATCTGGCGGCGTAGATGGATCTGGCGAAAACAACGGAAGCGGAACAGGATCTGGTGGCGTTAACGGATCTGGCGAAAACAATGGAAGTGGCTCAGTATCTGGTGGCGTCAGCGGATCTGGCGAAAACAATGGAAGTGGATCAGTATCCGGTGGCGTAGATGGATCTGGTGAAAACAACGGAAGTGGATCAGTATCTGGCGGCGTAGATGGATCTGGCGAAAACAATGGAAGTGGATCAGTATCCGGTGGCGTAGATGGATCTGGTGAAAACAACGGAAGCGGAACAGGATCTGGTGGCGTCAACGGATCTGGCGAAAACAATGGAAGTGGATCAGTATCTGGCGGCGTAGATGGATCTGGCGAAAACAACGGAAGCGGAACAGGATCTGGTGGCGTTAACGGATCTGGCGAAAACAATGGAAGTGGCTCAGTATCTGGTGGCATCAGCGGATCTGGCGAAAACAATGGAAGTGGATCAGTATCCGGTGGCGTAGATGGATCTGGTGAAAACAACGGAAGCGGAACAGGATCTGGTGGCGTCAACGGATCTGGCGAAAATAATGGAAGTGGATCAGTATCTGGCGGCGTAGATGGATCCGGCGAAAACAACGGAAGTGGATCAGTGTCTGGTGGGGTCAACGGATCTGGCGAAAACAATGGAAGCGGAACAGAATCTGGTGGCCTCAACGGATCTGGTGAAAACAACGGAAGCGGAACAGGATCTGGTGGCGTCAACGGATCTGGCGAAAACAATGGAAGTGGATCAGTATCTGGCGGCGTAGATGGATCTGGCGAAAACAACGGAAGCGGAACAGGATCTGGTGGCGTTAACGGATCTGGCGAAAACAATGGAAGTGGCTCAGTATCTGGTGGCATCAGCGGATCTGGCGAAAACAATGGAAGTGGATCAGTATCCGGTGGCGTAGATGGATCTGGTGAAAACAACGGAAGCGGAACAGGATCTGGTGGCGTCAACGGATCTGGCGAAAATAATGGAAGTGGATCAGTATCTGGTGGCGTTAACGGATCTGGCGAAAACAATGGAAGTGGCTCAGTATCTGGTGGCGTCAGCGGATCTGGCGAAAACAATGGAAGTGGATCAGTATCCGGTGGCGTAGATGGATCTGGTGAAAACAACGGAAGCGGAACAGGATCTGGTGGCGTCAACGGATCTGGCGAAAACAATGGAAGTGGATCAGTATCTGGCGGCGTAGATGGATCTGGCGAAAACAACGGAAGCGGAACAGGATCTGGTGGCGTTAACGGATCTGGCGAAAACAATGGAAGTGGCTCAGTATCTGGTGGCGTCAGCGGATCTGGCGAAAACAATGGAAGTGGATCAGTATCCGGTGGCGTAGATGGATCTGGTGAAAACAACGGAAGTGGATCAGTATCTGGCGGCGTAGATGGATCTGGCGAAAACAACGGAAGCGGAACAGGATCTGGTGGCGTTAACGGATCTGGCGAAAACAATGGAAGTGGCTCAGTATCTGGTGGCGTCAGCGGATCTGGCGAAAACAATGGAAGTGGATCAGTATCCGGTGGCGTAGATGGATCTGGTGAAAACAACGGAAGCGGAACAGGATCTGGTGGCGTCAACGGATCTGGCGAAAACAGTGGGAGTGGATCAGTATCCGGTGGCGTAGATGGATCTGGCGAAAACAGCGGAAGCGAAACAGGATCAGGTGGCGTCAGCGGATCTGGCGAAAACGACGGAAGCGGAACAGGATCAGGTGGCGTCAACGGATCTGGCGAAAACAATGGAAGTGGGACGGGATCTGGAGGCGTCGACGTTTCCGGAGAACTCGACGGCAATGGCTCTGGGTCCGATGAATTTGGTGGTTCCGGCGGATTAGGTGGTCTCGGTGGATGGGGTGGGATATTTGGAGGACACAGTGGTCATCATAACAAATGGAAAAACAGAAACAGTACGATTGTCATAAGAAAGGAAATTAGCCAACTTCTCGCACTGCTGTCTGGCGGTTTAGTTGATGGAGGTGGATTCCTGAATATTGGAAGCGGCGGAATTGGATACTGGGTGAAGAAAGGGTTATTTGACCAATTAGGAGATTTGGTTCACAAGGGCAGTTTAAAAAATCAGAATGGTACATGGGACAGCGCTGGAAGTGTCTCTATTAATGGTACTATCGTCGATGGTGGTTCTATTTCTAGTGAGACAATCGCAAAAGAATATGCTCCAGGATATGCTATGGCTATGGCTGTAATGAGCTACATTTATAACTACTTGATGTATACAGCTAAGGTAATTTAGTTTATAAGTATAATTAATATCTCTGCCCTGTTTAAAAAAATTTAAAACAAATAATTTTTTGTTTTCTTCCAGGTTCCGTTGAGGATACCTCCATGGGTATTCGAAAAAATATGTGCTTACTTGAAAAGTTCAGGTGGATTCTAACTAAAAACCCTAGTTTTGAAATAACTATGCGATACATATTACTTTGTTCAATAAATATAAATTCCTGCAACCTCAAACCATTTCCTGAATTTTTTCGATTCATAACCGATTCCCCGTATAGTTTCAAAGTCTTTGCTTGTATTGATGGAAAATCAAATCGCCTTTACCACTGTTAAGTATTATAGACGGTCGAAGCAATCTGGGCCCTTCAGGCCGAGGTACGCCGGGTGAGTTTCCCGCGATATACGTTTGTTTTATCGCGTGACACGAAGAAAAAACGAAGAACCTTGTATCACGGGGAACCTCCATCACCGGTCCCGAGGCCGAAAGGTCAAGAGCACTTGAGCCAGGTCTACCTTCTCCATAAAGGTCTTGTAATACATCTAAGAACGGAGAATGTTAAGAACATTCAGAGCCAAGGTTTATGATGCACACATGCAATCCCAGCTATTTTTGAGATTAACGAATTTTTAGATTTCGATTTCTAGATAGTCGAGCAATTGAAAGATTTCATCCATTTATTTTTAGGATTATTTTTAGTACATTTTACACTTCCAAGTTCTTGACTTTTCGAATCCTAATATGTACATACAATTGCTACAGAGTAATTGACGCATTATACACTTACAAGGCCATGATATGTCGAGACCATAAAGGACAAAGGATTAGGCGTAACTCCGAATTGTCTCATCCTGCATCGGTTATGGGTCTTTTCGCGGGCCGTACGCTGTACGTATGTATGTGTGAAATCTGACAGCCACGAACGATATAACACGATGGAATAAGCGTGGAACAATGTCCTACTTTACCAATTTTCAACGTCACTAACCTCCAAGCCAAACTTGAAGAATCGCACAGTTTCCAATCTAAAATCCAACAAACATTCGATCTTTCGAACTTCGAAAAGGTCTTTGGGATTCACATAAAATTAGTAACCCTTCCGATTTCAAGCAAGCAATTTTGGACTTTCACCAAATCCATAGTTTCTGTAAATGTAAAATTTACTTGGATAAAGCTCAACCGTGTCTTGTAAAAGACCTAGAGTTTTAACAAAGAATATCGTAAGAGCGCGTAATGAATTCGAAACGATGTTCAAGTTAATCAATACCTATTAATCATCAAGCAGGCACAAAACAAGGGGTGCACGTATAAAAATAATAAGTCTGCCGAAGCCTGCTGATATGCAGCTTTTTCGTCCTATTTCGTGGAGGAAATCCCACCTTGCACCTCGTACCTCGCGATCCCGCTTCCCATCTTCCTTCTGCTCCATCACTTTTTCACACAAGGAAGACATGGTCCCGCAGGATGTCTCCCTAGCCACCATCTCAGCCACTACCGATCGCAGCGATGGGTTCCAGCCCAACTTGTTGGTCACGACTCGCCGCTCTGCATAGCACGTTGAATATTTTTTCAACTTGTGCTGCCCCGAGCGGTTTTCGTTTCCACAGACCGTTACATCGTTTTGTTTTTAAATGGCCGAAATTTTCATAGCAATCTACCATCTCGGGGGAGAAGCCGGATAGTGTCGGTTTTCTACCGACTGAAACCTCCACGGTGAGCCTTCCTCTTGTAGAATATGCAGCGGATCCAGGATCTCACAGGGATGAACACAACCAGATCCACTTTCTATAAACACCACAAAATAACTGGCACGACTGATCGGCAGTGTGAACAAACGATACACGCAAGTGCCCAACATAGATTTTTCAGCGCAGGGACGGCTTGAGCACCCCGCCAAAGATCGTCGTGTGGCATAAATAAAAAAAAGCGAAGAAACTCCTATCTCGATGAACCCGTTTAAGATCTCCCTGAACCGTCCCTAACCTTTCGCAAATCCGTTCGGCACCACATTACGAAATGTAGATTTGGTAAAAGATGTAACGTACGCCACATACTACAGGTTAATTTGACTAATTATCATTTTTTAAATATTAGGATGACCATCTTTTTCGTGTCATACACTAAAGGGACGGTCTAAACTGCATATTTAATTTTTCCAGAGTTTTAAACAAATTGTCGCATAACTTTTCATTCTGTTGATTGTATTGCTGATCGGCGCCCAGTAAGTACTCGTAAATAACAACAGTGCGGTGAATAATGGGTATGGTGACCCGCTAACTCCTCGGAGAAACGCGTCAGCCGCTATACATGTATTTTACCGATTTTTTACAAACTCATTATTAAATGAATCACTTTTTTTTACATTTCCTTGAAGATAAAAATTCAAAGAATACGCCTGAATTTTTTCTGGTTTTTGAACACATTGCCCCATGAATTATGCCCAATTATTTAAAAAAATTAAATTTCAATGTTAGGTAACATCGATAGTGCTGCAAATTGTATTTTTATTGAAAAGTTTGGTTCTTTTCGGTAACAAAGGAACAAAATATTGCTACACTTTACCGTTGATGAGATATAAATTTTTGAAAAAGTACATTTCTCACAATCTGCTAAACTTTGAACAGCTGTAACTTTAGTAATTTACAAAATTTCGTTAAAACAAAATTGGTTCGATATTTGGTATGCCAAGGGCTATAACGTCAATAATGTTTAAAATGTTCCGAGATATTACTCCAATAAGTGATCGATTTCGTATTGCATGAAGCCTGTGCTAAGACTACTGGCTACAGCTAACCTACATGCTACATATGGTACCGACTCGCCCTGTGAGTCACATTAAGGAATCCATCACGCTTTTTATTATCATACAAATCTTATGCTAGACGTATAAGATTTATTGTCCCAAAATTATAGATGTATTGTTGAAATTGGTGCTCGTTCAGCCGGTGCGTTTTTGCACCGTGATACACTCATCCAACGTGATACACTCACAAATACTTTCAGCTTATTATTTGTTTCCGCACATGCATTAATAATACATTCCTGAAGTACATCCACGTTAGACACTGGCGAGGAATAAACAAATGGTTTTAAATATCTCCAAAAAAAATTTCCAAAGGCATCAGATCCTGTCAGGGAACAGGTCAAAATCGAATGCCGTAGAAAATGGAAATTCATAACTTGAAAACTATTCTCTATGTAAAAATGCTGTTTGAAGTTATGTACTGTGGACATTTGCACATTGATGAAAAAAAAATGAGAAGAAAAATTTTGAAGTTACAAATTTAAGAAAACGTAAATTTAAAAAATTAAAATTACTCACAATGTATCTCAGTCCTCTTTATTCACAATATCCGTCTGTGACTCGAAGGGCTTTAACCTGCACTGGTCAATCGTGCGTCTGAGTGCATAACAATCTGAAAGGTTTTTATGTTCACGTTCGCAATGGCTCGATTAGATTTATGCGTTTATTTTGTCATCGTTTGCCAGTCTTAACCAAGACAATCGCAGTGTGTTATTTTTTAAACGGACTTACGAGTTTTTAATGTGCGTCCTCTTGACGTTGAACTGCCAAGGGGCGATAAGACGCAGGACCATAACAAATGCAAAACACAGAATTGTTTCCATTAAAATACTTGTTATTAAAGACATAAGGGGGATAAATCGGGAAATGAAGGAATTAGTCAATGCAGGAACGACGGAACAAAGGTATTTCACTAACATGGTAATATTGGAATAATGATGTGGAAAAATATAAGAAATTTTCCTTTAAACGCCATTTACTATTAAAAAATGTAGTAACAAAAATTATGTACTTACAAAACGTTAAAAACCTCTTTTAAAGAACAAGTACAGAAAAATTCGAACTGTTCCTGAGAATGAAATTTCAATGTAGGTATGCTGTAGGTCAAGTGATCAAGGTTTTCACAGTATGCCAGAGATTGTTTACAAACTTGCATATATTGTGAGTAATATAAAAAATGGAAACACATTTGAAGAAATTGTCCAAATAATAAACATGTATTTATTGAAAAGCAGCGAAGGTTTTGTGCATGTTTAGTTTTTAAATTCATCACTCGAAAATAATAATACATAGGTATGTATAGATGCGAACAAAGTGATTAAATTAAAAAAAAACAGTCTTAGTAAATGTGTATATGTATATTTAATATAATTGTATCTATGAATTATTGAATAAAGATTTTAATTTTTAGAACTTCAATATAGTATATTTTTAAGGGGGGGAGGGGGGTAAGGGTTTGTAGATCTATTTTTTTTGCTTTTTCTTATAGTTAAATGTTTCGAGAGTACTGTCCCAAAATGTGAAGGTAATCGGAGCAAAACTCTCGAAGTGATTGACCAGTTAGTGGTTATATTTTTAGTCGGGCGTTTGCCGCTCAGTGATTTTATAATAATATTGTGGGATACAAAAATCCAGGGACAAAATGGAGAAACACTCAGAGGCAAAGCAAAACTCACAGGTAAAGTGATCGATAATTTGAGTCGATACTACGGAACACGTTTACAACTTCCACGTTTTCAAAGTCGGTGACCACTGCCATTTAAAATATACTTCACCGATTCTTTTCAAACTTGGTACATACCTTCTATATGTATATAAAATACCCCCAACGTTGAGTATGATAATTTTTTTTACATTAAGGAGTTTTTCCAACGACAAAATGACGGAAATTTTAGTGAAAAATCGCGATTTTTGCTTCAAACGACAACCAATAATTTAAAAATGAAAAAAATAACAATTAGAGAACGTTGGTGGAGGATGTAGTCATTTTGTAACTAAATTTTATTGTGATTTTGATTTCTAATAATTTTCGGCTGACGGTAATTCGGTTGTGAGATACAGTGGTCACCGCAAAACGCCTTTTTCTAAACGCGTTCTCGGAAAAGCTCCGTCACAGGCTTATTTGTTGATATTTTGCAATCAAAAAATTACAAAGTGTTGTTGCAATAATAGTAGATAATGTGCAACAGCTTCGAATAAATTTGCTTTATTATACGTTTGAAAAAAAAAACGCAAAGGTAGGGTTCTTTTTTACCCTGAAACCCTTACACCCCCCCCCCCCCCCCTTAATATACAATGTATGTCTTTGAAAATAGTTTTCTTTATTTTTGTACAACGTCATCGTATTCTTTAAACAAATATTTCAGCGACATGTTTGAATAAAGAATAGTTGTCAAGTCATGAATTTTTTGTTATCGCGCTATGTCCTGATCTACAATAATTTTACAGAATACTCGCTCGACGATCTGGAGGCGATTCTAATAGAGAAAGAAGGTGCAGTTAGTTTTGCACCTAAGAAAAATTAATTGTAAGCAAACCCGGAAAACAAGTTTGTAAAACATCTGGTCAGCAAACCTCGTTTTGCAAAAGATGTGATTACCTGACCATACCGCAGCTAACGGATCTACTTTAAAATTCTGCGATGGCCCAAACATTACTAAATAAGGTATTACTCGAATTTGTATAGTTGTATGGCACACATACACAAAATAGTTGTATGGCACACATATACAATCACTTTCACACTTCCACATACGTTAGTAACAAATAATATACAGTCCACTTTATCTATTGAAATCACCGGCTCAATACTATTGATATATCCAGTTTCACTATTTCCAACCAGCGGGAAATTTTTAGTGGAATCGCACACTCGCGGAAAAAATACCATCCTTAATTTTGCATTTTTTATATTTTTAAAGAATGTCATAACACTATGTTAGTAGGCCTTTGCCACTCATAATTATGTACCATATGTCTCGTAAAACGAACTATCCTAATCTTTATACATATAATTCTGGTGTCACTGATGGCTGCTTTTATTCACCGTGTTATGATGGTCTCATATCTCTACACTCTGGGACCTTCATATCACGATTGAATTATGTTCCGTATTGGGTTCAAATCCTCGCGTCTAAAATTAGTTCGATCATCTTCGATTACTTTCGTCTCCTGTTTGGTTTCAAAAGTCGAGTAACAGGACGTTATGGTTCGCATTACGTATCAGTCTCTCAATCAGTAAACATGTGAAAAACAGTACCCTACTGTCCCCACATGTTGGGAACGTTAAGATCTTCTCATCCATAATAAGTAAGTATTAAATTATTAAAATTAACAAACAGAGATAAGCAATTTTCAGTTATTTTTCCTTTTTATTACCACATCTCTATTATTTTTCTAATTAATAAATAGTTTTCATTCGGTATCATAATAATAACATTTTATTTTGTTTCTCACCAAAGGTAGCAATGTTATTTTTTCCCTGAGGAGGGTCAAAAATAGTGACCGAAACGTTGGGAGGCATTATTATAATAATTACTTACTTTATTATGGATGATTAGTAAGTACTTTCAACTTTTATTTCTCTTATTGTTTTGTATGTATAGATCGTTAATGCCAGATAAGTTTCTCATATTATGTCATAACACTGTTATAAAAAGATAAAGACCATTTCGGAGATTTGATATCCGGGATAAGAAAGTTTCAATGTAGAGCATATAACTATAGTAAGATTTTGTAACCGTACCGCCAACTACGTGTTCCACCACAGACCTAATTACGTGCTAAACTACAGTCGACGTATAGATATAAACATGTCATCCAATGGGGTTTCACGTGTCAGGTAGTTAAGGCCAAAATTGGGGGTTACTGTGACACCCTTTGGATCTAAAGAGCGAATAACCTAAAAACTATGGCGAAAAATAATCAAAATTAAAATTGTCAGATATTAGAAGCGGTACAGCGTTGCCCACGGTGCTCATGCATTGTTGTCCTGTTAACATAGAAAAGTTAAAAAAAAAAAAACTATAACTGAAAAATTGTTAACATACTTCTTGCCTCAGTGTATGCTGCATTAATTATAGTATGGCTACATTATCAAAAACATATAATGTTCGAAAATGCTAAGTACAAAAATTAACTGTAATTTTAACTGTAATTTGGAAAGAGATTAATTTCAAATTCAATTTTTAAAAGGGTAGCTTCGAAAAACAGACTTCACCCAGACAGTATTTTGAACACGAATTGTCGTCGTCGACTCTGCGACGTTCGCCGATAACCGACTAAAGTGATTGAAATTTATTTAAACTGTTGCATACTTCAGTACACACAGGAAAGAAAAATTAACCTGTTAACCAGGCAGGACGTATAAATGCGTCCAACGTAAACATTATCGGGTTCGGGTAAAACATATGAATACGTCCTTGAAATATTTGTGGCGCCCTGGAACGGGCGGGACGTGTATCTCTGAACAACAAAGGTATTAGCGATCCATACATTTCTCGACATGAATTTAAGACACGGAGGAAATCAATATCATTTCGCTATTGAGATATTATACGTCCGCCCGGTTAACAGGTTAATCAGTTTTGACAATATGAATAACTTACCAGATGTTTCACATGCGTCCTTTTTACTTCTTTTAAGATACACTGCACGGGAAAAGTTTGGACGTCATTCGGTGATACAAAAATTGGAATGGTAAAATTAGTATTCCGCAAAAATGGTTGGCTATAATATTTTACAATAAATATCTGCGAATTACACTTCCCGAACTTTCTTTGTGACTCATTCTTTAGTTTCACTAATTCGCATTTAATGTATATTTATTTATTCATTGTTCACGTAAATTCATTGTTTCATGCGTTCCTATGCCAGTCCTTTTCCAAGGAACAATAGTCTACCATGTCATAAATTACAAAATATTCTACAAGAAATGACTTAAGGGGTTATATACAGTTATAATTTTCAAAAAATCGATTTTTTTTTATTTCATTTTCGTAATGTACATACATTTAAGTACACACACAGGAAATTTCAAGTCAATTCGGCGATTATTGTCCAAGTTACACGCATATTTGTAAATACGTGTCAGAGCGTTTGAAAGTAGTTGGTCTACACCGAAAAAATTATTAGTTCCCCTTAATTAGTTCCGGCAACTATTGTAGATACAGTTGTTGATATTTGGATAACTGAAAGTGGTGTTGACTCAATTACATTCAAATTTAATTTTTCCGACTTTGGTTGTTGTTACTAAATAATTTGATGTTGCCTTTACTACAGTTTCTATTACCGGCTTCTCAAACTTTGAATGCGTTTTTCTCCAAACTGTGTTTTCAAAGGCGGTGACCACGATTTCTCGAAAACGACTGGACCGATCAGTTTCAAATTTTAACACAAGTTTGTTGGCTATATTTTTTAGTAATTAATCGAAGGTTTCTTTTCACCGATTAATATTGTTTGCTTTATGAACAATTTAAGGCAAAAATTTTTGTGAAAAATTGATTTTTTCTTTTAGAAGCTGCCATTTTGTCAAAAACTTTTAATTTGTTTATCCCTTCGATTAATTACTAGATTATACGTTACTTTAACGAAATCCGTTCGATTTTTTCATTTTAAAAGATTCAGTCCCGAGATATCGTGGTCACCGCAAAGCGCTTTTTTTTAGAGGAGCTCCTGGAGATCAGCTATAACAGCTCTCAAAATTATTGTTTTTACAAATAAAAAATGTTAAAATACAGTTAAAAGTTATCTCAATATGTGTACAAATTTTTACATTAATCAATTTAACTGTCTTTTCAGGAGAAATTCTTGAAAAATCGCTTTTTTTGCGCCTCTTAACTGTATATAACCCCTTAAATTAGAAATGTTTGTTACGTTACGTTTTTGACATCAAGCTTCGTAAAAAGCGGGCCACCAAGTACATTTAATAGAGCAGTAAACAGATTTACTCATTAAATGAGAAGACACCATATTTTGGGAAATTTAGTTAATTGAATATATTTACTTAGCGATAGTATTGTGTCGTTGCTCTACAATAATTTGTACTTGCTCACATTTAATTGATTTCAAATCCTGTGTGAAATGTAATTTATGTTAATGAGCAACCTAGTCCAATGTAACATTCTCTTGCACTTGGCCCATAGCTTTGCATTTTCGATGCTTTTTGTGGATTCCTTTTCGCTCGTTCTGCCACGACTGAAAAATATTTGTAAGTCCAAGAAATACTTTCAATTGGACCGAACAAAAAGTATTTTAGGGATAGTGTATTTTTGACATATCGACGATTCTCTATCGATTGAATGATTCCAAAATTTGCCCAAAAAAATATTTACATAGTGCACGATTTTTTATCGTTACAAAATGTTCGCAAAAGTACTCTTTTTTTTAAATATTTTAATTGAATTCGACAGTTAAAAATGATGCGAACTTGTTCATTTTTCATTTTTTCAAGAATGAAACAACAGGACAGAAACTTTTCATTTAATTGTCGACTTTCAATCTGTTCCAATATTTTAAAATTGAGATTGACACCATTCTTTCAATGAACACAATTTTTTATAAATAAATCATCAATTATAAATGATAATGTATCGCAAAGTTCATTTCACTACATTAAACAAATTTTAATTCAACATTTACTTTATAACGATTAAAAAATTTATAACTATTTTATAGATTATACTAACAAGGGAATATATCCAAGTTTCCAGAGCCGATTTTGATGAAACTTTACGTTTGTTAAGCACGTGAAAACCGAAATTATCGACCATACGGTTTGAACTTACAATGTATTTACCAAATTTTTGTTTGTTGCAATAGTTACAATGGAATAGTCGCAGATATGCATTTTGTACGAGGAACCACTTGAAAATGAAATGGATCCAGTTCACATTGTACAAAAAAGAGGCCTCAACAGTTTAACTCGAAAAAGTCAAGTGAAGGATGATGACAAATGGAAGTGTTGGCTTGGTAAAGACTGTCAACCCTTTCATTATGGTTGCTATACGAGGTATAGATGCTGGAAAGGACCAATGGGACCCCTCCCGAAGCGTTCTCGAATTGAGTCTGCTCAATTTTCATCTGCTGCTCCTTCTCAACCTTCGCGGCTTTCATCTTCTGAGCCTCCATGTTCAGATCCGTCGCCCTCTGAGCCTTCTCATCAACCAGTATTCGACTTCTACTAATTGTGTTTTTTTTGCACCAAGACGTTGAAATATTGCAACGTAGGTAAGTAATGTCGCGCAGTCTGATACGAAAGACCGACCCGTTGATGTTGCTTGCCAGAGAGGAGACGAGTTCGGAGAATCTGTTTTAAGTAGACTTAAAAACGTGCCGTGCTTGCTACAAATTAGAGCGCGATACCATATTAGTTGCTATAGACGTTTCGTGCGTCTCCCTACTAATAACGAGGACGCACCCGAATCATCCAGTATACATATTGACATTAGCAAAGGTATTTAGTTACATTGAAAACAGTGAATGCGTGAGTTTTCCATTGTCAGAAATTCTTAAAGTAATGGGAGGAGAAATTATGGATACACGAACACTAATAAATCATTTAAAGAAGAAATACAGTGATGATATTTTAATAGAGCAACATCGCGGTAGGAAACAGTAATTCATTACAAGAAATTTAATATTCCGTAATTCTGTGGCGATTGGACAAGAGACAGAAATTCTATCAGTTATGAGGCTAAGAAATTGATTGTGACGACCGCCGCTCAGATACTCATAGCAGACATTTTATGCCAATCCTACGAAACAGATAGTTATCCACCTCCTAATAAGTTTCTTAATAACGTAAATTCTGACATTCCACCGCTTTTATCTGACTTTTTTTCGGTAGCATTAAACAATGATAACAAAAACGTTGAAAGTAATGATATTAAGAAAACGGCCTTATGTCATTCCTTTCTTTCCATTCTCCGCCCTAGAAGTTTCATTAGTTCTTTGAATTTAGCATTAGGTACTTATATCCACAGAAAAACAGGTTCTCAGTTAATAATCGATACTCTATCGAGTTTGGGAAGATGCGCTTCATATTATGATATTCAGTTGTTTGAAGCGACAATACTTTTATTCAATTTGTCTATGACAATACAGATCATAATGTACAAACATTAAACGACAGAAACACATTCCATAATTTAGGAGGTATAGTTACCCATACTCCGGAATTTGGAGTCAATATGAGCGGTGGAAGTAAAAAATGTAAAATAACGCCGTCCGCCACCGATATAGGTTGTCAAAAAAGAATACCAGTAATTCCGTATAAAGAACCGACAACTTCTAGTTTAAATAAAATAGGCTTTGTATCAACAAAATCATTACGTATTAGAAATACATCGGTAATTTCACCTGCGTACGTAGCTTATTTATAGACCAAATGTGCGAAGCTATCAAATATACCATCCTGGCGAGGTTTCATGGAGGTTTTATCTCGCGACGAAACATTTCATACATCCAGAGTAACTTGTTTGCCATTTATACATGGACCTCCATCTAGTAGCACAACTTTGCACACTGCCTTATTAAATACAGCTAGCGAATGTTCGAAAATGAAGCAACATACAGTAATCGTTACATTTGACCAACCTCTGTATCTGAAAACTCGATCGATTGTGGCTAGCTCAGAAGACGGTACATTAAAAAATATTGTAAGATTGGGCGGGTTTCACTTACTCATGTCGTATCTAGGATCAATTGGCTATATCATGAGTGGAAGTGGACTCGAAGATTTGTGGTCTGTGGCATACGAGGCGGAGTCCGTTAAAAAAATGATTTCTGGATACTCTTTTGCAAGGTCTGTAAGGGCCCGTATTTTAACGTTTACCGCGTTAGGTACCATCATTTGCAATGATCTAGAAAATAGAAACTATTCTAATAACTTTATCGCTGCATTTCTGGAAGAGTAGAATGAGAATCCTCCGCTTTTGGGGGATTGCAATACTGAATCTTTGAAAGAAATGGTCGAAGAATTTGCTAAAGAACTGGATCGCCTAGAAAACATTAGCCCGACTGCAAAGTTATGGATTCGCTATATCAAAGCCGTAATTATATTTCTGCAATTTATGGAAGCCGAGAGATTAGGTAACTGGCATCATCATCTTGAAGCTGTGGAAAAAATGCGCCCTCTATTTCACGCTTCAGGCCATTACACTTATGCTAAAAGTGCTCAAATTTATTTGCAGGATATGGCGTCTTTAGATCAAAGAATGTTAGATAACGAATATACAGATTTTACAAGAAATGGTTTTTTTACGATCCGTCGTAATGACAAAGTTTGATCCGGTGTTTGGAGCGATATGGTAATCGAACAAACTTTAAAAAAATTATTCGGTACAGATTTGAAACACGGTAGAGGTGTCACACCTAGTGTTGTCTCACGGTACTTTTTAGCAATGCCGTCAGCTTATTGCGTAATGGAATCTGTAGAAAACTTTTGTGGAGTAAAAACCGAATACAGCGAGCAGCATATCGAGCTTTCTGAGAGCCGTCAAAGTAAAGATCTTACAGGTGTAGAAAACTTTATTTTTTGGTTAGAGAGGCGTGATCTATTTGCCGATCGGAATGATCTTATTTCATTTTCGAACGCAATAATTGGAGGTCCGAACATTAACTGCCATTTGGCATTTGAGAAAGGGATGTCGGGAATGGAAACAATGGTGACAAAAAACGCCGGAAATGTAATATTGTCTTCACTTAATAAAATTAAAAATTTAGCTGCGGCGAAGGATGGCATACAAATCAGGGACAACGAGATTGTTTCAGTAGATTCTTATCTATTATTTCAAAGAATTTCTGCTACTTTTAACGGCAACGCGGAATTAACGAAACCTGCTCTAGAGTACGAACTTGCGCCTTATCCCTTCAGTTTATTTGATAAGGCAGGTTACATGCGCAAATCAAAAAAATCAGAGCTATATAAATGTTTTGAAACATACACTACTCCTCTAGAACGTCTTTCTGGGTGTATCTATGTCATCGATGGGGGGTGGTTGTTACACCAAATTTCTTGGCCTCATAGCAAAACATACCAAGACATTTTAGAAATGTACAGCAATTATATTCTTAAAAACTTTGGTAGTGAATCAAGGATAGTTTTGGATGGTTACGAAAAAGAAAATGTAGCAACAAAATCGTATGAGAGGATGCGCAGATGCGAGAAAAATGTTGCTGTGGATGTAAATGTTTCCCCATAAATTCTCGTACCTTTGAACCAGGCGAAATTTTTATCTAACGTTGCAAATAAACTAAAATTTGTCAATCTGCTAGTGCAATATTTATCTAATCTGAATGTTAGAGCCCGTATTGCGAGAAAAGATGCAGATCGAGAAATAGTATCAGTTGCTATTTCTATGCAACAAGAAACAGACTCTCAAGTTGCAGTAATGGGAAACGATGTCGATCTATTTATTCTTATAGTTGCACTCAATGATGCTCATCGTGAAATACTGTTCTATAAAATAACAAACGCAGGAAAATGCAGGTACCAATTGTATACCACAAAAGGAACAAAAAAGTACAAGCCATTTATTTTATTTGCGCACGCTTTTGGTGGCTGCGATACTGTTAGTTCTTTCGCGGGAAAAGGAAAAAAAATTATTAAAGCTTCTTGATAAAGACAAGACTCTTCAATTCCAAGCTGCCATTTTTTACAATTCTAATAGCAAGATCGAGGAAGTGTACAAAGCTGCGAAAATAATAACATTAGCTGTGTACAATGCGAAAGACCACAAGGTCAGTTCATTAGCGGAATTAAGATACAAGCTTTTCAAAACATGTATAGCCACGGCGAAAAGAGCTTTTCCTTTGAGTAATCTTCCACCTACGACTGCCGCTTTGAATGAACACGCAAAACGTGCATTTTATCAAGTGCAATGTTGGTTGAAAGACAACTGTGATCTGAATCCTTGCGATTAGGGTTGGAAAAAGAATAAATCGACATTGTTGCTTCCAGTTACTAACACAGTCGATCCAGCACCACCGGAATTGTTGAAGAATGTGTTTTGCGGTTGTACGGGGAAACGCGATTCCAATAGGTGCAGTTGTGAAAAAGCTGGCTTGGCCTGTAATTCCCTTTGCAAACATTGTAATGGCGAAATCTGTGAAAATAGATCTTTGAATGTAACGACGCAGTGTACAAACGAAGATTCAGATGTAGACCGCGAATATGGGGAAGAAATAGATACCGAGCGATTAAGCGATGTGGATGAAGACGAAATAGAGATAAGTTTTTACAGCTATTGAATTTTTTTTGGGCAGTAAGTAGGTCTAACAAGGTCTAACAGTTGTAAGCGCGATGTATAAAATGTATAATCTGTAACAATAGATTAACGTCTAATTATGTACAGCCATCTCGTAAATATTGTAACAAATAAAAATTCGATAATTAGTTGTTTACGACCTGTTATTCATTTTTTAATTATTATTAATTTTTTGTTATAAATAAATTATTCTGTAAACAATTTGTAAATATATTCTGTTTGTATGTAAAAAACCATGAAACTTTCCCTCGTAAAATTTGTTTCTATCTATGATAGTTTACGAGTTAGCATATATCTGGGGTAAATTTAACCTTTAAGATACGACGCGCCACTATAGTGGCTTTGGTGGCTACCATCTTTCAGGACGAGGAGCCACTATAGTGGCTCTCGCGTATGTCATCTTTGAACACTTTGTCAACTTTGAAATGTACAAGAAATTTTTTTCCATCTACTTAACGTGGCAATATGGAATGCGTATTGCCTATATATTTTTTTAAAATTATTATTTTATCATCAAATACTTCATTTGAATACATATATTCGTGCACAAAATGGCATTGCTCATCACACTTTACAGTGCTGTATCGCTTTTACACTGTTCACGTCAGACTCTGCCGTTCAGGGAAATAGCCACGCGTAAAGTTCTGCCGTACCTAAAAGGTTAAGGGTGTTTTCACCCCTTAAGGGGAGGTTCTCATTACGACCGACCAAAAATTCGAAATTTGTTTTTTTTTCATTTTTTGATAGTAAATTATGTTTAGAATATATTCCCAAAACCGGTTGGTCGGATATAATTTTTTTAAAAAGTTATGGAATAAAAACTGGAACTACTTTTTGACTGAAAAATTGAAATCGAGTGAAGTTTGAGCGGAGGATATCTTATTTTTGGATGAATCTGCACGAACAGTATGAACATGAGGAGGAGCTAATGTATGGCCTTGGAATCGCTGATTAGCCACAAGGGATAATATTTAGACGTTAACACAGATTCGTGGATCGAATCTTTAATCGTGTCTCTTGAAAAATCGTGTTTTTCAAACTGTTGCCCAAGATTACTCAAAAACTACTTGATAGATCGCCTTTCTGTTTGTTTTGTTTTGAAATAGATTTGATTTATTGGAGACCCTACTAGAATCAAGAGGATATATGCATTATTTTTTTTGTTACAGTACGTTAAAGAGCGAAAAAAAGGTGAAAAAACGAAAAAGAACATTCAAATGTTCGCCATTTTTTTAATTTTCGACTTTCATTGATGATTCTAGTAGGAGTTCCAACTACACTCATATATTTTATAAAAATTCTTGCATTAGTCATTTTTGATAACTTTTGTAGATGCTAGAGTGGGCAACAACCGGCTGCCTTTTCTTGAGATCGTCATATTACAAGGCGTGTAAACAAACATTGTCACATTATTTTTCAATATAAAAATTTTTTTTTGCACCTTTTGATTCATTAAACAAGTGACGATAAGTTAGAGTTCTTCATTGATGTCCTTCAGTGAGAAAAAAATTCGAGAAAATGACCTTGTTTTGGGGCTCTCAGATGAGAACCTCCCCTTAAGCATTCTATAATATATTCAAAAAATTGCTTCAAACGAGTTTTCTTCCACAATACCTTCAACATATTACAATTTTATCGAAATCCGTAACATGGCTACAAAAACCCTAATCATTTGATGCGGATTGCACCATATATGCTGAACTTACATTCATATTTGCATAGTATTCAAATTAAGTGTTACATAATCCATTCAAATGATTTTCCAGTTGTCAAATTCAATGAAGATACATGGCACAAATCATGACTATCATCGTCAAATTTATACGTCTAATTCTACTTGGTAACTCAATGTAGTAGTAACTTAGACACATGTGTTTTATTTTGGTAACGCAACAAAAGAGGAGACACTATGTACAAGAAAATTTTGAGAAATAACTTGAAACAAGCAGAGTATGGAAACAAGTTACACTAGAAGCTTACAAGTATGAAAGCTGTTCTGAAAGGTATGACAAAGGTAAGGTAGAAAAGAATGACCATAAAAATATATGTAATGGAGGTATTGTACTAGGTATTATTATACATTAATAAACTGTATTATCTATCTGTATGTTAGGTAATTACTAACAGATAAAAGTCTTGACAGTTTATCACGTGGTAGGTAATTCGCAGGTGTTTTTTTTTAATTGCATGTAACATACAGAAATTGCTATGCAACACTTTAAGCAGTTGTAAAGTTCAAACTGAACTTACAACACAACATGTTAATTAAAAATTTATTAATAAAATTTCAATGTGCGCTACTGATGGTGGAGAAATAAAGTAAATATTAAGTTAGCACAACTTTTGAGTTAGTCAACTGCTAATGTCCTGCAATGTTTAAATGATATTAAATTTGAAGAATTCAGTGAACGTAACATGACCATAGAATACTATAAAATAAATAATTATTATAATATAAAACTTCAATTTGCAAAATCAAGGTACGATTTCTACAAACGAAAATTACACTATTAATTGGTTATTTATATAATGCAACTTATACAATACTTACAATTTCTTTAAAATGTGTGTTTCAAATTATTTGCCAAACTAAGCCATTACATTCATATACACCCGAAAATTTACAGAAATCAAACGTACTGAAGTTATTTTTAAGAATAATTTCAGTTTGCAATAGCGGTTTTTTTAAATAAATATGTTTCTCAAAACTTTATGTACGATGACGTATTTTTGTTAGATACATCACATAAATGGTACTAACTTTACTTGTGAAGCAATATTTGAGTGTAATATTGCATTCATATGAAAAACTGGTATCCATATGGTTTGTTGTATATTCTCTAACTAAATTTTCTTTATAAATGAATATTCAAAGGAATTTAATAAATGTATTATATACATTACTTGATGCATTTCATACTTCTCCATATTCTCACTATCATGCTCCATAATAATATTAACCCTTTGAACTCTGTTGGCGCCTGTGCGGCAACAAAATAAGAGGAAAACTAGAAGCGCGAAGTGCAAAGGGTTAAGTAATGATTTGCAAAATGAATATTTTTTAACGATTTGCTGTCACACGTGTTGCACACTACATTGCATTCGTTGACATGTTTGGTCAGAGTTCTCTTCAAACTGAGTAATTTTATTCTGCCTGTTACATTTCATATGAGCGACATGGCTATATGTATACATCATTAATGTTCTGCATAAAGAAAGTTACTTAGAACTGATTTTACCAACTATGCTTAGTCAAATTGGTCCGTAGATAAATAACATATCTCACGCATGGCATCATGACACTAAAATCATATTACGCTCTCTGTAATACATACTATCTTACTTTCGCAAAGTATTAGAATGTGTTGATACGTATCATATTGTTCACATTTATATTAATTTAGAAAAATACAATAGAAACTGTCATGTTAAAGATAAACAAAAATTCGTAATTGTAAACAATATATATGTAATAGACATTGTTATTATTTCCTTCCAATATTTACAACGAAGAATTAATTCCGAGTTAATAGTTGTTTATCTTCTAATAAATAGTACAAACGACAGCCAGGGTTTGTACAATCTAAATAACATAACCATAGATTAAATCTAACCTAAAACACAAAGTAATATTTGATCCTAGAATATGATTGGTTATAATGGAAAATAATACTTCTTGTGAATACAATGTATGGTCTATTTATAACAACCATTCTGTATTTCTATATGGTATTCCTAACGTTTATATAAAATTAACGAACAAAATAACATGTGGACACATCTAAACATTTTATTTGTTTGTGTGCAAACGAGCGCTTACAGGCCACAGTTTTTAATTAAACTCAGCGTACTAGCACTATATGACCCGTAAATAAGTTTTTAGCACCCCCAAATAACATAATAATGAAATTTCGATAAGAGGAGTATAAACGACGCATTTTGTCACGATAACCGGTTGCCGTACTTTTACTGTATGTATGTACATACATACATACATCATACATACATTCATACATACATCGATATGTTTATTTATATTTATTATCGCATCTTCTACAATATTATTAATTTATAAAAAAATGAACTTTTTTCACGATATATGACTGTCAAATAATTTTGGTTTATCCATACTGGGTAGCGAAATGTTCAGTAAAGATCACGCAGTGCGTAGAAGTTACATGTTACATACCATTTAATGTATATGTATATTTGAAACCCGCCAACCAGTATTAGTTGGATATTTGTTCATATACTTAGTACTCCCAAATGTTTTATCCCAATTTGCGTCTATCCATTATTATGCATTCGATCGTTTTTAAGCATCTATTGTACACATCAAGAAATCGAAAAAAGCATTAATTGTATGATGTCACCGTAAAATACCGGTCTTTGAAATACTCATCCTTAAGTTTAGGTGCAAGTTACGTTTTTAAAAAATCCGAAATGGTATATCATAGAATTTAATTAATGTATCCGAATGACAGATCAGAGAAAAAAAAGAGTTAGTTCTACGACAGTTAAGTTTTCTATAAATATGCGCACGTAAAATATAGCGCTTTGTATTTTTCGTTGTTTTTCCATTGTACGAATATACATAACTATGAAATAAAGATTTTGTGAGAAGATAGTAATGGGGCTACTACCGCATACTACAAAAAAACGTATCGCATATCAAAAAGCGTTACTTGAATTTATCGAACTTTTTATGTTCACTGGGGAGGAGACATTATCACCTTTAATCGAAACGTTTTTTAATGTCGACTTTCTGATTTGTCGTAGGAAAATGTCTTAGACTCCGCATAAGCCATTAAGTTACGCAATACACCAATATTTTATCATATATGTATAACAATACTAGTCATACTTCTAGTTTTTTTCATGTATTAATCGTTTTATTCTTTCCTTGCTGGAAATGTCATACCAAGGTATGATATAATTTTTCACAATGAAAATCAAAAACATTCGATAAAGTAAGATTGAAGTTAGCCAGCTCATCCTTCGCGACGTTCGCCTACCTCATAAATTCTGCCAGTATTAACCGTGAGAACGAAGATCCGTAATGTTTTCCGAGACTTTTTCAACCGCTAATGAGTTTAATGAGTCTCTCCCCGGCCCCAAGTTTATTCGTACGTAAATTCTACATACCTTTTACTTGCATCAATGTCGCCTTTATGCGTATGAGAGAAAAACGATTTAACGTCTGGTTAATTACAATTAGTTATTCAGCATATGGTTTTTCAAGCTCTGGAAATACCAGTGAAATCGTAGTCATTGATCTGATAGTTAATTCTCCGATATCGTATAGATTCATCTCTGAAATTTTTATTGTAATAAGGGGAAAAAACCGCGAGCCGGCCAAACGAGTATTTGAAGTTACTTTTATCCTTGTTCAATCGAAGGATCAGATTGTAATATACTTATCTACATAGTATACTTGAATCTGTAAATGTTAATGATAAAAAGTCCTGGAAACGTAACGTAGTATAAATTGCTACTCGATTGAGGTCAATGTCTAGAATATTAATCAAGGGGTTATCACAATTCTTTCTACCCGTACTTTTAGTGAACTAGCAATACTGTTTGTTCTTGGAACGTTATTAGATATCAGTTAGATGGAAAATTAATTTTGGGAAAATCGCAATGACTCGTAGACAAGAGAATTTTTCATATCTTCTTTGACACATCACTGGACGTAAAATACTGTCCAGGCAGCAAATTAATTATCAACACAAACAAAAGTTTATGAAATTTCCAGTGACGTGATATTACATGACAGATCTTGTAAATAATTTTAGTGAAAAATTTTCTTTGCTGGTGCTTCCCCGTCTAATAAAGAATCATATAATATTAATAGAATATGTTGCCACAAGGAAGATGAATGCCGTATATAGAATTCTCAGTACGTAAACCAATAAACGCAGAAATACGCGTGAAAGTATAAAAATATGAAAGCATGATCGATCAGAATCGCCGTTTTCCAAGGATGTTAATCGCGTACTTTATATGAGATACGTTAAGATTTTTTTTATGTGTAGTGTCCTCGGAGAAGGTGGTCATAATTGTGTCGTTGGTGTAAATAAGTGTGTCTCTCATCGGTCGAATAATCCTGCGGACTATTTTAAACATCACCGATTAAACCAGGAAGTATAAATTTGTCTGTATCGATTATGAGCTACGAGGTCGATTGACATGCACACATGTAATGTGTTTTAACTCCCAAGTACTCTGTAAACGCTTACATTTTACGATCGAAGTCGTATACATGTACCGTACAAAACATAAAGAGGAGAAGAATTTCAAATCCTATTTTCATGACAAACGCATAAACATTAAGACGTTATTTAAACGTATTTATTCAATGTTATGGTTCGAAATTCACCATCAACTGGATATTATATATTTATAGATCTATAAAAAAGCTAGTTAGGCCAATGTCGACGAGAATTTTTAAGAAATTTCAACGCGAAAATGTGATCCTAAATTGAAAAATCTCTTCCTAAAAGTATTATGTGTCTTCGGCTGGTTATGAGAGTCTGCCGGTTTCTTAAATGCTTTCCAGGATCGAATTCTATGGATCCTCAAGTATTACGCGGCGGTTACCTCTCAGCCTTGGCCAAGAGTTTTTTTTTTGCCCCCGTTGCTTTTCGCTGCGCGTTCGTCGAAACGGCAGTGTTTCAGGAAGAAACACGGAGAAACCAGAGTGGGAGGGACGATATAAAGATGAGCGACACAACGGACTGAGAAATAGAAGATCGAGACACCATGTCGTGGTATCGAGCGATCGGCCTTTTGGCTTTAGTGGCAGTTTTCTGCGTACAGGCACAAGGTATTATTACTTTCTTCAGTCATTTGTCTTATTTGTAAACGTATTGTACACTTTACGCTATACTTCAGCGTCTGTCGATTGTTAATCTCTCGATTATAATTCAGTTTCGAATAATCGAAATTCACGTACATATATTCCACACTGTCTTGTTGACATAACATTTACAGTTCTTCGGGTGGCTTTGATCTTTGATCCGAGATAGCGTTTCAATATTTTCATATTTCCGTGGAAGATCGACCTCCGTGTAAATGTCTTTGTGTAAATATTATCTGATACAAGAGACTATTTTCAACAGAGAAATCACGTGCGATACAAAGTGGCCATCGCTTGTTTCATCGACGATGATACGTGCGCAGTATTCAACCTACCGTTTAATTCAATTATTCCTTTAACGTCTTCATCGGAATTCAGCGTTAGTTTTCTCGCATTGTCGCATAAGTTTCAGTGAAATATCTACCCGCGTTATTTTTATTTTCTTATAGAAACCAGATGGAAGCGCAGCGGGGGTGGATCTTTCAGCAGCGCCAGCGCCAGCAGCTCGGCCAGCGCTAGTTCATATGGGGGTGGAAGCAGCTTTGCAAATTCCAAATCCTCCGCCACGGCAGGAGCATCCGCTGATGCCAAATCCTCTGCCATATCTAATGCCGGCGCTCTAGGTGGCGGTTTCGGAGGCGGCGGATCTGGCGGTTATGGAGGTGGCGGATCCGGTGGCTATGGTGGCGGCGGATCCGGTGGCTATGGTGGCGGCGGATCCGGTGGCTATGGTGGCGGCGGATCCGGTGGATGCGGCGCCGGTGGTTGTGGAGCCGGCTCCGGCGGCTCTGGTGGCTACGGAGGTGGTTCAAGCGGCTCGGGTGCAGGTGGATACGGTGGTGGCCACGGAGGTGGAAGCGGCGGCGGTAGCGGCGGCTTTGGCGGCAGTGGTGCTGGAGGATTCGGAAGCGGTGGCTCCGGTGGCTACGGAGGTGGAAACGGAGGTGGAAACGGAGGCTGCGGTGCCGGTGGATGTGGAGGTGGTTCCGGTGGCGGATCTGGTGGCTACGGAGGCCATTCCGGTGGTGGTTCAGGAGGTCTTGGGGGAGGCAGTGGAGCAGGAGGTTTCGGTGGTGGCCATGCTGGTTCCGGAGCTGGAGGTCACGCAGGTTCTGGAGCAGGTGGCTATGGGGGCAGTGGATCTGGTAGCGGTGGATACGGTGGTGGCTGTGGCCCCAGAGGATGTGGAGCCGGTGGATCCGGTGGTTACGGTGGCGGTCATGGAGGAGCTGGTAGCGGAGGTTATGGAGGCAGTGGAGTTGGTAGTGGCGGCTATGGAGGCAGTGGAGCCGGTAGCGGTGGCTATGGGGGTAGTGGAGCCGGTAGCGGAGGTTTCGGCGGTAGTGGAGCCGGAAGTGGAGGTTACGGAGGCAGTGGTTCCGGTAGCGGAGGTTATGGAGGCAGTGGCTCCGGAAGTGGAGGCTATGGTGGTGGCTGCGGGCCTGGAGGGTGTGGAACTGGCGGACTTGGTGGAGGTATGTCGTCATACACCTACATACAAGTTTGTAAAAATATCACTCACTAAAAATATGTTTTTCTTAAACGATTTCCCATGTAATACCCAGTACAACTATTTAATCGCTGTGCGTCTCATAGCAGAATATATTCGTACCTCCGCTAAAAAGAATTATGTCACAGGTAGTGGATACGGAGGAGCATCATCTGGAGCGAATGCAGGCGCCTCCGGAGGTGGAGTCGTTAAGGGTGGCTACGCACCAGGTGGTGGACACGGTCAATCTGGTCTTGGGGGCGGTGCAGGTCTCGGACATGGTGGTGGTGGAGGTCTTGGAGTTGGCGGAGGTCTTGGCGGTGGTTACGGCGGTGGCCTCGGCGGTGGTCTCGGCGGCGGTCTCGGCGGCGGTCTCGGCGGCGGTCTCGGTGGTGGACTAGGAGGTCATGGCTCCGGAGGATTAGGAGGTTCTGGATGCACGAATGGTTGCGGAGGATCCGGTGGGCTTGGTGGAGCTGGATCCAATGCCCAGGCTAGTGCAAGTGCAAATGCAAATGCTGGAGCTGGAGCTGGAGGCTATGGGGGAGGTCCTGGAGGATATGGGGGTCATGGCGGTCATGGAGGTCATGGAGTAGAGTAAGTATCAGTCGTTATTGCCCGACGTTTCTATTTCTTTTATACGCTTCTTCATTAATCATCAATATGTCAATCAAATAAAATACAACATTATTAGAAAATCACGTTCTCAAACGCAAACAAATCGAACAGCACGTGCCGTGGCCGTAAAAAAATTCATATTTAATGTTTACGTCCTTCCGCTTATCTATAAACGAGTTAGATATTTCAAGGTGAACGCGTCAAAGGATTTTCCAGCATGAGTTGTCAATTCACGCCTGCCATGTCCTCGATACTCTGAGCAATTAATCCGATCGTCATTACATTGAATCATGATCCACGTAACGTTCATGTTCTCTTCCTTTTTGCTGAACGCCCTACTTATACTTTACATCTGTGATTTCCAGCCTTTTCTCCCGAATCGGTGACGTGAACGAGGGTGCGAATGAAAGCGGAACGGTTGATGGTGCAAAGGGCGTTTACAGCAGCAGCTCAGCGAACATCGACTCCGCAGGAAAAGGATCGTACAAAATATCTGCTGGGAAAATCTAGTAAAAAACATTAATAACAGCAACTACAGTGAAATTATTCAAAAGTGGGAACTACAATTTCGTATGCAGCATTCATAGCAGTCGTTCGCGCTATTACGCTTAAGATTCGAACATACAGAATTGTAATTTACACTTTTCTTATTGACATCGAAAGTATTCACTGATATTTATTCATCCCCTGACACATATCCTTTCTTATCCGAATGATTATTCAAGCTAATAAACACTGTAAGAGTTCCCGGAAAAAATGCTGAAATCTACCTGTCCAAATTGTACGATGTAAAAATAAAATGATGGTCGGAAATTCGTATGAAGTGCCTTCGAAGTTACACACATAATATCCATATATAATCTGTTACCTAATCGTTATGTATAATAGCTTCTCTAGTAAAACTCGTTAGGCCAGCGTGACGTAATATCGATAATTGAGTTGACATTGTTTCGTTAGCAAACCGCAAGATATATCGTATGCAACAATTATTTATCGCTTCGATTAATTATTTTATTTACTGAAGATCCATATAATATGGACGTCTCTAGATATTTCTATTAAGGTATATACTATAATGCACTACATAAACAATTTTTACGTCGATCTAAATTTCTCTACTTCTTGTCACTTTTTATATTTTTTTAAACCATATTTATAACGAAGATGTATTCAAATTTTATTCAAACAGATTACAGTTTAGCACATTAAGAGAACGTATAATAACTGATTAGCGTAATTCCAGAGATAGCGGCGATTTATTACGCGTTATTACTTGTTCTGTTGTGATTGTACTTGTAAACGATAAAATCAACCAGCCAATAACATTGGCGGTCCAGCAATTAAGTAATTGCTGTTGTATCTGCATCCGCTGACTGTCTGCGTTCAGGGTGTTCCTAGACATTCCCGGACCTTCGGGCAAAAATTCAAGGCTCTAAAATTACGAACGAAATGAAATTCGTAAAAAATTACAGCGCGTAGTAATCATGTCTCGTGAGAGGCATCGTGAGAGCTGTATACACAAGGATAAAAATAAATGTAGACTCACAGCTCTTACACGCTCTGAGATATCATGAATAATTCACGAGTAGCTGTTTACATACGAAAATGAACACGTTTGCTGTACACCGGTGACATAAGTGGTATTCCCACAGAATATGTATGTACGTACGCTATTTGCGCTCATTACTTGTCCTGAAGATTTCTGGCTACGTGACCTCGTTGACGAAAAACAATCGTCACGTTACCATGTTTATATGTATAAACATTGCATGCACACATAAAATATTGTATAATGTATATTGCCAGTATGAATTTGTTTTACAAACGCCTTATTAATATGATTGACGGCACAGTCACCTATTTGGATTTCATGCACACGTTTCTATTGTGTAAAAACAGAGAATTAATTAGAAAGATAAATTGAAAATTTCTTTTCAGAATATTTTATTCGAATTATATTATCGAATTATTGTTGCATATCGTAACTCAATGATTTATAATTTTCAGATCAGCAGAGTAAACAACATAAATATTAGAAAATAATAAGGACGTTCCATAAATGCCGATCTGACATCAACACATCGCTGCACAGGGCGAAGGGACTGCACTCCCAATATCACATCATCCCTACATTTTCCTCACCCATACTTTACTCTTCACCTTCTGAGTGATATTCACAGTCGTTATATAATAATTGCTTGACGCTATGTTATCCCCACTTCAATATCTCGTTAAATATTTTAAATAGATATTTATGTACGCTAGTGTAAGTCTGCGATATTCCCTCAAGGGTTCTTCACCTTCTTTTCGCGAATTACGGGGGTCATCAGCCTCTTACTGTTGATCATCCTTGACCAGAAGGAGAAGGAGGATGGAGTTTGGGGAACCACGCAAGTGCGACCTTCATCGACTTGAGCATCTTCCGTGAGCTCCCCTTCTTACCATCATGAAAGGGGCCGGCGACTGGCAATGTTCCTTCAGTGAAGCAGTCATCCTTGACAATAAGAATAGTGAATCCGATAAGCATCGGAGCACGGGTGAAAGTGGGGGCCGTCTTCTCGCATCCTCTCTTCAGATGGCGTAAACAGTGTGGGGGAGTGACGATCACTCTGATGCGGTTCTCTAAATTATGCAATTAAAAAACAAATCAATTTATTAAGAATATCGAATAATAGAGAAATTCTTCAAATCTTTTCAATTGTTGCAAAAAAAGTAATGAATAATTGTTTAACTATATTAAATATACGTGTTAGTTAACATCTGCGTTAAATGTAATGTCGAATAGAGTCTCAGATCTGTTCCAGAAATAGTTTGATTTAATACGGTTTGACCCAAATTAGATGCGAATTTGGCTCATTCCATACTAAATCGATTTACTTTTAGCATACCTTACATCGACCACACTAGGTTTCTTGAAAATTTTGAAAATTGTTAAAAAAAATAAAACAAAAATAAATTTAAAGAAAATCTAAAAATTAAAGTAATTAATAATACATTTATTTTTATTTATATTTAATAAACATTCTTTTATTATAAAAGTTAAAGTTACAGTTGTTCAAAGTTTAGGAATTTGAAAAATTAACTTGTTAAAAAATGTATACATATGTATACTGGAAACCTTAAAGCAAAGCAACAAAAGTGTTCCTTCAGTTTTACCGGAAAGCACCAAACCTTTCAATAAAAAATACAATTCGCATAACCATAGACGTTAATTAACATTTCTATTCAGTTGGTAAACAATTGTGCATAATTTATGGTAGTCAAACATTTAATAAATCTGAGAAATTCAGACGTATTTCTTTAAACTTCTCTCTTCAATAAACAGTTAAAACAATTGATCATTTTAATACCAAAGCTGAAAAAAACCAAGAAAGTTAACCACACAGCCCTTTGACACAGTGCCCCTTGCCGCACTTCTCTCACTTGCTAAGTGCCGGTCAGCTATACAATCAACATATTTTTTTTCATAATCTTTGATCTCACCGGATGCTATTAAACCAAAAATCAATGTTCTACAGCCTAGCATTTCGGAGACCATTTTTTTAAATTTTGAAAAAGGGTGTGTATCTCGATAAAGTGTGGTTTTGCGGATCTAAGTTTATTGATTTTTCTTTCATCTTTTGATCCATACCAAAAATTAACTTAAATCGTCTCGAGGCACGTGTTGTTAATTTAAAAACAAAAATCCCCAGTGTTGTTGCATCATAAGGAAGCTTTTTGAGGGGCGTCGCAAAAGATTAGTTAATTAAAATAAGAATAAATTAAAATTTTTGCTTATTGTTATTTTAATTAACTAATGTTTTTTTATTGATTTGTGTTGTATAATTGTATAATTTTATGAATACAGACCTTAACTGGCTATATAACGATCAATTAAAAGAAGAACAAAGCTAATATGAAACTGTTAGTATTTACTTATCATCCATAACAAGGTATCAATATTTTACTGTAATATTTTCCAACGTTTCGGTCAATGTGGTCACCTTCCTCAGGGAAAAATTAACTATTATTTAGCCTTAATAAAACAAAATAAATAATTATTCATTAATAAGAAAGAAACAAAAAAGTCTGTATTCATAATATTATATTTACGATCGGTAAAATTGATATTATTATAATTGTATAATTCTCATAAAAATTCCCAAAAACGTGATTTTACCAAAAATTAACTTAAATCGTCTTGAGGCACGTGTTGTTGTTAATTTAAAAAAAAAACTTCCCCAGTGTTTTTGCATCATAAGGAAGCTTTTTGGGGGCGTCGCAAAAGATTTAATTTTTAACGACCACCCTAATATACATATGTATTGAGTCTCTGGTATCAAGAGCAAAGAAAATAGTGGATTCTCTTGGAGGTAGAGCTTTTTGCTCAAAGTATTGTATACTATGTTCGTCACGCAGCAAGGGATAACCGGCAATGAGTCTGCAGACTATGAGAACCTGCGTCTCCAATACGTTTGCCATGGATATTTTATACATAGAGATATCGAGTATTGAAGATTTTGCATAAAAATATTGATACAAATTTATTTGAAATTAAATCGCCCCTTTTTTGATACTGTCCTACTCTTGGCAGAGTCCCACAGCTCTGCAAAGCATCACAACAATAGTATCGTTGTAGTCATGTGTTGCTTCGGACTAGGATTGTTGTCAGAGGTCTTAAATTCCTCCACATCAAACTGGTTGCCGACTGGTAGACCTGAACTACTCTTTTCCGGAGAAATTAGATCGAGGTTTTCGGGGTATTCAAACGGCATTAAATCCGCATATTTCCCCCAAACTATGGTGATATTCTTGTAGGGGATGTCCACCCGAGTAATTTAAGCCTAACTACGAGAAGATCCATCAAGCCAATTGCGAGTTAATGATCTAAAAAGTCGAGGTTTTTGTAAGAAACGTCGTCTTCTTCCTCTCCTCCTTCTCCATCTCCATCACCATGATCATCTCCATGTTCATCTCCAGCCTGTCACGCAGCCCGGTGTCAAACCCTAACATTTGTTTCATACCATGCGACGATAATTTTTATGCCGAGAACGTAGATTTTTCTATGTAATCTGTTTGAGACATGCCGAAAAAAATCAAGAGACAAGGTCTTGTCTCGGACCAAATACAAGAGTCGCTTATTGGTATTGAGAAAATCTTCAAGGGTTATCAATAATTTATAAATTTAACATAATGGTTTCTTAAATTATAGAAAAAATGTATTTGATTTTTGAAACTTAGGCTTAACAATAAATCGCAACAATACGCTTAAAACAGATTAAACGCCGACTTTTTTCAAATGAATAAAAAATAAATTTTAAGATATTGAAAATAAATGTTACTCAAATGCCCGATAAAATAATTAGAAATGTTTAGAATAAAATTAATGAGTGACCACGATTGGCAAAGACGCACCGAAGTACTTGCTCTCGGCTGTCGCTACGGCTGCGCTCGGAGTGCGAGCGTGACAGACAGAAGTAAAGAAAAAGAGGCCCTTATGCTAGAAAAATTCGAATCATGTTGAATTTCGCATTGCTTTCTCGTCAAACGAGCTCTCACACATGCTTGCGTGGCCACGTCGCGTCGTTTGTTTGGCTAGAGCAAGCGCGACGGAGCGACGGAAAGATAGAGACAAAGCGAAGTCTTTGTCAGTTTTTTATATCCGGAAACATAGTACGCCACATCGAGAAGGAATCATTACGAAAAAGAGGGAAAGGCAGACACCTTCGTGATGCACGCATTAGTACGTCATTCGGAAATTTTCAAAGTGTTATCAATAATTAATGTGTTTCATTTTTAGAACTTCGATACATGTCAAAGCGTATCTTCAAATTTCTACTAGCTCTTCTTTAGTACATAATCAAATTGTTCTGTAAACAGGTCTTCCGTGATAAAGTAAGCAAATTGTCGGGTCCGTGCGAAACGTGTAGTTATTGGTACTGTTAACAAATCTTTATTACATGTTTTGCATTGAAACTTTACTATCTCGGATATCGAATCTCTAAATTGTTCCGTATCTCTTTATAACAGTGTTATGATATTACCTACACATTTTAACAATGAAATTAGAATATTTTTCTGCAGGTATACTGTAAAATTAGATCAGAAGATGCCACGGTGATAAAAAAATTCATAATTTCAAAAAAACTATTTTTTCTTCAAATAGATTGTTGAACTATAGGTACGTTTAGAAGACACGATAACGTTATTGTACGTAAATTGAAAAACATTTTCAAAGATATACATAGGACCATATTAAAGTTCTAAAAGTTCTAGAAATTAAAAGCATTCTTCAACAATTCATGCAATTATTTAAAATTTAGACATTTTTAATAAGATGGTTTTTGTGTAATTAAACCGTTTTTGTACACTTCTATGTTTATTATAATTTTTGAATTAAGAATTTAAAAACCAAATGTATACAAATCCTGCACTATCTTGCAATAATTGAATGTTTAATATTTTGGTAATTCCTTCAAATCTATTTAATTTTTCAATATTACCCACAATATATGCACGTTTTTAAACAATGTCTAACATGCTACTACATCCTTGTAGTACAATTAATCTGAAACCCACCTATAGAGTGAAATTTTCCTGGCTTCGGAAGAGTTTCTGATTTTTTTGTATCACTTCCTCAAAAAACATTTTGAAATTTTATAAATACACAATTCTTATTACTATATTTCTTAAAAGGAAATAACGTTTAAAGGAAAATTTAGTATATTCCTTCACATCATCATATCATCATATTAATCAGATCCGTTTATTCCTGTATTCCCTTATTTATTCCTTGATACCTTCATTCCCGTATTCGTTCATTCCCTGATTTCTTTATTCCATTATTTCTTTAAAAACAAGTATTTTAATAAAACCAATACTATACTTAACAATATTCTACGAATGAAGTGAAATCAGTAAAAAGCATCGAAAATGCAAAGGTATAGGCCAAGTACAAGAGGATGTGACTTTGGAATAGCTTTCTCGTTAACATAAACTTGATTATACGATGTATTTGAAATCGAACAAATGCGAGCAAGTACAAATCATTCTACAGCATCGACACGATGCTATCGCTAAGTAAATATATTAAATTAACTAAATTTCCCAAAAAATGATGTGTCCTTATTTAATTAATAAATCTGTTTAGTGCTCAACTAAATGTACTTGGTGGCCCGCTTTTTACGAAGCTTGATGTCCAAAATGTAACGTAACAGATATTTGTACTCATTTCTAAATTAACAATTCGGATGCATCTAAGTGGAAAAATTTAACAAGTTAACAATCTGGATGTGTCTGAAAAAAAATTACACATACATATTGCCATGTGTTTCAACGATTGATGATAAAATAAATTAATAAGATACTTCATGAGATACTGAGGATTTTCATTCAGCACAATAAGAAGCCCGCTGTATACTGTGTTTTAACAACTCTCATTTAATGTCGAACATCCCGAACTATTTAAGCTTATTTTTCACCATCGAACCTTCGTAAAAAGCGGGCCACCAAGTACATTTAGTCGAGCACTAAACAGATTTATTAATTAAATGAGGAGACATCATTTTTTGGGAAATTTAGTTAATTTAATATATTTACTTAGCGATAGCATCGTTTGGATGCTGTACAATGATTTGTACTTGCTCGCATTTGTTCGATTTCAAATACATCGTGTAATCAAGTTTATGTTAACGAGAAAGCTATTCCAAAGTCACATCCTCTTGTACTTGGCCTATACCTTTGCATTTTCGATGCTTTTTACTGATTTCACTTCATTCGTAGAATATTGTTAAGTATAGTAATGGTTTTATTAAAATACTTGTTTTTAAAGAATAAGGGAAGGCAGGCATCGAGGAATAAATAAGGGAATACAGGAATGAAAGAATGAAAGAATGTAGGAAAATCAAGGAATAAATGGATCTGATTAATATGGTGATATGATGATGATATACGATGATGTGAAGGAATATACCAAATTTTCCTTTAAACGTTATTTCCTTTTAAGATATATAGTAATAAGAATTATGTATTTATAAAATTTCAAAGAGTTTTTTGAAGAAGTGATACAAAAAAATCAGAGACTCTTCCGGAGCCAGGAAAATTTCAATCTATAGGTAAGTTTCAGGTCAAGTATACAAGGTTCTCGCAGAATGTTAGACATTGTTTAAAAACTTGCATATATTGTGGGTACTACTGAAAAAGAAAATACATTTGAAGGAATTACCAAAATATTAAACATTTAATTACTGCAAAATAGTGCAGGACGTGTATAGGTTTGGTTTTTAAATTCTTAATTGGAAAATTATAATAAACATAGAAGTGTAAAAAAACGGTTTAATTACACAAAAACCATCTTATTAAAAATGTCTAAATTGCAAATAATTATTTGTATGAATTGTTGAAGAATGCTTTTGATTTCTAGAAATGTTAGAACTTTAATATGGTCCTATGTATATCGTTGAAAATGTTTTTCAATTTACATACAACAACGTCATCGTGTCCTCTAAACGTACCTATAGTTCAACAATCTATTTGAAGAAAAAATAGTTTTTTTGAAATTATGAATTTTTTTATCACCGTGGCATCTTCTGATCTAATTTTACAGTATATCTGAAGAAAAATATACTAATTTCATTGTTAAGATGTGTAGATAATATCATAACACTGTTACAAACAGATACGGAACAATTTAGAGATTCGATATCCAAGATAGTAAAGTTTCAATGCAAAACATGTAACAAAAATTTGTTAACAGTACCGATAACTACACGTTTCGGACAGACTCAGCAGAATTTGCTGATTTTATCATGGAAGACCGGTTTATAGAACAATTTGATTATGTACTAAAAAAAAAGTTTGTAGAAATTTGAAGAGACGCTTTGACATGTATCGACGTTCTAGAAACTAAATACCGTTTTATAACAATTTAAGCAACCATTGTGGTATAAATTATTGATAACAGTTTGATATTTTCTGAATTATGTACTAATGCGTGCATCACGATGGTGTCTTTCTTTCCTTCTCTTTCGTATAATTCGTTTTCTTTGTGTCGTACTATGGCTAGGGATATCAACAACACTGCATTCAACTGCATACTTTGTCTCTATCTTTCCGTCGCTCCGTCGCGTTCGCACTAGCCAAACACACGAACGTGGGCCGAACAAGCATGTGTGATAGCACGTTTGAGGATCGAGAAAGGTATCAATGCGGAATTCATCATCGTCCGAATTTGTCTTGCATAAGAGCCTTTCTTTTCTTCGTTCTGTCTGTCGCACTCGCAGTGCTCGCACTACGATCGCCGAGAGCAAGTGCGACGGTTTGCCTTTGCCGGCCGCGGCGACTTTCATTTTATTCGAAACATTTTTCTTATCATTTTATCGGGCATTTAACACTTATGTCCAGTATTTGATCCTACAGTGTCGCTGAATTTTAATTAAATAGAAATGGAATTATAATTCGATGTTTCTTATTCATTCATTTCGCATTATATTAATCTCCAGAATTCAATATTTCGCGAAATTTATTCCTTATTTACCGAGACAATATTGTAACTTTAAATAAATCATTGAGAAACATATAATTGTCATACTATATCAATTTATTGAAAATCCTATCATAGGGATAAAAAATTAGCAAGAAATATTAAATGTCCGATGAAATAATTCGAAATGTCCAAAAGAATGCGAATGAACGATCGAGTACGACCAAGGCGCACAGACACACCTGAGCTCGGCCATCGTCTGTGAGCCGCGGTCGGAGTGCGAGCGCGACAGCAGATAAAGGAAAGAGAGGCTCTTATACGAGAAAAATTCGGACCATGGCGAAAACTGCGTTTGATGCCTTCCTCGATTGACGATCGCACTCTCACCATGCCTGTCCGGCCTAAGTCCGTGTGCCTCGATAGAATGAGTGCGACGGAGCGACGAAAAGAAAGAAATGAAGTAGTGGTTATCACTTGTTACTATGTTGCAACACACGTCAGAGAGAGAAACGAATTATTAGAAAGAGAGGGCACGAAAATCACTCAGGTGAAACATTAAGCATTAACAGTTGTGGATACCTGCGCGCACCCCGTACCCCGCAGTGAAACCATTTATGCTGTTGATTGTACTTGGCCAGAGACAAGACCTTGTCTCTTGATTTTTCCCGCATGTCTCCAACAGATTACATATAAGAATCTACATTACCGACAGAAAAATTAACGTCGCATGGTATGAAAATCTGTTAGTTCGGTTTGACACCGACATAACTCGCATAGTCGAAAGTGTGACACTGGAAAAGACGAAGCAGACGACTTATTACATAAAAAAGACGTACTTTTGACATCAAATATCTCGTTAGTGGGTGGACCAATGTTTTTGTAATTAGTCTCAATCGACTCGTCTCGACGCTGCCTCTAAGAATATCATCGCACTTTTGGGGAAATTTGCCGCTTTCACGTCGTTTGAATACCCCGAAAACCCCGATCTAATCTTTCCGGAATAGAGTCAAGAGTCTTCTCTCGTACTTGGCCCGAGACAAGACCTTGTCTCTTGATATTTACCGACGACGATACTCAAGATCACGTAAATCTGTTATATTTGTCAACGATGAATTTAAAAACCGGGATATTTTTGTACTTTGCTTTTATTTTTTCTTTATAAAAGGTTCGAAGTCGCATTAACAACTGGGTAATTGCCGATATGAAACTATGGCTAAAGTTAATTATGAAAGACTTCTACAACAATAATACATTTAGAATATTCTAAATACGTTCGAGAGTTAGAGGTTTTTTACATGTGTCACAGTTGAGCAGGGGATTTTCTTCAGAAGAATTTCATGTGTAATTCGTGATTGATACACTAATACTGTGTTCAGTACGCAAGGAATGCGCAAATGGCGATGAAATATTGCTTGACATTAACTTATACTTTTTTCTTATTAACATCAGTAATCGATTTTTAAAAAATTATGACCAATTCAGCAAAGTATCCTTAAATGTTTGTTTCAACCCAAAACGAAAAATTGAAAACCTGTTTCTAGAGCTTGTCAAATTGACCACTTGGAAATTTGAATCAATCTTTTGTTCAATTGATTAATAATGTTAATTGGCAAAAGGTATGGCTCTGACAACATTTTATATGTATAATAGTACTTTGTGAACATACTCAGTACTACTACATATATGTAGATTCTCGCTAATAAACTAAATATATGAAACACGTAAATATATATAAAAGAATACTATAGAGTAGAAAACATGTTTAGAATCAATAGCTACTCGATTCAACTACTAATGCTACGTGAAGAAGAGAGTACTGATAGTATTAAAGTTTGTGCAATGTAATGCAGTCGCTTAATGTGAATCCTTCTAAATTTGTATTTAGACCATGACTGAATATGTACCCGAATTTCATGAGGATTTGATCTACCGGAAGTCTTAATACAGTTCTCTTCTTGAAAATCGTCCATTTTCTATATGGCAGCATTGTTGGAATTATTTCCATTTTGCCCTGCATGCATATTGACAATTTGTTGCACACACCGAATCAACTCTTCGTTTTGTCTCATGAAACGCAATCTTTCTTCTCTTTCCTCATCTAGCCTTCTCTCTAATTCCCCTCTTTCTTCCCTTTCTAAATTCCTTTCATTCATTAATCTATCGATTTGTTGTTGATTCTCAGCTCGTAGTTCTTCTAATGCTTCTTTAAACTCTTTTGCCAGCCGTTCATTTTCTTCCACTAAAACTTGTATTTTCTGACTTTGATTCCGAATTACAAGAGCACCTCCTGCTATTGTTGCTACTGCAGTAACTCCAAGAGCAACTGGAATTACTACATAACACTATTAGTAAATATATACATACAATATATACATATTAGTGGATACAACGCAGCAAGATTTACTTACGAGCCATTTTTTAATTGATTATCATGTAGTGTAAATATCGCTCGACGGGGCCACAACGATGTCCGTGACGCCAAGAGTCAATGATTAATTCTCTTAAATCATATAGTAGTGCTACCGTTATTTATTTTCATTCAATTGGCCTGAAAAAGGAACTTGGTTTATACGAGACCAACTCATCACCTCGTGGGATTCACATGGTGAGAGAAGACGTTCATTGTCTTCAGTTTATATTTTTTATAAAAATATGACAACTTAATATTAATGCCTATACAGTCTGAATTCCTTGCAAAATACGCATTCACTCTTTGCAATATCAATGCTTTTTTTCTGTTCCACAAAACCATGCTATGTCCACTTTCGGGCTGGCCAAATTCTCACACGTGCTTTCTTAGAATTCATTTCGCAACAAACATTCATTCCGCACTTCTAATCGCATATTTCTATCTCATTCATACTCTCATTCGGTTTTTAAAAATATACGAATCGTACAATACTTGCGGTGATTAACAGTCTAAGGATAATTCAATTATTGTGAATAAGTTACGCTTTTAATGATGGACCACGTTCATTCGAAAGCTAAAACGGTATGATGTTTTACCGGACACTTTTCATTTGTTTCGTGAATTCCCCAAAAAAGGGGAGGACACTCTTATGGGAGAATTGGGTAAGCTTTTTAGTTTCAAAACAGACGGATAGTTTCTAATGTCCCTACCTGGTTGACGCGTACGTAGCGCACCTTTAGTTCCTAGTAATTTTTGTGTTCATTAGAATAAGTCGGAGATCTCTAACGACTACGAAGCGGGTTGTTACGCATGTTGGTCATACCTTTATAATAACCATTGTAAAATAAACTATTATTTTTATTAAACATCGCCTTCGCGTTTATTGAAGATAGGGGAAGTTAATTCAGCGGTTCCCTTATAGGTCTGTGGGAGAGTTTATAAAATGTCGGACGGCTACCGTGGTGGGGAATCCCCTGAATATTTAAAGTCATTATCCGTCTAGGGCTTAACCAGGGAGGGCAAGCTCTTATGGAAAAATTAAACTCAAGTTACGCCGACTTAATATCCAGGCGGCAGGACCGTCGCAGTCGATAGTAGCGCCTCTTACGGCTGCCTCGCATATTATTTCGGATTTCACCTCGCTTTTCACGCGCGGGAAGTTGATCCTAAACAATCTTACAATTAACTGTACCGAAGGATCCAGCCAGGACTAATAGACATCGTGGGGAGGATTGACAAGGACTCAGGACTGCTGAGGACAGGAACCAGAATAAGGGCTTGTATTAACATCTTTTTTACTCGAATATAAGTTGTACCTTGCTTATTTTTGTTACTATATACGTATATGCATGTACCCCAGCCATAATAACAAATTTATATATTCGAAACATATATGTGCATATTTCTTTTAGGCCTCAGCTGTATTCTAGTTATTTAAGGATTTCTCAATAAATGGATTTATATTTTAATAAACTGTCAGTAATTTTGTACCTCATTTTAATTTTAATATAGATTAGGTTAGTTTTAATACATATACATATATATGAAGTGGGCAATACATACAAAATTTTAATAACATAGTACCTAGTTCGGCCACTATGTCGCCTCGATCGTTGCGACGGTCCTGCCGCCTGGATATTAAGTCGGCGTAACTTGAATTTAATTTTTCCATAAGAGCTTGCCCTCCCTGGAGATGACCTTCTCATAGAACTAGTTACGCTCCTGAGCCGAAGCGGCCCCGAAACGTCTAGCTGCTCGCTCACTGGCCCTTATTTAAAAGTGGTGGGGCAGTGGGCGAGCACCTCGGAAATCGACTGAAATGTGCACGACCTTGACAGCACTGCTGTAATATGTTGTCCGAAACAATAAATAGTGATAATAAAATTTTTCGATTTAATAACTGTATTCCTCATTATGGATGGGTGAGTAAATAAATATATAATTTAATTTAATTTTTTATTGTAGTGTTTTTGGATCGTAAAATAGGCCAAAGTAATAAGGTTTACTTACATATATAAACTGAATGCCCAGCGAAATAAGCTTGCCAGTATCTTTTTCTGTAGGTATACATACTGTGAAATGCGAATCAGATAGAACATTGAGAAAGGATTTTTTCCAATAACGGTAAGTATACGTGTTACGGTACGAGTGTAATCGTGGTCCGAAAGCCGAATGCCGTGGTAAGTAAAAATTCGTAACATGAAAACTATTCTGTGTTACAACATACTGTTGGAAGCCATGTTCAGTGGACATTATGATTGTAAGGAAAAGCTCATAGCACAGCGTGTTACGCAATCATGTTGTGTTTATACGATAAAAAAACGTGTAGCCAAAACTGCCTTGTTGCCCAGACGAGAGTTGTATGTATAAAAGAATACTATAGAGTACAAAACATGTTTAGAATCAATAGCTACTCGATTCAACTACTAATGCTACGTGAAGAAGAGAGTACTGATAATATTAAAGTTTGTGCAATGTAATGCAGTCGCTTAATGTGAATCCTTCTAAATTGGTTTTTAGACCATGACTGAATATGTACCCGAATTTCACGAGGATTTGATCTACCGGAAGTCTTAATACAGTTCTCTTCTTGAAAATCGTCCATTTTCTATATGGCAGCATTGTTGGAATTATTTCCATTTTGCCCTGCATGCATATTGACAATTTGTTGCACACACCGAATCAACTCTTCGTTTTGTCTCATGAAACGCAATCTTTCTTCTCTTTCCTCATCTAGCCTTCTCTCTAATTCCCGTCTTTCTTCCCTTTCTAAATTCCTTTCATTGATTAATCTATCGATTTGTTGTTGATTCTCAGCTCGTAGTTCTTCTAATGCTTCTTTAAACTCTTTTGCCAGCCGTTCATTTTCTTCCACTAAAACTTGTATTTTCTGACTTTGATTCCGAATTACAAGAGCGCCTCCTGCTATTGTTGCTACTGCAGTAACTCCAAGAGCAACTGGAATTACTACATAACACTATTAGTAAATATATACATACAATATATACATATTAGTGGATACAACGCAGCAAGATTTACTTACGAGCCATTTTTTAATTGATTATCGTGTAGTGTAAATATCGCTCGACGGGGCCACAACGATGTCCGTGACGCCAAGAGTCAATGATTAATTCTCTTAAATCATATAGTAGTGCTACCGTTATTTATTTTCATTCAATTGGCCTGAAAAAGGAACTTGGTTTATACGAGACCAACTCATCACCTCGTGGGATTCACATGGTGAGAGAAGACGTTCATTGTCTTCAGTTTATATTTTTTATAAAATATGACAACTTAATATTAATGCCTATACAGTCTGAATTCCTTGCAAAATACGCATTCACTCTTTGCAATATCAACGCTTTTTTTCTGTTCCACAAAACCATGCTATTTCCACTTTCGGGCTGGCCAAATTCTCGCACGTGCTTTCTCAGAATTCATTTCGCAACAAACATTCATTCCGCACTTCTAATCGCATATTTCTATCTCATTCACGCTCTCATTCGGTTTTTAAAAATATACGAATCGTACAATACTTGCGGTGATTAACAGCCTAATGATAACTCAATTATTGTGAATAAGTTACACTTTTAATAATAGACCACGTTCACTCGATAGCTAAAACAGTATGATGTTTTACTGGACACTTTTCATTTGTTTTTGTGAATTCCCCAAAAGAGATACCAACCAAGTATATGATGCTTAATTTTACCTGTGCCATATTTGTCAGACTGGCATCAGACGTATTAAATTCTTTTCAACTTGGAAAGGTTAATTGCTATTGGCAATGTTACACTACAATATAAATATGTATATTCACTGTATACATGCCGGGTTATAATCATAGGTTCATTTTTCATGACCAATTTTATGATTTTGTTGAAGGAATTTCATAAAATTAATAGTACCGCGCCGTTCCGAACATTGAATATTATAAGTGTCGTTAAATTTTTTGTCGTAGTTCAATTATTAAACAAACGGCGAGCGCAAAACTGAAAGAACGGCCCTTGAAAGTGCGTCAGAGGTATCCACAGCGAAAATTATTTATAATTATTCAAAACTCAAACTGTTGTTAATTTGGCTACAAACAATGACCGAATTACTGGCAATGCGTCTGCCATGCAGACGATCATGAAAAGTACTTCGTTAATTTAGTTAACTGACGAACCGTCTGCAGTAGTACACATTCGCATTTTTTATTAATATTTATATTCATATTATTATCATTAATATTATATCATTAATATTCATTAGCAACCGCATGCATCTTACACCATGACTCTATCAAACTGCATTGCGTAAAACATCGTGAGCCTTAACAATTTGTGATTTCCATAGTAATTGCAAGTTTTATGCGGTTGTTGATGAAATACCTGAAAGCACAGTTAAAATTCTTACTACCACAGACTTTTTATTAATTTAATAAATAAACAATTAATCAATTAATCATATCAATTAATCCTTTAATCACGTCCATCAGTATCTTGCATGGAAGACTAGCAGCGCGTATTAGAACAGATTTCAAATAACACGTTTTATAATAAGTTTTCGTTTCTCTTTGTTTCTCTATTCCTGGTCATCACATTAGTCATGATTGGATGTAAACTACCTCCTTATCTTTCATTTTTAACTTTTTTTAAGCATATTAACACCTTGTAAAAGGAGCCGAAGCGGCACAGATATCTGTATACATATAGTATCTACGTTTATTTATGTTGTAGCCGTTATCTCTAATCCCATGATATTTTCCTTATAGGAACAACTCGAGACATTTAAACTTGGCTCAAGAGTAAACAAATCATTAAATTAATTGTTTGAATTCTTGTTTGGTTCGAAATTCCGATCACGGGTCTGACCCGTGACATCCACGTTTGGCACAAAATTTTCATCACGTGTCAGACTCGTCAAGGTAGTGCAAGGGGTTAAGTACGAAAATTTCCTCTCAGGAGGGTCGAATGTAGGACCGAAACGTTGCAATGGTTGTTTGAAAATTCTTTATCCCTATTGTAGATGTAATAGGTAACAATTTTTAATAATTAATATTTTTTTCGTGGTTGGTAAAGATTATTTAAGTAACCAGAAGTTATCAATTTTAGTTCAATTTTTTGACATATAAGTATATATTTTCACCTGAACGCTGCTTTTATCCTATTTTCCTAGCTGTGGAATCTAATTCTCTCTACTTCTCATTTCTTTCCAGCTCGCATGTACTGTATGTCACCATCCGACTTGCACTGCCGTACTGATTAGCAATGACCGCTATTCCCGCCCTTTCATACCGGCTTAATGTAATCTTATCGTATCCAGTTTTTCTGCGAATCGCATATCTATCTTATCGACATTCTTTGTGACACGTCAGGAAATCGTGCGAAATAAACTATCTGCAAGTACACTGCAGGGTAGTTAAGATAATTCTAATACACGCAAGGCCCATCCCAAGTGCAATTGATCGTTTTCTGGAACAACATACAAGAATGTTCTCAAAATCGCTGACGTTATAGTACTTGGCTATCACTTTGTTTCTTTGAAATTTAAAAATAATTTTCAATTTTCAATTTTTTTGTTAAAAATTTGTATCCCGGAAATGAGTTGTAAATTTTATTATTTTCAATTAAAAAACCTTGCAACAATTTTCGTTATCATTTTTGCCAAAAACAATTAAACTTTCCCGTAAAAAATACTATTGACATAATTATCAATACTAAGTAATGTTTAGTTTTAATGAGGAAGGCTCAATGAATTAGCTTCAATTGCTACAGGTTTGTAAAAGTTTCTCCCGTGAAATGTGTGCAACTGTTTGAAAAAGCTAAATGTGAAAATGTTGGGTGACATCGAGAATCATGCAACACGTATTTTTCATTGCAAGGTTTGGCCCATTTTTATGAAATTGATACAAAAATGTTGACGCCACTCTACCATTTTTAAAATACAAGTTTTTAAAAAGTGCATTTCCCAGAAATTGTGAAACTTTTGAACAGCCATAACACTGTTAATTTTCAAGATTTCCAAAAGGAATTCAACCTTTCAAAAAGGAAAAGAAAGGTACCTTTTCAAAAATTATATCTCCAAAGTAGTAGATCACAGAAGTAATCGCACCAAATATATCTCTCTTTTTATAAACTTGAATATCTGCCAGCGATATTAAAATAAAAATTGGTCTTCTAAGATGTACCACTTCCGAGATATAAGTTTTCAAAATCTTTTTAACCATCTGTCGTTCTGAAATGTCGCCGGCAATTAGGAGCAAGTATTATATTTTGATTGATTAATAGTTGTCGAATTACTTTTATACAAATTTATGCTAAATATTCCCCCGATGGACAAATTCAACCACAATAAGGTACTTAATTAAGTTTTAAATGAATCCCCTAAAGAGGGTCCAAAAATAGGACCGAAACATCGGATATAAATTTCTAAGTAAGGTTCATTACATTATTGCGGATGAAGTAAGTTTTTTTAAAGTATCATATTTAGAATTGTAGAGTTTATAAGGATCGTTTTATAGCCATATAAGTTTCGTAGTCTGTTGAATAGACACATTATGTTCGTTTGATTTTTCTCATTTTTTTATATCAGCTGTTGCGACGCCTACGCCTAACAGCCAGTACTCATTGTCAGTGTAGACATATGAGCCGTTTAATGCAAAGGTGGTGAATGTAAACAAAATCTAAATCGATATAATGATGAATGATTTCAACGTTTGGTTAAATACAATAATACGCAAGAATGTTACATATCTTTTACGTATATCACTGTAACACTTCTTTTTCAACATAATAATGTTATCGAGAAACGATTGAGAATATACTTACACCCCTTCTACATCAAACGGAATAGAGTTTAAGCTTCCGAACTGTGGTGTGTAATCAAATTTACAAAAAATTGACTTACGCACTAGACGATGCAAATACAACTGACTGAATATAATCCTGTTTCTCGTTGATAGTGATATCATCGGCTGTCTTGATGAATGGAAGATAGTGAGTTATCACTACACACATATATGGTTAGATATCTCGTGCAAAATAAAAAAAGCATTCTCAGTACCGTATGGTACGAAAGTCGTGGATATAAAAATTGCTTTTACGTAGAATTGAATAAAGCAACATAGTGTGATGTCTCGTGTGAACGTTAAACTTATTTTTCCATCAGATTAGATAATAAATTTTAAAAAATGCAAAGAGAGAATTAATTGCAACATGCGATTATGACGAGGGATAGAATTATCGAAGAAGATAGTGTACTTAAATAATGTCCTTAAACGTTCCACGATATTGCGTTTGTTAACTGAATTTTTATGAAAGGACTGTACAATATTATTGTCAGTTACAATATATTTATAAATACATATTCTGAATTTCTGCCCTATGGCCATAAATGCTTCTAAAAAATATAGACTACTTTGAAAATTATAAATCTCGTATACGTGCTAGCATTGTTCTTGACGGACAGTTATTTAGATATTTTAGAATTTTTGGCGAACTTCAACCGTACATACATTTTACATACATACTTATTTAACCTGATTTTCAGCCAATTTAAAGTAATCAACTGTATGATGTGCGCTTAAAACTGTTTAGTGATTGTAGGTGCGTAACTATTACGTTAGTGTGTTAAATTTCCTATGCATTGAATTTTCCGCGCTTTTAACTATGTAGGATGTTTAAGTCTATGTATCAGTTGATTTGTATTTTTAGGACATCAAACTTCTGTGAGCTGAAATTTCCATGGTTGGTATTGTAATGCGACCAAAATTGATTTATTCATTCCAGAAAATATAACTCGGGATTTCCGGGGTTCTCAAACGGCATTAAAACCAAAAAGTACGATGATATCCGGGAATCTATATGTCCATTACAATATAGAAGATGAGAAACATCTTCTGGGCGTGTAACGTTAAAAAATTTCAAGTGACTGAAAATGACCTTCAATGACGTTTCAAGGTCAACATATTATAGGTCAATGGATTTGTCTTGAGTCAGGCTCTGTGTCTAGCGTAAAAAAATGCTAGAGTTCCATTTAAAAAAACAAAGGTCCAAAAAATAAAAAACAGTGTCCACCATTGAATGTCGACCATTAAATCGAGTATCTTTCGTATAAACATTTTTTTCGAATAAGTAATATTTTTCGAGATAATCGAGTGGAAAGATTAAAATGGATTCCTACTAGCCCAGTACCCTACTGGTGCAGACCTTCTACTGTCGCGCCGCAGGGCCCAACGGAGCCCTATGATTCGCTATCGTTTTTCGTTAATAACTCGGTCACGAATTAAGATACGACATTACGAATGTCACTTCCGTATATTAGAATTACCTCAGCTATCACCTGGTTCAGGGACGTGCACGTTAGATGAGACACCCTGCATGTATTTGAAAGATCCGCTTCTACACTAAAGTAAAAACGTAGCTAAAGTGATCACTAGCCATGCACATACCGACATATCCATGTACAGTGCCGTAACAATGCTGGTCCGTGGACGTAAAATTGTGGCGCTTTAACCTCTACAAACACCGACTTTCAGTGCTTATATTTTTGAATCTCTAATCAAGCGCACATTTTTGCTTTCCGATTCGTGTTCAACAGCATAAAACACACTTATACACCAAAATTTAGACCGAAAATCGGATATGTGCTTAAACTGAATGTATGCTGTATCGTATTATGACAAAGGAAATTCCAATAATATAAACGAATATATTTAATCATTTCGATGTACTTAATTTATTTACACCTAATATGGAAGTTGAATTAATATTCAGCAGGTTTATTCATGTTGAAATATTTTACTATACATATATTTTAAAATTTTCAGGATAGAGTCTTAATAGAATCAACGTTTAAAAAACATTGATGGAACCTATATATTTTATTTCCAGGTTTGTTTGAGACTTTAAATTTCTTACTTTTTTTATTTATAACATTTATCTGTATACTAATTCCAAATTTATCAGGACTGTTTCAGAAGGATCGACTCCATCCATCACAATTCCAAAACGACTATTATCTGCAATTGAATAAGGGCAAGTATGAAACTATCACGATAGAATTCGTGCTTATGATGAAAACCGGATAGATTGTCATGAAGTTGCGCCAGGATACTCTAGACTCTAGAGTCTAGATAGTTTTTTACGGGTTGAGTTTTTTTCTGCTTGACTATGCGCAGGTGTAGATCCGCGGATCTCTAACAGTCAGTGTTTCAGGTGTGAGTTAATCAATCAATCGCTCATCCTTTCCACGTCCTGGGCGTAGTTTTTTATCTCTTTGTGAGAGTAAAAGAGGGTGTGTGGGGGAGAGCGGGCATTCGAGCGGGCACCCATCCGACAGGTGTCCACACCGAGTGACCTCGCGATGTAGGAGAACAATCCCGCTCCTACAAGATATTAACTTGTATCAGTAGGAACTGTCCCAATGCGGGGCCCAATGGAGCACTCTGATTGGCTGTCATTTGATTCTAGTTAGTTTTATTTATATCTCTAGTCTCGTTGACCTCGATGTGCCACCCGAAACCTATTTTTTGTATTAGCTGTTGGTAATAAAGATTAATTTTGTTCAAACTTGTTCAATCCGACGCAATCCTTGTACCCTTGAGGATAAGAGGGGTAAATGGAAGCCTGCGCGTTCAAATACGTTACACATGTGCAGCGCGCCGTTTCAAGATACCTTTTAATAAGAACCTAGAATAAGTTGGAGATCTCTTATGACCGCGTAGAAAGCTGCTACGCATTGCTTGTACCTTTATATTGTTTTTATTAAACATCACCTTCCATGCTCACTGTGGAGGATAGGGGAAGTTAATTAACAATGGAAGGTCGCGAATCATCACAGCACTTTTTGGATGAAACTGGTCTCAAATGGTAGATGGTGATGAGTCGAAAGTTCTTGTAAACTATTACAGGTATCTACCGATTCATGTTTATAAAAAATCAACTTCAAGTTTACACTTCAATACTGATGAATCCAGTCCAATTCTTTTCACGTTAAACGGTTTGATGAAAGGAATAACAAATTCTTATGAAACATTGCACCTAAAATAATAGTTTAATTTAAAAAATGACATCTGCATTTAGTTAGTCCCTAGCAGTCCCTAGGCGCATGAAGACTTTAAATATTAAAGGTATTCCACACCACGGTAGTCGTCCAACATTTTATAAACTCTCCCACAGACCTATAAGGGAACCGCAGAATTAACTTCCCCTATCTTCAATAAACGCGAAGCCGATGTTTAATAAAAATAATACTTTATTTTACAATGGTTATTATAAAGGTATGACCAACATGCGTAACAACCCGCCTCGTAGTCGTTAGAGATCTCCGACTTATTCTAATGAACAAAGAGATTACTAGGAACTAAAATCGCGCTACGTACGCGTAGCGTTATAGTATGCGGAGGCTTCAGATTGGTTAAAATGCTGACTGCTGGCGCAATGCCTTCGTCTCTAATCTCGGGTGTGCGTGGTACCCCATACATTTTTGTGGATGAGATGTGGAGATATATTACCTCGTGTGGATTGCGTGTTCAGTAAGTTCGCGAATATTGAAAATCTGACTTGACACAAATGCACTATCATTCACCAGCAGTCCAGTGTTATCCTTTAGTGTACTAAAGATCATTGTTTATTTCAGAATAAATTTGGTGCATTTTCTGACAGCTGCCACCTAGGGGAAGTACATTTCTTTGGAATTGAGACGCCTTCATAATACGTGATAGGCGAGGCAAGGAAACTTCACACAAAGATAACGAATCATCAGATCGTAGAAGACGCGAAAAGAACGCAAGGATTAGAATTGTCGTAAGAGAACTAATAATTTCCTAGAAGGGTGGAGTGAAAGTGGAAGTTTTAGCATACCAGAATCAATTAATAATATTGAGGTAATAGATCAATGTACTGTTCTAAATACCAACATTGGTAGATTAACGGAACGTGATAATACAAACAATTCGCAAGTACAAGTAAATAATTAAATATAAAAGATTTTTGTTGAATGTTTAATACCACAGATATTATCACTTCTTATCTTATAGGAAAGAAAATGGAGGGCAAATCGTGCACAGAATCTTACATACACACTGAAAATATTGGTAGAAAGAGTACAAATACTAGTGATTGGCCTGAAAAAGAAAAGCTTTTAAATCATCTGACTTTGGCAGATACACTCAATATGCTTGGATTAGATGATATATTATCCAAACTTGATGATGATCTTAAAGCTGTTGTAGCACAACAAGAGAGTACGGAAAAACATGAGGAATACTTCAGGACACACATTGATAAGAAAATTAAAAAACTGTCTAAAGATTTCCACCCTGATCGAATAAGACAATATGGAGGGTCTGAAACCGACGTATTACAAGCTTTAGAAGTGCAGAAAAAAATTAATTCAGTGCGTTTGATATTGCAGTATTTGAATAACGAATTTTCTAAATATTATAACTTTAAATACAGCTTTTTTGCAAAAATTGAATTTAATACTTTAAATAATAAACAGCAATTAGAACAAATAAGCTATGGAATTTTAACAAAGCTTGGTGACGTTGCTTCCAGTAAGCATGAAAACTTAATACCAAACTTCAATAAATTTTTACGTTCCAGTCAAGCTAGTGTGCAACACTTTTGTAATAATAATGTCGATTATTTTTTGCAAGAAAAAAGTAATGCTATGAAATACCTAATTAAATATCTAGATAGATATGCACAATTCATCTATCAGTTATGTGACTTAAAAAAATCATTTGTGAATGGCAGAGAATCATGCCCTACTTTATTCATGGTAAATGAAATATTGCAGGAAAACATGAGACAGTACATAATATTATCTAACCTATGTCCCTATTTTGAGTCGAGTAATCAGATTCATGAATTAGTCCAGAAAAAGTTACGTCAAGGTTTTGATTTGCCTTATTACATTGATTGTAAACAGGATTATAAGCATGCAGATAGATATTTCACATTGCCGATTATAGAATATGTTAATATTTTATCTATGTGCAGTGAAATTTATTTAAACCAGCATGCTAACAAGTCGAAGTGGGATGCTCGTATATTTTATGTAACGCATTTCGTATTGACACTACCTACTGGAGGATTCATTAATAAATTTATACCATCAAACCAAGTTTTTAATGGCATCGCAAATGAAGAGATAAATGGCGTTCTAGGAAAAGAGGATGATGTACTAACAGACAACCTTGTTTTACTGCGTAAAATTTTTGTTAATCTGGTAGCTTATTACTGCTATGATTATACAATATGTGGAGAATTTGTAGCTGAAAGTTTATGTCTTGATAACATAAACAAAGAAATAGGAGGGTTATTACTTATAAAAATAGCCAGCATTTATGCTGATTATTTGGCAAAGAAATTCGAACCATTAAAGACTTTTGATGAACGAGTTGCAGATGTACAAAGGCAATTTCAAGAAACTATGAGAAAATTAGGCAATCAGTTTCTTGAAGATATGAAAAGAGGTAACAATGATGTGTACAAAATAGCACAACAAAATTTAGAAGAGGAAAAGGAATTTACTAATATACTGCGGAAGAATGTTGAAGAAATGAATGCAGAACGTATAAAAATGCAGGAAATTTATGAAAGCACAGAAATGAGGAAAATGATGAGCTACATGAATAACATTGTAATGTCAGCAAGTCAACCACAACAAGCAGAAAATATCCATAAACCCTCTTGTAGCAAGGTCACTAATATGAAACTGGAAGGAATACAAGATACTCAGAGCTAATTTAAATAAGAGTGAACAACCCTATAATACATGACTGGTGTAAGAATGTATTCATGAACATAATTAAGTTCCCTTTTGTGGAAGCGGCTCCAGACTGGATGTATCATCGGTTGCACTTTATTTCTGACAAAATACGGCCATGAAGTGTACCAGAGATACAAGTTTATTCCATTTGTGCATTTCCAATAGTATTTTTTGAAGATAAATAAATTTTTCATGCAAAATTGACAAGTCAATTTTTTTACAACATTTTACTGTATTTTACATTTTGTATGTATTACTATGGCATTTGACCATAGTCATATATTATATAGTCTTCTATCCTTAAAAAGCATAAAAAATGCAAAGATGTAGGCCAAGAACGAGATGCGACTTTGGAATCGATTGCTCATTAACATAAATTTCATTATACGAAGTATTTGAAATGAAGTAAATGTGAGAAGTACTAATTATGGTACAGGTTCGACACACCAGTATCGCTAAATATGTTCATTTAACTAAATTTGCCAAAATCGATTTGGTAATCCTCATGTAATTAATATGTCTGGTTCCATGTACTTGGTAGTCCGCCTTTTACGAAGCTTGGTGTTCAAAATGTTATATAATAAATATGTGTACTTATTTCTAATTTAACAGATTAACAATCCGTACTTATCTTAGCGGAAAAATTTAACTAGTTAACAATCCGAATGTATCTGAGCGGAAATTATATACCTATTGCGATGTGTTTGAACGTTTTATATTAACGTGAATTAGAAAGAAATGATATTAGATATTTTTAAGATCTTCATTCCATACAGTAAGAAACCCTGTTTACACTCTGGTTTAACAGTTTTGTTTTAATGTCGGACGTTCCGAACTGTTTAAACTAATGAGGTTACAACTTTCGTAACAAGCGGACCACCAAGTACATTTAATTACAGACCAAATATTGACTCTATCTCTCGTCTATGATTTAATAGAGCAATTAACAGATTTATTAATTAAATGAGGAGAAATCATTCTTTGGGGAATTTAGTTGATTGAATAGTTTTACTTCGCGATAGTATTGTGTTGATGCTGTACAATAATGTGTACTTGCTCACATTTGTTTGATTTCAAATACTTCGTATAATGAAGTGTATGTTAATGAGTAACCTTCTCCAAAGTCACATCCTCACTACTCGGTCCATATCTTTGTATTCTTCATGCTTTTGAGGATTGAGTCTTCGCCAAATAAGTCGAATGTAACTTCTAGCAGACTTCGGCAGTTTAATTGTATTTTTGTGAAGCCTAACACTACCGTATTTTCTGTTAAACGTCGTTAAGATAATTTTATTCTTACGAATACGTGTACGTTCTTTGTACTTTAAACAATATCTTCAGGGACACTTTTTCAGTATCGATAGTACGCACCAAAAGATGAAAAAAAGCCTCTAAAGTTTAGTCTAAAACCACCCCCTATCAAGATATAACCCCTTGTGTAAACAATTTTTAAAAAATCATATCTCCGAAATGGTACGTCGTAAAGGACCGATTTTGATTGTGATATAACTGGAGAAGATCAAAGATACTAAAAAAATACATAATTGCTGCGATTATTTCTGTTAAATAGCATTTATTCTTGTTTAATCCAAACAACTTCGATTATCTATATTGCAGAAGGTTTGTAACAACTTGGAAAAAATTAAGGGCACTCACTAAGAAAGGGCACTTTAGATAGGGCACGTAGATAGTGATATTTTTTCGTAAGAAAAAATCTTTCGTCTTTCCCGGTAATATTAAAATGAAAATCGGTCCTCTGCGACGTACCATTTCGGAGATATGATTTTTTAAAAATTTTTTATAAAAGGGGTTGTATCTCGATAGGGGGTGGTATTTAGACAAAACTTTATAGACTTTTTTTTCATCTTTTGGTGCGTACTATCGATATTGAAAAAGTGTCCCAGTATTTTTGTTACACCCTGTATATGTAATTTAAAATTAAAGAGAAACGAGTAATGAACTTATCTGTACTAGTACTCCGGGGAGTCTGAATTAAGGCTAGAATTTGACGACCAAGGGAAGTCTGGTCTGAATGGCTGAACAGACCTTTCTAATTTTTTTTTGTATATTATGTACAATGTTTCGAGAGTTAAAAAAATATTTTTTTATTTAGAACTATAAGTTAATTTAAATGTAATGACGATTGTCCTCCGGTAGCGTCGGCGATGACATGCGTTAACGGCGTGCAGTGTAGGCCCTCTGGTTTTTATCCTGGAACAAAAAAATAAGAAAATTTGTTTTCTTAATAAAATTACGCTATGGATATACCTAAAACCGATAAATAAAAGTGCAAAAATTAATCGTTTTATGCGGTTCTAATGAATAAGTTGCGTATTTCACGGAACTTTTAAGCTTTTAGTATGCAATAACCATTATTTAAATAACGGAATCATCAAACGAGTAGGTATAACTAGAGGTGAATTCAGTTATCTACATATATGAAAAGTGGAAACATGATCGAACAAATATTTTTTTAGTTATGCTGCACGCCAACTTGAAAAATGTAGTTTCGAGGAAAACGCGTTTAAAGTTTTCGGTACAAAAAAAGACAAGTTTCTCGATGCTTACCGCTCTTTGATGCTAATCAGCTATTCCTGGCCCATACAGTTGACCCTCCGATTGTTCAAAGAATTCATTTTCTGCGAGTAACATCATCCTACGAGCTGTTTGAGCCTCTTTGCTACTGCTCAAGCTTCGACGCCCCTGCCTGCTCAGTCGCTCTCTATCGCACACATCGGCGAAAAATTTGCTTTGTTGACCAATTCTGATTCCTAGTTTGTCCATTATCTTGAGTACTGCAGAATATCCTTCATTAAATATCCCTGCAGCTGTATGTGCAGCGACTTTAATTATTTTGATGCCTGAGTTTAAGTGTTTTGGCGATAAACGCCAGACAGTCCAGTTAAAACTTTCGTTTTGATTTTGTGTGTGTCCTCCTAGACACCTTTCGAGCAAATCTCGTTTGGATAAATCTATATAAATTGGTAATAAATGTTTTTGCACGTCAGGCTGCAATGGTCAAATTCACTTAATTTTCCAGTAGCCTCAGCAATGCGCCACTTGCACCAGCTGTCTGCTCCCGCTGGACAATTTTCATGGTTGGGTTACTCAATTGTGGAGCATATATGGTAATAGGTTGCAATCACAGATTTTACCATGTTATCCACGCTATCGATATTCCTTCGAATAGCAAAGCCGTAATATGTTATTAATTTTTTTATAAGACTATCTGTCAATTTGCCTTTCCCTCCAAGTTTCTCGTTCTTCTTTACATTCCTTAGGCAACTACCCATTCTCTTCTTCACATGTCCTATGCACTCACTTTTGACAACTTTAAAATCATCACCATAAGGATATAAATCAATGATAGCTTTGAACGTTTTTGTGTCTCCACCACCGATATAATTTAACGCGCCACAGAGCCCGGCGCACCGTTAGGTCGCGCAAATCAAAATCCTCTGTAATTCCATAAATACTTCGAATTTCGTTACGAAACTTTAGGATTATATTCTTTAAATATAGTATTATAGAATCAATAAATAAAAAAAAAATATATTTTTTTGACCCGTTACACAAGGCGCCCCCCTTAAGGTATGCGCTGAGCGCGCGTAGGTAGAGCGAGAAAGAGGGTAAGCGGCGAGAGTAGGGTATGAGTGCGAGTGAGAGAGCATGCGAGTGAGTTGGAGGGGGTATGGAGCGAGTGAGAAAGCATGATGACTGAGTGAGAGGGGGTATGGAGCGAGTGAGAGAGCATGATGACGCTTGGCGGGCTGCCGCGTGTCAGGGGCTGAAGGTTTTTAGAGGAGTCGAAAAGGTAGTATGAAATAAGGAGTGGTGAAAAATACAAGCGTAGGAGAGGCTTAGTATCTAAGGCGCATTATATATAGCTAAATGGTGGGGTGGTCGAGTGGTGTACGTAACAATAGACCTATCACCTTACGGGGTTCGATGTTCACGAAACTGAATTACCGACACCTTCAAATTTCAGAGAATTTGCAGCGCCTCCTTGACGAAGGAGCAGAATTTTTTGAACTAAAAGAGTATCGTTGGTTCCGAAACGGGCACCGCACCCCACCCCCTTTTGTGAGGTTGTTACAAGCCCACATGTTGCCGCTGTTGCCAAATGTAAAGGGTCTGCGTATTTGGCAACGTCGGACCTACTTCTAGATTCCGTCCTCGGGGTCGAAAATGAATTTCGAGTATCGTGCGATGGACGGAAGCACATTAGTGGTACCTGTCAATTCGTTAGTCATTTACGACCATTTCTATATTTTACCTAAAGAAAGCAATCATCTCGCGATCAACTAAACCCTTCTCGTTCGGTCTATTTCTTTCACACAGGGTATCCAAATGAAGTGAGACAGTTTAAATAACTGCATGCATATTAGTCTGACGTTTCTAAGTATTCCATCTTTTTTTGTTACGGTCAAATAAAGGGCAATAAAGAAGTTCGGATATTCGATAGAGAAAACAATACCAGGGAAACACCAAGAAATTGTATGGTCATTGCAACACCCGACGTGAAACCATTCATGTAATTTGTGTATGGTTATCAGACTGACTTAATTTTCAAAAGAATATTACTCTATTAACCTGAATATACATATATAAAACGATCAACATTCAAGTTGGTTGGTGAATCTGATTTGCACAACATCTGAAATAATGAAGAATAATTTGTCCAAAAATATATGTTTCCCTACGTAAGGCGGGATAAAACGAATCGAACATTTTGTGAATTATTTTAAAAATTGTAGAAAATTATTAATTATTGACGAGTAAGTTTGACTCACTTTTCAAATGATAAATAATAAAATTATAGCAGGTCATCAATTGTAACATTTGAAAGAATTCTCGAAATGTTCAATATTTCTTTTGGTGCGGACAACCGAAGCGTAGAGCAAAATTTTGTGATAGAGATAAATTTTTTGTTGCGAAAAAAATATAATTCTAACAACCGTGGCTCTAGACGTGGATGCGACTTTCATTCTTTGGGGACGAAATAGAGGAAATGTATATCCTAAGTGTGGGTCTTTAAAGGGGTGTCGCAGGTATAACCGGGCACCGGCTGTTTTATAATGGGTAATAAAGAGCTTCTATTTAATGAGCAATGAGAATTGGGTTAAGGCCCGTACATCGCTGCGCTGGACACTAATGCACCTATGAAAATATTACATTTCTGTATTTTTATTCACGAAAGTTTTATTAACATATTCGTGACGTTCCGCTGGTTAAAATGATACCAAACACTATAACATGTATATAATATTACCCGTCTTTTTACATACTTTTATGAATTATAAATAATGCAAATTTTGTTACATTTGATATCATATTAATAAGAAACAGCTCAGCAACATGTTAACTGTTGACGTAGACTGTATTATGTTTCACATTATCGGAAAAGATTTGAATTATTGGTACCAAATAGAATGATAATGGTTTTAAGAAAGTACAATTGTTTATAAGAAATAAAGAAAAATAGTGGAAAATGTCAATATTCATAACTTTTGTATGTATTCCGAAAAACTGAATATTATTTTCTATAAAACAACTTACTTTTGCTGTGACTTACAGTTGTATACCTGTGAATTCACTATCCTTCTTTCGCAGTACAAAAGTCAATTATTAATACGCATAAACCATAACTTCCATATCGTATTCTTACTAATAACCCACGGACATCCTAGATTCGAACCGAAAATGGTAACGTAGCGAGTGACACAAAAATGGTAAGAGGGCTCTAGAGCCCTCCAAACCAGTGACATCGAAAAGCATGGGGATGATGCGACTCGCATGTATGAAATATGACTAACTTCACGCTGTGAGACATACGCAGATTCACGACTAACTTCACAACGTGGCGAAAAAATCTGGACACGAGATAGAAATTACGAAAATCACGAAATTTATAGATCACAATATCTCGTAACTGGCTTGACGAATTTTTTCGTAATTAGTCTTAAATTACTCGTATTGACGCCACCTTTCCGAATCATATCATATTTTATGGGAAATTTTCCTGTTTCATGTTTTAGACACGACTTGATGGAAGCGAGACACATGTACAGGATTACCGTTTTAAAAACTACAAGTCCAATGTCCTCCACTAAAACTACTGTAGAAAATCTGTAGATTTTTTAGTTAGGCTAAGAAACAAGTCTATATGATCTTCGGTGAGCCATTTTCCTCGTTGAATAATCAATTTATCGCCAGAACTCAAAGTCTTCTTTCCGTATTTGATAAATATTTTAATTTTTTCAAAATAATAATGGAACGAACAAAAAATATAGACAAGTAAGGAATATACAAGAAACCGCAAAAATTGCTTAACTGCGGGGTACAGTGTCAGGTTAGGTTCGAGTTGTACTTGGGTTTGGTCCGAGTTAGGCTCGGGCTAGGGTCTCGCAGAGGTGGATGCCATTACTTTCGACGAAATCCGCCGTGCGGAGGGGAGCTTTCTTCTGCCCCTGCAAAATTTACAGGATTCGCAGCGAATTTCCTCGAAAATGATGGCGGTCGCCCCTGCCAGGATCTCAAAGTCCGGTATCCCCGGATGATCCTAATGGTCAGCTTGCGTTGAACCCGTCCAAGGAGCATCAAACTGCGCGGGATTCGACCAACGTCGGCAACCCATACCGGCGCCCCATACAATACCATGGAGCGTATCACACCGGCATATAAATTCCTTACTTCCTCTCGGGGCCCTCCCAGATTCGGTAGAAGACGCATCAACGATGCAGCAGTCTGTTCTACCCGTGGAACCAGTGCTTCGGAATGTAGGCCAAAGTTCCATTTGCAGTCGAGAACTAGGCCGAGATACTTGATGGAGGTACCGATGGAAATGTACCTGTTGCCTAATCACACCACGTGGCAGGATGATCTCAGACCTGGAGTTGGGTCATGAAACCACATGACCTCCGTTTTGGCCAGGGCGACCTCTAGAGTCTAGACCGAGGCGCTGGATCCCATTTATGATACCCGCCACTCCAAGTTCCGGAAGCTGGATAGCACTGTACCAAGACAGGCCCTCCACACCTTTGTCTATGACCTTGACGTCATCAACCGTCTTTGCGGAGTCGACAACTTTGTATATCCTTCCGAATTGTTATCTAAACGTTAGATCAATCGTAGTTATCAGTTGTTTGCAAATTAAAATCGAGTATTAATTAAATCACTGGTTTTACTGCGTTCAACCATTATGATTAATTTAATACAAAACTAGTATTTGAGGTCGCAGATTAATTGCACTGTGTCTTAAATTGTTTCTTGTAGAATATTTTCTAATTTATGACATGGCAGACTTGTCCCTTGGAAAGGGACGGACATACATATGTGCTACTTGTGAGTACAGGTGACATACTTTTCTCGAACAACACAGACAAATCATATAAACGCGTGAAACAATGAATTCACGTGTTTAATGAACAAATAAATATACTTAGCTGCCCATAGCCAGCCATTTTTACAGAAAATTAGTTTAATTTGAACGTTCTAATTTTTGGATCACCTAATCGGGCCCAAATTTTTTTTCCGTAAAAGGTCGTATGTGAAACATCTGATAAGTCAATAGTTTTGTCGAAACAAAATTAATTTGTCTCTCCAGTGCATACCTCCAGTAGTATGCAAAATTTTAAATAAGTTTCAACAAGTTTAGTGGCTCAACAACGATAGTCAAAAATTCCTACGACCGCAACTCATGTTCAAATACTGCCTGGGAAGAAGTCTGTTTTTCAGAGACTCTTTTCAATCGCTTCTATGATACAATACTTTGAAGTTAATTTTTTGTCCTTTTAACGATTGAATATGAAATTAATATTTTTCAAAATTACAGTTAATTTTTATACTTAGCATTTTCTAACATACAATTTTTCATAGAATTTAATATAGAATTTAAATTTATTTAAATTAACATAGAATTCGATTTAACATAGAATTTAAAAACCGGGATATTTTTGTACTTTGCTTTTATTTTTTCTTTATAAAAGGTTCGAAGTCGCATTAACAACTTTGTAATTGGCGATATGAAACTATGGCTAAAGTTAATTATGAAAGACTTCTACAACAATAATACATTTAGAATATTCTAAATACGTTCGAGAGTTAGAGGTTTTTTTTACATGTGTCACAGTTGAGCGGGGGACTTTCATCAGACGAATTTCATGTGTAATTCGTGATTGATACATTAATATTCGGTTCAGTACGCATGGAATGCGTCAATGACGATGAAATATAGCTTGACATTAACTTATACATTTTTCTTATTAACATCAGTAATCGATTTTTAAAAAATTATGACCAATTCAGCAAAGTATCCGTAAATGTTTGTTTTGATCCAAAACTAAAAATTGAAAACCTGTTTCTAGAGCTTGTCAAATTGACCACTTGGACATTTGGATCAATCAATTAATAATGTTAATTGGCAATAGGTCTGGCTCTGACAACATTTCATACGTATAATAGAACTTTGTCAACATACTCAGTACTACTATATGTAGATTCTTGCTAATAAACTAAATATATGAAACACGTAAATATATATAAAAGAATATTATAGAGTAGAATACATGTTTAGAATCAATAGCTACTCGATTCAACTACTAATGCTACGTGAAGAAGAGAGTACTGATAATATTAAAGTTTGTGCCATGTAATGCAGTCGCTTAATGTGAATCTTTCTAAATTGGTATTTAGACCATGACTGAATATGTACCCCAATTTCATGAGGATTTGATCTACCGGAAGTTTCAATACAGTTCTCTTCTTGAAAATCGTTCATTTTCTATATGGTAGCATAGTTGGCATTATTTTCATTTTCTCCTGCATGCTGCTTGATAAATATTCTCGCAGCCTTAATGAAATCTTCATTTTGTATCATGGCACGCAATCTTTCCTCCTCTAGCTTTTCCTCTGAGGTCTGTGGTTCTCTCATGGGTAGAATACTATCAAGGATTAATCTAAACCTTTGATGTTTATTCCCAACTCGTAGTTCTCCTATTGCATCTCTAAACAATGTTGTCATCCGTTCATTTTCTGCCAGTAAAACTTCTATTGTTCGACTTTGATTCAGAGTTATAAGAGCGCCTCCTGCTACTGTTGCTACTGCAGCAACTCTAAGAGCAACTGAATATATTACATAACACTATTAGTAAATATATATCAGTGGATACAACGCAGCAAGATTTACTTACGAGACATATTTTAATTGAGTATTGTGTAGTGTAAATATTGCTCGACGGGGCTACAACGATGTCCGTGACACCAAGAGTCAATGATTAATTCTCTTAGATTATGTAGTAGTGCTACTGTTATTTATTTTCACTCAATTGGCCTGAAAAAGGAACTTTGTTTATATGAGTCCAACTCATCACCTCGTGGGATTCATATGGTGAGAGAAGACGTTCATTGTCTTCTGTTTATGATATTTTTTATAAAAATATGACAACTTAATATTAATACCGGCATAAATCCAGTTTAAGCACTTATCCGATTTTCGGCTTAAATTTTTGTTTATAAGCGTGTTTTGTGGTGTACCGCTACAGCGTGCAGTGCGCATGCGCGTATCGATCCATCCATGCTCAGTGCCGTAACAGTCCGTTCCGCAGGTGTCAAATGGTGGCGCTTTAACCTCAAAAAACGTCGACTTTAAGTGCTTATATCTTGGAAACTATAACCGAGCGCCGATTTTCGCTTTCGGATTCGTGTTCAGCACCACAAAATACGCTTATAAACAAAAATTTAAGCCGAAAAATCGGATATGTACTTAAACTGGATTTGTTCCATAATGCCTATACAGTCTGAATTCCTTGCAAAATACGCATTCACTCTTTGCAATATCAACGCTTTTTTTCTGTTCCACAAATCCATGCTATCTCCAGTTTCGGGCTGGCCAAATTCTTATACGTACTTTCTTAGAATTCATTCCGCAACAAACATTCGTTCCGCACTTCTAATCACATATTTCTATCTCATTCACTCTCTCATTCGGTTTTTAAAAATATACGAATCGTACAATACTTTCGGTGATTCACAGCCTAACGATAACTCAATTATTGTGAATAAGTCACACTTTTAATAATGGACCACGTTCATTCGAAAGCTAAAACAGTATGTTTTACTGGACACTTTTCATTTGTTTTTGTGAATTCCCCAAAAGAGATACCAACCAAATATATGATGCTTAATTTTGCCTGTGTCATATTTCTCAGACTGGCATCAGACGTATTAAATTCTTTTCAACTTGGAAATGTTAATTGCTATAGGCAATGTTACACTACAATATAAATATGTATATTGACTGTATACATGCCGGGTTATAATCATAGGTTCATTTTTTATGGCCAATTTTATGATTTTGTTGAAGGAATTTGATAAAACTAATAGTACCGCGCCGTTCCGGACATTGAAAATTATAAGTGTCGTCCAATTTTTTGTCCACAGCGAAAACTATTTATAATTATTCAAAACTCACACTGTTGTTAATTTGGCTACAAACAATGACCGAATTACTGGCAATGCGTTTGCCATGCAGACAATCATGAAAAGAACTTCGTTAATTTAGTTAACTGACGAACCATCTGCAGTAGTACACATTCGCTTTTTTTATTAATATTTATATTCATATTATTATCATTAATATTATATCATTAATATTCATTAGCAACCGCATGCATCTTACACCATGACTCTATCAAACTGCATTGCGTAGAACATCGTGAGCCAGTAGTAGTTTCTGCACCAGTAGGGTACCGTACCAGTTGGAACTGTCGCGCGGCCGGGCCTAACGGAGCCCTCAGAGTGGCTGTCGTTTTTCTTTAATAACTCGGCCACGGATTAAGATAGGTCGTTGAGAATATTACATCCCTTTATCAAGAGACAAGGTCTTGTCTCGGGCCAAGTACGAGAGAAGACTCTTGACTCTATTCCGGAAATATTAGATCGGGGTTTTCGGGGTATTCAAACGACATGAAAGCGGCAAATTTCCCCAAAAGTGCGATGATATTCTTAGAGGCAGCGTCGAGACGAGTCGATTGAGACTAATTACAAAAAGATTGGTCCGCCCAGTAACGAGATATTTGATGTCAAAAGTACGTCTTTTTTATGTAATAAGTCGTCTGCTTCGTCTTTTCCAGTGTCACACTTTCGACTATGCGAGTTCTGTCGGTGTCAAACCGAACTAACAGATTTTCATACCATGCGACGATAATTTTTCTGTCGGTAATGTAGATTTTATATGTAATCTGTTGGAGACATGCGGGAAAAATCAAGAAACAAGGTCTCGTCTCTGGCCAAGTACAATCAACAGCATAAATGGTTTCACTGCGGGGTACGGGGTGCGCGCGGGTATCCTCAACTGTTAATGCTTGTTTCACCTAGGTGATTTTCGTGCCCCTCTTTCTAATAATTCGTCTCTCTCTCTGACGTATGTCGCAGCATAGTAAGAAGTGATAATGACTACGTCATTTCTTTCTTGTCGTCGCTCTGTCGCGCTCATTCTATCGAGGCACACGGCCTTAGGCCGGACAGGCATGTACGAGAGCGCGATCGTCAATCGAGGAAGGTATCAAACGCGGTTTTCGCCATGGTCCGAATTTTTCTCGCATAAGAGCCCCTCTTTCCTTTATCTGTCCGTCGTGCTCGCACTCCGATCGCGGCTCACAGACGATGGCCGAGCATAGGTGTGTTGGTGCGCCATCGTCGATCGCGATCGTTCATTCATAATCTTCGGGACTTTTCGAATTATTTTATGGGACATTTAATATTTCTTGCTAATTTTTGATCCCATCATAGATTTTTAATAAATTGATACAGTAAATAAGGAATAAATTTCGCGAAATATTGAATCACGGGGATATACATAACACGAAATGAATGAATAAGAAACATCTAATTATTATTCCATTTATATTTAATTAAAATTCAGCGACACTATGGTATCAAATATTGGACATAAGTGTTAAAAGCCCGATAAAATGATTAGAAAAATGTTTCGAATAAAATGAAAGAGTCGCTGCGGCCGGTAAAGACACACCGTCGCCCTTACTCTCGGTGCTCGTACTGCGCGCGCCGTGAGCGCGACGGACAGAACGAAGAAAGAAGATGGGCTCTTATGCAAGACAAATTCGGTCGATGATGAATTCCGCATTGATACCTTTCTCGATCGTCAAACGTGCTAACACACATGCTTGGTCGGCCCGCGTTCGTGTGTTTGGCTAGCGCGAGTGCGACGGAGCGACAGAAAGATAGAGACAAAGTATGCAGACGAATGCAGTGTTGTTGATATCCCGAGTCATAGTACGCCACAATGAGAACGAATTATACGAAAGTCAGAGAAAGAAAGACACCTTCGCGATGCACGCATTAGTACGTCATTCGGAAATCTTCAAAGTGCTATCAATAATTAATGTGTTTCATTTTTAGAATTTCGATACATGTCAAAAGGTATCTGAAAATTTCTACAAGCTCTTCTTTAGTACATAATCAAATTGTTCTGTAAACAGGTCTTCCAAGAAAAAGTAGGCAAATTATTTTTATCGGGTTATCCGGCACTGTTAAATAATCTTTGTTACATGCTTCGTATCGATACTTTATCATCTCGGCTATTGAATCTCCAAATTGTTTTTTATCTATTTGTAACAGTGTTATGATATTACTTAAAAACTATTTTTTGTTCAAACCCGTCATTAAAATATACGTAAGATTAACGGACATGATGACGTTGTTATACGTAAATCGAAAAATATTTACAAGGATATACATTTGACCAAATTAAAGTTCTAAAAGTTAAAAACATTTTTCAGCAATTCACACTAACTATTATTTTAAATTTACCCCGTTCTCATAAAAACATTTTTGTCCATTTCTGTGTTTATTATAATTTTCGAATTAAGAATTTAAAAACCAATCGTACAAATCCGTCACTGTCGTGCAATAGTTAAATGTTTATTATTTTGCTAATTCCTTAAAATGTGTTTTCTTTTTCAATATTACTGACAATATATGCAAGTCTTTCAACAATCTCTAACATGCTGCGAGAACCTTGTACACATGACCAGAAACGTACCTAGACTAAATATTTCCTGTCTCCGGAAGAGTCTCTGATTTTTTTATTCACGTCTTCAAAGAATTTAAAAAAATTTTAAAATACATAATTCTGGTTACTATATTTTTTAAATATAAATAACATTTAATGGATAATTTTTTACATTTTGCCACATCATGATTGCAAAATTATTATAATAATGGGATCTGTATATTCCTTTATTTTCCTGCATTCCCTGATTTCTTTATTTCCTTATTTCTTTAATAACAAGTATTTCAATAAAAAACATACTGTACTTTACATAATTCTACGAATGGAGTGAAATCCGCAAAAAGCATCGAAAATGCAAAGCTATGGGCCAAGTACAAGAGAATGGTACATTGGAATAGGTTGCTCATTAACATAAACTGCATTTTACACAGGATTTGAAATTAATCAAATGTGAGCAAGTACAAATTATTGTAGAGCAAGGACACAATACTATTGCTAAGTACATATATTTAATTAAATAAATTTCCCAAAATATGGTGTCTTCTCATTTAATGAATAAATCTGTTTACTGCTCTGTTAAATGTACTTGGTGGCCCGCTTTTTACGAAGGTTCGATGGTAAAAAATACCTGTCGTATCAACACCTCTAAGCTTAAATAGTTGGGGATGTGCGACATTAAAAAGGAGTTGCTAAATCACAGTATAAAGTGGGCTTCTTACTGCACAGAATGAAAGTCCTTTAAATATCTCACGTCGTTCCGGTTATTGCTGGTAAATAGCATTTATTCTTGTTTAATCCAAACAACGTCGATTACCTATATCGTAGCAGGTTTGTAACAACTTGGGAAACATTAAGGGCATTCACTAAATCTTCCTTTGCGTAGATAGTGATATTCTTTTCGTAAACTTTGGTCTCTTCTGGTTATATTGCAATCAAAATCGGTCGTCTACGACGTACCATTTCGGAGATATGATTTTTAAAAAATTTTTTACAAATGGGGTTGTAACTCGTTTGGGGGTGATTTCCGGACCTAACTTCCTTGGTCCTTTTTTCACTTTTTGGTGCGTACTATCGATCCTGAAAAAGGGTCCCCGATGATATGTTATGTTGTGATCCCAATAATGGCGAGGAAGAAACTCGGAATAGTTAGAATAATAATTTATTTAAACTACAATAATCGCGAAGTTTCCTTCACTCGGAGGAATTTTACAACAAGTTCGGACCCGCGGAACTCTTTCGTAGAAATGGCTTCGTACGTGAAGAATATTCGTAGACGTGTACAGTCTCAAATCTGACTCTAGAAAGCTGTCTTTTAGGTCTAACGCAGTATACTTATAGTCTAAGGGGTGAAAAGAAATTAGGAAAGAAGTGGGGTTGTTTTCGGGTTGTTTTGAATACTAGGAGTCAGAGTTTGCTTATGACTAAGGGTGACAATGTCTAGTGACAACGGTCGGTGATGACGTACGGTGAGTAATTAGTGGAGAAAGCGTCAAAAATAGATGAGTCATACAACAGTTACACCCCGTATTATAATTTAGACTATACGGAGATTTGCCTCTTCCTATCATCACGTCTTGATTAGTATGAATACTAAAATAGCTTGATTAATCCATTTTTCTAAAATACATTTCCTTTTTGCTCAAAAGTTTGTACGGAGATAATGCCATCTGAGGAATCTGATGTGAAATGAAATTTTGATTAATTAGACTTCCCGTTCCTTTGTCAAACCGTGATTTTAATCTGTCTTGACATCGATCGGAAACATTGTTATCTCTTCAGTGAAGCCATTCACACTCGAATTACGTTTGAACTTCAGTCAAATGGAATCAGACGAATTTATCAACCACGTTGTCTGTTCGCGGCGTAGATTAGATTCGAAATATATTTCGAGCAAAAATAAACAATGAAAAATACTATATTTAACAAAGACACAGTTCTTTATCAGGACTGGATTATGGCTTACGTACAAGCAGACCAAATAAATGCATAGGACCCGAATTTTCTAGGAGCTCGAGCAAAATATAATACAAATTCGAAGCCACCTATTTGTTAACTGGTGCAGATAAAATAGGCTTCTGACTTCAATGGAAAAAGGGCGACAAGATAATTTTGCGCGTAAAATAAAATTATCACACTTTATAACTTTTGTAATATATATTTTTCTGTGTTTCGATGGCCCTGAATAATTGTGCCTAAGGATCACGATATACAGGGTGTAACAAAAATTCTGGGACACTAGGTTTATGGATAGAACGCATAAAAATAAGAAGATAAAATCTTATAAGTTGTGGGCGCAACCCACCCCCTATCGAGATACAACCCCTTTTGTACAAAATTTAAAAAAAATCATATCTCCGAAATGGTACGTCGTAGAAGACCCGTTTTGATTGCAATATAATCGGAGAAGATTAAAGATAATAGAAAAGAATATAGTTGCTGCGATTATTGCTGTTAAATAGCATTTATTCTACATATGGATTTTTAATTGTGCTCGATATTCTGGATTGATTATAACAAGAATTTGTTACGTAACTGGACTGTACTAATATTAACTACAAATAACGCATTTTGGAAACTTAACGCCACATCTGCGAAACATTTAAATGTTTTTTTTTAATGTTTTTAATATTTATTTATTCTATTTCTGATCAATATCGATGCAGACGAGTTGCAGTAAGATTTCTAAATTTGTAGAAACCTTACATAATACATTAACTGTAAAATTACATAAAGCATTTTCATACAATAATAATAAGGTACGTAATATTAAAATAATTTACCAATCAGTTCAACAACCGAACAATTTTATTCATTCTCTACTGATACATACTAAATATATGCAACGTGTAATGAAGCAATCCTAGATTAATAATTATATATCGTGCAAAACACTTGTAAGTAATCTGCAGATTGTATATCACCATATGACGTGATTTAACTATACTTACCGGGGTGTCGAATATTATGAAAGATTAAAATTTGCAATCGTTGCTACGTATCTTACCTGATCGCGAGATTAAAATCCGAAACGTTTTATCGATCATTGATCCGATATCAGACGCATTACTTGATAATTTATTCTTTTTTGTCAAAAATTGGAATAAATTGTCAAATCATTGAATCGTAATAACACATTGGTCAGCTGTCGAGTAAATGATTCTTGAAACAATGACAAAATTTCATGAGAAAATCCACGTCGAGACATAAAATATACATATATGTATATGATATTCCAATAGTAAATTGAATTTCATTAAAAATGTACATACATTACTATGCGAATTAATTTTTGGAAGAAACAAAATTATGCAAGTTTTCATAACGGTGTTCATTAGTATTAGTTTATATTTTCTTTTAATTGAAAACAATAAAAATGAGCGTACTAAGAGACAAGGTCTTGTCTCGGGTCAAGTACAAGAGGCCCCGTCTGGAGACACGGTGACTCTTAATAAAAGAAAGATTAGATAGGGGTTTTCGTGCTATTCGAACTGCATTAAAGCCGCAAAATTCCCCAAAAATTCGATTCTATTCGTAAAGGTGGCGTCGAGACGAGTAATTTGAGATTAATTCCGAAGAAATTGTTCCAGGAAGTTATGAGATATTTTGCCCGGAAATGATTGTTTTTTGTAAGAAAGATCGTCTTCTCTTTCGTGATCATTGTTTCCTCCGTCTCCGCCAAAAGATTAAAATGTCATGCAGCCCGTTTTAGCCACTTGACGTCTGATTGCATTATCTTACACCATATTGTCACACCATGCGATGATAATTTTTCTACCGATAACATCAATTTTCTTATTCTATCACAGACCACCCGTATGAGTAAACGGGACATGCTGGGAAAATTTTTGTATCACGATAAGGGATTCCTAGGACTCCCTTACCATTTTCGCGTCACGCTCAACGTTACCGGCGTTCGACTGAAATCCGTCTTTAACACGTTGAGTCCCATCGTCATTTTCGTGTTTTACACCGTGGGACATTTTCCTATTTTTTAAATACTTTTAATTGTAAGTAATGAACTACATGTAATTCATGTCCACATAGGGCTAAAGTGACATACCCACGTGTACCACCGGTGGACACGGTGGTCCACTTACGAATTCAAAAATGTACCACCGGTGGCCACGTGGGGCTCAACGTGTTAATAGCACGCACACAGTATATGTATATTCTGTGAGTACTAATGATAAAAGAGAGAAATTATACAGGGTGTAACAAAAATTCTGGGACACCTTAGGTTTATGGATAGAACGCATAAAAATAAGAAAAAAAAGTCTTACAAGTTTTGGGCGTAACCCCTCCCCCCCTATGGAGATACAATCCCTTTTGTAAAAAAAGTTAAAAAAATTATATATCCGAAACGGTAAGTCGTAGGAAACCGATTTTTATTGCGATATGACCGGAAAAGATCAAAGTTTAATAAAAAAATATAACTGCTACGACTAGTACCATTAAGTTGTCTTTATTTTTGTTAATAAAAAACAAATGTGAGTATTTCTATGTTAGAGGCTGTTTATCAAGTTGAGAAAAATGTGGATAATGCATTGAGACTTGCTTTGCGAAGATAGCAAAAAAAAATTAATATTATTATAAAATTTAGGTGCTAAAATTAGTAGTTAAACGCCCGCTGTGAAGACGCCTGCCGATATGCAGCCTCCGACACATCAGATTGGTGATGTCTAGTTCTACTGACTACGTTTGACCTACATTTTACATATGGTACTGATTCGCCCTGTGCCTACGGCTGGCCTACAATATGGCACCGACTTGTCCTGTGATTCACAGTAAAAAATGTATTACGCATTCTATTAGAGTATAAATCTTACCATTAAGAGGAGGTTCTCATCTGAGAGCCCCAAAAGAAGGTCATTTTCTCGAATTTTTTTCTCACTGAAGGAAATAAATGAAAAACTCTAACTTATCGTCACTTGTTTAATGAATCAAAAGGTACAAAAAAAATGTTGTTTATTGAAAAATAATGTCACAATATTTGTTTACACGCTTTGTAACATGACGATCTCAAGAAAAGGTAGTCGGTTGTTGCCCACTCTAGCATCTACAAAAGTTATCAAAAATGACTAATGGAAGAATTTTTATAAAATATATGAGTGTAGTTGGAGCTCCTACTAGAATCATGAATGAAAGTCGAAAATTAAAAAAATGGCGGACATTTGAATGTTCTTTTTCGTTTTTTCACCATTTTTTCGCTCTTTAAAGTACTGTAAAAAACAAAATAATGCATATATCATCTTGATTCTAGTAGGGGCTCCAATAAATCAAATCTACTTCAAAACAAAACAAACAGAAAGACAATCTATCAAGCAGTTTTTGAGTAATCTTGGGCAACAGTTTGAAAAACACGATTTTTCAGGAGACACGATTAAAGATTCGATCCACGAATCTGTGTTAACGTCTAAATATTATCCCTTGTGGCTAATCAGCGATTCCAAGGCCATACATTAGCGTCTTCTCAAGTTCATACTGTTCGTGCAGATGCATCCAAAAATAAGATATCCTCCGCTCAAACTACCACTCGATTTCATATTGTCAGTGAAAAAGTAGTTCTCGTTTTTATTCCATAACTTTAAAAAAAAATATATATCCGACCAAACGGTTTTGGGAATATATTTTAAACATAATTTACTATCAAAAAATGAAAAAAGAAATTTCGAATTTTTGGTCGGTCGTAATGAGAACCTCCTCTTAAGTAGCATTTATTTTTGAATTCATTCTTCAAGAACTCATTCGTCACTCATTCATTTTATCCGAAATATTTCTAATTACTTTGTCAGGCATTTATCATCAATTTTCGATCCCACAATGTCGCCGCATTTTAAATAAATGGGTACAGAATGATAATTAGATGTTTCTTATTTATTCATTTCGAATTATATCCTCGGAATTCAATATTTCGCGACTCCTTATTTACTTATTTATCTCTGTGAGATCGTTATCATTTGAAGGAAGACAATAATTTGAGAAACCATTATATTAAATTTATAAATTATCGATAGCACCAGAAGGTTTTCTGAATTATTTTTCATTCACTTCCATATCTATCGTAGTTTGAACGATATGATTTTTTTAATGAAACCTTGCATTAAACTTTTCATATTACTTGACAAAAATTTCCAACAGCTTACATATAAAAATCTATGTTATCGATAGAAAAGTGATAGTTGCATACTGTGAAAATAAAATGTAAATTAATGCAGACACTTTCGAGCGGCTACTGCGCTGAAGGACAAGGAGAAGGAGAAGGAAAAGGAAAAGGAGGAGGATTAAGGGGGGAGTTAGAGTTTTAGGTCGTTTTTTTTGCTTTTTCTTATAGTTAAATATTTCGAGAGTACTGTCCCAAAATTTGAAGGTAATCAGAGCAAAACTTTCGAAGTTATTGACCAGTTAGTCGTTATATTTTCGGTCGGGCGTTTGCCGCTCAGTGATTTTATAACAGTAGTGTGGGATAGGAAAATCTGAATTGCGCGATTAAAAAGTGTAAATGAAAAGTGTTTAGACCGATTGTCGAGGTGACACAAAAATCCAGGGAAAAAACGGAGGAAAAAATTCTATATATAAAATTCCTATTCCCAACGTTGAGTATGATCATTTCCTTTTACATTAAGGGGTTTTTCCAACTACAAATTGACGGAAATTTTAGTGAAAAATCGCAATTTTTACTTCAAACGACCACCAATAATTTAAAAATGAAAAAAATAACAATTAGAGAACGTTGGGGGGAGGATTTAGTCATTGTCTAACTAAATTTTATTGTGATTTTGATTTCTGATAATTATCGGCTGACTTGTGAGATACAGTGATCACCGTAAAACGAGTTTTTCGAAACGCGCTTTCGGAAAAGCTACGTCACCGGCGTGTTTATTGATATTTTGGAACCAAAAAATTACATAATGTTGTTGAAATACTAATATATAATGTGCAAAAGGTACGAATAAATTTGCTTTATTCATACGTCCGAAAATAAATCGCAAAGAAAGTGTAATTTTTTACCATGAAACCCTACCCCCCCCCCCTTAAGAAAAAACGAAGGAGAAGAAGACGATGTTTCTTACAAAAAAAACACTAGTTTTGAAATCAAGTATCTAGTAACTGGCTGGACCGATTTGTTCGTAATTAGTTTCAAATTACTCGTCGCGACGCCGCCTTTCCGAATATCGTCGTACTTTCTGAGAAACTTCCGGTTTTAATGCCCTTTGAATAGCCCGATAACCCCGATCTAATCCTGCCTGTAAAGAGTCAAGGTGAATTAGTCAAAATTATTTTCGCTCGTGTGTCGATTTCACATGCTCAATATGAAAAGTTGTATATTAATATCCAACTCTCGATACTAATATCTTCTAATTGGTTCGCGTTTTTCATTCTTATTTCGTTCCGAGGACAATTTTCCAAGGTTTCTCCCAAGATCTAATTGGAAAGTTAACATTATTTACCCTGTCACGGAATCCGCCGACGTTTTATTCGTCTAATTATCATTGTCGTCACTTTCTCTGTAATCCATAAAGGCAAACAGTCTGTACGAGAGGATATTACAAAGATTATAATCGTAATGACGCACGAACCCGCTAATTACATGTAAGTCGAAGATTCTTCACGCGACTTACTCGTTCGCACGAAAGGTATTAACGTTTTTTCTAAGCAGCTTCTGAGCCGTTCAACTTGCAGCTGCGAATCAAATGAGATTTCGTAAATCTGCATCAATACCTATAGCTCGGTTTGCTCCAAAATTATGTACCGTGGAGTAACATACACTTTTACACCATAGAACTTAGCCATAATAAATGTTCATTTAAATTCCCGTAAATTTCACAAATCCACCTCTTCAATATGGTTTCTGATTCTAACCTATAAATGGTCCTAACACGCCGTATCCGGTATAAATATGTATAAAGGCCATTGTCCGAGATAGCCTTGCATATTTGAGTACTTGGAATTTTTAGTAAATATCAGTTATATTTTTTTAACATGATATACTGTGTAAAAAATAAAGAGATACGGGCAGTAAAATCATTTTATACATATACGGTTCACTACGTCTCGTTCTCTACATCTTTTGTAGAAAAAAAAATCACGTGAAAAGAGTTCACCATTATGAGAAAAGATAATTAAAAAAGGAACAGGATATGAGTTATGAAAAGATATAGTTCATATTCTTCCATAACGTAATCATAACAAAAATAGCAGGCTATTGCTTCTTTGAACAACTAATCATGCATAATGAAAGAGAAAAAGAAAGGAACACGTAAAATGAGATTTTATAAGCTGAAATGAAATTTAAAATATTTACAAAAAAAAGTAAACTGCACGGTGTGTTAACAAACACCTTTCAAGACAGTCAATGTGATCAATGTAATAAATACTTGATAGATAAAAAAATGAATTTTATAAATAGGATCTCTTGTATTATTGTTCGTTTTGTAGCCACAGCAGGGAGTTTGAGTGGGAATCCGAACTTGTGTATTCATACTTATTTTGGGAAGTTGTTTTGAAAACACCACGCATCGAAGGAAACGATTACAAAAAATATTCTGCGAAAAGATATTTAATGTCTTCTTCCCAGGGGGCGGTGCTGCGGTGGACTCTTGATTAAAGAAATATTAGTAATTCTTTTGCGATTTTTCTGTAAGAAAATTAATTAAAAATATAAAATTTTGCAAATCTTGTGTACAAATTCGTAGGAAACAAAATTTGTATGTAAATATTATTAAATATACGTCACTTCGAAACTGTGATAGAGGAAATATTAATTTTTTCTTACAAACTCGTCTATATCGAAATTAATTACAAATTGTTGAGTTTTAACCATATTGCGTCCGATTTTCGAAATATACCACTGCTTTAAGCTTTAAATGATCGCAATTTGGAAACTGAAAAAGATGGCGTGTCGTAATTGTTCCAATTACTTACCGTTCCTTTGTACAATTTTAACTTTTTGTTATAAATTTCATCAAAATTATTTCGTAATTTTTGCAGGAACTTAGAGTCCATAGACTCCCTTATAAAAAAACACGACTCCGAGGAAGAATCGTTAATTATGGAAATTCAACTCTCGTCTACGCGTCTTAAGGGGGCTCGGTAGGTAAAATGAAAAAAAAAATCACTTTTTCAGTTTTATGTGGTATTTTAATCCCCTTTATCTTACGAACATTTTAATACCAAATAATGTCTACATTTCAAAGCATAAATGGTAATTATAAGTATTTATATACATCGGTGAGTTCAAAAGACCGACTTCAATTGAGAAAAACAGGACATACTGGAAGTATCACTTTGTTTTTACATTTACACACTTTTCTTATGACTGGAAAGAGATAGAGCAATCAAATTTTCACCACAGTTCGAATATGATGTAATACACAGCTTAGCGTGAGCTTTTTAAAAATATTACTGCATAGAATGAAAATATTTATACAGGGTGTAACATATCATCGGGGACCTTTTTTCAGAATCGATAGTACGCACCAAAAGGTGAAAAAAGGACCAAGGAAGTTAGGTCCGAAAATCACCCCCTAACGAGTTGCAACCCCATTTGTAAAAAATTTTTTAAAAATCATATCTCCGAAATGGTACGTTGTAGAAGACCCGTTTTGATTGCAATGTAACCGGGGAAGATCAAAGGTAACTATAAGAGCTATGCGGTGGACATTGCAAAAAGAAAATAGTGTTGTATACTGTAACTAAAGCGGTCTATCAATCGATACCCACTTGTAAACTCTGTTTTAGTACTACAAACTTAATTAATAAATCTGTCAATTAAATTACACGTAATTAGTAAATCATATGTAGCATGTCATGCAACTATTCATGATAATCGACGTGTAATAAAAGTATAAAAAACATTTTAGGCGCACCGTTTCCGTAATGTCCGGTGTAATGCATAGTGATGACGTAATACAAGCATCCAGTCCATGGCAATTTCCGTTGCGGAAAAATTTTAAAGCCCAACAACATCGCTGTGTAGAAATATTTAACATACGATTAATAAAGAATTTGAAATTTCTGACACAATGGTTTCTATGTGGTCAAAAATTTCAACGGTTTATATGTAAAATTATACATACTAATGATAAGCACGATAATTATCTTGAATCTATTTGTCAGTCTAATTTACAGAAAAATAAGAAGTAATAGAAAACAACAGAAATGTCTGTTTAATTACCATACCACTGTTTAATTATTAAAGAGAACAAATAATCGTTAAGTATTAATAATAAATTTCAACATGTCGACGTCGATATTGATCTTAGGAAATGATTATGTGGTAAATTTATTCGTTATAATTGACATTGTTAGGATTAAATGTAAACGCTTGGCAGTATAACTGACAACTTTGAAGATGAGCGTGAAACGAAAAGTATACAATATTTTGGAAAATAGTTATCACCCCTGTAAGGTATAAAGGAAATCATTTATGAAGAGTGACGTTTCACAATTTAATTTACATGCGTAATAAGCATACGCTATCATAGCGTTTTATCAAAACGAATGTGTCTTCAGACATTCATCGGATACAATCGGTGCCGTTGGTTCATGCGATAAGAACGTGGGTTCAAAACTTTGAAAAAACTTCATCAACAATAAAGATGCTTCGAGAACCAAAAGTCAGAGCGGTTTTTCAAAAATGGCGAGCGAAAATTTAATTTTCAAAACTTAGTACGAAATCTCACTTCTCTTCAAAGTTTTTTGTATGCTTTACTGCGGTGATAACAATTTTCGAAAATATCGAATACTTCCTCTTTCACCTTAATTCCAAAATCTCCCGTCATTTTGTCCACCGTATACATTCATATAATAATTGTATTGTAATTATTATACATATCTCGATATACCGGCTGGTGAAACGTAAACAATAGCATTAGTTCACGTTTCAGAACGACAGATTCCGTCTGGTTTAATTCCAGTGTTAATGAGATTTGCTCTCAGCAACAGGTGTCGAGGATAATTAACATCATGGACAGGGTGGATTTGTGACATTATGTTCCAATTGTCACCGTTATCTGATTATATGGAGTAATATGGATTATTTACAAGTGGTTCTAATTACGTATACATTTTCAGAAGCGGTTATGATCATTTATATTTCTCAGATTGAAATCCTACGGATGAATTATTGGTATTTCTTTTAATTAATTAATTCAGTTACTTTAACGATCATGTTATTATTATTCAGAAGCGAACAAAAAGAAAGAAATTTTTCAGAATTTCTTTTATTTCACTTTAACAATGAGAAATTTGGAAATTCAAAAACTTGCAAATCTTCCAGCCTGAATATTTGAACTAAATATTATAATGTAATAATCCGTGTATACTTCAAATACATACATATTAGGGTGGTCGTTAAAAATTAAATGTTTTGCGATAATTATAATTAATTATACCAAAAATTAACTTAAATCGTCTTGAGGCACGTGTTGTTGTTAATTTAAAAAAAAATAAAAACCCAGTGTTTTTGCATCATAAGGAAGCTTTTTGGGGGGCGTCGCAAAAGATTTAATTTTTAACGATCACCCTAATATACATATATGATATATGAATATTTCAAAGTCTAGAAATATTGTTTGGATGGCAATTTTAATGTCGAAACTTTTCGAAATATCAATGTTAAAATGTCAAATTAAAGCAACTCGAATTGTACAAAGTCGCGTAAAAATGTCACACCGCATGAATTTCAATTTTTTCAATTTAATATATCGGAACCCAATTTGCCACACTGTATTTCAGCAGCACTGTTCGTAAATATATCTTATTTTGCATGCAAAAGTCGGACAATCTGGGAAATATTCTTATAAGTGAAGGCACAAAGTTGCTTTAAGAAGCAATAATTTAAATGGAGTTAAGTGCAATAAATTCATAATATAACCCAGTGTCAACGAAAAAAAAGATTTATAATAAGATGCGAACCAATGATATTTTTTATAATAAGATATTATTTATAAGATTTATAACAAGGAACATTTGTTAATTGTAGGCAATATCCTAATTATTTCGAAATTAATTTAAAATATTATAATAGAATAATAACTATTGTAGAATAACGAGAACAAATAAGTGTTCAAATAATATTAATATCAGCTTACTTTCAACTATTTATTAAGAAAATTCTTTATCGTGGAAGATTTTCAATTTGCGAATCCCAGTAATTATACTTAAAATAATATTTATAATATATTTAATAAAATACCTTTTATATATTTTTTAAATATTATTTTAGAAATGTGTTGAAACGTGTCCGAGATTTAACAACATAATTTTCTGCGTATAAATATAAAAATTTCATTTTTGTTAAAAGAATGATTTTCTTTTACCGTAATTCATTTTAATTTCATAATAATTCTTTGCCCAACTATAAAATCGGAACATGGCGATGTCGATAGATTTACGCAAATGTTTTTGAAGAAACCTTCAATCTTTCTTAAATATAAAATTTGTTTGATTACTGGATACGCTCTCATAATTACTAATACATTTCAAACCTTCTGTGTTCTAATTAATTGCGAATATTCTCGATAATCACGCAAAAATAAAATTGCTCCTACAGTTCAAGTTACCTAAACAAAACACGAATCATTGTTAATTTTTTCAGAGTAATCTAAATTATTATGTATAAAAAATCTCGTGAGTCAGTTACAAACATTATCTGAAAAGAAATTACAAAATTTACATACAGCGAGTTTGCGAATCCTGACAGTTTCCCCCTTTCCATGCGAATATTTGCCTTTTTTCTTTCTGTCATATGAGAAAAAAGCAGAATATAAATTTAGAAATAATGAAAAATCTATTGCTAGAGTGAAATAACAGTTTTAATAAATAGTTTAGAAATAATTCTAATACATTATTTCTATGTTGGAAAACCTTGGTCAGTCCTTGAAAGAATAGATAAGCGAAATGTTTGTGAAAATGTTAGAATAGATTACAGAAAATTTTAGAATTTCAATACTTGATGTTTACTGTCTAATTCGTATAACTCATATCAAAGTACGAGCACTTACGAAGCGGTTGCGTCGGACAAAAAGATAAAAATGAAAATTAATATCCTACAAATACAAGTAAACACGTTTAACGAAATATGTCAAAATTGTTATCACGTCATTATTATCAATTGAGAGGCTCGGACTCGTAATATCTATCGAAAAAGTGCTTAACTTCAAGTTGATTATTTTCTTCAACAGAATTATCTCAGTAATCAATTTCATAAGGAAATAAAACTTCCTGTTTCTTTTTACGTTTCGTTCAGCAGAAAGACGTACGAATCGTAGTATGTAAATGATCTTCGAAGATGAAATTGAATAATTATTATGCATCAAAAAAAGCATGGAATTTTCACCCCATAGAAAAGCATTGTAATTAAAATATAATATAACCCTCATTTATCGTACACAGTTTTTCCCACTCACTATGTAAATATATTAGATTAGGAACAGTTTCCAAAAAAAAAACGCGCGAAATAAATAAAAAACGAAGGAATCCATACGACGTGTCTCATTATCGTAAAAATATTCACAGCTTGAAATTGAAAATCACGTTAGAATTTGTTATTTAGCAAATAGCAATTACACGGTATAAGTACTAGTTACGAACTATCAACTCAATAAACTGACACTTTTAGTAATCTTTTCATCATTATCGTGGCAAACTTCTGCCAACCAATCAACGCATTTTGCAGTGAAGAACGAGGATGCCAAACTTGATACTCGTATTATCTGTCCAAATTGATTGGTTCGGATAATATTACCCTAATCATTCATTGAAAGTAATTATAGAGAATTTCAATGTGTCAGTCATCCATCATTATTTCTACTGTAAAGAACCAAACGGGTGCAATCCGATACACATAAGTGGCAATGCACTTGAACTATGAGTGTACACACATAATGGCGTATCGGAGAATTGTTATCGTACTTCTTTTCATTATCTGGTGGAAGACTGTAATTGACATTATCATCTTCTTTATTTACTTAACGCCGTTACACTTCAAACTAACGTACATTTCTATTCGCTTGGCCTATGGTCGCACAAGCATTGAGTACTGGATCTAATCTATTTAAATCTAGAGTGCCCCTTTCATAACACGATGATAGATTTTATGATACCATTGTAGATTTTATTTCTGTCTGATATTTCAGGTTGTTCGATAAATTCCAGCATCGTGAACATCGTTTTTGCCGGGGATGAAATTCATCCGAACTTTGAAAATATTAACATGGTATCGGGATTTTATTTTTTTACATTTGCAGAGTGTTCTAGTTCATCTTTACCCTGAAAATGTTAATCAATTAATTAATATATACGAACAAATGTTTTAGGTGAAACTCGAAGAATTATGAATTTCATGAGAAATTAATGAAGTTTGATAATTCGTTAGTATAAATTTCTATGTACAATTTCAATTCAAAGTTTTTTAGCGTGTGTACCTTAAGGGGTTATATACAGTAATAATTTTCAAAAAATCGATTTTTTTTTTTATTTCATTTTCGTAATGTATGTACATACATTTAAGTACACACACAGAAAATTTCAAGTCAATTCGGCGATTAGTGTCCAAGTTACACACATATTTGTAAAAACGTGTCAGAGCGTTTGAAAGTAGTTGGTCTACACCGAAAAAATTATTAGTTTCCCTTACTCTAAATTATTTCCGGCAACTAGATACAGTTGTTGATATTTGGACAACTGAAATTGGTGTTGGCTCAATTACATTCAAATTTTATTTTTCTGAATTTGGTTGCTGTTTCTAATTTGAAGTTGCGTTTACTACAGTTTCTATTACCGGTTTCTCAAACTTTGAATGCGTTTTTCTCCAAACTGTGTTTTCAAAGTCGGTGACCAAGATTTCTCGAAAACGGCTGGACCGATCAGTCTCAAATTTTAACACAAGCTTGTTGACTATATATTTTTAGTAATTAATGGAAGGTTTCTTCTCACCGATGAATATTTTTTTTATGAACAATTTAAGGCCAAAATTTTTGTGAAAAATCGATTTTTTTCTTTTAGAAGCCTTCATTTTGTCAAAAAATTTTATTTTGCTTATTCCTTCGATTAATTACTACATCATACATTACTTTAACGAAATCCGTTTGGTTTTTTCATTTTAAAAGATTCAGTCCCGAGATCAGCACTCAAAATTATTATTTTTACAAATGAAAAATGTTAAAATACAGTTAAAAGTTATCTCAATATGTGTACAAATTTTTACATTAATCAATTTAGCTGTCTTTTCAGGAAAAATTCTTGAAAAATCGCTTTTTTTGCGCCTCTTAACCGTATATAACCCCTTAAGTATGTTATTGAAAGTAGGGTGAATAGATGCGATACACGTTATTTTTTCGAGTAACATTTCGGATCATTTTCAAAATCACTGGCGTTATTACCCCAGGCGTATTAAATGTGGAATTTTATTTTATCGAAATGTTGAAAATTTTCCAATGTTACAGGTGTTCAAAGTTTGGCAATTCATGAAAATTGTACTTTTCCAAAAATTTATATCTCGGAAATAATACAGTATTAGTGTCGTTTATTTTTTACGTAAGTCGTTTCGGATGCTGCAGGAATTTTCAGCTTCAACATTTACCAGTTTCAGAATTCGTACGCCGATATTCTCGCGCTTCGGTGTCCCTGCGCTTTCAAATTTCAGTATTACTGCCGCTAATTAGCAATTATTTTAGTATTTTGTTTAAACAACTTCGATTGTTTATTTCAGCTGGGGGTTAGCTACTATTGTAGAACACTACTGAATTTGTCAAGACTTTCTTTCCGAAAATAATTATATTTTTAATAATATAAGACCAACAATCGGGCCCTCCGATCAACCATTTCGGTGATATAATTTGTTAGAATTTTTTTCTAAAAGAGTGGGAACGGTTTGCAGACCCAAGATTATTGACTTTTTTCGCCTGTTAAAACGCACCATCGATCCTGATAAAAGACCCCCGATGTTTTCTTTTACCTTGTGTATACTTATTACATAACATTCCTCGTTCATAAACATTTCTTAACGTTTTCATTTCTATATTTGCAAGTTACAATGTAGAGCAGACTCTACGTCTTCTCATTTCCCTAATGAAAGTGGGTGGAAATTATAGTCTTCTGTGTCCTGGGCCTAACTCTGCAAATAGAATGGCTCTACCGACCTCAGTTTTGAGAAATATATTGATTTTGAAAATGCTCGAAGATGACAAAAAAAACAAAAATGGTGAGTTACTTTTTTATTTAATTTTTAGGTTAATAAGAAGTTTATAGTCTTATCTTATATTTTCAAAATATACGTTTTAATTCCAAGAAAGCCAGAGAATTGGTTTGCATCTTAAAAAATCGGGGACACTTTGCCGTATATGGAAATGTAAATTGTCAATACATGTCGAACACTAAAAGATCATCAAACATCACAATTTGCAGTAGCTAAAAACGTTTCAGGCGCATTTTTCACGCTGGATCTGCACTTTACGCAACAAATGCATCGACTTTCTAATTTCTCAAGTACGTCCTAAGTATCCGTAACCGTGTGAGAAAAATACAATAATAACGGAAAGTGGAAACGATCTCAGTTACGGGCGAATCGATAAAATATCGATGCAATAAAAAATTTACGTTGCCACGCCTATGGGATTGCGGGAATAATTGACTCGAGTCGGTTGTAGGAGCGACAATTTACGGAAATTTTACAATAATTGTAACAAATAGATTCCACGTGTCCCTGAATTTACTAAATAATTAACACTAAACCTACTCACTGTGGGTAAAATGATCGTTTTTAAATTACAAGCTAAAAATACTGCACTCTAAGTGATAATTTTCCGTTATTTATAACGCAAAGAATGCATATAACATATGTTTTGTCTGCTATCGCGCGTAATATTGAGAAACTAGTAAATTCTTTCAAGAACGAACACTGTGATCGCCTTGGTCGAGAGTGGCAAATAGTATAGAAATAAACATTCACAAAAAAGCATCGAAAATGCAAAGCTATGGGCCAAGTACAAGAGAATGTTACATTGGAATAGGTTGCTCATTAGCATAAACTGCATTTTACACAGGATTTGAATTCAATCAAATATGAGTAAGTACAAATTATTGTGGAGCAACGACACAATACTATCGCTAAGTAAATATGTTCAATTAACTAAATTTCCCAAAATATGGTGTCTTCTCATTTAATGAATAAATCTGTTTACTGCTCTATTAAATGTACTTGGTGGCCCGCTTTTTACGAAGCTTCGATGGTAAAAAATACCTGTAGTATCAACTCCCCTAAGCTTAAATAGTTGGGGATGTGCGTCATTAAAAGAGAGTTGCTAAAACACAGTATAAAGTGGGCTTCTTACTGTTTAGAATGAAAGTCCTTTAAATATCTCACGTCGTTCCATTTTAATTTATTTTAACATCAATTGTTGAAATACACTACAATATGTATATGTAATTTCCTCTCACACACATCCAGATTGTTAACATATTAAATTAGAAATGTTTGTTACGTTACGTTTTGGACATCAAGCTTCGTAAAAAGCGGGCCACCAAGTACATTTAATAGAGCTAATTATTTTATCGGGCATTTGAGTAATATTTATTTTCAATATTTTTAAATTTATTTTGTATTTATTTCAAAAAAAAGTCGGCGTTTAATCTGTTTTAAGCGTACTGTTGCGATTTATTGTTAAGCCTAAGTTTCAAAAATCAAATACATTTTTTCTACAATTTAAGAAACCATTATGTTAAATTTATAAATTATTGATAACCGTTGAAGATTTTCTGAATACCAATAAGCGACTCTTGTATTTGGTCCGAGACAAGACCTTGTCTCTTGATATAAATCTAGTCAAGCGATGTGAATGTAAACTCGAAAACTCCTAAGATTAGACAGTTCTAAATATCAGATTGCATCAGATACAATGGAGACCTTGTCCACAAGAAAATCTACATCTGGGACCAGACCCCGTCTTGTTCAAGAGACACTTGAAAGGGAAAGTTAGACAGATCCTTTTTCGAGTGCATTCTCGATAAGGGTGTTTGGATGCTGGATCAGGTCTTCATTGTTTTTCCGAAAACCGTTACAAACCGACGTAGTGGGAGGGCCCAAAATCCTGTATACAGGGTGTCCCAGCTAACGTGCAGGTCCCTGAACCAGGTGATAGCTGAGGTAATTCTAATATAGGGAAGTGACATTCGTAAGGTCGTATCTTAATTCGTGACCGAGTTATTAACGAAAAACGATAGCGAATCATAGGGCTCCGTTGGGCCCAGCGGCGCGACAGTTCCTACTGGCGCAGTACCCTACTGGTGCAGACCTTCTACTGTTGCGCCGCCGGACCCAACGAAGCCCTCCGATTGGCTATCGTTTTTCGTTAATAACTCGGCCATAAATTAAGATACGACATTACGAATGTCACTTCCCTATATTAGAATTACCTCAGCTATCACCTGGTTCAGGGACGTGCACGTTAGCTGGGACACCCTGTATACATTTCATTCTAACCGTTTTTAAATGTTAGCCTAAACATCCTGCGTACAACGTTGCACCTTTTAACGTTATTTTCGTTAATTTAGCCGCTCATTTGCCGAATCTATTAACTCCATAGAACATGCAGTGGAGAAAATTATTAAACTGCGCGTGAGGCCTTTCGGTGTTATGCATTATTTCAATCATTTACTTTTGACGATGGAATTAATTTCACGAGCGTCTGAAGAAAATTACTTTTTATTCCGCAGCCAGATAAATTTCGGTCATTTGGTGCTGTTACGTTTAATTCTTAAATAAATTAATTTTTAATATAAAACGTTGCAATTGGATCAGGTGCTTCGACACTTACATTTAAAATAATTTAAAATGTAGAGTTAATTGATTTGGCCTATGAACGATTCAATTAATAAGAAAAAAAATGTTTTTATATTTCTATTTAATTCAGCAACTGCATTCGACGTATATTCGACAATCGAAAACTTTCTATCTGTACGATAGACGTGTTTACTTGTCGTCTGAAATAAAAAATTACCATTTACTATGCAAACTCAAAATTTTAATAAAAAGTAATAGGAATGTAATTTTCTGGCACGTTTCCTTTACATTACCGCTAAAACTGATGTCTTTTGAACAAAAATTGATTATTCGCGAAAAAACTATCATAATACGAAAGGAAGTGTCAGCTATTACGAGAGAAAGTGCCACTCTGTGCGGCAGCTCGCTTCGAAAACTATCACATTGAAATATACTGAATTTATTCTATTTTTCTTTCCTATTTAAGAATTTGATTTTTTTTATGAATTTTAAGTTTTCCATAGCAAAAACCATTTCGAGAGCGAACGGTTCATTTTTCATCGAGTCAAAATGTCGTCCCCCATTTTGTTCTATTTGTTCCACAACATTTACAACAGATCACAATTACGCAACCCGCGAGAGATTTTCAAAATGAAACGCCGCAGATTACCGAAGTGGTTAACAACTTAACTGCAGCGTTTGACTAGCGAGTGCCTTTACTAGTCCAGTAAAAATAGCTTTGAAATTGCAATTCGAGATGGATGGACCCAATTTTGGGGTAACGTCTGTAATAATGTGACAAACTATTGTGCCAAAAATGAGCCCCCTCAAACTCGCGGAAGGGTTGTAAAAAAATTAAAAATATAAAAATTTACTTTTAATTTTTCATCTGTGCAGTTTACAGACAAAAGTTCTATACAAACATTGTACAGTATTTTATTCCGCGTATTTTGACGCTTGAATCGTTCGAGTCGGACGAAGGGGTGAGTTTTGACGGGCGCGAAAGTGTTTAAGGGAGACCGCGTGCCCACTTTTATTTTCAAAAATTCGTATCTTGAGTTTGATTCAATATTTTTGAATACTTTTTTTTTGTTCTCAAGAGGAACACTTGTACTTCAATTCTGGAAAGGTGAAATATTTGTACATTCCTTATTTTCTTTTTTATAACAATTTTAATTTTTCAAATTCGCTTTAAACCGCTTTAAAATTGTCCTAAATTTATGTAATTTTTCAAGTGGATTCCTCTTGAAATTCCAAAACAAAAGTTCCTTATGACTTTCCGCTCAGACTTCATCTTCGCCCTTAAAATGGGTCAAGTGGTTCACCCATACACTGCCAAGCCTAAATTACATGAAGTTATTCCCATCGCCATTTATATTTCGAACGCCATTCTTTACCACAGTTAAACAATAATCCAAGAATAATTTTTGCAATAAATCTCATTTCTACTATTTTTTCCAAGTTCGCTACATTTGTACATTTATCTCTGTGCTCACAAAAAATTCGTTAATTCAAAAGCCTGCGCGTTTTATCACATATCGAAAGTACGACGAGTATACTCGTCCTTGGCGGCGAATTGGGTTAGCCAATTGCGCGCACGGCCACTGCCGTCGGCGTCGGCTAAAGTCGTCGCTCGGCCGTGCGAGTTCATCTCCGGCTGTCGACTATACTCGACGCTCGTACCGAACTGGTCGTTCTACCGGTTCTGCGTTAAGAATCGCAATCTCGTTTCCACCGAAAACCTTCCGCCATCCGCGACCCGTCCTTTCGCTAGCAAGTTCTCGCCGCGACTGTCACGAAGGTGCAACGGCAACGAAACGTGGGAAGGGGGCGGGGCAGGGGGAGGGGGCGGAGGGGGGAGGGGGAGCCACTGTCACGTGTAGTACGAAACAATTCGTGCAAACCGACCAGGCGAACCTAAATCTACTAGCTGTAGCGCGACTAGACGTTTAGTGTCTCGCGGCCTGCGAGGGGACCAACTTCTTTTTTTTTTCCGTCGTTTGCATCCGACGGGCAGAACGACTCGTAGACCTGGTCCCCGAGGTTTCGCGTCAAAAGGTAACGCAGTCTCTACGATTCGGTCGTTCGATCGAGTCGCGCGACCGACGCGAACATTTTGGGAAAGGGTGGAACGTTTCGAACAGTTTCGGGGGTAGAGGAGATGCCGCGAGTGCGGAGCGTCGTGGTGAAGAGTTGCACTGTCGCGGGACAGTTTTGATTGGGGAAGCTGGGAAGTACGCGGGATATGTGTTGAAATCGGGGCGAATGACTTTTTGAGAAAAGCAAAGAGCAGGAGAACTGCCGGTGAGAGTGTTTGGACGCACGTTTACACGTGACGCGGTATAAGTCTGCTGATGAGACAGTTAGGAAACACGGAGTTTCTCTTTCAACCTTGGCGCTGCGGGAGATTTCAATTACTACTTGGACTCTACTAGGCGCGCACTGGAATTTCCGGCGAAGATTTCATTCACGGCGAACGGAGAGTCGAGGATTCGAAACGGAGTGACGTGAATTTTACTTGAAATCAAAACTTGAAAAGATTTTTTTTAGTTTGAGACAAAATTGAGATTTTTTCTTGTTCATTATAAACAAAGGGACATTCGTCAGGAAAGTTTTGCTCGAAGTTCGCGCACGGAAAGTGTATCGTCGAAAGGAAACAAAATATGCAACGAAGAAAGTGAATAAGTTTCATTGGAAAATATTTCGAAGACTACGGACGAAGATGGCGCAGCTTGAGAATGGAAATGGTTGCAGGTTCGTGGTTTTCGTGTTCTAATGTAAAATCTTTTTTTTAGGGAAAACTTTCCCTTTCCTTGGTGCTGGAAAAGGCACATATTTTTAGACACGAATTCACAAAATGTGAATCACATATCTTTTATTCCTATTTTCTACCGGTAACTGTAGTAACTTTTTTGAAAACAAAATTTTTTTCAATCGGATATACTCAAATTACAGATAGCTTTTTTTTATATGAACGTATCGTACGGTTCTGCAGTTTGGAAGTAGAATATTTGAGCGTAAAAAGTTCGTAATGTTTATGGGTTTGAATTAATGCAAAGAATCGGGTGGTGATTCACGTTCAGCGTTGGAGTGCAAAAGTTTAAATTATCAGAATATGTATAGTGGTCGCAAGTAAAACTTGTAAGCTATCACGTACGGCTGTTCGTGTTATCTGTACGGTTTCAGAGTCTTGAAAATTGATTTGAATTGCACGTAAGGTGTACGTAAACAATAGTTTTGCCGAAAACTATACATATAAAGTTTTATAGTTTTGTGAAAATAAAGTTCACCGCTGGAACAGCTGAAGGTGTCGAATGGAAAATTTGAAGTTTGATTAAAATTACTTATGCAATTTGCACAATCAAATTTGCCTTGAAATTTGTAAATAGCAAAATTTTATCGGCAAGTTGAAATTTCTGTTTAACTGTATTTGTACACTTTGAAGTTTCGACCGAAATTTCCACGTTTCAAAAGTTTTACACACCGAATATTTATACATTTTTTTTTAACGTAGCTGCTTACCGGAATTTCCAAGAATTTTAATCAATTTGTTTTGCAGTTTTTATTAATTTCTGTTCTTATTTCCGTATAAATATAGTACGTAAAAAATAATAAAGTTTGCCAATCACGAAAATTTTGCGCGAAATATTTTTGTCATTAGAAAGGTTCGAAATTTCTTCCCTCCCCCCACCAAATAATTTATATCTGGTTTTAATAATTTGAATATACTTACGTCATTATACGTAAATCAAGATTGATTGCTGAAATAATTTGCTTGTCTGAAAAGTTACATGTCAAAATGACAAAACGTCTACAACAAAAACTGACAACATTCAAACAAAGTATTTCCAATTGATAAGGATACACATACTTTCACAGTTTAGTTGCACGCGTAAAATGAAAAATTATTATTATTATTATTATTATTATTATTATTATGTCATCGAGTTCTATAAACGCTCAAATTATTTAGGCCTGCAGATATGATGATTTTCAAAGATATTAATTTGAAGTAGTCTAGCAATTGTACAAATCGATCTTTTAAAAGTAAGAGATTAAATTATTTTAGAATAATCAAATGTTGATTCATGGATGATAACGGAAAGATAAAGCCTTTTATCGCCTGACTTCCGCAATCTGAAAATCTTGCATTGTAATTTAAATTCGGAAAAAAAAATGTATCATTGGATAAATTATCTTTCCCATCGTCCGAACAAGAATAATAATAATGAGATATAATAGTTTACTATTTAAGTATTTAACCGGACAAATATAGATTATTGCGCGAATGGGTTACTCTATCAAATTCCTTAATGAAATAAAATCAGCGTCATTAATTAGTATATTTACGAAATGTTTCATAACATCATTGATTTTCACTATTTTACGAGTTATAGTAAATTAAACAAACGTCTGTTAATTTTCTTGCAAGTTTACTTTACCATCTTCGAAATAACAACCACTCTAACCAACACACATAAGTCAACGTAATCATACACACACTTTTAATAGTTTGATGAAGGGAGGGATTTCATTTCATTTATCACATTTTATTTTATTTCTTCTGTGGCCTCAAATCTCGTACCTCGAAGAGGTAATTGGAGTTCAGAGAAAAGCAAAATGTCACTTGGCGCCATATCTTGCGAATACGACATCTGTTGAATGATATTTACCGAGTGTTCGGTCAAATAATCCTGGATAATGCGAGCTTTGCGAGACGAGGCATTATCAACGTACAAAATCCACGCATTGTTTTTGCATAAAATATTCATTACAATGTGTTGAGCTGTCCCATATAAGATGTTGACTTCGTCAACTATCTTCTTCGAGCTTACACTTGGATTTTCAAATACAATTTTCTTCACATCTTCGACATTTTTTTCGGTTTTTATCAAATCTTCGTACACCTCACAATCTCTTTTGAATTGAAAGGCCGTTTATTTCGAAAATGGTGTAAGTCCATTTAAAAAGAAAAATGTGATACCACGTCATTTATGCTAAATTTAGTGTTAATTTTTTATTTATAACTAGTTAGTACTTAAGTTCTTAAAAAATGCCTATGCTTTGTCCAATTTAAAATTGATCGGTAAAAGAAATTGCGAAAGATGGATTATGAAAGTGGTGTAAGTCCAATTTCCATAGACAGGTGTCAGGGTCAATAGCCTGTTGTTTTTACAATTATCTGTTCCAATCGCATATTTTAAGCGAAATGTGTATGTTTTAAACGAGGAATTTCACGATTTCCACGACAATAAAGTTAATAGGTATGTGTGGGACGAAACTACTGGTTCCAGGAGATTGCAAGAAGTATCTTCTTGCTGTTTGAGACATTTACAAAGTGTAACGACTCAATGTCATGGTATTGCATATAATAGGCATGTCAAACTCATATGATATTACGGGCCACATGACCTATTTTATATTACGTTGGGGGCCGCATATTTTCAATGTTCAAAAAATTAATAAAATACGATTTTTAGAATGATTATATTACGTATTATATTTTTTATTAGAAGCAATGTCAAGCTCAATGTACAGTGTATGTACATAATATATAGTCGTTTTATATTTCATGTTTTTTTTTAAATTAAAAATATTTTACATTTCATTGTATATTATACAATATACAATACATACATAGGCATTCTATATTTCACGTTAATTTTTAAACTAAAACAATAATTATTTTAATTTCAATGTACATAAAAATATTAATTTTGGAGATTAGAGATATAATTATTTTATTATTTTGACAAAGTTGTACAGTGTATGTACATATATAGTCGTTTTATGTTTCGTCTTTTTTTAAATTAAAAATATTTTACATTTCATTGTATATTATACAATATACAATACATACATAGGCAGTCTATATTTCACGTTAATTTTTAAACTAAAATAAGAAATATTTTATATTTTTCATTTGACGCCCAAGGCATTATGCAACCACTCGCGATGCCAGCGCCAACCAAAAAATTCAAACTTTCCAACTTCAGCGTTAAAGCATGATACTTAAAAATTTGTTAAAGGCTCGGCGGGCCGGAGCCTATGTATTGGCGGGCCGCGTGTTTGACATGCCTGGCATACAGGGTGTAACAAAAATTCTGGGACACTTTAGGTTTGTGAATAGAACGCATAAAAATAAGAAAATAAAGTTGATAAGTTGTGGACGCAACCCACCCCCTATCGAGATACAACCCCTTTTGTAAAATATTTTTAAAAAATCACATCTCCGAAATGGTACGTTGGAGAGGACCGATTTTGATTGCAAATATAACCGGAAGAGACTAAAGTTTACGAAAAAAAATATCACTATCTACGCAAAGGAAGATTTAGTGAATGCCCTCAATTTTCCCAAGTTGTTCCAACCTGCTACGATATAGGTAATCGACGTTGTTTGGATTAAACGAGAATAAATGCTATTTAACAGCAATAACCGCAGCAATTATATTGTTTTCTGTTATCTTTGATCTTCTCTGGTTATATTGCAATCAAAACCGCTCCTCTCCGACTTACCATTTCGGAGATATAATTTTTTATAAATTTTTTACAAAAGGGGTTGTATCTCGATAGGGGATGATTTTCGGACCTAACTTCCTTGGTCCGTTTTTCACCTTTTGGTGCGTACTATTGATCCTGAAAAAGGGTCCCCGATGATATGTTACACCCTGTATAAGAAATATTTAAATAATCATTGATGATATTAAATATTATAAAACACCCCGTATAAAGTCTTAATACCAAATTTATATTTTATATAATTGCATTAATTAAAAGTCGGTAAGTAATTAAATGTTCATACCAAAAATCAAATTAGGATTTAAAATATTGTCTTTGTTTGTTTACACCTTGAGCACCATAAAATGTGGATTATTGTAATTACAATTTATTAATTGTTAAGAACTGACAATCACTTTTTTTTCAATTAAAATAAAAACTGATGTATTGTTTCAACCAGTCTAATGACGGGAATTCGTAATTTTTAATTCCAATCAATTACACATTGATTAAATTATTTTGTAACTTACCTAATCGTATGTTCGTCACTTTTGATTGAACCGTTCAATGCAAAAATGATCTGAATTAGGTACGCTATTTTTTTTCAAATTTGGTATAATATTTTTGGATTGCATTCATTTCGTATTATGATTTCTATTATCAACGATCATAGAAACATACCAATAAAATTTGCAGAAAAGTTTTCATGTATGTATGTATGTACGTACATACATGTATACAATCTTCGAAAAAGGTTAGCAAAGTTTACGGAAGTTTATTATTTGCACATTGTTTGATGATTTTTAACAAAATTTTAATAAAACACAAAGGGCTAATTAATAATTTACGTGATAGAGGACCAATCGGTTTCGTCAACACGATTTTAGTTACACACTAATTAAATTCCGACACCATTGTAATTCCAACTTGTTTCTAATTTAATTTCTATTAAACTCAGCACGATTCTAATTACATGTTAATTAAATTTCAATGCGGCTAAATTTCAAATTGATTCTAATTCAACTTCGATTCATCTGTACGTGATTGTAATCCCACGTTAATTACATCTCAACTTGGTTTTTATTCCCAAATATCATTCAATTTTACAAATTTAGGAATGACGAAATTCTTTATTGAGTCACATGTGGTTTTTATTGATTTGTCCGAGCATATTTTCACATATTTTCATTATTACAGATTTTTTAAAACTTGGATTGTATTTTGATGTTTCTATGCGACAATTCATTTTTCACTTTAAACTTTAGATAAAAACCCTCGTGTTATAATTTAAAATAAAGGCAAGATTGTTAAGGGCTTACTTCCCAATGAGATATGAAATCTTTAAAAAAAAAAATTTATTTGTAATAGAAATATATTGACCTTATAAATAATTATTGGTAACAATGTAAGGTAAAAGTATTGGCAATAAATGCGCCCAAATTTTCTGTTTTTTAATCAAATTTGGTTTGATCGCGAAACTATTGTTTGATCGTTTATTAGTATGTATAGAAAATATTATTCAAATTCCAAAACACGAATTGATTTACTTTCTTGCTTAACAATATTTTACAAAATGATTTTGACTCATATATAATTATTAATTTCAACATTAAAAAAATTAATTTGTATAGGTATTTGAGTCCATTTCTTAGGTTTCAAAGATTGGAAAAAGAAATATTTTTATTCACGTAGATGGAGGCAGATAGTTGTCCGTAGGTAATGACTATGCAAAAATTGTAAACTTGAAATCCCATTGAATTGCTAATGTTCTAGAAATAATAAAAAATATTGCTCACACGACCATTAAAATGCCACGTTTAACATTACATGGATTTACTACTTTGCTACCGTAATTATTTAAGCTGAAATTATCGTGCAATTAGTTCCGATTGCAGAAATAAAAATTGTACTTTACGTTTTTCTTATTACCAGTGGCATATGGCAATTTGCAAAGTATACCTTGACTTAGCGAAACTAATTTTCTTATATTATAATAGTGTACAATTTCGTATATTATGTACTATAGACAATTAAATCGATAAATCTAACTATCTAAGTAATACTAATAAATTACTTAACATGAATTCATTAGAAATTGGCGAATATTTTTTTCTTTTTTTTTAAATTTAGTTTATTAAAATCGCTTCAATGCCTGGGTTATTAGTGGATGTTTTCATAGTTTTTTTCCTTGTTATATTCGAAGTGAAACTGAACAGGAAAAGAAGCAGGAAAACAATGTGACTCCAAGAATCTCATAATCTATCGACTCGTAAAAATGAGAGAGATTAACCATTTTTAATCTCAGAAATTCTTGAGTCCTGAAATATTCAACATGTTGAATTTTTAGTCTATGACAAAATTCATGCTTAAAAATTTCAATTTTTTTCTGAAAATATTCCGGGAGTAAAAATTTCATTTGGCATTTTCGAAATATAAAGACTTTGAAATTTCGACGGACTACAATTTGAAGATCGAGTATGAGTAAATTTTTTAAATTTGGTTCATTAGACTCAGTTTCAAATTTATTGGCGTTATAAAAAGACAATGTTTATTTGAACGTTTGTTTTAGAAATTCTACATAGTAATACTGTTCATACAGAAATACTGTTTTCATTTATTAACTGTTGTGTCAAGTGAAATAAAGTTTTTCTCTATTCCACAAAGAAATAACGAGTGAAGTTTCAATGAAATTATTAATTCAAAACATTAATTATAGCAACATATTTCAATTTAACATACCCCAGTAAAATTAAATTCTTAGTTGCTTTTTTCTAAACATTCTATGTATATGAGACTTAGTTATTCATGTATATAGTAAAAGTTTAGAGTAAATGATATTTTTGAATATTTTAACATCTTTATTTTTTAAGAAATTTTACATTTGACCAATGTGCTAATTCTTTTCATTCTAATTACCAATATCACCATTATGAATAAAGCAGTTAGGTGTGTTACACGTATTTTTTATTCCATTTTATAACAGGGGTTTGATTATTTATTGTAACTGCACATAAATTCACTCTTCTTCTACCTGACGTTTTTATAGAGTAAAGTTAATTGATACACTGTTAAATAGAGAAAATTATGTTTTATAATTTCGAAAGAATGTGCACTAAAATTATATAAAAAACGTATAAAGCTATAAAAGAACAGTCGAGTAAAGTCAAGATAAACGTATTAAGTGCTAATATTTGATTTAAATAATTTTCTAATTGAACACTAACAAATTAAACGCTAATACATATTTGACGTAAACAATTATTAAACACTAAAATGGAATTGATATTGATTGGCAACGTTCACATTAATCATAATAAATAAACTGTTATAACAGAAAGTAAATCTTTAACAAACTTTCGAAAAAGTAATTTATGCAAAATGGTCACATGGGATTTCTACTATTATTATCGTAATCAATTTATCGGAGGCGCAACTGGGTAATCCCAAGAGTAATTTAGAACGCCTGGGGTATTCGCAATTTTTTGCCGCACAATTTGGCTGCCAATGTAACGCTAATTCGCGGGAAATTACGACACAGTTGCAGGATAATTTCAATTTAATCAGAAACTCTCCCACGACTCGTAATTTCGTTTAAACGTGGGAATTAATTATTCACGGTGCAATTTCAGTGGATTTTCAGGACTTATGTACAAAATTCGAGTTATCGAAATTGCAATACACACAAATTTTTGACGGCATTAGAATTTTCATGCTTCCTAGGTTCGGAATTTTTAAAATTTCTATTCGAAGTTTGAATATGTCGAAATACAGAAATTTTTACATGGCAAAATTTTAACGGCTACGAAATTTGTTCATTTTGAACAATTTTTTTGAAATTCCGGAAAAAAATAAATATTATTGATTATAATGTACAATTTATAAATTTTCATAGTCTTCTAAGAGTATCGCGAAAACACCGATAAATATTGGTTTCCCTAAATGTCGCTCTGTCATGCCAAACATTTCCTAGACCACTGTATACAAAACACAAAAGTGAACTTTAATCGACACACTTGACGGTCGGGGTACGATAATGTTAGTTAGACACACGATAACAAAACTGCTTTAACTTACAACGTAAACAAACCAATTTTGAATAGCTTTTGAACGCGATAAGATTTTTGCCTTCTCACTAATCAGAATTTTTCACAAAACTGTTCGCTTTCATTAGTGAAACGTGAATAAAATTTTTATGCAAAATAACAGTCATATATCTATTGTAATAATACATTTTAAATGTACACATCGAATTAATTTACAACAATTTTAATGAAAATCTCTGCCACAGTAAACCAACGTGTAAATGCTTTCCTGAAAAAAAATGTGAAAACTCTGTTTTTATTCAATATAATATTACCTCTGTTTACAAAATATCGCGAGAGATACGAGCCCAATGTTTTTGAAATTCTTTAATTTGCAAACATTGTACTTTGATTTGGTACTACGAATCTTGTCATATTTTTATCGATAGCCTCGTTATTTTTATTAATTTGCAATCGTTTTATATCAGGCATTTGATTTCTGTTAATTCAGAGGAAATGAAATTATTTGTTAAAAACTTCATTTTCTCACATGATATTCGTTCGTTTTAATTATTGATAAATGTCACGAAGAAAAATTGTTGTAATCGAAGTATCTCCTCGATGAAACGTAATATTAAAAATTTGATATTGACATGCGATAGTATTGATTACACAGTGCTGTTAGCGATCGGCACATCAAAGGAATATTCATTTCCGAAGATTCTCCTTGTAAAAGAATTTTCTGTAAAGATGCAATTATTTCTACGTATACAACACAGAAATAAAAACATTTTTTTGGTAATTTGTTTGTATAGAAATCAATAACGCACATTACAATTCGTAAACTCACATTTTTTTTAGAATAAAAAATTGAAAAATATTTTTTAATTTCGCTAAACATATTTTTTTCAAAATCTTGAAAACTCATTCGCGTGGAAATCAATTGGAGATAGGAAATTTCGAATTGTTTGCCACGTTCGCTATTTTGAAACCAGAATGAATGGAAAAATTAAGTGTTGGCAACGCTGTTTCTTTAACAGTAACATTTTTAATATCAATTTGATCGATATCGCTTATTCGTCGAGTTCACTTGAATTTCGCAGACGCGCCACTTACAGCACTCGACATATCGCCTTCTGTCTCGCGTGTGCAATTTTATAGATTGTATTATTTTTTGTTGTTTGTGTCAACCAATGCCGCGAATGTTGTTGTAGATAACGACGGAATCTTTGTGTCACACGTGCCGGTATGCTAATATTATGAAACTATTGCCTATGATTCAATGAAGTGATTACAACTTATAATCTTGTTAGATAAGGAAACGTGTTATTAGAAATTTCGATGTTTTTTTTCAAGCTTCAATACATTTGTATTTCTATGTGTTAAACTGTTTGAATATTTACCCCTTAAAATGTCTACGTTTCGCAGTTTGTACACAAAGTGAATTTATCGGTACGGAAACGTCAACGTTAAAAGTTTATGCCGTTAGATAATTCTGAATATTGAACGTTTTACGATTTGAAGTGTCTGTGCTTTGAAATTGGCATGCTTTAAAATTGACACATTCTGAAATTTTTAGATAGTTCTCGCGCGAAAAATGGAATTCGTAAAAAAGCGTAAAAAATGCAAAAATATAAACCAATGAACAAGGGGACGTGATTTTGGATTCGGTTGTTCATTAAAATTAACTTCGTTGCAGAAATTATTTGAAATCAAATAAATGTGAACAAGCAGAAGTTATTTCACAGCTTCGACACAATAATATCGTTAAATAAATATTATCAATTAACTAAATTTGTCAAAAAATGATTTCTCTTCGTTCAATTAATAAATCTATTTACTGTTAAAAATTTAAATTAATTTGATTACTGCTAAAATGTAATTTAACAAATATTTGTGCTTATTTCTAATTAACAAGTTAATAATCCATATTTAACTGTGCATGAAAATTTGACTAGTTAACAATTCGAATGTTTCTGAAAGGAAATTAGATATATATTTTCCAATGTGTTTGAACGATTGATGTTAACGTAAATTATAAAGAAACGACATTAGATATTTCGAAAATTGTCATTCCATACACTAAGAAGCCCATTTTATACTTTGTTTTAACAATTATTTTTTTATTGTCGAACAACCCGAACTGTTTAAACTTAGTAGAGTTCAGAGTTGACACTACAGTTATTTTTCACCATCGAACCTTCGTAAGAAGCCAACCACCAAGTACATTTAATAGAGTAGTAAACAGATTTATTACTTAACCAGATTTATTACTTAGAAACAATGCAATAATTTCTACTTACCTACTAACATTTGTTTGATTTCAATACTTCGTATAAGGAACATTATGTCAGTGAATTCCAAAGTCACATCGCCTTATACTTGTCCCGTACCTATGTATTTTTTATGTCTCTTCGCACATTTCATTTCGTTCATAGAATTAGGTATTGTTATAAAATACAATATTGAATCTATAAAAAATACTTGTTATTAAAGAAGTAAGGGAATTCGAAAATCAGGGAATGGAGGAATAAATGAATGACGAAATATGGAAATGAAGACATTAGGAAATGCAACAATGAAGGATTACGGCGATATAGAGATATAGGATTAAAGGTCTAAAGAAATATAGGAAAATGAGGGAATAAAGATGATGTGGAAAAATGTAAGAAATTTTTCTTCAAACGCTTTTTATTTTTAAAAGAATGTAACAATAAAAATCATGAATTTAGAAAAATTTTTTAAATTCTTGTAAAAAATGGCTAAAAAAATTAGACAGACTTCTCAAGTGATCAAGGATCTCGCAGTACGTTAGACATTGTTTAAAAACTTGTTGTATATATTGTGGGTAATATTAAAAAGAAAACAAAGTTGCAGGTATTATCAAAATATTAAATATTTAACTATTTGAAGGTAGTGAAAGATTTGTGTACATTTGATTTTTTAATTCTTAATTCAAAATTTATAATAACCATAGAAGTGGTTAAAACTGTTTAATGAAACAAAAACAGTCTTATTAAAAATGTTGAAATTTAAAATAATTCTTTCTACGAACTGTTGAAAAATGTTTTTAATTTTTAGAACTTCAATATGGTTCAATGTATATCTTTGAAAATGTTTTGCAATTTACACAAAGATACAACCTTTTTAAAAAGGACATACACAAAAAGTGCATTGAAATCCATTGACATGTTTATCTACCATTCCTTTCCACATCAAATCAATCATTTTCTGGTGCAGCATCCATAATTAAAAAATTAATTACTATTCCCTTTTTTTCTGTGTTTTAAATTTGGAGGGCAATGTACAGTATGCAATATTAAAAAAATAATATTTTCTTTATTATTTTCATTCCGAAGAATCAGGTATTTTTCATACAAAATACAAATCGAACTGTCGTTCCAATTTTTTAGCACAAAGCCAGAACTATTATAAACAATCAGACTCTCTAACACATGGATATTTTAAAAAACCTTAAAATAATAATACACTTTCTCTTAAGTGTCATCTTTATAGAAACCGATTCGAAAAAGCGACGATTATTATAGCGAATCAATAATTAACCAAATTACCCGTTTTTCTTATATTTGGCATTAACTAAAATAAGTTAGACAATTTAACGAAAGCGTTAAACTAATTTAAAATTTAGTATTAAACAAAGTTTCTCATTCAAATATGCAAATCTAATTCTCACAGATAATAATAGTATTAATGAAATACAAACATTCTATTATGTCACAGCGTTACAGAATTATTCACCGTCAATGAATGGAATGCAATGAATACATACAACAGTTGCCGGTAAAGAAAATCAAACAACTTTCATCACGGAAATAAATTGTGCATGCAGAAATATATGTATACATATATTGTAATACTATGATTAAGAGAACGGACATAGATAGGCCTTGATAATTCTAGAAAATACCTTGGTATACCGGTTTCGCTTTTTATTTCAATGAGACTCTGTGCAGACTGCATCACATTAGCCATTCCTATTTATTCAGTTATCTTGATAGCGTAAGAAATGATCGTACTACGATGGAATAAAATAGAGATAATGAGAAAAAAGTATAATTCATTAGGACTATTATCCCATCACAAATAGCAATTTGGATTGTTTTGTAATTAGTTTGAGGATAGTTACCACGGAATTGTGTAACGTGTATCGCAACTAAATCGCAATAATGTATTTCAAACTTGTTCAGCAGGAACACATTTCTTGACCTGGAAATATAATTGGTACATAATAAATCAAATTTTATATCGCGGAATATTTGCCCTGTAGACATTTCAGAGCGCTGAAATTTTCCCGCGTAGAAATTTGAAATTGCAGAGTTTCGACGCAAATAATTTTCGCTGCGTAAAACATTTTTTTTTGTGTCGAAAATTCGGAGCTCAGAGTTACCGATGGGTGGAAATTTCAAAGTGCAAAGTTTTCGGTTCACAGAACTTTTAGAAGATTAAGTAAATTCCGAAATCTACAAATTCAATGACGAAGAACTATCAAAATCAATACAATTTTCTTGTGGATTAAAACACTTGGATGGAAATGTCAAAATTATCAAATTTCCGAAGCGTACAAACAGTCACGTAGGAATTTCAAACGGCAAAATTTCTAAATTGTGATTCATAAAGTTTAAAAAATTACAGCAATTTCCGAAAATGTCTACCAAAATCCTTAAAAAGACAATGAAATTATTTTTTACAAATTGCGTATTGTTCATTGACGTACTTCACTCTATTCTCCGAATCATTTATACAGGGTGTCCCATTCCCTTGGACGCACCCGGAACCAGGTGATAGCTGAGGTAATTCTAATATAGGGATGTAACATTCTCAGCGTCCCATTCCAATCCGTGGCCGAGTTATTAACGAAAAACGACAGCCAATCAGAGGGCTCCGTTAGGCCCGGCCGCACAGTTCCCACTGGTACGATACTTTACTGGTGCAGAACTACTGTCGCGCGGCCGGGCCTAACGGAGCCCTCTGAGTGGCTATCGTTTTTCTTTAATAACTCAATTTACCGTCAATCTCACCATTTAGATGATATTGACGATTGAAGTTTGATGATTTTTAGACAAATTTGATTTTTGCTTATGAATTTAATAACTCGCGAACCAATATGAATTATGAAACGTGCAAACGTCATTTTGTAGGAAATTTAATGCTCTACAAAAAAGTTCTCATATGCTTAGTTGATAAAACTAAGCGTTTAAGAGATATTGACGACCAATATTTGATTTTAAGAGATATTCGTCGTCAAATATCTCTTAAACGCTTAATTTTATCAACTAAGCATATGAGAACTTTTTTGTAGAGCATTAAATGTCCTACAAAATGACGTTTGCACGTTTCATAATTCATATTGGTTCGCGAGTTATTAAATTCATAAGCAAAAATCAAATTTGTCTAAAAATCATCAAACTTCAATCGTCAATATCATTTAAATGGTGAGATTGACGGTAAAAATATAAGAGTCCTTTTTTGTAGAGCGTTCAATTTCCTACAAAATTATATATTTACTTTTGCAAATCGGTAAAGTTATGAGCAAGATATGAATTTTTTTCTAAAGGACTGCGTAAAAAATATAAAACTATAATGCGGAGGACCTTCCCATTAAAATTAAGAGCTCAGCTTTGCTGAGAGTTTTCTAGAGGTGTCTACGAACCAATTTTTCTGTGTAATTTAAAAAAAAATATTCGATCTTTTTAACCCACCCTAATCCCTATATCAGAATTACCTCAGCTATCACCTGGTTCCGGGTGCGTCCAAGGGAATGGGACACCCTGTATATGTCTTTCAATAAAATAAGATTTAAAAATATCTGGCATCATTTGATCATCATAAATCTCAACAGAAACGAATAATTATTTAAAGCGTTGTGCCTACACAATGAAATCCTGTAGAATAACAAATTTGGTAATTCCGCACAAATACTGTTATCGTCTACTGTTATTGTACGTTTGTACAATGGAACGGGTAGATAAAAAGACCGTGGCGAGTACACGTGTTACATTATTAGTAATTAAATATTATGTATCCCGTGATGACTTCGCGTGTTATCGATGTTGAAATAGTATGGTCAGTAATGCGATTGCCAGCTTCCGCCGCGATCCATTCGTGAAGTTTCATCATGTGTAAATTTTTCAGCTTAAGATACCTATTTACAGAAATTGAAAACTTAACATACTAGAAAACCTGTTGCACTGGGAAAATAGCGTTTCAGAAAAATATTCAGCCCCATTTTTACGTTTTAGGATTGAAATGCTTTGAAGTTTGATTTATTTGATCAACTTCCTGCGATTAGAATTTTTTTTTAAATATCCATGCCTTGAAATTGCATTTGTGGAAATTTGTACAACACGAAATTTTATTTAATCAATTCTTTGCAGTTTGAGACTTTAGTTAATTAAATTTCTGTGTCCTAATATTTTATTCATGGAAATAACTACCCCTTGGGATTTCGTTTACGCAAATTTCTGCGCCTCGAGGTTTTATAATATTTGTTAATAACTTTTTGCGTTCTCACTTTATGCTTTCTAGTTTTCACACTTAAAAAGTTACTAAAAGAAATTCCTACGAGGCAGAATCTTTTTCTCCTTGAAACGTACCATTTTTTTATTACTGTCAAACGTAAAAACTTACTATAATTCGTTTTTTTTCAAATTTATAAAAATTGTCAAATGTTTCGGTTGGCAAGCATAGCAAATTAATCAAAAACAAAATTTAATTTTAGACCGGATCCCCTACAGAAAAAAATAGTGTGCATTTAACGGCCGAAAATCAGAACTCTAACAGAATTTTGCGTACGTGTGATTTCTGTAGATCATTTTTTTATTCGATACTGTATCGAATTCCAAGAAACTGCACATGCGAACGATAAAAGATCCTTTAAATGGGAAAAAAGCTATATCCATGTTCAGTCGCTTAGCGCTCGTTAAGTTACGTAATTATCGCAACAAAGTCGGATTTGAAAAGTAATGACGAACAGGAATTTCAGACAAAACTGCGTCCTTGACAACGTAATTGCTGGCTTCCGTTTTAATATTTGCGTTAAAGGTTGAATCGCAACTCGTTTGCGAAACCTGTGATGTCGTGAGTGAAAAATGAGACAATAAATGAAAAATGAATGACAAATTAATGACGCTGAAACACGCTGTTACGATGCAATTATCCTGAATGACACTTCCATCTGCAATTTATTTGACATTTAAAGCTTTCCACGAGAAATCGGTTTGTCTGATTTGTGAATCATATTGATATAATATATGTACAAGGTAGTAGATTATTTATTTATTCATTATTTAATAACTACACGTTTAATAAAATCAGACGTATAAATACTTTACATCATTCATAATATCGTGATTGTTTATAGATTCCATTCTTATAAATTATTATTAAACTTTTTTTATAAAAATGTACATCAGCTTGATTGGTAAATATGTATAAGGGAGTTATAACACCAAATGACATTTTTATTATTTCCTATTCAAATTTCGAGTTTTTATAGTGCATGGTATTTTTTTATTTTACACGACGAGTATATACGTCAACCGTACAGAAAGAAACTTTTCGATTGTCGAATATACATGCACGTCGAATGCAATTACTCAGTTAAATAGGAATACAAAAACATTTTTTTGTATTAATTGAGTCGTTCACAGGCCAAATCAATTAAGGGGTTACACCAGTGTAACAGCCGAAAAAAAGCGCTATTTTCATGAATTTTTTTTGGAAATATGGAAAGGCGCTAACAAAAAACTCTTACAGTATGTTGTTAAGCATACATTTAAGTACAAAAAAAAATTTTTTTCACCAAAAAGTAATTCAAAATGGCGGCTCTACAATAATTTTCCTGAGACATCTTGACAAAAACGCGTTCCACGGCACGCACTAGAGCACGTGCAATTTTGAAACTATTACAAAAAAAAAATTTGTTTCTTAATCTGCATGAGTATAGCTAGAGAAACACGTACGGATTTTAAAAAATACGATTTTTTGGATATTTGGCAGTTGTTTGAAGTTAAAACTCACTTTTTCGCCAAAAAAAACAGCAGTTATTTGGTTATAAAAATTTTCTAATTAACGTATCGAAAATTCCGTACGTGTTTCCCTTCAAAATGTTGTTGCAAAGATGTGTATAAAATTTTACATGAAAATATGCAAAATTGATGGAGTTATGCTGCGTGCCGATTTGAAAAATCGTGTTTCGAGAAAAACGCATTTGAAGTTTTAAAATGAGTTTTAGACGTGAAAAAGTTAAAAAATCGACTGAAAAAAATTTTTTAACATTATTTTGCAATCCCAGGACCATAAAGCTGCCCTTCCTGGTCCAAAAATTTCTCCTGATCCTCTTTTCTTAAACATTTGATGTTGGATCGCGCTGCTTTTGCCTCATCGGCCAACGACAACTCGGCCTGCTTGACTCGCTTAGCATCACTTTCAAGGCAAAAATCATAAGATTGAAAGCCGATATTCATTTCTAAAACCATCATAACTCGTAATATACTAGTTAGACCATCATTGACGTTTTTACCACTTGAACGAGACTTAGGAGCTAAATTCCAAACTGTAGAATTGAAACTTTCATTACTATTCTGCGTGTAGCCTCCTAAGCCGCGATTTAACAACTCATTACGACTCAATTCATCATAAATTGGTATGTTAGCTTTGTACACTTCTTCAGGTAATGGCGATTTATGATGAAATTCACTCAAAGTTACATTTACCGCTGTTCGTCGCATAAAAGACGTTCGAGGCGCTTGAGGAAAAGCGCAAAATTTCATACAAAAAAATTGTTTTCAGGTATAAAACGTTTTGCCTCATATTCTTGAAGGTTCAAAGTACCTTGTGAGCTAATAAAAAAAAAATCGATTTTTTGAAAATTTTACACTGGTGTAACCCCTTAACTCAACTTTTTGAATTATTTTAAATTTAAGTGATGAAACACCTGATTTTATTACAATTTTTTATATTCAAAATTAATTTTTTTAAGAATTAAACTTAACAGCACCAAATGTCTGAAATTTATCTGGCTGCTGAATAAAAAATAATTGTCTTCAGACGCTCCTGAGATTAATTCCACCATCTAAAGTTAATAACTGAAATAATGCATAACACCGAAAGAACTCAAGCGCAGTCTAATCAATTTTCTCCACTATGTGTTCTATGGAGTTAATAGGTTCGGCAAGTGAGCGGCTAAATTAACGAATATAACGTTAACACTAGAACTATCCAGGATTAATTCGGTATATTTAGAAGCATTGGATAAATATAGTTTGAAACAAAGAAATAAAGGGGGATAGTTAATTGATCGATCTAATTATTTGCATAGAGAAACATGGTTATGAAGAATTTTGGAAATCGCAGTGTTATAAACTTAACCGATTCTTAGAAGAAATTCGGAACAAGTCATTTTGACCCCCTTGGTAGTTCTAGTGTTAAAAGTTACAAGTACATGTTTTGGCTAACATTGAAAAATTAAGGAAAATAACGTTAAAAGTTACATTGTACATGTTTCGCCTAATATTTAAAAACTAAATTTATTACGTGGAATTTTTCATTTAACCACTCGTCCTGTAAGTAATTAAAAATAATTAAAAATATCTATTTCAGTACATAGATAATTTGATGATTTGATGGTTTCTGATAATTGACATAGATAAAACAATAGTTTTCATATTCAATTTTGATTATAATTTTAGGTTACAATTTTATGAACATTATGGATTTTTGCATATGAAGATGGACCAAATCAGGTACCGAAACTTCATGCTGACTTACCGAAATTTGATTTATAGAGTTATTAACTGGATGAAGGGTAAATGAAATGTCAAAAGATTTTATTAAAAAAATTAATCTCATGTTTTGATGCTATGTTCTCATTTTTCTTCTTTTTGTTTCTGAATGTTTGATTAAATTTCTTTATTTTATAGACCGTTTAATAAGCCAAGAAGAATAAATTTATGTTTAATATTTAAAAACAGTTAGAATGAAATGTTTAAAATTCAATACTGTCTTTAACTCCACGTGTATTTATATTTAAACACGTGCAAGTATTGGTGTCCCAAGAACCACTAACACTTCACTATGACACTTTCCTTTTCTTTGTAATAGCAAGTTTATAAATCGGAATTTAATTAACAATCCCTATCCCACCGACCACGGAGATCATTTTCTTCAAAAGCAAACAAAAAACTGGGTTATGGAGAGTTAAAAGTAATCTCCGATAAACATTCGGGATTAACAATCTTTCCAGACAGTTGTTCATCCGTCTCACTTACTGTTTAATCGCTACTTATCACAAAATCCCCTCGTAAATCAGTCAGCCATCCGACACCTTATTCTACGCAGCGTCTAATTCCCCGATCCCATTATCTTTACAGCCCTATCAACGTGTCACCTGGTAATAAACGAAGACAACGACGACATAGACAGCTGAAATCACGTTTCCGATCTCGTCGATCGGCGTCGCAATTTTCCTTGGAAAATGACGCCAGTTGTCGCTCTTCGAAATTCTTTCACGATTGGGCCCCTCGCTTGGGACTAACAATGTAAGGCCCAATGTCGACCAGTATGATTCTGACAATGATGAACGTATTGAAAAAATGACCAGATTCTATGTTCTGAAGATGCCGAACGTTTGTTCGTCGTTGACGGTTGTTAGCTAAATTAATAAATTTAGATAAATTTATTTATATAAATATATTTATTTATATTTAGGTAAATTTATTTATTTTAAAAAAGGAATATTTTATTTTAAGTTGTTTCGTTAAACCAATAGAAAATAGGGCTGTATTAGGGATAATTTATTTTGATTGTATGCGAAGATTCATGATTTTTGGATTTTCTGGGCTGGCAAAACTTCCTCGTTAGTAAAGTAGGAATTATGGGTTAATAGGTTGGCATGGGTTGGAAAAAAGATTTTTATTATTGGATCGCAGTTCGAACCAGTGTGTCTCGAAGTTGTTTTGTTATTTATCAACACTAATTATTTCAACAAATATACGGACACATGAAATTTTGTTTATAACGTTTTACGAAATCTTCTTCAACACTGAATAAAGAAGAAATTTACCTGGCTATGGAACGATCATTAGACAACAATTGTTAATAACAATGGTTAAAATAATTACCATTACCATGGTGTAAAAATTATAAAATAACGCAATGCTTCGCTCCTTGGTTTGGACCCTCTTCAGGGGAGTTTTATGAATATCGACATTCATTTTTACATATTTAACAGTCATTCGATTTCTCTACCAGTTTTAACAGTTTAAACAGTTTACATCCGTTTCTCTATGTTGTAAATACATAAAACTCCCCTGAAGAGGGTCCAAATCAAGGAACGAAGCGTTGGGTTATTTTATAATTTTTTACACCATGGTAATAGTAATTATTTATAACCATTGTTATTAACAATTGTTGTCTAACGATCGTTCTGTAGCCATGTAAATTTCTTCTCATTTATTGAAATAATAATACCATCTGAAAAATAGTTTCTATGTAATCTTAAATAACGACGTTATAATTTTACATACTAAAATAATGTTTAAAGTGTATTAAAAAAATACATTCTTTTCATTTTAAATAACGAAAATAACGTTGAAAGTTGCAGTGTTGAATGCTGAATTTTTGCCGACAGTGACCTGTTATTGTTATTGAAAACTGTTATTCAACAATTTTCCCCACTGGAAACACTCAGTAGCTTGACGACAGTTTTCCATCCGCAGTGCCATAGCTTTTTTCAAGGAAAATATGCTTTAATATGCCGAGTACTCGATGCAAAGATGCGTGTACACGTACACATCTTTCAAATTGTTCGCGACGATGTAATTGAAGAAGGTTTTTAGTAAATATTTTTCCTGATTGAATCAACACGAGGAGAAGGCCAAGTAGAAAACTTCCTGACTAGTATAGGCCTTGACTCACTACAGGAAAGATTAGATCAGTGCCATCGGACTATTCAAACGTTATTAACGCCGCAAATTTCCCAGAAAGTACGATGGTGTTGGAAAGACAACATTCAGACGAGTAATTTGAGAGTATTTACGAAAAAAATCGTTCCAGCTAGTTTTGAGATATTTGATCTCAAATATAACTTTTTTTTTATTAAAAAAACGTCGTCTTCTTCTCTGTTGTCTTTACAGTCGTTTCTACCATCTTCTCAGTAAATTTTCTTGTAACGCTGACCGATTCGCCACCTGGCGGTAACAGCGGTAACTCATGACATGCGACGATGAGTTTTCTATCCATAATGCTGATTTTGACATGCAATCTGTTGTAGGTAACGCTGGACAAAAATAAAGATTGAAGGAATTTTTTAAATCGATATTTTTGTAACAGGTAAAGTTTATGCAAGTTTTTATGAAAAAATGTGTACCTTCCGAACTACTGTAAACGTGGAAATTAACAACAAATAATTCAGATAATCTTCTAGTGTTATCAATAATTTATAAATTTCATATAATGGTTTTTAAATTGTTTACATAATGTATTTAATTTGAAAACTTCAAAATACATGTCAAAGGCATAGTCAAAATGTTCTGCAATCATGTCTGACAGCAAAAAGTAAGAAAATTTTTTTTCAGGATTTTCAACGTTTAGTGAGTGTATAGTCATCGTTATTGTTAAAAAATCATTGTTATATGCTCTATTTTAAAACTTTACTATCTCGGGAAGCGAATCTTTGATTTGTTCTTTATCTGATTATAACAGTGATATGATATTCTATAAACATATTATCAATGAAAAATTACGGGTGATATATTTCTCTGCGGATATATTGTAAAATTAAAATCACGTAGTGTAGTGGTTACGATAGGGATAACGTGACGCATCAAATTCGAGAAGCCCGATGACAAAAGTTCATAACTGGAAAACTATTCTTTGTTCAAACATATCGCTGACATATAAGTTTGGAAGACATTATTCCGTTGCTGGCAAATAAAAAGAAATTTCACTGATACACTTCGGACGTTACTCAAATACTAAAAATTAAAAACATTTTTCAAAATTTCATTCAAAAAATTATTAACAATGTACAGACTTCATATAAGACAGGGGATTTGTAAATTAAACCATTTTTGTTCACGTTTATGTCTATTACAATTTTAGAATTATGAAGGTAAAAACAAATAAAGACACATAAAACCAGTCTGCTTTCTGATCAAACATTTTTTAATATTTTGATATTTCCTTGAAATGTGATGTGTTTTTCAACATTACCCACAATATACGAACATTTAAAAAATCTCTGAAACGCAACTACATTGAAATTTCACTGATTGCCGAAATGCCTCTACATTTTTTATGTATTTATTCAAAGAGTTTTTTTGAAACTTTCAAAACCTCTAGTTCTTATTATTACATCTTTAAAAATTGAAAGCGTTTAATGGAAAATATTTTGCATTTGTCCGCGCCACAATTGCAGCAGGAATTTCGTTAAGAATAATAATAAGTAGAAATATTGGAATTGTTAACTTGATAAAGTAAATGAGTAAAAGTATAAGTATATAATTTATTAATTAAATGCGGAGTAATAATTTTTTGGGAAATTTAGTTAATTGAAAACATTTATTTAGCGACACCATTGTATCTGAACAATAATCTGCATCTACTCACATTTGTTCAATTGCGAATCATTCATATAATAAAGTTTATGTGAATGTGCAACTAATTTCAAAGTCATATACATCGTTTAGCACTTGGTCCATATCTTTGCACCTTTTATGTTTTTTTCTGAGGATCACAGTTCACACAGTGAAAGTTGTAATTTCGACTCACAGTCTACTTTCACTAATTAAAGATTCATTGCAGAATACACTGTAAGTGCTAGGAGTAAAATTAATTTATCTTATAATTAACGAACAAAATTGCACTAAGTAATTAAAAAGTTAGGAATTGATAAAAAAATAATCAATCAGAAAAAAATTCTTCCCCAAGGTTTAGATCAATTTGATTCATTTTGATTCCAAAATATGGTTATAAGCAAACAATAACTTAAATACATGTGATAACTTTCTATATTTTGTATTTGATACGGTGTAGATTCATAGTACAAAAAATATGTTTAATAAATTTATTTTGTGTCGCATCAACAGGTTATGTTAGTAACGACAACATGTATACAATTTCAATATAATTACATATGTTTGTGCGTTTTTTTGGCGAGGAATGTGTGCATATTATATTTCGTTAATTAATTTAATACTAGTTAACAATTTCAGGCTGTTTTCATTATCGTCTTAATGAATTTATTTCTCTTTTTTATTTTCAAATTCTGCGTTGAACTCCGAAGAGTTTATATTTCGAATTTTTATCTAAAAATTTAAGCAAATTAGAGCCGATTGAATTTATCACTCGGAAATTGGGTATTTTACATTGTCATTTTACATCAAATAAACTTTGAAATGTTCTCATTGAAGTGGTGTACATTTTTTAAAGTAATACGTATCGTCTTATCAATTAGCAAAAGTTGTTTTAAACAAGTCGCTACTGAAAATTTTAATTTCCCAACAAGAGTTTTCCAAAAAAAATCATTGCCACGAATTCCCTAAAGCACCGAATGTTTATCCACTTGAACATATAATAATTATTTTTTTAAATCCATAGTCCCAAATACAAAATAAAAATCGTGACTGAAAAGTTCTGATGATTCCACACAGATTGCCAGACAAAATGATTACATTTTACAACTGTTTCTTGGTATTTCTGCTTTTTTCGCCAACACGCTCCAATTCTACCGGTACAACGTCGTCATTTGATAGAGAGATAAAGTTTATGACGCTCTATCCGTCATCCTTAGCGCTATCGAACAGATTTCCGTGAAACCACTGTGTAATCCAGAAACTTTTTCCTCGCGGATAATACTCAGCCGTGTCAACAGTTCATACGTTTTCCTCGTGCTATGAAGATAAAAAAATGCACTTAAGTAAGTCGATAAGTGCGGTTCCAATAAATGTTTACGATGTCTGGAAACCGAACTTTTTTTTAGCGTCTGGAAAAGGTCTGTATCTATTTCGAAAAATCGTTGGAAATGAATTCGCTTTACAGTGAAATAGGAATGGTGGATTACTATTTGTTAACTTTTAATCCGTACTAATGATGCGAAGTTGTACGTGGAATTCAGATAGGCGATTAATTCAATTCTTGTGAAAATTGTGTATGGTACATAATATAGGGTACTTTGATATCTATGGACATACATAACAATGATTTACGTTTTATGGAATTGTAATTTTTTAATTAACTATAACATTGCTGGTTAAGTTATACTGGAGTATGATAATCTCACGTCCTCCTTTAAAAAAATATTTTTTAAAATTTTTAGCCAGTGGGTTTTGACGACTGGGCGGTGATTAAAAAATTATTGTCTATTCAATTAAATTGTTAATTAATTTCTATTGTATTGGGTAAGATCTGAATCACCTGAGTTTAGGAAAGATGTGTATCTAATTAGTTATATATTATAAAGTCTCAAAGATTCAATAATAAACAAATAACTCAACAAAAATTCTGCTAGAATTAGTTTACTGACTATGATGAAATATTTAGAATAATAAGAAATATGACAGAAATTCAGGGCGAGTGATATAAAAGGCCAACGTGTCCGTCAATAAATTTTTCGAAAAACTAATACATTTCATTTCTATTGTTTTTAACTGATATGTTTTCACATTCAAAAACCATTATTAATTTCAATTCATTAGAAATTAAGATTAAAGTAAATTCGCGGAATTTTAATTTATTATAAACAAAATCCATGAGAACGTCAGTTATACTTTTGACATTATTTGTTAGTCATCAAATTTCCCACTTTTTATTACTGTCGCAAATTAAGTATTAACAATTTAGGAAATCTTAAGCTCATTTTTTACAAATTCTAAATTGTTTTGATAAATTGAGAATACTAAAAGAAAAGCAATAAAGGAAAGATATAGGCCAAGTACAGGAAGATGTGACTTTCGAATCGATTGTTCGTTAACATAAATTTTATTATACGAAGTATTTGAAGTGAAATACATATGAGCAACTAAAAATGATTGTACAGTTTCGACAAAATGGCATCGCCAAATAAATATATTCAATTAATTAAATTTCCAAAAAAATGATTTTTTCTCATTTAATTAATAAATCTGTTTACTGCTCTATGAAATGTACGTGACGACATTTTTACGATGTGAAGCATCAAGGTGACCTTCAAGTGAGGCCTTTGTACTTGGCCCGAGCCAAGACCTTGTCTCTTGATTTGGATGATCGTGTATACAGTGTATAACATAAATGCGAGGACCGTTTTTCAGAATCGATAGTACGCACTAAAAGATGAAAAAAAAGATTCTAAAGTTTTGTTTAAAAACCACCCCCTATCGAGATACAACCCCTTTTGTAAAAAATTTTAAAAAATCATATCTCCGAAATGGTACGTCGTAGAAGGCCGATTTTAATTGCGATATAACCGGAGGAGATCAAAGTTAATAAACAAATTTAATTGCTGCGATTATTGTCGTTAAATAGTATATATTCTTGTTTAATCCAGATAAATTGGATTACCAATATCATATTAGGTGTTCAACAAGGTGGAAAAAATTAAGGGCACTCACTAAGACTTTCTTTCCGTAGATAGTGATATTTTTTTCGTAAACTTTAGTCTCTCCCGGTAATATTAAAATGAACATCGGTCCTCTACGACGTAACATTTCGGAGATATGATTTTTTAAAAATTTGTTACCAAAGGGGTTATATGTATCTTCATAGGGGGTAGTTTTTAGACAAAATGTTAGAGACTTTTTTTTCATCTTTTGGTGCGTACTATCGATTCTGAAAAAGCTCCCCCCATTTATGTTACACCCTGTATAATCCCCATTGGGCTATGGATTTTGATAAAATTTCAGAATAATGTAAATGGGACAGAATTTCTACACTAAAGGCTTTAATTATTAATGTAAATTTTAGGATAGCCATACAATAATTAAGAAGAAACAATGAACCAACAAAATACTGCAGAACCGTTTGAAGATATTACAGTGCATTTAACTCAATTAAATTAAAAACTATGTCACATTACTAAAACTTATTTATGTTAAACACCAGAAAAATTGTACTCGCTAATATCCCAGGCATTGAAACAACTTTAAATAAATTAAATTAAAAAAAAAAAAAAAAGAAAAATATGCAACAACGTTCGAAGTTTGTTTATAAATGTTTTTGATTTCTTCTTCTTCTTCTTCTTTTTGTTTATAGTCAAATCAACGTCTGAGGTTATTAGCGACTGTGTTCAAATGTTAGATTTCACCTATTAATTTGATGTGTGCTATATGCATGTTTCCACAACACAACTAAAAGTACTTATATGAATTTTCTGTAACCGGTGCCGTAGTTGTCTTATTTACGATACAATAAATTATTTAATTCATTCAATTAATTAATTTTTATCCAACTTCATTAACTGCCTTTAAATATGCAAAACACTGACTACGAACTTTGCAAAATTAAATTTTCCTCACACTAAAGTTTCGATTAAAAATATTACTTTCCATCCTTATATTCATTAACTAAAATAAACAATATCACATTTTCCTATGACCAACTAAATGTTACACCGTTCCCTGCATTTAATTCTAAAAGACGCATTTTTTTGTGAAAATTTTCGTCCCTTTTATTTAAAATATGTCATCTTAAGTACCTGTTCGCTAAACATTTTTGTTAACACTAGGACTACCAAGGATTAATTCGGTATATCTAAACCACTTGAAGATAAATATATTCCAAACAAGGAAATGTAGAAAAATAGAAAATTGATCGATTTAATGATTTACATATAGAAACATAATTATGAAGAATTTCAGAAACCACACCTTTCTAAATTTAAACGATTGTTATAAGAATTTAAGGGGAGGTTCTCATGTGAGAGCCCCAAAAGAAGGTCATTTTCTCGAATTTCTTTCTCACTGAAGGAAATAAATGAAGAACTATAACTTATCAACACTTGTTTAATGAATCAAAAGGTGCAAAAAAAATTTTTTTTATTGAAAAATAATGTGACAATGTTTGTTTACACGCCTTGTAATATGACGATTTCGAGAAAAGGTAGTCGGTTGTTGCCCACTCTAGCATCTACAAAAGTTATCAAAAATGACTAATGCAAGAATTTTTATAAAATATATGAGTGTAGTTAGAGCCCCTACTAGAATCATCAATGAAAGTCGAAAATTAAAAAAATGGCGGACATTTGAATGTTCTTTTTCGTTTTTTCACCTTTTTTCGCTCTTTAACGTACTGTAACAAAAAAAATAATGCATATATCCTCTTGATTCTAGTAGGGGCTCCAATAAATCAAATCTACTTCAAAACAAAACAAACAGAAAGGCGATCTATCAAGTAGTTTTTGAGTAATCTTGGGCAACAGTTTGAAAAACACGATTTTTCAGGAGACACGATTAAAGATTCGATCCACGAATCTGTGTTAACGTCTAAATATTATCCCTTGTGGCTAATCAGCGATTCCAAGGCCATACATTAGCCCCTCCTCAAGTTCATACCGTTCGTGCAGATTCATCCAAGAATAAGATATCCTCCGCTCAAATTACCACTCGATTTCAATTTTTCAGTCAAAAAGTAGTTCCAGTTTTAATTCCATAACTTTTTTAAAAAATTCTATCCGACCAAACGATTTTGGGAATATATTCTAAATACAATTTACTATCAAAAAATGAAAAAAAAAAATTTCGTATATTTGGTCGGTTGTAATGAGAACCTCCCCTTAAGAACCATTCATTTTCACTGTCTTGGTGGTTCTAGTGTTCAGTGTCAAAATGTCGATGAATTTCATGTAGTTAATAATAATTCGTTAACCGACTGCGAGGATCGACACGCAGGTTACGCAAACTCCGGAGAACGGACTGTCGGGTTTACGTAACCGTAATACATACTGGGAACCTGTGGCCCTTTCACGTTCAACTATGTCAATGACAAAAAACAACGGCGCACATGAAAGGAAAGGATGATCGCGTCACAGGTGTTCCCATTCGGTAAAATTAAATGGAGTGAAAGTGTCATTCGGTGCAAGTGTACCGATTATTTACCAGTAAAATAGGCTTTATTAAAATTATTGAAATTAATCTTGAAGTTATTCTGCATATTATACTGCCGCGTGGCAGTTTAATACTCTGTCGTTTACTTTTTAATTATTATTTATGGTATTTGTGGGTTAATCGACATTGCAGGTTTGCGGAGTGTGTAGTTATACTGCGAGATTTGATTTTTTAAGAAAAAAATAGGAAAAGAGAAAAGAGGATGTACCGTGGACTCCCGTATAACGCGTTGAAAATATTGCGACTATACAGGGTGTGACAAAACATCGGGGCATATTTTTTGGAATCGATAGAACACACCAAAATGAAGAAGAAAAAGTCTTTACAGTTTTGTAAAAAGGTCTCCCCCTGATAAAAAATTTTTTTTGTGGCAATCAAAATCGGCCTTCTACGACTTATCATTTCGGAGTTATGATTTTTTTAAACTTTTTTGCAAAAAGGTTGTATCTCGATAAGGGGTGGAGTTTTTTATAAATCTGTAAACACTTTATTTTTTATTTTGGTGCGTTCTATCGATTCCCAAAAATATGTCCCGATGTTTTGTGACTGCCTGTATAGTACTCATACAGCGCGATAAAGAGTCCCGTATAACACGTAAGATAAATTTAACATTTTCACATAGTTTCGGATTTTTTAACTGTGGGAGTAGCGATTTTTAAAAATATAACAATTCATACACATTTAAAGCTGTAAAGAAAAATAATTTAAAAATAGAAATATGCTAAACTTCACTGTTTAACATTTACTCACTATCGGAAGTAGCAACAAGTAAGTTTCAATGACACCGTTTTGTTATTATTAAATATACAGATTCTTCAATTAAATAGTCTGCAGTTTCGCCTTGATTGTTAACGTGGATTAAAAACAGTTTCTTTCTCCAGATCGTTTTTAGATTGAAAATATAGGGATAGACAATCACTTAATCTTCTTTTAAATTCCATAAACCATTATATCGACGGATTAATTTTCATAAAATGTGTTTCTAACGTATTAACTATTCGTAACCCTTTATTTGTACCTTCTAAATGAAAATATGAACGAAAAATTTCAACTTAGACATCACCGAAGACAAACAAGGCTTGGATGTGCTTGAAATTGCATAAATTAGTCTGATAATGTATATATACTGTAGTTTTTTGGCAAAACTATTTTATTGTCTATTTAGTTAGAAAAAAAGGGAAAATCAATAGTGGTACGAAATTATATAGGTAATATTAAAACTTTAAGAAATAGTGCTTTTCAAAATCATTATACTGAATGAACTATTTTTAAAATATTCTGATTGCTGGTTTTTTATGCTTGTAACATAGTAACTGTTATTAAACGAAATTTAATAAGAATAAAGCAGAATTTATAGAAAATTGTAATAATATTGACGATAATAATTTCTAATAATAAGTTAAACGTGTTCGGAAGAATAAAAACATTATATTCGAAAATGTTTATGATTTAGTTTTGTGTAAAACGTGCATGGTATATTTTAATTAAAACCACATTAGCAAAGAAAATAGTATCAGTAATATTAAAGAAACTGTGATTACGAAAATATACTTTGTATATTAAAATCAAAAATTTTAATTATAAACTACATATTTCGATTAAGTAGTATTTGCACACTGTTTACGCCTGGTTACGCTAACAATGAGAATAAATTTCTATAATTTTCGGCGGCCATGTTTTGAGAGATTTTCGTTTTAAAAAATTTGTCAAGTTCGAAAAAGCATTTCAAATACTTGACAACTGTACACTGTACAAAATGCAAAAATCAGAATCACTAAAAATGAGATATCTTCTTATCAGTTATTATAATTGAATTAAGTGAGACGTGCAATTAGTGAGCAAAGTCAATTCTAATTACAGAAATGGCGTGAAGGTGTCACCAGCTGAGTTAAATGGCATCGTGGAGCAGCCGCCGATTTCCAAATTCCGGGAAGCATTGCCGCAATTTTGCGCAGTCAGCGCGAAAAATCTTCTTTTGATCACTTTCGGATCGACACTGGGATTTTCCACGATTCTCATTCCGGAATTGCAGAAGGAGAACCCGGAAATCACGGTGACCATGGAGGATCTGACGTGGATCAGTAAGAATTTTTTTAATTTTTTCACGAACGCACAGAAGAAAAATAAGCTCCTAATTTCTCTTTTGTTTTAAAGAAATCTTGCCAGAATGAAAAATAAGTTTTGTCTTTACACCTTCAGTTCAGTTGTACATTTTACTGAAAAATTTGTTAAACCTTGGAATTTCAGCGTTTTGATATTTATTCGCACTTAAATTTTTTTATTTACAAAAAGGAAACTGAAATTACAGTTTTTCGTCTCTCAAGTTTCATAGTACTAAGTTTGTAAGTCTAGAAGTTTCTGAATTTCAAAATATTTATTCAAGTTCCGCGCTATGAATATATTTACTTTGCTTTCAAAATTCTGCTCGTTCGAATTTATGAAATGTTCAAATTTTTACGGCCGAAACTTAAACCGCTTTTTAAGTTTCGAATTTTTTTCGCCCGCATGTTATAAGGTTTGCAATATCGGCGCGTTTATTTTGCCAAAGTTTGAAATTTCCCCATCCAAAAGTTGTACACCTTAAAATTCGAATTCATTGTTATTTCTACGTTTAAAAATTTTTACACCTGAAATTTCCAAGTCTGGAAGCTTCCCCCAATTGCAATATTTTGCGAGATAATTTTTTCTATTTTCTACAATGACTCATTATTTTGTCTGTGATAAACTCAATTTTTGTGGAATAGAAAACTCTGTTTATTTGGATTTTGAAACAAAAAAATGTGGACAACCACTCAAACGACGAAATTTGTCTGCTTTCGAGATACTTTGGGGAGTCAGTAATACCGCTATTCCGTTTAATTTAAGATGGAAAGCCAACCGAAGTATCGTATTCGATTTGTAAAGTTGATAATACGTGGTCGTAATTTTCGGCAAACAGTATTCCATTTCGTGTAACGAACACTGGAAGTGGGTCAAAAGGATCGTGGTCTGAAATACGATAAGAGGATCTTTGCTATCGAATGTAAACACGGAACGTAGAGAACATTTGATTTGCACCGACGCAAATATTTCGAAAGATGCAGAAATAGAAATCTGGAGAAACGTTCGCACAAGTCAAGTCTAATTTAATACTTGCAAAAAATAGCTATAAATATATTTACAGACATATAATTTGTAAAATTGGTATTAATTCTTTATTTACTTTTGGAACATTGAAATGTTTTGAAGGATTCACTTTTGTTAGAAGATTTTAAAGAGGAAATATGATTTTTAATTTAGAAACTCCGTAAAAATTCCAAAAGTAAGAATTTCAGAGTTAAAATTACAATACGTTGAAACATTGAGGCACAGAAATTTCAGTAGGTAAATATTATAAAGCATTCAAACGGTGCTTCAGAACTTATACGCAAATATTTTCTGCGTAGGAATTTCAAAGCATCAGATATTTGAGGTGTACAAATTTTCAAAATGAGAATTTCAAAACAAAGAAATAACAAAACTAAAAATGAATGTTCAGACACGAAATACTAATGCATAAACACAATACGCTGGTGTATGCATTTAATTTAACTTATTCAAGAATTATTTTTTTTATTATTAGAAATTTAACTTTTATATTATCATAATTTTAAATAAATTTTATTTTTTTTTATAGTTAGTAAAGTGATTGAATTTTATTATAACCAAGCATGAAGATTCGAAAAAAACACACACATATTTAACGCGCATAAATGTACGTGAAGAAACATGAAAATCTCGAATTATCTTCTAGAAATATCAGTAGAAAAAAGTTATCGTTACACAACAATTTAAAAATGAACACGTCTTAGATCTTTAAACTATTTAACATATTTCTTTCACGCTTTTATAATAAATATAATAACAGATTTTAATAATATATACTTAAAGACTAAAAGTTCAAAATTAAGAAATGCAGATGTCCTTCCGCGGTTAAATCATTCAACTTCGACGTTGATTATTAACTACTAAATGTTATTACTAAATACTATTAATCAGAATACTAATTAATTCTATTAATTCTTGACAAGGGATAAATAGTTCATTCTATTAACGACACTTGTTGCTTAGAAACACTTGCATCAGATAACAATTAAATCTTTTCTCTCCATAACGAAGTGGATTATAATAAATCCCCATATTCCGTGGCACCTGTACATACATACATACAGGGTGTAACATAAATGCGGGGAGCCTTTTTCAGAATCGATAGTACGCACGAAAAGATGAAAAAAAAGTCTCTAAAGGCTTGTATCAAAAGCACCTCCTATCGAGATATAACCCCTTGTGTAAAAAATATTTAAAAAATCGTATCTCCGAAATAGTACGACGTAGAGGACCGATTTTCATTTTAATATTACCGGGAGAGACTAAAGTTTTAGTGAGTGCCCGTATTTTTTCCCAAGTTGTTAAGCACCTAATATGATGTCGGTAATCGAAGTCGTTTGGATTAAACAAGAATAAATGCTATTTAACGACAATAATCGCAGCAATTATATTTTTGTAGTAACTTTGATCATCTACGGTTATATCGCAATTAAAATCGGTCCTCTACGACGTACCATTTCGGAGATATGATTTTTTAAAAATTTTTTACAAAAAGGATTATATCTTGATAGGGGTTGGTTTTTGGACAAAACTTTAAAGACCTTTTTGTCATCTTTTGGTGCGTACTATCGATTCTGAAAAAGGGTCCCCACATTTTTGATACACCCTGTATAACGCAAACTCACATAAAGGAGTAAAAAAATGCACACAGCGCTGTCAAAATATTATGGGATACGTAGAGAATTCATAGTCACATAAGAGGAGCAATTTTTTTACTGGTCAAAATGACGTGAGTGTGTTATTTAAATTAATTTGCTATTTTGCAAGAATTTCAAAAATTTCAAGGCTTTTTCAGAATATCAGCCGTCGTACAAATCGTGGCGCGGACATCTCCGGGTGAAACAAAATAAATTATAAATGATTAAAGTTCTTATTTTGTTTTACTTGCATTAATTTGTTTAAATTTCAAAATCTAAGAACTTCAGCTCTAATTTGAATATAGAAACCCACAGTTTTATTCAAATCATTGATTCTTGATAAATGTGAAACATTTCGAATCTCAATTTGCAAATTTCTTACAATTTAAAATCCAACATACACTTGTACGTTTATAAATATCACAGCGCAAAAGCTTTGTTACTCTAACGTACGCACTAAATAAATCTACGTATTATTTAAATTAAATAATAACGATTTTATTATAATGTAAAAAACGATAGTATCGTCCATTCGAAGATACAGATTACATAATTTAAGTGTAAAACCAAAAAGATTATACTAAATCGACACTCGCTAATAATAGATACATGGAGTGAAAAATAAATGAATTTAAAAAACAATTGACGTACTTTTTGAAAATGACATTTCGCTTTTAGCTGACTGAAATATGACATGCAATTTGACTGCGATAAAATTGCTGAGTGCAGAGGCACAAAAGCAATTTGCCTTGCATAGCCTCGCTAAAATCACCAATTGTAACTAGATTATTATTCCATGTTGCTCGTTTAAGGTTCTTAGTCCCCCTTAACTCATTCAATTACAGTCTCTAAGATTTCATCAATACATCGGATCTTTCAACGAGGGTCAAGTTTAATTTGACGTTTAATTTTGCAATTTCAACATTTCCTACGTTTCAAATTTCATTCAACCATTTCATTTTTGTTATTATTAAAAGTTGTCAATGAAATAACGAAAAACGGGTATAGACACTTATGTTGGTCAATTAGGATTATAGTCGGTAATTTACCATCGTTTATACATAAGTTAATACCACAGACTAGCCATAAGAGTAGATGGGATATATTGGGGAAATTTGTGTCACATAAACCATTTTTGCATTGCGGTCAACGTTACCGGTTTGCGACTGAAATCGAAGATTCCCAAGAGGGCAACTCGTGTTCAAATGCTGCAGATAAAATTCCAATTAATTAAAATTCCAATTAATTACTACAGTTTACTACTTATCCAATTAATTGCTTACAGTGAAAATTCCAATTAATTTTTGTACTCAGGTTGTTCAAACATATATTTTTTCGATGAAGCAGCCGTATTAAAATTAATGCAGGATATACATATACTTAAACAAGAGGTAAACCATTTTTCAGGTATAGGCTTTGTTTGATTCTATGGGTAGCGTCTCTAGTCTGAAGCTAATATCTTCTGTCGACCTAAATTTCTCTTGGTTAACACGATAATAATGTATTAGCACGATCCGGCAACGTTGTTGTACAGTCTCTAACATCCGACAACTTTACCTTCAAATATTTTTCACTGTAATTCTTAGACTCACTGTTCTCTAATCCCAGAGGGTGCCAGAATAATCCCTAATTTTTCCCTCACAATCAGATACCTGGCGCACGAAACGTGATATTAACGATATTAACACGTGATCTATGTTAATATTCATTATTATATTTTTTGTAACGTAAACAATTAATTGATTTATGATGCGCAAGCTGAGTTACGGAAAATGGAATGAGAAGTTGTAATTCGTCACAAAAAAATCATAGCTTTTTATATTTATTGCAACTTTAAAGTGATAGCTATGATGCTAATGATTTTTTGAAACCCGCATCTGTCAAGAGACAAGGTCTTGTCTCGTACCAAATATAAAAGTCCCTGACTGAAATAAACTTTGACTCGTTATAGGAAAGATCATATCAGGGTTTTCGGGGTATTCAAACGGTTTTTTAAAGAAACGTCGTCTACTTTGTCATTTTCGTAAATTTTGTTTTTATCGCAATCCGATCAGCCACCTGGCGGTGTCAGTGCTAACTTAATGGTATCCGACGATGATTATAATATCACAGATGACAGATAGGTTCCTGTTTCTCATTTGTGAATAACACTGATTTCTATACGTGTCTGTTGGAGGTAAGGCCAGAAATAAATATAATTTGAAGGAATTTTCTAAATATTCGATATTTCTTGAGTAACAGGTAAAGTTTAATGCAACGTATTATTAACAAACGTATACTATGCTAAATTATGATATAGACACGGAACATAATTCAGAAAATCTTCAAGTGTTACCAATAATTTATATATTTAATATGACGGTGTTTTAATTTTGGCCAAACGTGTTTAATTGTTAAAACTTGAATACATGTCAAAGCGTATCTTTGAATTTGTACAAGAGTTTTTAGAACATAGTCTAATTGTTCTGTAAACATGTCATTCAGCAAAAAATTAGCAAATATTTTTATACCGCGATGCCCGAAGTTCTGTGGCCACACGCATAATTATTGCTATTGTTAACAAGTCTTTATTAACGTTCTGTATATTGACACTTTTTTAATAAGACTTCGATTATGCCATTTCTTATCACGTGTATATCTATTATGATTTGACAATTATATATTTAAAAACAAAACATTCGCTGCCTTTGAATAAAATAAATATTAGACATTTTGATCATTCTTTCATATGAGTTTTCTTTTTCAATCTTACCCACAATGTTTAAAAATTGTATCATTACATTGTGTTAAATTAAAAACGCGTTAAAGGAAGATTTTGAACATTTCTCCACGCCATCACTGTAGCAGAAATTTTGTGGACAATTCTAACAAGGAATAAAACATTTTTTATAAAAAATAACAATATACATGATACACGAATGAAGTGAAATCTATATAAGATAATTATTTGATGCTAATTGTAAGTAGTCAAATAAATATTATCAACTAACTAAAATCCCACGAAAATGATTTCTGTCTTGTTAATTAGACTCTTCTGCCTTAGTTACGTCATTCTATGATTAAAGTGAGATCCTCAAAAAGACTAAAAAATGCAAAAATATCGGCCAAGTATGTATGTACAAGAGGATAAAACTTTGGAATCACTTGCTCATTATTATAGACTTTAATATACAAAATATTAAAATCGAACTAATGTGAGCAAGTAAAATAATACAAATCGCATAACATTTCACTTCAACTTAATAATTAAAAATTTAATGAAATAAAAACTTTAATAATTAATTAACTCTTCTTATTTCGAGAGATTTAAATATAATTAAAAAATTTTTATTATTTTACAGCTTCAATACGATAGTATCGCAAAATATAAGTACATAAATTCAATTTACTTTAAGTAAAATCTCAGAAAAATTATTTCTCCTCATTTAATTAATAAGTCTGTTTATTACTCTATTAAATATACTTGGTGGTCTGCTTTTTAAGAAAGATCGATGATGTAAAATATCAGTAGTATCAATTATGTACTCACCTTAGTTTAAATAGTGCACGATGTGCGATTTTAAAGAAAACTTGTTAAATCAGAGTATAAAGAGGACTTGTTACTGCACGGAATGAAGATTTTTGAAATATCCAATGTCATTTCTATTTAATTCTTTTTAATTCTTTTTAATTCGTTAGCAGCAGTCATTGAAACACATTGCAATATCTTACACACTCACACCTGCACAGACGAAATATAGGGTCCTACCTTTCGTCTATGATACATGTTATTTCCCCTAGCATCGATTCGAATTCTTAACTTGATAAATTGGAAATGAGTAAAGATATTTGTGGAATTACATTTTGAACATCAAGCTTCGATAAAAGCGGGCCACCAAATACATTTAATAAAGCAATTAACAGATTTATTAATTAAATGAGGAGAAATCATGTTTTTGCAAATTTAGTTAATTGAATATATTTATTTCGCGATACTATTCTGTCGAATCGTTAGAATAATTTGTAATTGCACACATTAATGGAGTCTATGTGAAAGACCAACCGGTTCCAAAGTTACATCTCCTTGTACTTGGCCCATATCTTTGCATTTTTTATGCCTTTTTGAGAATTCGTTTAGAAACAGGAGGACATCGCAAGACACGATTGTACGTGTGAGTAAATAAATCCAAGACCTCGATAAACGAGATCATGGATTATCGTGACTCGATTAATCGAGGTCCTATCGTAATTACAAATTTAATGGTCACGAATAAAATAGTTATAGTGCGTTCAACAGCAAGTAATCATTGTTTCTGCAGCCATGTTACGGAATTTATTAAAATTTTAATATGTTGTAGGTAATGTCGAAAAAAAAACCCATTTGACGGAATATTCAAAATATTCATTTTTGAGTTACAGACGGCCCAAGTTTTGTGTACATTTTTTTTGGAAATGTGTAACTCTCAAAGAATAATAGATATAGCAATAACAAAAAAACATTTGCTTCAGAAAGCACGATATTCAAAAAATTATCAATTCAATGCAAATTGTTTAATTATTGGAAAAACTCCAGCGGAATATTTGAACAAAGAATAATTTTTATTTTATCCGTTTCCCTTTGCCGTGGCGTTCTGTATTTGTTCGAACGGGGAAGAATTCATTTCAATAAAATGAATTTGCATATTGCACAAATGAGGAATACAACGATGAGGAAATATTTCTCACTAATCGGTACACTACATCAAAATCAGTTCCCGGTACTCGTAAATTGCATGCAGTAATACCTCTTACCGATAATGCAGTAGCCTTGAAACCGTGTTCATTTTTAGATACATCTAAACAAAGCCACTATTATTCAAAATCGGCGTTACTGAACTTCAAACATAAATATTACTGTATACATTAAACGAAATAAATTTTACCGATCGTTCTAATTATATGTAAAAAATAACTTACTTCTGGCCTTTATTGCGATCTTCAAACTTCAATAATGTTAAATATAAAAAATTTTTTAAACTTACTTACATATTAATAGATAATATAAAATCAAATTCAGCACCATCCACAAGTGAGAACACTATTCTATTTTTCGAAGATTACGTCCTACGTTTCGATCCTGATTTGGATCATCCTCAGGGACAATGTTCTAAAAGAAATTATGTTCTCTTTGTAAGGAGAACACAATTAAAAAAGAAAATTCCAAATTAAAATTCATACTAAACTATTAGTTCTGAATCATATTAATGAAAATTATAATGTTGAAACAAAATAAAAAACGAACCGTATCAAATTCAGTTTATATGTATAAATTAAAATGAACTCATGTAGCACTTTGTTAAATATATAGATATGTTAATTGATAATAAAGATGGTTAACAAAAAGTATAATTGAACGCAATGATTGTGAGACTCACCAACTGTGTATGTATATTTTTAAAATTTTTAATGACGGATAAACAAAAGGGGGCAATATTTCCTGACACTGAAAATTATCTATGTTTTCAAATCTAGTATCGATCGATAGATCGACACTGTAAACGTCACAAAGAGGGCGCCATATTTCAAAACCGTTGAACCACGAAGTTCATCGTAGATCGTGCAAATTTTGTAGTATACCATCATGAAATCTATTATAGCCTAGGTATGTAAATGGCTGGTTGTACTATATTTACTTATTAGGTAATACGACACATGTTTCAAGAAAAGAAGGAATTTGTGGATGAGTTTGTTATAAGTGTTATCAATGAACAAAATGGAATTAATCCTACTTAAGTGAAAACTTTGCAACCATTGTGCAATCGGAATCTAATAATTGTTGTTTATTAGTTGAGAGAAACCAAGGTATTGTTTAAGAAACAGAACTTTGTATAGTTATTGAGAATAAATTGAGAAAAACAGAATGGTGTCATATAATTGCAAGAAAAGATCTTATAAGACGTTCATTAAGTCAATAGTTTAATGACGTTTGTCATTAAGTCAATAGTTTAATGTATAATTACGGTATACATACATCGTAGATAATAAAGCAGTAAAATTTGTGAGTGACATAAACCTAGAGAGGAAAAACATTTTTAATCTAGCCTCTGCCACAAAACAAAATATAAACAAACCAAAATAATTCATACGAAATTGATTTAGTATGTATTGAGCTAAGACAGTATTAAAAAGAGTAAGTTTATGTTGAGTTTTAATACCAAATACAATGAATTACGTTTCACAATTACATTCTTCAAAATAATCATTTTTATTTTTGTTCCTTTTTGTTCAATCTTATTTTGGTTGTTGGTTCCTGTACTTTGGTTTGTTTTTAAAAGGGAACCAAGTATGAAAAATTCCCTGAAAAGGGTCCAATGGCGATCGAAACGTCGGAAGTACTTTTTTCAATATTAAATCTTGTTTCCTTACTGTGGATGGTGAGTAATATTTAATCAATAATTTTAATCATTACATTTATTGATCGTTCAATAGCCATAAAACCATTGCTTATTTTCTTAAATCAAAATATTATTTCTGACAAAATAATACAAATTGAAAACATTAGTGCAATGGATGGTAAGTGTTTATTAGGGTATCTTTTTCTACAGATATATTGTGAAATGAGAAGCAAGTATTGACCAAGGGTTTTTCTCAATAACGGCAGGTAAACGAGTTACGGTACGGACGGAATCGAAGACCAAAAATCAAAAATAAAAATAAACATTCCTAACCTATTAACTATTCTTTGGATGAACGTGTCACTGGAGGTTATGTTACCAGAATGTTTCGGCGTTCATGAAAAAAATGGGAATAGAAGATTTAAGATATATATTGGGCGAAAGTTAAATTTGAAAAATTAAAAATATTTTTTCAACAACTTAAAATCAAATTACATTAAATTTATAATTTTTTTTTTATAAAACCTTGAGGCTTTCTTAAACAAGTGGGTTTTTATTTGTTTCTATTTCGATTGTGGTTGAAAGTCATAAATTTCTGAAAAAAAGGTGCACTAAACTTTTGTAGTCAGTAACTCAAAAATATTTTGAAAATCCCTAATAGTTTGTTTTCGACATTACCTACAACATATTAAAGTTTTATTATATATTTACAATTTTTTTACTACATTTACTATATCTTAAAATTTTATTACATTATATATCCGTGACATGGATACGAAAGCAAAGATCATTTGATGTGGAACGCTCTTTTTATGTTAACTATTAAGTCAATGTTTATTTTCTGCCGTTTCGAGTGGACATATAAACCATGTTAGTTTTTTAACAAAATTTATTTGATTAATAATGTATTATAAACGCAATATCCAATAATAACCAAAGGCATCAAGTATTGTTTCAACTACTTTAGAAAATACTACCAAATGTTGAGAATATTGACACAATCGCGACCGACAAACTTGTCATGTTTCTAATACTGAGTACCTACCAGAGAAAATAATCAAATTCTGAAGCTGGATGCTACAAACTTATATCGTTAGGGCAAATCTCAAAGGGTATTAAAACCAGAAATTTTTCAAAATGTAGAACAGCATTCCGAGACGACTAATTTCTAACTAATTATGAAAAAAATGGGTCCAGACAATTTAGAGATATTTGATTTCCAAACAGGTTGTTTTTTCGTTAAAAAACGTCGTCTATAAAAAATACCAAAGAAATTGTGCATGGACCTAACAGTATATAAGATTTGTTTATAGGTTGATATTGAGTGTTGTGTTTCTTTATACATTAAATATCTCTGTTCAAATTTTTTATACGACAGACCAAGGAAGCTTTTACTTCACACTTTTATTTTTTACGACAGTAGAATTGTATTGTTTTTAAAAATATGAAAAACATAGTGACGACGTATCTCAGAATATTGTTATACCAATAGTATTTTTCCGTAATGTTAACGGGAAAATATAAAATAAGATACCTTCAATAGCATTATGTGCACTGGAAAAAATACTGCGATTAATTCAAAACATATTTTTGTAGCATTCACGAATGGTGATCATTCTACAGTCACTTGTTATGGTTCTCTTGGAAAACCTCTTGATAACACAGCTATTTCTTAAGTTTAGGAAGCTATTACTGCATTTTAAAGGTATCAAATAAAAACAATAAAAAATATGTAATAAATAGAGTGTAGAATAATCTTTCTGAAGCAGCGTTGTCGAAATCATAATAGGGTTTAAAAACACTATCGTTCAAGTTGTGAAATAAAACTGTAAATTCATCTCTTTCATCAATTGGCAAATATAATACTTATAATATAACGTTGTTCGTTTATTTACAATTTTTTAATATTCTTATTTTCTCAATTTAATTTGATGTACTTATTATTAATTTTCTTCGACTGTTTTTTCGATCAACAAATTATGTTTTTTTTATATTTGTAGTATTCGTTTGTTTCATATTCGATGATAATATGTTTCGCCGGAAACAACGATGGCAATTCTACAAACGCCGCAGTTATATTGCGCTTCCTGTTGAGTTTTCGCTTTTCAGCACTCGTCGTATCCTTAAATCGAGTACTCAACCGAGTAATTGCTTCGTCAGCCGGTGCGTCTGTTCTATAGATACATCGACAATTGCGTTGAACTCCTACAATGGTTTCGAATTCAACATAGCATGGCAGACATTAAACTTTTTGGATAAATGAATGTCGTTTCAGTAGGTAATTTGATTTACTAATACAGATTCAGCGGGAGTGGATAATAGAAACTGTGGAATAACTTTTTAAAAATAAACTTGACGGTTAAAGTTTCTGAGTTTTCTTATTTTCCGATGCCCAATTTTATTAATTTCGAAACTTCTGCATATTCGAGGGTTTAAATTTGAAAATTCCCGCGCTGCGGGCAATTCCGATTTATGTTTTTAAAAGTTTCAGAATTTTCTGTATAAATATTTCCTATCTGAGATGTATTACAGCGACATTTTCGTACTTTTCGATTACCTGGTATGTAGAGATGCACTAATTCGTTAATAGGGAAAAGTGATTAACTCGAATATTAATACATCCTTGGTGTCCATTTAAACGAGTAGAAAGTTCCAAAACGTTGAAATTTTTGGATGGTAGTATTTCCAAGGCGCAGAATTTCAAGGCGTACAAATTTTCAGGCGTCAAAAAATCAAAGAATTCCAATATGAGAGGCGCATATTAGTATCTAGTAACAAAAATATGAACTTCAATTGGAGTAAAAATGGTTTCAACAATTTTTATTTAAACATTATTGGCGGCATTGTCTATTCGCCGAAAAAAATTGAAGTGCAAAGTGTTAACCTTTTCGATATTTTAGTCACGTATACAAAACACGAAAAGATGGCATTTGTATTTAATGACGAGTATACTCATCGTGTAGTAAACAAATTGAAATTTTCTATTTAATAAAGAATTTAGATACAACAAGAAAACATGTTCGCAATATTAACGCATTTTTAAATAATTTTGTACTAAAAAAAGAAAAAGATTAATCAGACTATTCTCGATTGAAACTATACATATACACATATTTTTGTTTAATGAAATAATCCGATATTATAATAAAAATATTAATAACCTCACAGCACAACTAAAAACTCGTACCATTTAATCAATTTATTTCAATTTTGCTCTGTCTTTAGCGAGTGTAGTCGTTATCACTAAAACCGAAATAGGCACATAAGTGAACGTTTTAAAAATGAAATAAATCACGACAAGAGTTAACACCGGTCACCTAAAAAAAAGCAGCAAACATTACGTTACCAAAAATTAATTTTAATCTCCTTCCACCTTCCCTAGATTCAACTAATGACGCCAATGCTATAGCAATTTTAATGCCGATGAACAATTTAAATTAGTTAATACCTTAGATAAATTTAACGATCGTTAATGTATAAGTTGTAAAGGAAAAACACTTATTTGACCATTTAAACGATCTAATAAACTTAAATAAATTTCTGGGTGTTTAAATTATAATTAAATAATATTTCAATTTATTTGAGTTTGTTAGGTCGTTTAAATGGCCAAATAAGAATTTAAGTTAGTGGTGTCAAGGTCGTTCACATTTCAGTTGACTTTCGAGGTGCTTGCCCACTACCCCACCACTTCTAAATTGGGACCAATGAGCGAGCAGCTAAATGATTCGGGACCGTTTTGACTCAGGAGCGTGATGTGAACTCCTACGCACGTTGTGCCCCATCCAGATACATTCTTCTTAAAATTTTATAATAATTAATTCATTTTTAATGAAGACATTTTCCACGTCATGCATGAGGTACTATCCATGATGCGTATTTTTATAAGTGTTTTTCCCAATAGGCCTAATCCATCGGAAAGTAAATTCGATTAATTTATAAAACATGCAAGAATAATGAATTTAAGAGACAACTGGAACTAGTGAATAATAATTGAAAATTTATTCGAAATACCTAGGCCGTTTGCTTGATCTAAAAAATGAATCCATCTCTCCTTCATGGGTGATGTGAAAGTGTCTTCATTACAAATTAATTAATTATAATACAATTTTAATGAAACGGATGGGGCACAATATGCTTATATGTTAACGTTACGCTCCTGAGCCCAAGCGGTCCCGGATCGTCTAGCTGTTTGCTCATTGGTCCAAATTTGGAAGTGGTGGGGGGCAGTGGGAGAACACCACGAACATCAGCATTAATGTGAAGGATCTCGACACCACTGTATTTAAATTTTAAATACTTTAATGTTACGTCAAGACTAAGCGTCACTCCTCGAGCTTACGGAAACGGTGCGGCTTCGATTTGTTTCGACAAAGTCTGTGATTTGCCCCCTTATGAGTCAAGGGTCAGACCACTTTACTCGGGATGGGGCTGAGTCGTATTACGATCGAAAGGTGATGACGAAAGTGTGAGATCGTGCTGATGATGAGGTCAGGCTAATTGATGGTCAACACTGGTGATATATTCTTCAATAACTTTATATTTAACAACACGGACACGGACATGTTTTCACAGATTCTATTTGTATTTACACACTTTGATTCTTTTTACTGTTTAACCGGATCAGATGTTTAGTCTTTGGGTATTTAAAAGGAAGGTTGGTTTTATAACTTTTATCGGTCCGCAGCGGATATCATCGTTATAGAGTCTTTCTCTGAATATCTAAGCGATTTCCAGATACTCCTTGTCCCAATGATCACACTTTGGAGATCGACAGTTATGGGTAGGAAAGTCGCCGTCCTTCGAAACGTGTCATAGAAGCAACAACTACGTTGGAAATCTACGATTTCGAAATTCTATTTCGTTTGTTCTATTCCCGTTGAAGAATGACTGAGGTATTGGGTGGTAATGGTAACGGATTAAATAAAGGGTCACAAGATATGGAATGGAATAAGACTTTTCTTGATCATGGATCCTCTGAATTGCACTTCTTAACTGCTGACTAACTAACTGCACTGACTGACTCACTTAACTCTTGACTCTAAACTGACTGCCTTGACTAACTGCACTTTTCTAACTGAGCTTCGTGGCGGAGGGCACCAATATATATACAGGATTTTGGGCCCTCCCACTACGTTGGATTTGTAACGGTTTTCTCAAAAACAATGAAGGATTGGTCCAGCATCCAAACACCCTTATCGAGAATGCACTCGAAAAGGGATTTGTCTAACTTTCCCTTTCAAGTGTCTCTTGAACAAGACGGGGTCTGGTGCCAAATGTATATTTTCTTGTGGACAAGGTCTCCATTGTATATGACGCAATCTGATATTTAGAATTGTCTAATCTTAAGAATCTTGGAGTTTACATTCACGATGGCTTTATTAGATTTATGTGTTTATTTCGATACCGTTTACCAGTCTCGACCAAGACGATCACAGTTCTCTTTTCTTGAAATAATTTACTAGTTTCTCGAGTGCGTCGTCCTGGCGTGGAACTGATAAAAGGCGTTTAGACGTGCGGACGTAACATTAATGTTAATGTCCTAATTTACCCAGGTAGCCTGAATCTTTTCCTGGTGCCAATCGGTTGCTTCGCGAGTGGTCCAATCTCCCAGTACATTGGCCGGAAACGCACAATGATGTTCACCAACATCCCCTTCATCCTCGCCTGGCTCGTCTTTCACTTCTCCAGCAATTCTGGCATGCTGTTCCTGGCCCTCGCCATGACGGGCCTGACGGGGGGTCTGCTGGAGGCACCGGTGATGACCTACGTGGCGGAGGTGACACAGCCACACCTGCGAGGCATGTTGTCCGCCACGTCGACCATGTCGGTTATCCTGGGGGTGTTCACGCAGATGTTAGCCGGGAAGTTCGCCACCTGGAGAACCGTGGCCATGGTGAACATGTCGTATCCTGTGGTGTGCTTCCTGGCGCTCTGCGTCGTGCCGGAGAGCCCGCACTGGCTGGCGTGTGAGTATTTCAATTAGTTGACAGACATTTCAATGAATTAACGATCTCTGGTAACTTGGAAATTGTTTCCTATAATTTTGGTACATTGATTAATAACAAGAGACATACAATTTTTTAAATTATGAAGATATTTTACGAAAAAGTCTATTTTAATCGAAATGATGTTTTAAGAATTGTTGTAAAATTGGCACATTTTTTTAATGAAAAATTTTGTATTATAAAAATTATAATTATGGACATAATTTGAAAATTACTTTGGATCATTAAGACATCTGCAGAATATTCTCTGTTAGATTAAAATTACGATGGGGGCGTCATTGACACACAATTTTGTTAATTATTAGAAATTTGTTAATTGAAATTAAGTACACGTAATCTAGGTGGAAAAAATATACATTTCAATATACATTACAATAATCCACAAATTTCCGCAAGTTTTTCTCAAGTTGATACACATCTGCTATCATAGAAAAAATCAAATTTTTCTTATTAACAATAATAAATACAACTTAACAGTACTAATCGCAGCAGTTATATTTTTTCATAATCTTTGATCTTTCCCAGTTGCATTGCAATCAAAATCGGTATTATACAACTTACCATTTCGAAGATATAATTTTTTAAAACTTTTTTACATTAGGGGTTGTATAGGGGGTGGATTTCAGACACAACTTGTCAGACTTTTTTTTCTTCCTTTGATGCGTACTATCGATCCATCTAAACTGTCCCACAACTTTTGTTACATCCAGTATAAGAAACGAAATGAATTTCAAACGTATCTGAAACTGTCTTTTCCCATCGTCCTTCAGCGAAAGAGCGCCTGAAGGATTCCGAGAACGCGCTCTGTTGGCTTCGTGGTTGGGTTTCCCCGTCAGCCGTCGAAGCGGAGTTTCGATTGATCTGCGACGGCGTCCACAAGCCTGCCGACGCTGACGGCGAAAAACAAAAAATCTGGAAGCAGTTTGCCAAAAGGACCTTCTACGTGCCCTTCATCCTCGTCACAGCAGCGTTCTTCATCGGCGCATTCGGCGGCACGGCTACTCTGCAAACTTTCGCCGTTGTTATTTTCGCCAGACTGAAGGCCCCAATTGACAAATACACCGCGGCAGTGATCCTGGGTGTCGCGGAGTTGGTCGGCACTGTGATCTGCGTGTTCCTGATCCACTTCGCGGGTAAACGGAAGCTAACTTTCCTGTCCATCGGCGGGACGGGATTGTGTTTCTGTTTGGCGGCCATTTACGGCTATCTGAACGATAGCAAAATGGTGAATGGGGAGGACTATACATGGATGCCAACCACACTGATGATCGGGGCCGCCTTTCTGTCACACGTGGGCATCAGGCTCCTGCCGTGGGTCCTCGCTGGTGAAGTCTTCCCCGTCAAGGTCAGTTCTGCTTCGACTTCGTCAGTTTAACATCTAGGTCCTCATATCAGAATTTGGGGATCCAAAGTGTTCATTGAAGGAATGCTAGCTCGGGAAGTATTTGGATTTACAAGTAGAGACTTATTGGGGGTTCCCGAAAATGTAACACTAGAACAAGTGACAGATTCCTGGCAAATTCAACTTTACCGATTTACGTATGTTTGACACTAGGGTAGCAAGCTGAAGAGACGTTCACTGAAGATATAAGTGTTCCATGTCAATAAAATTCATATTAATTCTGACAATATGCCTTTTAAGGCTTTAGTAACTGTTAACCAAGGAAGGTGATATCCGTCGTTTTGACGGCTTCAGTTAGGTTAAGTTAGGTTAGATTAAGTTAAGTTTGGTACCGAAGTTATCGCTTTTCCGATTTCAGTACCTGTAAACCATAGAAAGTGATATCCGTCGTTTTGACGGCTTCGGTTATCCTAGAGATAAGATTACGTTTTTAATCGCTTTCATACTGTTTAACAGCATTTCTATTTCATGATTAAAAATTAGTGGACGTTGTAGAGTTGAAGTGAGTTCAGTTGAGTTAAATTGCGTGCCACGCATCCGAATCTTCGGGCAGAATTTCTCCATCACATTCAGTTTTTAAAAAACTGTTTGTTTTTTGATAATGCTTCAATTTGGAACAAAAATTGTTAAAAATTGAAGGTGACAGAGAAATTCTGCTTGCAGATGCGGAATCGGGGTGCGAAACTCTACAACACCCTCCCATTGTCATTCACGAAATAAAGCTGAAGATCAAATTTGATGAATTTTTGCACCATTTTAAACAATTCAATGTTCAATTTAATTTTTATAATTTTCCGCGAAAGACCTACTCACTTTCCAACGCAGTTTGGAAAACACTGGTTAGCATCAGTATTATGGACAAGGATTCGACTTACTCGGTGAACAAAATGGAGTCATTCGCATCCTGACTCTCAAAGTATTATTTTATACGACAAATGACTTTCAAATACATTCTAAACGTATCGTACAAATGTCTCGCATGATCCTCACATTATCGACGATAAGTGAAGATTAGAAAAACAAATTTGTAACTTCGTAACTGTAAATTAAATACATATAAGTCAGATCCTTCAATAATCTAATTATACCATCATCCTAAGAACTTCTCATTAGGAAATTAATCTTATACAAAAAATTGCTGTAGGAGGGCACCAATCGACCCCAAGGGAATTCGAAGGTCAAATTCATTTCACGTAACGGCCCATTCTTTCGTGCACTAACGTCCCACCGGCGGCGATGCAATTATCTAGAAATAGTGAAAACTCTTTTCTCTTGTTTTCATTAAGGTTAGGTTAAGTTAGGTTAGATATAGTTAGGTCTGGTTAGGTTTGGTTAGGTTAAATAGTGAAAAACTCTTTTGTTTTCATTCAGGTTAGGTTAAGTTAGATTAGATCTGATGAGGTCTGTTTAGATTTGGTTACATTAAATAGTGAAAAACTCTTTTCCCTTATTGCATTTAGGTTAGGTTAGGTTAAATTAACACTAGAACTACCGAGGACTAATTCGGTATATTTAGAAGCATTGGATAAATATGTTTGGAACAAAGAAATAAAGGGGGATAGTAAATTGATCGATTTAATTATTTGTATAGAGAAACATGGTTATGAAGAATTTTGGAAATCGCAGTGTTATAAACTTAAGCGATTCTTAGAAGAAATACTGAACCGGTTCTTTTGACCCCCTTGGTAGTTCTAGTGTTAAGTTCGGTTAGGTCTGGTTTGGTTAAATAATAGAAAATTCTTTTCTCTTGTTTTCATTCAGGTGCGAAGCAGCGCCACGGGAATCGCCGGCTCCATCGGCTACATTTTCACTTCCGTCGCGAATAAGATCTTCCTCTACATGGTGAACGGGATGTCGTTGGCCGGCACGTTCTTTTTCTACGCCCTGATCAACTTCATCGGCGGCGTACTGCTGTTTTTCATATTACCGGAAACCGAGGGAAGGACCCTGAGGGAAATCGAGGAGCATTACGCGGGGGTCCAGAAACTGAAGCACAGGCCCAAAAAGGAGGAATTGCAGTTCAAGGAGAAATGGGCTGCCACGAATCCGGCTGTGATACACGACGATACGGAAAGCAAACTTTAATCGTTTAAGGGGAGGTTCTCATTACGACCGACCAAAAATTCGAAATTTTTTTTTTCATTTTTTGATACTAAATTATGTTTAGAATATATTCTCAAAACCGTTTGGTCGGATATAATTTTTTTAAAAAGTTATGGAATAAAAACTAGAACTACTTTTTGACTGAAAAATTTAAGTTGAGTGGTAGTTTGAGCGGAGGATATCTTTTTTTGGATGAATCTGCACGAACAGTATGAACTTGAGGAGGGGCTAATGTATGGCCTTGGAATCGCTGATTAGCCACAAGGGATAATATTTAGACGTTAACACAGATTCGTGGATCGACTCTTTAATCGTGTCTCCTGAAAAATCTTGTTTTTCAAACTGTTGCCCAAGATTACTCAAAAACTACTTGATAGATCGCCTTTCTGTTTGTTTTGTTTTGAAGTAGATTTGATTTATTGGAGCCCCTACTAGAATCAAGAGGATGTATGCATTATTTTTTTGTTACAGTACGTTAAAGAGCGAAAAAAAGGTGAAAAAACGAAAAAGAACCTTCAAATGTCCGCCATTTTTTAAATTTTCGACTTTCATTGATGATTCTAGTAGGGGCTCCAACTACACTCATATATTTTATAAAAATTCTTGCATTAGTCATTTTTGATAACTTTTGTAGATGCTAGAGTGGGCAACAACAGACTACCTTTTCTTGAGATCGTCATATTACAAGGCGTGTAAGCAACATTGTCACATTATTTTTCAATAAAAAAAATTTTTTTTTGCACCTTTTGATGCATTAAACAAGTGACGATAAGTTAGAGTTCTTCATTTATTTCCTTTAGTGAGAAAAAAATTCGAGAAAATGACCTTCTTTTGGGGCTCTCAGATGAGAACCTCCCCTTAACGTTTCACGTACGTAGAATGTGGCTGTGGCAATGAGACGTTTCTCAGCGAATGGAATGGGATAAATGGGATAAATCTCTAAACTTTAGAGATTAAAGTAGTGCGTGATTAACCCTTTGAGACCTAATCACCTGCGAGAGACGAGAAAAGGGTTTCAATTCGATTCTTAAGCTGCGATTTTGTTTTTTGTGTAAAATAGTGTAAGTCCAATTTCGCAAAATCTACTTGAAATCTATTTTATCATATAAAGGGTTGCCTTCCTGTTGCCGTGGAAATGTTGAAGACGACTCGTATTAATGTCCCGTCGAGTTAATCAGTAGAGATTTAGTTGTTAAACGAAGTTGCAGAACTGTTTCTTTTTTTTGCAAAATTGATTAAATTTACTTTCAACCACTTCTTTTAAACAAAGTTTGTTGTTCAGGTAAAGTAAGATCCGATTGATAATACCGTTATGTAAATTGAAAGTGGAAATAGTTTTTAATAGAAAATTTATGTTCTTTTATTTTTTTTTATTTTTCATCACCAATATTGTATTAATATAGTATTTTAAATTGGTATTCAGGCAGAAACTTGCTATAAGTGAAACTTTTTCAATAACTCGTCATTTTTAAAAATAAAACACTTATCTGCGGTTGATAGAAATATTTACTTTTCTTGCGCGGTGATTGCAAAAATTATCGCATAATAGAATTGTATGTATCTAGGAAATGTAATTGTCTTAGAAGCGTAATACTTGGTTGCTTTGCAGACTGTTTCAAATATAGGAAAACCTGGACTTATATCAGTTTAAACAATGAGGGGCAATTTATTTCGACTATCGTCAGTATGAATGTCAAATATATTAAACAAAATTATCTTTCCAAATATGAGGATTAAAAATAAAAAGATATTAAAAATATTCATTCAGTTTTTTATTCTGTATTAATAATAATACATCGAAATATTCGCAACGTGTATTCCGAAATTAAATCCAGTCTCAAGGGGTTAATATTTATTTAACGTACGGCGAGTTTCCGTCGAAACAGCGATCTCGAGTCGTTCAAATTTGAAAATTGAAATTTGCCTGAAAAATGTGGAAAGGCAATAATCATTAACTCTGGAAAAGGACTTATCACGAAGGTACACTCAATCGAGCTAGAATGAATATATTCGCCACGAAAACACGAATATATTGAAAATTCAGTCGACGGAATTTTGAGAGAAAAGAAAAATATCGTTCAAAATCGTTTAACATGTAGTATCCCGAAAAAAATCATTTTCAAGTATTGACGAAAATTATTCGTAGTAATTACCTACACGTTATTCTGTGTTATATTAGTAAATAGTCTTTTTAAGTAGACATGTATTCTCCAATTTTATACGTATTTTTTACTCGTAAAAGTACTCGAGATAAAGAAAGTCAAAACACTATCGATTTTATTCCTTTAGCTTGTAAGGTTTTCATTAGTCTTCCAAATATCTTTTAAGTATCTTAAGTTAGCATCGAATACAATGACAATCATTACGCATGCAAACTAATTCCAGTCATAAATTTGTGAAGATCAAGAAGATAAGTTTTAGTAATAGTTGTAATTCCTGTATATTTTATTGCATTTCGCTCGTGATATATTATGTGTCGATACTACGTTTATTAACAAGTTGACTTTTCCACGTGAAATTTTTCGCCGAAAAATCGCCAATTGTCGTAAAAGAGTTTTCGAATTTGTTTGTATCTTCCAACATTCAAAATTCACTGACTCTCGTCGATAAACAAAGCGTTTCAAATAATTCACAAAAACGCTTCATCGTGATCAGTGAATTCTGAATAAAGGTGACAAAAAATTTATAACTGTTCGCGTTATATGTATAATTGTAATAAAAATTCTTTTCCGCGATTTTTCGCACTTTTCCTTCAATAAATTTTCGCACTCTTTTGTAGTAATTATCATTACTGACCACATAGAAATATTTAAACCGTGCATGATGATATTGTGCAATTCAATCATATTATGTAATTTTCTATCCTCAGGAGTTTGTGATAAGGAAAATTTCACTATGTCGCAAATAGGATGGAGGAAAATTCGCGGGGATGTCAAAGTGTTAATACACACATAGAGATAAATTGTAACGAATGTATGGTTTAGGATGTAATTATTGTAATTCTCGAAGAAAGTTTCAAAGTGATCTACTCTGTAAATAAAAATCTGAATCATGTATATTCAACTGTGTGAAATAAACTATTAGATTTAATACACATGTGTTTGCGTTACACATTATAGTACCACGTGGCATTTAGGTTTCAACTGAAACTGTGCGTCTAAATTGTAAATTAGGAATCCATGAAACATTAAATATTGTTTTCTAAACTTTAAGTAGAATTCTATTAACCATCGTTATTAAAAATTGTTCAATAGAGTTTTGATTTTTTCAATTCCCCAAAAATAATTTTCAGGCTAACTCGGTTATTTTAAATAACAAAAGCACGTTTATTATTTACATCTTCACGTAGATTACGATTTATGAAACGTTCATATAGTTTTATAAAGACGAACAATCGAGTTTCTTCAAGACTTGTTTACCGCGTTTTGCCGAACAGAATTTTCGAATGCTTTAGGATGTCTCACACGTCGCTTTTTTCCAAACTTATGGTTGTCAAATGGTTTGTAAAATTGGGTAACCACTTCGAGGAATTTCTCGGACCGTAAAATATCTACGATGTTGACAACTTTTCGGGGCACATTCGGAATTCTCAAATTTCTGGTTTCCAGTCGTCGAATTTTCCTGCCCCGAATTTTATCCGGCAAACAGCCGGCGGTTCCGCATTTTCTTGAACTGTCGAGGAAAACGAGAAGTAACCATAATATTTTTTTAATAACGTAATCTATAACATTGTTCGTCTTTCAGTGATAAATTATTCTCTGAAAAGTTAACGAAAATTTCGTAAAATAATTACAAATCACATCTTGAAAATCGCGTTAAATTGACGAAAATAGTAAATTGATGAAAATAGAGTTATTAAAACATTGCAAACTTGCCTTATACAGGGTCTAACAAAAACACTGGGACACTTTTTCAGTATCGACAGTACGCTCCAAAAGATGAAAAAAAGTGTATAAAGTTTTGTTTAAAAACCACCCCCTATCGAGATACAACCCCTTTTGTAAAAAATGGAATTTTGGATTCGGTTGTTCATTAAAATTAACTTCGTTGCAGGAATTATTTGAAATCAAATAAATGTGAACAAGCAGAAGTTATTTCACAGCTTCGACACAATAATATCGCTAAATAAATATTTTCAATTAACTAAATTTGGCAAAAAATGATTTCTCCTCATTCAATTAATAAATCTATTTACTGCTAAAAATTTAAATTAATTTGATTACTGCTAAAATGTAATTTAACAAATATTTGTGCTTACTTCTACTTTAACACGTTAACAATCCATATTAATTAACTGAGCAGGAAAATTTGACTAGTTAACAATTCGAATGTTTCTGAAAGGAAACTAGATATATACAGGGTGTATATACAGAATCGATAGTACGCATCAAAAGATGTAAAAAGGACCGAGAAAGTTAGGTCCGAAAATCATCCACTAACGAGTTACAACCCCATTTGTAAAAAATTTTTAAAAAATCATATCTCCGAAATGATACGTCGTAGAAGACCCGTTTTGATTGCAATATAACCGGAGAAGATCAAAGATAATAAAAAGATATATAATTGCTGCGATTATAGCTGTTAAATAGCATTTATTCTTGTTTAATCCAAACAACGTCGATTACCTATATCGTAGCAGGTTTTTAACAACTTGGGAAAAATTGAGGGTATTCATTAAATCTTCCTTTGCGTAGATAGTGATATTTTTTTCGTAAACTTTAGGCTCTTCCGGTTATATTGCAATCAAAATCGGTCCTCTACGACGTACCATTTCGGAGATATGAATTTTTAAAAATTTTTTACAAAAGGGGTTGTATCTCGATAGGGGATGGTTTGCGCCCACAAGTTATAAGACTTTTTTTCTTATTTTAATGCGTTCTATCCATAAGCCTAAAGTGTCCCAGAATTTTTGTTACACCCTGTATGTATTTCGCTAATACAAGAACTTCGACGTTCTTTCTAAATCTTCTTTGTATGTATACCAGAATTGTTTATTTTTACCGATTTTTAAAAAATCCTTTCGCATATTTATTTTTATGCAAAAATATGGTTTATTTCTAAGGTAGGTTAATATACCAATTACTTGAATTTATCGATCGCGTGATAATATATGAAACAAATAAATATTTATCTGGCATAAACGATCAGCATAACCACGAAAGCTGGTCTCTAAATAATGATAAAGAAAATTAAATTGAAATTACTTACGTAAACCATCCAAATAAGGTGAATTAACCTTAACTGTAATTAATTTATAGGTTAATATAATAATAATCAATAAAATAGAACCGTGCTATAATTATCAAAGGACAAACATAATTGCTGGTAAAATTATACCTAAGATCTGACTCTTCGATTTCACGCCCTGATTCCGACTGTTTTAGAGCCCGTTGTTCACGGTTCACTTCCGGTTCTGAGGTCGATCGCTCTTCGACCAAATCGTCCTTGCAGTCGCCGATATCGTTGCGCGACATATTAGAAACTACAATTCCGGCGGAGGTCACTCAGTCATCTGAACGTTCATAATTCGTGGAAATTTACGAATAAGCGAAACATGGATTTCGAGTCAGCCATTTGCGAAACGAAAGAAATATTGTTGGTTGCTAGGCGCAGCGGGTACAGGCGCAGGAAAATATTATTTTTTGTGAAAAATGAGCAAATTCGAAGGTGAAATAATATTATGGGATGAGAAGTCCCTATAGAATTTCGTCAACTAGTTTTTGAATAATATTTTTAAAAAATGTATATGTTTAATTGATTGGTTTGGTAAGTTTAAATAACTTTATATAATTAAAAGATTATTCGATGATTGAATTGGATTAAAATTATTATCTATTAGTTTACATTATCTAATCAGTTTCGTTCGTTAGAAAATTGCTGTCGCAGTAGACATTTCTTTCTCTTTTCTTAATTCACGTTTTCTCGTGATTTCAACCATCGATTTTTGTATGAGAATTTTTATATATTTATTACACTGCTGTAATGTTATTTTGTTCTGTTTTTAAAGAATAAGTTGAATTCCCTGAGAATTCGCAGTGGCAAATAAAATTAAACTTCACATATTGACATTTCTCAATTTTATCTGCGAATTTTAATTAAACGAATTCAGAGACAATGAGTTTCGATCCGCAATGTTTCGTTACATTATTTAGCAGTCATTTTCCAGATATTATATGATTAATTCACCATATGTATGTATGTGTAAGTCAAATATTTAATTATGATCGTGATATTCTACGAAATAATTTCTGTGCAAAATGTCTTGTTAATTGATGATATTCTACAGCACGGCTGTTAAATAAATTGTTTATTTTCTATGTATCTTTGCGAACCACATTATTTCTGAATTGTAAAACGGAAGTAACAAAATCCATAAATGGTATTTCAATCTACGTCTCGTTATTCAGCAAATGAAATACAATTCCCTCGTCGTTCTAAGAACTTTTCAACTTAAATTATTGCAAGAAACAATCTTGATCAATAAGAAGCAATTTCGATGCCATCGAATTTCAATAGTTTCACTTTCATACATTTAAAACAGTAACCAAAAATTAACTAAAAAATAGATCTATTACGAAATTTACGAAATATCATATCTAAAATTAATCATAATTTTCAAAATCTTTTGGAAAATGAGATGTGGGCCAGGTATGAGAGCAGTATTTTTTTATTTAATAAAATTGGAACATTACATTTTTTAATTAGAAATATTTAATATAAATATGCGATTTTTAATATATTTGTCTTTCCACGTATAGATGCTTACAAATGTAAAACTCTTTATCCGAAGGGTTTGAAGTCGAACAAATGTGAGCAGATACAAATGATTGTAGAGCTTCAACATAATGGCAAGAAAATTGTTACGCAACTAATTATTTTACCATCAAAATGGTAATTTTGATTCTTAATGAAAACCACTGCTTTTAATGTACAATCATTTATTCACAATTTCTCTCATATTAGTCGTCTAGACGTTGCGTTTACGAATATTGTTGCATATCAATTAATCCCGAATGTTTCTCTGTACAAATTTCAAAATGGCGAATTATGATAAATAGATGAATATAATCAATTTATTTCAATGCCGAATTTCTTGGCATTTTTATACATCGATTTTATGTATTCATTTTTAATAACACTTGTTTCCATGTTACTATAATTATCTGACAAAGTATAATTGAAATTCAAAAGATTTGGAGAGAATTATCATTAATATAATTGAAAACGAAGCGATCACGCTCATCCCGTTGCCAACTGAAAAAACGAATTTACTTTTCACGCAATCCTCTGACGAACATTGACGGTTTAAGTTATTCGTAATCTACTTTTTCAGTTTTCTAACGATCACGACCTATATTCTTGAGTATCTGAGCTCTATTGACATAACTGTCGTAAAGTTCAACTTGTACTTAATTACCTCAGTAAATTACTGCCAGTGAAAAATACCTGATACTTTAATATACCTGTACCATTTCAATTTATTATTTATAAAATAATTTTCATCTTCCACAATTAATTATTAAAGTAATTGATAATTTTTCAAAATTTCGGTAAGTTTAATTTTTTAAAGAATATAAAATTAATTAAGTAAGTTGTTATTTAAAACAATGGTTGGTCAGAAAATAATGCAGAAGCATGCGTAAAAAGAAAAACGTTCTCAGAAGTAACAAAATCGTTTTACTTTTATAATAAACTACATATAACAATTTAACAAACAGAAAAGTAGCGAAATTTGAATAGGAACATTGTATTAAAAGTAATAAAAAAAACAATAATTATAGTTTTAATAACTTGTACTGCCACTATTACATTTAATTACTTCAAATATTCGCTTTTCCATACTTCAAATTAATTTGTTTAATGTTGTAACATGGATTTTATTCCACTCAAGTCTAATCGCCTGTTCGAATTCCTTTACGTTGTTATACTGCTTCCCGTCTTTATATATTGCCCTTGATAGAATTCCCCACAAATTTTCAATTGGATTTAAATCAGGGGAGCGAGCTGGCCATTTCAAAAGTGGCAAATTCTTTTGCCGAAACCACTCGAGTGTCTTCTTAGATGTGTGTACCGCTGAATTGTTTTGTTGAAAGATAACATTTTCGTCGTGATTTTCTTCAATAAATGTAATTAGACAATCTTCTAACATATCTGTTAGGGTGGTCGTTAAAAATTAAATTTTTTGCGACGCCCCCTAAAAAGCTTCCTTTTGATGAAAAAACACTGGGAATTTTTTTTTTTAATTAAAAACAACACGTGCCTCAAGACGATCTAAGTTAATTTTTTGATAAAATCATGTCTTTTCTGAAAATATCTGATTAAATAAGGAATAATATTTTTTTTGAGATTTAAAAATTATTAACAATGAAATATCTTCAGTATTATTATTTTCAGCGATGAATTTTAATTCATAGCTTGATAAAAAGTTTAAAAATGCTTCGTCATACAAGTTCATGTCTTAATTTTTCTTATATTTTTGAGCTTTTTATTCGTCTATGAGCATTTACGTGTGAGATATTTTTATGAAAATGCCTTTAGAAAATACCACAGATATTTTCAGAAAAGACATGATTATACCAAAAAATTAACTTAGATCGTCTTGAGGCACGGAAGTAAACTTGACTGTACTCTATAGAAATTTCGCATTGACTTCGGTAAGTTAGTAATTCTGTATTTGTAAACAGAAAACTCGAAGATTAACGATACAGACCGGTCCATAATAGCACATAAATGTGTACAAGAGGTTTCAGACTTACAAGTAGTAATACTTCTTAAAATATATTGATATTTCTTTGTAAATCATAGTGTTCTTATAAACATTTCGTATACTGTAGTCTTTTCTACTCTGAGTTACTGTATTGGCACCTCGACGTTCGAGTCAATAATATCCAGTACCTCAGGTGGTGGAGGTACGGGAAAGTGGGGGAGGGGGGACTTGTTCAGTGAGGGTACCACCCGGATGCCGTTCGCTAAGTAATTTTCTTTTTCAATTTGATCCAGCCAATTTCAACTAATATTCCTTCACTTTGCGTGTCTCTTTTTTATGGACTCCGGGTGTCTTAATTGGTTTTAGAGCCTAAAGAAGTATTGGAACATGGTGTTCCTGTGCTAAGGTTTCGCTGATTTTCCGCTGTTCTTATTTTCTTATTAATCATCCAAGTGGGATCGCATTGCATGGCTTGATCTCACTTTGTTTTCCACCTTGTCCGATTGTTTGGTCTGACATTGAGGAACGAAAGGTGTTGTTATAACTTCCTGAATTCCATGGTAGTTTCAGTAGCTTTCGGATTGGGTCAGAAGTCGACGAACCTCCAACTATTTTCACTTCACTGTTTCGCTTTGAACACAATTATTATTAAACAGGATTTCCGTCGTCTCGCAACTACAAACAGATGTAACGGATTTGGATGGGGATTATAGAATTTCCAACTAGTCTCGCGATCTACCTTCGCTGACTTGTGGGACTCGATTGCTGGTCTGGTTAAGACTGGTTAGGTCTGTTATACAGGGTGTAACAAAAATTCTGGGACACTTTTTCAGTATCGATAGTACGCACCAAATGATGAGAAAAAAGTCCATAAAGTTTTGTCTAAAAACCACCCCCTATCGAGATACAACCCCTTTTGTAAAAAGTTTTTAAAAAATCATATGCAATATAACCGGAGAAGATCAAAGGTAATAGAAAAAAATACAATTGCTGCGATTATTGCTGTTAACCCCTTCAGACCCGATTTTTTTTCGTTTAACAAAAAATGATTTTATACTAAAATTAATTTAATTCATGTGAATGAAAGCAACAATATACTTTTTACAAAAATATTTATTTCTGAGGTTATTTTTTTATATTAGATTCACTGGTAAGTACATTAAGTGTTGGAACTGAGTTTAAACTTATACGTACTAAAATACAATACGAAAAGTATTATGTACATTACAATATGCACAGGGTCCGAAGGGGTTAAATAGCATTTATTCTTGTTTAACCCAAACAACGTCGATTACCTATATCGTAGCAGGTTTGTAACAACTTGGGAAAAATTAAGGGTACTAACTAAATCTTCCTTTGCGTAGATAGTGATATTTTTTGTAAACTTTAGTCTCTCCCGGTTATATTACAATCAAAATCGGTCCTCTACGACGTACCATTTCGGAGATATGATTTTTTAAACATTTTTTACAAAAGGGGTTTTATCTCGATAAGGGGTGGTTTTTAGACAAAACTTTATACACCTTTTTTTCATCTTTTGGTGCGTACTATCGATACTGAAAAAGTGTCCCTATATTTTTGTTACACCCTATATAATTGGGATGTGGAATTGAAGAGATCCTACTTTCGACTCAGGAGAAATTTAATTCGACGGTGTTATTGTCGTACACTCACTTTTCGCTGAATATTTCTGAACACCGGTTGATTGAGATTTGATGTTGATAGAGATAGATCCTTCTTCTCGAGTGTCCTCAACATCTTTTTGGTTTCTTCGATAATTGGTGACGTAGTCTCAGAATTTTTACTCACTCACCATTTGTGGTTGTTCAGTTCAAAAATTTGAATTAATTTCAAAACATTCGGCTAAGGGTGACAGCCATACGGGATGTAACTGGACATTGGAGACCTTTTATCAAGATCGAGAAAACACATAAAAAAATAAGTTAAAAACCGGAAATTTACGTCTGCAATCAATCCCTGTCGAGATGCATTCCATTTTTTAAAAACTTGCTAAAAAATAATATCTCCCAAGCGGCAGGTTGTAGGGGACAGATTTGTGATTTAACATTGCCGGAAGAGATTATAGTTAGATATAACAAACAAATAATTATTTACTTCCAGTGATATAAGCAATCGAAGCTGTTTAGAATGAATGAGCATAAGTGTTATTTAACGACAGAAATCGCAGCAGTTATGGTGTTTTTTATAAACTTTGATCTTTTCCAGCAATGTTAAAAAAAAATTCGGTTTTCTACGATTTGTCATCTCGGTTACCGACGTTTGGTTACACCCTGTATACTCTTTTTCCTGTTGCCCAACTCCAATGGCTGTACTACAAGTCAAAGGTGGTGATTCTTTAAAACTATATATTAGGGTAATCGTTAAAAATTAAATCTTTTGCAACGCCCCCCAAAAAGCTTCCTCATGATGTAAAAACACTGGGGAAATTTTTTTTCTTAAATTAAAAGCAACACGTGAATCAAGACGATCTAAGGTAATTTTTGGTATAATCATGTTTTATGGGAATTTTTATGAAAAATGCAATTTTATTCGAAATATAAACAATTATCGAATCCAAATAAATAAAAAAAGCCGGTTAATCAAAATAACAATAAAAAAAATTTAATTCAAAATTTTTCCCAGTTGATTTGGTCTATTAAATAAAAAAATGAAAGATACTCAAATTAATATTTTTATTTTAAAACTAAATTAGTACAAACGTAATTTTAATATCTAGATTTCTTCACTTCAAGGTTTAAGTAAACTTTCATTCGTATTAACTTAGATCGTCTTGAGGCACATGTAGTTTTTAATTTAAAAAAAAAAAAATTGCCCAGTGTTCTTTCATCAAATGGAAGCTTTTTAGGTCGCAAAAGATTTAATTTTTAACGACCACCCTACTATATATATGTATAATTATTAACCAACATTTAAAGCAGAAATGTCTCTCAAGAAACGGTCTGTTAAATTTCAATAAAGTGCTTGTTGCATCTAGTTCTATGCATATTATAGTCGGACCAACAATCGGAAGAATGAAACAAGCAAATATAATAGTTAATTAACCATGAAATTCTTGTTTTTTTATATTTTTTTTCTTTGAATATTATTCATTTAAATAAATTCGCGAGAAAATTATGTATTCATTTCTATAATAAATCTGCTTATTCCTTTATAAAACGTACTCACCATATGGCTTTTTACAAAACCTTATATTTTAATGCAATGTCGAACATATTACAATGTCTTAATTAAACAAATTAGAAAACCGAATCTTCATCGAACCAGATTATTATATCAAATTTCGATTTAACACTAAATCTGCCAAGATCGGTCAATTAAACGTTCTCAAAGTTTCGATTAAAACTTCTGTCTTTAAGTTTTTTTCTTGTTAATTAAAATGAAGAAAGGGTATTTTTTTTTATTATTATCTAGAAAAAGTTTGTTCTCATTATTGCTCGTATTAAACGAACTATTACCTGAATTTAATATTACGGTGTTAAGATGGTGAAAAGTTATAATAATTTTATTTCAAACTGAAACGTATCATCGTATACAGTCGTAGGTCTCATGATTGTGAAAAAATATGTATAAATAATTACGAAGAAGATCAAACCCTTTAAATATTTCAAATTGTTTTAAAAATGGGCCATCGTGCGTTTTTTTACTTTACACTATGAAGTGTACGCTCCACAAAAGCAAAATAAATGCGTTTGCTATAAGATCGAAATAAATTATAATAAAATGACAAGATTTTGTTTTTGTTTCAAAAAAACTCACTGTTTTATTATGAAATGGTGATATTTCCAATAAAATTATACATTTATACAATAATTACACTTGATAGTAATTTTATTAATGTTTTTCTTTTTTGCACTCTACAATATTCTAAAACGTGTAAAAATTACGAACATGTTCTTTGTTTAACCGAAATGTTACTTTAAACAGAAAATTCAAATTTCATTTACCACTTGACGTGTGTACTTTTCATTAAACAAAAATTGAAATCTTTTCAGACGAGTACACTCGACCCGATCATCGAAAGGATCCCTTTCGACCCACCCCAACCAATCAAAACTCAATTATTCCCAAACTATTAATCCCATAAAAACCCCGAATGAGCTTCGACCGCACAAATAAATCACGGTCGAATGAATCCTCCGCGTCAAATCAGTAGCATCTCAGCACAGCCGTCTCCAGCAACTATAAATATCGCCACCCCACCCCGTAACCACCTGTTTAAGGGGTTATACTATACAGTTATAATTTTCGAAAAATCGATTTATTTTTTTATTTCATTTTCGTAATGTACATACATTTAAGTACACACAAAGAAAATTTCAAGTCAATTCGGCGATTATTGTCCAAGTTACACGCATATTTGTAAAGACGTGTCAGAGCGTTTGAAAGTAGTTGGTCTACACCGAAAAAATGATTAGTTCCCCTTAATTAGTTCCGGCAACTAGATACAGTTGTTGATATTTGGATAACTGAAATTGATGTTGGCTCAATTACATTCAAATTTAATTTTTTCGACTTTGGTTGTTGTTACTAAATAATTTGAAGTTGCGGCTGGACCGATCAGTCTCAAATTTTAACACAAGCTTGTTGACTACATTTTTTAGTAATTAATCGAAGGTTTCTTTCCACCGATGAATATTTCTTTTTTTATGAACAATTTAACGCAAACATTTTGGTGAAAAATCGATTTTTTTTTTTAGAAGCTGCTATTTTGTCAAAAACTATTATTTTGCTTATTCCTTCGATTAATTACTAGATTATACGTTACTTTAATGAAATCCGTTTGGTTTTTTCATTTTAAAAGATTCAGTCCCGAGATATCGTGGTCACCGCAAAGTGCTTTTTTTTAGAGGAGCTCCTGGAAATCAGCTATAACAGCTCTCAAAATTATTATTTTTACAAATAAAAAATGTTAAAATACAGTTAAAAGTTATCTCAATATGTGTACAAATTTTTACATTAATCAATTTAACTGTCTTTGCAGGAGAAATTCTTGAAAAATCGCTTTTTTTGCGCCTCTTAACTGTATACAACCCCTTAATCAATCAGCTGACCGAATAACCCCAAAACTGTAAAAACCGTGCAAACCCCGTTGCACCACATGCCGAAAGAACTCGCCAAACGTGATATCCCCGTACCACGAGAACCATCCGCGAGGTCCCGTCGCACCGTACGAAATCCACTTTACCCGCCGCCGGCAGGGAAGGAATCCCGGTAGCCATAGTCGTAGACATCGTCCGGAATGCAGATCAACAAGTGTCCCTCGGCCGAGTCCCTCTCCGTTCTCGCTCCTATATTGATGTCCGCCGAGTTGCCTGGGGCGCAGGCGCGGCCATCATCGGGATTGGCCCGAGGACGGGCGGGTGTCTACGAAATGGTCGATATTTTAGCTATAGTGCGGTACAGTGGCGCGAGGCTTTACCGAGGCCAGTCCAGTCTCTTTATAATCGTCGCGTACTAACCCCCGTCGCAGCCTGTGTCCGCTTGTTTCGTGAAATACCCGCCTGGCCTCCTCCGTGGTTTTCGCCGTTCCTCGAGGAGAAGATCATCGGACAGACACCCGCCGGGGCTGCATCCCTCGCTGCATCCCGTTGGAACACGCGACTCGGCTAATCCAGGCAGCAATTGGAGGTACGAAGAAGAAAAACGGAAAAGGGGAAGCACGGATCCCGAGGACCTGCATGTCTCGGGGATTCTGAACGTTTCCGAGCGGCCCGTCAATACTCTGCTTATTGATTTCTCTCTATCTTTCCCTCTCCTATTAGTCTCTTTCTCTCTCTCTCTCTCTTTCTGTCTGTCTATCTCTCTCTCTCTTTCTCTCTTTCTCTCTGTCTCTTCTAGCTTTCTCTCTATCGCCACGAAACTTTCTCCGTGGAATCGGTCATCCGACGACATTACGGGACATATGTCCGTGGATCGGGTGAGAACCTGACGGGGGTGGGCTAGAGATTCGATGCGAGGCTGTACCCTTCGGGGGGTCTTCTCGGGGAGGGTGACAGTGAGCCTCGCAGGGTAGACTCAAAGATCCCCTTGCGAGGAAAAGTGGAGCAGCCTGGGTGCCACTTGGATAGGCTCCCGCAAACGTTCACGGTGATCGCAGTGAGGATTTTTGTGACTTTTTCTCACTTTTCGCCCGTTCTTCCTCCGCCTCGATTTTAATTGTTACCAAGTGACTTCCCATCGGATTACGATTAAATCAGCCGTCCCGTAAAGCTTGACCAGCCGCGGAAGGGTGACTTCGTTAGACGGTGGCAGGTCTCGTCCTCTTTGCGCGCGACAGAGTGGATATCGATTCGTACGCGTTTCAGTTTTTTTTGTCTCTTTTTTTCTCTTCCCCGTTTTTTGCGGGGGATTCGAAACCAGAGTTTCAGTGATGGTTTTGACGTATACAGAGGCTCCATCTTCCGCCTACGTTCATTCTACGAGCCGCTGAAATCGAAACTATGTAACGAGCGGCGTGGGTGTTAGGGGTTGAGAATCGATCTTCCAAAAATATTTGCTCTGTTGCTACCCCTCCACCCTCCACCCCCCCCCCCTCCCCTCCCCTCCCCTGGCGCAACGGAATTGACGTGCGTGGCCATACGGTCGATTGCGTACGGAATTCGTAGGGACAGATCGTTCTGCTCGTATCACGGGTTTGTTTTTCGTGTAAGTAGTGTCGGGAAAAAGTGAAAGCTCCGCGCGTTCCAGCTTGTGCGCAGAAAATCACTTTTACCGTTGCGAACTTGTACGCGAAGATTTCTGCGCGACGACATTTCCGCGCGCCGAAGATTTCTGGCTCTCTAAAATTTCTACGCGCCGAATAATTATGGGCTTTTGAATATCTACGGGAGAACGATTGCTGCGCTTTGAAATCCACTGGCTAGAGAATTTTTGCATGAATATCAGTATTTCTAAACTCTTTAATTTTAACGATCGTTCTTAAATATAATTATTAATTAATTTACTCTGGCCTTTTAAATCGTTACAGAGGGCAGAGTAAATTAATTAATAAATATCACTATTTAACGGTGAAATCTGTGCACCAGGAATATCCGAACGTCTTGAAATGTCTACGCTTTGAATATCTCTGTGCTCTGAACGATGAATGCTATGTCATTTTTGGTGTTCCAATTATTGGAATTGATGGAGATTCGTGTAAGATGGCTTTCACAAGGTACTGCAGCCAGATACTGGGAATATTTTTGTGCCTTCAGAAATGTCGGGAATATCTAAGAATAGCCTGGTAGTTATCCGTTGTGACATACGAAAATAATTAAACGGACTAATTACTAAATTATAGCGATCGATGGAGTTTGTTTGGGATTTAAATTAATTTTAATTTCTTTTTAACATTTGAGACACTGTCTATATAATTTTAATATCGATGTATCAAACTATATTTGCATAAACAACCAAATGAACAATATTATGATTGTCAATAATTGTTATCGAATTGTTTGCGTTCACAAATGAACATAAGCTGATTAAATTAAATTAACCGATAAAAGAATTTATTGAGCAAGATATGAGTTAAATAATTCATTTTTTTAAGTTCGATGAATTATAAAGTTATAATTGAATTGTTTTTCGACTCTTCCACTTAACCAAGCAGAAACTAATTTATTTTGAATTTAATTCAAGACGGAAATCGTTGCAATAAAAAGTACGTTCATCTATTACTTTCCAAAACTCGATTTCATAGCCAGGTCATCGATCGAAAAACCTTTAACTTTAATTGCCGCATTCCGCTTCCCAAAGACGTGAACTCTCCAATTACAGAACTGCAATTAGAAAGGATCGTTCCAACAACGGGTCAGGAAAGCAGAAACAAAGCTATTTACTTGATTTTCCCAATTCCGTATTCATCCATGTAGGAATCTTGTTTTCGCATTAATTTTATTACGTCAAGCACGTTGCAAATATTTCCGACTATTCGAAAACCGGAGGAACGACGAAGAAATCCGTTCGATTGCAAAATTGCTTATTCGCACACAGGTCGACAAATTGTATGTGTTCGTTGCGTGAAATGCGATACAATTCTGCTTTACCGCGACTCTGCGCTTTAGCATTCAAGACTACGAAAGCATTTGACTTTTAATTAACGTAATGGTAGAAAAGAAGACGGTCTAATGGGTCACCGGGTACGTGAGGGGGAAATAATGAAATGCAACTGTTGAACCTGCAAATTAATCGCGCGGGATATTCGCCGAGTGAAATTCTTACGCCGTCATTATTTCAACGCTTTGAAATTTCTGCGCGAAAATAATTAACGAAAGCTTCGCGATTTTGAAATTGTACGCACGGGATCATTTTTACGCTTTGAAATTTCTACGCCAATATTTCTGCGCAACGGAGACTTCCTTGTTTCGAAATATGTACAGTTTATAAAATTTAAAAAAAAATAAAAAAATGTACGCCACGAATATATCGATGAATTATAATTTGGACGGTTTGAGTATTTCTGCGCTTTGAAATCTGCACGCCCTGTAATGTGCAAATATGTATATTTCTGCGCACTATAATTTACTTTGAAATGTGTATGTCTTGACATTTGGAGTCTTTGAATATTTCTGTATACTGAAATTTGAACGCCCTGTAATATTTCTACGCACTGGAATTTCTACAGGCGTCAAACATTCTGAGCTATAAATATTTTAGAATATTTTAAAATTTCTGCGCTATTTCACACTGAAATTTCTACTGTCGTTTACCCTAAATTTTCTTAAATTTTACTAATATTTTTACGCAGTAAAACATTGAAGTGTGAAAAATGTTTCTTTTAGACATCTTTACGTTTCAAACATCCTTGTGCGCTGAAATTATGCCATTTTAAGATCACTGACAAATGAATCTGTTCTGCGAATCTGAAATGAATGCCAGAAACTAATGTATTCTATTCTTGAGCCTCATTGTGTATTTCTTTTCTACGAATATAATTGTATTGTCTTGTACGCTCTGTTAGTTTGTGAACTTCTTAATCTAATAAAACGTGAAGCAACAATTACCATATACATGTTAGAAAATCCCGTTTGGATGTCAATATGATAATTGACATCAAACTTTTTTAAACTCATTCGGATAATTAATACTTTCTAATTGTTCTTTTAATAATTAAACTTTACATTATCCACGCAACTAATTTGATAAAAATTTTCACGTGTCAATTAGGGATATAGTAAAAATCTTTGTTTCAAGGACAATGTCTCTTTCATTAACATACGTGCCATAACTCAAACGTCTAACACATAGAATTTTCCACAGCCCAACCAATTACCGCAGCGAGTCGACAGGCTAATTAAATATGTAGTAGCGAACGATCTGTTAATTACACACTGAGTAAATTAAGAGAAATACGTACTCGTGATGTACTTCTACTATAAAATACCGCCAGTCGGGAAAAACAAGTTTTTTTTTCTATTTACTTCTGCGAACTCTTTTACTGGATCGAAAAATCAGCCTCGAGATCCGATTACGTTTATTTTAACCGCATTTTATAATAATCGATACGCGAATATGGAATTACAGAGCGTTTTCAGTCAGAGAAATCGAGTTGTTAGATCAATAGGAATCGTGGCGGTGCATGAAACATTTTCATTGTTACGTCATTAGTAGAAAAATATATCTAATTTCGTCTGAATTGTTTCTCATTTCAACGGGAGGAATATTTAAATGATGAGGGGGAGAAGTAAACGAAAATGGAAATTACGGGAGACAACGTAATTTGTGTACAGTAATTTGAGTATGATAAGACTAACGCTGTAATAATACTGTTTTCAAACTGGCAAAGTTCATCACGAGTTTCATAGTCTTCATTCGATTTTAAAGTGGACATTTTTCGAGGAAATTTCAGTCCACAAATTTTTAGGCACAGAAATTTCAGATCGCAAAAATTTCAAGAGGAAAAATTCCAAAGCGTTTTAGTTTTCAAACGCAGAAATTTCAAGGTAACCAAATTTCCAAACAGAGAAATTTCAGCGTTTGAAAACTAAAACGCTTTGAAATTTTTGCGATCTGAAATTTCTGTGCCTAAAAATTTGTGGACTGAAATTTCCTCGAAAAAATTTCAAAAGAAAAAATTCCAAAGCGTTTTAGTTTCCAAACGCTAAAATTTCAAGGCGTCCAAATTTCCAAACAGAGAAATTTCAGCGTTTGAAAACTAAAACGCTTTGGAATTTTTTCTCTTGAAATTTTTGCGATCTGAAATTTCCTCGAAAAAATTTCAAGAGAAAAAATTCCAAAGCGTTTTAATTTCCAAATGCAGAAATTTCAAGGCGACCAAATTTCCAAGCAGAGAAATTTCAGATCGCAAAAATTTCAAGAGAAAAAATTCCAAAGCCTTTTAGTTTCCAAACGCAGAAATTTCAAGGCGTCCCAATTTCCAAACAGAGAAATTTCAGATCGCAAAAATTTCAAGAGGAAAAATTCCAAAGCGTTTTAGTTTCCAAACGCTGAAATTTCAAGGCGTCCAAATTTCCAAGCACAGAAATTTCATATCGCAAAAATTTCAAGAGAAAAAATTCCAAAGCGTTTTAATTTCCAAATGCAGAAATTTCAAAGCGTCAAAATTTCCAAACGGAGAAATTTTCAATATTACAAACACGACTACTGCAAACCGTGAAAATTGGAGAACAACAAATTTCAATGCACAAAATATTTTCCATTTTCGTCACACAAATCTTACTCAAACTCTTTTTCGCAGATCTGCAAATACACACTTTTCAAATATCCGCCAGAAATAATAGCAACGACGAAAAATTTCAACTAAAAATCCACGCGTTCGAAAATCCGTATCGATATCGATAGCGATTATTTTCCTGCGTGAAAAAAATATATATATATATTCGTGCAACGTGTTATCATATCGCCGCGGTAAGGATACAATTGTACAGGACGAATGATACGTTCGCGTTAACATATGGCACAGATATCATTATCGCGCTGTCGAACCTTGTTCCACTTTCATTGACCGTCGTATACAATACACAGTGCGCACATGCCTGACACATTTTTTTCGCCGGAAATCTTTTGCATTCCCGGCAACGTTTCCCCCAAAAATCAAAACCGCAACATGGAACGAGAAATGCAGACATTTTTCGCAAATTAATATCATAGGTCATTTTAACGATAGTTAATGTATAGTAGTAAAGAAACAAACACTTATTTGGCCCTTTGAACGATCTAATAATCTCAAATAATTGAAAATATTATTTAATTATAATTTAAACACTTAGGTGGTATGTGGTATTAATAACAGGGACCATACCATCTGGCTCCAAAAAAATATATCCACAATGAGGAGCCTTTTCGAAAAAATTCCCTCAAGAGGAATTCGGAATAAGAATTTTTCAATTATAAAACAGTTCCTCATTGTGGATGGGTGAGTGTTTGGATTATAATTAAATAATATTTTAAATTATTTCAGTTTATCGGATCGTGGGCCAAATAAATTTTTCTTAAGTTATAACAAACAACAGCAATGTGCTAGCGCGTGAGAATTTGATTGACAAATTAAACAAAAAAAAGTGAAAATATTCACAGGTGTCAAATATGATTGAAGACAACTTTGTTGTCCAAAGGATTGTTACGTTTCTATTGACATTGACTGGAATGGGTCAGTTATTACTGTTAACGAATTCTGGCGGGTTTATTTGTCGATAGATTAAATAAAGTAGAAATAAATAGTAACTTCAAAGTGTTCAATTAGACTTGTAGTGTTTACTGTTCAAGATAACAATTAAGTAAGACAATTCGCAAGAATTTAAATAATATATTTGCTAATAGATTTGTTGCACTTTAGGAAGAAATATTAGAGAAGATTTGTAAATATTATTAAATAACTATGTTTCGAACTTATTTTTTGAGATTCGCATGTAAAATAATATTGTTAATAAATACTATCTCTGTTGACATATTATTGCTATGCGATGAAAAATAAAAAATTCTTCGAAATTTTTTCTTTGTGTTAGCAAAATATTGCATAAAAATTTGGAAATTTACTAATTTACGTATTTATTTAGGCTTCTATGTAATGTTTGTTGTCAAACTTATAAATTTCAAAGATCTGAAAATGGAAAAATACGGACATTAATAATCCAACAAAAGTGGGTTCGATAAGTTTCATTATTTCGAGATTAAATTAATTAATTGATAATATGAGAATTATTCATCTAATTCCTTTCTCGTTTCTTTATATTTCAACTTTACCATGGAAAAAATCTGTACTATATAGGATGTTCCACAATTTTACATAAAAATAAGTTCGTACTTCAAACTCTACAACTGCTAATATTCTTTTGAATAAATTATTCGTAGATCAATTAAATAACTCGGTTAACAACGTATTAAAGCATAAAATAATTATATTTACGAGACTCATTTAAAAATATGTGAAGGCAACAAAATTTCGCGCATTAATTTACGTAAAATATGCAAGTTTCAATGGAAAGTTTCCAAACAGCTGTTTCGAAGCATTCCAATTTCTACACATAGAAATTTGAAACTCTGGAAATTACAGAGCATTGACATTTTTAGACGCAGAAATTTCAACCCCTCAAATTTTCAAACGCGGAAATGTCACTGCATTGAAATTACCATATGGAGAAATTTCCATGCACAGGTATTTCTAGGCATTGAAATTTTTCCACCTGGAAATTTCAAAGCATTCCAATTTCTACACGTAGAAATTTGAAACCCCGGAATATTCAGAACATTGACATTTTTGGATGCAAAAATTTCAAACCAATCAAATTTTAAAACACGGAAATCTCACTGCATTGAAATTACCATACGGAGAAATTTCCATGCACAGGTATTTCAATTTCCACGTGAAGAAATTTCAACGTGAACAAATTTCAAATCGTTCAAATTTCGAAACGCAGAAATTAAACAACGTACGAAATTTTGAAACTCAAAAATTTCAAAGTATTTAAATTGTCAGACCAACAATTTAAAGCACAGAAATACTTAACTATAAAAAATTTTATTAAAACCGGTTAAATTTAAAGGTTTGTTAAACGTGGTAAAATTATAAGATTTATTAAGAGCAATTATAACGATATCAATTTTTAACGATCGTGAATATAATGTTATGAATTACAAACCTTAACTGGCTATATAACGATCATATATGATCTTTCTATATATAGAAAAAGAAATATATTTTTATATTTAGAAAAATATATTTCTATTTTATATATAGAAAAAGAAATATTTTACTGTAATATTGATACCTTGTTATGGATGATAAGTAAGTACTAACAAAATTTCACATTACTCTTTTCTTTTTCTATATGATCGTTATATAGTCAGTTATGGTTTGTAACTCATAATTTTATTAAGAGCATTCCATTACGGCGGCCACAATTTCCTTTAAATTCGGATTTACATTTATATCCGACATGATTGATTCTATGCTTAATTTCCTGCTTTACTTGACCCATATTCGTGACTTTCCTGCTGTGTCACGATTCGCAGCATAACACAACCACACTCGCACACGACTCACTGCGGGTACGGTGCTTTCATAATACGGAAATTTAAGGAAATAGCGTTTGAGGAAAGCATGAAAAATCCTCTGCTTTTCCAACTTCTGTTTGCTCTGTTTCACAAACGTCATGAATTTTATAGACACGCCAGATACGTACGCCTCAGTGAATCTCAAATATTTTTCCATTTCGCGGATATACGAAGAACATGTCCTGACAGCTACCAAAATTAGTTTCGAAAAAAATACGGCGGAATCCTTTTTAAATTTCATAATATGTTGCTACAAAAATCAGAAGAAATACGATTTTTGAATTCGTAACGGATAACTTGAAATTATCCCTTTTGGGTTATTTTTTATTATATTTCAAAGAAAATTCATATACAATTTTTCATTCATCATACTTTTCGACAATTTCATAATAATTCTACTTTCTCTTTTTTAGAAAACAAATCTGAACATTTTTAACTGACTTTAATTTAGTGAATTACAAATTGGTTTTCAAAAAGTAATTTTGAAGCAATCAAAATAATTTAATGTTGCTTTTTAAGTTACTTATTGTACGTCACGTGCACCAGACTTGTGTTAATTAATGACTGCAGGATTAGTATAATGTATAATATTTAATATAAATTATGCGAATTAATTTTAATTATTTTTATTTATTCATTTTATTTCGTACAGTTAATTAATTCAACTTTTTCTTTATATGTATAAAGTAGTTTTCGCTTGTTTTTCGAAGAGTTAATATATGGAGACAATTAATCTTTGAATCGTATAAATGTCTACAAGTAAGCGCCATTTTCATGTTGAACATCTTTGACATCATTAACTAAACCAGCTTTAAAATATCGAAAGATTCAGGAAAAACGAAAGCACTCGTATTAAAACTTACACAACCGTAGAAATTCAGTAATCATTAACAATTTTAATGCAGAGTAATTAAACAAAAAAAACATTTGCCCTTAAACTAACATAATTGAAATAACTAATGAAGACTTCATACTTCTTTGAAATCATTTTTGAAATTTTATCTAAACATTGCAGTTATCACGCCACTTTTAAATGACAAATCAAAATTCAGCGAAAGTGTAATACACTTTTTTGTTATTTTGATAAATAGAATATATTAGAAAACAGGGAACTGTGTTACAACCTTATCAAGTCGCGAAAACTTTCACGTTTTTCAACTTCGAAGGCCTAAATAGACCTATTTATTATAACTTGTAAAATAAAACCCTCTCAAAACTATTTAGATGTATTATACATCAAATTTATAAACAATCGACATATTATACAAGTCCAATTCAACTCAATATTTTGCCAGAATCGACAAGGTACCTTTCAACGTGTGATTAGTAGGCAAATTAGTTTTTCTCATTTTTAATAATCATGTTGTTATCACTAAAAACCACCTATAGTACGGATTTCAAAGTTGTACAATGCAGTCGTGGCTATTGGAAATCAAAAAGAAGTATGTATGCAGCTTTCCTAGAAACTGCGATTAATAACTTTATGCATAATTTCAAAATTTAAAAAACTAAATCTGAATTATTCGTGTAAAAATTAAATTTCAAGCAAGAATTATAAATCTACTTAAATATTTAGACGGCATCTTTCCCTACACAATGACATTAAGTACATGAAAATAATATTAATTCATTAATAATATTGAGATATTATAAATTCTACATATTACATACGTTTTTTAAAAACAAAACTTCGGACTGCACATATCAATAAACAAAAGCTCTTTTCTTATTTATAGCTCTAGAAATCTCTTATCATTAGAAATCTGGTAAAAATAGTTTGGAATGTCTAATACGATTAACAATTAACATTTTCATTGATGAATCTCCGTAGTCAGTTAACTGCGGAGTTTAGTTGAAAAAGTTTCTCGCGGGATTCGTAATTAAAATCAAGCAATGGCGAGTGTATTGTCGAACGCAAGACAAATCCTTCTATTATATATTTTATGAACAAAAAGTAAAGCGAAACGTGGAAGAATTACATTTTTAAAACTTAAAAATTTTTAAATTGTCAAAAAATAATAAAACTCGTGAATAAGAACAATTGAAAAAATAATAATTCTTAGAAATTCAGTTGACTTCAGCGTGGTATTTTTCAAACCAAAATATGTTTAGTATTGTTCATACATAGAGTACACATTAAATTTATCAATAACGTAAGAGAAACATATCATCATACGACATTTTCCTTACTTTCTATTGATATTTCGAAATTTTATAACTCTATACATTTATTTCTATTGTCCATTTATTATAATGAAAATTTTATAGTAAATGATAATTTTGTATTATACACAAGTACACACGATCACCGTATCTAAAGAAAGTTTTCTATTAACAGAAATATACATGTCAAACATGGCTTATTATTTTCACAAAATATTCCGGACAACCGTGGCACAGCAAATTCGCAAGGAAACCCGGTTTTCTAAATTTCCCGCGGCGCTCTTATCTGCCATGCAATTCGGTTCAATGCGGCTGAAGAAAAGTGCACGATGCTGTATGAAATCCGAGGGAAATCTGGACTAACCGCTGTCACTCGGGCATAAGATCAATAAAAAAACCACCCGCCGCCCTAAAAACTTGTACGGGTCTGTATTTCACCCACACTGACGCATAATCCCTCCACTTCGATTATTATATACTCAAAATGTGTAATTGATGATATACTCAAATATGTAATTGATGATATGTGCCCATAATTATGAAAGTGGTTTAAGTCAATATTTCAAAAAAAATTAAAGTCTTGATAATTTGTTAATAAATGTTTTAAAAACCTTTAAAAAACATAATATCAAAAATTTTTTTAAATATTGACTTAGACCACTTTCATAATTATGGGCACATATATGCAAATATGTAATTGATGATAAACTCAAATACAGTCGGTGAGAAAATTAAGTGGACAGTAGCTGGAACTAGGTAAAGATGAAGTTTAATCGAATTAACGTAATTGTTATGCACTTAAGTTTTATTTATTACATATCCTTATAGTATATGTGTACAATATTTAGTGAAAAATTGACGGTCATATTTGCAACATTATGTAAACACGGCGTATTTAACGAAATTTAGAGCTATTTATCAGGGGACAAAAATAAGTGGACACTTTGTTTCAAAGTTTCTGTGAGGCAAGAGATTTATACAAACAGTAATCCCAAACAAACTTATTAATTTCAACTAAACCTTCGTATGAGTAAAAGTTTTTCTAAACAAATTGCAAAATGACGAAAACGGAAGAAATTTCAAATAGCATTCGCCATTTAATCGTTTCGGACTGCTGTAAAAAACTAAGTTACCGTGTGATAGCTCGGAAGTGCAACGTATCTAAGAGTGCAGTAGAAAAAAATATTATTTTAGTACTTAATATGGTAGAAAATTTAAGTTTATTTATGTAATAAATAAAACTGAAGTTCATAACAATTACGTTAATTCGATTAAAGTTCATCTTTACCTAGTTCCAGCAGCTGTCCACTTAATTTTATTCCCGACTATATGTAATTGTTTATAAGATCAAAAATCGGTTGATTTTTTAATAACTTTGAAAATATGATTTTTATATCACATAGATTTTGTCTGGAACTCGAGATGTGTGAACTCGTAGAAAATAAATGCGATATGAAATGTAAGGGGTGTGAAAATAAATAGAAAATGATGGTTCGAATAAAAGTTTAAGGGTTTCAAGGACACCGTGTATAGGGCATGTATTTACTTGGTGGCGTTTCTGAGATGTCAAGGTCATTGTCGATTTATATAGAAATTATATTTGAAACGAAAATAATCACTTGTTAAAAAAGTGCAGAAGCATTTTTTTAAGTAGTTAAATTAATTTAACTCCGAAACTTGTCTGCCCATAAAAATAAATCCACAAAAACAGAAGTTTTGTTTTGAATCGTTTCAAATCTAATAAGGATATAGTATTATGATAAAAAAAATGAGAAAATTTACTTAATTTACAGGACCACTTTGGAGCACTTTTTTTACCATATTTCTCAAAATTGCGTTCTACAAAATTCTGAAACAAAACAAATGTACAAAGATGTAAAAATTTAATCAGATTTAACGCTTTCATTAATATAAATAGTAGTGATGAAAAAACGAACGAAACGTTTATAAATCATTTATAAAGTGTATTTAACGTTACAGTGGGTTAAATACTTCTTTTAAAAAATTCAAGTGTTCCACATTTTTTCTAGGGTCTTGTTCCCTTCTACACATAGTGAATTTAAAAATACCAATTTTCAGCTAAACCATTGCTCTAGGAACAAAATTTCATAGGAATTTTTTGTTCATTACATCAAGCCTATGGCCAGTAAACAGTTGGCGTCTATTTATTAACATCAGATTTTTAAATTTAAGCCAATTTTTTATAAAAATGCCTGGCCATATACCGCTAATATTTTACAGGGTCTTTAAACTAGTCATCCCTACAATTATATCCAAAAACCACTGATCACCCTTGTAGCCTCCCCTTGTAAGATTAACTAATTTACGCAAATCCCAAATTTCTTGCTTTAAAGTATAAAGTGAACTGCTCTATAATTTTTTTACTTAAACCCGCCCTACCCTTCAAATCACTCTTGGCATACTATACGTCAATCGCTCTTGAGATTCGAAAAGCAAAGAAACTTGGAAATGTAAAATATGCTGAAAATAATAAGTAAATAGAATTTTTCAATTCCTCGACGTTCGAACGGAATATCTAATAAAACAAAATTGACTATAGAAATCGAAATCCGTTAATATAAAAAATGGCTGAGTTCACACCACCGCATCATAAACCGATACTTCAGTATGTTCTTAACAGCGTTAAACAGGGCCGTATAAAAAGGGTGAGGGGGCGCTCGCGAGCCTACGTTAATTAGCATCTTTTTTACCCTCCGATTCTGAAAAATATCTCACCGCATTTGTATACGTTGAGTGTAAGTGCCCCCCTCGAGTACGGCCCTGGTGTACATGTACGCCATCGGGCGGCAGGTGCAATGAACGTCACTCTTATTCTTATTCACTCGGAATACACACACGATGGACGTTTTTCTCGCGCGCGAATGTTGGTACAGTGAATAAAGTGCTCGACGTAACTTTCTTCCGCCTTTTTGAATTGCCGTTCGATGAAAGGCGATCTTTAAACTCACCCCCTTCTCCCTCCTCCCCCACCACTTGTTCGTTGTGAGTACCGGCACTTTTATAATATCGGAAAGTAAAACAGACAACTGAAAGATGAATACTCATGCTGGAAACTTCAACGAACGTATTCTGACGAGTTATTTTTGTTTTAAACTTTCACTGGGAATTAGTTTCAAAAGACTTACGAAATAATCGTACTAATGCGATATGCATTATTAAGTTTGTTATAGCATCGTTTTTACTTAACTAGTCGAATTAGGTAATTGATAATGAACTAAAAATATGTCTCCGCCTAGAAAGAGAATGTTAATGAATTTTTTATTCTATGTTTCTGCGCGAGGTGATTTCTTTGTGATTTGCAATTTTCATGGCCTGAATTTTGCCTGTGATGACACTGACTTCAATTTCAAATATTGTGGTGGCGATATTTTTGCATTTCCAAGTTTCATTGGTCGGAACGCTTTACGGATAAAAATTTCCAGGCTCTGAAATTTCTTTACGAGATATTTTTACGTTTGACATTTGTTTACTTTCGAAATTCATTTGTGCACGCAATGTTTCTTGAAATTAAAATTTATTTCATATGGATTTTTTTGTACGACGTTTTTCAATAATTGTTTGAAATTCATTTAACTGCCAAATTTCTACGCCGCGATATTTTTACAATACGAAATTTATTTAGTTTTGAAACTAATACATCGACAGTATTTCAACAGTTTGAAATTTGTACGCGATGACATTTCTAAGAATTAAAAATTATTTAATTGTGAAATTTATCACGACGCTATTGCAAAAGTGACGAATTTATTTAATTCTGCAATTATTCGCTGCGATACACCCCATATTAAAAAATTATCTCATTTTCAAAATTTCTAGCCGTTCATGTTTATGTGTTAAAAACTGCGTACATTAAATAATCTTGAAATTGGAAAGCTGAGTCCGAGTTATACTGAACAAACACGTTTGCATTAGACTCGGATGGATCCTTTAAAGTAATTTTCAAAAAGCAATACAATCAACCCTCCATAAATATCATTCAGCTGTATAAACACTTTTTTCCGATACTGTATATGTGTACAGTCACTCCCATAAATATTCACTCTTAAAATTTTGTAATTACCCTTTCCAATCGCTTTCAAATGTATTGCAATTTGAGCTGAAACATTTTTCTATTTCGCGAAATTTAGCGAATTTTGAAATACTTCGAATGTTCAATAATTGCGACGAAATTTGGAAAATATATAATTTGAAGTTGTTTGATTCCATCTGAGAAGAACAAAAATTTAAGTATTCATGGAGAACTTATAAATTTGCAAAAATGTAAAATTTGGAATTTCCGAGAGAACTTGCAAATTCAAAAATTCGTGTCGGTGCAACAAACATCAAAATTGAATGGAACTTCCGGAACACATAAATTTGACGTTTTTTAAACAAACAGCACAAAACCAGAGTGTTTATTACCAAATTAAAAAATCCCTTTTTTATCTAAATTGAACAAACTTTTTCATACATATAAATTTTTAAATCAAATTTACGATGAGTTTCACGATTTTATTTATACAACTGACTGTACATATTTTCGTATCGCTTCGGAAACACGGAACGATTAACAGCGATCGAAGTAGCGGAAGCTTTGCGGCCGTCTCATGAATGAAACCAACAAAATATCGCTTCGCGTCAAATGCAAAGCGGGAAGATAACTCCCGTGAATTACACGCGACAGGAAGTAAACCGTGAAAGCTACTCGTAGAAGAGTAATACGCGTATTACCTCGTAAAACGAAGGAAAAGACCGCGTGTGCCAATAAATGTTTGACGAACGAGTGAAAACGATTACCGAATAAAATTATATTCGGTGTAACGAGACATCCTTAACACTAGATTTACAGATGTTGATTATACATATACCTAATTTTACTGAAGTGTACTTTACTAATATACTAATATAATTTACTAAGTGTAAATTAACATTTACATATGTTTCATTACTTAACTAAAAACCAACGAATGTATTTCGAAAATAATATTAAAGTTTTATATAGTTCCTACTGGCACAATACCCTACTGGTGCAGACCTGCTACTGTCGCGCCACCGGGCCCAACGAAGCCCTCTGATTGGCTATCGTTTGTCGTTAATAACTCGGCCACGAATTAAGATACGACATTACGAATGTCACTTCCCTATATTAGAATTACCTCAGCTATCACCTGGTTCAGGGACGTGCAGGTTAGCTGGGTCACCCTGTATATATAAAAATGCAAATGTGATTTTAGAATCGGTTGCTCATTTACATAAACTTATATATATATATATTAACTACTATATAAGTTTATAGTACTTATATATATATATATATATATATATAGTAATATATAGTAATATATAGTAATATATAATAGTAATCAAATTTTGAATGAGTCAAATTGGCTCGGTCTGTAAATCTAGTGTTAAAAAACGTATAAAAAATGCAAATGTGATTTTAGAATCGGTTGATATAATAAATAAATAAATATATTCAATTAACTAAATTTCTCAAAAAATGATTTCCCTTATTTTAATTAATGAAAGTGTTCACTGGTCTATTAAATGTAGTTGGTGGCCCGTTCGTGATCGTTAAAAAACATCTGCTACTGGTAGAACACATTGTCACTAATGGAATTGTTTACGGAAATATATTTGTTTAAAATAGAAAGCCTTTAAAATTCAGATGATATGCAAATTATTTATTTTGTTAAGATAATAGGGTAATGTTGATGATATAACGTTAACATAACAAATTCAAGTGTAAAAAAATATGTTTAGGATTTTCATTAATGTAGGAAATATTATTGGAAAGAATGGGTTTGTTAAAATCTACACCTGAGCCTCCAAGTTTGTAGGAATAAAATAACTATATTTAAAGTAATCACTTAATCTACTCTCAATAAACTCACAAAATAGGACACTCAGTCCTTTTCTCACAAAACTCGCAAAACTCTCGCAAAACTCTCAATACTCGCAATCCTCTCACAATGTTTCTCCACGCGCTCAACTCTCATTCTCCTCGCTCTCCCATCATTCGCTCGCTTATACACCCGCATTTTTTCTCTCTCACTCTTCATTCGTTTTCTCTCGCACTTCATCCATCTCACTCACTTTCTTCACTTTCTCACTCACACTCATCCCTTATACCTAGGACAAGGGCCTACGGACCGCCGCCGAAGAGTCGACCGGGTTTTCCCATGAAAACGCCCATGGTGGTCGCTCTTCAACCGCTGCCCTTGTCCACCATAAACTCGCATACTTTCCCTTTCGAAACATTTGCCAGACACACGCTCATGCACTCGAAAACACTCATTCTGCTTATTTCTAAAATCCCACATTAATAACAGAAAAACTTAAAAAAATAATTATAGTATGAATGTCCGTTTCAATCACGATTAAAAATGTAACCTGTTTAAATGACATTCAGTAAAAATGGGATCGGTTTTTAATCACCTCTATCATATTTATTAAAACCTTAGAATTCACAATCTGCCTCCTCATTCTTAATTTATTATCACGAAACAAAAAAGGATCAAAACGTCAGCTTTAAAAAACATTAAAAAGATCGCATTCTCTCAGGAATCTGCACTTTCCAGAAAAAGTAATACACTCGTAGGTGTAATTCATTGCACCATAGATAAAGTGTTGCATTATACACCCGGGGCACGTGAATGCAATTTTACACCCCTGTTCAGAGGAAAATATGTGTGCACACGTGTGCGACTACTATCGGAATATTATTATGATTAACGGCAACAACGTCAAATAGGAAGCTTTAAAAGAAACAAGGTGTTTATATATTCGTTTATCTCGCAGTCATTTCTCGTTAAATATAGCGTGCACTAAAAAAAGCCATCAAACGTTTGATCGAGCAGATAATTTTGTGATTCAAGAAATTAATTAAATTCCTGAAACCTTCTGGAACGAATAAGGTTTTAATCGCGTTTGTTCATTTATTTTCATCGATAATAATTAAGCTCTTTATTCATTTTCTTTGAAATGTTTGTTTGTATAATTTTCTACAAACAAATATGGTTCGCAAATAATTCGATTAACATTTTTAGAAAATTCTGATTTAAATTCGTGAAAGGATATCTGTGTAATAAAACTACAGCTTTATGGCGTTTTGAAAGGTATAATAACGCAAATGTATAGAAATCATAATAAAATGTAAAGTTTTTTATTTGTATAAAAAACAATAAAATTGTGTATACGAAATTTCATTTATTTTCGAGTATATCAATAGTTGCAGTTCCGTAATTCTGCAACGATTGCGAGGTACTTTATCAATTTATTTAAAATAAAAAAAAAAGAATCTTTTTCAAGCACGCTAAAAGTATTATGAAACAAATAGAAGCGTAATTTTTTTTCTAAAAATATCTTTTCCGTCAATAAATTTAGTAACACTAACTTACATTTACGTTATAATGCGTATACATACAAATTTCAAAATACAATGCTCCGAAGTCTGATTACTCTCAATCTTCAAATGGAATATTTTAGGTCAATCAGCCCGTAACAATATCACTGCGTAATAATATGAAACTCAAAACATATCAGATTTACCAACACAGAAACACCAGAAAATAAAAAACGTTTGCTCGGTAAAAACGTAATTTATAAAAATACCTGTATCCTAGGGTGGGTAAAAAAAATTTGCAAAAGTAAATATATAATTTTGTAAGAAATTGAACGCTCTACAAAAGAGGACAAATTTGTTTTTTGCTTATGAATTTTTTAGCTCGCCATCCAATATGAATTATGAAACGTGCAAACGTCATTTTGTAGGAAATTTAATGCTCTACAAAAAAGTTCTCATATGCTTAGTTGATAAAATTAAGCGTTTAAGAGATATTTGACGACGAATATCTCTTAAAATCAAATATTCGTCGTCAAATATCTCTTAAACGCTTAATTTTATCAACTAAGCATATAAGAACTTTTTTGTAGAGCATTAAATTTCCTACAAAATGACGTTTGCACGTTTCATAATTCATATTAGTTGGCGAGTTATTAAATTCATAAGCAAAAATCAAATTTGTCTAACAATCATCAAACTTCAATCGTCAATATCATCTAAATGGTGAGATTGACGGTAAAAATATAAGAGTCCTTTTTTGTAGAGCGTTCAATTTCCTACAAAATTATATATTTACTTTTGCAAATCGATAAAGTTATGAGCAAGATATGAATTTTTTTCTAAAGGACTGCGTAAAAATTATAAAACTATAATGCAGAGGACCTTCCCATTAAAATTAAGAGCTCAGCTTTGCTGAGAGTTTTCTAGAGGTGTCTACGAACCAATTATTCTGTGTAAATTAAAAAAAAGGAACAGTCCATTTTTTTTACCCACCCTACTGTGCCCATAAAACATCGCGTCAATCACTATGATTCTACCGGAACATTAAACTTCCAATCAATCTAATCTTCAAACTCATTAAATATTTGCAAATAATACGAACGCCATTTACAAAAACCTATCCGCCTAACCAGACCTAACCAAACCAAAAAAAAAAAATAATAATAATACACTTGCCGTAATTTCATCCCGGGACACAAGAGAAATCAACCGCTATGGAAAAAGTGTTCATTTTCAAACTAATTTCATGCTGGCCTCTAAAAGTTTTTCAACGCAGTGTATGTACGCGTAACGAATGTTCGCGATAATGCGTCGACCAATGTCGCGACGTCTTGGACGACGATGACGGAAAACCACAGACGTGGCTACCTCGCCAACGCGACACGAGCGAAAACCAGTGATACAGTAACTATGTCACTCGTGACGGTTATCAGTGTGTGGATTTAAGAGATTGGGCCACCCTGCGAGTTTCGAAAGTGATTCGCGAACCCCCAACGAACTGCGACACGGTTTCCATTGTTAACATTGTCAACTGTTCGAAATGAAACATACGTGATTATCGTGGTCATTAAAATGTGTAAAATCGGTCATTAAAAAGGACTAATTGATAATTAATAGAGCGAAAGGAGGAGAAGGTGCCATTGACGAAATCTTAGGGAAATAAATGCAAATTATGAAAATAAATATTCGAATATTATACAGTCTTATTTCGTCTTTATGAACGTAATTATTTATTTTTTATATTTTTTTTTGGTAATTGGCAGTTTTATCATTTACACAGTTCATAATCACTCGTTAATTATTTGTCGGACATTTTATATTTGATTCGATCAGTGAGTTCGTTGGAACTTGACACACACACACACATACAGGCCATACACATATGTACACATCGGAGGTTGTACTATTTCAAAATCAAAAAATTATTACTGAACATTTTATGGAAATATATTTCCCAGCGCAGGTCCATGATAGATAGAGTCTAAATCAAGGTTTTAATAATTTCTTTTAATGTTTTTATTAATTTCTTTTAACATGTTTTAATCACACATAAAAGAAGGAGATCCATGTTACATTTGGAAGTCAGAGACAAATAAAGCGTTTTATTATTCCCAGCATTTTAAGTCGCATCAGCAGCTTAGTTTATTAGCGACCATATAATTACTATAGTAGAAATATTATTACACTTGAAATTTTTTTATAATTTTTTTCAGAACGCACCGATCAAGATATCATTTTTTTTATATAAACTAAAAAACATTTATTTTTCACGTATTTCGGAAAGTTTTCCAAATCACAACCAAATTGGCAAAGTGTAATATTTTCTGTTCTTTTTCAACTGTTCTTAAGATTTCAAGTGAGATAGTCTTCGCCGAGTGACCAGAAAGTTATCGAGTTGTCGTGATTTTTGCATAGCCAGTTTTCTACGAGCAATTTTTTTCATCTCTATTTCAAAATATATGTATTTGCATAAATATCTGCAATTTGAAAATAACGAAGAATCCACTTGTAAATAATTTAAACGACGCTTATGAAGCAAATAGTTTCGTATTTGAAAGTGTATTTCTGAACAAATTCAACGTTTATTAATCAGATAATTTACTTATTCTATTTAGCATAAACATTAGTTAATTTTCTCAGGCAGAAAATGGTATTTTAAAAAATTGCAATTTCCTCTATGCCTCCGAAATCCCTTTTTATTCATTTTCTGAAAAATGCGTTTCGAAAAACATTTTTGAAAGTAGATTTCGATGTGTGTGTGGCAAAAAATATAGTTTCGTAACAATTTTCAAAGACACTTGAAATGCGAATTAATACAGCATACAACGATCCAAGAAGATCTTAATTCGCAATAGAAACGAAATAAAACAGTATTCACAAAACGTTATTCTACGTTATCGATCTGATTTGAACTTCAGCTATTAAACAACGATCACGAAGTACTTTACGATTTCACTAAAAATAAACAAACAATTATATTCACTAATAATAAACAAAACCCTTCAAAAACACATCTTGTATGTGTTAAATACATTACACTTATGTTTCTTTGAAAGTAAACCGCAAGACAAGGGGTTAAAACGCTCAAAAAACCATTCACCTTTCCACGAAAAAACAATTTCCCCCTAAACTTCCCACAAAACGCCAAAAACTATCTTTTCCGGCGAAATTTTCGGATTCAAAATTTATAATAATCGCGGCATACGAAAACACGATTAATTTCGCACTCTCAAAAGTGGCCCAACCCCTTAACCCACTTCTACCCCGATCAAGTGAACAACTAGGGGCATAGAATTCGAGCAAACGAGTGTACGAAGAATGGTGTCGCGAAATCGAGGGAATGTGTCGTTGCCACCAGTGAAGGACTCGGTTTTCGAGCTGAGAAGAAGGGTCACTCGAATGTTGTCCATCGTCGAGATTACAGCGCAGAGCGAACGTCCGGTATCGGAATATCTAGCTTAGGGTGGTCGTTAAAAATTAAATCTTTTGCGACGCCCCCCAAAAAGTTTCCTTATGATGCAAAAACACTGGGGATATTTTTTTTTTAATTAAAAACAACACGTGCCTTAAGACGATTTTAGTTAATTTATAATCACGTTTTTGGGAATTTTTATGAGAATACGATTTTATTCGAAACATAAACAATTATAGAACCCAAATCAATACAAAAAAACATTAGTTAATTAAAATAACAAATTAAATTTTTTGCGACGCCCCCTAAAAAGCTTCCTTTTGATGAAAAAACACTGGGAATTTTTTTTTTTAAATTAAAAACAACACGTGCCTCAAGACGATCTAAGTTAACACGAAAGAAAGTTTACTTAAACCTTGGAGTGAAGAAATCTAAATATTAAAATTTTTGTTGCACTAATTTAGTTTTAAAATAAAAATAACAATTTGAATATCTTTCATTTTTTTATTCAGTAGACCAAATCAACTAGGAAAAATTTTTAATTTAATTTTTTTTATTGTTATTTTGATTAACTGTTTTTTTTATTGATTTTGGTTCGATAATTGTTTATATTTCGAATAAAATTGTTTTTTTCATACAAATTCCCAAAAAACATGATTATACCAAAAGTTTAACTTAGATCGTCTTGACGCACGCGTTGTTTTTAATTTAAAAAAAAATTCCCAGTGTTTTTTCATCAAAAGGAAGTTTTTTAGGGGGCGTCCCAAAAAATTTAATTTTTAACGACCACCCTAATGTACATATACTTTATGTATAAATAGAACTACTTGTCGATGTTTTTATAACACATTAATATCTTCACACCACTGTGAAAAATATATAGGTGTTGACATTTATTATAATTATGATTTTCTACTGATCAGTAGAAATTGGTACACCGGTCACCAGTGACACCTGCGGTGCAACCATCGAATTGAATGCGGGTCACCCGTGACCTCCATGGCATTCAACGTGTTAAGTCTTCAAATTGAAATTGACAAGACTTTACTGTTTCGCAATTGACAATATTCTACTGTTTTGAAGAAACAGTGATGCACGTCAAATCTTGTGGCATTATTAGTGCATAAAAACCTGAACAATTAAAATTAGTTGGAATGAAAACAAGAGGGACTGGAGTAAAACCGAGAGTCTAAAAATAAATTCTCATTTATTTGACTCTAAAAGAGAAATGGATTCCGTTTGAATGAATCGCTTCATCAAACAATTCATTAGATTCAACTTCTCACAATTAAAAACACAGAAAATTGCACACATCAAAATACCGTCATTTAAAAAAATTCATAAATCCATTTTTCTCATATTTTTATAAAATTCTGGAATAATCGTTTGCTTAGAATTGGAAATGCAAACGTGGTAAGGAAAGTGTCAAAACGGAAAGTTATCGAGAGTCTACTGCAGCGGCAAACTGTCATACAATTAGTGCGTGAAAACTCGAATTACAGTTTTTCAAATTGTTACGATGTCGAGCGAATAACGCAAAGTGTAAACCCGCAACAGTCTTCGTATAGTACGATGAAATTTATAATGCAAATAGCTTTTCAAGTTAAAGTGGATCGCAAACGTTGAATTCAAACATGTAGACTTCCCGCGAAGCTCAGACATCCATCACAAACTATCCAAGTATAGAAATTTCAAGGTGAAGAACTTTACGGAACGCAGAACTACGGCTGTACAGAAATAACAAGACGTGACAATTTTTTACAACAAAATTCGATTAGGTTAGGTTAGGTTAGGTTACGTGAAGGGGTGACAGTGCGTGAAACTTTCGGAATTCTTAGAAAGAGTGTTTAAGGTTATCGACGGGCAGCAATGTGAAAATTAAACAATCTACGTGAATATATTACAAAGAAAAATGGACGCCGACAAATTTCAACGCTTGAAACTTTGACATTCCTTGAATTTCACGGTATGATGCAATCGATGCAGAGAAATTTCAAAATTAAACAATCTAGGTGATGTTGTGTGACAACAATTTTAAATGTTTGAAAATTAATAAAACTTTAGATTGAACAATAACTCCAAGCACATAAATTGAAAAACGTCGAAAATTCAATACGTACTTCGTAATTAAGGGTTCACGACATCTTGCGCAACTAGAAACTAAAATAAAACCACGAAGTTTTTCTCGCCAAAATTTTGTCGCACTATTTATTTATTCTGGAATTTGATACATACATTAATGTTACAAAACAATGTCCTCCAAGAAATATTAAAATTTTATAAAGTAACATATTATTCGTCAAACTATCGTCGTAGACAAAAACATTACTTTAATATAAAACAATATAAATGAAAAATTTATTCTTCCCACCATTGTTATAAACAATGCTTATATTTAATATAAAAAATTCTAGACGAATTTCTAAAGAACATTTGTTACGGATAAATACGTACGATTCTAAACCGAAAAAACTATTTTTCACGAATACTTCGGAATAACTTCGCTGTATTATAAACTAGAATTTATTTATCTTAATTTTAATAACTGATTCCAGTACAATAAATATTTCGTTTCCGTCTCATAAAAACATTTTCTAAAGACAATATTTCGTGACTGAATTTTTTCAAAAATTTCCAAGTTATGCAATCTCGTAATTAATTAGATTAATTTATTTAACAATATACATAAGAATGCCAGAAACGGGATACCGATAATTTCGTTCTAAGATACTGCCAATATTTGTTTGATCGCGGTATATAAAGTGCATAAAAAATCGTTTGCGTGAATGAAACATTCAGCTTTCGCTCTGTAATCCAGTTAGACTATTTGCTTAACATAATAAAATGGTGCCTCAGAAAATATATGGTTATTTTTAAAAAACGCTCAAGTGTTATCAATAATTGATAAATTTAATATAATGGTATTTTAAATTGAAAAGATTTATTTAATTTTTCACACTAAGGTTTTGTAATAAATTGTAACAATAAGCTAAAGACCAATTAAACGCTGACATCTTTTTTTCCAACTGGTAACGATATCACAGACACAAATAAATAAATAAGATATAATTTTCGCGAAATATCGAATCTTTAGGACACAACTCGACATGAATAAACAAGAATCATCCAATTATCATTGTATTTAGCAACACTGTGCGTTCACAAATTAGCAATCAATGTTAAATGTCCAATAAAATATTTAGTAATGTTCCAACACCGACCCATCGATCTACTGCGACAGACAGAAGGAAAAAAGAAAGGTTCTTGTGCGAGGAAAATTCGGACTATTTCAAATTCCGCATTTGATGCTTTCCTTGTCGCGAAAGTGCACTCACACGTGCTTGCGCGGCCCACGTCCGTGTGTCTGGCTAGTGCGAGTGCGATGAAGTGATGGAAAGATAGAGACAAAGTAGTTGTTATGAGTTGTTGACATCCCGAAGCATAATTTAGACTCTAAATTTTAGAGAGACGACATATATTACATATATACATATGTGTATATGTAATTCATATACATATACAGGGTGTAACAAAAATTCTGGGACACTTTAGGCTTATGTATATAACCCATAAAAATAAGAAAAAAAAATAATATAAAAAAATGGTACGTCGTAGAAGACCCGTTTTGATTGCAATATAACCGCAGAAGATCAAAGATAATAGAAAAAAAATATATAATTGCTGCGATTATTGCTGTTAAATAGCATTTATTCTTGTTTAATCTAAACAACGTCAATTACCTATATCGTAGCAGGTTTGTAATAACTTGGGAAAAATTGAGGGCATTCACTAAATCTTCCTTTGCGTAGATACTGATATTTTGTTCGTAAACTTTAGTCTCTTCCGGTTCTATTGCAATCAAAATCGGTCCTCTACGACGTACCATTTCGGAGATATGATTTTTTTTTAAATTTTTTACAAAAGGGGTTGTATCTCGATAGGGGGTGGGTTGCGCCCACAACTTATCAGACTTTTTTTCTTATTTTTATGCGTTCTATCCATAAACCTACAGTGTCCCAGAATTTTAGTTACACCCTGAATACAAAAGCAGGGGAAAAATACCTACGTGAAGCAGGCATTAGTATACTTAAGAAAACTACAAAGTCTTTTAAAAGAAATTTTAGCATTTTAATAAAACTGAGGATTTCGGACTTCAACCGTTGTTTGTTCACTTGTATAGCGATAGTGGTACAATACTTGCGCATATTCACATATTTACATACACAGTGTGCGTTTTACGTAAAGTGACCAGGGGCTTCATAACCGTGTCACATATTTCGATATAATTTTTTTTTCGAAAAAAAAAACTCATTTGAAGGTGCGATGGGATAACAGGTGCGAATGAGCGAGAGTGAATATGTATAGAATGCGAGTTTATTCGAGAGGCTGTAACCGAGATGAGAATCACTGTCAGTCATTTTGACTGGTCTGGCAATTTCAATTCAAAATTTCTACCGCATCTAACAGTTTCTTTCCGAAATGATATCATGCCTTTCGTAGCTGTAACTAAAGAATCAGTTTCATGATCTTTATATTATCTTATATACATACATATAATCGTAACAAATATATTTTTTGTTTTTATCACTTATACCAATACCAGTCAAAAGGACTGATGCATGTTTCTATTTATGTGACGAAATAACATTGGGGCAGCTAGAACAATTGATAAGTATAGTACTGTGATAGAAGTGAGGTTAGAATTCTGCTGAAGACTGTTCGGGCGATAAGAGTTTGTCTCCCTGGTCCGGGCACTGATAAACTCCATCCAACGGTAGAACGGTGGTGTCCAGGTGCTGAAACTGGGTATATATTCCGCGATAAGGGTAGCGTAAGAACGTCGTCACAGCACTCTTATCAACCCTTTGACTATGGCAGGTCTTGAGACGCATCGGCTGTACCATACGATGGAAATTCAGTCACAATATACGCTGAAAACTTTTAAATTTTTTGATAGGGGTTGGGGGATTCCTGAAAAAATATATTTCAAAAATCAAAACACTAAATTTCCCTACATTGAAACAGTATTATTTTATTTCTTTGTATTCTGCACCGAAGTGTTTCCTTAGTTGACAACAGTGTCAGGCGACTGAAACGGTATAAATGCCCATAGGCGTTCACAATGTTACAAGTGCAAAACTTCTAAGTGCCTTTAGGCGCCCACATTACTCCAGAGTTTAATAAGTGGGGTAACAATAATTTTCCGAAAAATTATTGTGGTGTGACGTTTGCGAGCAGTAGATCGCGGGAAATCGCGATTCGGATTAGAAAAATAAAATGATAATTTATTTTCTAACGAATTACACGAACTAAACTCTTTACTTTTAACGATCGTCTTCCTAAATATAATTATTGACAAATTTATACTGGCCTCTGTAACGACCTATAAACTTTTTAAATAAATTGAAATTACATTATACATATTTTAATTAAATGTAATTTCAATTTCTTTAAAAAGTTTATAGATCGTTACAGAGGCCAGTATAAATTTGTTAATAATTATATTTACACGAACTCGCTCTCGAAATACAATATTATTTAAGTCTAAAGTCTGGCTCACTCAACGAGACTTGACTTTGCCTTTGCAGTATTTTCAAATAAAAGAACCATGTTGCAGGGTATGCTCTCTCTATCTCCCTCTCTGTGTTCTCTGCATGAACTAGATATACAATAACGTAATTGACAGTAGGGAGGTGGTGGAAATCTGTCCTTTGGCCAGTAACTTCAAAGGTCTAAAGTCTAAGGGTTCCTCGACTAACGCCCGAACGTTCAAAGTAAGTGACTAATTCCAAATAGGCAGTCACTCGATGACTCGCTATTTGTTACCACGATTGGACTGAGTATCCAACAGAGGATATGGGCGTTAGTTCATGGGGTTGTGTGGTGTGGTGGCGGTACTGGCAGTTTGCAGCCTGTTCAGCTGGGGATGTATGTGTAGTAGCGATCAGTATGTAATCCGCTAGTGTTCGAGTGATGTGAATCTTTGTGATGTGATGACTCTTTGTATGTGATGATTGTCTATAATGAAAACTATGCTTCTACAATGTTCCACTGCGTTGGTGGAGGAACTATTGTTTCTGTATTTTCAGTTGGTTCTATACTTGCCTTGAAAATTTGATTATCCCATTTCCGAGTCATACAGGTAATTAGTTTATTTAATTTAAATATGTTACTGAATATCGAGAATTTCGAACAGATTCCTATTATTATTGTTAGGGGGATATTGATAATTCCTAGAATTTGAAAATTGTTTCTAAGGAGGAAGGTCTACGATTTAAGGTGTGCATTTTTCGATGTCCTTTACTTTTGAAATTAACGTTGTTAGTATTATTTTATTTAGTGATGTATAAAGCTTTCGGTTTCTGATAGGATTTGTGTGGTATTTAAAGGGTTCGAAGGTTCGATTGATTTTTCTACAATTATTGACATGTACAGGATTGTTGTACGAGAAAAGGTTAATTCGTTTGTAGAGACTATATTCGTTAATGGTATTAGTTTAATCAGAGATTAAATGAATATTCAATATTCAATTTTCAATATTCAATATCTCCTCTGTGGTTTCTGTTCTTCCTTCGCAGTTTGGGTAGATTTCTACTGTACCGGCGTTCTTTATCATTTTGGCAAATGACTCGTGGTTCTTACAAAAGATGTGTAGATTGCTTTTTTTCTGGAACAATGCATAACCAGATATTACTTTTCCTAATTCTGGATCAATAAATTTGTTTTAATGTTCCAACAATGAATTTATTTGTTTCATATCCGACTTTACTAGGTCCCTTAATGTTGCAATTTGTTTCCGTCATGTTAGAACTAGATTTTATTATGTGAGTTTAGTTACACATTATTTCGGATACTGTCTAAGTGGTATTAATGAGTGCGTTAATTTAGCTGTATATACTTCTTCTGATTCGAAGGTTCCAAATAAAAATTTTGAATTTTTCCGATAGAGATTAACGGGACTCTTATCATTCTATTATTTCCTTGCGTACATGGGATTAGTTCTTGTACAATAGTTTCGGTACTTTGAATTATTTTCAGTCGAGATTCTATTGTCGCGAATTGTCCAGTAACCACGCAATTTGTTTCGAATAAATGACAGTATTGTTGAGTTACTTGTAAGTTTTCCATAAGTTGTAATCTTCCTGGGGTGACTCCAATTATGTTCATATACACACGTTATCAGTGTCCAAGGTATAATCAAGGTATATTCAAAGTTTGCCTAACGTCGATTTAGTGGTGAGATTTTTGCTGCACTATGCACGTGTAACGTGGTGCTTAGCATTTTGCACTTATTTACGTGTGCTATTTTTGTTTTGTTGTCAGAAATGTTGAGCTTAATATTTATTTTTATCAAGAACTTCTGCTATTTCAAATGAGCCAATATAGTTACTTTGAATTTTGTTTGTCTTTGTTTCACGTATAAGGAATATTAATCGTCCAGGATGAAAACTTAGTTTTTGCACTTTATGATCGTATAATAATAGCGTTCCATGCGTTCTTTAAATTCTTAATGTTATTCTTTAATTTCTTTAATTCTTAATGTTATTCTTTAAATTCTTAATTAACCTCTTTAATTGCGTAGTCAGGTTAACTAATTGTAAGTAGTCGTCGTTTGGCGGCACAATTTGTAAAGCTAGGAATTCGGAAGGCGTTACATTCTTCTTGACCGAATATGAGTTCGTACGGTGTGATAACAATTGTTAATGTTTTAAATTTTCGACGAGTCAGTGGCGACTGCGTTCAAGACTTCCATTTGATTGTGGACAGTATACCGAAATTTTGTAATGTTTCATTTGGAAAAGGATTGCGAATTCTTTAAATGCATCGAACATGAAGTTTCTGCCTTAGTTGGATAATACAGGGTGTAACATATCATCGGGGACCCTTTTTCAGGATCGATAGTACGCACCCAAAGGTGAAAAAAGGTCCAAGGAAGCTAGGTCCGGAAATCACCCCCTAACGAGTTACAACCCCGTTTGTAAAAAATTTTTAAAAAATCATATCTCCGAAATGGTACGTCGTAGAGGACCGATTTTGATTGCAATATGTGAGAAAAAAAATTGGGCTCGATCCGTTTACATCAAGTTTTCAACTTTAAGTCAATTTTTTATAAAAATGGCCGGCCATATACCGGTAATATTTTATAGGGTGTTTATACACGTCACCCCCTACCATTTGATACCAATTTTATCCAAAAAGCGCTGATCGCACTCGTAGCCTCCCCTTGTCAGCGGAAAAGGGAAACGCACCGGAAAAGTGATCGATAATTTGAGTCGATACTACGGAACACGTTAACGACTTTCACGTTTTCAAAGCTGGTGACCACTGCCATTTGAAAAATACTTCACCGATTCTTTTCAAACTTGGTACATACCTTCTATATATAAAATACCTCCCCCAATGTTGAGTTTTTAAAAAATTTTTTACATTAGGGGATTTTTTTAACTAAAAAATGATGGAAATTTTAGTGAAAAATCGCAATTATTGCTTCAAACGAACACCAAAAGTTTTAAAACGAAAAAGATAACAATTAGGGAACGTTGGGGGTAGGATTTAATGTTTTTCTAACTAAATTTTCTTGTTATTTTGATTTTGGATAATTTTCTGTTGAGATACAGTGGTCACCGCAAAACGTGTTTTTCGAAACGCGCTCTCGGAAAAGCTCTGTCACCGGCTTATTTGTTGATATTTTGCAACCAAAAAATTACAAAATGTTGTTGAAATAATAGTATATAATGTGCAAAAGGTTCGAACAAATTTGCTTTACTCATACGTTTGAAAAAAAATCGCAAAAAAAGTGTTTTTTTGCCCTGAAACCCTTACCCCCCCCCCCTTAATTAGTGAATAAAGTTAATTTTCCACTCTGCAAACACGAAAAAAAGTGTCATTCCCCTCTAAACGAAGCTTTTCATGTTTTCCAGATGGCGAACCAAGATCCAAAATGGCAGAAAGACGCCGCGGACCAAAACTTCGACTACATGTTCAAGCTGCTGATAATCGGCAACTCGTCGGTCGGAAAAACGTCGTTCCTCTTCCGCTATGCGGACGATTCCTTCACCTCGGCCTTCGTATCGACCGTGGGAATCGACTTTAAAGTGAAAACGGTCTTCAGACACGACAAAAGGGTCAAGCTACAAATCTGGGTCAGTATTCGATACACGGCTGTATACATACACACACACACACACTTACATGCATGTAGTGTGCGCCTGTTACGCAATCACGAACGGCCTTGATCGTCCCTGAAGCTCGTTTTATCTCTCCCCTTGCTTTTATCCCATTTGCATCACGACGAAATATAAAAAAAGGGCCCATAGCATCATAATTTTTTTTTTATATTTAAGGGGTTATATACAGTTATAATTTTCAAAAAATCGATTTTTTTTTTATTTCATTTTCGTAATGTACATATTATGTACATTTAAGTACACACACAAAAAATTTCAAGTCAATTCGGCGATTATTGTCCAAGTTACACGCATATTTGTAAAGACGTGTTAGAGCGTTTGAAAGTAGTTGGTCTACACTGAAAAAATTATTAGTTCCCCTTAATTAGTTCAGGCAACTAGATACAGTTGTTGATATTTGGATAACTGAAATTGGTGTTGGCTCAATTACATTCAAATTTAATTTTTAAGACTTTGGTTGTTGTTACTAAATAATTTGAAGTTGCCTTTACTACAGTTTCTATTACCGGCTTCTCAAACTTTGAATGCGTTTTTCTCCAAACTGTGTTTTCAAAGGCGGTGACCACGATTTCTCGAAAACGGCTGGACCGATCAGTCTCAAATTTTAACACAAGCTTGTTGACTATATTTCTTAATAATTAATCGAAGGTTTCTTTTCACCGATGAATATTTTTTTTATGAACAATTTAAGGCCAAAATTTTTGTGAAAAATCGATTTTTTTTTTAGAAGCTGCCATTTTGTCAAAAACTTTTATTTTGTTTATTCCTTCGATTAATTACTAGATTATACGTTACTTTAACGGAATCCGTTTGGTTTTTTCATTTTAAAAGATTCAGTCCCGAGATATCGTGGTCACCGCAAAGCGCTTTTTTTTAGAGGAGCTCCTGGAGATCAGCTATAACAGCTCTCAAAATTATTATTTTTACAAATAAAACATGTTAAGAATCTGTAGTTAATTCGAAAACGCCCTGCACTTTATAATTAACCTTAATTGTTGATACAATTCAATTAGCAATGACGCTTAATAGAATCAGCAGTTTCTATTTTCTTCGATTAAAAAATTCATTGTCTTATTACACAATTAAATTATTTGAGAAATATGACGTGCCACGGCATATGATAACAATGTGATTAATGGTATCTTTTTATATCCGAATAAATTCCAAAATATGACAAAATTGCAAACATGTTTTTAGTTTACTTAAATTTAACCGTAAATAGGAAAAGCAATCTTGTTTTTTCAAGAACAAGATCATTTTTGTCATTAAACAAAGTAAATGAAATCTTTTCGTGACATGTAGACTAAACACAAACATCAAAAGGATAAAATGATTTTAAAAAAGTCATTTTTTCACGAATCGACTCAGAGCAGCGTATTCCATCGAAATGATGTATTTTCGGCCACCTTGAAATCATTTAGTTGCACAAATATTTCAAAACCAAAGTCCACTTAAAGAATTATAATTAGTTTATTACCCACAGCGTAAAGTTTATTAGAAATTTATTTATTCGACGTGAAAAAACTTGTCCACGTGTGCCTAATTCAATACAGACTATACAGGACCGTAACACTTAAGGTACCTAAAAAATCATCCAAAATTCCCACGGAAGGAAAGCACTTCGTAAAGTAAAATGAAAATGTTTTCACTGATTTTGTTATTCTATTGTGAAATGTACATTGTTTTCCGCGACAGAAAGAAAAAAAATATTTACCGTGAAGTGTTATCGCACGTGTTTATATGATATTCCGAATGGAAAACTTATAAATCGGCTGAAGATGCTTCCAGGAAAACTCACGAAGTTGATATATCGGCTTCGAAGTACCAAAAGTATTAACACCAGTGCTACCAAGGCAGTCAAAATGACTGGTTCCTAATTTCTTATAAAAATCGAAAAAAATTAGAATGGTCCATTTTCTAAAATTCTTCATAACTATATTCCTATACATATATAAATCATTAATTCCACCAGAAATCGGCTTCTGATATATCAGCTTGGAGGTACCAAAGGTATTAACACTAGAACTACCAAGAGAGTCAAAATGACTGGTTCCTAATTTCTTATAAAAATCTCAAAAAATAGAAAGGTCCGTTTTCTAAAATTCTTGATAACTATGTTTCTATATGTAAGTCATTAAAACCCTTAATAAATCGGTTTTTGATATATTGACTTGGAGGTACCAAAAGTATTAACACGCGAACTACCAAGACAATACAAAATCGCATAAATTTAGAAAGGTGCGTTTTCCAAAATTCTTCATAACTATGTTCCTATAAGTAAATCATTAAATCGATCAATTTACTATCCCCCTTCATTTCCTTTGTTTCAAACATACCTATTTACCCAATGTTTTTAACACGTTCCCGCCGGCATGTACCACCAGTGGTATCACCCATGTACCACCAGTGGTACATGCCGTCCTATTGAACCACACTCTATGTACCACCAGTGGTACATGCCGTCCCATTGGACAACCCTCTATGTACCACCAGTGGTACATGCCGTCCCATTGGACCACCCTCTATGTACCACTCGTGGTACACAATACACAAATACACAATACACAAATGTCCCATCGGGCGGCGTGTACCACTGGTGGTACAAATGAAGCATTCAATTTTATGTGTTTTTTTTCCGCGCCACCCGATGGGATAAACTATGAATTAGAGAGCCGTCCGATGCCGAGTACTACAAATGAGGTGCCTAGAATACAAGGGGTATAAGTGACTTTTATTTAGTTCCGAGAAAATTAAGTTCAAAGTTCACAAATGCTCACAAATCACAATATAATACATTTTTTTTTATTCAAGAATGGTAAACCACGTACAGGGTGGACATTTCACTTACTTGTTAGATTCCTTTACCACTCGATAGAATGGTAAATTCAGAGTTTCATGGCAGAGATCTCAGTCCTTTTGAGAATATCACTTATACCCCTTGTGTTCTAGGCACCTCAAATAAGACCGCCGGCGGGAACGTGTTAAACCCACCAAATTAATCCTCGGTAGTTCTAGCCTCAAATAACCGTGTCCGTTATTTCGAGCGAATAATGCGGCACTGATTGATATTCGTTCCAATCGCGGTGTACCGTGATTTCACGTTGAACCTTGGACTTTTCCAGGACACGGCAGGACAGGAGAGATACAGGACGATAACAACGGCCTATTACAGGGGCGCGATGGGCTTCATTCTAATGTACGACATTACAAACGAGGAGTCTTTTAACTCCGTGCAAGACTGGGTCACGCAGATAAAGAACTACTCGTGGGACAATGCCCAAGTAATCCTTGTGGGCAACAAGTGTGACATGGAGGACGAAAGGGTGATCAGTTCCGAAAGGGGCAAGCAATTGGCGGAACAATTGGGGGTGCAATTCTTCGAGACATCTGCTAAGGAGAATGTCAATGTCAAGGTAATACGAGAAGCATTGTTTGTGGAACAGCTAAACAAAGGGGGGCGTGTTACATCGGCCAATCGAAATTCCAAAAAGGTTCAGTTTCCGCCGGAGCTGATGAAATCCATTGGAAAATGAAATGGACGTATTCGTACGCGCCCTTTTTTGCGTTGCAAGTAAATTTAGAAGTTACAAGAAGATATTACATTGGAATAAATTGCTCATTAACATAAACTTCATTTCACAAGGTATTTAACCCATTCGCTGCCAAGGACGAGTATACTCGTCTTGGCAATGCATGACACCCTGCCAAAGACGAGTATACTCGTCCTACTTTAAATATGTTATAACATGCAGGCTTTTGAATGAGCAAATTTTTGGTGGCCACAAACATAAATATAGAAATGTAAAAACATTGAAAAAATACTACAAATAAATTTTTTTACAAAAATTATACTTTATTTCTTATAGAGAATGATCTTTTACAAATTTAAATTAAGCAAAAATCAACTTCATCGTGTATTTATAATAAAATTTTATAGCAAAAAAATCACTTATAATAATTTATCTTCATGATAGGATTTGTAACAAAGTCCAATACATAATGGAGGTTTATCAGGACAGCTCGGACAGTAATATCGAGTCTCCTTTCGAATGTTTTTCGTTGCACAAACTTGTTTTAAGCTTGTAAATGATTATGTAAGATAATACATGTGCTCTTACCAAGAAATAACAGAGCTTTAGTAAACAGTAACACTAAAAATATAAATGGCAATGGGAATGACTTCATATAATTTACGCTTGGCAGCGAATGGGTTAAGATCAAACAAATGCGAGCAAGTACAAATTATTGTAAGCTTCGATACAATATTATCGCTGAATAAATTTATTCGGTTAAATAAATTTTAAAAAAATGATTTCTCCTGATTTAATTAATAAAAAATTCCTATAGTATCGACTCCCTCGAATTCAAATAGTTTGGGATGTTCAACGTTAAAAGTGTGTTGTCAAAACACAGTATGAAGTGGGCTACTTACTGTACAGAATGAAAATCCTTTAAATATCTCATGTCGTTTCTTTTTAATTTATGTTAACATCAATCGTTGAAACACATTGCAATATGTATTTGTAATTTCCTCTCACACACATCCAGGTTGTTAACATATTAAATTAGAAATGAGTATAAATATTTATTACGTTACGTTTTGGTCAAAAGCGGGCCACCAAGTACATTTAATAGAGCAGTAAACAGATTAATTAATTAAATGAGGAGAAATCACTTTTTGGGAAACAGTTAACCGAATAAATTTATTTAGCGATAATATTGTGTCTATTGCTGTACAACAATTTGTAGTTGCTCATATTTGTTTGATTTCAAATACTTCGAAAAATGAAATTTATGTTAATGAGCAATTTATTCCAATGTAACATCTTCTTGTACTTGGCCCGTATCTTTGAATTTTTTATACTTTTTTGAGGATTCGATATTTCAGCGAAATCTATTGATCGTAGAAAAATTTGAAACAGTTTCAAATTCATATTTCAGTTTTTTCACAAAAAGATTTACATGATCTTGATTTTAACCAACGCGTTTCTTCAATCAAATGGCCAGAGGGAGGAAGTAATTTTCGGGAAACTTATGAAAACGGCAAATTATGGCAATTTGAAATTAATTTCCTGTACGATGAGAATCTCTTTATACTATAACAGAAGGGAAAAGTATTTCTAAAGTACCGTCAAGTATGAATTACCGAAAATAAACTTTTTTAGTATAAAAATAAATGGTGTAATAATAAATAATAACGTACTTATTATTAAAATAATTCACAAATAATAAGATTCTTACGTTCGAACGTTAAATTATTTTCTGATCGCGAAATATAAGAATATCAATAAAACGCGCTATCACTGGAAAAGAACAAACAGATAAATTTCCGAAAGTTCAGAAAATTTAAAAGAATCACCCAGAATTACACCAGAATTTCTTTTTCGTGGCAAGCGGCTTGCTAATTCTTTAGGCATTTTATTTTATTTTGGAAAAGTACACTTGTGTGCTCAATTGCGATGAGTATTTTCGCCAAAAGCAGAGTAAATACAGTTCCTGCGAAATTAAAATGCATTATAACAAAGTGACAATAATTGTCAACGGTTTATATTAAAAAATACACATTTCTATTATAAAATTGCATCATTTCATGTAGCATTTGATACAACTACAGTTGCTAGGAAATTAATTAACCTCTCCTGTTAAATAGCAAATACAAATTGTTTTTGATAATGAAATTTTGAATGCGCTTGAACAGAAACATTAAGAAAATCATACATTTCCTTTAAGGGGAGGTTCTCATCTGAGAACCCCAAAAGAAGGTCATTTTCTGGAATTTTTTTCTCACTGAAGGAAATAAATGAAGAACTCTAACTTATCGTCACTTGTTTAATGAATCAAAAGGTACAAAAAAAAATTTTTTTTAATGGAAAACAATGTGACAATATTTGTTTACACGCCTTGTAATATGACGATCTTAAGAAAAGGTAGTCGGTTGTTGCCCACTCTGGCATCTACAAAAGTTAGCAAAAATGACTGATGGAAGAATTTTTATGAAATATATGAGTGTAGTTGGAGCCTCTACTAGAATCATCAATGAAAGTCGAAAATTTAAAAAATGGCGGACATTTGAATTTTCTTTTTCGTTTTTTCATCTTCTTTTCGCTCTTTAAAGTACTGTAAAAAAACAAAATAATGCATATATCCTCTTGATTCTAGTAGGGGCTCCAATAAATCAAATCTACTTCAAAACAAAACAAACAGAAAGGCGATCTATCAAGTAGTTTTTGAGTAATCTTGGGCAACAGTTTGAAAAACACGATTTTTCAGGAGACACGATTAAAGACTCGATCCACGAATCTGTGTTAACGTCTAAATATTATCCCTTGTGGCTAATCAGCGATTCCAAGGCCATACATTAGCCCCTCCTCAAGTTCATACTGTTCGTGCAGATTCATCCAAGAATAAGATATCCTCCGCTCAAACTACCACTCGATTTCAATTTTTCAGTAAAAAAGCAGTTCTCGTTTTTATTCCATAACTTTTTAAAAAAATTATATCCGACCAAACGGTTTTGGGAATATATTCTAAACATAATTTACTATCAAAAAATGACAAAAAAAATTTCGAATTTTTGGTCGGTCGTAATGAGAACCTCCCCTTAAAGTTTAATAGAGAAATCTCTATTTAAACGCGCTCCCCTTCTTCTTCGGTTACCTGAAAGTGGCAGGTTGTACGAGAAGTATTGTAATAAAAGCCTGCCACTTCTACTTACTAAACCCATTATCTCACAACAGAGCGATCTCGTTAATGTCATTACGTCGTTAACAGACGACGTCGGAGAGGTTATCGTGTCACGTTTTCGCATTTATTCCCATCCGCTGAATGGTGTGTGTGTGTCTGTGTGTGTGTGCACACAGTGTACCATTACCTTCGATCCAGTGTCCTCGATTGCTTCGTCCACGCCCATTAATCATTCTCCCACGCATATCGACTCGAAACGATCGACCGCGAACACTGAGAACTGGAATTATCACTAATTTTTTTTTTTTGCGGCTCATAAATTCTTCGCGACGATCTGTCTCGAAATTTCTGGAGCGTTGAAATCACCGCAGGATTTTTACGACTTTTATTAATTTTAACTGAAATAAGAATGAAATTTAGATTTTTAATTAGTAGAATTAGAATAATTGGAAGAATTATAATTAGTTTGATAGGTACGTTTTGTAATTCGGAGTTTTTTTTTTTATCTTCGGGATATTAACGTATGTATATAAGACCGATATTTTCGGAAAAAGTTGCAAATTTTCCATGTTTTCTTGCGCAGATATACAGGGTACGACATAACTAGTGAGACGTTTTTTCAAGGTCGATAGTTCGCACCAAAAGGTAGAACAAAAAAATTAGTTATATCCAAAATCCACCCCCTATCGAGATACAAATTTGTCAACAAATTTTTAAAAAATTATATCTCCAAAATCGTAAGTCGTAGGCGACCGATTTTGATTGCAATATTACTGGAAAAGATCAAACTTCACGAAAAAATATCACTATCTACAGAATTGTTGGCGAATGCCCTTAATTTTTCCCCAGTTGCTAAAGTTCTACTATGATATAAATAATCGAAGCTGCTTAACGGCAGTAATTGCCGGAGTTATATTTTTTTATATACTTTGATCTTTTCCGGTTATATTGCAATCATAATCGGTCCTCTACGACGTACCATTTCGGAGATATGATTTTTTAAAAATTTTTTACAAAAGGGGTTGTATCTCGATAGGGGGTGGGTTGCGCCCACAACTTATAAGACTTTTTTTTCTTATTTTTATGCGTTCTATCCACAAACCTAAAGTGTCCCAGAATTTTTGTTACACCCTGTATACGCCCACGTTTACGTTTAATTATTACGTTTAATTACGTATTATTTACACTATTACAGTTAACGATTTTGCTCCTGACTTACAATATTGCAAACAGTAAAAACATCATGATTATACAAAATTTTAACGAACCTTAAAAAGTGTTTGTTTCTTCACGAAAAGTGTAGAGACTATGATCTGAGACTTCATTAACATTTTGACTGCCACGTATTTTTATTAATTTTATTCATTAAAATTTGGTTTGCTGGTGAAAAACATTTATTTATTACAGAAATCTTAAACGCTCATCAACAAAACTGTAATGAGCTCATTGAAGGAATTTTGATTACTTTTTGGTCCCCTAATATTTTTCAAAGGATATAACGGCAAAATAATAGTTATTTGGTGATATAAAACAACATTTTCATTGGTGGTCACTGGTAACCATCGTGGTGCCTTGGTAACAGTTGATAAAGAAAATTGACTTTAGAATTATTATTAAATACATCAATTTCAAATGCAATGGTATGCAATGCACCTTACAAAGTGCCATACAGCGGAGCCATTAAATTAATGCACTTATATGACGAAAATTGCGGCAAGAAATGCGGCAGAAGAAGGGTCAGCGTACCTGGCACGAGAATTTTACCGAGAATGTTATCAAAAAAATGTGTTAAATTATTGGAATTAAAAATTGTTAAAAACCACACTTATGCTTAAAATATTTCAACACAGTGCACCGCTAGATGCAAGATTTGTTCTAATATTTTTTTACTTGATATTATAATCAAAATTTTTTATTATTCAATGGAGAACTTTTTAATTTTAAGTATCTTCTAATTATTAGCGATTATATTTAAAATACACTGTCAATTTTCATTCAATGTTTACAATTGTGAGAACTTTAAGCGCTCGGGTCACCAATGACCAAAATGACAGTCAAAGTGTTAAACAGGGCTTCGAACCGTAATATTTTTCGTTCCGGTTCAATTAAAAAATAATTTATCGGTTTGGTTTCGGTTTTTGTTCTGGAAAAAATAACGTTTTTTTCGGTTTCCGGTTTTCGGTTCAGTTCGAATAATTAATTTTGAAATTTATTTTCTACCATAGTTTAATACATTTTATTCATTCTTTTGTAGAACGCATAGTGCATAAATTGATGCAATAATATATAAATAAATATAATATAAGTAAATAATAATAATAATAATAAATAAAGCGTATAATAATTGGTAATAGAAGTATACATTATAAAAAATAATACAATATATTATTGCGCGTGTTTGAACATGTACCGAACCGAATAGAAGACGTCGCACAGTAAGGTATAATATTTGGCCTAAAAAACCGGAAAAAACTATTTTAGCGTTATTAACGGTCTCAAGGTCATAATACGAGGGTGGTTTGATAAGTCTGGTAAAAATTGAACAATGTCGCATCGCAAAAAATTTTGAAATACATAAGCTCAAAGTGGCATTCATTTGGCTGGTAAATATCACGTTTTGCCCAAAAGCGACACTTCGTTTAGATTTGGTAGACGTTTGAAACGAGCGACTTAGTAGTTCTTAGGACAACGCACCATTTCACACTTTCGCAATCACAATGTCAAAAATACACGAATTGGGCTTGGAATTGATTCCGCATACACCCTACTCTCCTGATGTGGCTCTCTGTGATTTTTTTATTTCCCAACTTGAAAACATGGCTCGGTGGGAAGAGATTCTCGTCGAATGAAGGAAATATCGATGTCGTAAATGCGTACTTGCAGACTTTGACAAATCATACTTTTTTGACGTGATAAAAAAATTAGAATCTCGCTGGGTTAAGTGTGTCGATCTTAAAGGAGACTATGTTGACAAATAAAGGTTTGTTAAAAAAAAAAAAAATGTTTACCTACTTTTTTACCAAACTTATCAAACGACCCTCGTATAATAGGTCGTTGGATTCGTCTTCACGTCTGCTATAATATTAAGAAATTAAAAATGCATTTTAGCTTTCAAAAAATCAAACTGACATTCATTTTTTATAAAAATACAATTGTTTTTAAACTTTTATATACTGGACTTTGTAGACGTCTGAATACTGTTTCTTTTTTGTACGAAACATTTTTTCTTCAGATTATCGAGAACCCATGAAAAATCGCGTCAATAGTGGAATAGTTGAACCGAAAAGCTAGAAAGAATTAGTTTTGCACGTAAATTATATCGACATGAAATATGATATTATTTTATTCAAAATAGGAGGATTACGGAACTTTTTAGTGCGCAGTATATATTTTAGGCAGATGTTTAAATTATTACCATTAATTTTGACTCGGAAAGTATATAAAAAACTCTTAATACAAAAATGGTTGAAAAACTTAATCGGACAGAATCGGAACCAAATTTAATTGGCTTATAATCACAGATCTTTACTGAATCTAATGGGACAAGTATGAGCACGAAATCGAACAGAATACTATAAAAAAATCGTTCATGAAATCTTATATTGGTGAGAAAAATTACTGAACTATTGATCATCTAGAATTATTAATACTAAATAAATAAATGTGATAAAACTATAAAAATTGTATGGAAGAGTAGCTCATGCTTTCTTAAAATGTATCCAAAATGCAAAAAGTTACTTAACTTCTTTGAAATATATAAAATCCACTAGTAAATGCACATGTCATACAATCTTTCGACTTTCGATTAAGATTACTAATTTATTAATGGACGAATGATTAAAATCAATTTAGTTCATTGTTCTACACATAATTAACAACTCCAGACAGTAAAAAAAATCCAGTTTGCGGATTACGTAAACTTTTGAAATTGACTTTTTCCAGCTTTTCGAGTCGAATACCCCACTGCGTCCTTTCTTACAAAAAAAAAACACTACATTCGAGATCACATATATATCTCGAAACTGGCTGGACCATTTTTTTCGTAATTACATTCAAATTACTCGTCCCGGTGCCGCCTTTACGAGTATCATCGTACTTTTTGAGAAATTTACGGTTTTTTTTAATATTGTTGTTTGAATACCTCGAAGACCCCTATCTACTCTTCCCTGTACAGAATAAAGATGTCTGCCAGGCGGGGCGTTTTGAATATTTGGCCCGAGATAAAACCTTGTTTTTCGATACGGCCAGAATGGAAAGTCCAGCGTATAAGCCTCACACGGCACGAAACGTGTTAACAGTAGTACGATACATCATTACTCAGCCTTCGGTTTTCATCAAGGATTTCACTACCCATAATAGTGTAAAGCAAATTGAGTAGATTGTAAAGCAAATTTACTGGGTTATTCGTATAGGATTTCTCGCCATAAATACGAATCCGGCGACAGAAATACTCAATGACCCTCAGTTTTTGAGAAATTTGAGTTTTTCAAGAATCCGTCCATTTTGGGAATAATTATGTATTACGTGAAAACTAGACATTCTAGGGAGTTTAATTTAGTCTTAAAAGGTAGAAGAGGATTTTGCGAATACATTAGTGTATACTTTTATTAAATTTGGTGGTTATAAATAATTGTGCATACCCGTCAAACTTTAAAAAAGAGCCAATATGCGTATTTTGTACGCGATACTTCGACATTTTTACGAAAAACTATTTGTCTATAAAGATTTATAAAGAAGAAGTCTATAAAGATCACTCATTGTCAGTGGATATTGCGAAAAATACGGTGTTGTACAGTGTAATTTTTATTATTTATTTTCGTCACCAAATTGTTAGGGACTCTGAGATTTTCTGAATGACAACTATACAACTGGATAAAATATACCTTATGCACGTAATACTTATACGTAAATATACATAAATGTATATTAGGGTGGTCGTTAAAAATTAAATTGTTTTGCGACGCCCCCTAAACAGCTTCCTTTTGATGAAAGAACACTGGGAAAAATTTTTTTATTTTTTTTTAATTAAAAACAACACGTACCTCAAGACGATCTAAGTTAATTTTTTGGTATAATCATGTTTTTTGGGAATTTTTATGAAAAATACAGTTTTATTCGAAATATAAACAATTATCGAACCCAAATCAATAAAAAACCCTCAGTTAATCAAAATAACAATAAAAAACATTTAAATTCAAAATTATTCCCAGTTGATTTGGTCTATTATAAAAAAATGAAAGATATTCAAATTGATATTTTTATTTTAAAACTAAATTAGTACAAACGTAAGTTTAATATCTAGATTTCTTCACTCCAAGGTTTAAGTAAACTTTCTTTCGTATTTTTAATACTTTTACTTCTATAATCAATTGTTGATAAAAAAAAATTGAATTTAAATTTTTGTTTATTGCTATTTTAAGTAACTTATGTTTTTTTATTGATTTGGGTTCTATAATTGTTTATATTTCGAATAAAATCGTATTTTTCATAAGAATTCCCAAAAAACATTATACCAAAAAATTAACAAAGATCGTCTTGAGGAATGTGTTGTTTTTTATTAAAAAAAATTCTCCCAGTGTTTTTTCATCATAAGGAAGCTTTTTGGGGGTTTTAATTTTTAAAAGATTTAATTTTTAACGACCACCCTAATGTATATACATAAATGTATACTTCCAACGCAGTTATTAATCAAACTCATTAGTCAACAAAAACCACCGGTGATTTATCAAGAAATAATAGAGTGTCACTTTTGCACGAAACTTATTTAGCAAAAACTTCATTCAGCCTTCGTCATCCATTTCAATGTGTTATTGCAAAATAAGAACATGGTAAAGAAATAATTATAATCAATTTATTTCAATACATGCTCACGCTATAGCTTTTATATTTGTTGATTCCGTGTTATTAAAATTCTTTTACATCACGGTTACATTCATACGTGAGTATTTAAACTCTTATTTGTTACTTATTTCCTGCAAGTCATAGAACACTGTGTTTGTTTGCTGACTCACGATCGAACGCAATATTCATTCTTATCGCAGTTCAATATTTGCGGGGAAGCATATTAGTAAATAGCGGGTGACATATTTTTATTCTACAAAACCAAAAACGCTTTATTACAATTTATGTTTCCGTGTAATTTGGAATTTTTCTAAGGAAATAACAACGCCACATGGCGCACTTTTCAGTACGAAAAAATTCCTCAAAAGCTTTCAACTAATTTTTTAATTGCAGCAGTTAGTTGTAATTTGAAAACTCATAATCTGGAAAATTCATTCCTGTTTCTCCTACCATGTCTTTTACGTAATACGCAATTAAAGTACTATAGAAAAAAACTCTATTTTCGGAAACGTTAAAGTATTTGATACACAATTATATCACTCTGCGAATAGAATAATAAATATGGAAAGTTAAGAGAACGGGAATATGCATAAAAAATAATTTATAAAATTTATTTTTAATATATATATATATTAATATATAAAATATATAAAATATATATTAATATATAATATATATAATTAATATATATATTAAAATAATTTCAATCACATATTAAAATATGTAGTAGAAAGAAAGGTACATGTACATATATGAAACCCAACAAACGTCGATCGTTTTGACACGTCGATTCAAACACGTCTCGTCCACTTGTGGGGCAATGAGTGGAATGACGTCTGAATTATATCAAAGTGAATAAATCTATTTTCGAATTGTCAAAGTCATATCGCTTATGCAAAAAGGGTTCTACTTAACGGTCGTTCATGTATTAGAAGCGCAAAATTAACATTTATCGACTTTTAGAACGATCGAACAAAACAGCATTATTTTTTATTGTTAAACAAAAATTATTACTTACACATCCATAATAACGCACTAGGTCGACACGGCATAAATATGCGAGAACCATTCTATCTGATTCCATTACAATTCATCCACAATGAGGAATGAAATTTGCAAAGGCTCCCTAAAGAGGGTCCAATGAGGACCGAATCGTCGGAATATTGTTTTCGTTACCTAAACTTATTCTTCACTGTGGATGTGTACGTAACAATTTTTGTTTAACAATCAAAAATAATTTTGTTATATATTCGTAGTTATTTAAAAAGAAATATAACGTAGTTTTTGCGAATATAAAATAACGTCCGCAAAATCCACTGAAAATGAAAAATAAAATTGGGCTTCGAATTTGATCGAATAATAACAATCGAAATAGTTTAATGAAAAAAAAAGAAGTAGAAAATAAAATCGAAAAAATACTGTTGGAGATATTATCAGATTGTCTGATTTACCAAAAAGATCCAGGGGACCAAACACAAGGGACAAGAATATAAAGAAAAATATTCTGTATTTGATCATGGTTTTATATTTGAGTTGTAACTTAGTCCACCGAAAAAATAACAATAAAATTTTCCGATAACAGTTTTATATTTATTATGATTAGTAATATCCTTTTATATTCTATTTTTTATTTTCGATAAAGATTCCTACGTATCTGCAGTATTCTTCACTTAACATATGTCGCACTTTTTATATATCGATGGGGCGACCTTATTGGAAATTGTGGCCTTATTTGGCTTACTAGTAGTTGTAATTAAGTACATCGACCTGAGGCCGCCAGCTCTTAACCCTCTGCACTGATTTAGTGGATAAAGTTGGCAAAAAATAACCAGACACTTTCGATACTTTTTAAAGAAATACGACAACCTTTGTAATGTAAAAATTATTCAAGATTTGGGAAAAATTGTCTCACTTTGACTGCTAGCATATGATTTCTCTAATTTCGAAGATCTCAATGCAATTAAAAAATATTTGTCTAACAACAAATTTGTATTTATGTTCCGGAAATGTTTTACATGTGCATATAAACAGTTATCTACAACTCTAAATTTGAGTATTTTAAACATCAAATTTTATGTAATCATTCGTGATTGTCGAATTTAAGTTGTAATATGTTTATAATTAATTATTTATTGGCCGACGCGTTATTTTTATTACACTTGAAACCCTCTAAAATTGTTTTCTCAGAAAACTAAATTAAAACATAGGGAACTTTTAGAAATTTCTAAGAAAACTAATTTTAAAAATAGGGGTCTATAGAACGTGGGGTTGGAAGATATTAAGTCAGAAAAATCGAAGTATGAATCAAACTGATTCATTAAGTATTTTCGTATTATTTTATCTTTTCTCTATGTATTTAACAATTTTCTTAAGTCGGCAAATTAAAAGTGTAACGCTTAAAGTGAATGCTACAAACCTGTCTATTTTTGTAGCTCACTGAAATTTGTACACTTTGCGAAAGATTTAAAACGATGAAAACTCTTAATAACACCACATAGACGGCCCCATAATTATGCGTGTAACCCTGAAACAATAAAATGAAAATGTTGAAAAATGTTCTAATTACGAAACAAATGATGGTGAAATACTTACAATGACCCGCGAAAGAAATGTTGAAAATTACGTTCTTCAACATAGGTATAGAGCAAAAGCCATTAAGTCCCACTTGAGAGTCTAAATAAATGATAATTATTAATAGAGCCATTTTTTTCTGTTACACGTTGACAATCACAATTAGCGGAAATAGCCCCATTAAGTTCCCATTAACTAACTTGACGCATTCTAATTGATTTCATTCGATCTTCTACGCGGGTGGTTTGATAAGTCTGGTAAAAATTGAACAATATCGCATCGCAAAAAATGTTGAAGTACATAAGCTCAAAGTGGCACTCATTTGGCTGCTAAATATCACGTTTTTCCCAAAAGCGACACTTTATTTAGATTTGGTAGACGTTTCAAACGATCGACTTGTGGATTCCGCATCCACCCCCTCTTGTTATGGCTCTCTGTGATTTTTTAATTTCCCAACTTGAAAACATGGCTCGGTAGAAAGAGATTCTCGTCCAATGAAGGAAATATCGATGTTTGACGGGATCTCTTTTGACGGGATGAAAAAATTAGAATCTCGCTGGGCTAAGTGTGTCGCCCTTGAAGGAGACTATGTTGAAAAATAAAGGTTAATTTAGAAAACAAAATGTTTACCTGCTTTTTTACCAAACTTATCAAACGACCCGTGTATGTTTTCCACAAAAGCATCTAACCCATTAGGACTTATTACCATTGCAGAAATTTCAATGAGCAGGTATTTGAATGGGGAGTGACTTTTTGCACAGGAATTACAGAGAGTTTGAATTTCAGTGTGTATAATTTTCAAAGCGTTTATAATTGAGAATCTAGAAATGATATATGTAGTCAGAAATTTGATTGTGCAGAAAATGCAAAATTGAAGAACAAATCAGAGCATACAAATCTTTTTGCATAAGAGTATTTAATGCAAAAACATTTTATGACGCATGGAATGTTTTGGCCATGGAATTCTCATGCCTTAGAAATATTTGGCACATAGAAACTTAGTCATGGGGAAATTGTTCTTTCTAAAACTTTTGCGACATAGGAACGACCCGTGTATGTTTTGCACGAAAGCATCTAACCCATTAGGACTTATTATCAATGCGTCTAACGCGAACGATTTCACCCCAACACGATTTTACCGTTATACTAAAAAAACCAAACGAATGTTCTACAGGCGGTGTTCGAGCAGCTGGTTGACATAATATGCGACAAGATGAGCGAGTCGTTGGACAACGATCCAACCCTGATATCCGGTGGTGCGGGCCAGGCAAAGGGTCAACGACTGACCGATCAGCCGACCAATCCAACAAGCACCAACTGTAATTGCTAAAAACCAACGGGTGCAGATCCCGCCGATCATTAGAAACAGAAGAGAACAAGTGTATGCGATGCGTGTGCGTGCTATGTATGTGTGTGCCATGTATGCGTACGTATGCGTGAGAAGGAGAGAGAAGAAGAGAAGGATACAAAGAAAAAGAATTAAGGGATTTCAGCGATTGGCGCTGGTCTCTAACTAGTCTCCACGTTCTTTCGTCGTTTCCTTTCACCTGCTACTTTCTTTACGAACAATTTTTCATTCTACTCTTTTTCTTTCTTCCTTTCTCCACACGATTCATACGTATTTACGTATATGTATACGTATATGTGCGTATACATATAGATAGATATGTATACATATATAAATATTATTATATGACGGTTGTAGCCTGATTACGCGGAGGTGTCGTCGAGCTGAGCTGAACCCGATTTTTTGCGACCAGACGTCATTCCTTTTTCGGTGGAATTTTGTTCGTAGTATCGATTCGATTCGGGACCTCCTAATACCTTCACCAGTGATGTCGATTCTACTCCGAAATTAAATATATACTACTCGTTTTGACGTTGAAGGCATTGCGAGTTTTACTGACTGAAATGTTGATAGGTGCAAATGTATATAACCAAATTGCTAGGAAGATTGCCACAAGATTGTTTGATAGTTCTGATTAAGAATTACGTTTATTCAAGAATTTATTTATTCTTACCTTTAAGTTTTTTTTTTGAAATATCTGCATTGAACTTAAAAATGAACTTCGTATAGGTATATTTGTTGAAATATTTCGGACACCATTTATTACGGTTACTAAAAAATGATTTTATTTAATTATTCATCCAATTCAATTTTAATATTGTCCCATAGATTTTGTCTGTTATTAATACTTACTATAAATGGAATAACATGAAATCTATATCATTGTTAATCTGAATGGCAAAATTTAAGGGCACAGATTAATTTAACCAAAGCGAATGGTGAAAGAAATCAAGAGGAAATATTGTTCCAGGTTTGCGATTTTCCTGAGTTCAGTTTAAGCATAAGGGATAAGAACTTGTTATTGAACGCTGTGTCCTCGTGAAATTATTATTACCGATCTGTGAACCGATGGTCATCTTTCTCTGTAAGCCTTTCGGTTCTTTGCTTGCTTCCGATCATTGCGTAAAATTTGATTCGCCTCCGAAAATTTGAAAAGAACAGAGTTAATGTATGAGTGTGATTTCAAACGCATTTTAATTCGAAATCGGAAGCCAGAAATAAAATGACATATGGACAGGAATAGCGTAACTATAAATGGAATTAAACATGAGAAAAATGTACACATGGTATACGGTGTACTAGAATATATTATAGGACGTATTTAAACGTGCAATACGTGTATATATGAAATATAAGAAATGAATGTATTTAACGAATTATATGCCAAGAGTAGACTTTTCCATTTTGACCAAACAATATTGATACTCTACTGATGACACTGAACAAGATCCTTGGTTCTCAATTGAAAATATCTTATTTCCTGTTAGTGATAATAAAATTACTAGTAAATTATCATTATGTGAAACTTCTGAGACAGTCACGTTATATTCATATCGAAGATGTGTACAAATATTAAAAATGTTCAAGTAACGCATATTTTGAAAATACTGTCAAGATAAAAGAATGTTTCAGTGTTCAAACATGAATATATTTAACCATGTATCAAATAATATATTCAAAGACTTTTCTTCTTTTGTAATACCTTTTCCTATGGTTTAACAAATTCGACGTTTATCTCGTTTGAAATGATGCTAAAACTGGGTCAAAATTCATGAAAAGTTCTAAGAAACCCGCACAGTCTCGCACAGGAGTGATATATAAAAATCTATTCGGCACGAGGTGGCCACTGCATGGCACTCCGGGACTTCCCCCATAAATTTCGGGATACCAACAGAAATTAAGCCGGAGATACCGGGAATTGGTTCGTGCCAATCGAGCTATCGATCGGCTTCCGTTCTTCGAGTGAAAACTGGGTTTGAACAGAGAACAGTCTCCACAGAGCTGAATTGCATAACTCGAAACTTACAACGGAAGCAGGGTCGAACCGATAGCTGTGGCTTGCAGGCGACTAACTTGAGGCACCATATCTATTTATACCAACTTATAGGAATTAAAAGAGGCTTTCAAATTTCTAAACCTTAACATTTCTGCGTGTTAAAGTTTCGAAGTCTTAAAATGTCTGCGTCTTCAAATTCCTAAACGTTGAAACTTTTACGCGTTGGAAATAGCAAGCTTCGAAATTTGTGCGCCTACAAGTTCGTAGAGTTTGAAATTGTCGTGCCTGGAAGTTCGGAAGCGTGGAGATTTTTACACGTTGAACTTTTCACGTTATGATCATCGGATGTTTCGAAATATCTGCGCCTAGAAAGACACCGAAATTGTGGTTTAAAATGTCGAAATTTTTAAACTTTCACTCGTTTAGATTTTTCTTCTACGCTGCAATTTTATTTCACTGACGAACTGAATTTCTATTGAAGAGTGGCGTACAGTTCACCTTGCCTAAAATATCAAACAGTCTCGGTTCGGTCCTGAACGGAAAATCCATGTAATTTTACGCCTGACAATAACTGTTGACTTCGAGACACGTGTTTGATCCCAAAGAAATCGGGAATGCAATCTAGCTTCTAAGCGGGACGCGATGTTAACGGCACTCACGATTCGTTAATATTACGTCGATATAGATAATTAATGAGAATTGGCCGTCGCGTGATAAAAAATGAAAATATCAGTTGTGCTCATAGAACTTACCGATTCCCTTTTAAAAAACTTTTATCTGAGTCCATGGATTGTGGATGACTTACTTTTAGGGGGTCGACAAATTCTATGGTGGTTGTGGAATTGTTTTTAGTGGCCTCGTGGTATATCGTGAGATTTTTAAGTACAGTCTCATTTCCGTTTATGTGTCTTTGTTAGAAGAAATTGTAATTCATGACTACGAGCATGGTATTCGTTGCGAAGGTTTTTGGATGATTGATCGTCGTTAATAAAACTGGAGTTCCCTTTATAGAGTATTTCAGACATCCCAAAGAGTATTTAATTTAGCGAAGATTTTTAAAGGTGCACGCCTTTCTTCGAAAATTTTAGGTAATCTGTTGTAGCTTGATGAAGTACTTAAAACACGTTTCAATTAATTACATATAATAATAATTTACTCTTCGTTTCTTAGCCGTTCAACTGAACGTTAATAGCCCGTGGATTTCTATAAAAAGGACTAGATAAAATGACGTAGTATGTCTATTATTTTAACTATTACAATGAAAAGAAGGAAAAATTTCATTTCTCAATAATTTAATATTGTCCAAGGGTTATACTATAACACTTTCATTCACATATTCACCCACCTTTAACCCTTTGCGGACGGGACAGACACCCACCTTTAACCCTTTGCGGACCGTAGCATTTCATGAGGCACTAGTATACGCATAAAGATTCGTTTGCAACAATTATACGTTTCGTACTATATAAACAAATATTTACTGAATGATTTACAACATGTCTATTAGACTTTTATTGATAATTTCAATTTCAGATGTTAAAATCTTAAAGTGAGTGTGATATTTCTGAAAAGAGTTGCCTATATACATAAATGGTTTTTCGACGAGACTGTTGTCCTCATGCACGAATCCGGCATTTGAAATCAAGGAAAGATAAAGCACAAAAATAAACCAATCGAGAGCACAGAATATACGGCTGCGTCTGTAGTAGACTAAAGGCAGATGTCCACGTTCTAAGTATAACGTAGATCCTAATTGCTTGGGGTGTTGTCCGCAAACAGCCGTCCGTAAAGGATTAAAGTTGAATTACCATCAGGATAATAGCAAATAAACACAGAAGTTTGAAAATTGAATCTCCATTCGTTGGTATAAAATGAAACTGTCTGATGAAATGGGTGAAATCGTAATCAAGCAGCCACCTTGGAACTGAAATCTTGACGACGTCGACTTAATGCACAACTTACTTTTCATTCCTCTGAGGCTCGTTCGAGGCACCTAAGCACAGTCATGAAAATGTTAATAGAATTATCGTGGCGGCTGAAGTATTTACATTGATGCAGATATTAAGCATTGTGTTGTAAATTCGAGTGATTTACACAAGTTGATGTTTACCATAACTGAAACGAGTGTCTGAAGTCTGGTTAACATTTAACTGCTACTGTCACTTTTGTTAGGTTTGGTTACACCGAAGAGAAAATGTTGTAACTGAACATTTTAATCTACAATACAGTTTAGGTTCAAAGATACAAATAACTATTAAACTTGTCACCATTCAGAATGGAAACTTTCTATACTGACAAAGTAAATGAAGACACGTCATATTTGAATATACTTACAAAGTAGCAAATTATTGCCTCACTATGTTCAAAAAGGATAATTTGTGTTCCAAATATAGAGATATTGTCTACTTTATCTTATATCCTACTATTTAGTCAATCATCTAATTAATTACATAAAAAACGTAACAAAATGGACATGTGTTGTTTTGTCTTGTGAAGGCAGACCTCTTAACAGGAAGAAGAGACAACTTATGTACATTCTTTTTTATGATTAATAGACAAATATTTACATAGTGATATTGTTAAATAATAAATTATTCACAGTTCTAACTTTCTTCAAAAATATTTATCAAGAGCATAAATGTGTGAGACACCTTTAAGCGTTCTTTAGAAAATAAGTTAAGACATTTCTTTTAAGAGTCATAGATCTGTTCTATCATTGAGTCACAACAGACTGAAAAGTGTCTCACTTGTTACGTTTACAAACGCAGTTTTAACTCAGAAATTGTTTTTGGAATTTAAGGAAAGCATATTGAAATTATTAGCGTTGAAAGATATAAAAAGTTGTACAGTTAAAAAAATAGAGCATTAGTAACTGAATGGGTATCCATAGACACAAATAAAACTCATTGATTCAAAAGTAAAACAATGATCACATTTATGGCTAGAAATTATTTTGTGATTGGATGCCTGGAATTTTGTACGCACAAATTTTTCCCATGGAATTTCTATGCACCAATATTTTTTGCGCTTTGAAAACTTTACATATTACACATTAATGATTAAATTTTCTGTGCTACATAAGTATAATGTTTCTACGTGTTAAAATTGCTCTCCTTGTGACCAGGTAATTTTAAGCATGCTAGTGTTTCCATAAGCGAAAACTTTTTATAGTATACTGTGGAATGAGTAGATTACAAATGGGACGAATGTACGATTGTCTTTGAAAAAGTGAATAATCAACTACTATAATATCCTCGTAAATAGAACGGTGGCAAAAGAATTCTTACGTTTCATAATACAGAAATTCATCTGGATTCCCTGTTCCATCATTCTTTCTGAAAGAGCATTATACACATTTTTGATAAAACATAGAAAGGTGAATCCCAGAAATTTCAATGAGCAGGTATTTGAATGGGGAGTGATTTTTTGCACAGGAATTACAGAGAGTTTGAATTTCAGTGTGTATAATTTTCAAAGCGTTTATAATTGAGAATCTAGGAATGATATATGTAGTCAGAAATTTGATTGTGCAGAAAGTGCAAAATTGAAGAACAAATCAGGGCATACAAATCTTTTTGCATAAGAGTATTTAATGCAAAAACATTTTATGACGCATAGAATGTTTTGGCCATGGAATTCTCATGCCTTAGAAATATTTGGCACATAGAAACTTAGTCATGGGGAAATTGTTCTTTGTAAAACTTTTGCGACATAGGAACTTTTACCCATTAGACTCTTACATGTTGAAAACCATATTTGTTGATATTTGTACACCTTAAAATTTCATGCAAGATGTCAGTATCTTTAAATACATAACTTTCAGAAATGTAAAGCCTGCGTTGCAAATCCATATATGTATATGTACAATTTCCACATATTTCAACTTTATTATGGTCAGTACGATAGAAGTTTCAAAAGAACTGTGAATTCATAAAACTATTAGTTTATACATAAAATACTGACTCACAAGGTGAATGAATTCCCTATCCCAAGATTTATGTTTGGAATACTTTTTACACAATCCATCCCGCTTTGTCAGTTAATTTATAAATTATGAAATGAGCATCTACAATATTAGTCAATTTATCCAATGAAAAGTGCCACATCTTGAAATATAGATCTGTCATTGTGCAATTATAAGAAAAGTGGTCAAATAGTGCAAAATTAGTACATTATGGTGAGTAATATATGTATATACTACTTCATCTAGTTTCAAATGTGTTCCATAGTTTTACATTTGGATATCGAATCTCTATTCAGTGATAAAACATTAATTAATCTTACATAAAAGAGAAAAGTACAGATACTTCTTTATACGTTTTATTTATCTTGTTTATACAGGTGTACTGTTAAAATGAAGGGTAACTAATGGTTCATACGTTTCAGTGTTATGAAAACATTGAAACCTTCACTGTCAGACAATATAAATTAATGCTACATATACAAAGTGACCCACAGTAACAGTTTTGCATTTAAAATGTAACAGCAAATAAATGATAGATCATTATAATACACGAAATATAGTCAAACGAATATTATTAAACTACAAAAAGTGTCTAATATTCACAATGTTTTTCTTAGTTTACTCAATTCTGCCCACATTTAAACGAGTTAGCCAGAAGAATCTTTAATTTTCATTTCACTTTGATAATTCAATTTGAATAAAGACTTGTCGGAAAAGATTGCTTGTGAAATGTTGTTAGTAATTAAAAACATGTATGCGTTAGACTCTAAGGTTCTCAGCCTTAGACTCTAAGGCTTAGAGCTTACTTTTATAATCACCGGTACGAATGTAAAACGTGATGGGGGTGAGAAAATTAATTGGCGTCAATTACCCAGAAATTCGGCGTCTTCGTAATTACTTCAGCCGCCACCCGGTGTTAAACCTACTAGGCAAGCTGCCCTCTGTACATAAAGAAATAATAAAAAAAAACTTATTATATATATATACATATATAAATATATATATATATATATTATTAAATCTGTAATGAAATGTAATGTAAGCGTTACTTATTCGTGTGAACTCAAATACGACGTGCTTCTCTCTCGGCTGAGAGAGCCACCCGTAAAGAGACAAAAAAATTACAAAAATAACAGCCCGCGCAACTGTGTAATCGTAAATAATGATTATTGATCAAAGAATTATACGATTGTATCGATCAGCGAAGAATAAATCTATGCTGTTGATGTACTGGTATGATCGTCGGCATGTATTACATATTACCTATTAATCCTCCTCAGGCAAGTCTCACAGCCACGATATCAAGTCAATATGAGTCCAATTAAATACCATCAGACGCAAATCGCAAGAACGGCAAGGTTTTAAGACTTTACTTTAAAGAGGACGTTTTGGACAAATTTTTTTGTTAGAAAAATGGGATCCTAGAACGGTCTTACCATTTTGTGTCACGCTCAACGTTGCCGCCTTTTCACTGAAATCCGAATTTAATGGAACGTATTTACACAACATGAGTTTAAAATACTCTTAATCTTCGAATGTTAAATTAAAGATCTTCCAAAAAAATTGGAATTACAATGAAACTCATGCAAAGCATAAAAACAAACTTGTAATACAGTGCACTTGACATAAACAAGTGGCTTAAAAATAAGTTAATATTTATTTCCAACAATTAATTAATCTGTCATTTGAAAATTTACATTACATTAGAACGTGCAAAAGAAATTTCATTGTTGAACCCTTCAAACAATTTAATTTTAATAAAATACAGAAAATCCCAAAATCGTTCGGACCGGTGCATGGGGGAAGTCCTGTTGTATGCAAAGTACAGCAAAGTATTAATTAAATCACTGGTTTTATTACATTCAAACATTATCATGGATTTAATACAAAACTAGTATCCGATGTCCCAATTAAATTGTAATGTGCCTTAAGTTGTTTCTTGTAGAATACTTTCTAATTTATAACATGGCACATTGTTATGACTTGGAAAGAAACGGGCATAAATATGTTCTACCTGTGACTATAGGTAATACACTTTTCTCCAAGGATATAGGCAAACCCTATGAACGCATGAAACAATTTACGTGATCGATGTATAAATAAATATATATGTATTCAATGCGGGTTATTGAAACTAAAGAATGAGTTTCAAAGGGCGGTCGCGAAGTGAAATTTAAGGTACTAGCGGACCTGACAGACCTTGCGTTGTCCTTATTTGAAAATTTTTAACTTTTTTGTAAATGTGTTATGAAATCAATGAACTATAAAAATAAATATCTAGGTTAGAATGTTTGTTAATCAACACGCGAGTAAATTTTGATAGAAAATCATTTAAAATACTCACTTCAATACCACACTATGTTTGCAAAATATACAACTTTTTACATATACTTCAAAAACTTTAACACACTAATTACATCTACTAATCTTAATATATAATATTTCAATTAGCACTAAATATTTCAATTGTGATTTATTTTTGTGATTTATTTTGACACATTAATAAAACAAATTTTTCCTGAATCTGTCAACACTGCGATCGCAGCGCTGTCTGTCGGATCCAATGTAAAAGATACCAAGATCAACAACAATTTATAAATTAAATATTAATTAAATAAACATTTTCCAGTGGACAAAATTGTGAATCTAAACCATTCTCGAATCCACTGGAACACACACATAAAATTTCATCCAAATCGGTCCAGCGGTTTAGGAGGAGTTCAGTCACATACACACGGACAGAAGAATTATATAGATTAAAGATTTGATGGGACTAGGCGAAACAATAGAAAGTAACGAGTACGTAAACTGTGTACAATATTGGTTGCTCGAAGCCAGCCATTTTTGCGGAACATTAGTTTAAACAATCCAATTTTTGCATTGCCGAATCGTTACATGTAAAACATCTGGTAAGTCAATAACGTATAGGCTCAAGATGACCGACGATATACGGTCTCTCTGAAAAAAAGAAAAGTTTGAGGGAATTCATTAATCTCTCAAGAGAGCACTTAAAGTTGAAGAAATAACAGGTTAGAGCACCACTATTTAATGCCTGAGGAACAGCAATGAGCATGGATATTTCGACATACGCATGCACAATCCTCGCTTTAGCTCTGTTTTTACTGTTGTCTAGAAGCGGCTGATTTAAACCTTTGTGGCCCTGAAAAAGGCCGATTAAGTTTTCGTGGCCCTCAAAAGGACCGTTTGAGAACTTACAAGGTTTTACTGTTTAAATCTATTTAACATTAACATAAATGGGAATAGGAACAATATCGAGATATCGGAATTAAAATTGTACTGTTTGTTCGAGAACAGAATGATGATATTAAATTTTCATTCCCATCAATGTTAAATTAATTAAAACAGTCCTGTGCCCTAACTTACATTATACAGGGTATCCCAGCTAACGTGCAGGTCCCTGAACCAGGTGATAGCCGAGGTAATTCTAATATAGGAAAGTGACATTCGTAATGTCGTATCTCAATTTATGGGGGCCCAACGGTGCCCTATGATTCGCTATCGTTTTTCGTTAATAACTCGGTCACGAATTAAGATACGACATTATGAATGTCACTTCCCTGTATTAGAATTACCTCAGCTATCACCTGGTGCGTTCCACGTCAAGTGATCAGGCTTTTTGCAGTCATGTCACAGATTTTGATAAAATTTTAATATGTTGTAGGTAACGTTGAGAGAAAAAAACCCATTTGAAGGAATTTTCAAAACAATAAATATTTTTTAAGTTGCGAGCAGTCAAAGTTTTGTGCATGGGTTTTTTAAAAAATTCATAACTCTCAAACCAAAATAGATACAGAAATTAGCGAAATACCAGATTATTCGGAAAGCCTCAAAGTTTTAGAAAAAAATATAAATTTAATGTAACTTGTTTTTAAATTGTTGAAAAAATGTTTTTAATTTTTCAATCTTAAATTTCGTCTAATATGCATCTTCAAACATTTTTTGAACATTTTTTTTCATCATTGTCGAAATGTCCTCTAACCATAACTTCCAGCCGCATTTTGGGCCAGAGAATACTTTTCGAGCTATAAATTTTTATGTACCGCGGTGCCGGTATTTGGCGCGCGGCGTCGCCCTTAGCAGATAGCTGCCGGTAGTGAGACCAAAGTGTTGATCAACGTCCTGCATTTGCGCTTCAATATCTTCAAAAGTATACCTCGCAATTTTTTGTTGATTTTTTTATAGCAACATCATAATGTCCTCTACTGACATCTTCCAGCGGTATGTTGGAACAATGAATAGCTTTCAAGTTAGGAATTTCTATGTACCGTGGCGTTCGGTTTTTCGCCCGCGATCTCGGCCGAACCATAACACGTATCCCTGCCTTTATTGGGAAAATGATCAAATGACAAATTCGCGGGAGTTATTCGAATGGCAAAAGATCACTTCAGTCACATCTCGTTTGCATATTGTTCAAATGATGAGTACATTGATCATGAAATTCTACTTAGTAGTCGGTACATTACAGCAAAACCAATTCCCGGTACTCATAAATTGCATGCAGTAATACTTCTCAACGAAAATGAAGTTGCAATAAAACCATATTCTTTTTTAAATACAAACGAAGCCACTATTATTTGAATTCGACGTTAATGATCTTAGAACAAAAAATTTTCGCAACAAAAAATGTATCTCTATCACAAAATTTTGCTCTACACTTCGGTTGTCCGTACCAAAAGAAATATTGAACATTTCGAGAATTCTTTCAATTGTTACAATTGATAACCTACTATAATTTTATTATTTATCATTTGAAAACTTACTCGTCAATAATTAATAATTTTCCACAATTTTTAAAATAATTTACAAAGTGTTCGACTCGTTTTATCCCGCCTTACGTAGGGAAACATATTTTTGGACAAATTATTCTTCATTGTTCCAGATGTTGTGCAAATCAGATTCACCAACCAACTTGAATGTTGACCGTTTTATATATGTATATTCAGGTTTGTTATGTGTAACAGTGCTTATGGGCTCCCGTCCATCGCACGATACTCGAAATTCATTTTCGACCCCGAGGACGGAATCTAGAAGTTGGTCCGACGTTGCCAAATACGCAGACCCTTTACATTTGACAACAGTGGCAACATGTGGGCTTGTAACAACCTGTCAAAAGGGGGTGGGGTGCGGCGCCCGTTTCGGAACCAACGATACTCTTTTATTGTTAGTTAAAAAAATTCTGCTCCTTCGTCAAGGAGGCGCTGCAAATCCTTTGAAATTTGAACGCGTCGGTAATTCAGTTTCGTGAACACCGAACCCCGTAAGGTGATTGGTCTATCCAATACCTCGTCTGTGATGCAACGATGATTTTTCTCCGGTAATGTAGATTTTTATATGTAATCTGTTGGAAACATGCCGGAAAAATCAAGAGACAAGGTCTTGTTTAAGTCCTTGCCTCGACTGGTATTTTCAATTTTCAAGAATCTTTTAAATATTCCATATTTTTTTCGAATACCAGGTAAAGTTTGAAGGAAGGTTTTATTTAAAAAACTATATCTTGTAAACTACGATAGACGTGGAAGTTCACAAAAAATAATTCAGAAAACCATAAAATGTTATCAATAATTTCTAAGTTAATATAATGGATTGCTTAATTGTTGTTGAAATGTATTTTATTTTTACAAGTTCGATACATATAAATATTATCTTATGTTTCACCAGACTACTCCAATGACGATGAAATATTGCTTGAGATTAACTTAAACATTTTTCTTATTAACATCAGTAATCGATTTTTAAAAAATTATGACGAATTCAGCAAATTATCCATAAATATTTGTTTCAACCCAAAACGAAAAACTGAAAAACCTGTTTCTAGAGCTTGTCAATTTGACCACTTGGAAATTTGGATCAATCTTTTGGTCAATTGATTAATAATGTTAATTGGCAAAAGGTCTGGCTCTGACAACATTTCATACGTATAATAGAACTTTGTCAACATACTCAGTACTACTATATGTACATTCTTACTAATACTCTAAATATATGAAACATGTAAATATATATAAAAGAGTACTATAGAGTAGAAAACATGTTTAGAATCAGTAGCTACTTGATTCAACTACTAATGCTACGTGAAGAAGAGAGTATTGATAATATTAAAGTTTGTGCCATGTAATGCAGTCGCTTAATGTGAATCTTTCTTAATTGGTATTTAGACCATGACTGAATATGTACCCGAATTTCATGAGGATTTGATCTACCGGAAGTTTCAATACAGTTCTCTTCTTGAAAATCGTTCATTTTCTATGTGGCAGCATAGTTGGTATCATTTTCATTTTCTCCTGGCTGCTACTTGATAAATTCTCTCACAGACTTAATGAACTCTTCATTTTGTCTCATGTCATACAATCTTTCTAGTTTTTCCGCCTCTAGCTTTTCCTCTAAGCTCTGTGATCTTTTCATGCGTAGAGCACCATCAAGGAATAATTTATAGAATTGGTGTCGATTCCCAGCTCGTAGTTCTCCTAATGCGTGTAGAAACAATCTTGTCTGCCGTTCATTTTCTTCCAGTAAAACTTGTATTTTTCGACTTTGATTCAGAGTTACAAGAGCGCCTCCTGCTACTGTTGCTACTGCAGCAACTCCAATAGCAACTGGATATCCTACATAACACTATTAGTAAATATATATCAGTGGATACAACACAGCAAGATTTACTTACGAGACATATTTTAATTGAGTATCGTGTAGTGTAAATATCGCTCGACGGACTACAACGATGTCCGTGACGCCAAGAGTCACTGATTAATTCTCTTAGATCATGTAGTTGTGCTACTGTTATTATTTTCACTCAATTGGCCTGAAAAAGGAACTTTGTTTATATGAGACCAACTCATCACCTCGTGGGATTCATATGGTGAGAGAAGACGTTCATTGTCGTCAGTTTATGATATTTTTTATAAAAATATGACAACTTAATATTAATACCGGCATAAATCCAGTTTAAGCACACATCCGATTTTCGACTTAAATTTTTGGTGTACCGCTGCAGCGTGCAGTGCGCATACGCGTATCGATCCATCCATGCTCAGTGCCGTGACAGTTCCGTTCCGCGGGTGTTAAATGGTGGCGCTTCAACTTCAAAAAACGTCGACTTTAAGTGCTTATATCTTGGAAACTATAACCGAGCGCTGAGTTTCGCTTTCGGATTCGTGTTCAGCACCACAAAACACGCTTATAAACAAAAATTTAAGCCGAAAATCGGATATGTACTTAAACTGGATTTGTTCCAAACAGGGAGAATTTATGGGAGAATTGGGTAAGCTTTTTAGTTTCAAAACAGACGGATAGTTTCTAGATGTCACTACTTGGTCTCACCACTACACGTGAGTTTTCGTAAGAAGCAAGTCAGATAGACCTCGGTGTGGCACTTGGAGCCTATCCTTTGTATTGGCTGATCCTAAAAAGATTTATTTTGTTAAAACTGTCGCCTTTCTTGTACTCTGGAGGATAAGGGAAAGAAATGGAACTCCCCCACATGTTCTGGCGTTCCACACACATTCGAGGCTAGGAGCGCAAGTGTCGCGCAGAATGCTGCCGTTCCAGCCAATCGGAAACCTCCGCAATCAACTACGTTAAGCACGCACAGCGCGCCTTTTCTAGTTACCTTTTAATAAGAACCTAGAATAAATCAGAGATCTCTTACGACCGCGAAGCGAGGTGTTACGCATTGTTTCTACCTTTATATTGGTTTTATTAAACGTAGCCTTCCATGCTCACTGAGATGGATAGGGGAAGTTAACTAATAAGGGAAGGTCGCGATTCGTCGCAGCACTTTTTAGATGAAACTGGGCTCAAATGGTAGATGGTGATGAATAGGAAGTCCCTGTAAAATATTACAGATATCTACCGATGCATTTTTATAAAAATTCGACTTAAAGTTCACAATTCAATACCCATGAATTCAGTCCATTCTTTTTATAAGGAATAAAAAATTCTTATGAAATATTACTCCTAAAATAATAGTTTAATTTAAAAAATAATATCTGGAATTTAGTTAAGCCCTAGGCGCATAACGACTTTAAATATTCAGGGGATTCCCCACCACGATAGCCGTCCGACGTTTTGTAAGCTCCCCACAGACATGTAAGGGAGCCGCCGGATTAACTTCCCCTATCTTCAATGAACGCTGAAGGCGATGTTTAATGAAGATAATACTTAATTTCACAATGGTTATTATAAATGTACTTATACTTACTAGGAACTGACGGCGCGCTGCGCACGCGTAATGTCATAGTATGCGAAAGGCTTCAGATTGGCTAGAATGCAGAATGCTGGTATGAAACCCGCATCTCTAATCTCAGGTGTGTGCAGGTGTGTGTACTATGCCACATGTCTTTGCTTAGTGGTGGTACTTCTTTGTACTATGATACCAGATACCACAGCATGGAGTGGGCATGGGCGGTCATGTATACACAGTGATAAAATGTGATTCAGAGGCAACAACTCGTGTGGACTCCGTGATAAGTAAGTTCGCGAATATTGAAAATCTTAATTGAGACACATGCACCAACATTCACCACCAATCCCGTATTATTCCTGAGTGTAATAAAAATCATTGTCTATTTCAGAATAAATTTGGTGCATATTCTGACAGCTGCCACCCAGGGGAAGTACATTTCTTTAAAAGTGAGATGCCTTTGTAATACGTGATAGGCGAGACGAGGAAACTTTACATAAAGATAACGGATTGTCAGATTGTAGAAGACGCAGAAAGAACGCAAGGATTAGAATTGTTGCAAAACAACTAATAATTTTCTAGAAGAGTGGAATGAAAGTAGTGGAACTTTTAGCATACCAGAATCTATTATTAATATTGAGGTAATACATCAATCTACTGTTCTAAATACCAACATTGGTAGATTAACACAACGTGGTTATACAAACAATCCTCAAGTAAATAATTAAATATAAAAGATTTTTGTTGGATGTTTAATACCACAGGTATTATCACTTCTTATCTTATCATTGATATATATATTGATTAGTGGTTGAGAAAGAAAATGGAGGGCAAATCGTTTATAGAATCCGACATATACACTGAAAATATTGGTAGAAAGAGTACAAATAATAGTGGTTCGTCTGAAAAAGAGAAGCTTTTAAATCATCTGACTTTAGAAGATACACTCAATATGCTTGGATTAGATGATATATTATCCAAACTTGATAATGATCTTCAAGCTGTTGTAGCACAACAAGAGAGTATGGAAAAACATAAGGAATACTTCAGGACACACATTGATAAGAAAATTAAAAAACTTTCTAAAGATTTCCACCCTGATCGAATAAGACAAAATGGAGGGTCTGAAACAGACGTATTACAAGCTTTAGAAGTGCAGAAAAAAATAAATTCAGTGCGTTTGATATTGCAGTATTTTAATAACGAATTTTCTAAATATTATAACTTTAAATACAGCTTTTTTGCAAAAATTGAATTTAACACTTTAAATAATAAACAGCAATTAGAACAAATAAGCTATGGAATTTTAACAAAACTTGGTGACCTGGCTTCCATTAAGCATGAAAAATTAATACCAAACTTCAATAAATTTTTACGTTCCAGTCAAGCTAGTGTGCAACACTTTTGTAATAATAAATTGGATTATTTTTTGGAAGAAAGAAGTAATGCTATGAAATATCTAAATAAATATGTAAATAAATATACACAATTAATCAATGAGTTACATCAATTAAAAAAAGCATTTGTGAATGACAGAGAATCATGCCCTACTTTATTCATGGTAAATGAAATGTTGCAGGAAAGCAGGAGACAGTACAAAATATTATCTAACGTACATCCCTATTTCGAATTGACTAGTCAGATTCATGTATTAGTCCAGCAAAAGTTATGTCAAGGTTTTGATTTGCCTTATTACATTGATTGTAAACAGGATTATGAGCATGCAGACAGATATTTCACATTGCCGATTATAGAATATGTTAATATTTTATCTATGTGCAGTGAAATTTATTTAAACCAGCATGCTAACAAGTCGAAGTGGAATGCTCTTATATATCATGTAACGCATTTCGTATTGACACTACCTACTGGAGGACTCATTAATAAACTTATACCATCAAACCAAGTTTTTAATGGCATCGCAAATGAAGAGATAAATGACGTCCTAGGAAAAGAGGATGATGTAGTAACAGACAACCTTGTTTTACTGCGTAAAATTTTGGTTAATCTGGTAGCTTATTACTGCTATGATTATACAATATGTGGAGAATTTGTAGCTAAAAGTTTATGTCTTGATAACATAAACAAAGAAATAGGAGGGTCATTACTTATAAAAATAGCCAGTATTTATGCTGATTATTTGGCAAAGAAATTCGAACCATTAAAGGATTTTGATGAACAAATTGCAGCTGTACAAAGGCAATACCAAGAAACTATGAGAAAATTATGCAATGACTTTCTTGAAGATATGAAAAGAGATAACAACGAAGTGTACAAAATAGCACAAGAAAATCTAGAAGAGAGAAAGGAATATACTAATATACTGCGGAAGAATGTTGAAGAAATGAATGAAGAACGTAAAAAAATGCAAGAAATTTATGAAAGTACAAAAATGAGGAAATTGATGAGCGACATAAATAACATTCTCATGTCAGCAAGTCAACCAGAAGGATCAGAAAATATCTATAAACCCACGAGTAACAACGCTGGCCACCAAGTACATTTAATAGAGCAGTAAACAGATTTATTAAGTATTAGGGGGACCGGAAAGTAATGTCGTTTCTGCGCATGACATTTTAAGAGCAGAAGTGGAAGCAAATCAGTGTCAGACAATTGAGGAATTGTCAAATAGTCTTAACCAATTTTAACCTTCCACGAGCATTTGCAGCAGATTGGGAAAGTAAGCAGGGCAAGTGTTTGGATCCCGCATAATCTGTCCGAAGAGAACAAATCTAACCGATGTACCACATGAAATCATTGCTTCAACAGCACAATACAGAACCCTTTTTTGATTGCTTGATCACTGCAGACGAAAAGTGGGTCCTGTATGATAATCCAAAACGCAAAAGGCAGTGGCTCTCCAAATGAATCACCACGAAGTAACGCTAAACCAGGTTTACACCCCAAAAAGGCGCTTTTGTGTGTTTGGTGGAGTATTCGCGATGTTGTTAATTTTGAAGTGCTGAAATCTGGATAAACCGTGAATGCAGACCTTTACTATGAACAATTGGGTTGAGTAAATCAATCCCTAATTCAAAAGTGGCCAGCGATTGTTAACAGACAGGCCGTTATTCTGCAACACGACAATGCAAGACCGCACAGCGCAAGAAAAACCCTCAAAAAAATAAATGAATTGGGGTGGGAGGTACTGCTTCACCCACCATACTCCCCTATGTTACACCATCGGATTTTCATTTATTCCGATTGCTACAACACTTTTTACTTGGCAAAAGATTTGCAAATTTGGATGGTCTCCGAAATGCTACCTCTGTATATTTTGCTGAAAAACCAATTGATTTGTACCGATCTGACATTGAAAATTTGCACACTAGATGGCAAAAGGTTGTTGACAATGAGGGTAATTACATAATTGATTAAAAATAAAAACTCATTAATAATGAATGTGTTTGAATTGAATGTAAGAAAACGACATTACTTTCCGGTCCCCCTAATACATAAGGGGAAATCATTTTTTGGGAAAAATTTAGTTAATTGAATATATCTATTTAGCGATACTATTGTGTTCAAGCTGTACAATAATTTGTACTGGCTCACATTTGTTACACTTCGTATAAGGAAGTGTTAGTTAATGAGCAATCCAATCCAAAGTGGCATTCTCTTTTATTTGGCCAATATCTTTGCATTTTTAGGATTGTACTTTATTAGTAGAATTATATATAATTGCAAACTACAGCATTATATTCATTAAGATACTTATTATTAAAGATACATATAAGGGAATGAAGGAATACGAGAATGACAGAATAAGGGGATGAAGCAATTAGGGAATAAATCGGACATAGAAAAATTTGCTTTCTTTTTTTTGAGAGACAAGTTTTCAGAACGTTGTGACTATGTACTAAACATATCTTATAAAAATTCGGAGAGACGTTCTAATATGTATTGAAGTTTAAAGATTAAGTATATTTTTTCAACAATCTAAGAAACCATAATATTCAATTTATAAATGATTGATAACACTAAAGGTTCTGGTTAGGTCTATCGTAGTTAGAAGATATGAATTTTTTAATAAAACCACAGACCACCCATAAGAGTAGACAGGACATGCTGTGTAAATTTTTGTATCGCGAAAAGGGGCTCTTAGAACCCCCTTACCATTTTTTGTCACGCACAACGTTGCGGCTGTTAACTGAAATCCATATTTACTAGCACGTACAGGTTATACGTATTTTCTGTGAATATTAATGATACTCTATTCCTTTGGTGGCAGGAAAATTATATAGAAGTTTATATAGTAGTTAAGTTAAAGATCTTCCAAAACAATTGGAAATACAATGAAACTCCTGCAAAATATAAAACGAAACTTGTAATACAGTGTACTTCATATAAACAAGTGGCTTAATAATAAGATAATACTTTTTCTCAAAACTTGTAAGGTTTTTTTCTCAAAACTTATCTTGGTAGCCCAAGACAAGACCTTGTTTCTTAATATATTAGAGTCTAGTATACTAGATCTTATCTCTAGTAATAGAGCGATACACTGCTCCAATTTTGTAGCAGTTGAATTATAAATCACAAGATTGTTTCCAATGAGGATTTACTACTTTATTAATGTGTTTGCAAAAAATATATTGTAATACCTTTAAAATAAATTTTGTATTGCATTTTCAATGACTTTCTCCACATTTGCGCTTCCATAACTTTATGATTTTAATATGTCGAAGTAAATATAGTTTATCAACATAATATAACAGTGCACGTCTTTTTCAATTACTGCAAACTTCAAATAAACTTCAATGTAATTGATTTTAAAACACAGCATTCTTTAATTTTTTTTAAGTAGAGATTTAAGCCAAATCATTTACTCGAATAGCAGGGATTGTGCAAGCAACAAACTGGTGGGGTAGATATCTGCACCACAGATGTGTTAGAAACTGGAAAAAGCGATATGTGTTCTAGACGTCAGGAATAAATAGTCTACTCGGGATGTATTAAATGTGATAATTTATTAAGAACGATATATCTGGTGTACGACACATTTGCATATGTTAAATTAATTAAATAAATATAAAAATCACGTGGACTTCTAAATGATCGTTAGCCAGCCAACTTACGCCATTAGAAGCACCTTAAATTTGTTAATCTTTATCTTTTCAATTATTTAGTTATTTACTTTTTCCTTTTTTGTGTCATTTCCTACCGATACGAGTGAATCATGGTTTTACATGATTTACAACTTTGGTTAAGAAAAATATATTTTTCTATCTTAATTCAATGATCGCGAATCGCAGACAGACTGTCTGCTTCGAATACGATATCGAGAAATAAAAGGATTTATCAATAAATCGTCGTATAGTTCAGTCTAAAGGCGAATAGGTCACTACATATGTAACAATGAATACGTCAACTTTGTTTATCTTCGTAGAAAGTAAATGATGTTATGCCAGGGATGGTTATAAATATAATACAAAATTGTAACTTTTAGGCAAGTCACAGATATTTTAAAACGAAGAAATATAAGTGCCTTCAAGTTTTGTGGCGTAAAAGTTGCAAGATGCAGAAATTTCAATACTCAACATTTTTGAGGCATAGAAAAACAGGTATTATTTTATAACCATCTCTTTAACATTCTATTTCGCAATATTTCTCTGTAACTACATTCTCACGCAAGCATCGTTTCAATTCTTTGTACGGGTCCCTTTTCCAAACCGAAGTTTGCTTCTACATTCGGAAGCAAATTCAAATATCGACTGGAAACGACAAATACAGCACGTATGTATCTTTGTACGATAACAATTCTCTTGTAAATGTCGCAAAATATAGTGACCGAAAAAAGTGTTTGTACAGCAGCGTGAAAACAGTAATTCATGCGCCAAAAAGATTACCAATCGAATTTTAATAAAATCGTGAATTTGAAGAATGTTCCCCAAGAGTTTAAATTGTTGAAAGCTGGAAGTGCAATGATATCTATGTGGCGATATTTCTAATTTTAAAGGTTTTTGCGCATTGATACACCAGAGAGATTTGGAACACAGTAATTTTTATGCCTGGGAAATTCATTCCATGGATACCTCAAGCTTAGAAATTCCTGGGTATAGAAATATCAAGTCGTGAAAATTTCAATTCATACAACTTTAACAAATTTTTAATTTTCAATGCGTATAAATTTAAACCGCATAACATTCCAATCGATTTAAACTAATAAATTTCGCTATGATACTCATAAATATCATTGCAAACGTCAACTATTTTAATAACATTAAATTTCATCCCACCATACAAACATTTTTGTGGCCAACTACTCATCTACGCCTTCGTATTGCGACTTGCGCTTTTGCACATTCTCTAGCTACCATGTATCGTAAACCAAAAATCTCTTTCAATTTCGTAGGTATACGCTAAGATTCCGTAGTAAGTCATCTACCACAATGTATACAAAATAGGACCCATATGGACTCGTTCAGAGCGATAATTCTTCTTACAAAAATAAATCATTAAAGCTAAATAAGACTAAATGTTTTTTAGTATACAAGGACGTCGGGAATTAAATTCCTAATATAAAACTTGATCAAACGAAAATTTCCAAATTTTTCGAGCTAAACTCAATTGATTTCGGTGACTTAAAACTGGCAAACTTAAAGGACTTTCAAATGGATCTTCTGGTTTCGCATAAGAAATTGCTCTTTAATCCGTCGTGAAAAATAATTGTAGAAATGTTAAATCAGTTGATAATCATTTAAATATGTAAATATTTAGCATGCACGGTTTTTATTACAATGTAAAATTGAGTTCACCTCTAGCATTACATAGAAAACGTTACGTAACAGAGGATTGAGATCTATTCTTTCAATTTTCTTCGTCTTTCTTTTTTCCTCCGATCGTCCGTTTAATCGGATCGTATAATATATCAAAGTAAAGATCAAAACGACGGATACGTTTCCAAGGCACTCTTTACACCGCAGTGTTTTCAACAACGCTATTTGTATGTATATGAAGAAGAAAGTTTTGTAAAATCAACGTAAACATTTGATAAATCTTGTTTATACATTGTTCTTCTCCTCCATAAAATGTTCAAATCTAAAACATTTACGTCTCTTACAGGATGTATCGAAAAGCTTTCTTGTATATCTATTCCAACTGTTCGAACAGGTACAGAACATCATTTTTTGTTACCCCTGTGTATAATAGGGTGGTCGTTAAAAATTAAATTTTTTGCGACGCCCCCTGAAAAGCTTCCTTTTGATGAAAAAACACTGGAAAAAATTTTTTTTTAATTAAAAACAACACGTGCCTCAAGACGATCTCAGTTAATACGAAAGAAAGTTTACTTAAACCTTGGAGTGAAGAAATCTAGATATTAAAATTACGTTTGTACTAATTTAGTTTTAAAATAAAAATATCAATTTGAATATCTTTCATTTTTTTTATTTAATAGACCAAATCAACTGGGAAAAATTTTGAATTAAAATTTTTGTTTATTGCTATTTTAATTAACTGTTTTTTTTTATTGATTTGGGTTCTATAATTGTTTATATTTCGAATAAAATTGTATTTTTCATAAAAAATTCCCAAAAAACATGATTATACCAAAAAATTAACTTAGATCGTCTTGAGGCACACGTTGTTTTTAATTTTTAAAAAAATGCCAGTGTTTTGTCATCAAAAGGAAGCTTTTTAGGGGGCGAGACAAAAAATTTAATTTTTAACGACCACCCTAGTGTATAAACATGTCAAAGAATCCTGAATTTGCTTTTCTGTCGCTTTAACGTTCGTTTCTCCAGACAAAAATCAAATTTGTGTTTATTTGCTAAACGTGGCTGGCACTAACGAACGTTGTTGGTATCAATGCATTCCAGAAATTAGTGAAATAGATAGTTCAGGGTCGAGCCAAAAACATTCAACGATCGTGTCAAGGTAACAGTGGCGACATTAAGGTTTTTAAAAAACTGACTTTCCAGATTTTCAATGTGCTTGTTGCTTCATGGTGTAAAACTTTCATGAACCAATCTATTCAAAGGGCATAAATTTCAATCTACGGATATTCCAAGCGCAAGAGAATCATAAACTCTTTTCAACGTTTGAAAATTTTCGGGTGCGTACATTTCATAATGTACACTAATTTGAAATCCTGTGAATGGCTAGAAATGTCAACGTGTTAATGTTTCGAAAACCAATATCTTTATCGTACGAGGAATTAGAAAATTTCTCATTATTCCTTCTAGTTAGTATAATTTCGATATTGCACCTTTAAACCTCGCGTATCGGATCGGCCCTGTATAAAATAAACGAAGCGATAAAATATATGTCAAATCACGTTGTGAAACAAACGGATGCATTAAGATGTAGCACAGCCATTCTTCTAAGACAATGAATGGAGATACTAAAGCTATTCAACATTCTAATGGAGCTAAATTACGTTGTTATCCCTCCCCGACATTTGCGGATCTAAAAATATTATTTTCACGCGTCACGTGTCATTACCTTTTTAGATTGGTTTCACGCCGAGTTTCACTCCGAATTTCATACCGAGTTCCAGTCAAGTTAAATTCTTTTGCCTTAGAGTTTAAATGTCTTTCCAGACGTTGAATTTAAAACGGTTAAAAATTTCTGCATTTTGGAGATATGGGCGTAGAAAATTTTGCACTCCACAATATTTGTTGGCCTTAAAATTCCTACACCTAGAGAATTCTATGCTTTAATACTTCTGCGTTCTGGTACACGTATGCATTAAAGTTGTTTTCAATAGAAAAATGTTTATCCACATATACCATGAACTATTCATTCACTGGAATTTCCATTAAACAAATCAACTTCTTACTCCGCAATTGAATTCGATTTAACTCGCCGATTCTCGGTATGATACTAATCTGAATTATATCGACATTATCCCCAATTTCGCCCTGCTTTCATCTCCCTATCATTTGCATGTATATCGATGTAACTTCGCGTAAACAATTTCTCTGGAAAACCGCATGAAAAACATGTATATATGTACGATTCATTGAAAAAAAACAAGCATACCCCCCTTTGCTGTCTTAATGGAGAATAAATATTAAGATGCGACCATGACGTAGTCGATAAATGTAAAAATCGCTAGTAATAATAATATTAATAATAATAATAATAATAATAATAAAGTTGTGTCTTTAATGATAGTTCAAAATGTAAAATGTGTGGTGTGTAAAAATTCTTATACCCCAGGCAAAAAAAAACACAGACTTTTTTTCGCTCAAGTATTAAAATTAAATAAGAGAAAAAAAACAAAAACAGCTATGTACATGTGCATTTACAGATCTTAGTCTAGCTTATCAGAGACCAATGGAAACCTGATTATCCGTAACTGTCTTCCAAAGTCACAAACAACACTGTCCCTTAAAGCCAACATTTGCTTCACAAAAATACAACTATCTTTATGACCCAATCTTACTTCACGCACAGGCTCCCCTGTTCTCACGTCCCAGACTACCAGTGATCCCTGAAATAAAACAATATTTCTTATTAACGTAATTCAATTACAAGATGAACAGGAGTATATCAGAGTCGGACAGTAATGTATATCGATTGAGACAAAATAAATGTTATCGCACTTTTTGATTAACACTAGAAGTACCGAGGATTAATTCGGTATATTTAGAAGCATTGGACAAATATGTTTGAAACAAAGAAATAAAGGGGGATAGTAAATTGATCGATTTAATTATTTGCATAGAGAAACATGGTTATGAAGAATTTTGGAAATTGCAGTGTTATAAACTTAAGCGATTCTTAGAAGAAATACGGAACAGGTCATTTTGACCCCCTTGGTACTTCTAGTGTTAATGTTCAAGCAGTTGGAAAAGTGAAGACTAGGAGGTTTGGAACACAATGAAATAGAAGAAATGACAGTGCGCAATCGAGATATGCGAAGTTCCAAAGTCTAGAAATTCCAAATCCGATCAATTGCAAAATGCAGAAGCTTCAAAGTTCAAAAACTGGAGGGTGCAGGAATTTTAGTGTGCAGAAATATCGAAGATTACGCACAAGGCGTAGAAACATCAACGCGTAAAAATGTTAGGTAAAGTTCTTGGAAAGAGCTGGAATTTCAAGGCTTTGTTACAGATTAGATAACCACATGGTTCTTTGCCCTCACGTGACTAATACATTACTGGTTAATATTTTCTACTGCAGTATAATTGATACTTTTAAAATTTACAATTCTCCATAAGTTGGGTGGGGTAAAATTGATACATTATATCTCAATTGTGGTACGTACACAATTGACACTACGTAAAGTGGCTATACATACAGGGTGTAATAAAAATACTGGGCCAGTTTTTCAGTATCGATAGTACGCACCAAAAGATGAAAAAAAATCTATAAAGTTTTATCTAAAAACCACCCCGTATCGAGATAGAACCCCTTTTGTAAGAAATTTTTTTTTAAAATCATATCTCCGAAATAGTACGTCGTAAAAGACCGATTTTATTTGCAATATAACCGGGAGAGACTAAAGTTTACAAAAAAAAATATTACCATCTACGCAAAGGAAGATTTAGTAAGTGCCATTAATTTTTCACAAGTTCTTACAAATCTGCTACGATGTAGGTAATACGACGTTGTTTGGATTAAACAAGAATAAATGCTATTTAACACTTTATAGACCGCTAGCCTATTAATCGGCTTTTCGATTACCAACGCTTAGCGACCGCTAGCCTATTAATCGGCTTTTCGATGTCACACTAAAGAATTATTAAAAAATTGAATTACTATTACCTTGAATGTATTTTATGAATATTAGTTTATAAAGCCCTTTATTACATAAAATAAATGCAAAATAAAGTATATATATCGATAAAATTCCTTCGAAACAAAAGGAAATATAGCACGACACAATTAATAGCGGAAATTTAGCCGGTCCTTACTGAGCAGCAGCCTCAAAAACGACCGGTCGATAAAGTGTTAACAGCAATAATCGCAGCAATTCTATTTTTTTCTATTATCTTTGATCTTCTCCGGTTATATTGCAATCAAAGCGGGTCTTCTACGACGTACCATTTCGTAGATATGATTTTTTTTAAACTTTTTACAAGAGTGTTTGTATCTCGATAGGGTGTGGTTTTTAGACAAAATTTTATAGACTTTTTTTTCATCTTTTGGTGCCTACTATCGATACTGAAAAAGTGTCCCAGTATTTTTGTTACACCCTGTATAATGCACGTCCTTTTACAACGAAATTACTATTAAATTACCTGATTACTAGTGATGAGTAAATGATGCGTCAACATGACTAACTGCAGGCTATAAGCTGCTCTATGTGCTGGAAGAGCGTGTAATAAGTGTCCCTGAAACCGTTCCCAAACACACAATCTTTCATCGGTCCCGATGCTTATCACATACGACACGGAACACGTAATAGCTGCCACAGCACCATCGTGGGCTTGTATGCTGTACATACAAGTTCCTGGAAACAAAGAGAGCAGCTTTTTGAAAATCAATTGCTTGTGGTGGTGTCATTAAATAATGGTTATTATTCGTCACTGCCTACAGAGGAAGTTGCAAATAAAATCGTTTCCATATCTTACAAATTGACCGAGTTATTCAAGCCTTTACAATCATGTTGCTTTGTATTTTATTATTGTCATTCAACTTAACTTGAACAGTTTTTATTTGTTTGTTGTTTGATGTAAACAAAGTTTAAATTCAATTAATTCAATGTTCTCTGTTTCATGCAGTTTAATTTGTTTTGCATTATTAAACTTAACAACTTTTGATTATACTAAAAAGTTTCTTAATACTTTCTGTACTTCTGAATGATTTTTTAGGTGGATTGGGTAGCTTAGGCTGGTTACCGCTACCTTCAAACCTACAGTATAAAACAATGCGTTAAACCGTTTGAGGTTGTTTGCATATGTTACGGTTCGTAGAGGGATTTTCTGTATAAGAATTTCTTGTACTGCATCTGTGGAGTAGAACTTTAATGATATTGAGTCTTTCAATGCAGTTGGGTTTAGTTTTTTCCTGCAAATATGTAAAATACATATTTTTCATTTATTTATATATAAGATCCACAAGTTTTATGTCCATGATCCTGAACTGCATAAAAAACTCGATTTGACAAACGAATCCATCATGTAAACCGAGGAACGAATGTAATTAAAAACGTTCGGTAATTCACATAATTTATTTAAAACTATTTGGGAAAGCAATGGCATACAATAAAATTATTTTTATACTGGTGCACAAGTACTTTGTGCACAATCTACTATAATTTTTCTATAACTATTTTAAGGCACAGCATATAATTACCAGTTAGGAGATCCCAGACACATAACAACCCATCTTGAGATCCACTACCGGATGTCATGGGACTAATCCTGTCAATAAAAAGACAGGATATTGGCCCACAATGTCCATGAAGGGTGTATAATTGCAACTGATCTTCTAGCCTGAAAATCGTTATTTAAAGAGAATAATTTAAATTGTTAACAAACAATTAAATAAAAGAAAACAGATGGAAAATAACATCCCTATTCAAATAATATATGAATTGAGTAAAGACTCTAGATGGAAAGAAAACAGACAAAAAATTAATAGTCTTTTTTGTTCCAAATGACACATTATTTTCATTTATGGCTGATGAACTGGATATCATTTTCATCATGATAATAGTTATTAGTTTCATTCACGAAAAGATTAGTACATTTATGTAAAACATATTTAAGAAAATAATGTGTCACCCTTTATAAATAATGTCTATTTAAAATATTGTTATTTTCTTAAAAAAGATTACAAAAATTTGTACAGTATACTTATTTTTTACTAACAACAAAACGATGCATTATAGCTTTGATCATAAGAAGTTTTGGAAAAAATGTACTGAACTATAGAAAAGTATATAGCCTCCGACACTATAAATACAAAGAATATCTTTGCAATAATAATAATGTCATTCTGTTCTTTTTTTATGTTTTTTTCAAACACTTAAATGACATTTTCTTCTTATTTTACGTGCGTCATGCCTTATTTATTCTATAATTTAATTGTACCACACCCTTGTGAAGTTGATTTTTCGACTTTTGCGAAACTAAATGCTGATGTAATTTTCTAATAGTCCTCAAAGAGTTTTAAAAGTGTTTCTTATTTGTTAAAAATGGTTCTGCAGACAAAATGTCAAAAAATGCAAGTTGACAATTCCAGCCAGCCTCCCACTTTTCTAAAAAATGAATTCCGACGCGAGTTCTGAATTTAGCGTATCCGCTAATTTTTAAAAAAATGTCATTGTTTATGTGAAATAAATAAGTCGACAATATCGACCCATCCCCGCAATTTTCTGTAAGTTTAGTTTTGATGCAAGTTCTGGATAATGTTTCAAGAGTTGTAGAGTTCTGTCAAATTTACACGAAAAAATTCCCATTAAAAGCGACTAAACCGAATTTTAAAAATAATCAGAGAAAAAAAATTGTCAATAATTTTTTCATTTTTCATCCAATAGGGAGGGGGCTGGCTGAGATTTTCAACTTATATTTTTTCACAATTTGAATGCCGAACCATTTTTAAAAATTATAAAACTCTGCCAACTATTAGAAAATCACATCAGCAGTCATTTTCGCGAAAGTCAAAAGACTAACTTCACGGGGGTTTGTATCACAGACTCAAAGTTCAGCGCTGGTACTTTTCAGTACAAAATAATAAAAAGATGGGTATGACTGTCAAGAACATTATATACAGTAGGGTAGCCGTTAAAAATTAAATTTTTTGCGACGACCCCTAAAAAGATTCCTTTTGATGAAAAAACACTGGAAAATTTTTTTTTAATTAAAAACAACACGTGCCTCAAGACGATCTAAGTTAATAGGAAAGAAAGTTTACTTAAACCTTGGAGTGAAGAAATCTAGATATTAAAATTACGTTTGTACTAATTAAGTTTTAAAATAAAAATATCAATTTGAATATCTTTCATTTTTTTATTTAATAAACCAAATCAACTGGGAAAAATTATGAATTTAAATTTTTGTTTATTGTTATTTTGATTAACTGGGTTTTTTTTTATTGATTCGGGTTCGATAATCGTTTATATTACGAATAAAATTGTATTTTTCATAAAAATTCCCAAAAAACATGGGTATACCAAAAATTTAACTTAGATCGTCTTGACGCACGCGTTGTTTTGAATTTAAAAAAAAATCCCAGTATTTTTTCATCAAAAGGAAGCCTTTTAGGGGGCGTCGCAAGAAATTTAATTTTTAACGACCACCCTAATATACAGTGACCGTCATGTTTATGAAAGTTTCTGAACACAAATGTTTTTGAATACCAGAGTCTGATCAGGTTTCCATTCTTGGCCAAGAAGGGATGTAGGTATAAACGTGTAAAAACATATATCAACAAAGTTTTACCTGAAAAGTGACATCACTGATCATCAAAATGTTGAAAAATACAAAAAATGTTTGACTATCAAATCCATTATTTTTATCGTTTTGTACGGTTATCGTATTAACTATAAAAACTTACTTAGCATTGTGAAATTACTTTTTAATCCACCCCCCTAAAAATATGGATACTTACCTATATACTTTTAACGTGTGATCCTGACTACCTGTCAAAACACGCCCACCCTCACTGTCGAGTACGGTTATTGCTTGTTGGTGTGCTCTATGAGAGCCAATTTTCATGCAACGAAGGTCTTCCTCGGATTGCATGATGTTATTTATATCCATAGGTGAGCCAGCACTTCCTGTTCTAACATGTGCTGAAAAAAGGAAAAAGATTAAAACAGGGCACTATGAAATTCAGGCAACAGGTGAGAAAAGAAAAAGTCTTTTAAGAGAAACTGGTATTTTAGGAAATCGGTTTCTAAATACTTTCACACGAATGTCACAAATTTACACTTAGCATACAATTATCTTACTGACATGGTCGTATATTATTATCTCCGTTTACCATTGTAAAATAAAGATTTGAATAAAACTTTATGTATATAATCTAATTAAATACCCGAATTATTTTAAAGGCTTCTCTGTGAAAGGTACCTGCCTATGTCACAATATCACAAAGACTAATTTTTCACGCTCTAATGTAAAACATTGTGCAATATAAATTGTAACACATAAAAATTAATTTTTCATATTATTCTTATAGGTAACACACTTAATTCATGTTTATTCTATCAATGAAATATTCCTTTACAATTCCTGTCATGGGTGTAAAATGTAGGTTACAACGTTTTGCCACCGTCAGTTCAAGTGCAAAACGTCACAGGTACTTACTTCTTCTATATGATGTGAAACCCCAGTCGATTTGTTGACCTTCACTGTAACTTTCAAGTTGCAGAAAGTCAACCGCACCGTTTAACTTTGCTGCCACAACTCTGCTGCCAACGAGTTTTACAGCAGAGATGCCGAGCCCTGATCCATCATCGAATAAACACTGAAATTTCATTCTACAATTATTTTCAGTAATTAAAGTGAATGAAAAATAACCATGATTGAGTGACTCATACAAATATCTTCTGCAGGAGGTTAACATTCATTTTCTGTTAATACACTACTTATGTAAGAATATTTTACGTTCGGTGGTCCCAAACTTTTGCTTGCAATATTTTTATCTCCTAAATATTTCTATAAACTGGAGATTTTTGTAGCTTGAAATTTCTATATATAAAGATTGTGATATAAGAACTTCCACGGTAAAAAAGTTTTCAGAAGCTTTCAAATTCAAACTTAAATTCACTACTGATTAAATTCAATTGAATTAAATCATCTGTACTATGTATGAGTGAGTCCTTCACAGAAATTTGAAAACAATAATGTAAAGAAAACGTTTCAAAATATCTGGTTTGTTTGAGTAACATGAAAATATGCGACAGTTACAATTATTTGATAAACGTACATATATAACACAGTATAGTTTAATAATTGTGAGAATAGAACAGCTAACAATGTTTTCCCGAAATTTAGTTATTACGATCGATTAAGTCACTACAACTCTACTTTAATTCATTAATTGACTGAATGTAGTTTTCACAAATTTTTATGTTACTGAACAAAGACATTTCTAGACCACTAATTTCTTCTATTCTTACCTTAAATCTACCCGTGGTTCCCTCCCAGAATTCTAAGCTTCCATTGGCACACCCTACTACTATAAGATTCTCTTGATAATCCATACACCAGATCGGTGATATAACATGTGAAATCTGGATAGTTCTATCTGTATTCAATGACGACATGCTGTTCACTAAATCAGATTTATTTAACCTCGCTGACATATTTAACTGCTCTTTACTTTCCGACTGCTGCATTTCTTCGATAGATTTATTGTGCTCCTCGAACATATGTTTGTAATGATCACCAAAATCGTATCCCTGCTCATAATTTCTTTGAATAGCAGAGTACTTTATGGAAGAAAACTTAGTATTAATGGCCGGCTTTAAATCAGGAAGATCGTAAGCGTTATCCAAACTTCTCCGTAAAAACTTCCGCTTCTCCTGCGTGCCGAATTCATTAATCTGATAATCGTAGTCCAATGTATTTCCCATCGAGTGTCTTTTATTATTCCCACCTTGTAACCTTATATTACATAATCCTGGAGAGGATTTCCTGCAGTGTACAGAGGAATATAAACCAAGAGAGTTGGCCTCCATTTCTCCTCTCGAAGGCGGTGAACCGCTTTCATAATCCGACATTAATTCCTCTGTATCTGCCGGCGTGTTAATTTTCTGTGGACTGCTGAAGAACTGCTTTCTGTCAATGTGAACCAATTGTTCGCCAGAAGTTGAGTCCCATATTCTTATGTGCCCGGCCAGACACGTGCTGGCTATAGTATTGCCGTCCGTGGCGATGCATTCCACTTCCTGTGTGTGGCCTTCAAGGACTAACGGTAGGGCTTCGAGAACCAGCTGCGTAGCGGAATCGTGCGCTTTTTCTGGCTGGTACCAACTAGCGCGCCATTCCGCGTAGTTTCGTGAACATATACAACGATAGAGAACCACCATTGTGTAGGCAACGACGATCACGCTGATGAGACAAAGCACCGCTGCTAGGAATATCTCCATGGGACTCGATGGGATGAAAGGTGCGTCTGTGTTGAAACCACGACCTTCGGATCTAGTTGGTAATTCCATATCTACATTATGGAAAGAAATAACGATGCAGTTAGTAAATATAGGAAATAAAATTCTATAGCTTTTAGGTATAGTAAATTCGGAGACACTGTTGTTGGGCATACTAAACTGATACATTTAAATAATATAAAAAATAAGATAAAGCATTACTAAATGATTTTTAAATACAAAAATTATTTAATTATTCATGCAAGAAAGAATATACTAAATTAGAGATTAATTCTTTGACTCCTGCATAAAAGGGTTTAGCCTGGAACTGAATTCCCTTAGAGATTGAGTCTTTTTTTCTTGTTGAAAAAAATGTATTTTTCGTAAATGACAACAGTTGCTTTCATTGAAAAATCTCAAGTGAGCCCTTTTGATCAGTCATCAGAGGATTGATGTAATTCCTTAATTATATAATACGTTGACAAACCTGAGAAGTCTAGGGGATCAAGTGCAGCAGTAGCAAGACTTTGCCACTGAAAATGCTGCACATCATTTGGATTACTAATTTGTTTGACCAACTGTGGATTAACCGCATGTGATAGTTTCACTGTTGGTAGTATAGTTATCCGACCACCAGCAGCAGAAATGTTGTACATGGAAAGGATCGAAGACCAGTGATAGAGTGATAAGCGATTCCAGGGAGGAAAGTCCACTGGTTTCAACTTATTTAATTCTTCGGTAACATTGTTAGTCAGATCATCCTGATATGTAAAAAAAAATACACTTATAGAACACTAGACTTGATAAGTTACTTACAAAGAAATAAAGGAAACATTACCTGGTTGTTTAGATGATCCGGAGCAATGGCAGCAGATGGTACTGACAATGGTTTCATGGTATTTAATTCAATATAATTATTTAAGGATTGAGGTCTATCTATAGTGTATCCATCAATATCCGACTCTGTTTTCAATGTTTCACTTAAATGTATGACATGTTCGACAATGCCAGAATTATATATAATCATACTGATCCAAACAACCATCCATACCATAAATGCACGTTGAAATATTCGTGTCCTTGCCCAAAAATGCACAAGTCGTAAACGTTTTGGAATTTTACCCAATGTATGAGTATTCTGTGTATTTGGGGCTATGACACTAGTTGGGCCATTAGATAAACCATTTAATCTTGGATGAGACTTCGATCGAAAGATATTGGGTTTCCTGTTTGTGATTGTGGTTGTAAACTGTTGTTTTCTTGTAGTGGGGATATTTGGCAAATGGAATTTCGATGTCTCACTGGACAGCTCCGTGCGTCTGATGTCAATTGCAAGAATCGTTGAAAAAAAAACCATTTGAAGAAAGAAATCGTTCACTAATCCTACGATGGCAAATATACAAAACTCTTGAATGGCTGGTACAAATGTAAACAATCCAATTGTTAAAATGGTTACTTCCGTCAGTAAATTTTTAGTGATCGACCATCCTTCCTTGGATAAAGCTTGGGCGACCCTTATTTTCACGTCCAAATGTGCTGGAGTGCTTACTACACTTTTTGTTAACACCAATACGTTTTCCAAGCCAACGATAATCACCAAATAGGGGAACACTTCTTTTCCACTTAAACTGAGAGTCAAACCAAAAAAAAAGCATACACCCACGGTCATAGAAAGTGAACCTATCACTGTAATACTTGCACTGAATGCTATGCCAATCTTTGACTTCACTAACTCTACTTTACGCACTGAGAAATAAACATAGAAAAATAACGCGAAAAACGTCATCATCAAGGGAAAGAAATCACTGTAATTAAATTCACCAGGATAAAATATGTGTAACATTTCATCAATGGGAATAGTGTTTGTAGCATTATCGTCTTCCACTTGATGAAGATGGTAATAGGTCCTCAATCTGTGTTGTAATCCTTTTATGAACCTGGAATTTAATAAAAAAACCCTTTTTTTATAGTCTAAACTCTAAATTCATTTCAATTACCTGAATGTACAGAAACAAACTATTATTTAAAGTAAATTGTGTTCAAACTGTTTAAATACTTACTCTGGATCATAATCCTTTAAATAAATAGTGACTGCATACTGTAAAATTCTTTGCCGAAGACGAATGGGATAACGTTTAATTCCAGTTTCTTTAAGGTTCATGCCAAACATAATTTCTGCTAAACTAATTTTACCTTTTTGCAGATTCTAAAATACAGAATTGTAGTGTTAATAATCCATTTTACTTAAAATATTTCAAGCAAATAAAATCTGTTATCAGAATCATTTATGCTCATAAACACTTTTTCCAGAAAAGCTTTTACCTGGTATGAATATATCGTATTTATAAGGTTTGTATCTTGAGTATACAATTCTATACTTTGTTGCCATAAGTTTGCAGGAGAAAGTACCAGACAATTGTACTCTGGCAAAACTTCAGGCTTTTTATTATTCCTTTTTTTAACAGCCTCAATATGTAAACAAACCTGACCAAGTGTTTTTAATCTAAAAGAACATGTCCAACATAAAGAAAATATACTTCACAATATATTATATTATAATATATGGCACTCACGTTTCTGGATGTTGATAATTCTGTATTATTTCCAAAAGATTAAACACTTCATAAAGTGGACCTCGAAACGCATCCATCAATGTTAATTCTTCAGTCCATGGAATAACTCCCACTCTTAATACCACTTGTTGCACATAAAACACTGAGCTATCCGTGTTGTTAACAGGTACAACGGTATGATTGATTATAGTCCGTGGCGCGTTGCCAGGCATAGGTAAATTGACCAGAGGATAGCTATACAAAAAGAAAAAAGAATTGATTTCTTCCTCTTCGTTCCAAGCATATTTTCTCATATATACATGTGACATGCAATATAAATAAGTATACAACACAAATAAAACCCGACTGACCAGCATAGTAATACAATTGAGATTGCCAATGAAATAACAGCAATAGGATGAGAAGAGCAAAACAGGCCGTGGGCGTAATACAGCCCTGCCACTCTATCTGGTAAACTACGGAACATTTCACCTTAAGGTTGTCTCACCAACATGTTTTTACGTGTACCACATTCTCATATCATCTGCATTCTACCTACAAACATTTAGAAATTATATAAAAAAAAATCAGCAATGTACATTCGAACAAATCTAATGAAAGATATGTTATAGAATTAGCGTAGTGAACTGACAATGGAACAATGATCAATTTAATCATAGGCGGTAAAGCAGCATAATGGTTCACCCTTTCGTACAAGGTATTTACACGATGTTGTTAATATAACGTGTTTACCGTAAAAATAAAAGAAAATAGAAGCAATCGTCCGCATGTTTTTCTTAGTTTATCAATGACATTACGCAACTGACATATCATTCTAGGGTCCGAATGATTTTCATTAAAACGTGTGTGAATCGATCCAAGCATAGCGCGTAAAATTCTGTTACACAAATACATATTTCTTTTTTCCACCCGGACACTCGTACGTAAGCGAATGACGCAGTACGGAAGAAAACTAATACATGATCGCGACAGTGTCCGTCGGCCCGTAATGACGAATATGTATCGCGGAATATCGCACGCGGACTTACGTATGTGCATAACACTAATTACATCACTCCTCGGTGATCACATTCCTCCGATTTACATTGTGAAAACCAGCAACAAGTGATGATCCTTGACACGAGCGCATTAAAGAACCCGTTAAAATCCGCGCAGTGCTCTGCGAACGTCTCCACTCTCTTCAAGGTGTCGATTCATGCGTAAAATCGAAATCAAACCAGACTTTGCCCACCACTCCAGAATACACACACCGAATATGTCACTTGTCACCAGAAACACAGATCCACCGGAATAACGAGGTTCCCAGCCCCGAAAGATGGGTGATCTGTTTGCTGCGTGTTTCGAGGTTAGGTTCACTCGGCGCACATTCACGCCAAGATAACACCGAAATCGATCCCTGGCCGTGGCACACACGAGTCACTCACACGTGTTCCCGCATATTGGACGACTGGCTGATACGTGGTAGCGATCGTTTAATGTGGCCGGCGTAAATTCCCCGAGTGCACTGGCCGGTTTCAATTTAACCCGACGCTGCGGCGCTAATTTATTTTTAAACGGTGCGGCCGAGCCCCCGGCCCGCAACCAATCGCAGGTGCATCCGCATGCGTTTGCACCCAAGTCTCCGCTAACCCCCTCCCGCGTTCATGTGGCACGTGCTGAAAATTTTTCGAAATCGCGATTAACCGGCGATGCGTGGTCCGCTGGTGCTTGGACAGGTGTGTGGAAGGTGGTTCAAAGTGTGAGTAAAATTACTTGATATTTGGGGTATTCAAAATTCACGGCCAGGATTTTTTTAATGCGGTAATACATCTGTCGTCTGTAATTTCTTCGCGACGTCGAGAGAACATTGATCAATCGATGTTCAATTTACATTTTTTAAAATTTTATTGACATATGCACGTGTTTCAGATAATTATAATGTCAATAATAATAACTTTCAACAAACAAACGTCAAGAGTGTGTAGCATAGTAGTAGCTTGTAATTCCCTTATGCGTATCTCTGGTCGGAATATTAATGAGAAATTAAACGTCTAATTACAATTTATAGATTTGTGCTATATACGTTTTGTAGATAAATCAAATATAAATCAAAGCAGTTTGCAAATATTTGATAAATTTCAGCCAAATGTAACGTTCTTTAATATGAATAAATTTGATACCAAATTGAAAATCCTAAGTGACTAATCAATCATTCGTAAACACATAAAGTTAGGCTTTTAATTTTTATGTAAAATTGAATTCTTTCATCATCGTCATGGTTCTTACGTCATCGTTTCGTGTATAATTTCCGAATTCAAGAGTTATCTTTTGGTAATGAATAATGCTATTACAAGTAGCGACCCACAAATTTCAACATTAATTTAAATCAATCTTATCCAAACTATTTTAAACTGTGATTTTTTGGGGGGTTTGTTTGAATGTCGCGCCTACTATATCTCAATGAAACGTTTCAAATATTAATAAGAAATATAAGACGATGTTTATAGGTTAAGAAGTAAGTTTTTATGTGTGCACATGTTGAAATTTTCATAGTTTCAACATTTTTTTGATATTTTCGCATTGGATATGTCTGCCTTGTCACACTTGTCTACTCGGTGGTATAGCTGTATTGGCGTTTATATGGTTTATATGGCGTAAATATTCAACGTGGAAAATATATGTACGCACGAAAATTTCTGCGCGGCATTTCAACGCGTAGAACAAATTAAATTTGGTAAACGGCATATTTGTCTGTCCTGAAACTTCAACGTGCGAAATATTATTACATATTGAAAGTTCCGCGGCTTTATGTTTCTGCACAGTGAAATATGTGACATGAACTATTTTCACTGAATAAAAAGATTAAAATAATTGTTTTGCTAATTTCTACGAACACGCTCCTTTACGTCAGTCTAATTAAATTTCACTATTGAACGTAGAGCTAGAACTTATTTAACGTTTTTCGAAAAAAGTAGAAGTTCGCAATTTATGTAAAACATGCAATATTATATACTAAAACTATCGTTAAAATTTATCTAAATCTTAATTCACGTGTTTGGTGATGCATAAATTAGAAAAAACATTTCATGAATTCTTTGTAATAAATTGACATAAATATTTGTGAAAGCAGGACGTAACAAATTTCTTATTAATATTTGAAACGTTTCATTGAGATATAGTAGGCGCGACGTTCAAACAAACCGCCCAAAAAAATCATAGTTTAAAATACAATAGTCTGGATATGATTGATTTAAATTAATGTTGAAATTTGTGGGTCGCTACTTGTAATAGCATTATTCATTACCAAAAAATAACTCTTGAATTCGGAAATTATACACGAAACAATGACGTAAGAACCATGACGATGATGAAAGAATTCAATTTTACATAAAAATTAAAAGTCTAACTTTATGTGTTTACGAATGATTGATTAGTCACTTAGGATTTTCCATTTGGTATTAAATTTATTCATATTAAAGAACGTTACATTTGGCTGAAATTCATTAAATATTTGCAAACTGCTTTGATTTATATTTGATTTATGTACAAAACGTATATAGCACAAATCTATAAATTGTAATTAGACGTTTAATTTCTCATTAATTTTCGGACCAGAGATACGCATAAGGGAATTACAACCGACTATTATGTTACACACTCTTGACGTTTGTTTGTTGAAAGATATTATTATTGACATTATAATTATCTGAAACACGTACATATCTCGATAAATTTTTTAAAAACATGAATTAAACATCTATTGATCAATGTTCTCTCGATGCTTACGTGTTAGTTATCAATATCACAAATGGTTTTCATTTTTTAAGCTAACCTATTTTTCCGTGCATTTTTTGGGTTTTAAGTCGTAGAGAATATTAACTACGTGAAAATGTCGAAGAAAACATAGAAGCGTAGAAATCTGAAAACCTAGAAAGTTCAATGCATTATTTAAAGCGCGATTATTTAGGCGCGTAATTTAAATTTAAGTATTCGAATCAGTGGTTGGTCGGTCGGTACAAAATTGACGATTGCTTGGTAGATTTCAATGTCAAACAGAAATTACAGAAGTTTTTAATTAATCACCTTTCACGTAAATTAAAGTCTCATAGAGTAGAACTTCAAAGATTTATATAAACGTGAGTTTATTATTTACGATTTTTATTTACACACGGATATTGGAAATTATTTGTTCAAATCTGTAAAACGAATAAATTACACTCGCCTAATATTAAATTTAATATTTGACATCGCGGCTAGCTTATCTGTTTCGCATTTCGGGAACTCCTTTCAGTTATCTTTTCCTTCTAATCTTGCAATCGATTTAGACGATAAAACTGTCTCATAACTGACATTGGTCTACTTTAAAATTAAAAGTTGAAACTGCTACTCGATTACCAGTGTACTTAAGGGATTGTATTACTCATAGTTGAGCTTTTATTCTTTTCCTTTATCAACTGTTATCTGTACTCAAACTTAAAGTGCATTATTATAATTTATAAACTAATTAAAATTACTTGATATAAACGGTCGCGACAATAATCATTGATTTATAAACTAGGTTTTAAAATAAATTACGAAAATATGAGAATCCTTGTGTTTTGATATTTTTTGTAACTGTCGTGGTTCGTTCTGAAATTTTAATAACTTTGAAATTGTGCCCATCGAATATTTATAGAATCAGAAATTTCTTTACGCCATCAAATTTACGGGATAAGTCATTCTAAACTCTAATTTTTTGTATAAGACGACTTTTCTGAATTTTCAAATTTCTACGTGCCAAATCTACTATGAAATTTCTACCTGTTCGACGATGTTAACTGCAAAAATCTTCGTTTCTCGAATGTTTCTGTGCAATATTAATTTTTTATCCGGTGATATTTGTTAATATAAAAATTCTCCAATCCTTGAAATAATGGATTATAAATTCACTACAAAAACCATGATACATTATGTTCGTTCCACTGCAAACGACCAAACTTTTCATAGTTAAAAGATTTATCAAGATTTTCAATTTTTATTAAGCTTCAGACAATCATGGTTAGAGGTACGAATTTTCTGAAACTTCATTTCCTTTGAGATACAATAGACATAAATGTAAATAAACCACAATTTAATTTATAAAATCTCAATATTTCATTAAAAGTTCGTAGATTCAACGGAAAGTTTTTAAATCGTTGAAAAACTGCTGGAAATTTGTATATAACAGACATCTTTTGAAGTATCTTCAAATATTTTATTGTTTCTTACTTGCTTAATAAATTATCATTAAAATTCATAACTTGATAACAATACCCTGCTAAAATATTTTACAGGAATCTCACTATTTAGAGACCATTATGACGTTGCTGTAGAAAATCGAGAAAAAATCGATGGATATTCTAATTCAAAGAATTAAAAACTTTTCAATCATTCACAAAAAGTTGCCTTAAACCTATAAATTTTTAATAAAACTTTAAGACTGTTTTCTAAATCATATCGTATCTTTTTCGCTCCCATATGAATCGCATTATAGTTTCGAAGATAACGAGTTTCTCAACAAAACGTGGCACAAGATTTTCACCACCTACAACTACAAAAACTTTTGATATTTCGGGTGTTCCTACAATCGATATATTTTTACAGCATTGCCTACAACATGGTATACTTTCATTAAAATCTCTGGCAGGTTAATACAATTTTATCAAAATCCATGACATGGCTGCAAGAAATCATGATCATTTCACGTGCATCACTCCATAAGTAATATCTTGGCAGATATAAAAATACTCGGGCGGTTTCGCGAGTATGCGCTATCCAAATTAATAAATATTTACATGACGTTTATTCATTGTGTTTTTTTTACTTACCCGCAATGCCGATGAAAGAACGATAATGACAAATACCCGAAGAATGATAATTGGACCGTTTATTTTGAAACTAATGAAACTCGAATTTAAAAAAGAAATAGATATCACGTTATTTCTACTAAATTTAGTGTTTACTTCTTATTTATAAAGAGAAAAAATGGACTTACACTACTTGTAAGAAGTAGAGATATCAAGTAGAGATACCAAGATATCACGTTATTTCTACTAAATTTAGTGTTTACTTTTTATTTATAAAGAGAAAAAAACAAGAAAAAATGGACATCCACTACTTTAAAAATAAACGATGTTATATCGAACGTCAAGTAGGACGTTAGCAGCGTTCGATTTTTCAAATTCGATCGAAACATTTTCATAAATTCGGAAATTCTCGTATCGTAAGCAAGACATTGCCTTGTAACTTCCGTTATTTTTTGTAAGACAGTTAAAGAAGTAGAATCATCGACGGAATAGTAAGTTTACGTTACATCATTGTTTTTCTTACGCGTATGTGGCACAAGAGCTTTTTGTAATACGCATTTACTATTTGAATTTATAATTAGATTAGTTCGCGAACGTATTTTGTAGGTAAATTTACGAGAGTAAGATTTATAAAGTAACTTGAAAGGATTAATAAGTTACTTTTTGGTTTAAGGAAATTTTCAGAAGTGATTGCGTGTATAGAATCGTCGACTGAGAAAATACTTTTTTTGTTTCGAAATGAGTTTTCATTAATATCTCCGAATAAATAATTTGTCATCTAATATCTGACATATTCTAATGAAACTACCGTGCAATAATTATTCAATTTATTTATGGGGTTGAATACTATTATTGTATAATCTGTGACAAAACTCTCTTTTGGTTTCGCGTTAGAATTTGATTATGACAGTATTTGTACACGTCGGAGATTCTTTAATTTTGAACTTATTTCACGTTGATACTTCTAAGATTTGAATTTCATTTGAATATTTCGAGATATTAGAATTTACACGCTTAAAAAATTTGGCACAGTATTAAAGTTCCCATAGATTTCTATGTTTTGCAGTTGAACAAAGTTTGAAATGTTTTAACAAATATTCACTTCGTCATAATTTCAAAGGAATAAAAAAATTTGATTTTATCAGGACGTAAAATTTCCAACGTTTAAAAATGTAAATTGTTAGATGCTTGAAAGCACAATAATTTCAATTGTAGTAATTTCGAAGAATTACTAAAGCTTCGAATGGTGAACGCATCAACTTTCATGCTAACTTTGAAATGTAAAAATACAAATCCTCAGAAATTTCGAACCTTCAAAACATAAAAGAAATTTGAAGCCATACAAAAATTTTAATAAGCGTACAATGTTTTAGGCGCGATACACGATCGAATTTATAAACGTAGAACATCCCACGTGAAAATTCTAAATGCGTAGAAATTTATGGGCGTGCAGTATCACATGTGTAAAAATTGAAATGCGTAGAAATCTGTAAACACTCCATTTTCCACGCGTAAGAATTTCCGGGCGTAAAAACTTCACAAATCACTTCGTAGAAAATTTCTATCCGCAAACATTTCAAGCCCTATTAGCATTAAACAAAACATTCTAACTCCATATTTTATGTACATTAGGGTGGTCATTAAAAATTAAATTTTTTGCGACGACCCCTAAAAAGCTTCCTTTTGATGAAAAAACACTGGGATTTTTTTTTAATTAAAAACAACGTGCCTCAAGACGATCTAAATTAATTTTTTTTATATAATCATGTCTTTTCTGAAAATATCTGAGTATGGAATAATAATAAACCTTGCAGTAAAGAAATCTAAATATTAAAATTACGTTTGTACTAATTTAGTTTTAAAATAAAAATATCAATTTAAATATCTTTCATTCTTTTTTATTTAATAGACCAAATCAACTGGGAAAAATGTTGAATTTAAATTTTTGTCTATTGTTATTTTGATTAACTAGTGTTTTTTTTTATTGATTTGGGTTCTATAATTGTTTATATTTCGAATAAAATTGTATTTGTCATAAAACCTTCCCAAAACACGTGATTATACCAAAAAATTAACTTAGATCGTCTTGAGGCACGTGTTGTTTTTAATTTTTAAAAAATCCCAGTGTTTTTCATCAAAAGGAAGCTTTTTAGGGGGCGTCGCAAAAAATTTAATTTTTAACGACCACCCTAATGTACATATACATATGTAACCAGCGAAACGTTAATGCCATCGCTATACGTACACCGCCATAAAGTTATTTCGCAACACGGTGTTGAAAAACTGATTTCCTGATCGCACGTAATGTTTCTTACGATCACTGTTGATTTAAAACCGTGACCTTGCGTCTAGCGGTTCTGTGAGTCGAATCGTTTCCCAGCCAAATAGTTTTCTGCTCTGTGTCGCACGACGTGGACCTTTAAGTTAGGGCCACGTAATCGAAAACTACCGACACGGTCGAACCCTAGTTATTTTCGTGAGTACTCCCACCGATATTATATGTTGCGATGTACGTCCATACATATGTAACCAGTCGAATAAAAACAACTTTATTTCAGTCACCGTTGCGGAAGTCTCGATTCGAATCGCCGTGAAACTGCAATGGAATTTCTGGGTTGAAAAATATGACGCGAAAAGAGAGTAGTTTTAAATTCTATGAGTATGGATTTTTTTTTGGTGATGTCCGTTCAATGAGATTAATGTATACAGGGTGTCACAAAAATACTGGGACACTTTTTCAGTGTTGATAGTACGCACCAAAAGATGAAAAAAAGTCAATAAAGTTTTGTCTAAAAAACACCCCCTATCGAGATACAACTCCTTTTGTAAAACAATTTTAAAAAATCATATCTCCGAAATGGTACGTCGTAGAGGACCGATTTTGATTGCAATATAACCGGGAGACACTAAAGTTTACGGGAAAAAATATCACTATCTACGAAAAGGATGATTTAGTGAGTGGCCTTAATTATTCCCTAGTTGTAATCGACGTTGTTTGGATTAAACAAGAATAAATGCTATTTAACAGCAATAACCACAGCAATTATATTTTTTCTATTATCTTTGATCTTCTCCGGTTATATTGCAATCAAAACGGGTCTTCTACGACGTACCATTTCGGAGATATGATTTTTTAAACATTTTTTACAAAAGGGGTTTTATCTCGATAGGGGGTGGTTTTTAGACAAAACTTTATAGACCTTTTTTTCAGTTTTTGGTGCGTACTATCGATACTGAAAAAGTGTCCCAGAATATTTGTTACACCCTGTATAATATCTAATAATGTGGTTACATGAGTGTTTTAACATTTAACACGTTCCGTGCCACGTGTACCACCGGTGGTACACTCAGACATATTTATTTATTGCGCTGAAAATATATGTTCATGACAAATCTAATTGTGTAAAAAATATTTCTACTAAAATATTGAAGCATTATATAAAATGCAATATAGAGTAAAGCACATAATTGTGTTTAATTGTTATATTTACAATAATTAATAATCACGTGTAATGGTTGATTTTGTTCAAGCAAGAGAAAGCCTGAACAACAAAAAGTCTTAAGGAGAATCAAATAAAGATGTAGAAGGTAAAGGCACCAGTAGTTGACACTTTGGTATAAAAAGACGTAAAATTAGAAAAGTGTGCACTAAAACAAATTGAAATTTACGTGAACGTATCACAGTACTATTCAACTATCAATATTGAAACAATTGCGGGTGGGCGTGCGTCAATAACGACGTGAAGTTCAGATAATGAAGACGTTGTACGTGTTTCGTGATAATTTCAAGATTTCCTTAGAGTATTCGTTAAGGGCATTGGTACACGGTAAATATTAAAAAGTTATGATAATAGTATTTTTTGGTAAAAAATGGAATGCAATAATCTTTTAGAGTTTCTCGATTTGGCTGGGTGTCAACTACTGAACCAATGACCTTACCGAAATAAAACTCCTATATTTTTTTACATGCATGATATGAACGAATTTCTTGTGATATTATGGTAGTAAAATGTCAAGTGCAATGATAATTATTTATGTTTTTTATATAAAGTGAACTCAGTCTATTCTATGTGAATAAATGGAAAAAAAAATCCTTAAAGTGTCAACTATTGGTGCCTTTACCTTATATGGTTTTAAAGCATTGTAGTTTTATTAAATCATCATCATCTCTCATAATATTTTACAAAGTTATTTATTAACTATATCATAGAAGTTGTCCGCATAAATTTCGTTATATTCCGCAGAAGACTCTTTTGTGGTTTCCATTTCTACGGTTAAGAAATTACGTATAAAAGTACTACGTAAAAAGCAAAACTGCGCAGTAGAATGAACAGAAAGATAGTACTATAACTAATGGTACCAAGAAAAAATAAGACATTGTGAAAAAAATGAAAAACTAACGCAGCGTACTAAAAATTCAGGCAAAAACGCAAATTTACGAGGCTCGTCCGTTAAGTGTTAATAGAATTTTGTTTCAACGGAAATGGCGTTATTTTGTTCTGCGTGACAATTTGCGAATTTTGAAAGAACTACGTATTGTACTTAATTCCTGGATGTCGTTGAATTTACGGTCTGAATGTTGCAGAAGTTTGAAAATTCAACATTTCGAAATTTAAGAACTGCAACAAGTATTTACGCACGAAAATTTGCAAAGTAACGTTTAATATTCGAAGCTTTAAAATCTGTAAATTGGGCTTTGCAACTTTTTCCCATTGAAATTCGTAACCTTTGATAATTCTGCGTCTTGAAAATTGTATACCTTGATATTTTTGTACGTTGAAAATGTGAATATGTTACGCGTTGAAAATTCTACGTTTCCTCGTTCCATGTTTTACTTTTTTTATTTGCTAATTTAAATAGTATGACGAATGTTCGTTGCTACCTTAGGTACTTTAATTTTTTACCTGTTGCCAATCATTTATTGCCAGTCGCACGTGTTTCTAAACTAAGAATAGTAATTACAAATTATAATACAAACACTGTACATTAATTATTATTATTATTATTATTATGTAGTAGTTGTTTTGAAGGCGGGGTGGGAGGACGGTTCCCCCCACCAATGCCTTATGTCATTTGACTAATTATTATGTATATTCCAGAAAAAAGTTCTATCATATATTTTCCTTTCATTTATGCATATTTTCGACGGAAAAAAAATTCATCCATTTTTCCTCGAGATTGCGTGATATATGTATATTTATATTGTCCAGCAAAACTCGTTGCTTTGAGAGAAGATAAAAATAAATATCTGTCGATGGTTATGAGATACATTATGTAATTTCTGGACACTTTTACGAGAGATTTCAAGGGAAACAACGTAATCGGGGGATTTGTTTTAAGTGTGAAGGTTATCTGCCACTCCTCACGACGACTAGATATGATTTTCGTGTGTCACGTGTGCAATACATGGCTGATTGATATTTCGCATTTATATGCAATGATCTGTCCTTTCGCGAACAAACTCGATAAGAATCGGATTAGCTATTGCATTACGTGATAGAATCACTATCAGATAACGAAAATATACGTCAAAAGTTTCTGTGACAACTGAAACATGGTTTTCAATTAACTCATTGAACGATTACAAGAAAATCTCGTGAAATATCATTTTTAATGGAATATTTTGTGTGACTCTTTTGTATGACGAATAATATAACGACATCTTAAGTAGGTAATTAAATTTTATTCGCATCTCGTATGGAATACGTCTGTATTACCTGTGACGCAGGTTTTGTGAATGGGTTACTGATTTTAATATGGAATACATTCCTAAATCTAATAACAACATTTTGCGGAGAATCGTCGTGACGTTTGCTATTATATTTAGTATTGACTTTTCCAACAGCGTAGCGGTACTTGCTTATTAAATTGCCATGCTAAACGAACGGCAAATTTTTAGCGGAAAAGATCAAAAAATGATAAAACCACGAGATGAATTAATTATTAAACGCTCTTCTTTCGATCGCGATACACAGGACGTTGTATTAGTTTCCCGCTTTATTTGATTAGATTTTTTCAAGCGTCAAATTTTAGCCATAGTTACGTGTGCAAATTTCGGATGGCAAAAAATTAAATGTGTAGAAATTTCATTTAACACTAGAACTACCGAGGATTAACTCCTTTTATTTAAAAACATTGCGTATAAATGTTTGAAATAAACAAACAAAGGAACATAGTAAATTAATCAATTTAATTATTTACATATAGAAACATGGTTATGAAGAATTTTGTAAATCGCAGTGTTATAAATTCAAGCGATTCTTATAAGGAATTCGGAACCAGTCATTTTGACTGCCCTGGTAGTTCTAGTGTTAAAAATAATTCGTTACAGCATTAAAATACGCTAACACTACGATCAAAGGACCGTAATTGTTTCGGAAAATGAGAGAAAAGAAATTTTAAGAACTCTAAATGTATCCGCGAATAATGGAGTTCTCAGTAAAACGCGAGTAAATATTATTCTTCCTTGCTGTTTTTTGAACTATGACGGTGAATATGAGCCAGTATTTTAACAAGTAATCATTAAGATTCCCGACATCCTGTCCTCATCGACGAATTTGTTTCTGCGTGCATCAAATATGAATATTTACAATTTATGATAATATTGGGTACCATTGAGTTACTCACGGACGAGTACACGTCATTTATTCTTTGTCCTTCCTACGTTTGTAAGTTCGTTTCAAGATTGTTTCTGTACTTCCTTACTAGCAAGTTCGTTTATTGTTACTAGATACAATTTGTTTATGGATTTTTTTACTAATTCGGTGCATTTTATTTATGGCGGTTTTAATAGGCTACGTGGATTTTTGTATAATGTTAAAAATCAGTTTGTTACGAACAACTCTGATCATTTGCAATCATTTAATTATTGAATTTTTCTTAAATTGTTCTACGGTTTTCTGAGGTTACCATAAAATCTGTGAAAATTTAATTCTGTCATATCGTTTAACAGCATATTTAAGGGGGGAGTTAGGGTTTCAGGCTAAAAAATAACACTTTCTTTGCGATTTTTTTTCGGACGTATGAATAAAGTAAATTTATTCGGACGTTTTGCACATTATATATTAGTCTTTCAACAACATTATGTAATATTTTGGTTGCAAAATATCTACATATACGCCGGTGACGGAGCTTTTCCGAGAGCGCGTTTCGAAAAACTCATTTTGCGGTGACCACTGTATCTCAACAGAAAATTATCCGAAATCAAAATAACAAGAAAATTTAGTTAGAAAAGCAATAAATCCTACCCCCAATGTTCCCTAATTGTTATTCTTTTCGTTTTTAAACTTTTGGTGGTCGTTTGAAGCAAAAATTGCGATTTTTCAATACAATTTTCGACATATTTTAGTTGGAAAAACCGCTTAATGTAAAAAAAGAAAAAAAATTCAACGTTGGGGGAGGTATTTTATATATAGAAGGTATGTACCAAGTTTGAAAAGAATCGGTGAAGTATTTTTCAAATGACAGTGGTCACCGACTTTGAAAACTATCGATTACTTTTCGAATGCGTTTCCCTTTGCCGCTGAGTAATTTGTTTCTCCGTTTTTTCTCTGGATTTTTGTGTCATCTCGACACTCAGTCTAAACACTTTCAATTTACACTTTTTAATCGCGCAATTCAGATTTTCCTATCCCACACTACTGTTATAAAATCACTGAGCGGCAAACGCGCGATCGAAAATATAACGACTAACTGGTCAATAACTTCGAGAGTTTTGGTCCGATTATCTTCAAATTTTCGGAGAATACTCTCGAAATATTTAACTATAAGAAAAAGCAAAAAAAATCGATTTTTCGATAATGCAAACTCTAACTCCCCCCTTAAGAGGTTCGTTCCTCTACAATGGAAATAATTTTTACAAATCGTATTTGCAAGATAGGCCTCAGTATAAACACTTATACAAAGTTTGTATAAGGAAATATTGACGCATACAAATTTCATATGAATGTCTAAATTATGTTTTAAGCGTAACATCACCGTTGTGCTTCAAAATGCAAAACTTTAATGCGGTGAATTTTTAATGCGTAACAATTATACCTTCCAGGAACTTCGAACAGCAAAATTATCAAGTCAACACTCTTAGACGCAGGTAAGTATTTGAAAAGCGCAACAATTTCAACGCGAGGAAATTCATTAGCGCCGAATTCGCCCGGCGAGGAATTTTAAACATATGAAAATATCAGCGCCTACGTATTTTCAAGCGGAAAGGTATTGGCGCACATAAATCTCAACGCATAAAAAATTCGAAGAACAGACAAATTTCCAAGCCGACAAATTCTTGAGGCCATCATTTTAAAACCGCCAAAATATTGGCGCGCCGTGATCCGGTGGCCTTGAGACGTCAAAACGCAAATATTCGGATGCATAAAAAATCTGAAAGCCGTGAAACTTGAAAGCGTGTAAAATTTCAATGCACACGTACAACACGCCGAGTGCGAGCAAAAACTACGGTGAATGCAACACGCCCGACGTAGCGTTCGCAATCACAAAACCAATAGCCTCAGCTCATCTCCATGACCTTTCTATAGCGGTCCACATACTAGGTTTTAACGCCATTCATTCACAGAGTTAGTTGCGCTCGAGGTTTTTGTAAGTACAGGAGCCGTTTATTTTGAAAGTGGCCTAAGTCCATTTATACTTGATTTGAGATATTTAAGAGTTGGCGCTTCAACAAAGTTAAGAATATACATTAGGGTGGGTCAAAAAAATCGATTATTTTCTTTCTTTTAAATTACACAGAAAAATTGGTTCGTAGACACTTCTAGAAAACTCTCAGCAAAGCTGAGCTCTTAATTTTAATGGGAAGGTACTCCGCAATATAGTTTTATATTTTGTACGCAGTCCTTTAGAAAAAAATTCATATCTTGCTCAAAACTTTACCGATTTGCAAAAGTAAATATATAATTTTGTAGGAAATTGAACGCTCTACAAAAAAGGACTCTTATGTTTTTACCGTCAATCTCACCATTTAGATGATACTGACAATTTAAGTTTGATGATTTTAAGAAAAATTTGTTTTTTGCTTATGAATCTTTTAACTCGCGAACCAATATGAATTATGAAACGTGCAAACGTTATTTTGTAAGAAATTTAATGCTCTACAAAAAGTTCTCATATGCTTAGTTGATAAAATTAAGCGTTTAAGAGATATTTGACGACGAATATCTCTTAAAATCAAATATTCGTCGTTAATATCTCTTAAACGCTTAAACGCTTAACATATAGGATACCAATGTGGTATACTGCTTAAGTGCAGCTAAAATAGTTGAATTTACAATTCCTATTAAAATAATAACAATTAATAAGTGAATAATATGCGTTTTCTGACCACAAATGGACTTAAGCCACTTTCAAAGTTAACAACGGGATTCAGCACAAAATTTTAAAGAACCCAAGTCCATTCAACATAATTTAAAATGCTTCAAATTGAAAAAACGAAACACCTAAATCCTAAATTTATGATTTTTAGGAGAATCTTTTCCATTTTTTGGACGTTTTCGTATCACAGTATAGCGCTTGGTAGCTTCGTATAGTAATATATTTTGGGTATAGTATCTCTTCCCTGTATTTCGTTTAATTTTTCATACTTTTTAGATATACGCTTCACTACTCTTTTCTCTATTGTCATGTGTATCTTCATCCTTTGTCAACGAATGTTGTATCATGGGTCTAATAATTTCTATAATTTAATGTTATAAGTTTTATATTCGATTGTAAGTGCGTAATGCGTGATTTTCTTTCACGGCATTAATCGAACGTACTGATTATTCAATTAAAGCAACTGCCCAAAAACTGAGGTTAATTGTTAAATACTAATAATTCTTAATTAAAATTACCATCATCACTGCCTTCAGACATTTGAAACTCCGCAGTTTCAGACATTATCAAGAATGGTTTGGACTTGGGCCACTTTCAAAGTAAGCGTATTGATGATTGATGATTCCAAATTATCATTTATACTTTGAATTTCCTCAATTGTAAATGTTGTTTACGACAGTTAGTGTGAAGTTGTACATGTTACAGTGGGCAACAAGAAAATATTGAGAAATGGACTTTCAAAATAAACGGCTCACATGTCTCGCGCCTTTGTCGCCAGTGGCGAAACCAAACAATGAATTAACGTTACATGTTCGTTCAGAATTCAGTTCAGATCCGAATTACATAGAAAGACAGTAGCGCAAAATGATTCTTGAATCACAACTACGACCCTGAGACGGAAATACAGAGTTTTCACTGAAAAGCATTAGCATTCCCACGAGCAAAGAAAGCACGTCGATTAGAATCATGTATGATCCTATACGTATACTATACTGTACGAATACGTATACGTATAGTATACGTATATTATTCGTATACGTCAAAGTCGTCCGGATTGTTTTCTTTTCTCGTATCGACGGAATTTTACCGTCTGAATCGCGCCTCGGCACGGTTACGTGATTGCGAAATGTATCACGAGTTTGTAATACCTTTTGGTGTTTTACACCGATGGCGAAAAACACCATGGAAATGGACAAATTTTTTCTCACAATTCACCACGTCCAATTTCACTCGTTTTCCGTTCGGTTTTTTAATGATAATTTAAAGAGGTTATTTATACTTATGTTCACGATAATTATTCGATTTGACGTTCCGTGACGTCGGGAATGAAAACGAGAACGAAAGGAACACGTTGCAATTGAATTCGGGAGATCCACGCGGCTACGACACATCGTCGCAGCAGGTTAATGATAAATGATTTCCAGCGGTGTTTCCAAACGCGACAAGACCGTTGGTGGAAGCGTGTGACTAGCTACCGGCGATACCTTCGACGCGATAAAGTGAAGTTTGTGTTGGTACAGTATAGACTTCAGCTAAATTCGATGGATATCTAAGACAATTTGCTCCGAATAAAATACATTTTAAAAGTGTCTTCGTGGTTCGAAAGATAAAAGGTAAACATCGCGTTGTAAATATTTATGTGGGGTTAGAATTTCACATTTAGATCAAGTGGTATTTAATAAAATCAATTTTATCCAAATGCATCAGAAAACTAGTCATAATCGTTAATAATTTTAAAGATCGCAGATAGAAATTTCAATTAAATCGGAAACTTTAACAGACTATCCATTAATCATCGATCGATTGAATATCAATGGATTGTGTAACATAGCCGGTTAAAGTTTTCGATTTAATTGAAAGCGTAAGAAAACTTTCATCGTTCGTTTTACATCCGAAATTTCGTTCACCGTCACGACGAAGGAAAAGGATCTGGTTTGTATGTGGCTGAAGCAATTTAAGAGGTTATGCAACGAAATGTGCGAGAGGCCGGCGTGTGTGTGCGGGCGCGTGTTTTCAGGCCGGCGTTTGAAGTCGGATTAACTTCACATTGTCAGACAGTGTCTATCTTGTCCACCCCATTATCCCGCTGATTGACGTATCTAATTGCATCAATTGCGTAATAAATGGAAATTAGGCTGCTGTGAAATGGTCAATGCCGTGCAGGGGTCAAGCGTCTGCGTGCATGGTAAACGTCACAGAAAAAACGTATTGCGAGGTACTTGGATATTTGACGGGCAGAATTTGGAGTTTCGATGGCGATTTTGAATCGAAGAAGATTTTCAAGCGTATTAAAAATACGTTGATTTCAAAGGGACGGAGATTCAGATTCCTATGACGGAATCACGTAGTGCTATGGGAACAATGGAGCCCATCGGATACGCCGGTTATAAATTTCCGAGAATTGGTTTTCTATTTGAGTTGGCAACCCTAATGTTCGATTTATCGGCAATCGTTGACGTTATTGAAAATCGATCGCCGTACAAAAGAACAACGTATTGTTATGTATTGTTAAAATATATTACAGATTTGACGAAAGTTCTGCGGAGATTTTTCGAAAAGTGCGTGAAATCATTTATATCCATAATCCGCTTAATTAGTTTACCGTTCAAAGACGAATTAAAACATTTGTGGTAACTGGTCTTGTTGATCCAGAATAAAATTCTCCATTTGTCCAATCATTGTGTAATTATACCGTAATATTTTAGCATGAGTTTGGCCAAATTTTAACTGTAAGGGGAGTACGATATCGTGACACGATGTCGAAGTTATCATAGAATTAATTAGACGATATGGACATTTCGAAGAAATGTAGTTTCAACAGGATAATACCACATGCCATACAGTAACAGAATCTATCAGTTTGTTACGACCACGTTTTCCTGGTCGTGTGATTTTCAGAAATGTTGAGGTTCATTGACCGCCCACGTCTTGCGAATTAATACAATGCGATTTTTCCCCCCGGGGTTTGTAAAATCCGAAATTTATGCTATCAAACCAGAACCAACTCCTAAATTGAAAATTGAAATCCAACGCTTTATTACTGCAATTGAACCTACTAACTTGGAAAAAGTGTTCGAAAATTTGATCAAAGTGGTGGGGATGTGGTGACACAGCCATGTAGTAGACATTATAATCGATAATCAATCTCGACATGTCCACCTTATTAATATTAATAAAAATGTAAAATTAAATCCAGCGTACCCGACGGGTCACCCTGTATATTCGAATGTACATATCGTTAACGTGCGTGAAAATTTTGGGTTTTTTTTAAGGATTCAACGGAATGACAATTGCGTGTTTTGAAATTTTTAAGCTTTGATATTTGTGGGACATCCAAATTTTACACCGTGTTCAGGTTTTAAAAGTTCCAATTCTTCAAATTTTTACCTAACGGTATACATCCGGATTTGAAAATTCTGGAACTCGAAATTTTTGCGCGGTGGAATTGGAAAATTCTGCGTTTTGAAATTACTAGGCTTTCAAAATTCAAGGTCTTGACATTTTGTGTCGTGAGATTTGCAAGGTTTACAAATTCGAGGCCTCGGAATGTTGTCGCGGCAGGATTTGCAGGATACGAAAATTCTACGACTTGAAAGTATTACGTCACGGGATTTGTAGGCTTTGATAAAACTATGCGATGGTGTTTCCGGATTTCTAAAATCCTGTGCACTGAAATATCCCGATCCCGAAAAAACATTCGCTCGGCGGTTTTATAGGTTATGAAAATCTGACTCCTTGTAATTCTGACGCAATAAATTTAAAAATAAATTATTCTATAAACTTCCTATGTCTTTCATTCATTCGACACGGTAGTCCCGCGCATTAAAGTTTCCGGGTCTTGAACCTACACGTTGCAATTCCCACGGAATTGAAGTAGTTTGTAATTTTAATTTTATTTTAATGTTACGTATTACGAACGTATAGTCACAGCGCCTTCACATTCGCTGTATTCGTCAGAGACGCAGTTTGCCTATGACGTTATAATTGTCGTGATAAAACTATTGGTTTATCAATACGGTGCTATTTATACATTCATAATTTGTTAATCACTTTTTCAAAATGTTTATGATTTCTAACGGAACTACTGAATATTAACTTAGACTTCTTAATAGTCTTCTTGAATTACAGTAATTCATAGTAGTTTACACTAATTTAGTATTTTATAGTAATAATTTAGTCAGATCATAAGAATTTCATAAATACAACTGTGAAATAGCATTTTTTAATGTACCATTTTTTCCTGCATAATATTAACTTTGGCATTTATTGTTTATAAACATAATAATTGAAAATGAATTTCGAAATTTTCGAACATTTTTTTTCAACTTTTGAAAATTTCAATTCGTAGAACTTCCAAAGTTTAGAATTTTTAATTCATGGACACTGTAAGGTTAAACGATTTCAAGGCTCAGAAATTTCCAAGTGTTGAGTTATCAATGCGTAGATCTTACATTCCGTGGAAATTGCAAGGTTGACCAATTAAATGCGCACAAATTTACACGCATATCAATTTAAATACTTAATAATTGAAATATCTACAAACACGTAAGCACAGAAGTTGATAATTGCTTATCTAATTAATATACTCCGTATTATTGACAAGTATCACTTATTAATAAAATAAGTAATCAAACTAGAATGATTTCGACAAGATTTCTGCTTGATCAGCGGCCTTGTCATTGGAAAATGCATAAATGACAAATGCAACGATAATTCTTGAATCTTGTAACACATGGCAATGACAAGAATAGATGTGTTAATTCATATTGGTATCTCCGGTTTAATGGTGATTATGTAACTGTCACCGTGATATATTCACCTAATAACGTAATTAAAGAAACAGTTCGGAAATGAGTAATAGTCAGCAACAACATGCGTAGTTTCATACACGTGAGAATAATATAGCGTAATTGGTCAGCATCAGAAAAATTGTTATTAGAATCGTCATTAACCGTCCCATTATATCAAGACTATTTTTTCAAAATGAATCGCATATATCGAAACATAAAAAATGGTCCGTAAACCGTCCCTTTTGCGATATACTCTCTTTAAGTTAAAGTGGATGCAACTTTTTGAAAAATTCCATTTCCGAAATAAGAAGTCAAAAAGACCTGTTTCTTGTAATAATGCCCTAAGGAATTCAAGTTAATTAAGTAAAGTATCACTACTGCGGGCGATAATTATGTTATTAAATCTGTCCTTCTTCGTTTTCAAATTTGATAAATTTAATATTCACTTCGAATTAATATTCTTAGGCTTCGATATTTCCAGCGTTCACATTTCTCGGCATTGAAAACTTCATAGTTCGCAATGTCTGTGTTTAAAACGTCTATGTGTTGAAGTTCCTGTTGCGTTGGAATTAACATGGAATTTGTTCGTACACATATTTCTATCACCCAAAAGTTTTAACGCTGAATGCGCCATAAAATTCAGTTTAATAAACTCTTTTGCATTATGCACGATCCTTTCGAAATATTAGTACGAAGGCAATATAATAAATTTTCCTAAATCTGGTGCTATTTTACTATGGCCTGTTAGATACATATATGTATATGCAAATCACTATATATACCTGATAAATTAGCAGACACAGGTTAATTGTGGAATGTCAATCAAATTTGTGTCACATTTTTGCAAGTACACAATAGATCTAGAATAGAGACACGTATATCGACACGTACATTTACAATATTCGCCCAATAGAGGTTAACATAACCCATTAATTAAGAAATGAGATTATTACACGTATCTAACTCATTCATGCATAACCAACATTTTTTATTCTTATTTTAGACTAAAACCTAAGAAATTACATCACCATTTAAATTCAAAAAGCATTTTTATACGTGTAACATCCAATGTTCAGTAATTGCGTAATACTACGAAATCTAGCGAAAATTCTTGCACATTGCAATTTTTATAGTGATTTACAGTTTCTGATTCTTGCAATTCCCATGCGCCGATATCTAAGGCGTAAAATTTCTACGTGTTCATGTATCTCAAAATTGTCTATGTTGTGCAATTTCTATTCACTAAAATTTCTGCGCGTATCCAATATTTATCCGCTGAAAATTCTCTGATTCAAAGTTTCTACGTTAAAAGATTTTTTAAAAATACTTAAAAATATTTACACTTTGAGCATAGGCATAGGTCACTGCTTCGATTTATAGTTTTAATTAAAAGTACTAATATGGACAATTAAATAAACGTGTCAGAAAGTTCATTACCTTCTTGAATTAACATCTATGAATTCATACGTTACTTATCTCAAGGTATCATATAAAATATTGTGTTCAGCAGGAAGTAACTAATTATTAATTAAAAATTATGTTTATTTTATTCATACCATGCTTCTATATGAATCATTATCCGACGTATCTCCTTTGTTTCAAACAATTTATGAACTTACTTTATCGTTCTGTACTAATAAAGGATCTACTCGTATTTTAATTAAAATGAATTCGGAAATTTTGTGAATAATTTTAAATTGCAAAAATTTCGCAAAAAGTTGGCAATGTATAAAACCTTTAAGGCACAGAATTTCAGCAGATGAATAACAATCAATAGTACTAAAAAAATAAAATCAAATACGTCATATTTCACCTTGGCATTCAATTTTGGTATACAATGTACTTAATTTTACTCCCACGATTTTTCGTAATAATATGTAAAATATATTCAATAGAAGTATTCAGTATCTTTAATAATTCTGTGAATTGACACGATATTCCTCCCTTTCTTATAAACAGAAGCAATTAACGCTAATTATAATCTCCGCTGTATATGATTTATTAAATAAATACACGAAAAAAGAGACACAATAATATTCAACAATTGAAAATGCTGTAAAAATTAAATACATTCCCAATCATTTTTTCGAAACCAGCAATGTTATCTACGTTGCATTCGAGCGTTTCGCTTTATAATCGTCATGACAGCCTTGACCGTCGAGTTCATCGCTGCGGACTTACGCACAGCGTAATGTATTTCTTGTTATTATGCACAATTTTGCAAGTTCGCCTCTTCAGCGAGTTATACGCACGTTGATAACGCAGTCAACACGATAATACGAACGGTTTCCATGAGACTTCATAGATGGCGGCAGTTATCGACGATGATTCATCCATGCAGGTTAGCTGGAATCATTTAATCAATCTTGATTAATAATCAATGACACGAAAATGCAGCTGCGATATTATATAAAGAGAGGCTAAATATATTTCATTTCTACGGATGTACAAAAACGAAGCGTATCTTTCTTTTCCAGAATTTTGCTTGCATATTACTTATAGTAAAAACCAAAGTTCTTGCTATTGTTTAAACAGTTACACTTTCTGCTATCTTAATAAAATTGTTTTCCGAGTTATTATACAAAGGCTTTTTGACGCTTTCTAACGGAAAATTTAAACAATTGTTCGTAGTTAGTATACACACTTGGAACATTAGTCAATTCTTTTATCGACGTGCGGAAATAATGGAAAACAAGTAATTTTCACCGAATGAAAAAATAGTCATCCATGAATTAAATATTTCATTATAGGTGATTGCTTTATAACAAAAAAGCGCTCACAGAATTAAGTTTAGAAAAGCATTCACTAATGTGTAGCATATTACGCGATCGCGTGAAAAGTGATTTTTTTTGCGTTAAACATCACCTGACTTATTGTACAAATGTTTGCATAAATTAGACTTAATTAAGAAGCTAGATTTGTAAGGTGTATCGCTAATAGTGTTAAAAAGTTGAACAAAATCTTGTAACTGGTGGATAGTGGAATGCTGGTTCTTGTGCGTTAAAAATGATATGGTTAAATTAAAAGAAAGGACACAAGAAAACATACTTATTATTACACTAAAAGGGTCAATCTAAAATACGTGAATTACCCGATTATACATTACCACAAAATCCTAATTATGCATAAGCCTTATTTGTAATAGCGTGAAATGATAATAAATTTATTCCTATGGAACAATTCATCAACCTCTCATTTATGGTAGTTGCTGGACAATTACATTCTACACAACAATCACTCATATCTTATTAAATTTATTAATATCGTAAAATATACTTAGTGGATAAACAAACATGCAACGTAAAATATAAACACTACACAATAAAGAATCTTGCAACGATGGTTGTTCGGGATGCAGAAAAAACGAGTTCTTCCTTTTGTTTCCTTCAATCTCACTGCTACTCATATCGCTTACAAGGGGAGACTACGAGTGCGATCAGCGTTTTTGGATAAAATTGGTGTCAAATAGTAGGGGATGACGAGAATAAAAACCCTGTAAAGTATTAGCGGTACATGGCCAGCCATTTTTATAAAAAATTGACTTAAAGTTGAAAATCCGATGTCATCGAATTGACTCCAACTTTACTTTGGCCATAGCGCTTGATGTAAGGAACAAGAAATTGTTATGAAATTTTGTTCCTAGAGCAATAATTTAGTTAAAAATTGGTATTCTTAATTTAACTATGTGTAAAATAATTGTTAGACTACATCTAAATTCCACGAAATACAAGAAAATCCGTTTTGGTTGGAATGAACTCGAATTCAAGTGAGGTGGCAGGATTTGAATACCCATTTATAAGTACACCTCCGCCACATCGCCCCAACACAGTTCCAACGACGTAGCTATTAGCGGCTACGTATTGCTCACAAAATTGGCGGATTTTTTAACACGTCCATCTCGGCATGTATGTAGCATTGACAGCTCAACTAAAATGTCTCATCGAACGTTTTGTACTACCAGTAGTACACACTTGAATGTCACATTCGACAGTATGTACCACCAAATAAGTACTACATTAAATTCGCATAGTAACTAGAAAACATGAAATAGGGCCGTAATTAAGGTTGTCATTTTAAACTCTCAACGTTTTCCGTTTCTTCCCCATCCGTATGAAAATTCAAGATGGCGGATATTGCTCATACATTTGCCGGTACCCGCTGTACATGTATTTCAGCAAAGTAACAGGTTGCAAGGAGTGTAGTTGCTGTGGTTCAGTGGTGTTCAGTTTCAGCTGCCGTTCCGCAGGCGTAAAATAGTGGCGCTTCAACTCTCAAATTGAAATTTCGCATTTCCAAAGATATGAAACAGTTTTTCATCTTTTAACACGATACCAATAAGCCGTTAATTCTGCGAAATTATTGAATTATTCTAAATAATACTTTGTAGTCATTACTTTACACTCCCACAGTGAATCATAATAAAGTACCTGGTTTTTCTGTACTATCATGCTACAAATAACATAGTGAACTAAAGCAATAAGTACTTTTTATGTCAGGATGGAGACTTCCAAGTTAATACAACATGCTACCCCATGGAAACAAAGTCTTTCAAGCAATTTGACTCAGAATATTCCTGAAACTTGTTGTAGCTCTCGGAAACGGAGAAGTTCTGTTGCAACGGAAGATATAATAGCCTCAAAGAAGTTACGCAAAGATCTAGAATTGCCTACTGCTGTGCATGATGAATCCGAACAATATATGCCAACAGAGTCCTATAATTCGTATGAAACTGATGAATGCCAGAGTAAACCACATACTTTGATTAAATTTATGTATCACTTAAACCTATCAGTTCTTTGCTCAGTTAGAAAGATTACATACGAACATAAGTATCCGTCACTTTCATTAGCATTTGAAGATTCTGAAAATAATAAATTTAATGATATTGTTCTTCGTTGTAAAGAGAAGTCCATTCATATACAAGTAGTTTATTTAGATTCAGATTCTATAGATATTAATATTAACTATCCTACATTATTCACTAGAAGAAATCAAAGTTTTAATATAAATCATTATTTTAATAGTTTGGTTAAACATGTAATCTCCGACCCATATAATTTATGGAATAAAATAGAATACCTTATTATCTATACGAATTCAAAACTGAATCTTACAGAAGAAAAGAGGCTGAAAAAACGTCGAAGATTACAAAAATTTTATCCTATTGAATTTTCTAGCATAAACATGGAGGTGTCTGACATGCTAAAAGACTTTTTGTATACAAACAATGATGAGCAAGGACGAGATTTTTATCAGTTTTCTAAAGATAAAACAACAAGGGACGCACTTTTAAATCTTTTAAGTTTCTCATCTCCTATGCAGCAGGTGATAAAAGCAAAAAAGTTTTCTCATGTATTTGTAAAAGATATGAAAGAGGCATTTTTAGATAAATTAGTATTTGCTGTTAATCAACCCAGTAGAGAAGAGCTGAACACGATTGTAAAAATGGAAATAGAACAAAATTGTGATGTTCATAACAATTATTTAGCGTTAAGAGAACAAATATTACACGAGTTAATAACTCCCAAAATGCGCAAAACACATGGAAAGTCGGCAAATTGTATACCTGGAGCTATATATGAATTCAATTTCTTAATACTTTTCTTACATGATATGTTTTTACATCAAAATATATCTTCTATAAACGCTACACGAAAGAGGTCCGATATATCTAATGATATTACTATTCACTATAAACATAAAACTGTGTATGTAAAGGCTTTTACTACCAGTAGTGTTATTGGTTACAGTCAGCTATTTCCATCCAGAAAACAGGAACAGAAAAATATGTTCTGTATTAATAATTATTTTACTTTTTTTGTAGAAGAATTGGAAAAAGATAAATGTATAACATTTGTTATTATTTATACTAATTCAGATTTAGATCTGACAAAAGAAAAAAGATTAAAGGAAGAAAAATCTCAGGATTTTTACGCTTTACAATTTGATACTATAGATATTCAAAGAAAAAAATACACAATTTTAAGAGATTGTTCATATATAAAGGAAAATTCTCTGTATCGATTTTCACAAGAAAAAACAACCAGAGAGAAACTCTTAAGTCTATTAATCCTTCCTCCTCACTTGCAAGAAAAAAAAGAAGGAAAATTTTCAGATGAGAATGTCAAAGAAATAAAAGAAAATTTTTTAGATATTTTAATATTTGCAGTTAGACAACCAAATGGTGAAGAGTTAAATAGAATTATTAAAGATGAGATAGAAAAAAATAATGAATATGGTGAAGTTCGATATAATTATGAAGAATTACATGAAATAGCGTTACGCTGGATGGAATCTCATAATTTTGGCTGCATTACAAAAGAAAAAATGGCAGCGTTTCTGAAAGATATAAAAAGTAACAAATCTAGTTGTGAGATAGATAAATATAAAAACATTGATGAGGAAATTAAATTTGCTAAGAGTGTGATTGGCAATGGAGGAGTGTTTGTATATGACCGATTCTTACGATTCTTAATTAAAGAAGGAAGACTAGATTTCCTGAAAAGCAAAGGGGTAAAGTTATCGAATATATCTACTGTTTTAAATGGTGCTGGAGCTAATGCTGTAAAGGCTTTTAAAAATTTATATGACCTTTGGTTTGATCAAGATGGAAATACAACTGAATATTTGACAACACTAGAAAGAAATGGAGTAAAACTATCTAACATGTCCAGTATTTTGAGTGCAGCAGGGGCTAACGCTTCTCAAGCTTTTAAAAATTTATACGACCTCTGGTTTGATGTCAAAGGCACTAAAACTAATTATTTAAAAATTTTAGAAACAAACGAAATAAAACTAACTAATATGTCCAGTATTTTGAATGGGGCAGGATCTAATGCTCCTAAAGCTTTTAAAGATTTATATGATCTTTGGTTTGATGTTGACGGAAATAAAACTCAATACTTAAAAGCTGTGGAAGCAGAAGGAATAAATCTAACAAATGTATCAAGTATCTTGCATGGAGCAGGGCATAAGGCTGCAATATCATTTAAAGATTTATATCATCTTTGGTTTGACACAGAAGGGAATAAAACACAGTATTTAAATACCCTTGAAAGTAACGGAGTAAAACTAGCGGATGTGTCAAGTATTTTAAATGGAGCTGGAGCTAATGCAGCTGAAGCTTTTAAAAACTTGTATGACCTATGGTTTGATATGCAAGGAAATAGAACTCAATATTTAGAAATTCTAAAAACAGAAGGAATAGAACTACCTACCGTGTCTAGCATTTTATGTGGAGCTCGGGGCAACAGTGTAAAAGCTTTTAAAGACTTATATTATCTTTGGTTTGATGAAGATGGAAATAAAACACAATATTTACTAAGCCTAGAAACAGAAGGAATACGATTAACTAATATGTCCACTATTTTGCATGGAGTGGGAGCCAAGGCTGCTAAAGCTTTTCAAGACCTATATCATCTTTGGTTTGACTTGGAAGGAAATAAAACACAATATATAAAAACTTTAGAAACCAATGGAATAAAACTAGCGAATATGTCAAATATTTTAAATTGTGCTGGAGCTAATGCTGCCACAGCTTTTACAAACTTATATAACCTTTGGTTTGATGTGGAAGGCAATAGAACACAATATTTAAAAACTTTAGACGAAAAGGAAATAGAATTAACTAACATGTTCAGTATTTTACACGGTACAGGGGCCAATAGTGCAAAAGCTTTTAAGGACTTATATCACCTTTGGTTTGACCTAGAAGGTAACAAAACACAGTATCTAATATCCCTAGAGGAAAATGAAATACAGTTGCGTCATATATCCAGTATGTTAAATGGAGCTGGAATTAATGCTGCAAATGCATTTAAAGACATTTGTGACCTTTGGTTTGATATTGAAGGAAATAAAACACAATATTTAAAAACTTTAGAAATCAACGGTGTAGAACTAAAGAATGTGTCATGTATTTTAAGTGGTGCTGGAGCTAATGCTGCCAAAGCTTTTACAAACTTATATAATCTTTGGTTTGATGCAGAAGGCAATAAAACACAATATATAAAAACTATAGAAGAAAACGGCATTAGCCTAGATAATGTGTCCAGAATTTTATGTCGAGCAGGAACTAATGGTGGAAAAGCTTTTGAAGACTTATATGCCCTTTGGTTTGATAAGCATCGAAATAAAACGCATTATTTAAAGCATCTAGAGGAAAATGGAATTGAACTAGTTAACATGTCTCGTATGTTAAGAGGAGCTGGAATTAATGCTCCTAAAGCATTCAAAGACTTATCTGACCTTTGGTTCGATACAGACGGAAGTAAAACTAAATATATACAATGTCTCGAATCAGAAGGTATGCTACTACATCAAATTTCGGATATATTGTGCAGGGTGAAAGCTAGGGCTGCAGTCGCTTTTAAAAATGTATACCACCTATGGTTTGACATGGAAGGAAATAAAACGCATTATTTAAAAACCCTTGAAACCAATGGAGTAAAACTAGCTGATGTTTGTAGTACTGTAAATGGCGCAGGAGCTAACGCCGCTGAAGTTTTTAAAAACTTATATCACCTTTGGTTTGATAAGCAAGGAAATAAAACACAATATTTAAAACGCCTAGAAGAAAATGGATTGGATCTAGTTAGTGTGTCTCGTATTTTAAGTGGAGCTGGAATTCATGCTGCAAAATCTTTTACCGACTTATATGATCTTTTGTTTGATATGGAAGGAAACAAAGCACAATATTTAAAAGCTCCTCAAGAAAACGGAATAAAATTGCGTGATATGTCCAGTATATTAAATGGAGCTGGAACTAATGCAGCTCAAGCTTTTAAAGACTTATATGACCTTTGGTTTAGTGCAAATGGACACAAAAGACAATGCTTAAAAACTCTCGAAAAAGATGGTGTAAATCTACGTCATATGTTCTGTATATTAGATGGAGCAGGATCTAATGCTGGTCAAGCTTTTAAAGATTTATATGACCTTTGGTTTGACATAAATGGAAACAAAAAAAAATATTTAAAATTTTTCGAAACAAATGGAATAACATTAACTACTCTGTCCTGCATTTTAAATGGAGCAGGAATTAATGCTGCTCAAGCTTTTATAGACTTATATGACCATTCCTTTGATAAGCATGGAAATAAAACAAAGTATCTAGATACTCTAAAAGAAGGGAAATAAAGCAAGGTAATTTTTACAGTATTTAAAATGGAACGGTACCTAATGCTACAGCATTTTTTATGAAACAATTTGACTCATTTTTTGGTGTGCAATTTTTTGACTTCACCGAAAAAAGTTAAAAATGTCACATCGAACGGTTTGTACTACCAGTAGCACACATTTGAATGTCACATTAGACAGCATGTTCCACCAAATGAGTACTATATTAAATTCGTATAATAACTAGAAAACATGAAATAGGGCCGTAATTGAGGTTGTTATTTTAAACCAGGCATGTCAAACACGCGGCCCGCCAATACATAGGCTGTTTTTAAATATCATGTTTTGACGCTGAAGTTGGAAAGTTTGAATTTTTCGGTTGACGCTGGCATCGCGACCGGTTGCGCGATGCCTTGGGACGCTTCGCGCTGGCACGAAGTGTCAAATGGAAAGTATAAAATATTTATTGATGTAGTTTAAAAATTAACGTGAAATATAGAATGTTTATGTATGTATTGTATATTGTATAATATATTGTATAATATACAATAAAATGTAAAATATTTTTAGTTTAAAAAAAGACATGAAATATAAAACGACTATATGTATATATGTATAATGTAGATACATTGAGCTTGACATAGCGTCTAATAAAAAACATAATACGTAATATAATCATTCTAAAATTCGTATTTTATTAATTTTTTGAACATTCAAAATATGCGGCTCCCCATCTTAATATAAAATAGATCATGTGGCCCGTAATATTATATGAGTTTGACATGCCTGTTTTAAACTCTCAACGTTATCCCTTACTTCCCCATCCGTACGAAAATTCAAGATGGCGGATATTGCTCATACATTTGCCGGTACACGCTGTACATGTATTTCAGCAAAGTAACAGGTTGCAATGAGTGTAGTTGCTGTGGTTCAGTGGTGTTCAGTATTCAGCTGCCGTTCCGCAGGCGTAAAATAGTGGCGCTTCAACTCTCAAATTGAAATTTCGCATTTCCAAAGATATGAAACAGTTTTTCATCTTTTAACACGATACCAATAAGCCGCTAATTCTGCGAAATTATTGAATTATTCTAAATAATACTTTGTAGTCATTACTTTACACTCCCACAGTGAATCATAAAAAAGTATCTGGTCTTTCTGTACTATCATGCTACAAATAACATAGTAAACTAAAGCAATAAGTACTTTTTATGTCAGGATGGAGACTTCCGAGTTAATACAACATGCTACCCCATGGAAACAAAGTCTTTCAAGCAATTTGACTCTGAATACTCCTGAAACTTGTTGTAGCTCTCGGAAACGGAGAAGTTCTGTTGCAACGGAAGATAATATAGCATCAAAGAAGCTGTGTAAAGATCTGGAATTGCCTACTGTTGTGCATAATGAATCAGAACAAGATATGCCAACAGAGACCTATAATTCGTATGAAACTGATGAACGCCAGAGTAAACCACATACTTTGATTAAATTTATGTATCAATTAAACCTATCAGTGCTTTGCTCAGTTAGAAAGATTACATACGAACATAAGTATCCATCAGTTTCATTAGCATTTGGAGATTCTGAAAATAATAGATTTAATGATATTGTTCTTCGTTGTAAAGAGAAGTCCATTCATGTACAAATAGTATATGTAGATTCAGATTCTACTGATATTACTATTAACTATCCTACATTATTCACCAAAAGAAATCGAAGTTTTCATATAAATCATTATTTTAGTAGTTTTGTTAAACATGTAATCTCCGACCCATATAATTTATGGAATAAAATAGAATACCTTATTATCTATACGAATTCAAAACTGAATCTTACAGAAGAGAAGAGGCTGAAAAAACGTCGAAGATTACAAAAATTTTATCCTATTGAATTTTCTAGCATAAACATGGAGATGTCTGACATGCTAAAAGACTTTTTGTATACAAATAATGATGAGCAAGGACGAGATTTTTATCAGTTTTCTAAAGATAAAACAACAAGGGACGAACTTTTAAATCTATTAAAGTTCTCATCTCCTATGCAGCAGGTGTTCAAAGGAAAAGAGCTTTCTGATGTACTTGTAAAAAATATGAAAGAGGCATTTTTAGATAAATTAGTATTTGCTGTTAATCAACCCAGTAGAGAAGAGCTGAACACGATTGTAAAAATGGAAATAGAACAAAATTGTGATGTTCATAACAATTATATAGTATTAAGAGAACAAATATTACACGAGTTAATAACTCCCAAGATGCGCAAAACACATGGAAAGTCGGCAAATTGTATACCTGGAGCTATATATGAATTCAATTTCTTAATACTTTTCTTACATGATATGTTTTTACATCAAAATATATCATTTATAAACGCCACACGAAGAAGATCTGATATATCTAATGATATTACTATTCACTATAAACATAAAACTGTTTATGTAAAGGCATTTACTACCAGTAGTGTTATTGGTTACAGTCAGCTATTTCCATCCAGAAAACAGGAACAGAAAAATATGTTCTGTATTAATAATTATTTTACTTTTTTTGTCGAAGAATTGGAAAAAGATAAATGTATAAAATTTGTTATTATTTATACTAATTCAGATTTAGATCTGACAAAAGAAAAAAAATTAAAGGAAGAAAAATCTCAGGATTTTTATGCTTTACAATTTGATACTATAGATATTCAAAGAAAAAAATACACAATTTTAAGAGATTGTTCATATATAAAGGAAAATTCTCTGTATCGATTTTCACAAGAAAAAACAACCAGAGAGAAACTCTTAAGTCTATTAATCCTTCCTCCTCACTTGCAAGAAAAAAAAGAAGGAAAATTTTCAGATGAGAATGTCAAAGAAATAAAAGAAAATTTTTTAGATATTTTAATATTTGCAGTTAGACAACCAAATGGTGAAGAGTTAAATAGAATTATTAAAGATGAGATAGAAAAAAATAATGAATATGGTGAAGTTCGATATAATTATGAAGAATTACATGAAATAACGTTACGCTGGACGGAATCTCATAATTTTGGCTGCATTACAAAAGAAAAAATGGAAGCGTTTCTGAAAGATATAAAAAGTAACAAATCTAGTTGTGGGATAGATAAATATAAAAACATTGATGAGGAAATTAAATTTGCTAAGAGTGTGATTGGCAATGGGGGAACGTTTGTATATGACCGATTTTTACGATTCTTAATTAAAGAAGGAAGATTAGATTTCCTGAAAAGCAAAGGGGTAAAGTTATCGAATATGTCTACTGTTTTAAATGGTGCTGGAACTAATGCTGTAAAGGCTTTTAAAAATTTATATGACCTTTGGTTTGATCAAGATGGAAATAAAATTCAATATTTGACAACACTAGAAAGAAATGGAGTAAAACTATATAACATGTCCAGTATTTTGAGTGCAGCAGGAGCTAATGCTGCCCAAGCTTTTAAAAATTTATACGACCTCTGGTTTGATGTCAAAGGCACTAAAACTAATTATTTAAAAATTTTAGAAACAAACGAAATAAAACTAACTAATATGTCCAGCATTTTGAATGGAGCAGGATCTAATGCTCCTGAAGCTTTTAAAGATTTATATGATCTTTGGTTTGATGTTGAAGGAAATAAAACTCAATACTTAAAAGCTCTAGAAGCAGAAGGAATAAAACTAACAAATGTATCGAGTATCTTGCATGGAGCAGGGCCTAAGGCTGCAATGTCATTTAAAGATTTATATTATCTTTGGTTTGACACAGAAGGGAATAAAACACAGTATTTAAATACCCTTGAAAGTAACGGTGTAAAACTAGCGGATGTGTCCAGTATTTTAAATGGAGCTGGAGCTAATGCAGCTGAAGCTTTTAAAAACTTGTATGACCTATGGTTTGATATGCAAGGAAATGAAACTCAATATTTAGAAATTCTAAAAACAGAAGGAATAGAACTACCTAACGTGTCTAGCATTTTATGTGGAGCACGGGGCAACAGTGTAAAAGCTTTTAAAGACTTATATTATCTTTGGTTTGACGAAGACGGAAATAAATCACAATATTTACTAAGCCTAGAAATAGAAGGAATACGATTAACTAATATGTCCAGTATTTTGCATGGAGTGGGAGCCAAGGCTGCTAAAGCTTTTCAAGACTTATATCATCTTTGGTTTGACGTGGAAGGAAATAAAACACAATGTATAAAAACTTTAGAAACCAATGGAGTAAAACTAGCAAATGTGTCATGTATTTTAAATGGCGCTGGAGCTAATGCTGCCAAAGCTTTTACAAACTTATATAACCTTTGGTTTGATGTGGAAGGAAATAGAACACAATATTTAAAAACTTTAGACGAAAAGGAAATAGAATTAACTAACATGTTCAGTATTTTACACGGTACAGGGGCCAATAGTGCAAAAGCTTTTAAGGACTTATATCACCTTTGGTTTGACCTAGAAGGTAACAAAACACAGTATCTAATATCCCTAGAGGAAAATGAAATACAGTTGCGTCATATATCCAGTATATTAAATGGAGCAGGAATTAATGCTGCAAATGCATTTAAAGACATATATGATCTTTGGTTTGATGGAGAAAGACACAAAACACGATATTTAAAGAGCCTTCAAGAAAATGGAATAAAACTGTCCAAGGTGACCTGCATTTTGCAGCGAGCAGGTGCCAGTGCTGGAAAAGCTTTTAAAGACTTATGTGACCTTTGGTTTGACATTGAAGGAAATAAAACACAATATTTGAAAACTTTAGAAATCAACGGAGTAAAACTAAAGAATGTGTGGCGTATTTTAAGTGGTGCTGGAGCTAATGCTGCCAAAGCTTTTACAAACTTATATAATCTTTGGTTTGATGAGGAAGGAAATAAAACACAATATATAAAAACTATAGAAGAAAATGGTATTGCCCTAGATAATGTGTCCAGAATTTTATATCGAGCAGGAACTAATGGTGGAAAAGCTTTTAGAGACTTATATGCCCTTTGGTTTGATGTGCATCGAAATAAAACACAATATTTAAAATGTCTAGAAGAAAATGGAATAGAACTAGTTAACATGTCTCGTATGTTAAGTGGAGCTGGAATTAATGCTCCTAAAGCATTTAAAGACTTATATGACCTGTGGTTCGATACAGACGGAAATAAAACTAAATATATACAAAGTCTCGAATCAGAAGGAATGCTACTACATCAAATGTCGGATATATTGTGTAAGGTGAATGCTAAAGCTGCAGTAGCTTTTAAAAACGTATACCATCTATGGTTTGACATGGAAGGAAATAAAACGCATTATTTAAAAACCCTTGAATCTAACGGAGTAAAACTAGCTGATGTATGCAGTACTGTAAATAAAGCAGGAGCTAACGCCGCTGAAGCTTTTAAAAATTTATATCCCCTTTGGTTTGATAAGCAAGGAAATAAAACGCAATATTTAAAACGTCTAGAAGAAAATGGATTGGATCTACTTAGTGTGTCTCGTATTTTAAGTGGAGCTGGAATTCATGCTGCAAAAGCTTTTACAGACTTATATGATCTTTGGTTTGATGTGGATGGTAGTAAAACACAATACTTAAAATCTCTAGAAAAACACGGAATAAAGCTGCGTAATATGTGCCGTACGTTTCATGGAGCAAGATCTAATGCTGCCAAAGCTTTTATAGACTTATATGAACTTTGGTTTGATGTAAAAAGAAACAAAACAAAATACTTAAAGACCTTAGAAGAAAATGGAATAAAGCTGCATTATATGACCCGTATTTTAAGTGGAGCAGGAATTACAGCAAGGAAAGCTTTTCAGGACTTATATAATCTTTGGTTTGATATGAAAGGAAACAAAACAAAATATTTAAAATCTCCACAAGAAAACGGAATAAAACTGCGTGATATGTCCAGTATATTAAATGGAGCTGGAACTAATGCAGCTCAAGCTTTTAAAGGCTTATATGACCTTTGGTTTAGTGTAATAGGAAACAAAAGACAATGTTTAAATACTCTCGAAAACAACGGAATAAAACTGCGTGATATGTTCCGTATATTAGACGGAGCAGGAACTAATGCTGCTCAAGCTTTTAAAGATTTATATGACCTTTGGTTTAATGTCAAAGGAAACAAAACACAATATTTAAAAACTTTCGAGACAAACGGAATAACATTAACTACTCTGTCCCGCATTTTAAATGGAGCAGGAATGAATGCTGCACAAACTTTTATAGACTTATATGACCATTCCTTTGATGAGGATGGAAATAAAACAAAGTATCTAGATACTCTAAAAGAAGAGAAATAAAGCTAGGTAATTTTTATAGTATTTAAAATGGAAGAGGACCTAATGCTGCAGCAGTTTTTATGAAACAATTTTTGGTGTGCAATTTAAGGATTTTGACTTTACCGAAAAAAGTTTAAACTAATGCGATAACGTGGTCAAGCTTGATACTCGGACTTTAGATGCCGGGCACACAGTATGTAGATTACTGGAATATACGGGTGTCTTATTATTAAGTAAACAATTCGCTTCCACTTAAGTGTAGGAGTACTACGCCTGAAATCAAACTTTACGGCGGTGGATATAGCGGTATGAGAAACCTCTTCAATCTTATGTCTTCCTCTTTCTCAAAACCCCGTACTACCATTGCTTTGAAGCTGGACGAATTGTGTGTACTGTTAAATCGACGTTGTTATAGTCACAACGTGCCTTATTAATAGTCTATATATTAGCATTGGACAATATGTTGGTTTGTCCCCCGTGACGTTAAATCGACGATTTAATTTTAACCGCAACACGTATGTATTCGATGGATGCCGACTTAAGCCATCACATACTTTAGAATCGCACAAAGATTGGCGATCGACAATCATTGATATCCCACTTTGTATGATTTTTCGGATAAACGAAATCGAAAGGGAGCCTGTATGTGCAATCCAATGGGTGATATTTTTTAGGAATAAAAACTTTTGTAACTTTAAACCTTTCTTGTAACCCTTTCTAAGTTCAACCGTTTCCCTCTTCAGCTCATCTCTAGATATACAAGGAGGTAATATACGCCATTGAAAGCATTTTATAAAAAAAAGGTACGGATAAATATTTTACGTATTGTAAATTATCCAATTTTGGAAACCACGCTTGTTTTTTTTGGTAGTATTATTCTAAAAAACGCATACAAAATTCAAAGCAATGAGCCAAGTACAAGGGGATGTGATTTTGGAATCGGTTGCTCATTAATATAAGCTTCATTATACGAAGTATTTGAAATCAAACAAATATGAGCAAGTACAAATGGATAGTGAAAGGCAAAGATAGTTGTTAAGAAAAAAAAATAAAGTGTATGACATTATAAACGAGTAATATCAGGAGGTATTAAGATAGGAAAATAAAGAAAACTCGGGCGTTTAAGGGGCTATCCTAGTGTGAACATTTTGTTAAATCGATTTTTTTTCATTTTTCGATAGTTCATTATGTCTAGAATGATATCCTAAAGTTTTAAAGTTGTATCTAAAATAGTATTGAAATGACAGCTCTCGAAGCGCCGTTGTTCAGAGGAGAAAAATTCTGTAGCGACGCATTTTCAAAAAGAAAAAGTTTCTCACGCTCATCGATGATTGGGGAAGGTATGTTTAGTCTAGGCACTGACTGTTGCCAACCTTAGGCGGAAAAAGTAAAGATACGGTGAAATTGGCCATTGCCGTCAGCAATAAGCTTCAGAAATACTCGGTCTGGCAATCACCAGGCATCAAGATGATGTAGATGCTATGTACAACGCAATTTGGGCTACATATTTTCACTTGAGTTCAATAGACAAAAATCCGATGCACGACAACTGACCGGCTGGCACGGAGGGCTGGTGTAAATACCGTCGCGCGCTAGCCGAGGGACTAGGTATGGCAAGGTTTCAACATGATTATTTTCCGTTAGATCCACAAATTCAAGAAGTTTTAAAGCCAGTGTATACGGATCTGAGACGACGAGAATTATTGGATAGGTGTAAAGTAAGCAACACCCAGAACAACTATGAAAGCTTTAATGGCTTGCTTTGGCACTTCGCTCCAACGTACCTCCACCGCGGTGTGAAAACTATACAATTGTGAAATTTTTTGCAGTAAATATATTTAATAATGGTTTTAAAGCCATCTTAAGAATCATGCAAGTTATGGGAGTAATCATTGACTCTGCGGCCCAAGAATATGCCGAAAATCGCGATGAGAGCAGAATCCGGCTAGCCGAGAAACGCTATGAAGAGAGTTCAAAAGAGGCTCGGACAGCTAGGAGGATAGCTGCTACAGCCCAGCAGGCACTTTTCGAAGAAGAGGAAAGTTCTTTATGCGGGTCTGGGATAGCAGATTAATTGTAAGTATGAAAATAGTTGCGTTATAAAAAAAAATCTGTAATTAAAACTTTAAACGTGTTTTTCTCAGAACGACATTTCTCAAATTTACTGACACTCTAACTCGAATGCAAATCATAGAATCATCTTGAAATTTTTGAGCATACTCTCAGAACATGTTTTGCTATACAATGAGCCTCCAGTTTTTAATTAGAACAAAAATTGTCAATTTGCTATGCAAAAAACGGCCAATTTTTCGGGCAAAATTCAACATTTTTTTTCAATACTTCGCCATTTTGTCAAATTTTAATATTTTTTCAAACCCGAGGTTCATTGTAGGGGAAATATCTTCTAGTTTAACATGTATTTTGTATTTTTTTATTTCAGGCACTCTGAAGACGCCAATCGTGTCAGCAGTTGAGCAACTTTTTTTTTATCCCAGCCAGATTGCGCATAGTCTGCCAAATTTAAATATGATTACTTTAAAAAATTCATGTAATAAGTCAACATATACAAGAATATATGCTCCAAATTTGAACAACTTTGATGCAATAGTTTTTATTTAAAAATTCTAGAAAATCGCCTAATTTTTCACATGTCACACTAGGATAGCCCCTTAAAAGAAAGAGCGTTTATTCACGTTTAAAGATCAGAACGTACTGCAATGAGATTTCTTTTTTTATCATTTTTCTTTGGGTGCAATAGTTTGTGTCTAGGACTCGAAAACACTTTCACCAAAATTAACTTTGAAGTTGCAGGATTCTGAATTTCGAGCGTGTTTTGATTTCAAAAAACCTAAAACATGGGGTAAAAAATAGGCTTGTAATAATTGTTTAAATTTGTCTACGATGATGACATTTTTTTAAGCTTAAGGGGAATTTTACTTAGGAGGTTAGCGGGATATACTGTAATAGGGGATTTTGGTGTTCAGTAGGTTTATAGCAAGGCTGACATTCTCTATTCAGGGGAATAACACTCGTACGGGAGAGTTGGGCAAGTTTTTAGTTCCAAAAGAAACGAATAGATGTCACTACTTGGTCTCATGGTTGCCACTCTAAAGTGCTCTAAAGCTAATGTTACCACCACGTAACGGAACACCTCAGAATTTATTTGTTCTGCCCACGCATCACTACTAATCACTATGCGCAGCTACGAGCGGGATAATGATTTTTGTGCTATTTAGCTTAAGAACACAACAATTATCAAGATTACTATCGTACTACGAAGTTTTAAATTATAGCACATCGTAGTAGATTAAATTATTTGATTGTTGAAAAAATAAGGCGCACAGCAGTTTGACTGACAATCGCGTGAAGGAATTAGAAATTTTGGTTACGTTCATTTCCCGTAATTTTTATTTTAATGACAACTCATGTTAAGAGTAAATAGTATATTCATATTGCGTGATACATATACGCAAATGAAAAATTAGATCAATGTGAATAAAAACGATGAAAGTGTAGACATATTATTTTATATACATATCAATTAACGTCTAATTTGTATTACTAGGTAAGATTGTTAAAATTAAACGAAAATTATTTAAAATACCCATTATTAAAAGTAGGATGTGTTGCTCGGATTTTATAGCTATAGTTAAAAAATAATAAGCAGTTTAAATATAAGAAATGACGCAAAATTTTTGTATATAAGTGTGTTTTGTACTGCTGAACACTAATCAGAAACCAAAAACCGGCGTGCGGCTATACGTTCCGAAATATAAGCACTTAAAGTCGACGTTTTTAGAGGTTAAAGCGCCAACATTTTGCGTCCTTGGAACGACACAGTTACGGTACTGAGCATGGATATTTCGATATGCGCATGTGTACAGATCGTGCTAGCTACGTTCCACTCTGGCCGAGTCTTTTAAAACTTGGTGCCCATTCAGCTACACTAATCATTATTGTCTTATTGTTAAATACATTCAAAATATTTCATTCACCCGTGTATTTACTGTTGCTCTAAAAACCGATTTTTGAACTCATTCAAAATGCTTGCTTATACTATAGATTTACTGTGACCCTGAAAAGGGTCGTTTCAGTCTTTTACGGTCATAAAAGTGATATTTAAACGGCCCTTTCAGGACTACAAACACTTAAACCACCCTTTTCAGGGCCACAAAAACTTAATCGGGTTTTTTCAGAGCCATAAAGGTTTACATGCCTCGTTGATAGACTATAGTAAAAACACAGATAAAACGTGCACTGCGCATGCGCATGTCGAAACATCCATGCTCAGTGCCGTAACATGCCAATCCGTGGGCGTAAAATGCTGGCGCTTTACCTACACATACATCGACTTCAATTGCTTATATTTTAGACAATATAACTGAGCGCCAAATGTTACTTTAGAATTCGAGGTCATTAGTACACTATAGACTTATACACCAAAATTTTAAACTGAATATGTTACATTTAAAACAGTACGAAACTATATGGACACTAATATACATACATACACACATATACAACAGGGTTAAACGGAATCTGTACAGTTCTCCGACACTTTCCTCTTCGCCGGTCACTGCCAAATAGTATTGTTTTACAATAAGACAGTTCCCTATCGATATTTGTAGCTGGCTATTGTTGTGCATTTATGAAATTTGTTTTTCGGTATTATTTTATTTATATTTAAGCGTATTTCTTATTACTTTTGACTGCAATGTCTGATCATGATATAATTTTGGCGGGAAACGATGAGGAGTGTGGGTTATTTAATAAATCAGTTAAAAATGGAAATGTAGAAGCGTTAAATAACAAATCGAATAATATAGAGGAAGACGAGCACGAAGAAAATCAGTATTTACAATTAATTGACAAAATTATTAAAAAAGGGACAAAGAAAACCGATCGGACCGGTGTGGGAACTTACTCGATTTTTGGAACCCAAATGCGATTTTCATTACGAGATGGTATGTTAAAATAATTATTCCACATTTCCTAATACTATAATAATAAAAGAATATATTTTTGCTGTAGATTCATTTCCGTTATTAACTACAAAAAGGGTATTCTGGCGTGCAGTAGTAGAAGAACTATTGTGGTTCATTAAAGGATCAACAAATGCAAAGGAATTGTCTGAAAAAAATGTACACATTTGGGATGCAAACAGCTCGCGCGAGTTCTTAGATTCCTGCGGTTTTAAGGACAGGGAAGAGGGAGATCTCGGTCCAGTTTATGGGTTTCAATGGAGGCACTTTGGTGCGGAATACAAAGATATGCATTCCGAGTATACAGGACAAGGTGTGTTGATTAAAACGTATTTAAAAATGGCAGTTGTAAGATAAATCATTATATTCAATTGGATTCGGTATTTACTAATTATTCATATCTTATAGGTATTGATCAACTACAAGATGTTATAGATAAGATACGTAACACTCCTGACGACAGGCGAATAATAATGTCAGCATGGAACCCGGTAGATATTCCAAAAATGGCCTTACCCCCTTGTCACTGTTTTGTGCAATTTTTTGTAAACAACGGTGAACTGTCCTGTCAACTTTATCAAAGAAGCGCTGACATGGGACTTGGTGTACCGTTCAACATAGCATCCTATTCCCTTCTTACATACATGCTGGCGCACATCACGAACTTGAAGGTAAGATAACGCAACAAAGTGACTGTGAACATTTCTCATAAAGTTGTATTTCCTTGTTTATTTGTAGCCAGGTGACTTTGTACATACAATGGGCGACTGTCACGTGTACCTTAATCACGTGCCCGCGCTTCAAAAGCAGCTTCAACGGAAACCGAGGCGATTTCCGCTTTTGAAAATTGTTAGGGAGGTTCAAAGCATCGACGATTTTAAGCCGGAAGATTTCGAATTGATCGGTTATGAGCCACATGCGAAAATATCCATGTCAATGGCCGTTTAAAAGTATTCAGCAGTATTCGCAACGACGCGAAATACGACGCAAGTATTTGACTGAACAACGTTGTTCCTGACACGATAGTTTCTCATTCGCCAAAGATCGTGTTCACTTTTCCCGGTGTATGCGGCTCATAAAAAATTTATTTCCTAACATGATTTTGGGTTGGTAGATAAATATAATTCGTGTGGTGTTGTAACTTCTAGCCATATCTATACTTTATTTTCTAATAAAAATTATAATTTTAATAAACTTGATCTTACAAGCGGAGACTACGAGTGCGATCAGCGATTTTTAGATAAAATTGGTCTGAAATAATAGTAAAATATGTAAAACATTAGCAGTACATGACGTTGTAGACGGAATAAAAACCCTAAATGTTCGTTCGATTCTCAACGATCGCAGTAACCGTAAGCGCTATCTGTTCAAATCCATGCTGAAATCATATTTTCAATATTTTGTTTAGAAATGTTTTTCGAATTTTGTCGTTTAAATAGAATGAAGAAAGTGGCCCATCTCGACAAAAGTCAGTCTAGTTACCCGAATAGAGAATAATGTAATATATAGTACAATATCCAATATGGAACAGGTAGAACATAGAAAGATAAAACTTTTGAGCGAAAGTATAACAAGTAATTGAATAATTATATTCAAAAATAGAGAACCGTTTCTTAACGGGGTTGATGGTGGGTCTCTTCATTCTATTCAAATAATAGAATTCGAGAAAACATGTGTAAAAAAATAAGAAAAAATTACTTCAGCGTGGATGTGAACAGGTAAAAAATACGGAGCTGTTGCAACACTTGAACACTCGGTTCACTGTCACGGCCACTGTGGTTGTTGAGAATCGGGCGAACATCTAGGGTCTTGCTCCCTTCTACACGTACTTAAAATAAAAATATCAATTTTTAGCTAATCTATTGCGCTAAGAACAAAATTTTATTAGAATTATTTTTACATCAAGCCCTATGCTCAAAGAAAATTTGGAGTCAATTTGTTGACATTAGATTTATATACCGTTAATATTTTACTGGGTTAAATTATACTTATCACCATTTATCATTTGAGACCAATGTTATCTAAAAACCACTGGTCGCATTCGTAGCCTCCCCTTGTTCGTAATTATATTTATATTTATATATTTATATCAATTTTTTTCAGTACCATTTCTGAATGTGGTCCATACGTGTCCGTTACAGCTTTATATCTAACAAACAGAAATCATTATAATCGTTTTTTAACCGTTAATTGGAGCTCGAAATACTATTCCGGACAAAAGAATTTCGGAAACCTCTGATGTACGTAACCGACAGGCATGGACGATTTTAAAAGGCCTTACATAAGCAGCTTTCAAATCTAACAAAATTATGTACTTCCTATGCCTTATTTTAATCCGGTACTTCCTCGAATCGTGCAAATATATGCAGGTAATATCGCTTCACGCATCGTTAATGATAGAAATCATTTGCATCGTTTGATAAGGGACGTTAACAGAATAAAAGCTATTACAATTTTTAAATACCGATGACGCTTTTTTTTATATTTTTAAAAATCTGAACCCGTAATATGTAACAACATCCACTCGCATTCTATATATAAGAATTGTTACAGGGAATATAAGCAATATGACTGAGGAGACGACGGAAAAAACGATTCATACAACACTTAGGAACGAAATCCTAACACCACTCACACTCTGTCGATTTAAGAAAAACTGAAGGAATTTTTCAAATCATTTAGGGGAAGATTCTCAGATATCTGAGGCTAGCACATCTGAGTATCGTTATTAGACTGTGAAGTACTTAACTGATGTAGCTGCTGGGTAAGCGCCAAGGTGCCACATTCATTCACCGTAATAATTACCCAAATAACATCTGTAAAAAATCCAGCAAACAAAAAATGACAAACTTATCACCCATAACTATATGAATAATAATAAAATCAATTTACCTCCAAAATAGGAACCTGTTGGTGTCATCATCCTCCATTTACTTTGATACACTCCGCATATGGGTGGACTTGTAAGGATCACACTCACTTCCATCGTCGCTTTTGGAGCTAAGGATGGAAGCGATACTTTTGTTTCACCCATTTTCAATCCCCCTGTGTGCCGCATAGAAATTCCAACAGGCCATGCTTCTGTGCCGCTGTTCTGTACAAGCCATGTTTTTTGAAACTTTGTGTTAGGCGGTACTGATTCCCCTTCTCCAATCGTGCTGTCACACACCAGTGTCATACACGGGTAGGTAAACGAAGTCTCAAAGTCAAAATAGCTACATATAGCTGCTTGCAGATTCCTGTAATAGCATATATAATTATTCTTGCATCATAATAACATCTAAATAAACAGATATGAAGATGTATATATTTTTTAACAATTACAATAACATAGAACCGTCCGTGAATAATCTGTTTTATTTTACTTCTAGCAACTATGACTTCTATTCCCATGTAAAAGCGATATTTCCTGTTCCATCTTAACACAGTACAACGCCATTATGTTTTCAGAAATCATAGGAAAATGCAGATCAAGTTGCAACATTATCACTGAACCAAGAAAGAATACATCAATTTTTTCGATAGGTTTTACAGAATTACATAAACTGCGGGCGGGTAAAACGAACGTAGGAAAGTGAAGCGTGGTTCAGATAGCTGTTGTCAAAATAGAATAGAGATTACGAAGACCGCGAGCCTTCGGAACGCACGTAAACATGGCGACATTTTAGGGTTATGTCGACAACGTAAATTCAACGTAGTTACGGAGAATCGTCTTGGGAGTCTATAGCTCACCAGTTGTTCATATCAAGGAAGAACGTGGCCGTGGTTTCGTTGAGCTGGCTGCCAGCCAGTAGCCTCTGCAGCTGTTTCACCAGCTCGGCCTTATCGGTCGTTCCTAGACAGCTGAATTGCTGTAACAAATGTTGATCGACGTCGTCCACGTCCATGGTGTCTTTCACCTCGTCGACGCTCAATGCCGCATATAACGCGATTAATTTCCCAGATCGGTCGCTACGTACGCGGCTCGCTGTCGTTTCTCTGATCTTTAACTGCAAATTTTAAATGTCATTCTTCGTGTGACGTTCGCTCGTAGCGCAGCGGCTGTACACTCCGCGCAAGAAGCTGGCTCCCGACACCCCGCAAAGATTCCGCCTGGTTTTCATACAGTCCACCGCGTATGCTTGTTCCTCTTCTGTTTCCTTTGTGTGACGCCGTGTCACCTTGACCTTGACGGTCTAACAGATACGAAGTTTTTACGGTTGATAAACAGATACGCGAAACCGTTACGAGCGCCTATTGCGAAATCGAACTCTACCGAGCGAGGATAGTCGGTTTGGTTTTCGCGAGATTGCACTTCTGCGCTCGCGTAGCCCCGGTTGCACGCATACAGGCACTCTCTACGTACACCGAGTTGATTATCGTTCGTTCTAGAATGCGAGGCAAATTTTCATTATCTTCGAATTTGAAATTGAGATATTATTAACAGGGAAAATGATGATTGCAAGCGTTCTTGAACGACACGTATGTAAAACGCACGTATACGTATCTACGTCTCAAGTAGAGAAAAATTTAGGATGTTTCTGTCTACGGAGCTTTGTGGCAGTTTACACGTTTGAAACAGTTCGATATGATACTGCTATGTTACGCGGACGAGACGGAAGATATTCAAAGATGAAATTGAATTAGGAAACTGTATCAGGTAGAATGCTCCGGAGTGTTGCAGATTGCGGAATTATCCCGCAGATTTCGGGCGCAGGCGTAGATGGGAATCACTCCCCACCTACGTGCGTTGCACTCGAGTACTCTGTATCTTTCAGCAATGCATATATCTCCGCAAAGTACTATAGTTCTTTCTAGAACAACAAAGTTATCACTTGCAACTATGGAATCGTTACTGTGCTATAATTTTTATTTAGCAACATGTCTGGCAAAAGTATAAAACGATAACAATCGACTATCTTAGTAGTTTCAAAAATATGAAAGGTATCGTTTGCTTTCTTTCGAAGGAAGGTAAAATCGGAAGACAAATTATTATGGTAATCGAAAGTAAGATTAACTGTATTACAAAAGTATGACAGTATGAAAAACTACCAAATGTAATAGCATGAGGTTATAAGAAATACAAAAGTCGGTAATAATATATAAACAATTCAAGTTATCTTATAGTTTACTACAGAATACATCGATCGGGATAGAGTTTCGCGTTCCATCGAAATCTGAAACCATTCGAACCCACCTAATGACATCCAAATTCCCAAATCACAACATTGTCAAGTTTTCTAAGCCACCTTGCAACATTTCAATCGCACGTTTCGTAAAGCCTGTCAAATTATACGCACCTACCGGGTGTAACAAAAATTCTGGGACACTTTTTCAGTATCGATAGTACGCACCAAAAGATGAAAAAAAGTCAATAAAGTTTTGTCTAAAAATCACCCCCTATCGAGATACAACCCCTTTTGTAAAAAGTTTTAAACGAATCATATCTCGGAAATGGTACGTCGTAGAAGACATGTTTTGATTGCAATATAACCGGAGAAGATCAAAGATAATAGAATAATATATAATTGCTGCGATAATTGCTGTTAAATAGCATTTATTCTTGTTTAATCCAAACAACGTCGATTACTTATATCGTAGCAGATTTGTAACAACTTGGGAAAAATTAGGAGCACTCACTAAATCTTCCTTTGCATAGATAGTGATATTATTTTCCGTAAACTTTAGTCTCTCCCTTTTTTACAAAAAGGGTTGTATCTCGATAGGGGGTGGTTTTTCGACAAAACTTTATAAAGTTTTTCATCTTTTGGTGCGTACTATCGATACTGAAAAAGTGTCCCAGTACTTTTGTTACACCCTGTATATTATTCATTTTATTCAAAATAATTAATTAAGGACGGGGTGCTTAATATTGGCAACAATTCCGATTTCCGGGCGAAAAATTCCGCGCAATTGTCGAACGGAGAAACCTATTTTGGACTGTGTACAGCCCTGACGGTGAATTTCTGTAAACCACGTGCGCATGCTTCGGGATCCCCTCCAAATATGGCCGAACGACGTGGTGCGCGCGCATCGCACCGCGTAACAGTTGAAATATGAAACAGATTACAGTCGCAGCTAGCGCCCGGTCATACAGGATACTCCAAAACCGTGATCCGATTAGCGAGGCGAGAATCGTCCTTACGGAACCGCTGCTCGTGCAAGGAAGCGTCCGCGAATCGCGAAACGATGAGGTTGCGAGACGCTTGAAGATCGCGTCGAAACTGTTGTCGGCACGCACCGCATTTGCCGTCACAAGTTCTTTTTTAAAAAGACACCACGAAGACGATCGCGAGCGTTCAATCGTAGATGAGAGTTTTTTAAAAAAAACAGTGCTCGGGTGACGGCGGACCACCGAATGATGAGAGTTGAAACTTGTGTCGAGAAGATTCGTTTATTGCCGGGAATCGCGGAGTAAGTGGAAGAGAGATTCTTTTGCACGAACCAGAAAGAATCACAGGTACATCGACTGAGTTTTTTTCGTAGCTTTAACGCTCCGATTTTTTTCGTAGTTAGTTACGTTAATCGTCGGATTAGTTAACCCGTTCGAGTACTCGTCGTTTGAAAGTGATTACAACGATAGTTTTGTAAATTGTATTGTATCGGTGACATGAATTTGACACTGGGAAGTTTCAATACTGGAATAATAAGGAATCGTTTGTTCACCGAACATAATTAATTATTAGTAATGTATGGAATTATAACTCTTGTATATTAATTTCGTTACATACGGGAATATTAAGTTTTCAGTGAGAATCGAAGAGAAATTGAAACAATAATTTACTATTATCGTTCTTTTCGTAATTATGTAGAACTTAGTCATTTTTCGACTGATTCCCGTTGAATTTGAAATTAAGTTTTTTAAGCAAGAATCTTATCAACTCTTAAACTTCTAATCAATATTAAACTTACGGAAAAGAAGAATCTAATGGGATAATCGTTGACTTGGTTTTAACCAGTTAAGTGTGGCGACCTTTTTGCAGAACGTGCAAAAGTTAACGTGCAAAGGTTAAAATCGCCGGAGGATTAGAAAAAAATGATGCGGTACCGATAATTAACCAGTTATGTGTGTTTGACGACTATATCCGTCATACGAAAATTATGTTACCCTTTGATATTAACATCGGAATATTGGTGAAAAGCAAGATATATTCGCAAATTTTAATATGTTTAGAATGTTTAGAGGTCAATTTAAATAACTTAAGATGGGATTCATATATCCACAATTTCCTAACGTTATTATTTGATGCCACTCCAAAAAGGTCGCCACTCTTAACATTAGAACTACCGCGGATTAATTCGGAATATCTAAAACCATTGGATAAATGTGTTTGATAGAAAGAAATATAGGCGGATAGTATATTGATCAATTTAACACTATTTCTATCAAGAGGTGTCAAAAGACACCTTTCAAATTTTAACTTAAAATCATTCGTTAAGTTGGATTATTTCTCCACAATTAATTTGTTAACTTTTTATACAATAGTTGTTAAATTATCTACATTTAACTGGTAATTTGAAATCCCAACAGTTTTGGCAAATATTTGCATTCAAACGAAAAGGTTTCAAAAGACACCTTTTGGTCGAAATAGGTATACACACAATCGTGGTAGAAATAGTCTTAATTATTTACATATAAAAAATGATTATGAAGAATTGTAGCGATCGTTAAAATTATACTACTTATACTACTGAAGGATTGTGGAATTCACAGTGTTGGAAATTTAAACGATTCTTATAAGAAATTCGGAGCAAGTCATTTTGACTTTCTTGGTAGTTCTAGTGTTAACACTTTATCGACCGGTCGTGGTTGAGGCTACCACTCAGTAAATACCGGCTAAATTTCCGCTATTCATTGTGTTGTGCCATATTTCTTTTTGTTTCGAAAGTATTTTATCGATATTTATACTTTATTTTGCATTTATTTTATGTAATAAAGGGCTGTATAAACTAATATTCATAAAATATATTCAAGGTAATAGTAATTCAATTTTTTAATAATTTTTTAGAATGTGGTATCGAAAAGCCGATTAATAGGCTAGCGGTCGTTAAGCGTTGGCAATTGGAAAGCCGATAAATAGGCTAGCGGTCGATAAAGTATTAACTGGTTAAAAAAAGATAATATATTCATTAAAAGCGTGCAAAAAAGATCATTCAGAAAGACTATTTAATAAAACCAATAGCATGATCGGTCCATCTTCGGGGACGGGAGGTATTCCGAGCCGCGAGGTGTCCGACAGTCAGACGAGGGCCGCGAAGAAGAGGATCTTCGAGGAGCTGGACATAGAGAACTTCTGCGAGGAGATTCAAAACGGACGGAAACGTTATCTCCAGGAGATCGAGAACTCGATGGAGCTGGTGGCGTCGAATCAAATAATCGGCGACACGGCGGCGTTGTTCTCCACATTGTCCGCCCAGGAAGCCGTCGAGGAGTGTCCGGTGGCGCGTCTGGAGGTCCTCCTCGTGGACGGGACGAACTGCACCTGGGCGACGGTGTCCGACCTGGAGCAGCAACAGGGTATCGCGGATATCGCGACGTCACCGTCCGCGTCGTCCTCGTCGTCGGAGCATCGCCGGGAGCTGATGTTCCAGGAGGACGTGCAGATCGACGAGATGAACTATCAGATCGAGTCGAACTACTGGGAACCGGTGACGATACCGTCGGAATTGCCGCAGAGCAAGGGGAACGTTTCCACCACCTCCGTCGGCCATCAGCCCCACCAGCAGTTCGACGATCAGGAGACCGGGAATTTATCGTGGTTGCTGGACTTCAAATTGGATCCGTTTATAGAAGCCGCCGATGATAAATCCACCGGCCCTTCGCCCAGAGACAATCATTACGGTGAGATTTGTGGATAAAATTGAAGTGTTAGTTTTTTTTTTCGCAAAGTCGCGGGTTTCGAAAGTGTTTAAATTGCGATACCCGTTGCACGAGTAATTTCGAGTTATTAGAATCGATCGTTGTGTATGAGCCGTTTATTTTGAAAGTGACCTAAGTCCGTTTATACTTAATTTGAGATATTTAAGAGTCAGCGTTTCAACAAAATTAAAAATATAAATATAGGATACCAATGTGTTATACTGCTTAAGTGCAGCTAAAATAGTTAAATTCACAATTCCTATTAAAATAGTAACAATTAATAAGTGAATAATGTGTGTTTTCTCAATTTTTTTTACGATGCGATATTGTTCAATTTTTACCAGACTTATCAAACCACCCGTATATCGGCCGTTTATTTTGAAAATGACCCAAGTCCGATTATACTTAATTTGAGATATTTAAGAGTTAGCGTTTCAATAAAATTAAAAATATACATATAGGATACCAATGTGTTATACTGCTTAAGTGCAGCTAAAATAGTTAAATTCACAATTCCTATTAAAATAGTAACAATTAATAAGTGAATAATATGTGTTTTCTGACCAAAAATGGAGTTAAGGCACTTTTGAAAGTTCAACTGGACGCATTACCCAAGTTTTAAAGAGGCCAAGTCCATTCAACATAATTTAAAATGCTTCAAATTGAAAAAATTAAACACCTAAAATCTAAATCTATGATTTTTTGGAGAACCTTTTCCAGTTTTTGGACGTTTTCCTTTCACAGTATAGCGCTTGGTAGCTTTGTATAGTAATACATTTTGGGTATAGTATCTCTTCCCTGTATTTCGTTTAATTTTTCGTACTTTTTAGATGTACGCTTCACCACTCTTTTCTCTATTGTCATGTGCATCTTCATCCCCCCTTTGATGACGAATGTTGTACTATAATTCTCATTTTCTGTCGATTTTTGTTGAAATCATCATTTACTAATTCGTGTTCACTATTCGAATTAAATGGTCTTGTTGTTTATTCTTCCCGATGGGTCTAATAATTTCTATAATTTAATGTTTTAAGTTTTATATTCAATTGTAAGTGCGTTATGCGTGATTTTCTTTCACTGCATTAATTGAACGTACTGATTATTCAATTAAAGCAACCGCCCAAAAACTGAGGTTAATTTGTTAAATACTAATTAATTAAAATTACCTTCATTAGTGCCTTCAGACTTTTGCAAATCCGTAGGTTCAGACATTATCAAGCAATGGTTTCGACTTAGACCACTTTTAAAGTAATATTATTGATTATCGAATTAACTGCGAAAACTTATGTGTTAACATTTATCATTTATACTTTGAATGTGCTCAATTGCAAATATTGTTTATGACAGTTAATGTCAAGTTGTACATGTTACAGTGGGCAACAAGAAAATATTTTTTTCTTTCAAAATAAACGGCTCATATATTTGATTTAGAGTAATTATGGGTTTGATTCGAGATGATTAATTTTGTATAAATCATTTGATCAGAATTGTGCATAGGAAATGACGGATTTTTATTTTTTAAGGTATCGTACGAAACGTAATTTTAAGGGGAAATTTGTTAATTAACATTGCACAAACATAATATATTACGTGCATTGTTTTATACAGGAAATAAGACGAAGTTGAACGGACGTTCTTACGGACCTGCGTACGCTAACGATATTAAGAGGAACTTTAACAGCAGTCATGACAATGGCTTGCCGCATCAAGAGAACAATCAGATTTACTCGAATTCGGACAACCGAAATTACGGTCCCTCGCGATGCAACGGACCAAAGAAACCACCATTTACGTATACTGAACTTATAGAACACGCACTCCGCGAAAGAGGCGAACTTACAGTTTCAGCTATTTACCAGTGGATTTCGTAAGTATTTCACTTAATTTCAAATTTTCAGAGAAAACTGTCCTGGTGAAATTTGTGTAATTTCTAGAATTTCCATTTGGAGGAAAAATATAATTTTTAAAAATTTTAATTTGTTTTTTAAGTTTTATTTATTCATTATATTTATCTTTATTTGTTCAAAAAATTTATTCAACAAACAATTTTCTTCTACCCCCTGTATTATATTCGAACAATTTGGAAATGAACATATACAATTAAAATGGATTTTAAATCTAGCATAAGTGTAGAGGGCGTAACAAAAATGCGGGCCCCTTTTTCAGAATCCATAGTATTTTTCATCCAAAAGATGAAAAAAAGTCTCTAAAGTTTTATCTAAAAACCACCCGCTATCGAGATACAACCCCTTTTCTAAAAAATGTTTAAAAAATCATATCTCCGAAATGGTACATCGTAGAGGAACGATTTTGATTGCAATATAACCGGAAAAGATCAAAGATAATAAAAATATATATATAATTGCTGCGATTATTACTGTTAAATAGCATTTATTCTTATTTAATCCAAAAGATTTCGATTAGCTATATCCTAGCAGGTTTGTAACAACTTGAGAGAAATTAAGGGCTCTCAAAAGCTTCCTTTCCGTAGATAGTGATATTTTTTTCGTAAACTTTAGTCTCTCCCGATAATATTAACACTAAACGACCAAGCGGGGTCACTAAATGACCCCTTTTGAAAATTTACTCATCAATTTCATACATTTATTGTTATTTCTGTCGGTCATTTGACTTTCTGCAAATTCTTATATTATCCGATTATTCAATTTCCTGCTTTCCGTTTTTCTCGTAGCTTATTTCGGAGATATGATTTTTAAAAAATTTTTTACAAAAGGGTTTGTATCTCGATAGGGGGCGATTTTTCGACAAAACGTTTTTTTCATCTTTTGGTGCGTACTATCGATTCTGAAAAAAGGTACCCGCATTTTTGTTACACCCCGTATTTAAAAAAAAAAAGAAAGAAAAAAATGAAATTCCTCGGGAAACGAAATTTGAATTAATAAATTCCCCTCGACATGCAACATGTACACGATTGACCAGTGAATTGCTGAAAATTTATTGTTTTTTTTTTTCTTTTTCGGGATGACTCATCTCAAATCCGAGCGATCGTTGAAGGAGTTCAGGGGCTCGATTAGCTATATGTCCCTTCTCGTGAGTTCACGATCGAACAGGTGAAAACACAGAGGCAGTAAATTGTGCGCATTCGTGTTGGGGGGTTGCATCGACGTGCTAGGAGTCGGTACCAGCTTGTACCAAGTGGCAGCGGTGCCAGGGGGTACCATCTAAGAACCTTCCTGACCCTCCCCGACGATTCAGCCTGCATCGACTGGCTCGCGGACTCGTAAATTCGTAGAAACTTGTTTCCAACATTCACCGAAGCGGTGTAGCGCTCGTCTTAAGGGGTTATATACAGTTAAGAGGCGCAAAAAAAGCGAATTTTCAAGAATTTTTCCTGAAAAGACAGTTAAATTGATTAATGTAAAAATTTGTACACATATTGAGATAACTTTTAACTGTATTTTAACATTTTTTATTTGTAAAAATAATAATTTTGAAAGCTGTTATAGCTGATCTCCAGGAGCTCCTCTAAAAAAAAGCGCTTTGCGGTGACCACGATATCTCGGGACTGAATCTTTTAAAATGAAAAAACCGAACGGATTTCGTTAAAGTAACGTATAATCTAGAAATTAATCGAAGGAATAAACAAAATAAAAGTTTTTGACAAAATGGCAGCTTCTAAAAAAAAAATCGATTTTTCACAAAAATTTTTGCCTTAAATTGTTCATAAAACAAAAAATATTCATCGGTGAAAAAAAACCTTCGACTAATTACTAAAAAATATAGTCAACAAGCTTGTGTTAAAATTTGAGACTGATCGGTCCAGCCGTTTTCGAGAAATCGTGGTCATCGCCTTTGAAAACACAGTTTGGAGAAAAACGCATTCAAAGTTTGAGAAGCCGGTAATAGAAACTGTAGTAAAGGCAACTTCAAATTATTTAGTAACAACAACCAAAGTCGGAAAAATTAAATTTGAATGTAATGGAGCCAACATCAATTTCAGTTATCCAAATATCAACAACTGTATCTAGTTGCCGGAACTAATTAAGGGGAACTAATAATTTTTTCGGTGTAGACCAACTACTTTCAAACGCTCTGACACGTCTTTACAAATATGCGTGTAACTTGGACAATAATCGCCGAATTGACTTGAAATTTTCTGTGTGTATACTTAAATGTATGTACATTACGAAAATGAAATAAAAAAAATCGATTTTTGGAAAATTATAACTGTATATAACCCCTTAAATGTACAATTTGGATTAACTGAAAACAAAATGAGGGAACGCCGAAACGGATGTTTGTTTGAAACTGGTTTGATACATTTCGAAGCATAAATGGTTATTATAAGTATTTATATACATCGGTGACTTCAAAAGACCGACTTCAATTGAGAAAAACAGGACACCTAGGAAGTATCACTTTTTTTTAAAAACATTTGCACACTTTTCTCGTGAATAGAAAGAGATAGAGCAATGAAATTTTTACCACAGTTCGAATATGATGTAGTACACAGTTTAACGTGAGCTTTTTAAAATATTAGTGGATAGAATAAAAATATTTATGTATATAATATGTAAAAATAGTGAAAAATTAGGTTTTATAAAACAAATTCATATATGAAAATATATATTTTATAATTTCCACCTGTTAAACCTTACAAAACTATGGTGGTAACATACTATACAAATTTGGTAGTAATAACTTTAATAGGTATCCAAAAAAGTGTGCAAGAAAATGTATAATTTAACATTGTTTAGTTAGGCACTACCGAGCCCCCTTAAGGTGATTTTTGGGAATTAGAAAAAAAAATAGTAAACCTACCGAGCTGGTATTTTTTATACATATTCATCGACGTTTAAACTATCGCTGGAAATTTGTATGATGCATTTTATTTCAAATTATATGAATAATTGTTCCACAGCGTATAGCATATCAAATTGTCCAATGATTTTTCTTATAATCTATTTTTTTTTTATACCGAAAGCTTATCACGTATAGCAACAATTCAAGAATCAAGCTTTTCCGTTGTGACAAAACGAGGAAAAGTATTAAAAAATATTGATACGTTAGTGGATCCGCTTCTATTTAATAACGTTTAGTCCAACTACGTCAATTTTTATGGTTTAAATTTAGTTCCAAACTTCTAAAATTTCTCCTTCCTTTTTTTTCAGGTATCTAATTCTAGATTCTTTAACACTATTTCTACCACGATTGTGTGTATACCTATTTCGACCAAAATGTGTCTTTTGAAACCTTTTCGTTTGAATGTAAATATTTGCCAACACTGTTGGGATTTCAAATTACCAGTTAAATGTAGATCATTTAACAACTATTGTATAAAAAGTCAACCAATTAATTGTGGAGAAATGATTCAACTTAACGAATGCTTTTAAGTGAAAATTTGAAAGGTGTCTTTTGACACCTCTTAGTAGAAATATAAAACAATGTGATATAGATCTTTGAGTTTCCCTGAATTGGGAATTTTAGTTAAACCATCCGAAATAAGTGAGTATGACTAATTTATCAGAAATTAAATATTGTAATGATCCTACAATTAATCTTTTGTTGGTTGCATAATTACCATTTCTTTTCTTTTATTATTTGAACAATACTTAATCCATTAATAATTTTTGTTAAGGGTTAATTATACCGTAGTTTATCCCTGAAGGGGGCCAAAAATGTGGCCGAAACGTCGGAAATTAATTACAGTTAAGGTTTATTCACCTTATTTGGATGGTTTACGTAAGTAATTTTGAATTTTTTTTTATCACTATTTAGAGTTCCGCCTTTGTGGTTATATTGATCGTTTTTGCCAGATAAATATTAATTGTTTTATATATTATCACGCGATCGTTAAATTATAGAAATTAGTACTCTTGGTAGAAATAGTGTTAATTTTCCTTTTTTTTTTTACCCCTGCGGTTACCGACTTTGTGAAACATATACCGATCGGACTTTCCACGGATATCGATAATAATCAATTTCCAAAGAAAATTCGTACTCACGGAAACGTGTCTCCGTGGTATTTCGTAATCATCGAACCGAATCACGATATATTTCACCCATGCACGGGGGTTGCTTTCTGAGACTTCCTGTATCCCCGTATCGAAATTGGGGGTTGGGGGGGGGGATTAATTACGGGGATGTGTAACACGCCGTGACATCGCGGCGGGCAGGTGAAGAAAATTGTTTTCGGGGGAGCACAGGTTCCCAACGTTTTCACGGACAGTGGCTCGATAAACGACGGGAACTATTTAAACGTTCCGTCATTATGCAAATGAGGACATTTGTTTCCACGCGTCACAACAGCGATAGTTCGAACGTTACCGTAGTCGGAACGAAACGATTCTGAACTTTTACGAATTTCCAGAGAACACTTTCCGTATTACAAAAGCAACGACGACCGTTGGAAGAACTCCGTGCGGCACAATCTGTCGATAAATCCGCATTTCCGAAAAGGATCGAAAGCACCGCACGGCGCGGGTCACTTGTGGGCGATTGCGAATCGATCCGGTGATTCGAGGCCCCGACAGATGATCACCACACCGACACCGAATTCCACTGCGAGGCAAATCATGAGAAACGCTCCCGAAACCGAGAATCATCCAAGAAATACCAGGTGTCTTTAAAGAATATATTTTTCTAGTTAAGGGGAGGTTCACATGTGAGAGCCCCAAAAGAAGGTCATTTTCTCGAATTTTTTTCTCACTGAAGGAAATAAATGAAGAACTCTAATTTATCGTCACTTGTTTAATGAATCAAAAGATGCAAAAAAAATTTTTTTTATTGAAAAATAATGTGACAATATTTGTTTACACGCCTTGTAATATGACGATCTCAAGAAAAGGTAGTCGGTTGTTGCCCACTCTAGCATCTACAAAAGTTATCAAAAATGACTAATGCAAGAATTTTTATAAAATATATGAGTGTAGTTGGAGCCCCTACTAGAATCATCAATGAAAGTCGAAAATTTAAATAATGGCGGACATTTGAATGTTCTTTTTCGTTTTTTCACCTTTTTTCGCTCTTTAACGTACTGTAACAAAAAAAATAATGCATATATCCTCTTGATTCTAGTAGGGGCTCCAATAAATCAAATCTACTTCAAAACAAAACAAACGGAAAGGCGATCTATCAAGTAGTTTTTGAGTCATCTTGGGCAACAGTTTGAAAAACACGATTTTTCAGGAGACACGATTAAAGATTCGATCCACGAATCTGTGTTAACGTCTAAATATTATCCCTTGTGGCTAATCACCGATTCCAAGGCCATACATTAGCTCCTCCTCAAGTTCATACTGTTCGTGCAGATTCATCCAAAAATAAGATATCCTCCGCTCAAAGTACCACTCGATTTCAATTTTTCAGTCAAAAAGTAGTTCCAGTTTTTATTCCATAACTTTTTAAAAAAATTATATCCGACCAAACGGTTTTGGGAATATATTCTAAACATAATTTACTATCAAAAAATGAAAAAAAAATTTTGAATTTTTGGTCGGTCGTAATGAGAACCTCCCCTTAAATTTCTATGTTGCCCATGGTAAAAGCAACATTGTTTTGTACCAGAATGATCATTTGAATTCTGTTAACGTGGTGAACGTAGATACGAGGGTCGTCGAAAAAGTAAGGTCTCCAATTTTTTTAGCATAAAAAACTCATTTATTTTCTAATATATACACCCCCGTAGAAAAGTATCCGGACACCTATGAAATTCATGTAAATATTGTATTTATGCTATAATAATGTACCCATTTCGCAATGAAATTAAGTTTTATGAAGCATTTAGTTATAGTAGAGTTTACTCAATTCTTCTTACAAAATGACATAAAAATGACTAAATTTCCTTTTCATTCATATGTCCTCCCCGTTACGAAAACGCATACGAATTTATACAAGGTGTATATTAAATGGATAAATGCTAAAAAATATACCAAATAGAATTTGAGAAACGAACGGATTGGAGCTAAAATCGTCTAAAACTGTATGACCTCACATCGTTTCTATACAGGGTGTAACATATCATCGGCGACCCTTTTTCAGGATCGATAGTACGCACCAAAAGATGAAAAAAGTTTCGAAGGTTGTGTCTAAAAACCACCCCTTATCGAGATACAACCCCTTTTGTAAAAAAACTTTTAAAAAATCATATCTCCGAAATGGTAAATATCTGCCGTTTATTTTGAAAGTGACCCAAGTCCGTTTATACTTAATTTGAGATATTTAAAAGTTAACGTTTCAACAAAATTAAAAACATACATATAAGATACCAATGTGTTATACTGCTTAAGTGCAGCTAAAATAGTTAAATTTACAATTCCTATTAAAATAGTAACAATTAATAAGTGAATAATATGTGTTGTCTCAAATTTTTTTACGATGTGATATTGTTCAATTTTCACCAGACTTATCAAACCACCGTCGTATATCAGCCGTTTATTTTGAAAGTGACCCAAGTCCGTTTATACTTAATTTGAGATATTTAAAAGTTAGCGTTTCAACAAAATTAAAAACATACATATAGGATACCAATGTGTTATACTGCTTAAGTGCAGCTAAAATAGTTAAATTCACAATTCCTATTAAAATAGTAACAATTAATAAGTGAATAATATGTGTTTTCTCAAATTTTTTTACGATGCGATATTGTTCAATTTTTATCAGACTTATCAAACCACCCTCGTAGCAACAATCACGACAGTATTGTCAAAATTAGCAATAACTAGCCCTCAAGAGACCTTACTTTTTGGACGACCCTCGTACTTTCTGATTGCTTTTAAAGGGGGATTATTTTAATTCAGATATTTATTGATATTCTTATATCCCCCAGTCAGATGACACCCATAGACGAAGTGGAAGCCGCAACGGCAAGCATCACGCAACAACCCTCGGAAGAGGAAACCGAGAATATCGTGAATTCCGTAACATTGGAACATTGCGCTGAGCAAATTCTTAGCGGAATAAAGAAAGAGGTAGAGGTGCAGTATTTGGTCCCTATGATGGTGTCTAATAACGAGCACGAGTCCACGCAGTCGAGTCAGCAGACTCAGGAGCTACATTACCCCGTAAAAGAAAGCGGTAAGGGATGATGATCCGTTCTTTGTTATTGGAAATTTGGAAAAATAAGTTTCAATATTTAACCTGTTAACCCTCTATGGGCCGAATTTTTGTTTTAAATCCAAAAAGATGGGGAGAACGAAAAATCAGCAATTATAAACCTATATATACAAATGAAAAAAAGAAATTTCCGTTTAAACAATTTTATTGCAATATATTCACTATATGACTTTCAGGTAACAATGGCCTATAAACATAAAAAAACAGTAACAAATTGAAAATTTAAATGCAAACAAGTAGGTTGTTATTGGTATAAGAGCCCAGAGCTATTAATTGCAGTATTTTTAGTTTGGTAATCACCGACTGAAGCACAAATAATATCAAATCGATCAAATGGTTTCGCTTATTTTTACTGCAGGACAGTTTGCGCTGCATTTACTTTGTTATTTCAGGTTGATGAGCCTGGCAACGGTCATAAATATTGATATTGGTTGTTTTGCTAAGGTTATAGAATTAAGATTCATGCGAAATCTCATGTAAAAGCTATAATTATTTGGTAAAATATTGATAAATCGAAATGTGAAAGTTACACCGGTCCATAGAGTGTTAACCGCGGAATTTAGTTTCAAAAGACCTCCACAGGGTGAGGAGTTAAAATTAAGCAATGACGTGTATACACGTCAAACGCAAGGTATATGGTCCTACTATAAATTTTTACAAAAAATGAGTAATAATTATATTTGCTCATAATTATGAAAGTGGTCTAAGTCATATGTTTCTTGTTTCGTGATATTTGATGAGTTGCATTTAAATAAATTAAAAGATATTTTTACATTATGCGACATTTTAATTTATAATTGTATTATTCTTGATTAATGGATATTTATTATGAATAGGAAATTTTGTGTGAATTTCATACAAAAATGTTTTTAAAGTTCGAACTGACCTAGACCATTTTCAAAATTAAATGAATGTCCTATAAATTACAGCAACAAAGAACTATGAATTTTATATGAAAGAATAACTTTAATGAAATAATTCATGAACATTTATTAATTATTTTTTAAAAGTAATTGATTTTTATCATTTCGAGTTTTTTAGATTCTTAAAATGTTCCTGAAAAACTAGAGCGATGTATGGTAGTAAACACTTAATATCTTTATGTTTTTCTTCCGTTACTGCTCTAGTGGTGGTGTATAATAAAAGTTTAATAATATAATAATTAATTAATAGTATAATTATATAATAATTGTATATAATTTCTTTAAGCTTTTGACTTAAACCACTATCATTATTAACACTAAATGAATTCTATATAATGTTGAAATTATAATCACTATCTAATGGTTCATTCTTGACAATATCGTAAACATTACATTGAATAAATTTAGTTTAAAGTAATGTGGTATGAAATAACTTATAAACTCATCTTTTTTAAATTTTGACTTCGACCACTTTCATAATTATGGGCATATATTTTTATTTAACAAAAAAATTAACAATTCGTTTCTGAATACGTTATTCTTACTGAAAGCTTGGAAATCGTCAAAAAATAATCGAATACATAAAAGAATGAGATAAAAGTAAAGAAACAAAATAAAGTAAAAAATTTCAATTCATTTAGTGTGATATTTTTCGAAGCAAGGTATCAACTTTGGGAAATGTTTCCCAATGAGCCGTGTAAAAAGTGTTCAGAAAAAAAAATAAATATTCTTCCCTTACTGCCTCTATCCCTACAACACATAGCTGTTGTATTGGTAATACATATAAAGAACACATACCACCAAATAATATTCTTATCACATTTTATACAATTTTCGAGTTTTTATAGTCAATGGTAATTTTTTATTTTACACGATGTGTAAACACATCGACCGCACTGCGGTAGAGATTCGCTTTGACGTATACACACTAGGGTGGATAAAAAAATCGACGTTTTTTTTACTGGTTACACTGAAAAATTGATTCGTAGACACCTCTAGAAAACTCTCACCAAAGCTGAGCTCTTAATTTTAATGGGAACGTGCTCCGCATTATAGTTTTTTATATTTTACTCAGTCCATTAGAAAAACAATCATATCTTGCTCATAACTTTATCAATTTGCAAAAGTATATATATAGTTTTGTAGGAAATTGAACGCTCTACAAAAAAGGTCTCTTGTGAGTGAAATATATAAAACTATAATGCGGAGGAACTTCCCATTAAAATTAAGAGCTCAGCTTTGGTGAGAGTTTTCTAGAGGTGTGTACGAACCAATTTCTCTGTGTAACTAGTAAAAAAAAAGTCGATTTTTTTTTAGCCACCCTAATATACACGTCGAACGCGGTTAACTGGTTAATTTTCAAAATGTGAAATTTTGAGTAATAAAGTCTCAATGTTTTCAGACTTTTTAAACCCGGTATCGAAAGAAGTGGTTGCGGAAGAGTGCGGACTTATAAGCGAGGGCTACCTGGTCACAGACCTAAATCCAGCTGCCCTGGGACTGAACATGGTCGAGCCAGAGATCATCACTCCGGAGAACTTGTTCGGCGAGGAACTGAGTTTCCAGTTCTACGAATTGTCGTCTCCGTCGCAGATGCAGTCCGCCTGACACACAGAGAGAAGCAAATTGCGTCTAATCGTGATCGACGAGCTGCAGATGCAGAACGTCCCGATCCGCGACGCCGGCAAGGTCGACGCTCGAGTCATTTACAGTGCCATTGAAGCAAAAAAATCGCAGGAAGTGTCCTCCGATCGGAACCCGAGGACCCCGATCCAGGAGAACGCCGCCGAGTGTCCAGACATATCTTCCGCGATCAAGAGCTGATTTTTTCGTCGACCGCTGCTGCCGCGTTACTTACAATTTAGACAGAAACTAGCTGGCCGTCGCAGAAACGGTCGTGTAACTAGTCTGTTTGCGATCCCCTTTCGGGGATTATTTGCACGCGAGTGAAAGTTTGAACAGAACCGCATTGCCGTCCGAATTGTGCCTGGATATATCTTTATCGAGTCCGTCATTTATTACAACACATTAGTATAGTTTCTTCTAGCCCTTGCAGCGTAACGTGTAACGTTTTTTGTATTAGTAAAGAAAATATAATATTTACCATGCAATGTATCTATATATATATATGTATATCAACCTTTTTTTACAATTTTATTGTCCGCTGTATGACCACTTTATTTTCAATGTCCTAAGTGTTTGGAAAATTCCAGATTGACAGAGAAACTGATTATTCGCCTAGAGTAGATATTTTATTGACTATACATAGAAATCATTTGAAAAATACAGTACGTATGGATTCAAACATTTATTTTTTTTCAGTTTCCGCAGCTTGGTTCTTGTCTGGTAAGATTTGTTCACCCTGCTTAGGAGTAGTAGCTTTTGACAATCCCAGCAATCTTTGCATTTGTTTTTCTGCTTTAGCTGCCTTTTTAGCCTCTTTCAATTTCTTCATATCTTCCTTTTCTTTCTGTGCCAACAATTCCTTGAATTTCTCGTCATGGGGAGAAATTGCGAAGCCAAAGTGGCGTCTCACGTCATCGATTAATTTTTGTTTACGCGCCTTAGCTGCAGCCATCTCAGCTTCTTTTTTGGCAAGCTTTTTCTGTACTTCCGTAATGAATTCGTTCATCTTTGCCATTTTTTCTACCACCTCCGCTTGCCTACAAGTACATGCCAAATGATAAGTAAATTCTATACGCAACAACTGAGATAGAACTCTTGTTTAATATACTATACCTAGCTCGTTTCTTTTCTTCCCTCTCCTCTTTTTCTGTCTTTAGTTTCTGCCACCTTTCTTGAAGACTAAGTGGAAAAGCAACTCTTTCGTATTCCTTAGCATCTTCCACTTCCTCGGGTGTGGGCCATAGAACTCCTGCAGGAACATCGAGTGCATTGATGCCATACCTACCTAGCATTCGTTTCTTATACTTCACTGTGTCGTGGAACCACATTATCGACTCATTGTAAGGTTTTTTCTTCATGAGAATATTTCTGTGTCCTGGTTGAAGCCTTGATTTGTTCCGTTTTATTTCAATTTCCGTAGTGTCCTCTTTAAACATTTGATAAACAGCAATTTCGTCAGCAACCTTTTCTTTTTCTTCCTCCTTCGTCTGTGTTTTTTTGAACCAACCCTTGGAGAACAGATTTCGATGCCGCTGTCTTAGCGGTACATTAACACTGAGTAATGTTTTTAAACTCATTTTAATTGTTTTTTAAAATTTCGTTTAGACAGGACTTTTATTCGAAACTGAAGCAGGTTAATTGCATCCTACAATGAAGTAAAAAATTGCGTTAGGTTGTCATAAATCGCCATCAAAAAGCACAGACTTATTATTTAGTTATTTGAGAGATTGTCATACTATTTTCTTTTTAAAACTAATAAATCGTACCTAATGAATGTTGTTAAACTGCAGGTATGAATAGAGTGCTTACTATATCAAGTTAGGTTAGGTGCTCTCTGTACATTAGGTTAGGTACATTTATAGCTGGGATTGACAACTTGTTTACAACGTGTTCGATGAATTCTGAGACATATTAATGCGGCTTGTGAATATAAATTATAATTCACGGGTTGGTAGATTTTTGGATTAAATAACACTTTACGATAAGTGTTTGAGCAGTGACACGTGATATTATTTTCAACACGTGAATCGTCGTGTTTGTAATGTTTGGTTAATTGTATCACTTTATTCACTTATTGCAACGAAAGTGCCGAATATTATTTTATAAAGTTTTGTTTAAAGTGCCTACAACAAATTAACAAAAATGGGTCGACTTGCAGAGGTAAATTCTCTATTAATATGAGATCCGTATGCTAAAACAATTATGTTATCGTTCATCATGTATAAAAAGATTGTAAATAATTTATCAGGTTGTCGGTGAACAATCATCAGAGAAATGTAAAACATTTGTATTTATGGGCGAGGGATATACCCTGGGAAATGCTTTAGTGACTGTAATTTCCAAAAAGTAAGCATATTATTTTATTAAAATTTAACTAATAATTTATGTGAATTTGTTATTCAGCAATATGCTTCCTGTGTTTTATTTAGCCCTGACGTAGATTTCTGTGCGTGTTTTGTTAACCATCCAGCAGAAGGGAACATTTACGTGAGGATTCAAGCGAATAAAGGAAAAGCAATAGATATATTAAAAAAGGGATTGGAAGACTTTGAGAAAGTTTGTGATTTTACCTTAGATACATTTAATAATACTTACGAGCAGTTCAAGAATACCAAACATGTATCTATGGATAGTGGATAGCTAATAATTTCTACAAATTATTTTTATACATCAATCTGTAGAATATAAACCTTGGAATAAAATAATATTGTATACTATATACGTGATCCTTTGTCCATATTAATTTTAATCTAAATTAACAGGAGAGCAGGGTGAATTAAAAGAATAAAAACATTTTACATGGAGTTCACATGGAGCTTTATTATTTAAACAACCTCAGCAGGTCTTTGTCCTCCCACAACTCTGTGGTTCTTAGACAGGAAGTCAGCAAATTCCTGGTATGGTGCTTTGCGCAGTGCCTGGTCGTGCCAAAGATCTGGGGTGAGGTATGCGTACGTCTTGGCAATGGCTGCATAGGTTGCCTTGGCAAAATTACCAAGGGTACACGTGGATCCCCTTGCGGAGGTGTAGCAATCTTCGATACCAGCCATCTGCAGCAACTTCTTGGGTACGGGTGCAGACACGATTCCAGTTCCTCTTGGCGCCGGAATCAGACGCACCTGGACGGAACCACACTTGCCGGTAACCTTGCAGGGTACAGTGTGAGGGTCACCGATCTTGTTACCCCAGTAACCACGTCGTACAGGCACAACTGAAAGTTTAGCCAAGATGATGGCACCACGAATGGCGGTGGCTACTTCCTTGGAGCACTTTACACCAAGACCAATGTGACCCTTGTAGTCACCAATGGCGACAAAAGCCTGAAAACAAATTAAAAGTTATTTTAATAACTCAAAGTCTTAGCACATATACAAATGATATATTCAACTCTGTTAAATCCCTTCAATCCAACATAACGAACAGATTTTTAATCTCCTGTTCTGTTATTGAGCTTACGTTACATATTTACTATAAAAGAAAATGTACCTTGAAACGTGTACGTTGTCCAGCCCTAGTCTGCTTCTGTACGGGCATGATCTTCAAGACCTCATCCCTCAGTTCCGGCCCAAGGAACTTGTCAATGATCTCGAATTCTTTGATCGGCAAGGAGAACAGGTAGATATGCTCCAGGGACTCGATCTTTCCATCCCTAACCAGACGGCCCAGCTTGGTAACTGGGATCCATTCCTTGCTGTCCTCCTTGCCACGGCCACGACCGCGGCCTCTTCCTCGACCACCACGGCCCCTTCCTCTGGGTCCACCACGGTCACCTCCACGGGACCCAAATCCTCCACGAAAACCTCCACGCGCGGCTGGAGCAGTGTCCGCCATTCTAAATGATGTAGGGAAAAATATTAATTATTTTAAGTTACGTTTAAGTTAGTTCGAGATTTTTCAAAATGTTATAAAGTTAGGTTGTTGTTAATGATTATTGATATTAATTCACACACGAGAAATTTCTACTATAAATGTGATGTAGGAAAAAATATTAATTAATTGTAAGTTACGTCGAAATTTTTCAGAATTTTCTGGAATAAAGTTATTGTTAATGATTATTAATATTAATTCACACGCGAGAACTTTCTATAAATGTGAAAATTAATTCGTTGTATTGTATTCTGGAACGACACTTCGCATGGAACGATGCCAGCGTAACCTGTTAGCACGTGGTTTTCGTTATTGTTACAAAAATACTTGTTACGATTGTTTGTTTCGAGTGTTAAACAATTATGCAGTTGTTTTATGATTAGAGAGATGTAGCGGGAAGTAGTTAGACATGGATTTTTATGGTAAAACTTCAAAATTATTGCCAGCGTACTCACGTTACTTCTTTCCTGTGAGTCGGTCACGGAAGAAAGAAGAAGCGATTATCGAGAAGCCGTTAAGCTACGCCGATCGATAACTCTCGACTCGGTACATCCGGTTTTTAAATTTGAAATGTTGTAACCATAGAGAAAGACATAACGTTTATCGTTACATTATTGAAACAATTTTATATTCTTGTTGACAAATTAGATTTTAGTTAAGTGAAACTTTAATGCGACCCGATGTGTATGAAAAAAGTAGGCCATGAATTCTCCTGTCATTCCGTGTTGCAACCGGGCCCACAATTTAACAAAATGGTTAAGTAAAACAGGTATTTCCGTCGCATAAAAGTCTAAGTTTTCGTTATTTCATCGCAATCTCGAATAGCACACGCAAGTCTTCAACCACGAAATAGTTTAATTTCAAGTTATTCCTTTCGATCGACAAACTTTCCCACCGTTGTAAACACTCGTTTTTGATGAAATGAAATTTTGATTGCATGATTACGAAGAAATCAAAAAATGTACATGTATTAGCTAGCTGCAATAAGTCGGTACACGTCGAGCGATGAGAAATGTATTTACAAGTAAACGTTATTTAGTTCTTTTATAGCATTTCCGACGCAGTGAAACAAATTGTGCGAAACGCTTAATGTACACGTCGATTTTTCCAAAACCAGGACTGATAACGGTGAGATCGGTTTGGAAGCAGGAACGCGGTAAAAAGAAACGATAAAATTAATTGCGAATTATGGTAGCAGAGCCGATAGGATGCCACCTGTGGATCGTCGAATCTCATGTCGGATCTGAATCAATCGCCATCCGAGGTGGCCGTTTTAAACGCACGCGGTTACAAGCTTACACAAAAGCTTGGCGAAGGATCCTACGCGAGAGTTAGTTCCATCCAACAGGAATCATTAAAGTTCCAAACTTAATTTATGCTTAAGTAGCGATCCATAAAAATTAATAATTGGGTAGGTTAGGTTACCTACAAAAGTTATGTTAAGTCATTACAAAATACTATAAACAATTCCAACGAACATACAAATTTATTACCGTATTGGTTAAAGTCAAATTTACGTAAAAGGTAGGATAGGTAACTATTAAAATTATTTATTTTTAATTTAAATATTTTTATATACAGGGTGTAATATAAATGCGCCCTTTTTCAGAATCGATAATACGCATCAAAAGATGAAAAAAAGACTCTAAAGTTTTGTCTAAAAACCACCCCTTATCGAGATATAAGCCCTTTTGTAAAAAATTTTTGAAAAATCATATCTCCGAAATGGTACATCGTAGAGGTCCGATTTTGATTGCAATATAACCGGAGAAGATCAAAGATAATAACAAAAATATAATTGCTGCGATTATTGCTGTTAAATAGCATCTATTCTTGTTTAATCCAAACAACTTCGATTAGCCATATCATATTAGGTGTTTAACAATTTGGGAAAAATTAAGGTCACTAAGATTTCCTTTCTGTAGATAGTGATATTTTTTCGTAAACTTTGGTCTCTCCCGGCAATATTAAAATGAAAATCGGTCCTCCAGGACGTACCATTTCGGAGATATGATTTTTTAAAAGATTTTTTTACAAAAAGGGTTGAATCTCGATAGGGGGTGGTTTCTAGACAAAATTTTAAAGACTTTTTTTTCACCTTTTAGTGCATACTATCGATTCTGAAAAAGGGTCCCCGCATTTTTGTTACACCCTGTATATTAAATAAATAAAAAATATAAATTTAATATTAATTAATATTATAACTTATTTGTAATATTTACTACTGGTAAATATTGCAGGTATATCTCGCGGAATATAAACCGCAAAACGAGCCAGATCGAAACAGTACATTGGCCTGCAAAGTGGTGGACACGTTGAAAGCACCGAAGAATTTCGTTCGGAAGTTTCTGCCACGTGAACTCGATATCCTGGTGAAATTAAACCACCCGCATGTGGTGCATGTACATAGTATTTTTCAGAGACGTAGCAAGTACTTTATATTCATGCGTTTCGCGGAGAATGGGGATCTACTAGACTTTATCCTGAAGAACGGCTCGGTTGCCGAGGGTCAGGCGCGTGTTTGGCTCCGGCAACTGACTTTAGGTGAGTGAAAAAATACTTATTACCTATGTTTGTAACTCGTTAATTGGCTCATTTATCTAGTTCGTCTTGAGCATAGCAAATCTGAACCGACATTTTCGACGACCTACCAAATTTTGAATTTCGCAGTTTTACTTGGTCTTGTTTCTCTGTAGATTTATTTTCAGAAGATATTTCACATAAGTTTAAAGACTTAATAAGTTTCTTCACTTATCAACTATGTCACATTAAACGACAACCTTTCAGCACCTTGATCATCGAAAATTTAACAAAAAGATTGAAATTAAAAAAAAGACCAAAATTAAAAAAAAAGATTGAAATTTAAAAAAATGGGCCAAAATTTAAAAAAAAGATGGAAATTCTAAAAATTTAACGCTTTTGCTTCGAACGACGGATATACCCGGCATCCGCACAACGACTTGTACGTACGAGCGCCAAATACAAGGTGTAACAAAAATGCGGGGACACTTTTTCAGTATCGATAGTACGCACTAACTGCTAAGATTGGCAATCATTAAAATTTGACGACGAATATCTCTTAAACGCTTAATTTTATCGACTAAGCATTTGAGATTTATTTTTTTTTTGCTTTTTCTTATAATTCAATATTTCGAGATTATTGTCCCAAATTTTGAAGATAATCGGAGAAAAACTCTCGAAGTTATTGACCAGTTAGTCGTTATATTTTCGGTCGGGCGTTTGCCGCTCACATCAGTGATTTTATAATAGTAGTGTGGCATACGAAAATCTGAAATACGGGATTCTAAAGTGTAAATGAAATGTGTTTAGACTGAGTGTCGAAGCGACAAAAAAATTAAGGAAAAAACGGAGAAGTAAAGTACTCGACGAAAAAGGAATTTATCTTCACTTTTGTAGAGTTAAATCTTTAAACGCGGTTTTCTCGAAACCGTGTTTTCAAAGTAGGTGATCACTGCCATTTAAAAAATACTTCACCGATTCTTTTCAAACTTGGTAGATACCTTCTATATATAAAATACCTACCCCCAACAATGAGTATGATAATTTTGGTTTACATTAAGGGGTTTTTCCAATCACAAAAAGACGGAAATTTTAGTGAAAAATCGTAATTTTTGCTTCAAACTACCACCAAAAATTTAAAAATGAAAAAAATAATAATTAGCGATCGTTGGGGGGAGGATTTACTCATTTTCTAACTAAATTTTATTGTTATTTTGATTTCTGATACTTTTCTGCTGAGATACAGTGATCACCGCAAAACGTGTTTTCCGAAAGGCGCTCTCGGAAAAGCTCCGTCACCGGCTTATTTGTTGATATTTTACAACCAAAAAATTACAAAATGTTGTTGAAATAATAATATATAATGTGCAAAAGGTTCGAACAAATTTGCTTTATTCGTTCGTCTGAAAAAAAAATCGCAAAGAAAGTGTTTTTTTTTGCCCTGAAACCCTTAGCCCCCCTTAAATTTCCTACAAAATTATGTATTGCACATTTCATAATTCATAATGGTTCGCGAGTTAAAAAATTCAAAAGCAAAAAACAAATTTGTCTAAAAATAATCAAACTTCGATCGTCAATATCTTCTAAATGGTGAGATTGACGGTAAAAATATAAGAGACCTTTTTTGTAGAGCGTTCAATTTCCTACAAAATTGTATATATACTTTTGCAAATTGATAAAGTTATGAGCAATATATGAATTTTTTTCTAATGGACCGCGTAAAACATATAAAACTATAATGCGGAGGACCTTCCCATTAAATTTAAGAGCTCTGCTATGCTGAGAGTTTTCTAGAGGTGTCTACGAACCAATTTTTCTATGTAACTAATAAAAAGAAAGTCGATTTTTTTTACCCACCCTAAGCTACATCTATCAAGTGTAAATTAACATAAAAGTACAATTCTTCCAATTCACATTTACAGGCCTCCAATACCTGCACGAGATGGACATAGCCCACCGGGATATGAAGTGCGAGAACATCCTCCTAACCTCGAACTACAACGTTAAATTAGCCGATTTCGGATTCGCTCGCTACGTGATAGACAACCGGGGCAAACGTGTCCTCAGCGATACGTACTGCGGGTCTCTATCCTATGCTGCACCAGAGATCCTTCGTGGTTCCCCGTACAACCCGAAGATCTCCGATGTCTGGTCATTGGGTGTCATCCTGTACATTATCCTGAACAAGGCGATGCCGTTCGACGACGCGAATATAAAGCGTTTGTACGAACAGCAAACGAATCGCAGGTGGAAATTCCGCAGCAAGGTGGACGCCACCCTGAGCGCGCCCGTCAAGAAGCTGGTGAAGAACATCCTGGAGCCGGACACGACGAAACGATGGCGACTGGATCAGATCGTGAACAGCGACTGGATCGCCATGGACCCGCGACTCCTGGTGCTGACTCCGGCCGAGCAGACCGCTTTGAACAATGCGATTGAGGAACGAAAGAAACGAGAAGAGAAGTTCTCCAAAAAGGACAATGTAAATCGCGATCGGATCCTGAGATCGTTAACACTAGAACTACCGAGGCTGGCAAAATGACTAGTTTCGAATTTCTTCTAAGAATCGCTTAAGGGGTTACACCAGTGTAAAAGCCGAAAAAAAGCGCTATTTTCATGAATTTTTTTTGGAAATATGGAAAGGCGCTAACAAACAACTCTTAAAGTATGTTGTTAAGCATACATTTAAGTACAAAAAAAAAATTTTTTTCATCAAAAAGTAATTCGAAATGGCGGCTCTACAATAACTTTCCTGAGACATCTTGACAAAAACGCGTTCCACGGCACGCACTAGAGCACGTGCAATTTTGAAACTATTACAAAAAAAATTTTTTTCTTAATCTGCATGAGTATAGCTAGAGAAACACGTACGGATTTTAAAAAATACGAATTTTTTGATATTTGGCAGTTATTTGAAGTTAAAACTCACTTTTTCGCCAAAAAAAACAGCAGTTATTTGGTTATAAAAATTTTTCTAATTAACATATCGAAAATTCCGTACGTGTTTTCCTTCAAAATGTTGTTGCAAACATGTGTATAAAATTTTATATGAAAATATGCAAAATTGATGGAGTTATGCTGCGTGCCGATTTGAAAAATCGTGTTTCGAGAAAAACGCATTTAAAGTTTTAAAATGAGTTTTAGACGTGAAAAAGTTAAAAAATCGACTGAAAAAAATTTTTTAACATTATTCTGCAATCCCAGGACGATAAAGCTGCCCTTCCTGGTCCAAAAATTTCTCCTGATCCTCTTTTCTTAAACAATTGATGTTGGATCGCGCTGCTTTTGCCTCATCGTCCAACAACAACTCGGCCTGCTTGACTCGCTTAGCATCACTTTCAAGGCAAAAATTATAAGATTGAAAGCCGATATCCATTTCTAAAACCTTCATAACTCGTAATATACTAGTTAGACCATCATTGACGTTTTGACCACTTGAACGAGACTTAGGAGCTAAATTCCAAACTGTAGCATTGAAACTTTCATTACTATTCTGCGTGTAGCCTCCTAAGCCGCGATTTAACAGCTCATTACGACTCAATTCATCATAAATTGGTATGTTAGCTTTGTACACTTCTTCAGGTAATGGCGATTTATGATGAAATTCACTCAAAGTTACATTTACCGCTGTTCGTCGCATAAAAGACGTTCGAGGCGCTTGAGGAAAAGCGCAAAATTTCATACAAAAAAATTGTTTTCAGGTATAAAACGTTTTGCCTCATATTCTTGAAGGTTCAAAGTACCTTTTAAGCTAATAAAAAAAATCGATTTTTTGCAAATTTTACACTGGTGTAACCCCTTAAATTCATAACATTGCGATTTTCAAAATTCTTAATAGCCATGTTTCTATGTATAAATAATCAAACCGATCAATTTACTATCCTTCATTGTTTCTTTGCTTCAAACATATTTATCCAATGTTTTTAAACATACCAAATTAATTCTCGATAGTTCTAGTGTTAATTTTGGAAGTTCGGACTGAGTTTCGAAATTTTGCCAGATTTTACTTTAGTGGAAGACATCCCTAAAGAATTATTTGGCTCATTCCATATAAAATCGATCATTTTTTGAAGTAACATCTCGGAACATTTTCGAAGTCACTGACGTTGTAGCCCTTGGCGTACCAAATATGGAACTAATTTTGTTTTTCCGAAAGTTTTGAAAATTGCCAAAGTTACAGCTGCTCAAAGTTTGGCATTTTTTTAAAACGGTACATTTTCAGAAATTTATATCTCGGCAACGGTAAACCGTAGCAACAAATTTTTTTTTTCATTTTCACCGAAAGAACCAGATTTTTCAATAAAAAATGTAATTTGCACGATCTTTTTCGTGACATATTCTAAAAGAGGACAGTCTAATCTGCTTATTTAATTTTTTCCAGATTTTTAAACTAATTACCACACAACTTTAGCTGCAGTGCGGCAAAGCGCGGCAAACGACTGTATGTTTAAATTTACCGATTGTTCAGACTCGATATTAAATTGACCACTCGTTTTTTTAAAGTTTCTTGAAGAGGAATGTTCAAAGAATACGTATTAATTTTTTCAAATTTTTATAAACATTATCCCATGAGTTATGTACAATTGTTTAACAAAAGTAATTGTAAATGTTACGTAACATCGATAGTCATGCAAATTGTATTTTTTATTGAAAAATTTGGTCTTTCCGGTGAAAATGGAAAAAAATTGTTGCTACGGTTTACCGTTACCAAGACATCTGAAAAAATACTTTTCAAGAAATTTATTCTGAAAAAGTGCTTTTCAAGAAATACCAAACTTTGAACAGCGGTAACTTTGGCAATTTTCAAAATTTCGAAAAAACAAAGTTAGTTCCAAATTTGGTACGCCAAGGGCTAAACGTTAGTGATTTTGAAAATGTTCCGAAATGTTACTCCAAAAAGTGATCGATTTCGTATGGAATGAGCCATTTGTATTCTGTTCTTTCAGAGAGCATTCAGGATGGAAGATAAGAAAAGAATCAACGTCGGGGAAACCGCTCGAGCCGCTGAAGAAGTCACCGTCATCAAAGGTGCCGCACGGGTTCGTTTTATTTTTCACGAAAATGGAAATAGTAGGAGCAAATAAATATCTAATAATTATTTTAACACTTAGGTGGCGTTGTCATCGATCGTGGCGGGTGGGCCATATTTTAAAAACATTGGAACTAAGTAGTGAACCGGATAAGTTCTGTTTAAAGTATATTCGAAAGACTCTACATTATCAACTCCAAAGAAATACACGTAAAATTATCGCACGGGAGTTTTCAATCACTTATTTTTTTCTACAATTCTGTATTACTGAAATTCCTAGAATTACATATGATTTATAGATTCTTCATTTTCTTCTTAACGTCGTAAAGGACAGCTTTGACATTCGCAAACCGTGGGAATACAGTTTAACGATTGAATAAACAAGCGTTTTAAATGGTTTAGATTCTAACAGCAGGTTAATCTACTTATATATAAATTTAAGAACACTTAACTTACATACAACTATGACTTCGACTGCCTACATATAGTGTTTTCATCAACGAAGTACTATTATTTCCCATACATTTCACATAGTAGTTGGGCCCGAGAAGTAGACTCTCCGTGTTTTCTACAAATGGTATTTCAATAAGTCGGACAACGTGTTTATGGCGAGTAAAACGTGGTCCTGAATGTCTCCTCGCAGTTCGTACAGGTGTTACTTGTGTGGAAGATACTATTGAAGATAGCGATTACTGCTGACGAAAAGTATTATTTCTCATTTTGGCCATAGCCTGTAGATATAAATACCAGAAAATATAGCTTTGCATTTTTAGATGAATGCCGTGAACTGGCGAAGAATATTAATTAAACTATTGGAAAAGGAACAGGAATGTAAAGATATAGATGACATATGTAAATTCACAGACATCTGACAACTTTCTTTTCCCAGTTTCAAGCATCGCTATGACATGGGGCATTTATATAATCAAAAATCATTGTGACATTAATAAATTTGATATTAATTTTCATATACATATACAATACGATTTGAAAATATATTCCTTAATGTACAAATTCCAAATGCAAAGGTCCTTTCCTTTGAAATATTTAGAAATATAGTTGCAACAAGTACATACATACCTTTATTTGTTTTCACGCTAATAGATATTTCTGTCTTTACAGATAATAATTCATCCTGCTACATTAAACTTTTCATTTAAGCGTCACTAAAAATCTCTGTATCTTCAGATGTTAAAAGAATTGAAAAATATGTAAGCAGTTAAAACTTAGTTTTACGTTTGAATGTAATCTGTTCACCATAGTCTACTTTTAGTTTTTTAAAGCAATCTGTTGTTTGTTGAACCAGATAGTGCAAATTTTCATATCTGTGCGAGTATTCTTTATATTTCGAAAATTTGTAGTAAATTCGATATTATTCTGATTTAAGTACTACGTAAGAAAGTCAGTACTCTACATTCTATGTTCACATATTTTTCATATATGCTTAACAGAACAAATTTATTCAAATTAAATCTGCTCACTCTGTATACAGGTATTACAAATGAAACCTCTATAGGCAGTATGTTTCCATAAATATTTTATTTTTATTTAAGTAACAATAATTTATAAAATGATTGTTTAAAACATGTATGAGAAATGATTAATTTGTTGAATTTACATGTGTCGCAAGTATTCCTTATCTAACAGTAGCATAACGTAAAAATTCATTTGTCAGAAATTGTCCTGGTATATAAGGTGCAGGTGGGCCTAGCACATTCTGGGTAGGACTGTGAACTTTAATTTGTCGCATATGCGTATCCCTTCCATTTTGATGATTACTTATAACCGCTATTTGAATCATGAAAGTTCGAATAGGCCTTTCATTGATGTCCTTTAGTGGTATTACAACCCAACCACTTGGTTCGTTCAGATCCATCACTTCGACTTCTTGAAGATCGTTGAAATTTGTACCAGCCCTAATGCTGATTCTAAAACCGATACATTGGCGTTTGAGAATTAATTTAAAAAATGAAATTAACAAAAAATAAAATGAAATCTGACAGAAAACCGAGTTTTACCTGCTAGGCGTGTAACTCTCGTCCAATTTGTAGTCTGTATAGATGCATATGTCTCGAATTGTTGTTTTTCTTTTGAATTGAATGTTGACTAAATGTGGAAGTTGTCCGTCAGACTGCCAATAAGTTTCTGTGATATCATCGCGTAACTGATCCACACCGAAGCCAGGTTTACAGCTGGATAAACTCCAAATGGCATGATTTCCAACTTCCCTTACCCTGCCAGCGAGTTCTTCTTGTACAGGATCTATCTCTCCTGTAGCAGTACGTTAATGCAGAATTTATGAATACTTTCGATGAATTTAGATAACAGTGTGAAATTATGGGAAAATATTCACCTCCATTTCCAGTCTTGTTACTCATACTTCAATTTTGCGATTAACAAAAAAGTAAACAAATACTTCGGAATAACAATTTTTAATCCTTCACATTGAAACTTGTACTGTGACGAAGCAAAGTGTTTTCTAAATAATTGGTTAATGTAATTAATTTATTGTTAAGGGGACAATGCGAAGAATAAGATACTGAGAAATATACTATCGTTTATTTTATGACCTTATGACCATTTCTGACAGACAGGGATAGTATAGAAACATCACTTAATGGCGGTTCGTGAGTGAACTGAATTACCGACAGAGTGAGATTTCAACAGATTTTTGAATACTTTTTCAGCGCCTCATTCATAAAAACATATTGGATCCCATATTTTGTTTGTGGTATTTGAAATCGAACCAGTAGACGAGAGATAGATACCTACATATATTTTGTGTCCATATACAGTCCAATAATCACGTTTATACAAGTACATTACGGATATTTATAAAATTATAGTAGCATGTAAAAATGGCATTTTGAAAGTATTTTCAATTTGTCAAATTTGTAAATTTCCAAATATAATTTCCACAAGATTTAATTAGTATTTTGATTATCATTTGCGTGGTGTTCCGATGCCCCTTTTAGGAATTCGATGTTATTTCTATGTGCCTTCAAAATCTGAATGGGATAGGTCAGGTTTTTGCGATTTACGTTTCGCAGTCGTTATTTTCGCAATTTTTTAGATAATAACATAGTCAACGGCATCCTGGATGTGGAACTTAATTTCGCTCATCCCCGTGGATGAAACGGAATGATAACAGCAGAGCTAAAAGAACGGCAGGCCGAAAATCTTCAAATTTTTGAAGAGTTCTGTATTTTGTTTTCTGTGGTATATCAATATAAAATCTCTGACAGAATAGGAATATCGCGGTGCCAAATCGATTGCTGTAACCCCTTCGTACCCTGTGCACATTGTAATGTACATAATACTTTTCGTACTGTATTTATTACGTATAGGTTTAAACTTAATTATGAACACCTAATGTGCCTACCAGTGATCATCTAATAGAAAAAAATAACGTCTGAAATAAATATTTATGTAAAAACAACATTGTTGCTTTCATTCACATGAATTAAGTTAATTTTAGTATAAAAATAATTTTTTCTTAAACAAAAAAAATTCGGGTCTGAAGGAGTCAAAATTCCAAAAAGCGGCGACAGTTCTACCCTATATCTCGTCTATGGCAACACGATCTATCAAAAATTATCACGATCTTTCATACCGCCCCCTCGGTAACATTTCACATAAATAAAAATACTGTTTTTTAAATATCCATGTTTGAGCACCACTGTCCCAGAGTTGGGCCAGTGGCAGACAGTGGTAACCAAATTTGCAATCCATCAGCTGATTTATGAAGTGTAAACAAGCGACAATACAGCGAATACAATGGCTGAAATAAAAATCCCAAAGGTATGAAATTCAGAGGTTATTTGAATAATGATTGAGTCATTGCAAACGATTTTCAACTAGCGAATTCAAACTGCTGTCAACATGTTGTTCTTCCATATTTGACACATACCATTATGTAAAATGTTATTAGACTAATCGTATATTTAGTCATCGGGTAATTCGCACTGATTACTGTTTCTAGTCGGAAATATTAGATTTACATAAAAAGCACAATTTTTAATCATTCGGTGAATTAAAATTGTACCACACTAATCTTCTTAGGTTATGCCAGCTGTCATTGACACGTTAAAACTTATACTTTTAGGTTGAGAATGTGAGGATTTTAGATAAGTACAGTAATAACCATTTCATTGGTACCCTTTATCTAACTGTGACGCATCTCGTATTTACTGAGCGAAGCGGAAAGAAAAAAATTTGGGTAAGGATTCTATGATTATCAGTATTCTTAGATAATAGTTAAACAAAACCCTCTACGCACTTTCACATAATATTCTTAGGTGGGTACAGAGCTTAAAAGTTGGTAATACAATACTTTCAATTTCTGTGATATAGGTTTTATATTCACATATCTCGAACATTGAAAAGCAACCATTAACTACTACTGGCTCTCCGCTGTGTGTGAAGTGTAAACATTTTTTTATTGCAACATTTGTCATTCCAAAAGAGCGTGACTGTCATGATATATACCTCACATTATTGAAACTATCCTGTCCAGGTAAACCTCACATTAATTTCTGACTTAACTTATATCAAAATGATTACCGATACTCTATTATATATTTTTGGTTATTAAAACGTTTAAATTGTGAATCTTTTTTGATCTTTTTTCAGTGAGTATAGAAGATCTTTATTGTTTTAATTATAAAGAAAGTAAAGATACTCTACCACAGCATGCTGGATGGAATTTCTTCAATGTTCAGAGTGAATTTCAACGGCAGGGTGTTCCAAATGAAGAATGGTCTCTTTCATATTTAAATACAAATTATGAGGTATCAAAATATATAGTAAAACAGTATAGAACCAAATTAAACTGGATTTTTAAAAATAAACCAACCTGATGAAAGCACAGTTCTCCCAATTAATCCGGATTAATCTGGTTCTACTTTATAATGGATGGAATTTATACAAAAACCTTTCACGGATGAGCTCTAGAATGTTGTATAAAATATGATTCATATTTTCAGCTCTGCGATACTTATCCAAAATATCTATACGTACCCAGCACGTGTGCCAATAGTACTTTAGTAGGCAGTGCAAAATTTAGAAGTAGAGGGAGGTTACCGGTCTTAACATATTTACACGCTAACAAGGTTAGTGGAATCCAATAAAAATGAATACGATTGACAAAAGCAAACGATAAGTTTACAAAATCTTTTGTAGGCTGCGATTTGTCGGTGTAGTCAACCGTTGTCAGGATTTAGTGCACGATGCCCGGAGGACGAGCAAATGATGTACAACGTTTTACGTACGAATCCCAATTCTAAATACATGTACGTTGTGGATACACGACCACGCGTAAGTCTTAAATCATCAAAATATTTCACGTAATTATAATTGTTTTCATAAAGGATATTATTACTGCATATGTCCACCACAGAAGAAAAAATATAAATCACATTTTCAGTTTATAAAGAAGACGAATTTTAGAATTACTACTCTCATGTTATTCTGCTGTACTCTTATTTTAAAAAGACTTTTGTTTTTACACTAACAAGTTTTTTCATTTTTCATCTTATGTTATAGTAAAATATTACTATATAATATTTTAAAGACATAAACTTCCTGTGTGGTTTTCATATAGCATACATTTGAATTGCCAAAAAGTATGTGAAATGTAAATAATTTCTTTGGATTTAGATAAACGCCTTCGCAAACAAAGTCGCGGGAAAGGGATATGAAAACGAGAACTCTTACGACAACATAAAATTCCACTTTTTTGGTATTGAGAATATACACGTAATGAGAACCAGCTTAAACAAGCTGATAGAGTGTAAGCATCGTAATTTATCGTTTCCTCTGTTGTACATAAAATCAAATCATTATTATTCTACTCATTATAACGTAGTACAACGAACGACTTCGATGAGCGCGTTCTTAAATGGCTTGGAAAGCTGCGGTTGGTTGAAGCATATAAAGTCCATATTAGAAACCGCTTGGTTTATCGCTCAAAAAGTGTCGAACGGAGTAAGCGTGGTGGTACACTGTAGCGACGGTTGGGATCGTACTGCTCAAGTTTGTTCACTAGGTGCATTGCTATTGGATCCGTTTTACAGAACGATTCAAGGCTTCCAAGTAAGATTCTTTTGTCATTGAACTAAATAATATTGATGCAATTGAATTCCTTTTTTGAGGAAAAGACAGAATATTATTCCTTATAAATTTATCTGTTCCAGGCACTAATAGAGAAAGACTGGTTATCCTTTGGTCATAAATTTAGCGATCGTTGTGGTCACATTACCTGTGATAACAAAGAGTTAGCACCGATTTTTACACAGTTCATCGACGCTACGTATCAACTGCTGCAGCAATATCCTCATAAATTTCAATTTAACGAGTTCTTTCTGATAACTCTTCACGATCACGTGCATAGCTGTAAGTATGGTACGTTTATAGGAAATTCCGAGAAAGAAAGGCAAATGCTGAGGTATGAATTTTTATAGTGAACCGTTTATGAAACAAATGTGTAGATTTCAGAAAGAAAGAAAGAAATTTTCTAATTTTTTACAGGCTACCGGAAAGAACATACTCTTTATGGGGATACATAGCAAATAATATGCACGAATACTTAAATCCGCTATATAAATGCAATCGTCATAATGATGAATCGAACTATGTTCTTCAGCCGAAGTTAGCGCCGCAGAGCATTACGTAATATTACTAGAATTTCTACGTTTTTTTATACACCAAAATGTAATGAGAATGCAGGTAGTGAACGTATACAATTATTTTTTTTTAGACTATGGCGGGGATTGTACTTCAGGTTTGAAAACGGAATACACCCTCGAGAAACCTACGAAGATTTCATACTAATAATGCACGATCACACCAGTTGCCTGGAAGATCATGTCAAGTTACTCGTAAAGAGAGCCAGTTCTTTAGCTCCTTCGTTAAATGTAAATAACAGTCAGAAAAAGAGTGTGCAGGGTAAGCATAAGTTTGACAACAAATTTGTGAAAGACCCATTGTCCGAGACGATCATAGAGAATTCGACGAATCACGAAGAGAAGACGAACAATAAAAGTAAATTAAAGATCAGTCAACTGGAGAACGAACTGAAGACCGTCGCTTTAAATTGGAAATCATCGCAAACTATGGAGGAGTGCACATGCTCCACCACGTTCGATGCTTTCAATCGTAAGGTATATACATACAGTTGCAAGGAAAAGTACAATGAAACAAAACAAAACTTCACGAAGCTTTCTAAAATTCACGCGATAATTTATGTAATTACAATCAATTTATTCATATTTTATGGGAATGAGAAAAACACATATTTAATCCCAAAGTCAAGTAACACGGCTTTGATAATAAAATTTAACCCTCTATGGGCAGAATTTTTGTTTTAAATCCAAAAAGATTTGGAGAACGAAAAATCAGCAATTATAAAGCTATATATGCAAACGGAAAAAAATATTTCCTTTTAAACAATTTTATTGCAATATATTCAGTATATGACTTTCAGGTAACAATGCCCTATAAACATAAAAAAGCAGAAACAAATTGAAAATTGAAATGCAAACAAGTAGGTTGTTATTGGTATGAGAGTCCAGAGCTATTAATTGCTGTATTTTTAGTTTGGTAATCACTGACAGAAGCACAAATAATATCAAATCGATCAAATGGTTTCGCTTATTTTTACTGCAGGACAGTTTGCACTGCATTTATTTTGTTATTTCAGGTTGATGAGCCTGGCAACGGTCATAAATATTGATATTGGTTGTCTTGCTAACGTTATAGAATTAATTATAACAATATCAATTTTACCGATCGTAAATATAATATTATGAATTACAGACCTTAACTGGCTATATAACATTTAAATTAAATTGTTATATAGCCAGTTAAGGTCTGTAATTCATAATGTTGTAGAATTAAGATTTATGCGAAATCTCATGAAAAGAGCAGTAATTATTTGGTAAAATGTTGATAAATTGAAATGTGACCTGAAAGTTATACGGGCTCATAGAGGGTTAAGAGCATTTTGAACTTCAAAATTGATATTTTATACAAAAAATGTGTTTTATCATGTATTTCTCCTGTGGCTTTTATTTCGTATTTCGGCATATTATGATGGACCTATAAATGAGAATTTTATCATTTTTCAGCATCATTGTTGGTCGTGCGGGGACGTGCTGTGCACCAGGTGCATGGGTAAGCAAACAACACTCGGCGGACACCTTTCGCAGCGCGCGGTACCCACCTGTACGTTATGTATTCAGAATTCCAGTATTCCCTCTACTAGTCCGTAAATCAGTTCCCTGTAATATTTACATTTCCGATCAGTACCTAAGATGTATTTCTCCGACGGCTAGAAATGTTTTATTCGCAATTACGAAGGATAGAGATATTGTACATTTTTTGTAGTACTCCGCAACCGTTTTAAAGACTACTTTTAAGAGATATCGCGTGTTTTACATTCTTTTTTTATATATATACATTGGGGTGGTCGTTAAAAATTCAATTTTTTGCGACGCCCCCGAAAAAGCTTCCTTTTAATGAAAAAACACTGGGAAATTTTTTTTAATTAAAAACAACACGTGCCTCAAGACGATCTAAGTTAATTTTTTGGTATAATCATGTTTTTGGGGAATTTTTTATGAAAAATACAATTTTATTCGAAATATAAACAATTATCGAACCCAAATCAATCAAAAAAACCCAGGTTATCAAAATAATAATAAACAAAAATTTTAATTCAAAATTTGTCCCAGCTGATTTGGTCTATTAAATAAAAAAATTAAAGATATTCAAATTGATATTTTTATTTTAAAACTAAATTAGTACAAACATAATTTTGATATCTAGATTTCTTCACTCCAAGGTTTAAGTGAACTTTATTTCGTATTAACTTAGATCGTCTTGAGGCACGTGTTGTTTTTAATTTAAAAAAAAAATCCCAGTGTTTTTTCATCAAAAGGAAGCTTTTTAGGTGGCGTCGCAAAAAATTAAATTTTTAACGACCACCCTAATGTACAATGAATATAAGTAGTACCAAAAAGCATGGCGATTTTAAGGAAACGTAATTCATGAAGAGTTGAACTTTTCAAGTAGAAACATGCGCACCAATATTAATACAAATGTAATGTTATTTTAAGCTCCCAATGCAAATTGTACTATAAGAATTATTCTTATACATGTGCATAATACATTTTCCATAAGACTGCTTTTATTTAGTATCGTAATTATAAAGTACATAATAACGAAAACGCTTGATGGTTTATTTGTTTCCGGATTACGAGACAAGTCGTCGGGAATAGTCGTCGTTCTCATGCACATTTCATTATCGTGATACATTATACTTTATTCCCCACATCATTTATAATAATTATATATATATTATTTATATATATAATAATTTAGTGTTTAAATACAGACAAGATATTTTCCGCGGTGAATTTTTAATACTGCGTACGCTGTGAATAGTTCTTTCCCCCGCTCTCAAATGAGTTACTATGATGTTCTAAAATAAAAATACATGTACAATAAAGTATAAAAAGAAACAATTAGTCTGTTTGTTGAGCATAATCATTTATTTTTATAAAAGGCACTTCTTTCAGTAGTCTGTTGTTACTTTGCGTTTTGGAGATTAAATTTTTGTTCACGCACGTTATATGAGCTTTAGAATGTAATGTAATCATACCGAGTATTCACCTTCGGAAAATAAATTCTCTGTATTTAAAACGAGGAACAAATCGATAAATATATCGTATGCAATATTACACGTTGCACTTTGAATTTTGTATAAATTAAAAAAAAAACAACTTATTTCTTTAATTACGATAAACTATGTTCATCGTGCTTCGTATCTTATTTCATTAACCATTTAAAAAATGAACAGTCAATATAAATAATACAACACGCGATTATACTAGTACATAGAGGTGTTTTAGGTCACATCATACACTTTATTAACTTAATGGTAAAGGAATGAAACATTGCTTAAAACGGATATTACATCGAACAGATATCATGTAACAATGGGAACGTTTGTGAACGTAAATAAGTTATTAATAGTTGAAAAAATTGCAATTTCCGCACGAATCCAAGTTCCACACGACACGATCCACAAAACTTCTAAACATAGTATTCTTAGACCGTATACAGAAATGGTGAATAACTCTAACTCTACTGTTTCGTTTGTTAATGTACAATAACAAAAGTTACATTGCTACGGTATATATTATTAAGGCATAAGTAGTTACACCGAACATCATGCTTACAAATTTGCTGCCAAGTATGTCATTCATACGCGAAACATGCTCAACGGAAAAAGATCATTTTCCCCGAAAGTACGATGCAATGAGAGAATTTATTACGCTCGAACCGAGTTACCTAATAGCTTTAGGTAAAGAATTGAAGTCCTTAGTGATCATACTACACATACTAGACACAGAAAACCCTACCATCCACAGTGGCAAGTGTTTGTGGAATGTGAAAATTTTAGATAAATATCTTAATAATATGAATACCTTTCGTGTAACTTTGATAAACTCTATTCTTTATTTGGTTTTCTTCGTCGTGGTCCATCACCACCCATTGTTGGCTTATCCTAAAAATGAAAGAAATTTTAGTTTATACAAGTTTGTTGAATAGTAATGAAGGAAATCTTGTTTTCCTACTAACTTTATCACTTTCTATTACTTCTTCAGTTCCGTTTGGCTTTTCAACTTCTTCTTCCGTTTCGATAGGAGCTTCTTGCTCCTGTTCGTGCTCCTGTTCTTGTTCTTCTTTATCTTGTTCTTGTTCTTGTTCTACCTCTGCCTCTGCCTCTGCCTCTGCTTCTTTTTCCTTTTCTTCTTGTGCCAGAGGCTCCTCATTTGTTTCCAACGGCTGTTTATCTTCGTCCTTCAAGTCGTACTTCTCCTAGGAGATTCATAAGTTAGTTCTGTACTTTGAATTCGACGTTATTCTAGCATTTGTATGTCGATATTTTCGAAAAACAACTTTTAAACTGTTTCTATGGAGACTCAAGCATTTACACTATTCTCAAAAGAATTACTATACATATACATTAGGGTGGGTCAAACAAATCGACGTTTTTTTTACTAGTTACACAGAAGAATTGGTTCGTAGACACCTCTAGAAAACTTTCACCAAAGCTGATCTCGAGAACGAATATGAATTATGAAATGTGCAAAGTTTATTTTGTAGGAAATTTAATCCTCTACAAAAAAATTCTTATATGCTTAGTGGATAAAATTAAGCGTTTAAGAGATATTCGTCATCAAATTTTAATGATTACCAATTTTAGCAGTTTTTGATAGCCAAACATACTTACGTCTGAAAATAAAACTTGAAGTATCAGCTGAAGCATTTTTCTGTTGGTAAAAACTTAAACTTCGTAAAATTTTTCCATAACACATGAATTAAATTGAAATTTTTCGTATTACTTATCAAAAACTGCTAAGATTGGTAATCATTAAAATTTGAATACCTCTTAAACGCTTAATTTTATCGACTAAGCATATAAAAACTTTTTCGTAGAGCATTAAATTTCCTACAAAATTATGTATTGCACATTTCATAATTTATAATGGTTCGCGAGTTAAAAGATTCATAAGTAAAAAACAAATTTGTCTAAAAATAATCAAACTTCAATCGCCAATATCTTCTAAATGGTGAGATTTACGGTAAAAATATAAGAGACCTTTTTTGTAGAGCATTCAATTTCCTACAAAATTATATAAAATTATATAAATGATAAAGTTGTCAGCAAGATATGAATTTTTTTCTAATGGACCGAGTAAAATATATAAAACTATAATGCGGAGGACCTTCCCTTTAAAATTAAGAGCTTAGCTTTGGTGAGAGTTTTCTAGAGGTGTCTACGAACCAATTTTTCTGTGTAACTAGTAAAAAAAAAAGTCGATTTTTTTTTCGCACCCTAATATACATATCAATACTGGATATCGTTTTACGAACATGTAGAAATGTATCTAAAATATTTTGTAATTGTGTTGTACCTGGGAAGAGAAACAGCAACAATATACTACTAGGAGTATGGGAATACCAGCAGCTAATATATACACAGCCCATATCCAAGGATGTTCCGCGGTAAACGTGCCGATCTGACGCCATACGCTCCACTATGTAACATAATTCGAAAGTTACTTCGCTGTACGTATTGAAGTAGAAACAGTTGATTTCATCGTACGAAAGAAAATTAATATCTCCCGGATGATCTCACATCCTTGAATATAATTTCTTTTACAATTCGCGGCGTATAAAATAATGATATACCTATCGAAAATTACATACGTACATTCTGCTTAATCTATGGAGCTTATGTGGATTGCCAAGAGTTCATTTTTAAGGCTACGGGTAGTTACGATTAAGGAATATATAGGTAGTGTTAGAAACCGTTGTATAAACGAGAAAGAAGTGATTTCTCCGGCAAATGTAAATGGAAAATATACAGCGAAAACGTAATTTTTACAATTACAATTTACATTTGCACGTGTAATTACCTCCCTTTCGATTCTACAATGCGTTTCGATACACCCTGTATACAATCGTATTATGATCTACTAATTAAAAAAATTTGTACGCTCGTGTACCAATGCGATAAGCAGATAATTTCTGTACGTGAATCTATGTTCACGAAATGAATATACCTCACGAGATCGTTTGAGTAGGTACCAAATATATAAGACAAATGGTATCGCGCAGTACACGAAGTACAGTGCCCACCAGCCCGGTTTATAGTTCGTGGCTTTCAATATGCGACCCCATAAAGTCACCTGTGCGGCACGGGGCATAAATATCAAGTTTCACAATCATTTTCGCCAGCGACATCGGCGCGTTAACCCTCTATGGGCCGATTTTTTCTTTTAAATCCAAAAAGATTGAGAGAACGAAAAATCAGCAATTATAAACCTATATATGCAAATGGAAAAAACTTTCCGTTCAAACAATTTTAATGCAATATATTCACTATATGACTTTCAGGTAACAACGGCCTATAAACATAACAAAAAAATAGTAACAAATTGAGAATTGAAATGCAAACAAGTAGGTTGTTATCGGTACAAGAGCCCAGAGCTATTAATTGTAGTATTTTCAGTTTGGTAATCACTGACAGAAGCACATATAATGTCAAGTCGATCAAATGGTTTCGCTTATTTTTACTGCAGGACAGTTTGCACTGCATTTGCTTTGTTATTTCAGGTTGATCAGTCTGGCAACGGTCATAAATATTGATATTGGTTGTCTTGCTAACGTTATAGAATTAAGATTTACGCGAAATCTCATGAAAAAAGCTGTAATTATTTGGTAAAATGTTGATAAATTGAAATGTGCCCTGAAAGTTAAACGAAATACTTATTTTCTAATCAACAAATAAATAAATACTATATCTTGAAAATTTTAAAACAACAAATTTCAACTTTAAAACATCTAATAAATGATAATTATTGAATTAATTTATGATTAATTTTAGATAACTTTCAGGTCACATTTCAATTTATCAAAATTTTACCAAATAATTATAGCTTTTTTCATGAGATTTCGCCCATAGAGGGTTAAGTTTTGATCAGATCAGCTTCTCGTACTTTAAAACAAATTCGATCCATGCTTCTTTTATCGAACAGGAATCATACTTACACTTTCTTCCGCGATTCTCGCGCGACACACTTCGAACGTATCCTCGGCCCACTTTTTCGCCACATCTTCGTTGTCGGTAATGAGAATGTTGTCAAAAAGAATGTCGGTGGACATGGACCAAAGTTCAAATCCAATGGCAGCCTGTAGAATTAAATAGCACAAGTTTTGTATAAAATAAGATTCAAATACCGCTTATAATATTCCACGTGTACGGGAGTTTAAAACGTACAATTGGTGACATCCTGAACGGATGTTCGTCATTGAAGTAGTTAGGGTTGTGTATGAGCTTAGGCTTCCATTTTCCCTTATAATTAGGATTGTTGATCAACGGCGGCAGCCATTTTCCCTTGTATCGCGGGTTCTTTTTCATTTTCTGCTTGTATGGCCCGCATCCTGGGACGTCCGCGCATTTCGGATTTGGTATTTCCGGAGGTTCCCATTCCCCATCCATTTCGACATCCCAGTCATCTGGTTTGATGGAATCTGGGTTGGGAATCATAGGTGGTTCGTCCTCAAGCCATCCATCTGGCATAATGTCTTCTTCATCGACAATTTGTGCTGGCGCGTCTTCATCCCAGTCTTCAGGCTTGACTGCGAGTGGATCGGGAATCTTTTCCATGTCATCCCAGTCTTCGGGTTGCACATCTGTGGGGTCCTCAATTTCCAAAGGTGGATTAACGGGTGGATTGAAATCGTCTAATAGGGATCCAGAGTTCACAACTTTGTTGTCTATTTTGATCTCGAAACTGTTATCGGGTCGAACGATCAAGCTGTAAAGATGTGGTTGTTTGTCTTTGAAGTAGTCTTCCAAGCGCTCTCTTGGCTTTCTACAATGTTTTTCCTCTATTGAGCCATTCAAAGGATTTTTGTGACGGAAAATGAAATGTAGCTACAACAAAACGAAATACAGGTGACATATCTTTTGGGCAAGGTATTTTTGTTTCTTTTTAGTATCAGTACTATTATACCTTATGATCGTTTCCACATTTATCTGGTCCAAACATTATAGTGTAAGGAGTTTTATCATGAAAGTTCTTTAAATTTCCGTGCTCAGGATCCAAAGTAAGTAATTTGAGATAGGCACCACCACATTCTTGGCCTTCTTGGAAATTTACTTCGTACTGAACAATTAATGGATTATCCTTAAAGCGGAAAGGCTTTGTAAGCATCCTGGATATAGCAGCATGCCTCGCCTTGCTTTTAAGCACTAACCCAAGGTTTCCCTCTTGTGCATGTCTCTTTGGTTCTTCTAACGACCAAACTCCTGTGGAAGATAATAAATTATATAAAACAATTACCGTTCTAATTATCTATATACAAAATAGATTTATATATAAGAATATAAACCATCATATTTAGCTATATCTTCATCCGTTGAATCTTTTTTGGCTTCCGACTGTATCCATGTTTTTTTAAACTGTTCCTCATTGTCAAAAGTCTCTACTAAATGAGCGAAGCCGATTACTTGCGGAGTCTTATATACTGACTTTGACGGATCATCGATTGCATCATTATTGCCATCTTCGTTCGCATTTATAATGTTACACAGTAAACCTAAATAAAATATCACATTCGCTACGATTCTGGCCATTTCATATTCCTGAAAACAAAGAAACATTTTAACCGATTACTCGTGGGATTGAGACACTCTTTTAAATTCTACGTTTCACACCTTGAATATAATTATTAAACAAGATGAAAGGCGGTCAATAATTTCGAGGCAATTATGTATTAATTATTTAGCGTTCCGCCTGCAGTTTTTGCCGCACGTACGCGCGGATAGTAATTGTGATCGACGAGATATTCGCACGGGAGGACACAAGCCGAATCATCTAAATAATTCCCCGTATTTACCGTCGTTTGCCCGGAGTATCATGCGCACGGGAAACCCGTCTAAAACGAAAGTGAAATTTCCTTACCAAATCCGGGAGTTTCAGTCGTGGAACATCGATTCTTTGGTGAATATCACACTAGAGAAGTCACACGCCGCGAGTAACCGGGGCGCGTATTATTTAATTAAGTAATAATAGTAGTTTAATCTAATTACACACGTAAGAATCTCTGCGCTCTTGTCGTGCGTTCCAAAAAGGAGCGACTGTTCCGGAAACGAGGTGGACGATAGGGAACAGTGTTCCGCTTAATTAAATTAACCGAATCATTAACAGGATCGCGCTATCCCCGTTCAGATGAAATAGATCGAAATTACGATGATAAACAGACGAATTCGGATCGTGGACCTCCTATTTATTTTTCCGACGATGATTTTTTACGGAACTATGATAAGTGAGCTTCAAGAGAATTTTTCTAATTCGTAATTTTTCGACGTGTGATATGCATGTGACATACCGTTTGTCCCAGTTTGTCCGTTTCCCTCGAACGTATGCTGTAAAACTCCAGCACAGTGTTTCTCAAATCGTGGTCCTGAAATTCTCCAGACTAGCAGAAATTCGATATTAGTGTGTTATTTCTAAGATTTTGCGCTAGATCGATCCGTTTATCCGACTATCTGCAAATTTATTCAGCTGCAACCTTAAATAACGAATCCGTGATCCTTGTTTTTTTTTAATGGTTATGTACTTTAATTAGAAGAAAGAAACGGCAAATATTTAGATGGATTGTTTTCTCTTTGCATACTGTAATATTCTCATGAATGAAAATAGCTATGCAAGGTTGAGAGACACTGTTTCCTAGTGCTATGGGACATGTTTTTTTTACTACCAACTATAACCTCGGTGATACAATACCGGAGATATTTATGTACATTGACGCAATATTTTTCAAGATGTATTACCATCAAATCATTATCATTATTACGTTATCGCTGTAAAATCATTTTCAATAATTCCATAGAATTCGACGCCGGTGGCGCCAAAGTTTTTCTAACACACTGTTATGTAGTTTCGCCTCGTGAAAACGTTGAAAGGTTCGCGGGAAAATTCACGGCGATGCAGAGAAGATGGTCGTGTCTTCAGCCGTTTCAAACGGAAGTAATATAATCAGAATATAGTTTTACTACCGAGGAGAATACGAAGGTGTGTGAGTACATACGCGAACCGTTTAAGTCGTTCCATTACGAATATTTAATTCAACTTTTTCGTGTGAAAAAGAAAATGACAGGGATATGCTTCCATATGATTTACTCGTGAACCGATTGGCCAGCTAATTAGTATATTTAAGAGTTCCAAAAGTCCATATAGTAATTCCACATGTATAACGTTTAAAAGAACTATTCAAAGTCGGCGGTGTGTTTAGTAGCTCGTACCCTGATAAGGTAGCGCTCGGGTCGATACATCGACGAAATTTAGGGGAGTTTCCGAGCCCCGTCCATGGTCTATAAGTGTACCATCATTACATTAATTGTTTGCAGGGCTCCTGCATTGGGGTCAACTCTTCTCGATTCGAATGATTTATTCCTCCGCTCTACATATGAAAAAAAGTCCGAAATATTTGCGGTCGGGACGTCGATAACAATTGAAATTGAAACGACCGCCGTGTACGATCACGAAGGACCCGGGATTCGCGTGATCAATAATGTTTGTTAGTACTACCGATACGCGAGCGAAAACGTTGATTGTGTTGAAAACGAAAATTTAATACGAGCCCCCCAAGTGGTAAGCATTCCGAACCGAGTGAAAAGTGTGTAATGTAAATAGTAGGAACGGAGAGAGGGACGGAAGGAAAAAGTTTAAGCGCGTGTGGTACGAGGCGAATAGAGACTTCGCAAAATTTGTTTCGGGACAGAGAGAGAGAAAGAGAGACAGACCGAGAGAGGAGAAAGAGAGAAAGAGAGAGAGGGGAAAAAAAGGAATATCGTTCGTGCGGACTTGAAGGTACACGACGGAAATACGTTCGTTGTATCATCGCGGTGTTAATTCGATTTTTCCAAGTGCGCACCGCGGCACCGAATATTGTCCATTATTTTGTTTACGCTATAAAAATTTTCCAATTCGCTCTAAAGCCAACTGGTGTCGCAGTGTTTTGTTTTCGTGCGGATCGATGCTACGATGTCTTGGCCCTTGGATCTTGTAATTTGAAAGGGATCTGTGGTTCTCTTTTTTTTGTTTTTTTTTCTTCATTATAGGTCTTTGCCGTCCCGTTTAATAGAGCGGATCGTTAAAACGACGAAGTCGGACTTCACGAATACTCGAAGTCTCTCGCAGAACTGAGTTCGTAACGGGTCGAGTATCACCGCTACGAAAGTCAGAGCAGAACCGCGGGATGGCATCGTCCACGGTGGCTGTTCCTTCCGGGACAGCATCGGTCCCAGCTGCGGCTGGTATCGCGGCGAACGAGGAAGTCGATCCCGGAGATGTCTTCAGCGAACGAAACATTAATACAGTCAGTGGCTGCACAGATTCCTCTAATCCTGGAGACGCTCTCGAAGAGATCACATGTGGCAACGGGGAATCTGGTGATCAAGAATGTGCGTTATGCCTGAGCAAACTCTGCTCTCCACGTGTGCTCTCATGTCTTCACGTATTCTGCGAGGCTTGCTTGGACAAGCTTTTGATGGACGAGGCGGGCGACTCGAAGGTCAGCTCTGTCTTGAATTGTCCACTCTGTCATCAAGAAACTTCCATTAGTTCTAAGGGTGCCGCGTCGCTCACCTGCGACTATGTTTTAACTAATATACTTGATATGTCCGCGATCGAGAGCATGGCTGTACTGTGTACCTCATGCAAGGCCAAAGAGAGCGCAGTGGCGCGTTGTTCGGACTGTGCCAACTTCTTGTGTCCGAATTGTAATACAGCGCATCAATTTATGCGCTGTTTCGAAAGTCACAAGGTGGTCGCCTTCGAAGATTTGAAGCAATCTAACGAAGCTATTCCGATACACAAACCTATTTTTTGTGAATTTCATCCTGCTGAGAATATGAAGTTTTACTGCTATACTTGTCAGGTAATTTTCTTAGAAACATGTGCTCACTTTGTTAGAATTTTTTCACTTTTTAATTCATTAATGGCAGAATACCTGGGCCCATACAAAGTATGGATCATTTTACCAGCGTTTTGTACTTAAATTGTAGTATGAAACAAAATTAGAAAGAGTTATCTTTTGTCTATAGTAAATACGTTAATTACATTTCATTGTATTTTATTTCGGAATAGGAACCCATATGCAACGAGTGTTTACTGGTAGAACACAAAGCTCCAGACCATCAGTACGAACGATTAGCAGATGCAGAGCCTCGTCAGAAAGAGGAGCTGATGAAACTAATGAACGAAAGTAAAGCAAGAATCGCAGACTGCGATCATGTATCTGCTCAATTGGAAAATGCTCTCAGTGAATTGCAAGCGCAACATGATCAAGCAAAAGATCTGATTATTGAAACTTTTCAAAGTTATAAAGCCGTTTTGGAGAAATGTCGAGAAAGCGCCTTGGATGAACTTGAAAAGTTACATTCTGACAGAGAATTGGAGATAATGGATACATTTCATAGGTGAGGATAACACTTATAGTCAGTGTACTCCTATCGAACATAACTTTAAAAATACTTGCTCTTCTTAAATCAATAATTTTTATTTCAGCGTTGAAAAGACAGTAGAAAAAATAGAAGACGCTTGCCGTTTTACCTCCAGACTTCTGGAGCACGGCGATGCGGTAGAGATTCTAGCGCTTCGTCGTATTGTAGGCACACAATTAATAAATCTAATAAAAAATACACCGAAACCAAATGTTACTTTTTCCATTGAGTTTCAAACTGATTACAACCAATTTGAAAAGACTGTGAAGGTAAATTGATCAACACAACAATTTTAATTTCTACCAGCCATATTGTAAACTTTCATTATCATTATCACAGGAGGTGTTTGGCAAATTTCACACAGAAAGCACGCCAAAGTCTGTTCCTGAAACGATCTCAGCCGTACCAGGGATTTCTACGAATCAACAAATCGTTCATACCACAATGGGTTGCCCGAATTCCATTAGCACAAGCTCTCCCATTTCTCTTCCTGCGTCGATGCAATCTTCATTCGAAGGTGAACCTTCGTTTGTTATACCTCCGACATCCAGTCCACCGAATATTCCACCTCCACCACCACCTGTGTCCCTTCCTCCAGGTCCTATGCACGGCCTTACTAGTATTCAAGAGTACAATCTACAACAGTTAGCCAGTTTAGCGGAGAAGGTTGAAATGGTTGGCGACACGAGTGTAGTTGGGCCTAGCTCGAATCCTAGTCCAACTCCGTCCTTCAGTTTAGCAGACTTATTCGCAGGGGATCTAAGTTCTACAAGCCACGCTATCAATAATTTGCAAGCCCTTGCAAAGCTAGGAAACTCGCTTGGCAATCAAGGTAACGGGTTATCAATATCTATGTTAACCTTTTGGAGTCGGATTTATTTTTCGTTTACTTAGGTTATATCTATGGATGGGACTAATATGTCGCGATAGACTCCAAAGGGTTAACATTGTTTAATTTCATCATAAGATTTTCATTATCTTTTTATTCTATGTAAATTTGGATAGATCTTGGAAATACAGCTATGAATGGTGGTGGCGGTTTAGTTTTGGGACGTGGTCCATCACCAGCTATCGTAGACACCCCGAACATGGGTTTGTCTGCTAATAGTCTTTTAAATGGAGGATTTCAGTCATTGTCCTCTTCCACATCACCAATACTTTCACAGGGTGCTGGTAAGAAACTCTTAAAAATAAATGGGTGACACTGCCCCATTTTTAATTTGAAACGTTGAATGAAGTGTTGTTGATACCCACGGTTTTCCTCAGATGACTTAATGAGCGATTCAATGCATAACATGCCTGTAGTAGTGGGCAATACGGTTGGCAATGTAACTGGTTCGGGGTCTGGAAATTATGCTCACCCGCGTTCAAATAACGTGAAATTAACGCCTATGCACATTCGATGTAAGTTCGGTCAGTTGGGACCCAGCAAAGGTCAGTTCAATTCACCGCACGGATTCTGCTTGGGCACGGACGAGGATATCATCGTCGCTGACACAAATAACCATAGAATTCAGGTAATTCTCGTTTTAACGTTGACTTTCTAAACTAATTCCACTGTAACTCAAATGGTATCTTCAGTGAGTTTCGTACGAAATGTTAATCGAATTGATTTCGATATACATTTTTTTCTTTTAGTAACAATGAAAACATTTTACTGAGTCAAGTGAAATTTAACTCTCTATGGGCCGAGTTTTTGTTTTAAATCCCAAAAGATGGGGAGAACGAAAAATCAGCAATTATAAACCTATATATGCAAATGAAAAAAAGAAATTTCTTTTTAAACAATTTTATTGCAATATATTCACAATATGACTTTCAGGTCACAACGGCCTATAAACATAAAAAAAAACAGTAACAAATTGAAAATTGAAATGCAAACAAGTAGGTTGTCATTGGTATGAGAGCCCAGAGCTATAAATTGCAGTATTTTTAGTTTGGTAATCATTGACAGAAGCACAAATAATATCAAATCGATCAAATGGTTTCGCTTATTTTTACTGCAGAACAGTTTGCACTGTATTTACTTTGTTATTTCACGTTGATGAGCCTGGCAACCGTTATAAATATTGATATTGGTTGTCTTGCTAACGTTATAGAATTAAGATTTATTCGAAATCTCATGAAAAAAGCTATAATTATTTGGTAAAATGTTGAATAAATTGAAATGTGACCTGAAAGTTACACGGGCCCATAGAGGGTTAAATATTTTTAATGAATATACTTTATTATTAATTTATTTATTCAATTTTTTTAAATTATCTAAGTTATTAGAGTGGCACTTCTATCATTTTTCGAGTCCATGTATTGTATTGAGTGTTTTTTTATTGTTTCAGATATTCGAAAAGACTGGTATTTTCAAATTTCAATTCGGTGTTCCTGGGAAGGAAGAAGGGCAATTATGGTATCCGCGGAAGGTGGCCGTGATGCGGAACAGCGGCAAGTTCGTCGTCTGTGACCGCGGCAACGAACGTTCGAGAATGCAAATATTTACAAAGAATGGTCACTTTATTAAAAAGATAGCAATTCGTTACATCGATATTGTCGCTGGCCTAGCTGTTACTAGCCAAGGTCACATTGTGGCTGTTGACAGTGTGTCGCCAACTGTGTTCGTGATCAGCGATACAGGAGATCTTTTAAGATGGTTTGACTGCAGCGAGTACATGAGAGAACCAAGTGATATCGCTATTAGTGGTAAGAATTTATTTCTATGTGAAGACTAGAAGAAAAACAGGATAGGCCACATAATATTTTAAAACAGAACAATCTTAAAGATTAGAACACTTTTTACCAATTCTATATTATTATACTATGCATACAGACCTTAACTGGCTATATAACGATCATTTGAAAAACAAAAATGATGTGAAACAGATTTACTTACTTATCATCCATAACAAGGCATAATGTTTAATTGTAATATTTTCCAACGTTTCGGTCAATGTGGTGACCCTCCTCAGGGAAAAATTAACTATTATTCACCCTTGATAAAAACAAAATAAATGATTATTTAATTATAATGAAACAAAAATATGTGTTTTACATAACAAAATTAGGGTAATAATATTATTGAAAAATTTTGTTTCATTATAATTAAATAATCGTTTATTTTGTTGTTGTTCACATCATTTTTGTTTTTCAAATGATCGTTATATAGCCAGTTAAGGTCTGTATGCATAGTATTATATTTACGATCGATAAAATTATCGTTATAATTCTATATCATTATCTTTTAATTAATCAAAATCATATCAAAGTCACATAATAAATTGAAAGAGAACAATCTTAAAGATTAGAATATTTTTAACCAATCCTATATTGTTATCTTTAATTAATCAAAATGTAACAAATGCAGCTAGCAACCTAAAGACATAAAAATCAGATAATAGACAAAAATGTACATATCACGTTTTTCTTTTGTGATTTTTAAACAAATTCTCATGTTCCGATACAACTGTAATGCTATACTTACATTCTCTGTTTCTTTGCAGGTAAAGAATATTTTGTCTGTGACTTCAAAGGACATTGCGTTGTGGTGTTCAACGAGGAAGGCAAGTTTTTGCGTCGCATTGGCTGTGACAATGTAACAAACTTCCCAAACGGGATCGATATTAGTGATGCAGGCGACGTATTGATCGGTGATTCGCATGGGAATCGTTTCCATGTGGCTGTTTTCTCCAGGGACGGTTCCTTAATTTCCGAATTCGAGTGTCCATATGTCAAGGTAAATATTCTGTAAATATGAAACATATTTTTCAAATATCCTATTCACATTATTAACTTCAATACAAAATTTTCACAAACGTTTCAAATACGTTTCAAATATTGTTGACGAACAGTAACCGAGTTTAAGGGGGGGATAAGGGTTTGCATTATCAAGAAATAGATTTTTTTTGCTTTTTCTTATAGTTAAATATTTCGAGAGTATTGTCCGAAAATTTGAATATAATCGGAGAAAAACTCTCGAAGTTATTGACCAGTTAATCGTTATATTTTTCGATAATAGTAGTGTGGGATACGAAAATCTGAAATACGCGATTGAAAAGTGTAAATGAAAAGCGTTTAGACCGAGTGTCGAAGCGACAAAAAAATTAAGGAAAAAGACTGAGAAGCAAAGTACTCGGCGGAAAAGGAATTTATCTTCACTTTTGTACAGTTAAATCTTTAAACGCGGTTTTCTCGAAACCATGTTTTCAAAGTCGGTGATCACTTCCATTTAAAAAATACTTCACCGATTCTTTTCAAACTTGGTAGATACCTTCTATACATATATGAAATACCTACCCCCAACGATGAGTATGATAATTTTTTTTTACATTAAGAGGTTTTTGCAATCACAAAATGACGGAAATTTTAGTGAAAAATCGTAATTTTTGCTTCAAACGACCGCCAAAAATTTAAAAATGAAAAAAATCACAATTAGCGATCGTTCGGAGGAGTATTTACTTATTTTCTAACTAAATTTTATTCTTATTTTGATTTCTGATACTTTTCTGCCGAGATACAGTGATCACCGCAAAACGCCTTTGTCCGTTCTCGGAAAAGCTCCGTCACCGGCTTATTTGTTGATAGTTTGCAATCAAAAAATTACAAAACGTTATTGAAATAACAGTATATAATGTGCAAAAGGTTCGAACAAATTTGCTTTATTCATACGTCTGAAAAAAAATCGCAAAGAAAGTGTTTTTTTGCCCTGAAACTCTTATCCCCCCTTTAATGGACAAAGCTGCGAGTAGAATATTTTCAATGTTATTTGTTGGCTTGTCGCATTGGAAACAATTATAAGTTATGGAAAATTTTGTAGCACCTTTGCATTTCTTCAAATATAAAAAAATATACGTATATTCTATGCATATTGACCTTCACCGATTACACGACCGACTGCATTGTAACTCGCAGTTGAACTTTCCTTCCACGTGCGGTTAAATGACGTCATATAACGATATGTTACAGGTCTCTCGATGTTGTGGCTTGAAAATAACCTCGGAGGGATATATTGTAACGTTGGCTAAAAATAATCATCACGTCCTCGTACTGAACACTCTTTACATATCATGAAGCGAGAAAGCAGACCAATAAGTATGTCATAATTTTTCTCCTGCGAGTGGAACATCCTTATGAATTGCTCTACTCTCAACGAAGGACGAATGATATAAACAAATCTATAAATATGTATATATATATATATATACATATATATATGTGTATATACACACGTATACATATTACTATATAATATATATATGTATATATAGATTGATAGATAGATAGATATACATATATATGCCCGGTGGCATCGAGTTCTTTGAGATTTGGGCCTATCGAAGCAATAGCAAAAAAAAACAAGTGCAGCATGCAGCTTTAATAGTTGTTAAACGAAAACGAAAAAAAATGATAAAAAATTATAATGCGTCCCCGTTTTATGAAAGTAACAACGTTGAAAGAAGTCAAAAGGTAAACGTATGTCTCCGACCAAAACAGTATAAACTAGTAATTTAGCAAGTTGCATTTGGTAAACTGCCAAGATAAATTTAAAAAAAACGAAGTTAAGGAAAAAAAACAAAGAGAGAGAAAGCAGCGAGAGTGTGGAGGGGAGTGGGCCGTATCAGCAAAGGAGCCGATCGCATCGCTCTTCAGAACGATAGAAAAAAAAATAAAAGGAACCTCGACAAAAGAAGAAGGAAGAAAGAACTATCAAAAAAAAATGGCTTTCCGTCAAAATCGGTCACATCATCTTCGACACGTCAGTATTTTAGGTATGTTTACAAATCAAATTATTCTAGTCTCCGACAAGCACCATTTACACGCTGATTTTCGATCCGTGCTCGAAGCGACGCAACGGTCTTTCGTTTCCGTTCTCCTTAACGGAGTGGCGAAGACACAACAAATTGGGGGGAAGGGACAACAAACAACGACGGTTCGTCCTTTTCCCCCGAAATCTCGTTACTTCGAGATCTATTCGTAGACACACTAAGTTTCTAAGGTTTCGTTAAGAGTCGTAGATAATCTGATAAGCAGAGGAAAGGGAGGAGGAGGAGGAGAGAGAGAGTGATTTAACACTAAAAAACGGTAAAAATTCTTGTGCTTAACGAGGGAGAAAAAAACATTGTTGCATGCTGCGACACACGGTAGTACTTCCTGCTCTTTATCATATCATATCTCTAAAGAAACGAACGAAATAAAAAAAAACGATAAAAACGGTACTCCTCGTTACGGCAGGCACGAAGTTTACTAAACAAAAAAAAATAATACGGGAGAGAGAGGGAGAGGGAGGGAGAGAGAGAGGGATAGGGATAGGGAGCTATGTTCCTGGTGATTTTTTTCTCCGTGCATTTGAGAATTAATAGTTAAACGAGAAAGAAAAGAGGAATATATGAAACGACATTTGATGCAGAAGGAATAGATTATGATACGTTGAAAATCAAACAATTTTAATGTCTTGCGAGACGAGGAATCGTACACAGCATAACATTGAAAATTAATAAAAAAATAATAAATCGAAACAATTATCTAGACTTGCCACTGATAATAGATCCCGTTTGTGCATTGTTAAAAAAAAATGAAAAAAACATTAGGCGAGACACGTAATGATTACAATATTTACTCAGGATGCTTTATTATGGTCCACCATATAAATATGATATATATATATGCGTGTGTGAATTATTGGTTCGTGGTGCTAGCGAATAATATATCCATAACATGTAAATGTATTTGTTATAAAAATTACAAGAATCGTTCCGACATTTTACAATGCAACGGGAACGGTCGTGTAATATAATTATACAAGGTTCGTAAGCAAATATACCACCGGTATCATAGGGACGATACTTTATCTATGTAAAAAAAAAATAACGTACAGTTTGCTAAACAACTTCTATTTATGTATATATTAAACATGAATCCGTAAAGGATGGAAATCCACGTAAAACACATACATATATAGAAATACACATATTTTTTAGGGTTGTTTACATGATCAGCCTTAAGATTTGATTGAAACTAAAAATGCAATGTGTATACAACATATACATCTGATATATTCGGCAGATCGCTATACTGTGTTACATTATTACCTACAATAACGATTAAATGTGAATAACTATCTTGCCATACCAAATGTTAGAAAGCACATCCATATATATATATATTTCTACTTGGATAAGCTTCGACGAATTTGTTTTGCATACGGAAACAAACGGAACAAAAAAACAAGAAATATGAAAGAAAGAAATAACGAAACAATGGCGATGCTGATCCGATTCGAGAACTTCGAAAGTTCGAAACAGCCGTATTATAAGGCAGGCACAGTGAAAATAGAGTGAGAGAGAGAGACGGAGTGAAACAAGGGAGAAATGGGTTTTCGATAGGATAACGAGGGAAATAGTAAAATGAAAGAGAAACAAAGAAGTAAGGGATGAAAAACAGACAGGGACGGTAATAGAAGGGCTACTCAGAAGTTTGCGCATAACATTTGTAGTAAATTGCACGAAGCCTACGTACATACACCTAAGCTAATCAGTCGTAATCATCTTTTATTATTAGAAGTTTTAATTTTATATATATAAAAAAAAAGTAATTCTGAAGTATTTAATAGTCATGGTTAGCAGAGTTATATAAATAATGCCTGTGATAATAGTATCGTCAGGATAAGTTGTGTCCTTACAGAGTCTCTGATGTTGTTGCTAGGTAAATATAATTAGAAAGTACCAACGAGATGCTATTAGCGACGCCTTGTGGAAGGTGTATTTATGTTTGAAGCACAATAACACCCGACACAATGCCATCGATGGTCTCTAATGGTACGTTGAATATAAAAATGACAAAAAAAAATGAAAAGATATTGAGAAAAAAAATAAAGAGAATATGTTGCAAAATTTTTTTGCCAGTCATATTTAAAAATGAAAAAAAATAAAAAATGAACTCATAGTGTAACGAATGGATGACCATTAATGAGAGGGTCTTTTACCTCACAAAATTATTATATTACGCTCACCTTATATATACTTGAATATTTTAGTATAGATTTACTCTATTTACATATTTTTATCTGTGGAAGACTACTTGGCTAATTTAGGCCACTGTTGAAATTCACCCCTTATTTGCCTTGATGTTTAAATTACAATAATAATATAAAAAAAAATGAAACGAGGATTACTTGTTACGTAAATGGTAATTGTGATAGATTTTTTGATGATTTTTACAATCTCAAAAGTCTTATTATCCTAATATGTATAGAATTATAATAGTCACTCTCTACGTAAATACATAAACTCTGCTTACATTGTTAAACTAATATTAAAAACAAAAAAAGGATATATCACCCTATCGACCGCGCAAGCAGTACGAGACAAAAAAACTGGCAGTCTATTAAAATAATAATATTCGGTATGTTCTACGTATTACTTTAAAAAAAAACACTGATACGATGTTTTTATCGCTAAACACAGTTTCCAAGGCCTTTTTTAGGTGCCACCTAAACTTCTTCGACACGATTTCGGTTTTTAACTGACGTTCTTTATGTTCGTTTACGATGACGTGCTATCTGTGTGCAGCTTAGAAAGGATTAACAGAAAAAAAAATTCATAATTAACGTAATAACAATTGTCCATTGATTTCGCGATTCGAATCTTATAAACGATCTCCGAATCATTTACGATCGAGTATTTCCAACGATCGCGTAAAGATTTTTCTGATCGTTAACGCGAAAATGTCGCACCGACTCGATCGGACTTGAATTACATTATTTATCGATAAAACAACGGGTCATAAATAAGTATCAAAAAACTTTAAAAGTGTATCGGAATAGTACGCTTGGAACAGTTTCTAAGATATTTATCTTTCAAATCAAACCACTATTTCTCGACCACTGACTATCGCGAGCACTTTGTCTTCAATTTCAATGGCCGTTGGTTTATCGATTCGTAACGCGATTCGGTTACCACCGACAAAGAGATATTGTAGCCGGTACTACACGGATTCATTGTGATCGAAGAATCGCGGGAATCGCGAGCGGGAACGGTTTATCAAATCGATCGTTATTCGAAAAACATTATTAATTGCTGCAACGACTACCATTAACGATCCGAGTCGCGAACACGAGGAGAGAGGTGTACATACGTGAAAGAAAGAAAGAAAAAAAAGTACACACACACACACACAAGCTAAACGTATAGAATATACCTGCCAGCCGTAAAAATACGAGAAAATGAACAGAATATATTCGTTTCGCGTATTTAACAAAATACAAAGAATACAAGAAACACGCGTACAGTGTTTAAGAACGGTATTTCTACATCAGCGTGAAACGAGCAAAGAAATTTTCAGTAGAATCCCGAGACGTAAATTTGTCGTAATAAACTGTATACTTTGTTAAAATATTAATGATCAATATTCATTATTATAATGTGTTTATGCCGATGGATTTTGCTAAAAATTTCTTAATTTCGTAGCGTAGACCGTGGGGATACCATTGTTTTTTCTTTCTTAATCCACTGTACGACACACATGTAGACACACGCAAAGGCGACGAGAAGAAAATATGAAACAAGAAACCGACGAAAATCGTAACGATGTAATTAACAAAAATATGTTCCTGATTTCGAAGATCGCATCACATTATAAATAACGATATATAAGATTACTCGCGAGTTTTCGCGGATATCAACGGGGGCATCTACGCATACAATTATTATTATAATATACATATTTACATTAACGATAGGATTATAATGAAAAAACACACACACACACACACACACACAATACACACATACACACACACGACGCAACATTAACTGAATTCTAGCCTACGGTTAATCATAGTCTTCCTAGAATCCTGGAAAAGTATGTCTCTGCGAATTACTGAATTAGGTCACGGCCAACCGGAAGCCGTGTACGGCCGATTACTAGCTAGAAGGAGCGTAATAAATGAAAGTTATCCCGACAGTTACATATGCTACGTAATGAAATAATAATATTGATAATTTAAAACATACCAAAAAAAAATGAGAGAGAGAAAGAGAAAAAGAAACCGAAAATCGGCAGGCGAATCTATCCTGCCGAGACACAGTTTTATCAAACATGACTTTTACGCGTTCTAAATGCAAGCAAACAAAAAAAAAGTTAAGATAAGAACATCACATTGAGAAACAATGAAAACAATCGGAAGAAACTATCCGTATATATCTTTTCCTTCGAGCGTTATTCGGCGTATACTTGTACAAAAGAGAAAAGAGAGAGAAAGAAAGGAGAAGTTTAGGAGAATGAGAAGAGAGAGAGAGAGAGAGAGGAGAGCGAGAGTTTTGAAAAAGCAACTTCTCGAGTAGGAAAGATAATTCGACAAGTTTACGATACACGTGTTTCTTCGTTAGTTTCTTTTTCCTTCATTTTTTCTTTCTGTTTTCACTACGAAAGTGAATAAGAACTTTTTCATTCCTTTACTCACTCAAAATGATTTTTTTTTGTATCTCGTCTTTGATATTAATTTTATCATATTATCGAGGCATCATGTGTTCTATCGGCTGTTTAGGACGCTAATCGAGCGTACTTATCCGAGGGTCGTCGGATTTCGATGGGAAATCGGCATAAACCTGCTGTTTTCTACGCTTTTTATTCGTAACGTGAAAACTAGGACTTACTTCCAGTCTTATACTATTTACGTATCTCGTAGTGTTTCCTTCGACGTATGAATATCTTTTTTTTTTCTTTTTTATTTCCCCACCCTCGATCCGTAATCGGGGTTGCGTCGAGTTCGACGATTTCGCTCGTTGTTTCCTCGTAAGGTGTTGCATTTTAGTTTTTCGTTGTCCAGTTTTTTCTTTCCCCCGGATATTTAATATATTCTCGCTATTCCCCGTTATTCTCCGTATTCTCTTGTTTACTTTGTTTTTGTGTCGTTTTGAATACTCAGAAACGCCGAGGCTACCGCGACGGGCACGCGTTTTTTTGTCCTTCGTTGCTTCATCCTGTTTTTTTTGTTCTTTTTCGCTCACGCGATTCATTGTCCGCGAGACAAACGAGTTTTATCTTCATCGACAGATTCGAAGTAACGTTCGACTGACGTGCGTTTTCTCTTTTTCCCCCTTGCACGGTGATATTCCGTTGTTTTTCTTTTGGTAGTGGTGAAGAATAATACAATCGGGGTCGCATTTTTTTTTCATTTTTTAAAACGGTTTGCACTTTAGTTGAAACGACCGTGACGAAAAGTTGTGACCAGACGTTTGCGCGTAATCAGTGGCAAATTTTATTAGTAAATCTCGCGTTCGTGTTGTTTTACTTTGTAAGAATCTATGAAATTCGCTCGACTCGATTGCAAACGAGGATCGTATATGTTTAAACAAAAAAAGAAAAAGAATAAAACGTGACGAAAGGGTCTACGAGCGCTTTGAGATACGGAAAGGTAGAAAGAAAAAGAAATATATAAAATAGGGAGCGAGTATATCGACGTTAACTCGAATCCTCGGTTAACCGCATTCCAAAACTCCTCGTTTAAGTTTTTTAAACCCCCCCGACTTATATCTGATATGTAAATTAAATTCTTTAGTGCCAAAAGAAACACAGACTATTCAGAGTATTTATAAATGTGAAGGAGCGCGTCACTTTACAATCCCCCCCACCCCCCCATTTTTTTTTATTTTTTATTCCTCGTAGATTTATTTATATTCGTTCATTGAGTTCGCGCCGTTACGGGGTATCGTGGTTCTCCTAGTGTAAGACACGAAGTGGGATGGAGCAGAATAAAAAAAAAAATGAAAATGAATTAACGATTAAAATCCTTGCTTAGTCAGTTAAAGTACAAATGTTTAATGTATTCTATGGTTAGGTGATAAGTAACGAGAGAGACGTATAGTCGCGTATAACGTAACTTGGTTTCATTCCTTAATAAGCCTCTAGCTTTATTTATATTTGCATTAGTTACTTGACGTAATAATACTTAAATATCGGGCTGAGAGAGGGCGATGAGAGAAATAAATAATAATACTAATAATAATTAAAACTAAATAACAACAACCACAAACAAACAAAAAAAGTAAAGATACACACAATGATAAACGAAAGAAGTTTTTTCACGAGTATACAATCGAAGCGTTTACTTTGATATTATATTGAAAATAATGACAAAAAAAATATATAACATATATAATTATACGAGACACGTTCCTTTTTCGGAGATATTTTCTTTGACATATCAAATTGACCACTTGGACACACTATAGAAACCGTTGCATTCCATCGGTGTGCAGCACACACACACAACGACGGCTGCACACCTTTGAAGTTCCGTGATCTCTCTGTATTTTTCGCTTTTGAACGACAAACGCGATAGAGAAGCTCATTTTTACGAGGAGCCCCCCCCCCAAGTTCGAGGCATCACCCCCCCCCCCCCCCCCCCTATCAGGAATAGAGATAATTGAACGTCCTCGAAGGAAATTACTTATAACCAAATTCGTTCTATAAAAGCAAATGGCGTACAACCGTTTGCGATCGCTTTGCAAAAAGTTATCAGCCTGGCTAGAACGATTTCCGTTTAACGTGCCCGGCTCGGCAAATCCCGGATATTCCGTTTTTTATTTCCGCCCCCCTCTCCCCCCCGAGCGCCACCCCCTCGCTGTTGTTCGGTGCTTTCTCGATGTTCCATTCGCGAAAGAATTTTAATCGTAGGGGGGGAGAGAGAGAGAGAATAATTTCGATAGAAACGAGAAAAATATAATCTTTCGACCTTCTACGATCGGATGTAAAGAAGACTCTTTTTTATTGTATTTAATACTTGTTGCTGTGCTAGCGAAACGTACACGAATAAGATTTTCATGCTATTCTTTATACGCATCTCTTGAATCCTCAATTAATCTTAGATATATATATATATATATAATATATTTACGCATAGAAAAGGAAGTCGGATTTGTTTTTTTACGACAACGTGTGTCTAGTCTTAGAAGGTCCGAAGGACGGGATAAACGTATATTTCTATGGAACGTGGATTTCGCCAGTTAAACACTTGCCGTTTCCTTCGTACAACGAGAAAGAGAATCTTCGGAAGTGTTCAAAGTATTCTTACAAATACGATATTACGATGTTGGATCGACGGGTCAGAGTGTCTGATCGGGATCCAAATTATTTACGAGCTTCTCTAGACAGTTTCGCAATAAAAGCGTTCGTCGAATGATCTCTATAAAATCAAAAAGATACAAAAAAAGAAAATCCTCTATCCTAACGTGGAGAGTCAGGGTTTTTCGATCAGGGTGATCTCTGAAAAGTGATCAATTTATTTTCGCTCGGAACGGCAAAACACTCCGAGCCGCGCACGTTTAAACGCGAACACCCACGTACACCGGAATTTAAATAACGAAACGACGTCTTAACGATAGGATTTACATAAACAATATCCATAGGTATCTGCGCGTACGTTTAAAGGAAGAAGATTTAAACAAAAAAAATAAATAAATAAATAAAGAAGTAAATAAGTAAAATAATAAAACAGAAAAAACTTCACGAAACCAAATAATAGAAAAAAATCTGCGGTTCGCTGTGCGTAAACCATGTTTTCCTGAAACCTCCATTGGTATTTTTATTAGACGGACTATTCGCGAAGGGAAAGGTTTTTAAATGTTCCGACATCGCTTATATTTCAAAATGTAAATTTGTATAAGGATAGTACAAGACAAGAGAAATGGTAAATCGTAATGCAATATGGAAAAGCGTGTATTCCAAATATATTTTTTATATGCTAATGGGATGCCAAGGAGCATGGTCGCGTTGTAACGTAAATGTATTATTTAGAATTACACGTACGGTTCTATATATACACATATATATCGTGCGTGTAATCGATGTCAGTTCCCCCCGAGACTACTCAGCCTTTAGATTAAATATATTTATCGTCGCGAACTTCGTTTTCAAAGTATTTCGATATTTATATAAATATATATATATATATACATATATATGTATACATACATATATGTATATCCGTTTCACGACTAAGTCCTTGAAAGCGATATCTTCGTCGATTCTGATTTTAATTCCTCCCCCAATTCCCCCAAAGTTTGTTAAGCCTAGTCTTATATAATATATATAAATATACGTGTAAATATATATGTATATATATCTACGTGCATATATATACATATATATGTGTATATAACCCGATGTCTCTCCTTTCGTTTAATGCGGGTTTTTTGCTTTTTTTTTCATTTTTCCTTTTTTTTCTTCTACATCGTACCTACTAAATTTTAGTTTCATTTTTATATGAAATATTCAAATTTATGGTATTATACGTATACACATCTATATACACTTTTACAACAACAACAAAAAAAAATATTTTAATCTACATATTATATTATTACATAATTAAAGATATATGGAAACATTTGCTACTTATATATTTGTCAAATGTATCGCGCATGTTTGGAAAGGTTTTCTCGCGGGACGGGCAGAGGTATATATTGTATATATCTATCTATATATATATATATATGTATGTATATGTGTATATATATATATATATTTATATGTATGTATATATGTATATGTATATATATGTATGTATATATATATATGTTTATATATATAAATATATCAGCCTTAAAATGAAATAATAATATGTAAAGACGTTCTTCGTTGATCGTGTACGTTGTTTTATTCGTATTGACTCGATTTTCTCGCCATTTACCTGTCAATTCACCCGCCCACGCCACGCGGTAAGACGTTTTCAACGAAGTTATTCAACTATGCAGTTCTTTGAAACAATGTAGAAACATACGTTCTTGTCTGCGCATAGGCTGCAAATGCAATAATAATATATTGTGATGCTCACAAAGCACATAACATAATTTACCAAAATTGTAATGTTTAAATATTTCATGTGATTTTGGAAACTGTTATATTTTTTATTTCCTGCCAATTGTTTAATTTGTAATGTTGTTCTTTGTTCTTTTTTCAATAAAGTAAGCAAACCAAGTGTGCCCGGTCTCCTTTCATTATGTCAACGATACCCAATGCCCTTTATTTTTATATCAAATCTTGTAGGAAGAAGAAACGCAATTCGAGAATGCAAATGGATCAAATAAAGTACGATTTCAGTACAAGTAAAGTCCTTTATTCAATAAATACTTGTCCTTCCATCATATAGTGGGTAAAAGTAGTATTTTCACATCCCGTCATGCAAGTAAATAAACGTGATGCATAAGTCAGAAAAGACTTATTTTAATAAACATTGTTCTTTTTGAGAAATTTAATTATCAATTTTAGTTATTGAAATCTGTTTATATGTATGTGTTATGTTCAAACTTTCTGTCTTTCCGAAGCAGGATGTGTAAATACATTTTTTTACCCACTGTACATAGCTCTATATACAGATCGCTTTATTTTCCAGAATTTTAATCGGAATCTGAATCTCGACGGCCGTACTGTTGTTTCGGTAATTCCTCCTGCAGCTCCAAAACATGCTCGATTGGCTTTGGTTTTCCGTCTTCGCCAATTCGGCAAGGCTGCACCAATCCTTCCCTAAACAATGATCATTTATATTCAGCAAATTTGAGGTGAAATCGATCAATTTATTGTTGTAGATGTTAATATCAAATTAATTAACTTATCTGGAAAAAACGATGGCAAACGATCGTTTTTGCCAGATAAGTTAACCCTCTATGGGCCCATGTAACTTTCAGGTCACATTTCGATTTATTAATATTTCACCAAATAATTATAGCTTTTTTCATGAGATTTCGCATAAATTTTAATTCTATAACGTTAGCAAGACAACCAATATCAATATTTATGAGCGTTGCCAGGCTCATCAACTTGAAATAACAAAGTAAATGCAGTGCAAACTGTCCGCAGTAAAAATAAGCGAAACCATTTGATCGACTTGATATTATTTGTGCTTCTGTCAGTGATTACCAAACTAAAGATACTGCAATTAATAGCTCTGGGCTCTTATACCAATAACAACCTACTCGTTTGCATTTCAATTGTCAATTTGTTACTGTTTTTTTTATGTTTATAGGCCGTTGTTACCTGAAAGTCATATAGTGAATATATTGCAATAAAATTGTTTAAACGGAAATTTTTTTTCATTTGCATACATAGGTTTATAATTGTTGATTTTTCGTTCTCCCAACCTTTTTGGATTTAAAACAAAAATTCGACCAATAGAGGGTTAATTAATTCCTTATATTGTTATACGATCGAATTGTTATACAATACGAATTTAGATAATTTTCATATCAAGTGATAAAACACGTAATCGCTTTAATTATACCTTGCCAGTTTGTCGACTAGTCCTACGAGTCGTACGGCTTCATATTCCTTCTGTTCCTCTGTCATTCCTTCCAGAGGATTCGGTTTCGGATGCTCGAAACAACCAGTTACTGGATTGATTCTGATTAAAAACAAAATAAAAATTTATAAATATTCTACATTGCTCCATTACAATCTGCACTACCGTCTATAAATCATGGAACTCTTCCCGAATCTAATATATTTTCTTATTACAATTTGAAGTCGTCTAGTAATTTTCATAATTAAGTTCAATTCATTTATACGCAAACTGTGGCCTCATAACTGTATAATTCTTATTAGGATATAATGAACTTGACTAAAATTTGTTAGTCTGACTTCACCAGCTGTACCATGACTTATTTTCGAAGTATACAGAATATTATCTCTTTCAAAGCACTGAAGTTATTCAGGGCTTATACTAACTGTTCTTTATGCTTCAGGTACTCCTCCGTTTCGCTATCCTCCGATTCCGAGGAGTAAGAAGAAGATTTTCCGCGACTCTGGCCCAATAATCCCTTATTCGCGAACATACCGGCCGCATTTCCGTATCCCGTATACTTCACCATACGATTAGCTGGGAACATAGTAGTGTCAGTGTAATTCTTTTAACCAGTTAAGTGTGGCAACCTTTTTGCAAAACGTGTAAAATGTGAATCCCATTTTAAATTATTTACGTTGACCTCTAAACATTCTAAATATATTAAAATTTGCGAATTGCGAATATATCTTGGTTAACATAATTTTCGTCTGACGGTATATAGTCGTCAAACACACTTAACTGGTTAAAGAACAGCTTCTAAAAGCGTCATACCATTTTCTTTGCAAAGCACGAACAGAAACTCTGCAACAAGATCCCGTAATTCCGTAAAAGGAGAGGTTAGTAATTTACACAGTCGTGCTCTGAGAGTCGTTCCCTCCTCCGGACGATGCATTACATCTTTCAAGTGGGGTAAAATCTAAAAACGCAAATCTTTAAACATTTAAGAAATAATTAAATATTTTAAACTCTCAGTCGTTACCTGCATTCGCGTATATTTTCGTATAAGTCTTTCGGATTTAACAAGTTTCAGGAATGCAGTAACGATCGGGCTAAGATTTCTTATTAAATTTTCCTGATAGTTCAATCGGCAGTCCAAAAATTTCAGCAGGACGGATATGGCAGTCATGTCCACGTTTTGATATACATGTTCGCAAGTATCGCTCGCTGGGGGAATAATTGCCTTGTAGGAATCGTAGGGAACCACTGTGAGCATGTTTACAACGTTGCTGAAATAAAAGTCAATATTTATAAAAATCAAATTTTTTGCGACGCCCCCTAAAAAGTTTCCTTTTGATGAAAAAACACTGGGATTTTTTTTTGTTTTAATTAAAAACAACACGTGCATCAAGACGATCTAAGTTAACAAAAGAAAGTTTACTTAAACCTTGGAGTGAAGAAATCTAGATATTAAAGTTACGTTTGTACTAATTTAGTTTTAAAATAATATTTTTATTAACTAGTGTTTTTTTTATTGATTTGGGTTCTATAATTGTTTATATTTCGAATAAAATTGTATTTTTCATAAAAAATTCCCCAAAAACATGATTATACCAAAAAATTAACTTAGATCGTCTTGAGGCACGTGTTGTTTTTAATTTAAAAAAAAAAATCCCAATGTTTTTTCATCAAAAGGAAGCTTTTTAGGGGGCGTCGCAAAAAGTTTAATTTTTAACGACTACCCTAATGTGAATCGATTATTTGATGCGACTTACCTTTGAAGATCATCCTCTTTTTCACAATTAAGCGTTAATAATTTGTATAAAGTCGATACTAATTTTTTATTCCTTTCCTCCTCTTCCATCGCCGAGTCGTCCGATTGTATGTATAAATTAAACAAAGCTCTTAAAACTTCGCATACTAGCTTTGCGTCGTCTTTCTAATGAATAAAATAATTTTGATTATTAAAAGACTGAAACGAAGTCGTCCATTTTCGCACAATCAATCTGTAATATCACTACCTTGATCATGCTCGTCCCTTCTTTCTCACATTGCAAACATATGTTTTCCAACATTTGTATAAGACAGTCATCGCCACGAAGTTCGTTTTTAACGACCTGACGCGTTGAAACATTTAAAGCAGTAATTAAGAATACGATTACGGTATCACAAATTATTATTTCGTTGGGAATGTCTTTGTCAAAACTTCTCATACGTTCGATCAAATATGATAGGCAGGACGTTGTTGGTATTAGTTGCTGCACGTTTACACTGTTGAATACTAAATTGCGCAGCAATTTCAGAGATTCTATTGTAACTGCAACATAATTAATAGAAAACCGTTATTCTTTCCTATCTAATGGATATTAATTTTGTAGCTTTTATATATTTCATTCATTCTTACCATTAGTATGTGCAATTTGTTGATGACTATTGGCTGACAGGCCTGCATTGTCTAATATAATATTTAATCTCTCTTTTGTGATTAATTCATTTAACTTAGTTTTATCTCGGCTGGATTGATAACAAAAATAATAGCATTTTAAAAAGGTTAAATTGTACATGTTATAAACATACAGTAGTCACAAAATTGAGCATACAACAATTAATTTTTTAAATCTACTTTAAATCGACAGTCTATTGTTAATACTATATAGTTTTATTTATATATATCAAGAAACAATGTTGGTATTTAAATCTGACATTCTTATTGCTATATGCTTAACATTCTTATTGCTATACGCTCAATTTGTCTACAATTATGCATGATATATTGAAAAATACAGTACTATAATATTACCTAAGAATCCGCAAAGTGGACAAGCAACTAGCATGATCGGAGGAAAATGTATTATCTGATAAACATTTGAAAAGTGTCTCCCACAACTTCTCCCTTAATTGATTATCATTTAACTCCTGAAATGATGTTCTGGCTCCACACTGAAACACCAAATAGTAATGCCATGCATTTAATTAAAAGCCTACGTTTCTCTACAATGAAGTACATTGTTTAGGGTGTCAAAATAAATTCGTAAACATTACTGTCAGATTGTAAATACAATTCTGCAAGCAGTTACATGCAATACAAACAACCACACGGATCTCAAAAGAAATAATGATATTTTTCCTGGGGTTGTTCTCGCGGAAAACTTACGGCATCCTGAAAAGCAATAATGTCTTTGGAGAAATCCTCATGTGTGTCTGAGATCAATTTTTTCGCTAACACGTCCATTTCAAAAGTTACTGCGGAAGCGAGGATCCGCACACTAACATTCTGGAATCACTAAATGAAGTTCATAGGATCGTGTGCTTGATGCTGCTATGAATAATCGCTAGCTTTCCGATTATACGAATCCCTATTATCAGCAAAGGAATCTCTAAATATGTGAAATCATTTTTTTACTCTTTCCAAGATATAACGACAAAAATAATCATATATTTCGATTAAAAATTGTAAATCACACGGAATCAGAGTTTTAGGTTAGTAAAAGCGCCGTGATCTCCGTCGTACATATGCGCCATCTGGTGTTTGTAAGATCGTTACAGAAAATGTTTAAATAATCGCAAAAATTAGTGTCACATTCAAATACCGAAAGAAAACGCGCAATTTCATTGCAATGTAAAATTCGTTGATTTTTCACGTAATCGTTGTTTGTTAGTAATATGTGTCATGCTACTGAAATGTTTTTATCTTAATTAGTGTTAAAGTTTCAAATCAGCATTTATTTACACGGGCAATTAGCAAAAAGTTTACGCATGGATTCGGAACACTCGTTAAATGTTGTAAAATTAGATTATTTTGAGATATCCGTGGTAGAGCCTTTACATTAAACTTGTAATAAAATTCGTGCAAAATTCAAACTGACAGATTGTACACAAAATTGTTATTCCAAGATTCAAAACAAATAGCTGTAATTCGAATCTGTCCAAAAAAAAACTTAACTTTTTACTCATAAGTTAAACGACGTTAAGCGGAAAATGACTGCTGAATGTTTTCCACGAAATCTGACCGAAAGGAATGCAACTATTTAAATGGAATACGCATCACGAAAATGATACTCCACCGGATGCGTGCATTACATAATGTTTGATAAAGTGAAATACAATGGGAGGGAGGAACGTCCGAGTATTTCTCACGATTTCCCATGTATTCCCTTGGTGCGGTTAGAAGGACCCTTATTATACGCGACGCTTCTGTCCCGCAACATTTTAACAGGGATTGACCCTGTAACACATATACATGGTCTGTCCGGAAAGTAATAGGACTGAGTCGATTAAAAAAAAACTATTGAGCCAATCGTTATAATTCTTGAAAAACTTTCAAAAAAGGCTCTTCCTGCGTCGATACAGCGCTGCCAGGGCGATTTCCAAGCATTGAAGGCGTCATGGTAAGCATTCTCCGGAATGGCGTTTAGAGCCGCGGTACAAGCTGCTTGGATCCCCACTTTTCAAAATGATTCGTTTCAAAATGATTTTTTTTCATCGGTATTTTCCGGCGAGGAAACAAAAAGAAGTCCGGGGGGGCCAAATCTGGGATGTAGGATGGCTGGGGAAGCGTTAGGATACCTGCCTGGGTCATTTAGCTGGTCACAAGAAAGGAGGTGTGAGCCGCTGCATTGTCGTGGTGCTCCGTCACAATGTTATGAACCACAGTTTTTGGGAAATTTAACATTTGGGCAATTAAACGAGTACTCAGTAGACAGTCAGAGTTCAAAACTTCGAGCACACGAGTCACATTGTCGGTGTTTGTCGAAGTCGAAGGTCTTCCAGCGCGGTATTCATTGGCGACCTCTTCCCGGCCCTCCGAAAGGGCCTTGTGCCACCGAAACACACTACTTCTTACTAAAGTATTATCTGGATAAGCCTGCTTCATCATATCAAATGTCTCTGTCGCAGATTTACCGCGTTTCACACAGAATTGATTAAATTTTAGCGATTGCCAACCTCTGCTCTAACGAACGCTGAATTTTCTGCTTGTACCGCGGACAAAAACACGTCGCGGGGAAAAGGCTGTCCTGACTCTCCAGATTCTCGGAGACAATTGACCAATCCCTCATTCATTAGCTAAGGACCTCCTCTACCGAATCCAGTCGGCACCTGAGAGCTCCGAAGTACAGTCGCGGCGGAAAAAAATCAGTCCTATTACTTTCCGGACAGACCATGTAAGACTTCCCTGGAGGAGAAAAAAGGGGCCCACAGAAAGGGCGTGGAACTCGCAATCATAGAGAAACAGGTTTCTATTCGCAGGCCTCGGTTCTACCGGGGCCGTCGACTCCGTGGTCGATGCTCCGGCAATCTGGTTCAACGACTTTCCTTCGGTGAATAAAACATCGCCGAGAGCATCTCTTTGACCTTCCCAAAAAAGAAATGCACGCGGAAGCGTATGCCGGTTCCTTCTGTCTTTTTTCTTTCTTCTTCAAACCGCTCTTTAATCCTTCCTAAACAAGTTCCCCTTGAGTACAATTGATCGTATCCGAAAGTTTTTAAACGTTCTGCACTGTACAGATGTTGACAAGAATTAGCGAACTTACAGGTTCACTTTTTTTCATCTTTAACTACATCCTGTCGGTTAGACAGTTTCGAAAATAATGATCGTATAGAAAAAAAAGGACATGGCGGAAATTAGGTTAGGAAAAATTACGTAGTCATCGCAACTGTTGTTACATTCGAAAATTTAGCGGGAGATTCGTGATGTCTACTTCCGTTTCGCCGACGATTTTTCTACGCGGAGAAAAGATTCACCGTTACGTGTTATTAGTTTCGGGGGATTGATTAGGGATTTAGGAGAGGTAAAAAAAATGCTTCGATCGCATCGAATGTGCACATTAGGCGTGGCTCGAAAAGAGCAGCGAGACAACAGGTGCCTCACAGGAAACACGCTGGCATTGTCGGGGTCCAAGGACACGCCGCTATAAAAACTCTTCTATCCCATTCGGCTAGGCATAAAAAGGGCGCGGGAGAATAGAGGAAAGGATGACCTTGAAGGGTAGGGTTGTCCAACGAAGCGAGAATAGTGCGCGCATAGATGCGTAAATTATGCGCCTGTAGTAGGCTTAGGATTGTTATTACATTTGTTTCCCTCTTTCACGTTAAAACAATGTAATGTCATATAATTGTTTTTAATTATGTTGGATAAAAAAAATTAATTTTATTAACTTAATATTTATTAATTTTTAGTAAGGATACTTTCGTATTGGAGTATATCGATTCATATTTAATTTCAACGTCTAAATAAAATAAATAAAACGTGTATACAAATTTACATTTTTATTTAAAAAATTAATTTTACCACCATAAATATTGTATCCCTTTGCATCTATAATTCCCTCTAATTCTATTTTGTTTTCGAAATTGAACATGCATCAGGTTCAAAATAAATGCCTACCATGCAGGCAATTTTTAATAAGTAAAAACAAAATTTATTATTGTCCTTATAAATTTTTATTTTTATATTGCAGAGTAATAAAAATCGAGCGGGAAATTCGGTTCGCATAAAATTTCGAATATATCAATTCATATTTAATTTCAACGTCGGTTTAAAATCGCAAGTGAGACATCAACGAGCCTTTTATTTTGAAAATGATATAAATTTACAGTTTCATTTAAAAAATTTATTTCGCCTACATAATATTGTATCCCTTTCTATCTATAATTCCCTTTAACTCCATTTTTTCGAAATTGAACATGCATCACGTCCAAAACAAATACCTAACATGCAGGCAATTAATACGTAAAAAAAATTTTTTTAATTGTTCTTGTAAATTTTATTTTTATATTACAGAGGAATAAAAATCGAGCGGGAAATTCGATTCGCGTAAAATTTCTAAGACTCGTGCATAAGAGAAAAGTCCGTGGAAAATATTCGAGAATATTATTTCGGTGACTCGTTGGTGAAACGATGGGCCCTAGAGTCAGTTTCCCGAAATCGTGCGTAAGGGTAGAGTGCGTGTGTGCATGCGTGTCTGCGCGCAGTAGGCAGGCCTCTGGCGGTGGATGCACTTTTGGGAAATCATGCATATACGTGGCAACATCGCACTGCGGGCTCACATTCCACGTGATCAGGACCGGTTTGCGGGTGTCGACCCACTGACACTCGCCTACCACAGATAAACCCACGCCCTATATGTAGGATACACCTTACTTATTTTTTTATTGCGACCCGGGAAACGTTGTTGCCACTCCGCCATTACTACAGCGACGGATTTTAAAAACCGACCTCGAGTGTTGCATCTGGAAACACTTCGTGGGGATACTTTTCCGAAAACGTTAAATTCAAATTCTCAGCGTTCTTAGTAATCGTTAGTGCGATTGTGCAAAAATTTGCTAACAATTTACAACAATTTTATAATTGTATCTTATATACAGTTGACGAAATCTGCGTAAATTGTTTGCGCAATCACATTTTTTAACACTTCTCAATGTTTTCCTTTTTTTTATAAGTGAGAGGATTGCGGAATAAAAGGACAGAATTAAAGTATAAGTCGTTAGACGGTGGAACCAATATATGTATAAAAAGATCTCCCCGTTTGGTGGTGTATTGCAAGGCCATTGACCGAAGGGATCTCCGATCGATGATCAGCTACCTGCTGATACATTGTTCGACGTACAATGGTAAAAGTATTCTTGGTCCGGTGGGAACCCTCCGGTCGCCCCCCTCTGGGGCGTCAAGTGCAATTATTCGTCTCGTAACCGAATGCACTTCGTCCTACCGTTTAAGACTCGCATTGCCTTTCCGCAGCTTAGCCATTCAACGGGAGCGACGGCTCATTCACCTGTTTGGTACTTAGCACACTATGAATAAACGTGCGGCAACCACGTGTTTACGTAGCCACGTGAAAGTACACTTTTGCGCGAATTACTCGTCGGAGTTAATGGAATTGTTAAATGGCAAGTAATCTCTGTGAAACTAGTCGTATGTATTATTCGCTGTGACTATTGGCCAGTATAACAGGTAGGAGGGTCGACGGCGATGTTTTAGAATTTAGAGAATATTTCTCGGAGGATGTGGGAAAGTCAGAATTTCGATAGGGTCTCGGATGAACCGCGAGGACGATAGAGAAACGCATATGAAGGGAAACAGGTTCCTAGGCGGATTCAAAGCCGCTTGCATCTACCTTCGAAACGAAAGCGGCCTAGACCCGTGTAAAGTTCTCTATAGAAAAACGTACACCTACGTGACTCTATGCGTTATTCGTATAGATCTACAGGGCGATTCACGTAACGGTTCACACGCGATTTCTGGCTACAGTCAACTTTTTCTCAACGGTTATTTTACTGGGATCAAAATTTTATAAATCAAAGAAATCAGACTAACATACGAGGGGGGAATGAAGTTCTTGCACTGTTTAAATGATATTTTAATACTCGAGCAATTTTCTCTTTAATTTGTTGCTCGTTTTGAGAGTATAAAAAAGACACACGGAAAGAAACTAGTATCGAAATTTCAAAAAAATACGCAAGTACATGAAATTGAAACTTTCATGCTATCTGTAGAGCCGATAAGTAAACAGTTGGTATCCCTCTATCATCGCTTTGCTCACGATAGATAATGTGCAACGTTGCTATACTTATCACTAATATATTCTAGACACTCGATCTTTTCCTCCGATAGTTTGAGCAAATGCTTAACATAAGAACTATTCCCGTATCGTCTTATTACAACCATTTTTCGTTAGTCCCATCAATCATGTTTTAATCCAGGAGAGGTACTTCGACGTTTTTGCTCATCCGGTGTGTTTTTTTTTATTGAAAATCTACTAGTCCTGAAACAAGAGGGAGCAACGGGATGCTAAATCTGGAACGCAGGGTGAACGTTCCATTAAGTGGACCCGTTCCCCAATTTGTGTAGTCCTCTACACCGTCGTCGAAACTTACATAACTATGCACATTATAACGATGCAACAAAGTTAAACGAAGTTCAACGTCCCAGTCTGCCTGCCTCCTCCTCCTTCGCGATATAGAACATTGCATAATATCGCAATAGCACTCCATTTAGCTACGCCGTTAGTAACAGTGTATTACTGTAGCTGTAATAATACTCAGGGAAGTTTAACTCGGGGCTCTCTCGTAGCATTTCAATTTGCCGTACTAATATTAACTGTAACAATACTATTAACTTTATATTCGTGGTTTAGCGTACGCCGCGATGGTTCACGGGTTTTGAAAAGCTTTATAATTGGTTGTAGCGGAGGTTGGTGAAACAACGCTGCCGCCGAATATGGAATTTTTTCGATGGCGCAACGGTACAAGGATTCACCTTACAAAACCAGCGTTCGCATTCCCCCTTTTTCCTGCGTCTTTTTCTTCGCCTAGAGAGCCTCGAGTGGAAGGCACATTCACGCACATTCGATCACCATGCGTGCACGCAGACATGTGTGTGCGTGCGCGTGTGTGTGTGAGAGTCCGATGTGCGTGGTTGGGAAACGCACACCGACGTGCAACGATTTTCTTTCGGCTAGGCGTCGCTATCGTCCCCGTTTATCGTGTCGTCTTCTTTCGCTTTACGAACTTCTTCGAGATAAGGGGAATCGAGACGCATATTTTCGTCCGCTCTTAAATACGGCACTTCGCGAGCATTGGTAAACAGGAAACGGTATACACGCGCGTTCCAAGCAACGCTGGGAAAGTTTAAATACCGAAAATTATCGCGCGAATGATGCCCGTTTCCGCGGAAACTTCGTCACCAATTTAGCCAGTCAAAAGGCAAACCGATTAGGAAAATGCTTTTTTCAATTTCTTAAGATTTGTATCTAAGAACGTGATTAATGTATGATTGGTTAGAAATTACAGTGAAAAAATTCTTTTTCATTATGGAGTACATAGGTTTGACTACTAGGAGACGCAATTCTTACAAATATTATCGAATTAAATTAATATAGAGAATTTTATAAATCTGAACAATCTGTATTTATTATACTCTTACACTACTACCACTCGAACAGAATTTTTTATTTACAAATCGAAATTCTTCCCCAACATTTCCAAACGTGCCGTCTAAACGGAGAAATATTTTCGCGACACGATCGTGTGGTTCTCCGATTTTTTCGCCGCTGTTTTACACGGCGTTTGAGGTGTAGAAAAAATAGAATTTCGAAAAGTTTTATAAGCGCATGCAGGCGCAATCAGCAGACGCATCGAAAGGCAGGGCGTGGTGGCAATTTTCGGGAACGCACACAACCGCCGCCGGTTTTCGTCCTCACGCACACAGAACCGGATGATATGCGGGACGAAATACGTGGGTGTACGCACAGGCGTGTGCACGCATGCACCGCGGTGACATGTGTGCGTTATACCCCGCAGGATATTGGCCTAGACGCAGCGTGATTGGCCGATCGTGCAACCAGGGACGGCGATGGCTGTGCAAGTCTCCTCGTGCGTGCTATTCAGTGGCGTAACTCACGAATTTTGCACTCAACTTTTTTCCCTTTTTTAGCATAGAAAAACTGTCCTCCCGATTAAATCGTTAACATTGTTCTCGTATCGGTATATGTATTTGTAAATATATCGATAGAAAAAGATGTGGGCATTAAAGGGTGCGTATGTGTCATTACAGCATTAGAAAATTCGTATTATATGACATGATTTTTGTATAAAACTCAAAATTCCTGATGCGAATTTTTGGAGATTATTATAAATTAATTAATTCTATACGTTCTCCCGGGTAATTCTCCCAACAATTCGACTAATGATCTCTTCTCCCATTGCTACCTATAACAAAAACGGAAGTGTCACGCTTATTTGCTTATCTAAAGGATACACTTTGCGCAATGAGAGTCCGGCCTCGAAATCTACCGTCCAATCATTTTTTCATAACCTCAATGTTTTCTCCAAGTCACGTTAATCGATCAATTCAATTCTCCTTAGATTTCCCTTCACCGAGTAAACATTTCGTTCTCTCGGATATTTCGCATAGACAAAAATCCTCGCTGTTGCATCCTCGGTTACGCCACTGCGCACACAGGCACTCTCCGGGAGAGCGAGAGAGAGCGAGAGAGGAGGGGAGAGCGAGAGAGAGTATCACCACCACACGCACCTCGCCACCCCTATGCCGAGCCATGACCAGTCTACGCACAGCTCGTCAGTGGTCGCCGAGTAGGCCGTGGGAGAGGGTTTCCGTTCGACTTCGTTCTGCTGCGGGTGTGCACTCGTATCACGTCGAAAAACCAGGAACCAAGACAGTCCTTGCGAGAGACGAGGAAGGGAGAGGGTGTATGCGGGAAAAGAAGAAAGTTTTCGGGGCTGAGGCGAGAAAAGAAGAAAGTTTCGGGGAAGAGCGCGCGGAGAGGAAATAGAATACTCCCGGAGTGGACCCTGGCACAACCGAGGATCGTCGGTTTCTAAATGTGCTACGACCGTGGTCCCATCGGCACGTTTTTATTCCAATCGAGAAGCGATTTCGCGAGAATGAGAAAGACGCGAAGTTTGTTTTGATATTGCGTTCCGCGCGCGCACGCGCACACCTCCCGCACGCGATACGCACGGGATGTACTAGACGGATGTGTATGTACACGGATACATACAGAGGGAGGAATTTTTTTACACGAAATTTACATCAGTGACGAATGCGAGTGCACACGCACACAGAGCTCGTACGTTTCCTAGTGTACCTCTCGGCGGCCATTTGAAAAGTCGTCGCGGCGCCATCGTCGTAGCAAAAAAGGAGTCGTCTTGTCTGAGTAAGTTTTCGCGATAATGCGACTGATTTTTTTCATTTTTCCTTCTTATACGGCTCCTCGTGCACCGCTTATACACGTTATACTTAGAAAGAAAAATCTGTGGTGGCAAAGTACCGCGTTCTTTTTTTATATTTCAACTATTGCAGAATTTAATTAAAAATTCTATACACTTGTTTATTCGTTGTCCCTTAAAAAATAAAAAAAACTCTAACTCAAAATATAGAAAAATGATTGTTTTTTTTGTCATTTTGATCATACACTCACATTTCAAAACTGCGAATATTCCACATTTGTTTTTATACTTTTGTTTATCACTATCGATGTAAAATCAAATAAACAGAAATTGTGAAATCTTTTGGGGATGGAGTTTTTGAGAGATAATTTTAACGGAACGATTTCGCGATAATTCGCTGTTAACGGCGATCTGCGACCTTTGTTTATTTACGCGTTGAAACCCCCCATGGGGGAATACCAATCGATTTAAGCGCCCGAATTTTAACTTCCGCGTGTGCGTTGCACGCATCGCATGCGGTCCGCGCATGCGCGGTGTTGGCGGTTTTTACGCATTTCTCGGAGTTAGACAAACGCTAATGAAAGGAGGGGTAGTTCCACGTGAGTGACTCATAACGTACGAATAATGCTTCCTTCTACGAATCGCATTTTTAACTAACGACTTTCGGATGCCTCGACGTTCCGCCGAATCTTTCGAAAGTTTCGCATTTATTTTCGTTTAACTTAGATTCGGACCAAAAGGAATTGATTACACGGAATTTAAATATATGATTAATTAATCTGAGAAAAGTATTTAATAATTTGTAAAAAAGGGAATATAAGAAATTATATGAGAAATGAAAAACTGCATTATTTGACTTAGCGATAGTTTTTACAAATAATTTATATAAAAACTCGTCATTTTCAGAAAGCAAATTATACATCGTGAAAATAATACTTTTCGCTCAAAATTGCGTTTGGTCAATTTGTTAGAAAAACTAAAACCACGCGTCACCATGAATCCCAAAAGTATCACGCTAAAAATATTTCACGCAAAAAATATAAAAATTATCATGCAATAAATACTTCACACAAAAAATATAAAAACTATCACGCAAAAAATTATTTCAAATTCACCCAGCGAATTCACCATAACAATTTATTTAACCCTAAACCATGACTATCTAACTACAATCGAACCCCACGACCTCCAAAAACCCATCAATCGACGCTAGAAAAAACCCCTCAACTTCCAGGATCCCGGAACACCGAAGAATTCGCACAATGGCCAGCGCGTCGCAGCAGTACTGCCTTCGCTGGAACAACCACCGCTCGAACCTGCTGACGGTGTTTGACGAACTCCTCCAGAACGAGGCATTCACGGACGTGACCCTAGCGGTGGACGGCGGGGCGTCGGTGAAGTGCCACAAGATGGTCCTGGCCGCCTGTTCCTCGTACTTCCAGACCCTGTTCATCGACCTGCCCTGCAAGCACCCCATCGTCGTTCTGAAAGACGTCAAGTACTCGGAGATAAAGGCCATCCTCGAGTACATGTACCGGGGCGAGGTGAACGTTGCCCAGGAACAGCTCGGTGGCTTGCTGAAGGTCGCCGAGGTGCTGAAGGTGAAAGGCCTGGTGGAGGAGAACGGCTCCCAGGGTCGCCGCGAGGAAGTGGAGACCTCCATGTCGCCGCCTCCGGCGATCAGCACCAGCACCACGAGTGCCGCGCACAGTAGCGGGCACAACTCGCCCCCACATTCCACCGGGACGTCGTACAACGTCTACGGGAAGTCCCCCGTGGACAGGGCGCAGAACAGATTGTCTTTGCCCATGTGGGCATTGTCGGGGATTCCCTTGACGCACTCCGGTGCGAGTCACCAGGCACCGTCGCATCCTCAACATTCCGTGCTGGGTGGGTCCTACGACAATGGGTTCGAGACTTCTCCGCTGAAGCGGAAGAAGTTGTCGAATATGTTGATGAACAGGGACACGCCGATCCTGAGAACCGTCCTGGGTCAAGGGCACGCCGATAGCTCGCAGGGGATCCCCATGTTGCACCCGGACAGCCATGAAAATCATTTTAGATCGAATAGCAACGGGTCCTCGAATGATAACGATAGACGCAATAGTACTGATTTAATTCACGGGGAACCTGCTCATAGTCCTTACACGGACGTCTCGATGATGGACGAAGACGACAAGCAACCATCGCCGCAGTCCTACTCCGGGGATGTTAAGACAGGTGAGGGAAGGGATGCGGTGAAAGTTATTCGAGGGTTTTATACCTACGAAGGGTCCCAGGGATCCGTTAGTTCTTTTTAGCCGACCGTAAAACACTTCCCTTTGTATATTATCGTCTTTTGTGCCTGTGAAGATATTTCAAAGGGTTGTGGTATGACAATTTGTTTATTAAAAGAAATTGCTAGTCGGTGACGTAATAATACTTTTCTTTATTAAATTTCACTGTTTGTAGTTAACGTAATATTGACTGTTTTTACGTATTTATCGATATGCGGATGACATAGAATTATTTGTAGTAAATTAAACGTAAAATTAAAATTGGCAGCCACTAATTTAATAACACTTTTCTTTATAAAATTGCACTGTATATGACTAACGTAGTATCACCTGTTTTTACGTATTTATCGATATACGGATGACATAGAATTATTTGTAGTAAATTAAACGTAAAATTAAAATTGGCAGCTATTAATGTAATAACACTTTTCTTTATAAAATTGCACTGTATATGACTAAGGTAGTATCACTTGTTTTTACGTATTTATCGATATACGGATGACATAGAATTATTTGTATTAAATTAAATATAAAATTAAAATTGGTAGTCGCTGACGTAATAACATTACTCTTTATTAAATTTCACTGTTTGTGGTTAAGGTATTATTACCTGTTTTTACGTATTTATAGATATACGGATGACATAGAATTGTTTGTAGTAAATTAAACGTAAAATTGCATTAGGTTTTATGGATCGGCTAAATTTGTTTCTTTAGTTGATCATAAATTAACCATAAGAAATAATTTGATGGCCTTAAAGGTCTTTCGAAACCGTCTGATCTGTGACGTAAAAAGTATTCATAGATTTGCCAGCAACGAAAATAATACAGTCGATAAAATCACCCGACTCGCCCTATACATACAGAGTGTATCGTAATTACGGAGACCTTTTTTTAGAATCGATAATGCGCACCAAAAAATGAAAAAGTCTTTAAAATTTTGTCTAAAAACCACCCCCTATCGAGATACAGCCCTTTTTGTAAACAATTTTTTAAAAAATCTTATCTTCGAAATGGTACATCTTAGAAGGCACGTTTTGATTGCAATACAACCGGAGAAGATCAAAGATAATAGAAAAAAATATAATCGCTGCGATTATTGCTGTTAAATAGCATTTATTCTTGTTTCATCCAAACCACGTCGATTACCTATATCGTTGTAGGTTTGTAACAACTTAGGAACAATTGAGGACATTCACTAAATCTTTCTTTGCGTAGATAGTGGTATTTTTTCGTAAACTTTAGTCTTTTCCGGTTATATTGCAATCAAAATCGGTCCTCTACGACGTACGATTTCGGAGATATGATTTTTAAAAACTTTTTTACAAAAGGGGTTGTATCTCGATAGGGGGTGGGTTGCGCCCACAACTTATAAGACTTTTTTTCTTATTTTTATGCGTTCTATCCATAAACCTAAAGTGTCCCAGAATTTTTGTTACACCCAGTATATTTTTAAAAACTTCGATCTCCTCCTCTTATATTTATCACAATCAAAACCGGACCCCAACACCCCCCATTTCCGCCCAAAATTTTCGTTCCTCCGCCACTGTCCCCGGAACGCAGCACTCACATTCCCACCATTCTGTTCCAGGTATCGCCAACTACGTGCCGGCACAAAAGCCCGAGTGGAAACGCTACAAGCAGTACACTCGCAACGACATCATGTCGGCGATCGAGGCGGTGCGCTCGGGGATGAGCGCGTTGCAGGCGGCGCGGAAGTACGGGGTGCCCTCCCGTACCCTCTACGACAAGGTGAAAAAGCTGGGGATCACCACGTCGCGACCGTTCAAACGTTCGAACGGCGGCGGGGCCTGTTTCCCCTACGGCATCGGTGGCAACGTCAACGGGAGCATTTACAGCGGGGCTCTGTCCGAGAACGAGAACGAGAACGTCGCCATAGAGAACCCCATAGACTCTTACAAGGGTCGGGAGGGCTCCGAGAGAGACATGATGGACAGCCGGTGCAGCCCCAGCCCCATGGTCCACTCGATCAAAGAGCAGAGTAACGACGACCAGGTAGAGGATCTCTCGGTCGGTCGCAAGACGGATGTCCGCGTGATCGTCCCCCCCACGTCGGTGATCAAAACCGAGGACGACATCGAGTCCGATTCCTGCAATCATAATTGAAAGTACCTCCTCTTTTCACGTTATCGCCACGCGGGGGACCGTTTGGCAGCAACTAGACGTACTAAATCTCGGTTAATGACGACATGGGTAAGGTGTTAGGTAACTTAAATTCATCGGTTAGAGTGAAATTTTTTTATGACTGGGTATTAGGGTGGGTCAAAATAATCGACTTTTTTTTTTTACAAATTACATAGAAAAATTGGTTCGTACACACCTATAGAAAACTCTCAGCAAAGCTGAGCTCTTAATTTTAATGGGAAGGTCCTCCGAATTATAGTTTTATACAGAGTGTCCCATTAACTTGGACGCACCCGGAACCAGGTGATAGCTGAGGTAATTCTAATATAGGGATGTAAAATTCTCAATGTCCTATCTCAATTCGTAGCCGAGTTATTAACGAAAAACGATAGCCAATCAGAGGGCTCCGTTAGGCTCGGTCGCGCGACAGTAGAAGTTCTGCACCAGTAGGGTACCGTACCAGTAGGAACTGTCGGGCGGCCGAGCCTAACGGAGCCCTCTGATTGGCTATCGTTTTTCTTTAATAACTCGGCTACGAATTGAGATAGGACACTGAGAATTTTACATCCCTATATTAGAATTACCTCAGCTATCACCTGGTTCAGGGTGCGTCCAAGTTAATGGGACACCCTGTATATTTTACTCGGTCCATTAGAAAAAAATTCATATCTTGGTCATAACTTTATCAGTTTGCAAAAGTATGTATATAATTTTGTAGGAAATTGAACGCTCTACAAAAAAGGTCTCTTATATTTTTACCGTCAATCTCACCATTTAGAAGATATTAACGATTGAAGTTTGATGATTTTTAGACAAATTTGTTTTTTGCTTATGAATTTTTTAACTCGCGAAGCAATATGGATTATGCAACGTGCAAACATCATTTTGTAGGAAATTTAATGCTCTACAAAAAAGTTCTGATATGCTTAGTCGATAAAGTTAAGGGTTTAAGAGATATTCGTCATCAAATTTTAATGATTACCAATCTTAGCAGTTTTTGATAGCCAAACATACTTACGTTTGAAAAAAAAACTTGAAATATCAGTTGAAGCATTTTTCTGTGGGTAAAAACTTAAACTTCCTAAAATTTTTCCATAACTCATGAATTAAATTGAAATTTTTCGAATTACTTATCAAAAACTGTTAAGATTAGTAATAAGAGTTTTCTAGAGGTATCTACGAACCAATTTTTCTGTGTAATTTGTAAAAAAAAAAGTCGATTTTTTTACTCACCGCACTGGGTATGGTGTCCCAGGAGATTTGGAATTTGAATGGAAAACGAGATAATAGAGAGTATAATGTGGAGAGAATTTTTTTAGAGCGGAAAATTTCATTTTTCCTGGGACACCATACTTGAAACCACACTGGCCTTAGAGAAGACAAGTGGGTGAGAAACGCAAAAAGGAGAATGCAACAGTTGATTTTCTAATCGATAATAGTAATCAAGTCAACGTTCTCCGGTTGTTTTGTTTTCCTCGCTCTGTTCATTTATGGAACACTCAGGGATCGATCGATCGATCGATTATCGCTGTTACGATTGTTGATCGTATGCCATAGAATATCAATGACGACGCATTTACTTTACGGGGAACCCCGGAATACGAGCGCGAATATGTTTTCCTTGCACAAGACTGATTATGCGTCGCGGACTAAAGAGACTGAACTGTAAACCAGCACTTGCGTTCCAAAATTGTTAAAGCCTAATGCTGACGACCGCGTGCTCTCCGATGAGATTTAACCGGAGGGAAGACGGGATGCAATATTCGGGAGTTGTAAATTAATATTTTGCCCGTGGACGACTATAGAGACGTATATAGATATATATATATATATATAAAAAAAAGAGAAAAAATAAATAATATCAAGCTATCGATCGAGTGAGAAAATTTTAATCGTTGACAAAATAATCGCGTTTTACATCGTAGAAATGTTTTAATGACAAATATCGACTGCACGACTATTATTTTACCAGCTATTGTTAGCTGCGAATTAACGTTTCACAGGTGAGAGATCTCGCGACGAGATTGTCACGTGACGATTTAATTAGCAAAATATGATTTGCATTGAGCTTTAAACATTTTTGGACCAGTGAGTATACATATGATTTATTATTCTACCATTGTGATTCGATTTTCTTTCCTTTTGCAATTGTTTCTTTTTTTGAGATAGTAGTACTATTAGAGAAGAGAGAAGAAAAAAATAATAGAAAGAGATAGAGATAGAGAGTCTTAATTGAATATAGATTACAGCGTAAGAGGGAAATGAATGTATATTATTTTGACAATTTTTTTTTTTTAAAGATATTCCTATCTTAGCATTAAATGCTGTCAGTAGGACATGATTATATACGAGACATATATATAATCGTGGGAGTAATTGATAAAAAAAAGAAATGGGGGAAAGGGGAGAGTTGTACACTCGGAGTAATTTCGTTAACGACTGAGATATTGCTGTTAATTTGTTGGTAATTATAAGATTACATTATCGTTACTGATCATGGCCCTGGGATACAGCTGCAATATTGCTCAATATTATTATACCTACGCATACAATAGTAAATAGAACGAACTACCTCATTGTACGACGAACACGATCGTTCATTAACGTTTAAGACTGATAAGCCGAAACTGCGTTACCAGCTCTACGGAACCGTGTTTTTTACAGAGCCACTTACATATTCATACATACATACATAGATACATATATATATATATATATACACGCACAAAAGAATATATATATATATATTATACAAATATTACATAAGTTAAAAAAGCTATATTATATTATAAACAGATATGAATTTTAATTATGATTACGTTTAGGGTACGAAGTCGCAAAGTTTTCTTTTTTTTTTTTTAAATGTTGAAATTGCTGTTTAACCGCCGGGACAGAACGATTGGCGGGAATTTCGGGGAGAAGCGTCGAATTATTAAATAACGTTCCTGTAAATCGATCTGTCCGAATTTCAACTGCCAGTCGGGAAAGCAGACAGATTATCGGGTCGAATCGATTTCGTTTCTCTTTGTAATATTTGTTTTTTTTCCACTGTTTTCTCGCAATGTGCGTTCGAGGGGAACTTCTATTGTGGATCTCGGATTTTAATACGATTTTTAAGACATCCAATTTTGTTTAAAGTTAAAGTTAACAGAAAGAAAAAATGTTTCTTTTTTGACGGTAAAAAGGATTGTTATTCGAGTTACAACGAGCTACATCTTTGTTGCAGATCTCACGTTCGATAAATAGTACAAACGATTATATCGGTTTTATAATAGCGTAAGAATTTCGTATCGACGCGAAGTTTCATATGATGAAGCTTGTCTGTTTAACACTAGAACTACCGAGGATTAATTCGGTATATTTAGAACCATTGGATAAATATGTTTGAAACAAAGAAATAAAGGGGGATAGTAAATTGATCGATTTAATTATTTGCATAGAGAAACATGGTTATGAAGAATTTTGGAAATCGCAGTGTTATAAACTTCAGTGATTCTTAGAAGAAATACGGAACCAGTCATTTTGACCCCCTTGGTAGTTCTAGTGTTAACGGAGCAATAAAAGACTGACACTTTATACGAGTAGCCGCCCGATTCTCCAAATGTCCACGGGACCACGTGGATCTCCGATTGTTTTTTTTTTCCGCGTCAGACAAGTTTCGCTGTGTTTTAAGCGCGACACTCGTCGATAAGTACAAACCAAAGCTGCCTTGAAACTTGATACCTCGGTATGGAGCGTTCCATAGTTGTTTTAAATGAATGTTTAATATTACACGAGACACTGGAATCTCGTCTGAAATTTACAGGTGGACAAAAAAAAAATAGCTCTGTATGGTAAATAATAGTTTTTTGGTTACAGAAATTAGATATATTCTCAAAACACGATAAAAAAAATATTGACACATTGAATATTGAGTTTCAGTGGTATTAAAAATTATTTCTATGTGCATTAAATTTCCAAAATCTCGTATTTAAGAAGAAAAAAAAGTTGATGGAGTCACTTTTTTTTTGTCCAGACTAAAATTTATCGGTACAAACGGGTAGATGAAAGTGAAATTTCAGACGAGATTTAACCAACACTTCTAGTTTAATGATATTGAATATTTGTAACACTGTACCTGTGCATTGATCGCAATGCGATTGTCAGACAGAATAATCGATGACTGAAAACGATGAAATATCGCTTTTAAGAGAATTCATTGACCATATTTACGCTTTGTACGATAAACAAAGAAATAGTGAAGTTAAAGGAACATATAGGAATAACAATAGTTACATAGACGACTATTTAAATAGAGAAAAAAATTAATTCTTCGCGAAACACCAAGAAACAATGTGTTCAAATATCAAAAGCGTGCTACAAAGATTTTGTAAACGTCTCGAAGACGTACTGAAACAAACAAACTCACTCAAACTGATTCCAATGAAAAGAAAAAAAAACGCGAATATTCCGTAAAATTGTCGACAACATATCAGAAATGACACGTGAGAAAAAAATGTCATTTTCGAAATTATTTTTTATTCTTTCGATGAAACTGGAAGTTAGGTGACTAAAATGAAATGTGTAAATTTGTATGATTCGAAAACGACCCGGGCGAATATTTGCAAATGATGACTCGGCATTAAAAGAAAAAGAAAAAAAAGAATAGATAGAGAGAGAATGATGAAAAAGTGTAACATCGATGTTTGTTTCCGTAATAGTAATAATATCGATTTTTAACTGCGTAGACGCAATCTTCGATGCCTTACGAGACACGTAGAATTTTTAGATACTTTAGTTATTGGATTAGGATTGTAAATAATTACGGGTATAAACAAAAAAATGGGAGGAAGAGTTGCCTTTATAACTAGTGTCGTATTATTTCTTAAGACTGATTTTTACTACGTTGATTTTGCACATAACACACGACGACACGTTACATTAATACATATACACGAGAAATCGCACTTGATAATACGTAAGTTTACATTACACGTACCAGATATATGGGAGGTATCCCATTTCCACTATGTGGATTTATGTTATTAGAATTGTACAAGTTTGTTATGAAATATATTATCCAGAGAAACTTCTGCGATCTGTGTAATGTCACCTAATCAATGTGTAATACATAAATCATATCATTTTAAAGAAAAAAACAATTTCATTTATTACGTGTTAAGTATAATAAAGTTGTACTATTAAATCACTTTCGATCATTTTTTTTCTTCGCATTTTCTTCGACACTATAGATCAAAATATTAGTAATATGGCCTACCATTTTTATACAATAATTATTTAAAGTTGAAAATCTAATAACAAAGAATTGACACCAACCTTCTTTTGCCCATAGGAACAAAATTTTATAAGAATTTTTGAAATTTAGAACAATAGTTTAGCTAAAAATTGATATTTTGAAAGTGAAAAGCCCCACTGAAAGATCGCTCGCATTTTTTAATTAACATTAGCTCGTAAAATCTATCACTGTTTAAATTATCATCTAGCTGTGTTTTAAAAATCCCACTTACTGTGTACTTTAACATATTACAAATGAAACCAATATTGTTATCCCGAAATTTAATAAATTGTCGAGCTTTCAACTATGTATTCTGATTCAGTTAATTTGCAAGAAAAACTGTACATTTCCTAAAAAACTGTGTCACAGGAAGGGTAAAAATAGTAATTCATAAGTTTTTTTTCCAATTTTATGGGAAAGGATAAACGTTTTTATATGAGCTTACATTTCCCTAATAAAAGCTATTATTCAAAGTTCGCAAAACTTTCCACAATTCAACAATCATCCGCGAGATAATCACTTAGAAACTATAATTATGTTCCTAACTATCTCTGTCGCCTAGCAAACAACTGAACTCCGATTTGGTATGGATTTATGCTCGAACAAATATTGTCGACGCGCTTGTCCTAAATCTCACCACTGTACTGCAAGTGTCCATCATAGAAGGAATTATAAAAACCATATCTTTTGAACGATGAATCATATTAAAACTCAACAAATCCCTATATTTTAAATCTGCGTAAAAAATAAACGATATATTGATAATCTGCATTCATTGCATTGTAATGCGCACATTAATACTGTATTATTGCCGAGATATTAATTTTTACAAAAAGTATAATTTTCAAAAAATGCCAAAGTTTGAACACCTGTAACATTGGTAATATTCAAAATTTTGGAAAAACAAAGTTAGTACCATATTTGATAATTTATTTCCATATAGGCAAAAATATTTATTAATATATTAATAAAAATAAATAAAATTTCAAAATAAAAACCAAAAAAATAAAAATTTTTAAAATTAAACTTATATACATAACATGTATATGTATATAATTTATTCTTGAATTCATTCTTCAAGAATAAATTCTACTTAACGGTACTTATCGCAGTTTTTATTTTTTTCATAAACTTTAATCCCTTCTGATTATATTCCAATCAAAATCGACCTTCTACGACTTACCATTTCGGACTTATAATTTTTTTTAACTTATTTACAAAACGGGGTTGTATTTCTATAGGGGTTGGGTTTTATTACAAAACTGTATACATTTTTTTTCTTATTTTGGTGCGTTCTATTAATTCCCAAAATTATGCCCACATGTTTTGTTACCCCCTGTATTCGGCTTGAATTATTTCATTCTCAAACAATCAGAATCACCTCGCACATCATCGCAACGAATTACAAAGTATTCCACGCACAGTACTGCGTTCATTACATTGTAACACGCTGTATTATTGCCAAGATATAGAGCTTTGAAAAAGTACAATTTTCAAGTAATGCCAAACTTTGAACTGCTCTAACATTTGCAGTTTTCAAAATTTTGAAAAAACCAAGTTAGCTCCCAATTTAGTACGCCAAAGACTATAACGACAATAATTTTGAAAATGATCCGAAATGTTACTCGAAAAAATTATCGATTTCATATAAAATGAGCCACACGTGTATCGCATCTATTCACCCTACTTTTTATCGTATACTTAATACATGTCCCTTCAAAGCGAGCCCATATAATCAAATGATCAGCTGAAAATTCCTGCAGCATCCGAAACAACTTACGTAAAAAATAAACGACACTAATACTGTATTATTGCCGAGATATAAATTTTTGAAAAGTATAATTTTCATGAATTGCCAAACTTTGAACACCTGTAACATAGGAAATTTTCAACATTTCGATAAAATACAATTCCACATTTAATACACTTGGGGTAATAACGTCAGTGATTTTGAAAATGATCCGAAATGTTACTCGAAAAAATTATCGATTTCATATAAAATCAGCCACACGTGTATCGCGTCTATTCACCCTACTTTTTATCGTATACTTAATACATGTCCCTTCAAAAGGACACATATGTAGATATAATCAAATGATCAGCTGAAAATTCGTACAGCATCCGAAGCGACTTACATAAAAAATAAACGACCCTAATACTGTATTATTTCGGAGATATAAATTTTTGAAAAAGTACAATTTTCATGAATTGGTAAACTTTAAACACCTGTAACATTGAAAAATTTTCAACATTTCGACAACATTTCGATAACATTACATAACATTTCGTGATTTTGAAAATGATCCGAAATATTACTCGAAAAAATAACGTGTATCGCATCTATTCGCCCTACTTTAAATCACATACTTAAAACATGTCCCTTCAAAAGGACCCATATAATCAAATAATCAATCCTACAATTCACGCAGCATCCTAAGCGACTTTATCCGCGCGAGGTCTCGCGTTCTCCTGGATCAGCACGCTTTTCGTCCGGCGATTCCGCCGCGAAGGGTGGCCGAGAGAACGGGATTGGGGGCTTCTATAGTTATGTGTCTCTAATAAGGCTCATTCCCGGCTACGCGCACGGAGAGAATAATTATGGGCTTGCGCAGAACGCGCACCGGGGGTTGGAGAGGGTGGCTAAGGAGAAATAAAGCCCCGAGCCCAGCCGGTGAATGCAGCCACGGATACCGAAATTTCCCCGGCCTGTTCCGCGTCACACCGGTGACAGAGAAACGTTCGTCGATTCCCCCCCGTTTCTCTTCGTTTAAACGTCTCGTAATCCGTCGTCACGTGCTCGTGTTCCCGTTGCAGTGTGGTGCGTCGCATACGGTGTTCCCATTTTCCTGCTGGAGATTTACCTAACCCGGGGAAACACGCTGGAACATCGGCAGCAGGATCTCGCGACGTTTTCCTGGATGCCGAGGCATGCGCCCTAAAAATTCTGGGATTGATGTATTGCAGAGCGCAGGTACAAATGCGATCGTTTTCCGTGTGTGCAGTGCCGAGCGTGTATGTGTGCAGCTGCGTGTACAGGAATATTTGCATGCCGAGATAATTCGGGGACTATGTGTACTCTTCGTTTTTATGCCGCTTAGGTTCCCTCGTGTTGCGTTACTTTTCTCATTGGGATTTCCGGCGAGGTTTTCTTGGATTTGCTTGGCCGCTTTAAGTTTTCCGATTAATCGATAGGGAGAAGAGAAAAACTGTTCTAGCTTCTGTGATTTTTTTTTTGGTACTCTGTTCCGTCTTTGCAGGAATTGATAATTCTTTTCGTAAGTTTACATCAGGGGGAGAGTTATCGGGAGACGAGTTAAACGGAGGGTTTTAGACGGTGGTCTTTTTATTTTATAAACACCGAATCAATAAATCGCGATGTTAATTAACCGGATGAAAGTGGGACACGATAATTGAGAGGGAAATAGAACTAGGATAATTAAAATTATTTTCCAATTGTTTGCCCGGTTCACGATAATGGTTGTTCGGTAGGATCAACAGTCGTTCGATTTTATATTAATCAAATCTTCCATAAATATTCTCAATTTATAACCAAAGAATCGTTGCACGTTTAACCCTGTTTTGTTTTGTCGAATATCATTAACATTATTGAATGCACGATTGCAATTAGCGAATATTGCATGTAGCTTCCCAAACGATAGTCGATACTCTCTACCATTGTCTCGTTTTATCACAATCGCAGATCTGCATTTATTACCTGCTGTGGACAGCCACGCTGAGTGCGAGACTCACGTTCGAACAAGAAACCAGCACGTCGAAAAATTGGGACTGCCCGGCAGAATGTATTTGCCTTTCCCCGAAGCAGGTAATCGTCAAAGAACGTGATCAGATCAAACACCGTGTCTACGACAATCAGATTAATCGAACAGAGGATAAAGCAAATGCAATGTTACGATCAATTTGGCATCGCATTATTCTCTCGGCGCATACGGTAACACGTACCACCGAAGATTATACCGTCAAGTCGTGGATGAAACATCGATACCGCACAGAAACACATATCGAAACCACGTTACCTACATACAGTATTATCATGGACACAAACCCATACAGAAAACACAAGCCACTCGAACAGACATTCGCAATAATACATCCGACACTGGAACCAACTTGAAAATGGTTGATCTACGATCTCACATAATCGTCAGATACACACTCAGCAGAACCCAACGATGATTTTCCAGGTGCTCTGCAACACAGGTGGGCTAAAAGACATTCCCACGCAGCATCTACCGCAAACGGTAGAAGAGTTATCGCTGACGAAAAACAACTTCCCGGTGATAAAAGGGGACGCGTTCGCCGGACTGCGAGTCCTACGGAAACTGACAATGGATGGTAATAACATCTCCACGATTCGTCCGTTCGCATTCCGTGGTTTGAGCAAGCTACGCGAGCTCTCCATACAACACACACCGCTGCCATTTATCGAGAAATTCTCGTTCGCCGCCCTGCAAAATGTTTCCGTGTTGCTATTGGCGAACAACAAGATCCGATATATCGAGGGATATTCGTTTGCCGGGACATCGAACATACGACTGATTCTATTGAGCAACAATCCACTGTTAAGGATTCAGAGTCACGCTTTCTCCGGCCTTACCAACGTCGTTCATTTGATCTTCCCGTCGGGAATCCGAACGGTCGAACCAGACGCTTTCGACGGTCTCCAACACGTTCGTCTGCTGAAACTCACGTACATGGATCTATCGTCGTTACAATCGTACACGTTCCGCGGTCTCTCTTACGTGCACTCGTTGAACATCCAGGAAAGCGATCTGGGGATCGTCGAGAAAGACGCGTTCACCGGCCTAACCCACGTGGACTGTCTTAATGTTTTAAACAATAAAATCGATCTCATCGAGAGACTCTTCCTGAGATACGAGAACACCATAGAGCTGCTTAGATTTCACGGGAATCACGTTCTAGAGGCACCGCGACACGCGAAGGATATCATTTTAGAGGTTAGCTCGATCAGCGCGGTGGATAATCACTTCCCATGCGATTGTCAGGCTCATAACATACTCGAGAGTGATTTCGTGAACGAGACGATAAGCGAGTTTCAAAAGAAGAACTACTGTATTTCGCCCATAGAGTATAATGGGAAACCGATGAATCTTGTGGATTTCGATCTGATCGCCAAGTGCCATGATAACGTGGTTCAGGATAATCTTGGCTCCGGGGTAGTAAGCATTTGTTCACTGCCTACGATCCTGCTCCTTGTTCTCTTGTTCTCGATGAACCTCTTCCAGTAAATCGAGCTCAATTTCGAAGGGTTATATAGCATATCAATAGGGGTTACTAATTATTTGGATAGGAAATTGTTTTTTTTCCTCGTGTTTCGTACGATTTGTGTACCTGTTTTGTGATTCGCGATAGTCGTTTGTCGAACTAGAGAGGTTAGTTTTCCTTTGGACATTCCTGTGGTTGATTTTTAAAAAACAGTTTGATTCTTTCAAAAAATTAGTACTCCTGTCTCCATATAGGGAATTTTGTACGTAAAATTGCTATATTTTTAGCCCATTTTCATGTCCGTGTTCGTTGCCAGTTACATTACTATTCTGTATATAACAGATCGTTTTCTATTCTAAATAGTGCGTAATTAAAATTTGGATTCTGTTTTACATAAAAAAGAAACTAACTGCACAAATAGTCAACCATTACGCCACGGACGGTGACCAAATGTATACGTATGTACACGATGGTCCACTTGAGTGATAATAGCAAGTTAAGAATATTTTAAATAACAGTCTACTTCGTTCTTGAATTTAAACTTTTTCAAAATTATTTGATCAGGAGCACTCGAATGGATCACTTTGAGTCAATGTCAGCTTAAAATTGGCATTTATATAATATAACCACCAGTACCTTCAACATTAGTCATTTTATATTATGTTGGTGACATCCGTGAATAAATGACTGCCAACTTAATATTTAAATGTTACTGAGAAATACATTCGCAAATGTCAATTTTAGACTTTCTTTTGTCCGTCACTGTACGTTCCTCTATTACTGCCATTTGCACGTGTACTTACGGAATTGTGGTATTCGAACTCGACTTTGACTTGAACGAAACCAAATTCAATTTGAAACACCCGCGCAATTCAAAGAGATGCAAGTCTTACGTGGCTGACTATTGCTGCAGCTCCGCTATAAAACAGTTATCACAGTAAATGTATGGTGTTCTTCGAAGTTAACCGTTCCGATTAGAACTCTTTCCAAGATTCACTGTATTCGATATTGTAACTCGCACAATCTTAAGCATGTGACTACGAGCTTTAACTGGCCCGTATTATAGGGTCAGCCGATACCGCGGTCAATTCAAATTTATGACCCCTAAATCTGAAATGATCGCATACCAGTGACCTGTTCACATTTGCTACTTCAAATCACGTTAACCCTTCTTTTCATTCTGTGATCGCAGATTTCTTTATTATAAACTTATTTTATTTGCATTGTTTGTCTAGGACGGAATTTGAATAAGTTAAATATTTCTAAACTACGAACAGTAGATTTTTCGAAAGTATGTAACAATTATTTGAAAGTACGTGTAGAAGTATAACGCGCAGGAATTTAATGTTTAATTAGAAACGTAGTACATTCCTTTGGGAATACGCGGGAATGTGAAACGAAGGGTTAACCACGAGAGTCGAACAAATAATTCACGTTAACGATAATGAAAGTACGTAGTGTTTAAGGATATAAGTTTAAACTTGTATAAGAATCCTTTGTCAAAAGGATAAAAATTTGCGCGATTTAGAAGAAACGAAACGGCGATAATCATTACCAATTTATGTTTCAGAATTATGGAGGGTTAACTCTTCGAGGATTACAGAAATTCTTTTCTTTTTTACTTAAACTGTTAATCATTTTTTATCTAACCATAAGTATTACTAGTTTAAAAGTGGATAGAAAGAAATTCCAGAGTCTATATGACTTTATCCATACAAAAAAGAATTGTAGCGATAAAAAGTACGCTTTAAAATGTTAAAGCACTCTTACATCACGGGAACTTTTTGAAACCACCATTAACGATGGGATAAGACTTAATCCTCTAAAAGTTAACTTATCGTACGATTGTTCTACTTATGTAGTCTTTCTTAAAAGAACCATCTCATAAAACTGTTGGAAAATCTGTTATATGTATACGTATGAATTAGCTCAAACTTATTTCACTCCCCATTGTTGGGTTATAATTTATATCACTGTAAAGTGATTAATTTTCAAAGAGTTGGCGCTAAAATCATCTGGCAAGATGATTCAAATGTTTCTAATTATTTTATGTGATAATGTAATTCAAAGGTGCAGCTGCCCGTGAGAACAATTAGTTCGGGGATGCCCCATCAGCGATATCCCTATCATGGTTCCCCAACAATGGTTTCTTCTGGATCTATGCACACCAACATTTCTACGTCACTTACCAGCTTAAGCAAGTAGGGGGTTTACCGTCATTCCCGAACTTACCATAATTTATAGTGGAATCGTGGTGTGCGTAACTCTAAAGATGAAGCCAGAGTGTCACGACGGGGACAACTTTCGTTGAGTAAACTAAATCGTCTGTATCCGCGGATACTTGTTGGGCACCTTTGAATATAATTTAAATGCGATAGTGTTCCTTATAATACTGTGAAAGTTTTGCTCACCTAAATATCTATCGAACAGAATTATTATTATATTTAATCGTGATCTTTTGCGGTGTCCGTTTTAACTGATTAATACGATATTAAGTACTATGTTTCTATATGCGAATGTGTTAAAGAATAATAATTCTATATCAAAGTTTTCTATGTTGTAACTATAAGCTAGTAGCAGATTGCGAAATCATCGTGTAACTGAGTAATCGGAGATAAAAGCATCTGAGAGGATCAAAAAACTGAAGAATCATTACTGAAAATCAGGCGATCACTTAGATCTGCACGGTAGTATTTCGATTCGCTAGAGAATACAGTTTTAACAACATTCTAATCATGTTTCACAGTAAAATCTTCCCAGATTATTGATTTTTCAATTAATTTCATGTTATTGGACGATGCTAAATGTTTCTGCAAGAATTTCGTCGATTTCTTGGTCGCGTTTGCCAATTAAGAAATGCTGAGCGACATTGTGCTTTTAACTATGAAGAGAAAAAAAAATAAAGGGAACAGACTTTCCCTCTGCCACTTGTAATGTAAAATTTGCTTGGCCTTCGGTCAGCATAGTAACCGAGGACCAAACTAGCTTATATTTTTTACCAACATCTACCATGTAACGTGTAATGGAAACAATAATTAGACACTGTATCCCTTCATTGTAGTTAGAACGGTCTGGCATTTAATAAATGACAAGTGATCCTCGCGAATCTGAGATTCCACTGTGCTACAAGAGAATCTCTCAAATTATAGATATGTATACATTAGGGTGGTCGTAAAAAATTAAATTTTTTGCAACGCCCCTTAAAAAGCTTCCGTTTTATGAAAAAACACTGAGAATTTTTTTTTGTAATTAAAATCAACACGTGGCTCAAGACGATTTAATAAGTTAATTTTTTGGTATAATTATGTTTTTTGGGAATTTTTTACGAAAAATACAATTTTATTCGAAATATAAACAATTATAGAACACAAATCAATAAAAAACACTAATTAATTAAAATGACAATAAACAAAAATTTAAATTCAAAATTTTTCCCAGTTGTTTTGGTCTATTAAATAAAAAAATGAAAGATATTCAAATTGATATTTTTATTTTAAAACTAAATTAGTACAAACGTAATTTTAATATCTAGATTTCTTCACTCCAAGGTTTAAGTAAACTTTCATTCGTATTAACTTAGATCGTCTTGAGGCACGTTGTTTTTAATTTAAAAAACAAAAATTTCGCAGTGTTTTTTCATCAAAAGGAAGCTTTTTAGGGGGCGTAGCAAAAAATTTAATTTTTAACGACCACCCTAGTATACATACATATCTAGCAGTTCTTTCCAGTTCTCCTTCTATAAAAATGGTTGAAGCAAAAGAAGAAACATGAAATGCTGTTTACTCTGAAAGTGTATATTTGTTCTTACTACGATCAGAGTATATTATCTTTGTACACTAGTTTTAATAAGATTACAGGAAGTTTATGCTATGTCAGAGGCGGACACAGGTGTTGGTGGAACTGGTGCAATCCTTTCGGACAACTCTCTGATGTACCGGTTTTGTTCCGTGTACGGTTTAACCTCCCACGGCATTTTAACTACCATTTCTTCTGGAGTTATTCCAAGATCCTCAAGAGTGGGCAAACTTTTTGACACAATTTCGGTAGCGTGCTCCTAATTAAACCAAAGTAAACATTTTAATTTCTTTTATACTAATATAAAAGAATTTGTATTGAATCAAATTTTATTACATACTATTTTTAAACCTTCCCGATGCAAATTTCCAATGGGACCAGAGGGGCTGAGCATTTCCAATAGTAGAACTTTCAGGTGGAACAGTGGAACCCTATCTATATCAACTATACTATACTGTGTCTCAGAAATGCATGTTAAACGATGAAGCCACAAGACCAAGTCTCCCAGTTTATACCGCTTGGGTCTAAAATATGCACAAATATTTAAATGTTGCCACAACAGAACTGATATAATTAAAATTAATTAACTATACGTACCCGACAAATTGATAGGTTTTGCCAGCCGTGTTACGATCTTGTGCAACAGCAACAATACCAGCAGCAACATCGGATACATGAATCGGTTGTTTCTCTGTCAGTTCTCCCTTTTTCCATAATGGAATTGAACTGCACAAAGATGTACGATAATTTATCAGATAGATGTTAAATTGTTTACTTCCTTTTTTAATATGTTACTTACTCCATGCTACGTCTGAAGTATCTTAGGTAAAGATTAACAAAGCGATCACGTTGACCATATATAACTGAGGGCCGAATAATCGTAGCTTCTGGAAATTCTTCCTTTACTGCTTCTTCTCCTTCCCATTTTGTTTTAAGAAATTCTGATCCAGTACCACCCACGGTAGGCTTATAAACGAAACATCATATGAACAATATAAACCACTGATACTTAAAAAGAATCTGTTTTAAACATGGATAAAAGGTACACTATCATTTGACCTACTGTAGGATGTGGACTTGCAGTTATGCATGACAGATGAATGAAACGTTCCACACCACATTCTCGACTGAGTCTAGCAAGTTTTCTAGCTCCTTCCACGTTTACCTCGTGCATAGTAAAATTTTTGGTATCGTACTCTCTGCTGATTAGATTCACAACAACATTAGAGTGTTTTATACATTTGATTATTGACTCGTCATCCTGCAGATGCCATGGGTGAAATAAAACCTGACCCAGATCGCCACATAGTTTCAACGGCATGCAGTTATAGAAGTCTGATCTGTACGGAAGAATCATCTGTAAACGTAATTAATATTAACGTAAGTGCCTGTTAAGGCATCGACATTTCCTCCAATACGGATTGTAGCGTACAGGAACAATTATACATCTATTCCTAGCTTTTCCTTACCTGTGTACCAATTCTCCCGAAATGGTTGCACAGATGCCCTCCGATAAACCCGCTGGAACCGAATATCGTGCAGACCATTCCGCTGAAAGAGCTACGACCACCGGTACCCCGTTTCAAGCTGGCCGTGGTGGGGTCCTTGATAATCCTCGTTTTCGTCGAGTAGTCGCATATTTGTATCGCATACGTCGTAGCGAGTACATTGTGGTTCTCTGCATACACATAATGCACTTCGTTATCGTTATATAATTACAATAATAATTGGTACGATGCGTGTTGCCCGCGATCGTATACCGTGGAATAATGCGTGTCAATATTCCGGTGCGTGACCACTATCGACAGGATCAAATTCGAGTTCGAACAAGCAGGAATTGGAAACTTACTCGTTGCTAATGTCGCGGTTTTCGGAATCCAGGCCGCCATCTCTGAATACGGCCGCTACGGCACTCGCGCTGTATTCACGTTTACATACTGGCAGACGATGACAGTAGATATGTTCAGTGTTGATTGGCGTCGGCCAGTTCAGCTGACCGTTCTCCACAGAACGATTCACGAACGCACCCTCGTTTTTGATGTAGAACCTTTGCATCGCGGGAAATTTTGTATGAAAGTTGGCGGCCATTTTAAATATTTAAAAACTCGTGTCTTTAGAATTCTCGCGCGAAATTTACAAATATCAATATTATTCATATAATATTAAATTTATCTGGCTAAAGAACGATCCTTTAAGATCCTAAATTTAATATTATAATATTTATTACATTTAATATATAAATTTAATATTATGTGAATAATATATACGATCGGAAATATATTTCACAATCCATATTTATTATCTGATTCAAATAATGTCAACATTTTTACCGCGGGAAATTTTGTATGAAATTTGGCGGCCATTTTAAATATTTAAAATCTCGTTTCTTTAGAATTCTCGCGCGAGATTTACAAATATCAATATTTTTATCTGAATTCAAATGTCAAAACTTCTGGTGACATAATTTCAAGAGGGTGAGTATTTAAAATTGTTTTAATTCTATATGTATTACAGCTTTAAAATCATTTTATTAATTTTAGTGGGAGCTGACGGGAACTTGAATTCGAAGGACCATCAAAACGACTAGACATATTTGCGTAAAAATTTATTACATCATTCTGACAAATGTTCCGGTTTTTTATTGTCTCGCACAGTATCACGGGAATGTAAAAACATGTAATAATACAGAATATAAGAGTAGCTCACACCGATTGCGCAATATAAAGATGTGAGAGCCAGCGGTAAAAACGGCAGTTTATTGTCGAAAATAAACTTATGCAATACTGTTTCGTACAATGTTAATAATGGCAGTGTAACCACATATGCATATTCGTACGAGTAAAGCAGACGTTGCTTAAATTTTCGGGTTAGCATTAAAATCGACGTAATCATGTATGTTAAGAGTAACAATAATTTTAATGGTGTTAAATTACTTGGGTAAAGCAACGGCAATAAAGCAGTATGACCGGCACTGCTCAGTAGAATAAAAACTCTGGCATCCTCTTCGTTTGTTACAGCCAGGATACTAAAAAAATATGTATATTTAATTTTCAAACAGTTTGAACACTTTTTAATAATTTAACTTATAAATTTCTTATTACCATAGCGGTATGATAGCAGTGAGAATAGCTTTTTCGTGTACATGCCAGCCGAACATGAAGGAACTTAAACCACATAGAATTATGCATCTCACAAACTGTTTTGCATTATAACGATAGTCTTTTTTGAAGAAAAGACAGTATAATGCGGGCTGAAATTTGTATTACATATATAATAGGTTTGAAATTAAAATAAAGATATTTAAAAAGAATTTGGTATACTTACACACATTGATAAAAACGTTAGTATAAATGTTACAAGCGGAGTAGGTGTTGGTAAAATAATAAAAGATTGCTCCTGAACTAAGCCACCTGTCATCACAGCAGATTTCGCTGCTTTTAGCCAACCTAGGTGCTTCCAAACTATTGATAACGATTTATCAACACCTATATACAATGCCCAAACGTTTGCAGCCCAGTACGCATGTACTAAGCCTCTTTTAAATGGGAACAGTCTTGATATCACCTAAAAATTATCATTTCCATTAAAAAAAAGATAATTATTTTTTAATCAATGAGTAACGAGAATTATTTTACCTGTGGTATTTGCGAGATGAAAGGACCAAATGAGATTATTAAAACAATCACAGCTATGTCACTAAGTATAATAAAACGTTTAAGAAATTTACCACTACCCATACAGTAGGATCTTAGGAGCCAGATAGCAAATGCTGGGGCGACGTACAAGTAAATGTGTTTGAAATTCAGTAGTAAGGCAAACCATACAGCCCCTTGTAGTACGGAAAACTGAAATATATTCTGTTTAATAGTCTTCATTTTTTTTGTGATTCTTAAAAATACAAATCAGGCAGGCTAATAATAAAAGAGGAATAAAAGGATATATTATTTACCTCACTTTGCAGCTTAGATACTTTTGCAATAGATAGTAGAAAAATACCAAATAAGAATCCATTGTATTGAAAGTGTATATGGTCCACAACTAATAATCCCATATTGCATAATGATAGAATTGTAAACATGGCATAACTATCGTAGGATTTACAGAATACTTTTCCTACCCTACGATAATAATGTTTCATTAGATTTTAATTCCTGTATTTTCTATTCTTTACAAACGTATCAGTTTCTGCTTACTCGGCTACTCCATATGCAAACATGAGGTCTGTAAAGATAACAGTGCCTCTTTGGAACATTATTGTCATTGACGATGCATAGTTCAAATTGTCCACTTGAAGCATCTCGGGATCAAAGAAAACTGCTACTTGACTTAGGATGTATTCGAACCACGCAAATAACGGTGGATAATCCAAAGTCCACTGGGATTTTGCATTTGTATACCATTCTTTTATAGGTAAACTGTGAGTTATTGCTAGCCAGTTGCGGTGCACTTCGAAATCTGTAGAATGACTGCGAGATTGAGTTACATTAAATACACACGTAAGACAAAGAACACAACCGATTCATCTAATTATAATGTTATAATACATGAAAACAAATTCAATTGATAATCTTTTTCCTACTTCGGTAATTTTAAGATAAAACTTCAAATTTAAATATCTTCGGTATAGAGGTATTTATTAAAACTTATCGGAAAATCAAACAAAATAATTTATTTTCATATATATTAAAATAGAATTTATAAAAAATTGCGGGAAATAACATACTATGTTGGAATCAAAAGTATTTTGAAACACGTGACAAGAAGAAATAGACGAAGAACTATCCTGTTTTCATTCCATGTCGTTGAAACACAATCAATCTTTTCCGTTTTTTCTGTCTTTTCCGACTTTGCGGCATTTTTTCTGTGTTTCGTAGTCATTGTTTACCGTTCTGTCATTCAACTCCAACAACGTTTAACATCATCACATGTTCTAAAAGCGGTTATGCGGTGCTGCCAACGCGGCTTTTGCTATTCTTCCGTCTCTATCATTTTATATTTCTTTCTTTGTCATTCAAATGGGTGTCCATTCGAAACGTTTTGGGTATTGTGTTTAATGATAATACGTATATTTTCTACAAAAAATACTTTTATTATTTAATTTATAATAACAATTAGTATGTTATTAAATATCAGCTTTCCTTAATTTCACTATATTACAATGTAATTTATATAAAAAGATTTTATTATTTGTTACAATAAAATTATCGTTCGAGAATATCGCATGACTCGTGTACTGAGACGTATGATACTATTTATAATCCTTCGAGTGCCTAATCAAATGAAACAAACTATATATTAGAACTAAGCAACATTTGGCAGGATTGCAATAATTTACAAAATCCGTCACACTTCTCCCACAAACTTTAATAAGATTTAACTATTTATTTACAATAAATATATATAAGGCTAAAAACGACGACCGTTTGTTCACCTCGAAATAATAATTTCAAGCAAGTTCTACACGAATTAACAACGTACTGTTTCGCTTGGCACTGAAAGGATTAAATAGAAATTGCTTTTCTAATACTTCAAACAGTATTTCAAATTCGGCTAGCTACTGGAAAAAATTCATTCTTCTCTTATGTTACTGCGAATTTTGACAAATATCGTCTGCAAGTTGTTGTTATTATTTTTTTTTTCTCGTTAGCGATATGTACATCAGTCAGACGCGGTTATCAGTGATTGCGCGTCTAATAAGCTTTTGGTTGCGAGAATCGAGCTGTTCATTATCGGAGCGCTCACAGCATTCCCGGCTTTCTTATTACTAAACGGATAGAAGCTGTCGATGTCCATCGGGACGCTATAGCTATTGTTCTTGGCCACAGGCGAACCACAATTTCCGTTTAAGCTTATTCGCAGCTGGTTTACATCGTTCCGTAACAATCTCGCGTAAAGTTCTATGTGATTCTGTCCACCGTTTCGAATTTCCAGAGCCGGTATCCAACGAAAGTAACATTGAGCCCATAGTTCCAAACAGGCGATGTGGTACTGTGGTTTCATTACGCATTTCTCCACCGAATCCATTTCGCGCGAGTTGTATAAGGGGTTGTAAAATAACAGAATGTCCTGGTCGCTGAATTGCTCGCGCCAGTCCCACACGCTTCGGAGAACGAGAGGATTATTTGGTTCCTAAAAATGATTGAAATATTAGGTTTTTGTTTCATTTATTTTTTATAAAGGAAATAAGAATAATATAAATTTGATTTTTCGTAGACTTTTGTACTCCCTCTGTCCCATAATACTTGATAGTTTTCGTTTCGTGGCCGCAACTTATCAATAAAATATGGCCCAATTTCAATATTTTTTTTTCTTATTAGTGTAATATTTTTTGAAAAATAAACTACCCTTAAATAAAAATATACTAACTTTTTTTGTCAAAAAATTAATTTTAAAGAAACATATTCAGTAATATGGGACAAGCAAAAAGGAGAAAACTATCAAGTATTATGGGACAGAGGGAGTAATAATTAATAAGAAAAATTTATAAACATAGAGATCTGTATGAATAAGTAAATCGTTCTGTACTTGAAACAGAATTCTTTTCAACTTTTTAGTGTATACAGGGTGTAACAAAAATGCGAGGATACTTTTTCAGTATCGATAGTACGCACCAAAAGATGAAAAAAAGTTTCAAAAGTTTTGTCTAAAATCCACCCCTTATCGAGATACAACCCCTTTTGTAAAACATTAAAAAAAATTATATCTCCTAAACGGTAAGTCGTAGAAGGCCGATTTTGATTGCAATATAACCGCAAGATATCAAAGTTTATGGAAAAAAAATATAACAGCTGCAATTAGTACCGTTAAGTAGCATTTATTCTTGAAGAATGAATTCAAGAATAAATGCAACCGATTATATTGAAGAATAAATTCAAGAATAAGTTATATATATATGGAAATAAATTATTATATATTTAACTAACATTGTTTTTTTTTTAATTTGAAAATTTCTAATATTAGAGCTCTTCAAAGTTTGGCATTTTTTAAAAATTATACTTTTTCAAAAATGTATGTATATCTCGACAATAATGGAGTATTAATGTGCGTGTTACATTGCAATAAACTAAAATGGTACATCGTAGAGGACCGATTTTCATTTTAACATTACCGGGAGAGACTAAAGTTTACGAAAAAAATATCACTATCTACGGAAAGGAAGTTTTAGTAAGTGGCCTTAATTCTTCTCAAGTTGTTACAAACCTGCTACGATACAGGTAATCGAAGTTGTTTAGATTAAACAAGAATAAATGCTACTTAACAGCAATAATCGCAGCAATTATATTATTTTTATTATCTTCGATCTTCTCCGGTTATATTGTAATCAACATCGATCCTCTCCGACGTACCATTTCGAAGATATGATTTTTAAAAAATTTTTTACAAAAAGGCTTGTATCTCGATAGGGAGTATTTTTTAGACAAAACTGTAGAGACTTTTTTCATTTTTTGGTGCATACTATCGACATTGAAAAAGTGTCCCCCAATTTTTTTGTTACAACCTGTATAATTCGTCTCTGAAGGATGAAGATTAACAATTAATTTATCTGTAGATAAGAATAGTGTTAAAAAAATCATTTATTACCGTAGCTGCCACTATCCGATCTTTTTCACAGTTAAAAATGAAAGTATCAAAAATTGAAATGTGCGCCGCGTCCCATAATGTTGTCAGATACGTCTCTGTGAACTCGAATTCCGCAGGATATTGCTGGCACAGTTGCCAAACACAGTCGAGGTATAAAATAAGCAGCGGAGACTGGAACGTAGAATTATATTTGATTTATTTTATAGTTTACAGATTAATAATTGCCATGTCGATTTCACTTACCTTCTCGTTATTTGTCGTCACTATGTGGCCTAGTCTATCACAGAACGGGTGACCAGCAGCGACCCATTCTTTTTGTAGAAGCGACTGAAATCCGGTTATCGTGCGAAAGTAAGGATCAAGTAGCAACTGGACTAAGCTGGATATAATGCAACAAACATCCGTACCAGCACCTTCTGAAAATTGAATTTATTCCTTTAATATTTCATGATTAAAATTTAAATTTTGGTTTTCAAGTTATCCCTCTATGGGCCGAATTTTTGTTTTAAATCCCAAAAGATGGGGAGAACGAAAAATCAGCAATTATAAACCTTTGTATGCAAATGAAAAAAAATTTCCGTTTAAACAATTTCATTGCAATATATTCACTATATGACTTTTAGGTAACAACGGCCGATAAACATAAAAAAAAACCGTAACAAATTGAAAATTGAAATGCAAATTGGTATAAGAGCCCAGAGCTATTAATTGTAGTATTTTTAGTTTGGTAATCACTAACAGAAGCTCATATAATATCATGTCGGTCAAATAATTTCGCTTATTTTTTCTGCAGGGCAGTTTGCACTGCATTTACTTTGTTATTTTAGGTTGATGAGCCTGGCAACGGTCATAAATATTGATATTGGTTGTCTTGCTAACATTATAGAATTAAGATTTATGCGAAATCTCATGAAAAAAAGCTATAATTATTTGGTAAGATGTTGATAAATTGAAATGTGACCTGAAAGTTACACGGGCCCATAGATGGTTATGATGAATCGTTACCTTGTAGGATAACAGAAAATCCCAGGTGAAGATGCTCGCAAGCTTCCATAGCTTTTTGTAAACAGTACGAAATAAACTTTAGCCATTTTGTATTTTCTACCAATGAATAAAAATTATTATCCTGTAGCCAAAACTGCCTAATGTTTTCTGAAACGGGTAGAATTTTTAACAGAAAAATTTCCTTGATTCACAATATATCATTCCTTTATGAAAACATATAAAACACTTACCTGGGGAACACAAACTTGCAAATTTCGAGAAACCTATGGCTATGGATTTCACACTAATTTCTTTATTTAATTCTATTACGACTGGTGGCATTTTGTGTGGATGACTTTTGCGGACGTTTTCAAACATGATATTCTCTTGCATTCTGTTGGTAACCGACGGCAATAGTTCGGGCATTTTTACTAATGCTGCACCGTGTGCACTTGACCAAGACCAGATTGGCGGACGGTTGCCTTGAAAGTGCTTAGCTGCGTCCGTTAATTGACTGTCAGTTACAGACGCCGGTACAATAATGTATCGCGATAAACTGTGGGAAAAGTCAGGATAAATTAAGTGTCAAGCAATGGTTAATTACTAGGGTGGTTATTAAAAATTAAATTTTTTGCGACGCCCCCTAAAAAGCTTCCTTTTGATGAAAAAACACTGGGAAATTTTTTTTAATTAAGGAATAAAACAACACGTGCCTCAAGACGGTCTAAGTTAATTTTTTGTGAATTTTTATGAATAATACAATTTTATTCGAGATATAAACAATATAGAACTCAAATCAATAAAAAAACACTAGTTAATCAAAATAACAATAGACAAAGATTTAAATATAAGAAAGTTCGCATTTGAGACATGAGCTTGTATGACGAAGCATTTTAAAACTTTTTATCAAGCTATGAGTTAAAATTCATCACTAAAAATAATAATACTGAAGATATTTCATTGTTAATAATTTTTAAATCTCAAAAAAATGACTATTCCATATTTAATCAGATATTTTCAGAAAAGACATGATTATACCAGAAGATTAACGTATATCGTCTTGAGGCACATGTTGTTTTTAATTGAAAAAAAAATTTCCCAGTGGTTTTTCATCAAAAGGAAGCTTTTTACGGGGCGTCGCAAAAAATTTAATTTTTAACGACCACCCTATTAATCACGATTTATTCTGTACCTGCGACAAAGCTTGAATTCTATATTAACTGTAGACAGTCTCCAACCTTTCCTAATTTTCTCGTTAACTATAGTCCTTTCTAATTCATTAATCCAGTCCGAAATGTCTCGAAATAAACGAACCGCTTTGTCGAGACTACTGTAATATGCTTCACTAGAATACAAATATATATTTGTTTTTATTATGTTAATCGTCATTCGATTAAAATGTAAGTTATTACCATACTTTGTGCTACTGTTAATAGGCGTGGAAGTGAACAGCGTTTCTTCACGCGTAATACTTACTTGTAATCATAAGCAAATAGTAGTTGATGTCTGCTTGGGAATGCATGGTGTAATAATGCGGTCAATAGTTTTTTCCCATGTCGAATTGGTGAGAATTTAAAAGAGAAGGACCAAGTTCTTAAATTCTGAAACCCGGAACATATTGTTTATATTCCTAATAATAAAACATATTGTTCATTTCGATAGAGCAAATATACAAATATACACGCATCATTACTTTGCAAATAATAAATATCCCTTTTATTTTAGAAGGTACTGTGTTACCAGGTACCAATCTCCTCTTCTTATCACCTACTGTTATATAAATATCATCAATATTAGTTAAACATGTATCCATATATCCGAAAAGGTGATTCTGTTGACGAGCTACATCCTGCAAATTTAATACACAGTCACGTTACGATGCATTCTTTATTCGACTGTCATGCATATGTTTAACATACTTACTTCTCCGCTTGTATCATCAGTTGTAATAAAACTAAGTTTAAAATTAGTAACCGATAGAATGCCAGATATGCCTTGTTTCAGATCACCGACAGGGGAGAACATAAGAACGCTTTGTGCAGCGGCAATCAAAATTTCACCAGGCAATAACTTAATATTGTTTTCACCCAACGAACTCCGTCGACTAGACCCCAATAGCTGTATACAAACAGCAATATTAAATTATCCATAATGACACACAAATTATCAAAGAGATAGCAATACTACGGTAGATAAAAGAATTCAATGGATATTTGACGCAATCATAATGAAGACGTTTGGAAGTTTCGATCGTCGAGGTTAGGGCCAAATGTTTACATACGTCTGCATGACAGGAATTACCTGCATCTCATGTTCCTCGAGTCCTACGTAGCTTATAAAATTATTGCAGCTTTTGCTTTCCATGGTGAATCGTTTAAATGATTGCCATTAATCGCGTTGATTCGTAGCGACGACAAATAAGACGAACCTCCGTAAAATAGAAAATTTTTCTTCAGTGCTCCTTTAATTCCATTCTCGCTGATTATTATATCGTAAATCGAGATCAAGGCATTTTTAAGTTAGCCGATTGAATTTCCTTCACTCATCAAGCTCGGACAGGATCGCGCTACATCTTCCTGTGCGAATCATCATAAATAATTTCTCTACTTTTCCGTCTGCATCGGTGTCGGTTACTTTCGTACACTTTCGTAGTTGTGCAGTTCATCGCCAGGCCTTGAAGATGCGTTCTCCCGAGGATCGGTTTAAGGGGGGGATAAGGGTTTCAAGGCAAAAAAAAACACTTTCTTTGCGATTTTTTTTTCAGACGTATGAATAAAGCAAATTCGTTCGAACCTTTTGCACATCCTATACTATTATTTCAGCAACATCTTGTAATTTTTTGATTGCAAAATATCAACAAATAAGCCGGTGACGGAGCTTTTCCGAGAATGCCTTTGGAAAAAGGCGTTTTGCGGTGATCACTGTATCTCAGCAGAAAAGTATGAAAAATCAAAATAACAATAAAATTTAGTTAGAAAATGAGTAGATCCTCCCCCCAACGATCGCTAATTGTTATTTTTTCATTTTACAAATTTTGGTGGTCGTTCAAAGCGAAAATTACGATTTTTCACTAAAATTTCCATCATTTTGTGATTGGAAAAAGCCCTTAATGTACACAAAAAAATTATCATACTCATCGTTAGGGGTAGGTATTTTATATATAGAAGGTATCTACCAAGTTTAAAAAGAATCCGTGAACTACTTTTTAAATGGCAGTGATCACCGACTTTGAAAACGTGGTTTCGAGAAAACCGCATTTAAAGATTTAACTCTACAAAGGGGAAGATAAATTCCTTTTCCGCCGAGTACTTTGCTTCTCCGTTTTTTTCCTTAATTTTTTTGTCGCTTCGACACTCAGTTTACATTCTTTTCATTTACGCTTTACAATCCCGTATTTCAGATTTTCGTATCCCACACTACTATTATAAAATCACTGATGTGAGCGGCAAACGCCCGACCGAAAATATAACGACTAACTGGTCAATAACTTCGACAGTTTTGCTCCGATTATCTTCAAATTTTGGGACAATACTCTCGAAATATTTAACTATAAGAAAAAGCAAAAAAAAATCGATTTCTTGATAATGCAAACCCTTATCTCCCCCCTTAATATAACGCGACCGGCATCGTGTAACAGGGATTTTAATCGCTACAGGGTGGTCAAAAAGTACCTTTATTTTGCGTCTATTAACTTTTAAGTGCAATTTAACTATTATTAATTTAACTAATATCCAAAATAATAAATTTATGAATTCAAATATTTACAAATAAAAAATTAGATTTATTATGATTTTTTATTATCCAAAATATATTAACCAGTTACAAAGTTCAAATTTCATAAAATACAATATATATTATAATAAATACAGTGTATCGTTTAACGTTTGAGGATATAACAAACGAGAATTATTTTTTATGAATTTCTGCTATCGATATAGATACAAATTATATCAATTATAAAGGCGAATCTGTTTCGTTCGAAACTATGCTCAAGTTCGAGCCCTTTTTTCGCGATTTCAAATGTGCTTTTATTATTTCTAAGAACTCCGGTCTCTGTAGTTGAAGGTAGGCTATAGAAAGCACTTGTAGTGCTTTGTTCTGAACGTGAACAATACCGCTGGAAAACAAATCGTGGCCTAACTCCAAGCAAGTACCGAAATCGCATTCGTCCGCGGCGATAACTGCGAGTCTGATTACCTCGTCGATTTTCGACATTGGTGCTTTTCTTTCTTCATCCGTTGTAGCATTCTCTATGTTTTTTAATACCGCCTTTAACTCTTCTGGAATTGGAGAGAACGAATGGAATGAATCAGTAATAGGGTGGTCGTTAAAAATTAAATTTTTTGCGACGCCCTTTTGAAAAGCTTCCGTTTGATGAAAAAGCACTGGGAAATTTATTTTTTTTTAAATTAAAAACAACACGTGCCTCAAGACGATCTAAGTTAATACGATAGAAAGTTTACTTAAACCTCGGAGTGAAGAAATCTACATATTAAAATTACGTTTGTACTAATTTAGTTTTAAAATAAAAATATCAATTTGAATATCTTTCATTTTTTTATTTAATAGACCAAATCAGCTAGGACAAATTTTGAATTTAAATTTTTGTTGTTATTTTGATAACCTGGGTTTTTTTATTGATTTGGGTTCGATAATTGTTTATATTTCGAATAAAATTGTATTTTTCATAAAAAATTCCCAAAAAACATGATTATACCAAAAATTTAACTTAGATCGTCTTGAGGCACGTGTTGTTTTTAATTAAAAAAAATTTTCGCAGTGTTTTTTGATTAATAGGAAGCTTTTTAGGGGGCGTCGCAAAAAATTGAATTTTTAACGACCACCCTAATCAGTATAATATATCACGAACAGTACCATTTAATAATTTTTAATAACTTACTGTTGGATAGTGCTAATTCTCTGTATCCTAATTCTGTTCTCTTGTTATAGGGAACAATGATTCCAGCGTTGTGAAAGGTTTTAGCAACAACTTTCTTCTCCCTGGCTTGGGTATCAGGTGTCTTTTTCTCTAAATTTATTTTTTTATCTTTAGCGTAGTTCCTTAGATACTGCCGTAGGCGTGTTATACGTGCCTTTTCAAATGGGTTTGCAGCTTTTAATTTGTCTTCTATATATAAACTTTAATAAAAATTTGACCATGTAATCAAATGAAAATTTTCGAATACATTTAAGAGTATGTAAATACTTACTCTACAGCACCAAATATATTTTCTGCGACAGGTTCGATTGTACAATCTACATTTACTTTGTTACCTGCTACAAATACTGGCTTTTCAGACATATCATCTCGCCAGTAACCATAATGTAAGCCGTCTTTGCCATCGATTTTTATAATTGTCTAAAACAGAAGTAAAAAACTGTATATAATACAATTTTATAATCGTATCATTAATCCAACGAATGCAGTTTCCATACTTGAAATTCTGGTGGATCATAGTAGTATCTCCAATGTACCAATAACTTTTCCTTATCTTCAACTTTGGAGTTTAAGAATTTATTAGAAAATACATCGAACGGGCCAACTAGATATAAATTAATGTCCTTGAAGGCTTTAGCTGGATTCTCTTTTGAAATACTTTTACAAAGTTCGTAAAATTCATAGAATTCTTCTGGCATTTTTGTCAGAAATAGAGAAGAAATAACTGTTTCCGCATCATCTCTACTTAGTTCAAAGGATTCAGAATTTATATCGGACTCCTTGGACAAAGACACAAGTTCTATAATCTTTACATCAGCCGACTTTGAACCCTCGGTTTCCTCAGAAGTTTCAGAATTCTCGTTATCATTTTGCGATTGAAATTCTTCTTTGTCATCAGCCGCAGGTGTAACAGTATCTACATCTGGCTCCGGACTCGTCCTTTGAACCTTTTTCGCCGGAGGATCCTGTTTGTCTTTGCTGTCATCTTTTTCGTTTACCTTCTTCCTTTTTAGGCCAGTATTTTTTCTCACAGTTTTTTGTTTCACCTGAAAAAAAAGATAGTGAAAGCAGAGTGTTCTCTATAATTAGAAAAAAAACACCATTAGAATTTACCGTGTTCTTCTTGGGTGGATGCTTGTATTGTTCGACGTGTACACTATTTTTTCGATAACATTTCGCACCGAATCGACACGGAATTCGTGGATCTTTTGTATAAGCAATGTATTCATCTTCCTCGTTGTCGGACATTGTATTTGAGCGGTTTTTGACAGTATTTGATAACCTTGATTTCGATAATGTGATTCGGTGAATTAGTACGATTTCAATCGCAGTTTACAGCGTCGCACAAAGGCACGCGCTCGAACTAAATTATAATAACCTTTATAAAGGCGGTAATTTCAAATTCAATCAAGTACTAGTTTTTAGAATCCGTCAAAATTAAGATTACTTTACATTAGAGAGTTTTAACCTCAATTGATTTGTTGTATAACCAATTTTGTTTGTCCATTTTTTGTATTTCGATGGATAAGAACTTATTTTGAAAGGTACTTCAATACTTAAATATTTCCACGTGGTTTAAATCTAAAATTATATGTATTCCAGTTCACCGTTTAATTTTGAATTTCCCGGATGTCGAAAAAGTTCTTTTAGTGGTTAATATTTTAGTTTTACTACATCCATGACTTAATTTCTCTTCTTTTGTTTTTTAAAGCTTTTTGTTTACATTCGTTCCTCTACTTTCGAATCTTTTCATCATTGACTGCGTTGTTATTCCGTGTTGTTCTATCGTTCTTTGTTCATAAGTTTAGCTACCAAATAGAGTTACATTGATGCAAATATATTATAATAATTGTATACGGAGCTATTTTCGAACAGTATTTCTATTATTTGTTAAGATATTCATACGATACAGGTTGGTGTCTGCTTAGACGTTTTCGGAAGGAAACCGGTGACCGACGTACTTCGAATTATTGAGACCACGAAATTAACATTACCATTATAATATCATTGTTAACGAATTCATAGTATACCATTACAGATTATCATATCAATACTAGTATTTAATAATGGGTGACTCGGAATTGAATGATGTGAAGGAATCGTTTGGGAAATATTTCCAACAGTTCGTATTCCTTTTTTATCTACGAATCCTATATGTTTGTATATTTTTTAATATTGAAATTCGTTTGCCACAGATATTGCCAAAGAAACAAAATAGTACCAGTAAAGAACAATTATGGTGCTTTTCAAGTATCAGATTTTAGTACGTTAAAAGCGTGCGTAGACGCCGTAGATACGCATACGGAAAAATTAAACGAATATTTGGAGGGCATACAAAATTCCAGGATAATTAATCGTTTTCCAAAACAAAGTATTTCGGACAAAGTTTTGTATTATACACTATTACTTAACACTAAGTTTACGGACATTTTTTGTACATGAAAACAAACTCAGATTTACTTGAATAACAACTTAAGAGGCAGCATAAATCTATACTATTAACTTATAAATAAACTATGATATACATAGTTATAGTAATAAGATTCATCATTTATTCCTTTATTTATTTTCTTTGTAAAATTCAGAATGCGTTAAAATGATGGTTTTCGTAAACTTAGTGTCAAATATAGATGTTCTAAAAGGACCTCGATATTGCAGGATATGCTAGAAAAAAGAACAAATCGAAAAAAAAGCATTGTCCTAGACAGAAACGACCAATTTTCACGAATCCATTTCTTGCCAACGTGAACTTAGAAATACGTTTACACAAGACATCCGCAGTTATTCCGAGTTACCCTGTATGCAAGGCACCATCAGATTATATATTAAACACAGCAAAAAATGGCGGAGAGATGTTTGAATTTATTCTAAAAGAGACTCGTGAGAGAATAGACATTACTGAGTATAAAAATTCTATTATTTCTATTTCTGCACTTTTGGAAGAATTTCAGAGGAAACACAAAAGGTTTCATTACTATAGTGTATTGAAGCATATAACAGAGAAGGAGGAAGTTAAAGAGAAATTAAAGTGGCAATATGAAGTCACACAGAAGCAATTAAAAGCATTCTTTGAATTGGTGTTTTCAAAGGTTGTTCCTAAAAGTTTGTTTGGAAAACCAAAGAACATTAAAAAGATTAAAAAAGCACTTTTTTCTCTGTTAAACTCGCCAAGCTTTATAAATTTTAATTTGACGCCATTTATTGGGAATATAGATGTATGTCTATGGCATATTAATATTATAAATTTCTATATTATTTCATGTACGGTAAACGAAAATTTCAATAATTCCAAATTATGTTCTAGATATCGAGTATTCTTTGGTTACAATCTGTTGAAAATCAAAGAACTCAGTGGCTAATCTTTACCAAACTTGTTAAATGGTTCTTTAACGGGTTCCTTATAAAAGTATTGCGCTCACAGTTACATATAACAATGAGCCCTAACTCCTATAATGAGAGACTCTACATTAGGCGGTCCGATTGGTGTTATGTTCAAAAGCAGTTTATCAAAAAAAAACTTTGCTCAGATGTATTTCAACCTAATGTAGAACTTAAGGACTGGAACCCACCGATAGGAGAGTACAAATTGATACCAAAATCTTCTACTGTACGTCCTATATTTCTAACAAAGTGCAATGAACGTGAAAAAAACGACACGACTCTACTTTTGAAATTTTTAAAACAACTATACATCACAAATTATCAGACAACCAATTTTTACGAGGAATGGAAGTCTGCTATTGAAAAAAAACGAAAATCAGTCACAGGAAAATTCTGTTTAATATCTTCTGACGTAGTGGATGCTTTCGGTTCAATTAGACAGGGTACTGCTTCTAATCCATATCTTCACTCTTTAAGTATTTCACAGGCAAATAGTAAATCCTCTTTACATGCAGGTCACATGTATAGTATCATCCACTCACTCTGCCAGAATCTTCCAGAAACCCTTACTCTTAGATTCTATGGTCTTAAAACTAAAAGGAGGATACGCTACGATACATTATGCTACAAAGAGTATTTCGCTGATAAAAACCTGGATTTGCCAATTACACGTGGTACACTTTACACCCGTGCTGATTACATGGGCTGTAAATTAGTACGGAGAAATTGGATACTGGGCAAAATCTATAAATACATCTTCAGTCAGAGGGTACAGAATATAGTGTTTATTAGGGTGGTCGTTAAAACTTAAATTTTTTTCGACGCCCCCTAAAAAGCTTCCTTTTGATGAAAAAATACTGGGAAATTTTTTTTTCATTTAAAAACAACGCGTGCCTCAAGACGATTAGTTAATTTTTTGGTATAATCATGTTTTCGGGAATTTTTATGAAACATACAATTTTATTCGAAATATAAACAATTATCCGACCCAAATCAATAAAGAAAACCCAGTTAATCAAAATAACAATAAACAAAAATTTAAATTCAAAATTTTTCCCAGTTGATTTGGTCTATTAAATAAAAGAATGAAAGATATTCAAATTGATATTTTTATTTTAAAACGAAATTAGTACAAACATAATTTTAATATCTAGATTTCTTCACTGCAAGGTGTAAGTAAACTTTCATTCGTATTAACTTAGATCGAAAAAAAAATTACCAGTCTTTCATCAAAAGGAAGCTTTTTAGAGGGCGTCGCAAAAAATTTAATTCTTAACGACCACCCTAGTGTTTATACAAAATTGTAATACTTGCAGTAATTACCGAACTTAATTTTGATAAATTTCAAATGTTCCATTCCTAGGTGAAAGTAAAGAATAAGATATACCTCGTAGGAAAGGGACTTGTTCAAGGAACAACGCTGTCGCCAATTTTATCAGATATCTACTATAATTCTATATTGCAAAATGAAGCGGCCGTATTTTTCAAATCTGGTACATTGATACGATATATGGATGATATTTTGTTCGCTACTGAATCTCAAGCAACTGCAAAGCTGTAAGATAGTATTTAAAATGTTTGTTTAAAATTTTCGAAACTTCTTTAGTCAAAAATTGAACTTAAAATTTTCATCGACCGTCCGGTTTCATTTGTAGGTATGTTTTAATTTATCTCACGACTTTATTGGTCATTTTTAACAGGTTCTTTCAATTAATACGAAAAGGTTTTCCGCGATACAATTGTCGGTTTAAAGAATCAAAAACGCAGTCAAACGTAGATTTTGACGGGAACAAAACCGTAAAAAGCATTAATTATATCGGTTTCAAAATCAATTGCAACAGTTTCGAAGTGGTGCCAGAAATGTCGAAGATGAACATACGTTATTTAGTAAGCCTTCAGTCGAAAGCAAGCACAACTCCCTTGCAGTGAGTAATTATATTTTAAAAATGATCCGCGTAAACCTTTACAAAACTTAATCGAGAATTTATTTTCGCAGATTATTGAAAAACAAATTGTCCAGTCAAACTTTCCTTAAGCTGTCCAAAGTTGTACTAGATAATAAAATTAATTCTACTGCAACTATAATAAATATTATAAGAGGAGCCAGTCTAATGCAGGCGAAACGTGCCGGCATGTTGATATTAGAATTATTCCCGGACATATCACGTGATGCTTCCACGATATCGAAAATTATCAGAAACAGCAACCTAAAGCTTTCGAAGTTCGTTATGCGAGTATTTGTGCAATGTACGATCAATTATATTTTACGCGATCTAACAACGCAGCGGCATTATTTTTAAATTTATTTATTTTCGCAATTAGGTTTCCCTGAAATGAGCAAAGTGCGTTTGTATTGGTGGAACCGAAGAATTCTTCGCATCTTGTGGAAATCCTATAGAGATGTGTTTCAGAAGAAACCAATATTAAGAGAGAATTTCAGATCGATTTGCCGTTAAAAAGTTATATATTTTCGTTCGTACTAGCGTGCGTACATCGTACGCAATTACCTTTTGTATTATTAGAATAAGCTCCTCATGTAATAAACGATATAAAGTTAATAAAATATATTTTTCAGTATGGTTCGTAAGATGAGACATTTAATTCGAAATCCCTTTCATCCCTTCGACACCATAATAATTTAAGGCTAAACTCTTCGACCGACTTATATCAAATTTTTAACCGTAACATTAAACTTATAATCGTAATTAGCCAATAGAACGTTCGGTAGGCTAAGCTAGTCAGTTGAACGTTAACTCTTTTAAGGGTGCTCGGTAAGGCTTATTTAAATAATGTTAAATTATACATTTTCTTGCACACTTTTTTGGATATCTATTAAAGTTATCACTACCAAATTTGTACAGTATATTACCACCATAGTTTTATACGATTTAACGGGAGGAAATTAAAAAATATATATTTTCATATACACATATGATTTTTTTTCATAAAGCCTAATTTCTCACTATTTTTACATATTATATATATAAATATTTTTATTCTCTGCAGTAATATTTTTAAAAATTCATGTTAAACTGTGTGCTACATCATATTCGAACTGTGATGAAAATTTCATTGCTCTATCTCTTTCCAATCATGAGAAATGTTAAAAAAAAACAAAGTGATACTTCTAGTGTGTCCTGTTTTTCTCAATTGAAGTCGGTCTTTTGAAGTCACCGATGTACATAAACACTTATAATTACCATTTATGCTTTGAAATATATACATTATTTGGTATTAAAATGTTTGTAAGAAAAAGGGAAATAAAATGTCACATAAAATTGAAAAAGTGATTTTCTTTTATTCTTAACCTACTGAGCCCCCTTAACCCTCTATGGGCCGAATTTTTGTTTTACATTCAAAAAAATTGGGAGAAAGAAAAATCAGCAATTATAAATCTATATATGCAAATGAAAAAACAGTAACAAACTGAAAATTGAAATGCAAACAAGTAGGTTGTTATTGGTATAAAAGCCCAGAGCTATTAATTGCAGTATTTTTAGTTTGGTAATCACTGACAGAAGCACAAATAATATCAAGTCGATCAAATGGTTTCGATTTTTTTTTACTGCGGGACAGTTTGCGCTGCATTTACTTTGTTATTTCAGAGTGACGAGCCTGGCAACGGTCATAAATATTGATATTGGTTGATTTATGCGAAATCGCATGAAAAAAGCTATAATTATTTGGTAAAATGTAAATAAATTGAAATTGTGACTTGAAAGTTACACAGGCCCATAGAGGGTTAAATTCAAAACTCCAGCCAATTCGTGATGGCGCCACTATCCTTCATTTCTTTATCCGCGGAAGGGTTTAACAAGCTCTTTCTGGTCAATTCGTACTTTCATGATTTACCTCGTAGACTCAACGATGGAGTTGGATGGAGTATGACATATTGTCAGCGCCAGTCAGCGCGTAAGCTGTCGTAATTTAGTTTAGGCTACGTCGACATTCCGACGAACCTCCGACAACATTTTCCATGAAACTATTCCTTTGATTTTGGGGAGAGAGAGAGAGAGAGCAGAGTCGTGCGTTCTGTGACTGGTGCACGTCACGCTGGAAAATGCCTGCCTAACGATACGCGATAAAGCAATTACGTGGGGTATCATAATAGTAAGTGATATCCCTACCTCGAGAGTCCACGTTTTTCAAAAAATTCCCCCGATCGGTGTACGATTACATTTTCTATCGCTCAGAGGACGTCGGAAGATTACACGTATGAAACAGATTCGCTTTGGAGCAGTGTATATGTTGCGTAGAAACGTTGTTGATTTGCATAAAAAAACCGGCCGCGTGAGAGTGACAGCAGGATAGATTCATTCGATTTAACCGTTTAATTCTCTGTATATTGTTGATTGTACAATAATGACAGCCTGTGGAATAGTTTGACGTCCGAGCGTTTGAAAGTGAATCTTACTAGTTTTTAAGCTTTTATTGAAATCAACATTACATTTCGTACAGTTTCCGAAAAAGGAGAATTACGGGTCTTTCAGTTTTATTTAAATACAATTAAGATTGTTGAGAAAACAGCAGTTTTGTATAATGTTACGATAGACATATTTTTGAAGAACTATACAGTATATTTGTTTATCGTTGAGTGCATGATGCATTTTATAAAAAAGTATTTTATACAGAGAATTATTTAATATTTCAGATGAGGTGACACCTGGTTCTGCCATGCGGAACAGGTCAGTCAGTGTTATTTTTGGCTCTCTTATCTTATGGGGTTTAATTACGTATTTTTTAATTTTGGATCAACCTGTAAACAAGGAACGAGACACGGTAAGTGAAAGAATAATTTTTATATAATACCCTGTTGCGAATAGATATTGTAATAAGGACTTATTTGATTATTTGTTTCAGACTAGTGTGTCAAATCAAATTAGTAAATTGGAAAAAAGAGTACGAGAAGAAATAGCATTAAATCAAGAGCTTCTTCAAGATATTACCGTAGATAAGCAGCGTAAACGTATGTATTTATCTTGTATTAGATATAGGTCGATTAACTTTAATCAGTCAGCGTAGAGATAACAATTGCTAAAACACTTGGACATTTGTTTGGAGAAATTACATGTATTTAGAAAGAAGACATATGTTTCTATGGTACAACAGAACGTAATTACTATTTATCTTCTTGTTGTAAGCAGAGAAGTTAAATGACGTGGGCACAGTTGCGAGTGAAAAGCAAAATGATGCAGATAAGCTCAAGCAGGATAAACCTGTCCTCCACAAGGAGGAAAAGGATACCGTTCAGAAAGATAAAGATATACAACCATCACAACAAGATTTTGTTCAATCCGTAAAGTATCCTCGAATCTATATTTGTTAATAGAAGATTGGAAGATGAAAAATTTATGTATGTTATTATTTTATATAGAGCAAGGCCCCTCAAGAAGTTCCTACAAGAGGAAAATTACCAAATGGATCTCCAGTAATAGCAGTATTGGTGTTTTCTTGCAATCGTATCACTGTACAAAGATGTCTTGATCAATTAATCAAATATAGACCTAGCGTAGAACAATTTCCAATTGTTGTGTCCGAAGATTGCCAACACAGACAAACGGCTGATGTTATTGCCCGATATGGAAATCAAATAATGCATATACAGGTAACACTAAAATTATAATACATTATTACTAGTTTACATTATATTAACAAAATAGAAATCTTGCATATGCATCGTAAAACTCTAATTGTTCTAGCAACCTGATCAATCTGACATAGATATACCACCGAAAGAAAAGAAGTTTAAAGGATACTTTAAAATCGCACGTCATTATGGCTGGGCTTTAAATCATGTATTCTTTCAACTTGGGTTTGAAACTGTGATAATAGTTGAAGGTGCGTATGATATTTTTTAATGATTCCCACTTTCGATTTGTCATTACGGTCATTACATATTTGTAATATACTTTACGCATTTATATAGATGATTTGGATGTAGCCCCAGACTTTTTTGAATATTTCTTGGGTACATATCCTTTATTAGTATCTGATAGCTCATTGTGGTGCGTTTCGGCTTGGAATGATAATGGCAAAGCTGGATTGGTCGACGAAAATGCGGTAGACGTATTGTACAGAACAGATTTCTTTCCTGGTCTTGGCTGGATGCTCACGCGTCAATTATGGACGGAACTTTCGCCGAAGTGGCCGAAAGCGTATGTGCAGAAACGTATACTTTATTAACAGTTTTAATAATTAATTACTTTTAATTATTAATAATATTAGTTATAATAATATTAGTAAACTAATAATAACATAACTAATAATAATATTAGTTATAATTCATTATTATAATTTTAAGTATTATTATTTCCGCCATTTGTATTTGAGGAACATTTGAAACTGGAAAAAGTTGAGTTTCGGGTTGGTGTGTATGTCATTGCGAAGTCTGTGAGCACTTTTGTTTCGTTGCGCTTAGGTTTTATTCATTTGCGTTAACACTAGTTTTAGAAAACGGAAAATTGAATCGTTTATTTAAATTGTTTTCGGACTGTTTTCTTTGTATTCAAGCTTCGCAAACGACATATATGTTTCGAGGAACTTCGGACGCGATACATTCTTGATAAAATTCTATTGAGAAATGTTATCTGGAATGTTTGTTTTTATTAACGTAACATAAAATAGTTTAAGTTTAACATAAATAATTGATAAAGTAGATAACGAAAGCTTAAGTGGAATGAGGTAGAAAATCTCACAAGCATTGCTGACACGAACACGATGACACAATTTACTTTTCTTTACTTAAGTGTTCCTGCAATAATAGCAGCACCAACTCATTGGACAATCAAAAAATTTCAATATTTTTAACGTTCAATTATTATTGTAATAGATACTGGGATGATTGGATAAGGCAGCCAGAACAAAGGCGAAACAGGGCTTGCATTCGCCCAGAAATATCCAGGACGAGAACATTCGGAAAAACCGGTGTGAGCAAGTAGGTATACAAATGAAATAGATTAAAAAAAAAACAGTAAAAAGAAACCCAGTATTCTAATAAAGCATGCTTGGAAAACTATAAAACTGGAAAACGCATTTCATTTTAATCGGCTGCATGTTGTTTACAGTGGAATGTTCTACGAAAGGCATTTAAAGTACATCAAGCTGAATACTGAGTTTGTGCATTTTACGAAGATGAATTTAACCTACTTATTAAAAGTAAGAAAAAAAATACCATAACGGTATATTAAATATATTACGACAAATTGATTTACTTTATTTTCATCGTGCTAGAGTGTTGATCGTTTACGTGTACTCTCTTTAATGTTACTTAATTATAGATATATAAATGTGAGAATTGGTATAACGATTTGATAAAAATGTTTTAGGATAACTATGATATAAGTTTCGTCAATAAAGTGTATCAATCAACGGTGGTCAGTTACTCGGAATTAAAAACCGGAAAGGTGATAGCACCCGGCGCCGTGAGGATACCTTATTATACTCGTCAGTCGTACAAAAACACTGCCAAGCAGTTCAGATTGATGGACGACTTCAGGGTAATTAATAACTTATTACGTATTATTTAATTATAAACGGTGAACTGAATCTCAGGATCTTTTTACCACATAAAGTAAAACGTAAAAATTTTCTTTTCAAAATTATTCTGATATATTCATTTCAATTCATATATGATAATCGTAATTACCTAATTATAATTTGTTCTTAGGTACTATAATTAGGTATTTTCAAAATTTATAATTAATCGCAAATTTCGTCAGGTAAAACACAAACGGTTTATTTCATGTTATTGTCATAATGTGCCCATAATTATGAAAGTGGTCTAAGTCAATATTAAAAAAAATGAAAGTTTTGATAATTTGTTAATAAATTTTTCAAAAAATTTAATAAACGTAATATCCCAAATTTTTTAAAAAACGACTTAGACCACTTTCATAATTATGGGCTAAATTAATATTGAAAGTAAAAGATATTGTTCATATAATGTTAAATTTATCTGGCTATAGAACGATCCTTACTAAATTATATTATTCTAACATGATATTGGTAAAATATATAAAAACTTACTTTTTCATCCACAATAAATAATCATTTCAATAAAGAAATGAAAAAAGTATGGAAAAGTAAGTTTTTATTTATTTTCCTAATATCATGTTAGAATAATATAATTTAGTAAGGATCGTTCTATAGCCAGATAAATTTAAATTATATGAATGATATAAATTTAAAAATATTGTATTCTTCTTTTTCTTAAACTTACTTTTTCATCCTTTTTTCATTTCTTTATTGTGGATGAAAAAGTAAGTTTTTATATATTTTCCTAATATCATGTTAGAATAATATAAATACGATCGGAAATATTTTTACTATCAATTAAAAGATATTCTATTCTTCATTTTGTTTTGTACAGAGTGGTGTACCAAGGACCGGGTACCGCGGGGTTGTTACGTTTTTCTACAAAGGTAGAAGAGTGCATTTAGCGCCTAGTGCGAATTGGAATGGTTATGACATAACGTGGAGCTAACATAAGATTTGTTGCCGTAACCGTGTGTAAATTGTACAAGTAATTGCTTCCATGACATTTGTCACAACCGAGTGAATATTTTGACTGTTAATGTAACGTTGTAACTCTTCAGTGCGCTCCCCTAGCACTATAAGTAAAGATATGCGGATTCTCAGGTAACCGGTATCGCATACCTGTATATTAGGGTGGTCGTTAGAAATTAAATTTTTTGCGACGACCCCTAAAAAGCTTCCTTTTGATGAAAAACCACTGGGAAATTTTTTTTTAATTGAAAACAACGTGCCTCAAGACGATTTAAGTTAATACGAAAGAAAGTTTACTTAAACCTTGGAGTGAAGAAATCTAGATATTAAAATTACGTTTATACTAATTTAGTTTTAAAATAAAAATATCAATTTGAATAGCTTTCATTTTTTATTTAATAGTCCAAATCAAATTATTGTTATTTTGATTAACTGTTTTTTGTATTGATTTGGGTTGGATAATTGTTCATATTTCGAATAAAATTGTATTTTTCATAAATATTCCCAAAAAACGTGATTACACCAAAAAATTAACTTAGATCGTCTTGAGGCGCGTGTTGTTTTTAATTAAAAGAAAAAAAATCCCAGTGTTTTTTCATCAAAAGGAAGCTTTTTAAGGGGCGTCGCAAAAAATTTAATTTTTAACGACCACCCTACTGTATATAATATCAAATTATTTCAAACGCCGAGTGCAACAAACACCGGAATTAGGAAAAGGTGATCGGAATAACAACGGTAGAAAAAAAAAATACTGTCGTCTGTCGCCATGTATGTTGTTGCCGCGAATATTACCGATCAGCTGAGACGGTTTGAATTCGCGATGAATATCGAGGAACAGTGAATGTGTGCGGAAATTATTGTCTTCGCTGTCAGTGGGACTCAAGGATTGGCAGCTAAGCCGTACCAAGGTCCAATTTCATGGCTCTGCGAGTTTACAACCTGGAGTCGATCTAACCAGCATGGATCGTACCCTATAGAAGAAATACTATGTGGACCTACACCGTATCTATAGTGTTCCAGGGTGTGTCCACGAATGGTGGCAGGCAATGGACACGTTAACACATGTTTCACTAATTTGAAAAAGAAAAAACACTGCGGGCAAAATACCTGCTGGCAGTTTGTCTTGTAGGAAATTTGTGAGCGAAATTTTATGGAGTATCGTTACGTGATGTGAAATATGCATAGTGCCTCGAAAATCATACCCACCGTTTGTTTGTACATTGAGATGCAAAACGACTGATCGGTAGAATTCAGATTATTTGTGTAATAGCATATAATTAATAGCAACAGTCTTTCCAACCATTCTTCCTCTCTTTTTATATACGAGTATACATTACAAACTTTCAACGAACTTTAAATCGAGTTGTTTCTTCCACTGATATCGAAAGACTGGGTGAAAGATATTTACGTTCACAAATACTATCAGGAAAATTACTTTCAACCTATAACGTACTCTGACACAGTTCTTTGCATGAGTAATCAGAATTCTACTAACATGTACATAACGTTTATACTATATTACTCATGCACAGTTTAATGACAAATGGTTTCCGGATTAATTTTATTTCTGCATGCCGTCCACGTTGTTCTCGCAGTGCTGAATCTTGTTTCTTATAGTGAGGTGAACCATGCAAACAAATGGATGTGATTCAGAAATAGTATTCCTGTTTGATTTTGTATATTTCATGTTCTTCAGTGGGATAGCGATTGAAAAACATGTAGAATCTAAACTGTGTGGATTATGGTATAAGTTCAAGATAAGGAAGTAAAGTTTATGCATTAGATACTGTGACATACTGTATATCGAATGGTTTGTTGCACATTTCGATCGCAATAAAGACATACACACATTATTTGTTGCCGACATTATAACAAAAGATCAAACACTGATAAATAAGTCGCTCACATGCCAAATCAGTTAATTTTATAAAACATAAAATGAAAAAAATTGGGAAAGTGCGTGTAATTCCTTTTGGTGTTACCAATTATCTAACACATTGTTGCATGAAAACATAAATTGTTTCAATTCTTATAGGTGATTGTATAACATTATTTCAATCACTTACTTTGGACGGTGGAATTAATGTCAAGAGCATCTGAAGAAAATCATTTTTTATTCAACAGGCAGACAAATGTCTATCATTTGGTGCTGTCAAGCCCAATTATTAAAGAAATTAATTTTGAATATAAAAAGTTGTTACTCAATCAAATGCTTTGATATTTAAATTTTAAATAATTCAAAAAGTGAAGTTAATCGATTTGGCCTGTGAACGGTTGTAATACTTTACTAAAAGACAGTGAGATGTTCATTGTCTCGTCTTCCTTATCGTATGATGTTGGAAAACAAAATAATTCATCAATAGAAAGGATATGAATATGCTCATACTGATGCAATGCCCATATATCTAATTTAAACCTACCTGTACAAAATAGAACTATATAGGGAGGGAATATTATGAACGCGAATACTCTTCTTTTTCTTTCATAGCTGATGATTTTGCACAATATTTTGTAAAACAAGAGTTAACTCGAATTCTCAGTAGAGGAGAGTAGGCTGTTTTGTCTCAAGAAGAAAGTTTCATGTGTATGAAACGATGTATATACTACGTTATAAACTGTATTCCTGATATACAACGATGTTTATTTACTATAATACAATTCATAGATTCAACGTACAAGCTTATATGTATTGCTTTGGAACTAATTCAAAAGTTGCTTCTTAATACCTTCTGCTTTGGTATTTCGTTTCGGGATATGGACCGCGCGGCGTGGTCGGACCCATTGTTCCCCATTCCTCCTTTGGAACTTCTGGCGGTGGCCTGGCTGAATTGTGTACCTTAGCTTCACAGAAGTAACCAATATGTGGCCGCTCTATGTTTAAGTTCTTCAGGACACAATTGTCTAAAGCTTCCTGAGTTTTTCGGCACCTTTGTCAATAATATTTTGCATCAATTATGACAAAGTAAATTGCACTTCAGTTTCGTAAATAATGCAATATTATATAAACAGTTGCATTCTCACAATTATTGTTTTCTTATGTATGTAATACGTACATAGACAGTTCCATAGTTCCGGAAGACCGTTCGATGCAATTCACGTATCTCTCAAAATCTTCTAGGCAGTGTTTCTTGATGCCTTGGAACACTTTCATTGCACAGGCAGTTACATTTTTACCTTCATTTAAACATTTACGAGGATCACGTGTTTCCTTTCTACATAAAAGAAATTCCTAAAAGTGAGAATCATTAACTGATGTATAGGTTTTGCAAGACTTGGATATAGCAACGGACACCTACTCCGATTTCAAAATAATGTTCTTTCTCGGTTATTTATCGCTTCAAACACATTTAGAAACAAAATTCATTGCAGAATGAAATAATATGTTTGACATCGGTGAGATAATTTGCTGCATCACACAGCAATACGTTCGAAGTACAAACTTTATTTCGTCTACTGTCAATATAGGTCCGCAGCATCCAGACCTTGCAAATATTGAAAACGTTATGTAATCCTTGGAAACGTTACGGAAATCAAATACAAGGAAGGAAAGAATCGTATAAGTTGAAACCGGAGCGAAATCGGTGAATAGAGCGGAAAGACAACTTACGTTGTTGTCATTCTCGCATTTCTTTCCTATATAGAAGGATGCGGCCTGCAAAACGGGATAGGTAACTCGTATTTCCTGGACATTTAACTCGCTGTCCTCGGGGAGAGTTGCGTCCCTTGTTAGAACCATATTTTTTGCTAGACCCGACTAACACCGTTCGAACTAACTTTATGCAACGATGGTATTCTTTTAATTTACTATCCTCCCATGCAAACCGATCGCGGCTGATGGGGTTTGATACGGTTAAAAACGTATGACGTCCCGTCTGGGAGTATGAGCAAGTGTTATCAACAGAAACACATTTGCAAAATGATGTTCGCGCTTTCGTAATCGGGGCACGTGGAAGTAGTCTATATCACTTTTATTCTATGGTAAAGTTAAAGGTTAGAAAACGTACAAGTGTAGACAAGACACTTTATAGGTATTCATGTGTCAGGAACCTGAGCCAAAATAGAGGTTATGTAGTAACCTCTCCGACTAGAAAACAACTAGTTTACGAATTATAAAGGAAACTATACAAAATTAAAATTACCAGATTTTAGAGGCTGTATACTATACAATAGGTTAGACTCTAACCTCCAATTTATCTATGGTTAGATAGGGAGGTCTCGAGTTGGCCGGGGGCCCGGTGTAAGAAAATTATGTTGATCTTTAAATAGCTATATAATATATGATTTAATATTTTGGCATAAATTTACTTTACATATGAGGTGTAAAAAAATTGCTAACAATCGGACCTGTGTGTAAAATAAATTTGTTCCAATACTTTTTTATTAGGTCATGGCGATAATCTCTTTTTTATAATATCAGGAATAAAATATAAAACTAAATCTAATTTTAATACACAATTCGATTGACCATGTTTCTTCAATCCAGAAAAAGTTTGGACCCACAGTCGTGCGTGACCCCAAAACATTTTGTTTTCCTTTGAGTTTGGGGTCACACACCCGCTTGATCCGCTACTGAGCAAAATGCTTATGAATGGAACGCAATGGAACGTGATAAGCCAGTGATGCTCAATTTAGATTTTATAGTTTTATACATTGTTACTATTTCTTTTGCATATTTCAGAAATATGTTTGAATTAACTAGTCGAGTAAAATTATTGGACATCTTATAATAATTTTTATTATGACTTAGATTTTCGATGCAGCCAAGATGTGTATGTATTGCAGTATGCAATGCAACATGGCGGAGGTTCGTTTCGTTGCGTTACATGGGAGTTAGGTGTGCTGGGTGAAAAACTCGATAAAGACTGTATTATTTCGTTTGTTCATCGTACACGTTACAAATAAACGGTGTAGAACCATGGGTGACAAAAGGCAACAAAATCTGTCGGTGCGTATACCACTGTCGTATGTCTGTAACATTTATTTTTCGACGTCATTTTGTATTTCATTGTTTTGATTTTATATTTATTATTGTTCTGGCGTTCTAATTTGTATTACCGTATCGATATTTTATTTCAATCGAGTGAAAGTGTCGAGAGTAATTTAAAAACATTGGACAAACAGATTTTTCGTTTAGACTTGCGTTAAAGCGCCAATTTAAATATACCTTGCGAAAATCGGGGCGGGCAATTTAAAGAACTTACGTCAAATTGCCAACTTCTAAAAATATTTACGTACACGTTCGTTATTATCTTGTTATTTTAATATTTTGGTTGGAATAAATATCGGGAATAATCTGTGCCATTTGAATTAAGTTACTTGTCTATAAAATGTATTTTTCTAATGAAATACAGAAGGAGGAGATAGCAAAACAATTTATGCTGCCAGAGAGGAAAAGTAAAATTGCAACGTTATTGAAACAAGATGGTCAAGCATATTGTATTTGTAGAAGTTCCGATAGCTCCCGGTTCATGATGTGAGTCCGAGATAATATTAACAGTGTTATCATTAACGCCTAATCGGTGTGATTGGAAATATATTTAACCTATCTAATAAACTGATATTTCAGAGGATGCGATGCCTGCGAAGAATGGTATCATGGGGACTGTATAAGTATAACTGAGAAAGACGCCAAGCATATTAAACAATTCTTTTGTGTTGTAAGCTTTTATTTACATTAATTTGATTCCATATTTCTCTTCACATTATCATTAAAAAGAACACACATTTAGCGTTGTAGAGAAGAAGATCCAACTTTAATAACACGTTACAAACCACGTAGAACAGAACAGGAGGATCGTAAATATAAAAAGCACAAAGAGAAAGAACGTGCTCACAGGTACGAGTACGACGCTCCCTGGGATCCAACAGTAGTTAAGAAATCCTCGAAACGGTGTGGCGAATGCACAGGTTGTCTGCGAACTGAAAACTGTGGGAAGTGTGACGCATGCAGGTAAGTTATAACACCTACTTTACACCTCAGGACAAGATACTTACTAATTACCTGTACGTTGCAGACATTTAAAAAAGTTTGGTCCTTCCGTACGACTAAAGTTACGATGCATACAGAGGACTTGTCGTGTATTAGGTGATCCTTTAAAACCTTCCAAAAGTTTCAACAAGGGTTCGAAATTCATTAAAAAACGGAAACGAGATTCCAGTAACGAGAGGAACGAATATCTGGAGATACCACGGCACTGTTACGGGCCCGCCTGCACGAAGCAATCGCGACCTGGTAGCAAATATTGTTCCGACGAGTGCGGACTAAAACTCGCAACGAATAGAATTTACCAGGTGCTACCGCAACGAATACAAGAATGGTCGTTGACACCATGCGTAGCAGAGCAGAATAACAGACGGGCGTTAGAATCCGTTAGAAAGCAGCAGCACGACGTGCGAAGGATACTTCAGGAATTGGATAAAAGACACGCGGAATTAGATCGAATTATAGAACGCGCGAAACACGCGTCGATCGATCCACAGACAGAAGTGGACGACAACGACGATACGGAGATGAGCATGTATTGCATCACCTGTGGACACGAAATTCATTCGCGGACAGCTATAAAACACATGGAGAAATGTTTTAACAAAGTAACCCGATCATACATTAACCCTTTGCGAACGAGAGGCGCCTTTCGGGCGACAGGACAAGTCGTTGTTTATACAGGGTGTAACAAAAATACTGGGACATTTTTTCAGTATTGATAGTACGCACCATAAGATGAAAAAAAAGTCTAAAGTTTTGTCTAAAAACCACCCCCTATCGAGATACAACCCTTTTTGTAAAAAGTTTTAAAGAAATCATATCTCCGAAATGGGTATTATTTTAATAGGAATTGTAAATTTGACTATTTTAGCTGGACTTAAACAGTATAACACATTGGTATCCTATATGTATACCTTTAACTTTGTTGAAACGCTAACTCTTAGATATCTCAAATTAAGTATAAACGGACTTGGGTCACTTTTCAAAATAAACGGCTCAAATCATCATACAAAACTAAAATATACATCGTAATTTTTGCAAAGTTAACTTCTTAAAGATGTGAATATAGATAAACTATCAAAATATTACGTTTTTGTAAGATAAAAATACGAAAACTGCCTCGTCCTGCTACCTCACCCAGGTAAAGTCGTCGTCCGCAAAGGGTTAAACCGTATTCGAATATAATTTATATTATCATCGTTTTTTCTTCCGCTAATGCCGAACGTTTCTTTCCAGTACGAATCTCAGGCATCCTTCGGCTCCATCTTCAAGACCCGCATCGAGGGCCAGGTGATGTTCTGCGACTTCTACAACCCCGTTAATCGAACCTACTGCAAACGTCTACGCGTTCTTTGCCCGGAGCACTGTAAGGATCCGAAAATCACGGAAACCGAAGTGTGCGGGTGTCCGCTGGTGACGAACGTTTTCGACTCGACCGGGGAATTTTGCCGGGCACCGAAAAAGAGCTGTGTGAAGCATTACGTGTGGGAGAAGCTGCGACGGGCGGAGATAGACATGGAGCGAGTGAGACAATGGTTGAAAATCGACGAGCTGGTCGAACAGGAGCGACAGATCCGTTCGAACATGGCCACCCGGGCCGGTGTGCTTGCGTTGATGTTACACTCGACGTATAATCACGATTTGATGGAGCAGATGACGCAGGAACAGAGCAGGGAACAATTGGAAGCGATGGAGGCGGAGTTTCAACGGAGATATGGTTTGCTTCAGAAGGAACAAAAGTTGGAACAGTGATATGATTGTTTCTTATCTTTTTTTTTTTTTTTTTACTTGATCGACGACAACGATATTTGTAACTCGCGTATCTCGGATTTGTTTGTTCTCACATATCTTTCCAGAGCGTGTTCAATTATCGTATTTTGTATTTATACATTGTACAGTGTAAGTAGGAATGAAGAATGTTCTTTAGTAATCGTATTATAAATACTCCAATAAACCTTTCGAATAATTCCATCTATACAGCGATGGGTCTCTATTCTCATATACAGTTTTATTACCTTTCGAAGTTGTTCCTGAGTATTGTCTTCCTTCGCGTGAGGAGAAATGAACATAAATCGGTAGAGAGAACGGTGCTCGTATGAAACTAGATCTACTTTATGAACGTGATCGGAGAAGATTTCGATGAAAAATGAACACTATCGGAGCGACGATCGAAAAATTAGAGAAAGGGTCAAGGTGTAGTCTCGTGAAATAGTTACGCAAGTAATAGTAGTAGTTAATAGTTTTAAATCGCTCGAAAAAATTGATGGTGACTAAAAGCGAGGATGTAAATACATAGTACTCGATGTAAATTACAAAAAAAACAATGCCGAAGCGCAAAAATCGTTCTTACCTCGACTGTATATAATTGTGTATTTTTCTTTATTTATAACGTTCAATTAAACTTTTGTAAATTCAAATTCATAATATAATTTTCCATTATCTATTTTAGTGTTCACAATATATCATTTCACATTATTATGATTGCACATGTGAAACAAATCAATAACTCGTTATATGAAACATAATTCCAACGTTTCTAAAATTTACCACACTTTAACCTCAATAAATATATTACTTGCTTAATTTTAACCAGTTAAGTTTCGACTCGTCGCTAGAAAGGATACTCTCTCAAAATACTTCTGAATTACAACAATTTCCAATCGTAACACAGGATATTACATATCTGGCACAGTACAACTCTCCAGTTTATTACTGCTGAATATAATATATATATATATTTGTTTTTTTTTCTTTATTCATATATATATTTATATATGTCGTACCTTTCCTCATGCTGCTTGGTATGCCTTTGATGCGAACTGCGAGAATAAAACGCACGCCTTCACTTCCTCCCGGCATCAGTACCGGCATAGCCCATCATCAATAATGGAATAAACTCGAATACCCCCATAAACGTTCGGGTCGAACTCGCTATAAATAACTAGTTTAATATATTTAGTGTTTGCCAAGTGTTGCGCTCAATATGTTTGCAAAAACAATCTGCGGGCGTAACTCTAGGTTCATTTTTTTTGTTTATTTGAAAACGAAGGCTTAGACAAAGACTCAATTCTTTGAATTTCTATTCTCCACCCCGTTCACAGATTTAAGACCTTTAATCGTTTCTTTTCCTTATCTCATCCTTTCAGACAACGTTCTGTCGTTTATTCTATTCTTTTTTTTGTTCACCCTCTCTTTTCGTTTAGATTTTGTCTTTTTGTTGTAGTTTTAAATCTTTACATCATTTCTCTCGTTCGTCATACACATGCACGTTTTTAAAAATTTTTTTTATTTTAAAGGATTTTTACTCGCGAGCCGCAGGGGTGTGTGTGTGTGTGTGTGCATTCCTGACACGCTGCCATTATCTGCCATCGGCTTCCGTGTGTTCGTTTTTGTGACGAGCGTCGATCGATGGCCCGGAAATCCAGTCGTCGAGAAAAAAGACGGAGATAAATTATTTTTTTTTTTTTTTTTTTAAATACGAATGTTTATCTCGCCTTCTGAGCGCGTGCACGACATCGGTAGCTAGGATTTACGTATTATTTAGAAACGACGAGACACAGAACTAAGCTGCGCGAAAGAAGGAGGTCACTTCCGCCAGCTTTTTCTCTAATTCTCTTGACGATCGTCGAGACTTGGTCCCAACCGCAATGGTGAGTTTTCTCGTATCGCTCTGGATCCGTTGATAATGATCGATCATCGACCCGAAATCCCGGCTGTTGTTGTTGTTGTTGTTAGTTTTTTTATCGGTCCCGCGTACAGAAGCTATATTCTTTCGAAACGCTATATTGTATATCATCTATTTCCACGTATCGCAATCCGTGAATCGCGTTCGTTTGTTCGATCAATTCCGAGGGACTTCGAAAGAATACAACTGAAGGGGAGCGATCTCGTGGGAACTTCGTCGGACGATTGTTTTTTTTTCATCTTTTTTTGCGTCACGTAGACTCGCTTGGTCGCACGGTTTAACCCTTTTATGCATTCGCGATTTTTCTCACTCGAGAGTCCGAGATATCGATAGATCTTTTACTCCTGTGTTCACGTCGAGAGTAGCAATCGATCCCTTCCCCCAATGGTTTCTCGATTTCCCATGAATTATGTTGTTTTTTTTATTGAAAAATGTTCCTACGTATCGTCGAAAGACAAGAGTGAAAGGATACGTCGATATGTTTTCGGTTTCGAGCGAGAAAAAAAGAGGCTACGTTCTATTCGAAACGGCGATCGATTTCGCGCGGTTTTTTAAAGAGCCTAACTATCGTTCACTTTCCACCGACTGTAGATCGATAATCGCAGGTGGCTCGCAGGGTGTACGAAAACGGCGAAGAGGATGCACAGAAATGGCAATGACAATGATCGCAAGGATAATGACGAAGGCGCGACAAGTGCCAGCGAGATTAAACGTTATACAGACAGACGTCGTATATCTTATATTGTAAGTAACTTGTACTTTAATTACTAAAATAAACGACAAGATTCTAACAGGGCGAATAAACATTACTAGGTGTGTAAAATATAATTACTTCGATAGATCCGCATAGTTAGTACAGTATCGACGCTTTTAAAGGTATTTTGTCCAGAAGAGAATTTGTCACGCCTCTAATACATTTCCCATTTTTTTTCATCTATCTTTCCTTTTTCCTTCATTTTCCATATACATCGTAAATTCCTCTAACGATCGCTGCCTCGAGCGACGTACGTACGGTTTGAAAAAAAAACAAAAACAAATATAAAAACAGACAACAAGAAAAATACTAGCAGTAAGATATTGCAGCGCACCGATCGATCGTGCATCGATCTTCTGAATCGTGTCGTTTCGCATCGTAGTTTCCATTTTCATTCGTTTTATTGCTTATGGTACATTGTCGGCATTTGATTCCGACCTGTCGGTTCGATAACCGATCTCGTCCTAGCGTATCGATTTCGATATCGTGTATCGATTTTCTGCGCATCTTCGTTGCGCAGATCATGGCGGCAGCACTCTCCACCTGCGTTTTGGTTTCCATATTTTGAGATCGATGGCTCGCAATCAATGGCCGGCAATGTACAAGGACGCGATCAGAACGCCATGCAACTTTTCATCGTTCGACGCCGAATCCCATCGCGAAATTCGGTCCTCTTCCAACCGTGTATCGAGTATCCCTATCTCTCTTACACTTGTACTACTTAGTTTTACCGATCAAACAATACCGGAAGTATCTTAACACTTTATCGACCGGTCGTGGTCGAGGCTGCCATTCAGTACGGACCGGCTAAATTTCCGCTATTCATTGTGTTGTGCCATATTTCCTTTCGTTTCGAAGGAATTTTATCGATATTTATACTTTATTTTCCATTTACTTTATGTAATAATGGGCCTTATAAACTAATATTCATAAAATATATTCAAGGTAATAGTAATTCAATTTTTTAATAATTGTTTAGAGTGTGACATCGAAAAGCCGATTAATAGGCTAGCGGTCGCTAAGCGTTGGCAATCAAAAAGCCGATTAATAGGCTAGCGGTCGATAAAGTGTTAACGACAGCCGTACACTCGGTCTCGCTTGGTATTCAAAAACTATTATGCATCGGGCGCGGTATACACGTTACATTCAAGTAGAACGAGAGACAGTTATTAATCGAGGCATGGTATTCGAGGCGGGACGTAAAACCAAGAGAAATTGCAGCGTACGCTAAATACCAGTACGAAAGTGTCAACATCCGGCGTCTCGGTACCGCAGGCAGTGGCACGTTTCGGTTAACCACGATATAATCAGTGATACCAGATATCCAAAGGGCCCCCTGTGTGCACGCGCGAACCGAACAATTCTACGGGGGAGAGGGGGAAACATTTCCACGGGGTTCCGTGTAACAGCCGAGAATACACGCGTACGAAACGATCAGTGTAACGACAGGTAGCGTAATCGTTTGATTATGGAAGAGAGAAGGTTTGTCGAGGGAACCGGGGGAAGTCCCTGTATATTTACCACCGTTAAATTTGTACTTAACGAGGCAAATTAACGCGATGCACGGAGACAAAGTAGTTAAATAGTTCTCTATTTCTATACTAGATACGGAAGTGGTTCGTGGAATTTACGTCGGCGCGTGCATCACGAGTCCCTTATGGTGAGATCAACCCTTTCGTTAACGTGGACGGATATATACGTTCAACTAGATCGACACTTGTTATTCGCTTTTTTTTTCTGTCTTTCTGCCCCCTACATTTTTGTAACGCCGTACATATCCGCTCGTTTCGATTTTGTCTTTTTTTTTCATTAATAATATAATACTTCTCTAATCGTCAGGTTTCGTTCGTTTTCGTCGAATCATTTAAAAATGGTACATCTTCCTACGGTTTCGGCGATAAAGATTGTTTTCTTTTTTCGTTTAATGCTAGTTTTACGAGTACCTACGGATCCTTCTCTTCCCCCTTTTGTTATTCTTGTTTTTTTTTTCTTAGCGGAAGTATGAAACAAACGGAAAGATATTATGTATAATATATGTATGTATATATGTGTATATTATATATAATCGAACACCACAAATAAATTAATCTACCAGCTAAGTATCCTGCGGATCGAATTTCATTTTTTTCCTACGAGAATCTCGTCGCAGCGAAAGGATTAATCCCCGTAACATCTGGAACGACTGAGAAACGGTGTTTTTACCATTTTTAACAGGCGAGAACGAGGTTTTCGTCGGTCTCTCTAAAACGTTTATTATCGACGTACATACATCGGCCGAGATCCCGAATTCATTCTCGCCGTTTCCCTTAACTCTGTGTGTGGGGGGGGGGGATGGGTGTTTGGGGGGAGAGGGTATAGGGAGCGGGGGTGGTTGGGTTCACTTTGGGTAAAGTTTGTTTTTTTTTTTACTTTACAAGGATATACAAGTTGTCGCGCGGCTACTCGCCTCCGTCGAGCTCCTTTAAAAAAACGTCGGATCGCTCAGTCGATCGCTAACGATCACTAATCGATTAAAGGCTCGTGGTTTATATGTATATTATTATTTTTATGTATATAATATGTATAGTATATGTACATTCTTTAGAGTTGAAGACGGGTCTCGATCTCGTTTGTTTTGTTTATTTTTATTTAGGGGATCGAAAAAAGAAAACAAAAAGATTCAGTTCGAAGCACGAGAAGAGTTCATGTGTGTGTGTGTGTTTTTTTTGCGTTTTCTCTTTTTTTTTCAACGACGTTCGTACGGATCCGTGCAATGTTATACCGCTGACGAAAACACGACGTATCGAATTTCACTTCGGTGCCTGAGTCAGGTTTTTTTTTTCTTTCCTTTCCAACCGTTCTTCTCGCCCTCTTCCTCTTCTTCCCCCGTTCGCTTCTCCTTCGCCGTAATTGCACGTCCATCCGTGGTTCCGAAATATCTCTCTTTCTCTGTGCGTGTGTTGTGTTGTGAATTCACCGGTTTGTTTGTTTGTTTTTTTTTGCTTCGCTCGTGGCAACATCGGAAAGATAACGAAAGGGTTTCTAAGAACTCGCACTCGGCGGAGCGGCCGATTTACAGGATTCGCACCAGTGACAATCGTTGCGAGGTATATACAAGGATTAGTTCAGTTTGCCGTTTGCTTTGTTCCGAGTTTGCATCGTTCCATATACATTTACGTACACGTATATGTATACTCCCAGTCGATCTAACGGTTTTGTATCGGAGAGAGTGTTTTTTCGCGATATAAAACGTACTCCGTCAAATAATCATCCGTTCTTCTTCGTATCTTGTTAAGTTTCTTCGTATCTTTTGTTCTTTGCTATTTTTTCTTCGTTTGTTATGCATTTATTTATTTTGTTTTGTTATTAATTTTTCTTCACCTCGCGATAACAATCAACGATCGAAGAGTGGCCCGCACACACGTCTGTTCTATTCGTTTACTTTTTATTACCATTTTGAAATTTCTCCGTTGTTGTTGGTTGTTTTTTTTTAATTGTTTCACAGATTAACTCTACACAATCTTAAATACCGCGAGATGCGTTTAAATATAGAAGTACAGTAAGAATTATATCGGAGCGTCAAAAGATGCTTAATGCAGTTAGGGACGGGATGTTGTGTGACGAGTCAATAGGTAAGTTAATTTCATGAATCGCGCGGGAATCTCGGCGCCAGGCAATTAATAAATGTAACGTAAAAAAGGTACCGAGGATGACAATGGGGTGAGATAACGGCAATAACGATAACGGTGGTACCGAACATGCAAAGACTTCGATAACAGCAAGATATTATTTAGTGTTTTTTTCTCTTTTTTCTTTTCATCTGTAAAAGTTTATTTATCCTAACGAGCGTACGCGATGTACGACTGTAACCATTAGCCGCGACCGACGCTATATTTTAGTTTTTTATTTCTGTTTAATATTAGGTTTATTTTAACTTTTAGTTTATTTTTATTTTTTAGTTTCTGTTAATATTGTACATGCATCAATCGAATCGTTTTTCTTCCTTCTGCTTTGTTTCTTTTCTCGTGTTTTTTTTTTATCATTTTGTTTCACATTTCTCACTTTGTTCGTGAATATTATACCATTCCCGAGACGCAACCGTGTCTATCAAAGCCTTCGTGAAATTAGTAGCGGGTTTTCTTTGTATTTGTTAATCGGAATCGTGAGACGTGTTTGTTTTTTTGTTGTTTTTGTGCAATTCCTAAACCCCCGACTTCAAGTGGGGCGGGGACAGAGATTATTCGTCAAAGAAACGTAAGTTAACATAATTGAGCGTGAGAGGAAAGCGAGTGTATCAATGAGTAAACCGTATAATGAACAAACACAAGAAACGCGATGAACGAGAATGAAAACAAAAAAGATACCAAAGTCACGTGAAAGACGCATAAAAAATAAAACACAATGAGAATGACACTGCCATAAAAAATAGAGGGACAGTGAAATACACAAATACATGTATACACACATCGAAATGGTAATAAAAAAGAGACACAAAAATAATTCTTTAAACGACAAACAAAAGTGAACAATTTGGGAATAGGAGACGGGAAGACGAACGGAGAAAACAAGTGGAACAAAAATGAAATTTTTAGAAGAAAAGAGAGACAGAGAAGGAGAGTCAGAGAGACAAGAATGACGACGACGAACGGTGAAGACGACGATGACGATATTTGACGATATCTCGTAAACGGTATCTCGTAAGAAGAGCGCGTCTTTATAACTGGCAGTGTAAGGCATATAGAGTGCTTAAGACTAGAATACGGTGCAATAAATAGGCCTCTTAAAGCCCCTTTCAAACTAAGTCCTATATATTCTACGGATCTAAGAAAAATATATCCGCGTACCCGATGACAAAAACACGACTTCGTATGATACACAGACGGGTACGAAGGAAAAAATAAATAAAAATAAATAAATAAACAAAAAATTCTTTCGTCGTTCTCCCTCATAGATTTTTTATTTTTACCTTTTGCACTCGGAATTTAAAAATTGCCAATCATCGCGTAACGATTCGAACGCGAGTTAATTTTAGTAATCGGATAAAAATTGTTGGATAATTAAAAAATTCGTGTGATGGCTATAATAATTAACTTTTCTGACCGTTCTTTGAAAATAGTTAAATTAATAATTGCGACGCTTATCTTGGCGGTCTCGTCACACTGTTGAATATCATGTCAAGGGATAAATACGATAAAACGTAAGATTTGATAAATATCTCAGTGAAATAACGTTGTAAATAATAAAATCTATTTTGTTTTCTCGGCGAAGAAGGTACTGGAAAATTCCCATGGCAAATGAAGCGTTATCTAAGTGCAGAGGATTACTTCCCCATTTTGCCGTTTCTCGTTTGTTCTTTCCCTATTCATTCCCGTTTGTAATAACGCGGACACGAACGCATTTAAAAAGCTACATTTCTCTCGATCGGCTACTGACTTCATGGAGACGTTTGGTAAACACGCGTCACGTTGTCTCTTTGAATCTCTTCTTCAATATTTATTTATTTTTTTGTTAATCTTTAGTATTTGGCAGCGGTTCTCGCACTTATTAAAAACGTAAAACTTATTATTAATACTCGAGTCCGAAGTAAACCTATTGCCAACATTACAATTTTAATTCATTTAAATCAGGAGCCCGGAGATCGATTCTCTCCGTGGCCGATGTCCCACACGTGTGTCACGCACGTATTATTATAATATTTAATTACGCACACGTTTAGAATCCGTGTGCCGTGTGTGTGTGTGTGTCGTGTGTTGTGTGGGTACGTTTTTGTTTTTGTTTCATTTTAAATCACGGACGAATCACGCAATCGAACAGCATTGGACAGCGAAGGTTTTCTTTTGTTTTTTTTTTATTATATCGTTTCGGTGTTTGATCGGTGATATTGATACGCGCTTCGTTTCCCGATGAAATCGATAGGTCCTGAGAATAATTACCGTACGTAGCCACGTGAAAGGAAAATTATTCACGAGGAGTTGTCGCGAGCATTGGCCAGACACGTTTTCGCGGTTTTCGTAAATATATTTTTTTTCGCTCGTTTCATTTAAATATTTTATACTTTTTTTTTTAGTTATTATGTTTTACGTTTGCTTGTTTTTTTTTAGGTCCCTCGGCGAGCAAACAACTCAAAAAAAAGGTGTGTCTCGTCGAAAAAACGTGTTCCTTGGGTAGATCGTAGCTATATATTTATTACTAAAAGTACATGCGGGTTTTTTTTTGTCGTACCGTGGCGTGATTACGTCTTTACTATCAGGATCTTCGTATCGATTTAAGCGTAATAATGGCAATGTCGTGGCGTCCGTATTCACTTATATTCGTTTCACTTTATCAATAAATTCCTTGATTTTTCATTTCATTTCATTTTTTTTTTTCGGTAATTTCTTTTTCTTTTAGTAACTTTTTTCTCCTCGTTAAATCCCCTTAATTACGCGACGTAGCAAAGAAGAATTGGTTGCGAAATCGTTCGCCGAAAAAATTCTCCTATCGTTTTCCTCCTTTTTTTTTGTTTATCGTTTTACACGCGAAGTAAGGCTAAAAAACAATGCGCTTTTTAAACTTTTTTTCGGTAAGGCACCCCCAGTGCTGAGTATATTCACGGAAGTATTTAGCAATACAAACTAGTGACTAGATCATCCTTAAGTCACGCGAGAAAAAAGAGAGAAAGAGAAATAGAGAGAGTGATAGAGGGGGAGCAAGAAAAAGACAGTATGAAAGTGTGAGCAGAGACAGATAACGAATAAAAAAAATTAAGAAATCAGGATCGAAGCGGTGGAAAAGAAGAAAAAATAGAAGGATAGACTGTGCGAAGTGATGATAGACCGAAAGAAGAAGAAGAAAAGAGAAGAATTCGAGAAATAGAAGGTAAAAAGTAAGAAAGTCGAGTATGGCAGTAAAATACAAGGAGAGAACAGGGGGGTGTGTGCAATGGTCTCAGAAAGAGAGAGAGAGAGAAAGAGAGAGAAAGAGAGAGACGCGTCAACGAGGGACCCGGGAAAAAGAAAAAAATAAAACCTGCGTTCGCGAAGAAAAAAAAAATCGTCTCGAGTTACGGAGTCCCGCGTTACCGAGAATTCGAACGAAGTGTTCTCGCTGCAACTTCGTCCGTTACCGTTTTCTTCTTATCTTCTCTTTTTGTTGCTCTGTTTTTTCGTTTTCTCCTGTTCTCTTTCTGTCCGTATCTCTGTTTCCCTACCGTCACCCGGTGCGGCGCAATCGAAACTGCGAATTCTAAGCGTCGTCGTATTTGTGTGAAGGGAGAACGAAAGACTGACAGTGGGTGTATAAGTATGTGTGTGTGTGAGAGAGAGAGAAAGGGGAGAGGGAGAGAGAGTGGGGGGGGAGGGGGAGCGAGACGGGCGAACGGGCTCGTTAAATAAATAAATTCAGAACAGACGAGACGAGACGAGACAAGACAAGACAAGACAAGACGAGACGAGACGAGAATGTGATAGAGATAGATATAGATAGATAGATGGATGGATGGATAGATAGAGATAGAGAGATAGAAAGATAGAGACTGAGAGAGGGAGAGAGAGAGAGAGAGAGAACGGAAAAGAATAGAATGAACGTAGTGATATATGAAAGAATGAGAAGAAAGGAAATGTATCGAACGGAATACAGAAGAACATTATGAAAGAAAACAAATAAAAGTAAGTAACAAACTAAACATAGGGAAGGCAGTGGTGCGTTACTTTGGTATATTATAATTGGTGTTTCGCACGGATCGTTTGAGGTCCGTGGCGATGTCTCGTGAGCAGAAGGTCATCGTCATCGTTTACGATCGTTTTATTCACCCGGTTATAAACGGCAAACTATTTGTTATTTTTTTTGTTTTTTAAATATTTAAACGTCGCCATTCAAAAGGGTCCATGTTTCCTTAGTCAATCAGTATTATTTTGTTTGTCTCTCTTACATCTATACATATATATATGTATATACGTAAATATATATATATACACATATAGAGTAATCAATCGGCGAATGACGAGGACCTAACTCGCGTCACGAGCGAAAAATTATTCGCCTTTTATTTATTATTATTATTCATTTCTTTTTTTTTGTTTCATTCTTTGACTAGTCAGGATTAATTATCGGAATCCCCTTCCGTTTCTCGTCGAGGATATCATTCAGAAGCACGGCCTCGTCTCGTCGCAATTAATCTGTTACAATTAAACGGCGCTGGCCACGAGAAAAAACAATGGACGAGGATGTCGTGTGAGAGTATGAAGACACACCGCGTGCCGCGTCCGTGTGTTTCACACCCTCTAGACGGCAGTCTCGGTGTGGCTGTGACTCGAGAGCCTCTCGACGTCTATCTCGGGTATGGTCAGCTCGTCCGGGTTGTTGTCGGCGTATTCGATGCTGCTCGTCTGCGAGAGTCGCTTGTTTATAGACGACTGCTTTCTCAGTACCTCCGCGATGGTAGTGCTGCTGTGCTCGCTCGTGTAGCGCGAGTCTAGGCCCTGCCGAAATGCGTTCACTACGCGGATCTGTAAAGGAAATCCCATTGTGTCAGAGAGATCATCGTAATCGTGTCCTTTTCGTGGGCTTTGTCGTATCTTTTTTTTTGTTTTTTTTTCTGCGGGGGAACACCAGTTAGATATCCATTTAGGGAGACGAGATTGACCATCCATCCTCTCTGCGTTTGAATCGCGCGCCACTTGAGAGGTGACTCCATCTGGCGGTTTTCAAACGAAGCTGCAACGACCGTAGGAGTCAATCTCAAAGAAACTATTTTCCGGTAAAATATTAGATAAGAGTATTGTATCAATTGTGAATTTAACGAGGTTGCGACGATCAGTCTCGTTTAACAGATTGAGGGGACAATCATGTAGATATATAAATATAATTGTGTATATATAAAGAGACAGAAAGCAGCGGCCACACGAAGTACTAGAACTAGCAGGGCTTCGATAACCCTGCACAGCAAGGCAATAATTAGACACAAAATTTTGGGAATCGATGTCGCCGGTACAATTTGCCGCGCACGCGAACGAATAAAGTTATTTCATTTGAAATGATCGTTGTTCCGGTTGAAATAATTTTATTCGATAGGTTCTCGTTCGATTCACCGGAAACGACGCCGGTGTTTCCGTACCGACGACACTGTCCCCGCACTAGGCTTGCAATGTCACGCAACACCACATGCACCCGTAGATCGTCTGGATCGGATCGATCGCGACCCCATTGGTGGAACAAAGTCGCGGATCGAAATTCCGACACGATCGCTGTATCGTCGCAGCAAGCGCATATGCGATCAGAGATGTTGCCATCGCCCAGTTTTCGACTTTCCGGTGGAAAAAACTACGCACACCATACGTTTGTCTTTTGACTCACCGTGTATAACCTAGTCCTCTTACTATCGACAGTAAATTACAGACAATGGATAGAGAATGTTAATTGCAATCGGATAATTGAATTTTAATTCGACAAAAATCTTTCCTGTGGAATGAAACTAAATTTCTTATCAGTGAAAAATTTAAATGTGTTACGAGCAATTTTTTTTGTAGCATTGTTACAGCGCAAGGTGACTAATTTTCAAGTGTAGATTAATATTAACAATAGTTATTGTCAGTTTTTTTTATAAGTTCTAGTGATGTAAAGTAAGCACATTCAAACAAATATTTTCATGTTAATTTGAAAAATTGTTTTCACTTGGAACAAAACATACTCCAGAGTATTCAGTTTGTTTATATGGTGTGCACAGTATGAACGCGTGCCACAGGCGGTGTAGAGTAAATCTAGACGCTATGTGTGTACTCTTGATACGTGCAGGGAGTTTCGGAACTGACGGTGCAAACAGGTCAACACTACGTGACAAAATGAGTGGAAAATGTACGTCAACATTTTTTTCTACAGACCTTCATTAAACGGATATCACTGTGTGAAAAATAAACAATGAAATAAAATTACTTTTTAAAAGGTTGTTAACATAATTGTTAAAAGTCACCATTATTATATTTTTTTAATATTTTCAATTGTATTTCCCTTTCGATAGAAAGGAAAAACTGAGAATCTAAATTAAATGTCGTAAGAAATCTCGACATTTTTAATGTTCACAAAAACAAAAGCAAAGAAAATCAGTCTACAGTAAAATTAGGAAAATTCGAGTGAAAAATGGTTACTCTACAGTTTCCACTTATTTTTTCACGTATCTTCACCTCTATTTGACTTGGACCGTCACTTCTGAGACCCCCTGTATTAAATGTACGAGAACATCTCTTTGTACCGCGTGGAACAACATAAAACTAAACAAAATATGTATCTCGAAATTTTCTCTGTCTTACAAACTCCCCCCAAAAAGTAGCAACAGCTGCTTGTAGTACGTGAGCAACAAGCGAGTATTGCGCGCGCGAGCAAAACATAAGAAAGGAAAAGTAAACTGAAGACAGAGAAACTACAGGCCCACGGAGCACAAAAAAACGCATATACACTTGCGTCCGAAGATGAGCTGTAATACAGCGTGACAGATTGCAGGCTGCGTTTTGGCATGCATTGGCGAATAATCACGTACTCGGCGAACATTGCTATCAAAAACCAGCCAGATATCATTAACCCCCGTTATACAAACGAACTCCAATATAATCGTAATATATATATATATATCCAACACCTGCGAATTACTCTTTTCGTTTCGATATACATATCTCTCTCTCTCTTTTTTTTTTCTAAACATCTTTCTTCCTTCCTTTCTTGCATTTATTTTTGTCTCTATCACGGAAGTGGCACGAAAAAGTGTCGCGTTACGAGATCGCTGTATTATTATTATTATTCTCTACACAAATTTTGTTGTTTTGTTTTGTTGTTTTGACAGTAAACATTGAGGGAATACTTACACGATGCGCCGTGGAGTGGGTCCCCTAACCAGGCCGAGACAGTCGGATTCTTAAACCTGGCCGCTATTTCCGGTTTAGCAGTTTGCTCTAAATGCATCTCTCTGTGTGGTACTTTAAACATGCACGCTACACCACGCAATGCGCACTGCTGATTAACAATAATTTCTCATTGTGCACTCCCGACTGTCGAGACGAGACACGCTCGTCTCGTTCTTTTTCCTTCGTTTTCGTTTTTTTCTTTCATTGATTTCTCATACTTTGCGTTTTTTTTGCACGATATCACAGGTTTTCTCGTGATTGTAATTTATCACTTTTTTTTAAGCAGCTCACAAGTCGACACGAGGTCGCTGATTCTTGTCGCGACGAGTGGTACGATTCCACGTTTGGAATATTACGTTCGTACGGTGCGATTAGAATAATTAAAAAAATCAATATTCAAACCATTTTTTTTCGAAAGGATCCACACGTACTGAGCCGTTAGCCAAGGAGCGAGATCCGCAGGCTACCCCCACTCTGCACTGTATTCGCTGCTGGTCACGTGATGCGCAATAAAGATGCGCAGAAACGCGTGCAGAGTGGGAGACTTCCTTCTCTCGTGGCTTGGCTGTACAAGGTGTTTCATGTTTTTGCCCGCCAAATCTTGAGACATATTCTACAAATGGAAATAAACAGAATCATTTCACATGAAATTTATCACCGTCCGCATTTTGTTTCAACCTTTTAACAAAACGTTTGGCAAAAATATTCACATAACGTTTCCTCCTTATTTCGATCTATAGAATATTCTCGCAATATGTACCGCAAAAAAACTATGGAACACTGTGTACCTTGGTCGAATTCACATTGTATTTCCAACAACCGTAAAAATCGTGCCGATCCCGCGGCAAGAACCAGCCTGTATAAGAGAACAGAGAGAGAAAGAGGTGAGTAGTGCTGAGAGAAGTAAAAGAAGAGAGTCTTTTGTAGCGCGCGGTATCCACCGCGATTGCAGTTCAAATCGAGCGTAAAGAGGCCATCGTGGACTGTTAAAGATCATTGAAAAAGTTTTGCATTAAATGGAGAGGAAGATCTTGAACGGGGGATTTAAAGCAGTGACACTCGACGATGAATACATCAAGATCGTTTTTTCCGCTCTTTTTTTCTCCCTTTATCAACCAATAGCAATAGAGAGCGAAGCCTGTTCACAATTTAAACACATGAAAATGATCTTCGACAGTGTTTAACACCCAATTGAATCGAGAAATTATTTTACCAAGCGGAAAAAGAAAAAGAATGTCATCGTAGTGATTAGACTAATAATTCTAAAACCTGGGTAGGAGAAAAATAGTTGGTTATATTTATATCATCTTAGGTTCGCTAAACAAAATTTGTCATCCGATACAAAAGTGCTAGTACACGTATGATACCTAAATAGTGGAAAATGAGATTGTTTTTCTATACTTTTTCATTTTTCTTCTTTTTTGTTAAATCTGCGGATATTCGTTCGCGCGTTTTTTTCCTACTGGAATTTCGAAGCGATACCGAACCTGTACTTTTTTTGCACTTTTTCATTTTTAACGATCGTCGTGTGATACCAGTCATCCACGTATCGCATTATGTTCATACACCTGCGCCATGGTGAAAATTTAACGGTGATCATATTATTGTTATTATTTATATATATATATATATATATATCCGCCTGACGATTTATTTTCTCAGACGTTCATGTTAAGAAACTATCTATCGTTTACGTTCAAAAACCTGTGCACGTCGTCGAGTTACAATCTCGACGGCGAATCGATAGTCTTCTCTGTTAAAACATTCGAACAACAGCGAGAAAAGACAAACAACACATGAGTTTCTCGAAGGAAAAGATATTAACGCGAGGATCGATTGACGACGTTATTCTAATAAGTTCTAGTTCAGACTGCGATCGTCGATCAACGATCAATAAAGTACTCTTTGGAACGTCAATACTGCGTTCGCTGGCAAACTTGTTGCGAAACATTCTTCTCCACTGGAGAACGGGCAACGTCTCGACGTTTATTGGGCACCGTGTATAAATTGCGAGAAAAAAAAAATCACAGGTAGTTTGAATCGTTCGTGTTTAACAACTGTTTGGTTCTCCTTTTCACCGACAGATGTCGCAGTACTTAAAGAGAAAAAAAAAGTCTAGAAGAAGGTATATTCCTTTTTTCCCGTAACAAATGGAAACGGCAGTAAGTACTAGGTTCTCGTTAACAATATTATGTAATATGCATGTAACAATCGGAACGTGCCTATAAACACGACGTGGATCGTGTGTAAACCGTGTGATAAGAAACTACTGATCATCCGCGAAGTGAGTAAAACCAAGATGGCGGATAACTGTTATTGTTTCACCTGGTTCGTGCGATACGCGGGCCTTTCTGTTTAACTTGAACAACGAGGCTGTATAAAATCTTCTCGGATGAGTCGTGATTGAACATGGAAGTGTGTCCACTTAACATTGTCACTGACCATCCATAAAGCCTCCCATAACCTCATGGCTACGTATAGTTCCATTCGAACACAAATTATGTCTAGGTGTTGCATACGGCTCTTAAACCAATTCTGTACGTTAGGAATTGTATTCCATCGAATGAAAATCATTGAGAGAATCGTTGTATGTAGTTCGTAATACTTTACGGTTATCGTCGCGCACTGTGCTCAACTTGTTGAGAAACCGCGACAACAAAGTTACGCGAACCACGTCGTATCCGTAAATGCAGACAATTAAAAAGATAGCACTACGTTTGCGTAAGCATAGTTAGCCGAAAGATTAGCAAGTCCATAAGTACAAGACGGTTGCCGTTTTAATACGGAGCAGCAACCCTAATGCTACTGATGCAGCAGACTCGTGGCTGAGATGCCTGGTGAAAGGGTGTAAAACCCTCAGAATGGAAAAGGAAAGTATTTCTGTTCGTTGAGGTACGCGTCGTGCCCTTTCCCAAAAAACAGATTTCGCGTTGTGTGTCGATAAAAAGTATTCAACGATCAGTGCCATTATGAAACGATTTGGGATCAGAAAAACACCTATACAGTGACGGACAAGAGGAACTTTGAAATTGGCATAAAAATTGGAGGGTGAATTTTCGCATGGGGGAATCTAGGGATAACCACGCGATTAGAATCTGGGGAAAATCTGTGGTTATCCCTAGAATCTCATATGCGATAATTCTCGCGAGAAATAGAGAATTTAATAGTGACATTTCTAAATATCACTAGTGAATCTGACATTCCCTAGTTCCCAGGGGTGCGATTTCTGAAATCAGTGAGATATATCACGTGTCAGATTTGTTATTCATCCTTAGATTTTCGCAAATTAGTGGTGTTGCATGAATTAAACACAAATTGTGTGAAAATCTAGTGACAAATGAATGTTGTCTGTCGTGTATTTCATCGATTTTAAGAATCGGTTCCAAGTCAGTTCTGTTCTAGAGATTTTACATGATACATATTTTCCTGTAAAATACAAAAATTTCGGTAAACCTTCGAAATCACAAACAATTACCAACATCGAATGGTAAAAACCACAAAATGAAAATAAGTTTTCAATTTTTTTGTACTTTTGCGAACCTGTTGAAGGTTAGGATTTGCGCGCCAATTTCAAACGGCCTCCTGTCCGGCAGTGTAAACCAACGACGGGAAATTCCCATCGTTTCATTCTTTGGCTGGTGTCGATCTGATCCGAATTGTTTCATAAAATGTTTTTTGCCACGTTGCTTTTCCGATTGATCTTCGGCACCGCTTTATTTTTTGTCGCTTTCAAAGCCAAAGCAAGAAAGGATAAACGTGAGAACGGAGTAACACAGCGCCATGTGCAGCGTGCTGGTGAAAGTGTTTTTTTTTCTTTTCTTTTTTTTGCCAGGAACTATCGATTCATCGATAAGCAAACGCGCTTTTCCGATCGTATTTCCCGCGAGCCGTTGTGACACCATAAAAATGCAAAGCTTTTCAATACTGATCCGCACGATTCAATTATTCGAAACGAGACCTTTTGAAAATTTCCACAAAAAATTTCGCAATCTCAAATCAACCCAGCTTCGACTGGAAGAGACACAGGGAAGATAAGATTAGATTCTTTCGAAAAACTGTTTGGAGTTCTGAAGAAAGAGGTCGGCTCGCGTCGAGTTCGAGCGATCGGCAAAGGCAAGCATGAAAAATGCAATTAACCAATGCGCGTTTGTTTGTCTGGTTTAATGCAGAAATAATGAACGGAAAAAAGGTAGAACTGAGAACAAGAAACAATTGAACAAAGAAGCGGACAAAAACACGACGCGCGTGTCTGTGTATTTTGTACGTGTTAGTGGGTGTTTTCGTGTCTGTGTCGTGTATGTGTGTGTGTGGGTGTACAAAGTATCACAAAATACAGAAGGAACACGAGCGTAATATTAATTAGGCCAGTACCAAGAAAACCAAAGGAGTGTGAACAGACTTTAAGTGGAGAAGTGTACATAAAACAAACGTCTCTAGAGACAGACAAGTAACAGGCTACGGAAGACAGAGAAAGAGAGAGAGAGAGAGAATTTTTTCGAAAATAGGAAGCGTGTGGAAGCTAACAGAGGTACGAGGCTGGATTGAAAATTTCGCGGTCTGACACAGGGGTAGTTAGCGAAGAATTTCTTTTTTCATTATTTTTCAACGTAGTCCATTTTGAAATCCCTGTATTTGGTCTATCGACGTCAAGTTTGGCCTGCTCTGTTCAATCTGCTACAATTTGTTTCAGGGTATGAAACATCCAGAGCTCAAAAGCTTCAGAAAGTAAAAAAAAACGCGAATTTTGTGCTCTGCTATTCCTAAGTCTAGACACGTTTTCAAATAAAAACTTGGAAACGTAAAAATTCAAAAATAAAAACAACTTCGAAGGGAGTAGAAATTTGTCGAGGAGAAGACAACAATTTCCACAACGGTACAAAATTTCTGCGGAACAAAGAAACTCAAAACCTGACGGATCTGAAAGTGGACTACATTGAGAAACGTGTAAAAAAAATAGAAAAAATTCCTAACAGACCCGTTGGGCCGCGAAAGTGCTCCATCCACCCTCGTAGATTTCCAAGTAGAAACAGACAAAGAGGGCAGACGTAACAGAGCAGCGAACAAACGGTGTCACACAGAGACAGCGAGTAGTAGATAGGGGTCGTAAGTGTAACAAACGCAACGGAAACGAACTAAAGAAAATAGAGAGAGACAGAGTCGGAAACCACAAACAAGTGGAAAAGACATTTGGTGTTCCTGTATGCGTGTCTGTCTGTGGTGGTAGTGTCGGTGTGGTACAGTGTTGTAATTAAATAATAGACAGGCAGATAGACAGACAGACAGAAAATAGACAGAAAGAAGACAGACTTAGCGAAAGAGAGAAAGATAGAGCAGAGAGGAGCGCTTACAGCTTGGTCTGTCGAACTCTTGCTGTAGGGTACCGGTATCAAACGTTCCTGCAACTCGCCACCTATTACCTTCAAGAGCAAAGGATAATATCATGGTTATAACAGGATGCAACGAGCAATTACGCACTTAGCAGTACACCACTTCTCGAATGTTTTATCATGTCTTCTTTTCTATTTTTTCTTTTTTTAATTTCTCTTACTAATCCCTGTTGTTAGATGCTCGATGGCCCGGGCCGGTCGAACAAACATCGCTGTCTTTAGGCACCTTTTAACTCGCTGAACTATTATCCCCATTTTTTCACTTGGTTCATTTTAACGGGTAAGTACGTTTTAATGGTACTTTGTTCCCCTGGGTTTAAAGTGGTCTTTAAACTTGGAATCATAGAACTTGGTTGTAGGGTCGAAAGTTCTTGTAATTGGGGAAGTTTGGAAAGATTCCCGAATGAGGGACGTAGTCGGACGATAGGAATAATTTTCACCCGCGATTCGATCACGCGAGCAATTAAGCTAAAAAGTGCCTGAACGTTCCGCAACCATTGATGAACTTGTACATTAAGCGGCACGGTTAAATGTACTATACCCTGATGAATGGTACTACAGTTCTCATTCATTGGTGATTCGGATTCGATCGTTGATGTGTGAACGTTAACTTGGCCCGCTGTGAAACATTCCCGCAGATCATAAAATTCGGTCGTATGAAGTGTGTGAGAAAAAACGAAATCAAAAAGGAAACAGATCGATAAGCGGGAACCGAGGATAGCTCTTGAACATGCAACGCAAGATAACGTTCCTTCGACGTTCAACACCTGTCCGGAGATACGTCGAAACTTGCCCGTGGTATCGCGTATCGTGAAAGGGAATCGACAAGCGAATCGCAACCCCCGTAGATCCTCGTAGATCCTCGTAGATCCGCGCAGGTGTCGAACAGACTTCACCGCGAGGATTCGGAATGGGGTTCGTTGCCACGTGTCTTTTCCGCGCGATGCATTTCATCGAAACGTTACAATAACTGTTATGTATTCCGGGAACAAGATTAATCGTAGAGGTTCTCTCGTAAGATTTTATAACACCTGCAGCTGAACACTTTTCTCGCCTAGAAGCGGCATAACAACTGTAATTATTTCCTTAACTCGATAAAAACTGTGTCTCGTCGCCCACAGGAACTCGACGTAGTATTTCTATAATAGTTTCTCTTATCTAATTGCTATTCTCGATCGAGGAACTAACTAATTATTTATTACGTGAACTCGCGTCGGCAGATACCGATTTAACTTCCACCGTACAGAACGGAAAAGGGAAACAAGTGATCACTAGCCAACAAGTTCGGATGATTCGAGAAAGACGGTGTGATTTTCGTGTGCTCGTGAATTCTGTTGATCGTTAATCGTCAATATTCTCTTTGCACTTGGAACACTCGAATAGACGCGGATAGTAACTCTTTAGAATCACAGATAGAAGATTTGTAGATAAATATAGGAAATCACGGGAAACAGAGGTACTAACGGCGGAGCTGTACAGATGGCGCCACTGAGAAATGTTTCAGCAGTGATTATAATGGCGTCGAGTCTCTTAAACTTTGCCAACCACAAATAAATGGCAGTAGACGATCGAACAAATAATATTCTCTGTGAAAGAGACTGGTTAAAAATATGCAAAGACGCTATAAAAATTGATAAAACATTATCAACAGTTTCCATCTATTCAGCTCCCGATAGTAGTTTGAATGGCGCAGTAGAATGTTCGATGGATTGTCAGTCAGTGGTACGACGCCGCATTCAGTAGCCAGTAGTACGGACTACGCGTGGTCAGCCGCCCCTAGTAGAATATCTAGGGTTTGGTCGGCCGTGTTTCAGTGATATATTCCGATGATTGTCAGGCGCAGGCAGAGCATGCTACCGATTTGTCGCAAGTGCAAAGACGAAAGCGATCGACGTTTTATGGGGGTTTTTATGTTTAAATACGAAAGATTCACTTGTAAATTTCATCCGAACTCCATTCTCCGTGTATCATCGCGAATCGATTTACGAGCGAGAGCGGAGAGTGACGAGCGAAACCACGCGGATGAAATGGTGAAAATAAAGGCGAAGCTATTTTTGTTGTTTGTTAATCCGGCTTTCGGTTTTTCGTCATGCTTCCGGAGAACTCTCCGAGAAATTGAACCCTCTATCTGACACTGTTAATTCTATGCAGAACATTGCTCGTGAAAATATTTTATTTGTCATTTCGAGTTCGACTCGTCAGATAGAGCGTTGGAAAATATCGCCGGTACAGTTTCGGCAATTAATTCTAACTCAAGTTGCGAGAGGAGAAGTTCTCCCAATCTATGCGTTTTTTTGACGATTGTCTCGTGGAGGGGCGGAGATGGCGGAACGATTTCCTGCGCACCTCCGCCGCGCAGCACATGACGGCCAATAGCAAGCGTCTAGAGTGGGGGGAAGCCCTCCTTAATCTGCGAGCTAACGAATCAGAATCAATCGCCGCAGCTGTACGAGTACTGAGTTAATCCTGTGAATTGGTAACCAGCAATCTCTTTCGAGAATCAACGATTAACGACTTTTGATGAAGTAGAAGAAAGTAGTTGCTACTGACTAACAGATTTTAGAGTAATATTTTGAGACAGTATTCTGAGACTTGTACAGTGGCGCGCGGAAATTTATCTATTGTATTTTGTACGTTTCAAATTCGGTGGTCCTACGAGATCCAGTATTCCTTTTAATCGGGAAAAATAAGTCATTGAATACTTCCAACGTTTCAGTTTCCGCTCTCCGCTGTACACCATGTATTCTACGGCACTGACAAAGGGATCAGTGTCGCGAAGTTTTGTGCATAACAGGATTTGTATAACATACGTAGAAGCGAAGCATAGAAACCACCGAGATGCTGTTATGTATCTGTGTGTGCATATATAAAAGGGTGAAGAAATTTACGTGACATTAGATTCGTTTCATTCTTTTCACCGAGTCAACCCTTCAGGTACATCGAAACAGTGTTCATAAATTATTTATCAAAATCTTTCCTAAACGCAGGATTAGAGTTCTGGTAGTAGATCGTTAGAGAATATTGTACCTAAAGAGTTCATGGGGAACCGGTAGACAAGATTTTGATATATATATCTCTTCCGAAGAAGATCCTATATGAAGCTGACGAGATAATAACGCAACGAGCGATTCCGATTTAAATAGAATCTTCGCAGATGTGTGCGTACGATAACGGTATAGTCTGGGAATCCCCATACACGTATATTTCTCGACACGAGCGTTCGGAAAAAAATGAAAACTCTCCCAGCTACCGTGTGCACGGTTGTTCGATATTTTGCTTGTTCTCGCTGTACAATCTCGTTCAGTTTGGTTTGATTAAAACTTGTTAAAAAATAGAATTATATGTATATAGTATATGTAAGTAGTTACAATAAATAAGGATCGTTAGACTTTCGTTAAAAGCTAAGCACTCTATAAAACATCGTTTAATGTCGTAGAAACAAGAAAAGAATAAGGCTAACGTACTGAATCTTATTTAGTTAAAGGTCGAACGTACCACTGGGAGCTGCAACGGCGACATCTGTCGGCAACGTTTCAGCAGTGTTTATAATGTCTTAGAGTCTGTTACTCTATGACCGATGAAAATGAACAGCGACAGACAGTTCCCTAGGTAATATGCAAAGTGGAACAAACTAAAAAATAAATGTGAACACATTATAAAGTCGGCTGAAACATTATTGATAAATATCACGTTTCCAGTTCCCAATGGGATGCATTCGTGGTTGAATGAAAAACAGAAAATTTGTCGAGCGGAATGCATACAGGTTGGCGTTAAAGAATCAGCGTCGATTTATTTCAACGAGTCATTGTGCAGTTTTCCATCGTGAGGGCCGCGAATCGAGAAACGGACTTTTCGCGAACACGTTCGGTGTCCCCTAAGATTCTATCCTTTCTTGTGCGTCGCACTTCCTCGTCCGTCCGTTCAGCGGAGGGCCCGATCGCCCTAATTTTCATCCCTTGCACCGATTAAAATTAATTTTTAATGCTAAATTTAGATCTATTTTGCTCTATACCCCGTCGATCTGTCTCCTATGATGAATAAATGATCGAGGGTTTATTGTAATAGCGTAAATTTGAAGTGTACAGTGAAAAACGTTCGAATAATTCATACTCGCGAATTAACCCTTGTATAGAATGTGTAAAAGGGTGAAAATTTGATGGAAAAAATCGAAAATGCTCGATATATTTCGGAAAAATACGAGAATTCATTGTGTAACACGACGTTCCAGTATATTTTTGATTCTTTTAACAAAAAATAGCCAATGTTACGAAAAAATGAGAAATCATTTTAGAAGAAAAAAAAACATACCGGAATTGTCTGGTGCCCTCCGCTGATCGGCTTTAATCAAATAACATTCGGATAACGTGTCTTAAACTTTATTTTATATAATAACAGTAATAATAGTTACTAATAATAATTAATTAAAAATTAATAATAATAATAATAATAATAATAATAATAATAATAATAATAATAATAATATGTTCCCTATGCACATCATTAAATCGGTAGTCAACTATATATTCGCCTAAGTTTCTCGATATAACGGACAAAATAATGCGTCAATATTAAAAACCAGACGTCTTCTCTTGATTGCAACATCGCGATTCAGAATTTCATTGATATTAGTAATAATACAATCCGCCACGTATGTAATTTAACGACAAGTAGCAAATACACACGCGTGAATATGTAATATTGATCCAGAAAGATCTTGTGAGATAGTAATTGGATAAAGAAAATTAGTAAGCGGTTACTCGACTACGCATAAAAAATATATATGTATATACAGGGTGTATCATAAATAGTGGGACACTTCAGAATCGATAGTACGCACCAAAAGATGAAAAAAACAAGAAAATTGTATCCGAAAAGCATCCACTATCAATGTACAACCATTTCCTAAACAATTAAAAAATATTTATCTTCGAAATTATAAATCGTAGAAGAACGATTTTGATTGCAATATAATCGAAAAAGATCAAAGTTTATAAAAAAAGGATGCGATTACTACGGTTAAGAAGTATTTATTTTTCTTTATTATAAACAACTATGATTTTTTCAATATAGAGGATGTTTAAAAAATTGGATAATGTGTCAAAATTTGTTAAATTTGTTACGTCACCCTGCTACTCACTTATCTAACACTACTGACTACAGCTGATTCATATCTTTCATATATTATCGATTCGGCGTGTGACACTAATAATAAAATGATTTATACTATAATAGAATGCGTGATAGATTTATTAGTGTGAGTCACACGGTGAATCGATAACATATGCAATAATGTGGATCAGTTGTAGTTAGTAGTATTAGATAGATAAATTTTGTATACCGAAAGTTTATAATAATATTATTTTTTTAAAGGTTTTCTTTGAAAAACAAGATTTGTGGTATTATTCAAATTTGTTTCACCTTGTTGAACATCTGCTATAAAAAAATCACATGTTTTGTTCTTAACTAGAATCAATACTACTTAACGGTATTAATCGCAGCAATTATACATTGTCTATACATTTTTTTATATAAATTTCGATTTCTTGCGGTTATAGTGCAATAATAATCGATTCTCCGAATCCTACTATTTCGGAAATATAATTTTTTAAAATTTGTTAGAAGAGGGGTTGTATCTCGATAGGGTGTGGTTTTTGAACTATATGTTTTTATTTTTTTTTCATCTGTTCGTGCGCACTAGCCACCCTTAAAAAATGATCCCACTATTTATGATACGCTCTGTATATATTTTTGGTTACATATCTGTTTCAAACAGGGTCAAATATATGCACGTATTCATGTATGTGATGTGTGAACGTATACACGGTGTTCCGTGAATCACGGACCGAATTGTTAATGTAAACTGTTCCAACCCATTTTTGTTAGTTCCTACAACAATCGTGGGGTAAATCATTAATTAAATTTCAATTCACAGTTATTCAATGTCAAAATTATATTTTGTGTTTCAATATTAATCGTCGAACACGAATAAATATTTAAATATTAATATACAAACGTTTTATGATAAAAACATCACACACCGGCGTGAGATGTAGACGAATTAAAAAATTGTTTACTTTAAAAATTACAACGATACACAGTGATCAACAAACGGAGTCCAAACTATAAAATACAGACACATGGCCATTAAAAATTACAGAATAATCGTTAATATTTTCGAAACGCCGATCATGATTTTTGATAATAATCAAATTAGAACAACGATTCAAAATTCTACCCAATTTTATTTGCCAACAAGATCCTCGATTTACGGAGCACCCTGTATGAATTGGAAAAGTACTTTCTAGTAAGTCCCTCGGCGTTTTTTTCCGACATCATTTCCCCGGACTATCTGACAACTTTCCGCGTCACTTGCGTGAAAAAAAAAATCGGTATACAGCGACGACGCGAAGCACGGAACTTAAAGTTTCCCCTCCGAAGAGAAATTCTAAACCGAACAACGAGGTCCGATCAGATTCCACGATTGGTGATAGGAACTATATCCAAATTTGCGAAACTATCGCGAGAAAAACGAGTATCTTGCGCGCAAAACAAAACATTCCAAATTTCTAGGATGAAATTTATATAATAATAATAAATCCATTATTTTCCCAATCAACATTTGTAAACGAGAATGAAAGTTCAATTTAGCTGTCATCAGACACAGTTGGACTACTGAAATTAAAAAGTGTTCACAGAACGAAAGTTCGCGATATGTCACGAACAATATTCCACGCCTATGGTAATTTTTTTTTAAATAAATAATTTCAATCCGTGAATCAGACACTCGAAAACATTTCGTAACAGCCGAACGAGTGGATTCGATTCGAAAAGTTGCAAAAGAGGAACCCGAATCATTGCAACCAGGAGAAGACCTAAACCACTAAAGTTTTGTTTCACAGCTCCCAATTAGTATAGTTCTTCCTCGCTCGTTTGTTCTGTTTACTTTCTACTTTTGTCCTCCGCCTCCCTCGTCGCGCGTAAATCTGGCAGTGGCGGACGCGGTTTAAGTCGCAAGGTATTTCGTCGTCGAGGATGACGTTCGATTAAGTGATCGAAACGGAACGTAATAGATCCCTATCCTCCGTTTGGATTTCGTTTATCGTTATTTCTCATCTCGATAAGTAAGTGCCACGTTTCTCGTTCGCCGTCCTCTATCGGATAAAGTCCTAATGTGACGTAATAACGTCGGTAGAATTAGCAAGAACAGTGAAATTCCGCTCGATCCGGCCCACGTGAGAAATTTCCGTCAGCTCCGACGCCATTGCGCGGAACAATTTCACTGGAGTCACTATTTCCGGAGGAAAATAGAGAGAAGAAACGAGGAAAGAAGCGGGACCAGTGATCCGATCTCGCGATTAAGTACGCCCTTCGACGTGTTCGAATGCCCGTGGCTGCACAGTTGTGTCACCCGAACACATCTGAATCTCCGGTAAGAACATCGTTAGGGAACAAAATGGTAAGTCGACTTCGCGATCTCTACTTTGTTTCTAGGAAAAAGGTTTGTGATTGTCTCGTTCCCATCTGTCGTGATGATTTGTAATATTGTTGATAACGAGCGACAGCCCCCCCCCCAAATATGAAGATAATGGAGTCTATGTTCATTAGTGAGCTATGGGACACGTGGATATTGGGATCGAGGTTGCACACTTTCAGAAATTTCTGACGGGGGAAATTTGTACGCCATGAAACTTCTGTGTGTGAGTTTCCGTGCGATTGGAAATTATTAACACCCGGAGATTTCTTAAGTTTTCGAGTTTTCGAAATTTCGCGTTTTGTTATTTCGGAGGCTTGAGGACTCCAGTGATTGAACATCTTCAGTTTCATACACTTCAAATATTTTACGATATTAACACTAGAACTACCGAACCAGCCAAAATGTCTGGTTTTTAATTTCTTATAAAAATTGCTTTAATTTATAACACTGGGATTGCCCAAAATTCTTCATAACCATGTTTCTATATTAAAATAACTAAACTGATTAATCTACTATGCTCCTTTATTTCTTTGTTTCAAACACATAGCGAATTAATTTTCGATAGTTCTAGTGTTAAAAACCAAATTTACCCGTTACACAAAGAGTCCAAATTGTGGCACTTTACTTAAGCTTTCATTCCCTGGTGATCCTCCAATCCGACGTGTCCCATGTCTCGCAAACGTTGATGCGTATAAAACGATGAAGAGTTACAAATGTTATTCCGTTAAGTCATCGACCCTGAAAATTTCACCTTCAACCTGAAGAGATCCCGGGAGCCCAATTGCACCGGATCGATAGACGGAAACGGAAAGGTGGAGTCTATCAACCGGAAGCAATCGCACCCAATCCAAAAAGCTCACCAAAGTCAGGTGACAAGAGACCCTGATTACCTGGGACATGGTGCCCCAGGTTTAGAGAAATGGCGAATAGAGCTACGAAACGCGAGAGAGAGAACGTTGATGCTGAATGAGGGAGAGAACAGGGACAGCTTGATGATCCTCCGAGTTTGTCGAGTGGATCCTTCATAGATCATCTCGGAAGGTGAAGAAGTAGAAGTATGGTAAGTACATCAATTGGTGAGACCAGGCGATTCTCCGGTGAACATCCTGAGAGAAACGATTTTCGCGAGTAACGCGTGTTATCACACAGAGGCACCGTTCCCGCTCGTTGAAATGTTTTTAAAAACGATCTCCGTCGGTTACGCAATCGATTTACACAGACGGTCGCCGCGACGGTGAGGTTCACACGCTCGGGTGTCGCGGTGTGGGTATTATCATTTCTTTTTTCTCTTCTTGCGGTACATTTAAATCGATCGTGATTCAATTCGAAGAGCCGAGATCGAATGCGTTGGCGTTTCATCTGGCGATAGAAGTATATCGGAGCTGGCATGAACGACAGATACACATTCGGATTGAGTCTGAGAGTAGACAAGCAGGCGAGTAGGGTATGTGGGTACGCAGTCGGGTGGGATATATATGTATATGGATATACATATATATATAGCATATGAATATATGTATAAATATATACAAGTGTGTGAGAAGATAAAATTAATTAAGCAAGCAAGCACTTAAGCGATCAGACACACGATGGACCGACGAACGAGCAGACAATAGGCAGTTAAGTCTATCGTCGAACGCATTTTCCTCTCGTTTTTTCTTATATCATAATTAATTCTAACGTTCGTTAATAATCCAATCTCGATATACACTAATTCATATACATTATTAAACGAGGAATAAATAAAAACACCCGTAGTAAATTAAAAAAAGAAGAGTCTTAAATAAAAGGATAGAAAGATCTAGCGATTAAGTCGATTGTAAAATCAAATTTCAAGATACGAAGCGCTTTAGAATTCTTTTTCTTTTCTTCTCAGTTTGTCGGTATCCGTAATTTTCATTGTACCTGAGACGAGAGAATCTCGATGGACCCGTTCAAATCAAGTGTCGTCGCAAACTGCCGTATTTTCTGTGCTCGCTCCCCTTACGAGATACAGGGAGGATGCGGTATGTTAAGCGGGGTACCTGTATTCCTGTACAATCTTGGAAATTGAATTTGAGTCGCTGGCATTTAAACGCAAGACCCGAGAAAACGAGAGTGCCGCGCGAAAGAGATGCTTTCTTCTCTGGTGTCTTGGAAGAACGCCGTGGATCAGCTTTGGGTACGGTAGAACTCTGAACACGTTGAGATTTCCAACCGCTCGAACTTTGAAGATGGCGGAAAATCAAAACGTGGAAGTTTCTCCGTACAAATTTGGCCGCGAGGAAATTTCAAGGCGTTGAATTCCCGGCACCAGAAACACGGAGGCGTAGAAAGGTAAACGATTAGAAGGTGACATCTTGTGTTGGCAGCCATTTTGTGTGCCCAGAAATTCCGAAGCATCGAACATTTCGCGCGGCAAAACGTTTCAACGCGTTGAACACTCTCGGCGTGGGTCGCCCAGATTCGATTTTCCAGATTGTACGCGTAACGGCACGGTGCATGCTCGCAAACACGCCATTCGCAAACAGTCCTCCCGCGGCGTGAAGAAATCCATAAGAGTGTGGCCGCCTGGCGGATGAAACTCGTACTAAACGTGGCCGCCGTAACCGAGCGAGCCGGACATCTTTGTCAAACGAGTTATTAAGTACTTGTAGCTCTCTTTCTCTCTCCCGAATCGAACGATCGAAACCGGAAGCGTTGCGAATGCCGCGTTTCTGGTGAAGACGACTTCACTCTCCCCCGAATCGAACGAACGGTCAATGCTCCGCTGGGGAAGCTTGGCTGAGAAACTGAACTGCGTAAACGGAATGGAGGAAAATTGTATGACTGTTAAAAATAGAGTACGTGTACCCGTAGAAATTGGTCGCTCATATAAGTTCTCCGTGAGTCTGCGGCGGAATCTCACTCCGAGTTGTGGGGTTAATAAAATCGTAGAAAGTAGAAAAAAAACACTGTCAGTAAGAGTGTTAAAATGTAGATACAGTGTGATGCGTAAATGGTGGTCAATAGTAGTGATCGATGATGATGATACATTCAAGTATATCGCACATTTTAGTACGTTTATCGTATTAAAATCCGAAGAGCAAGAAACAAGCCCTTGTAAGTGGAGAACTTATACCGCTCAATGAGTATCTTTTCGTACGGTGTCGAATGAAAAATGGGCGTAATAAAATAATGAACGAAATAGACAGATTTCGTAGAAACGTATCGAACGGGACTGCGTGAGAGTTGAAATTAGAAAACGACAAGGAAAAAGTCTTGTCGGACCGAATAAAAAAAAAACAAACAAAAAACCCGAAAAAAATTCACGTTAATGGAAAAAGGAGAAACGAAGTATATCAAAAGGAAAAGTGGAGTGGCGACACGCAAAGCTGCTTTTAAATGCTGGTCTCATGCACGAGCTTCGTTAATTCCGGGAGGGCCAAATTGTTGGAGCTCAGAAGCAGGGAGTTGTTTCCGGTGTCTCGATTATTACTACTCTGCGTTGTATGATTGGGGCCCTGGGCCTGATTCGGGGCGCTATTGGACGAGGATCTATTGTCATTGGTGGTGTTAATGGTGGTATAATGACGGTTGTACGCATTGGCCGGTCCGGTAACACTCAGCAACAACGGCGAGGCAGAGCTGTTGTGGGTCTGCATCCTGGATCCTGGATAATCCTGATTGTGGTCGGCATTCTTGTAAGACAACTTGCCGGCGTTCTGCGCGGTGTTTGTCGGGTCTTCGTCAATGTATGTGAAGTCAGAAAGTGGTCGGGGCCCGGTGTGGCTGCGTGAGCTGCGCATACTGTGTAAGCTGTGTAAACTATGGACAGAGCGACGCTCCTCCAAATCTTCCAGAGTCGACCTGAACGCTCTGATTACTCGAAGCTGCAAAAACAGGGAAGGATGTTCTATCAGGAAGCGAGGAGGCAAGCCAGCGACACACAAGCACGCCATATTTTTTTTCGTATTATTTTTTCTTTTTTTTGTTTTTTTTTTTTGGAATGCGCGTTATGTAATCTTTTTTTTTGGTTTCATGTGCCAGGTTCTTGTTGTGGATGGTAATTGTTGTAGTTTTGTTGTTGTTGTTGTTGTTATTGTCTTGTTGTATTCTGTAGTGATGGTACTGTTGTGGTGGTTGTTGTACTGTCTGTTGTTGTATGTCACAGGCAAACCAGTGCCGTGTACAAGATATTTTTTTTTTATACGCCCAGTGTGTTGTTTTCTCTATATACGGTATGATAGTCCCGGTTCATACGGGGGGTGTGTATTTCTGTGATTGTTTGATTCAATTTAGGTTCTGTTATTTCTTTGTACTTTTTTTAATCCGTTCTTTTTATAGATATATATATATCTCTTCGGTGTTGTCTTGGTTGCATTTCACCCGAGTTCGAAAATTAAATCGGTACCGAGCTGCGGTTGGGTTCGTGGAAATCCTATAGAGTAGCGAACTATGTTCTTCGTTCCTCTTTCAAATTGGCATACATGCGCGATTCTATCTTATTGTGCGTACCTACCTACGGTGATTGGAAGCCGCGATCGACTCGCAAAAGGGACGCCGCAACACGGAATAGTCGTTCTTTCTACTTTCTCCCAGAGGAATCTCGAAAACCGACGGAATATCGGCTGCTTCGAACCGAACCGATCACATTTCCCTGTCGGAACGACTGTTACCTTGGCCACTTGTTTCACGATTCGCAACTAATCTCATGTGCAATTCCCTGCGGGATTCGTTCAACCCCAAACAACGGGATATCAATGCGAAAGTGCGATCTCTACGCCATAAAAAAAAGCAGCTCTACCCATTGAATATTTTCGCTCGGAGAAAATATTTAATTCACGGAACCGCTGATTTAAACGGGATACAGACACTTTTCGACCTCGAAATCAAATGTTGGGTGTCGATAACTGGTTGGCTATGTCTTAGAGAGGTATCGTCGAGCATTTCTCGCGGTCGATAAAAACGTGAGCGAACGTCTTTCCTCGCTTAGTATGCGCACTACCAACGTCCTCCAAATGTCTGCCGATTGGCACCAATTAGAAATGGTCCGCAACAGTCCTGAACCGAGTGAATTTCAAATTCCGAGAGAACTTCGGGAGCTGTTCTTTGGATGAAGCGCACGCTTTAACCGCATTCTGTAGTTTCGTTTTTTTAACCGACTTCAAAAATCACTCTGACCAACTTACGGAGGAAGATATTAAGTCCATCCATGTCAGGGGTTCTCAAGCGTTACCGACGGTGTATCTCGAGAACTACTGAGGCGATTTTAGCGAACGATTTTCGGTAATTTGGAGTCGGTTAAAAAAAAACGGTAGAAACAAATTTTCATTCCGCCCATGGACTTTTTCTTTCGACGATCACGACGATCCGCACCGACAACGGGACGAACGAAAGTACGGAAAAAAAGAGAGAATAGCGTGACGCCTTGCGAGAGAAACAAGCGGAAGTGGTCACAGTAGAAGTAGAAGTATACCAGTGAAAAGAGAGAGAGAGGGAGAGAGAAACAGAGAGAGAGAAAGAGAAAGACAGACAAAGGACAGCGTTTAGTGTATACAACGATATAGATCGTGATTATACTAATTATAATTGTGAATCATGCTACTCAAAACTTTCATTCCACACTTATTATGCAGTGTTTCAATTTTACGTTTCCTCCTTTCGAGACAGTTTCGTCCCGACGGATTCTTAGCGTCACATAAAGTGAATTATATTTCATCGTATATACTTAATAAACCACGAGGGGACCAGCAAGTCCAAGTCCTCGAATACCGGAAAGTAGTCGTTGAACATTTAACATGTTGATAAAATTAAATGTTTCATTGAGCACCCCTAAATTCCTTTCGGATCCCAAAATCCCAATTTCCCCGGCAAGACCGACACCGGTGTCGTGTTTCTCGCATTGGCCCCCGGAACTCTGGAGATCGTTCCGGGGGACGCCTATGGATGTTCGTTGAAAACGAGGACAAACACATCGTCGAGGATTTATTCGCATGCCGGCGATTAGGCGGTTCTATAACATGGTACGCAGTGCAAGGTACGGCCTCGCAATTCGATTCGGAGCAGACAGTCCGCGATATAGTCAACGCGCGAGAGGGGGGAGGCCGGCCCCACTGCGTGCGCAGCCTGCGCGCACGAGGATGCGCAGAAGTGACCAACGGGGAGCCGCGAGGCGCGCGAAGTGGGCGGAGCTTCCCCCTGTCGCGGTTTGGCTGTAGTAGAGGGCCAGCGGGTCGGAATCGAATGAGGAGAGTGTACGCGAGCCACTAGAAGCTTCCGCATTTTTCGAGACACCATTTTCAGGTGACGGAGAACACACACAGAGACCACTGTAACAAACGTCAACCGTTTTCTGTAATGGGCACTCCCGCGCAATGCCGTGTGTTAGACGTCGAGCAAAACACAAAGTCGATGCAAATGTGAGCAATCGTGCACACGCACACTCGCACACTAACGACAGGGACAAACATAACAAAAAATTGTAACGAGGGTTTCTGGGGAGGGACGCAACGGACGTGTTGCAGAGAAGGACGATTTTCTTTCACCGACTGAAAATTCACGACTCGTTCGAACGTGAGCGGATCGAAGTTTCGATCGCCCTGAGAAACGACAGAGTTCCCCGGTGATCGGAGATTGACTGGATTGATATATTTAATCAAAACAGAGAAAGAGGGAATGACGGAGTGGTTGCAAAGGATTACAAAATAATAAAAAAAAGTATCAAGCAGCCGGAAGGATAGAGGGATATGATTCTGCTCGTCGAGGTGGAATTCAATTAACAATTCCGAACGAATCAGGGAACGGATAATGTCCCTTAAAAGTGAGTATACTCTTCGACAATCTCGTCTCCGTGCGAGTGTACGTAACGATACTAGAAAAGTAAAGAAAAGAAAAGAAAAGAAGTCTTGTGTCGGTGGTTCGTTAAACACGTAACAGAACCACACGTAAGATGCTTGCTTTTCATGTTCTTTCTAATCGCAGTATTATCTTGTAAGAAAAAATATAATGACACAGGGGGAGGATATGGAAACACGCAGCACACTCATGTCAGACAGCTAGACTACTGAAAAAAGAGCGCAGGTGGACGGTGGTCTACCGGCATAATCGGTTCTTCCATCGATCCCACCGGCCAGCCTAACACCCGCTACACAAAAACACAGTATTGTGACGAAACATCGTTCATTGTATCCGTGCACCGAATCGTCGCCGTCTGAACTTCCCTTTTTTTAATCCTTTGACGTCGAAAAATATCATGGATAACACAGGGTGTCGGAAAATTAATAGTGTCTTTCAATGAAATCGGATAAATTAAAAAAGAAATGAAACAATCTGGTTTACTTCTACGCAAAGATAAATATATCATTAACAATCTCGTTTGTAATTTAAATTAATCTCTCTGAATAATAGTTTATAATTCTGTAGTTAAATAATTTTTTAAAAAACACACACACACACACTACTAACCGTATAAATATTTTTGTGTACCTATAATCAAGTAATTTTTTAAAATATATTTTACAACAAATTTCATTTTTAAAACCACGTTAATTCTGGAACACCCTGTATATTTGTTTTCTGTCCAACAAACATGGTATACCAGCGGTACATGTAGAATGTATTTAGCAGATATACCACATCGTAAAACGAAAAACTGAAATAACATAACCTCGGGGATCAGAATGTCTAGGAGTCGCGAAGACGACGGCGATGATTCCGTTCTGCACACCGTACGTACGTCGACGATCCGTCCTGTATGCGTACGTATGGCAGTTTGACGATACAACGTTTTACACGGCAGGCGATCTACATGAGCTACGTACTTGTTTGTACTCCGACAGGATAAGTGTGGCGGCGGGCAAGACTGCCGCCCCGTTATACCTCAGTCTCCCGAATGGGTTCCGCTGGCTAACAAATCACAAATCATACCATCAGTCTTATTCACTATCCTCTCCTTGGCATCGTTACTAGGCGTGTGTTTTTTTGCGTCTTTTTCTGGCTCACACTGACGTGATTTCTGTTCTGTTTCTGTCGCGTGTTTGAATATCTTTGTCGAGAGAGACGACGGAACAGTTAGCGTACAGGACTGTCTACACGTTAAGAGTCGCATAGGAATTCGAATTACCGTCACGTGAATTTCCGAAATAATTGCGCCTCGAAATTAAATACCGTGTGACATTTGAATGATGGATCTTCTTAAAATTTGATATTTCTGGCAGATTTCCATGGGTTTACATTTTTGGAAATGCAATTCTTGGAATTACAATTCTGGCGTTAGAAATTTAAATTTTTCACAGGAAATCAATACATTAACCACTGTTTGTCACTTTTTCCCATTTAAAAAGATCATTTTCCCGGTGACCATCGAATCCCTAAGTTTCCCATGACTTGTGAACAGCACTGTACATCTCGCGTCCCTGTTCCTTCCATCAGTGGACCGTGTTCGATATTCTCAACGTTGACAGAAGGGTTTCGAGGAACTGCGTGACAAAATCGCGCCGTAAAAAATTCGTGTACTGTCTCGAGGAAGTGACAAGTGACGTGTCGTCGCGACTCGAGGCGTTCCGCGAGCAAATCGAGACCAAACACAAGTTCGTTTCTCGATACGTCATTTTAACGTTGGAACTTGAGACAAAAATCCCTAGTTTCGTGGGAAAATTTCCCCCGTAATCGGTAGATGGGGTTGGCGAACAATTTGGGAAATGTTGCTCGAGAAAACAATACGATATCGAGAGGCGAAGCCGTAATACGATATAAAAAAAGGTGTTCTTGAAAGCTATTGAATAAACAAAACAAAATCTATCCTTGGCAACTCGAACAAGTGACAGAAGCGCGTTCGCCTCGAGTTATGCTCGTGAAAGTGCAACGACAGAATCTATGGCGTTAGAAAATTAAAAAAAAAAAAATACAACTGCGATAGATTGTTCACACATGTGTGTAAAAAGACTGCCAGCGTTTCTCGAGCGGATTCGTTATTAGTTTGTCTGTCGCGCGGAGAGTTGTACAGCATAGTAGACAGATAAGACACTGATTGTACACGTACACACACGTAATACCACACTCACGCACATCGATATCGATATACAATATTGCACATCACTGTTAATGATCACAGCAACACCACACACTGCAAGTGAATTAGAATAAATAAATATACGGTAAAGAGACATGGTAAAATTCAGCCAACCGAATAAATCGCAAGCCCGTGTGTATTCCAAAAGGGGGGTGTGTAAGTTCGTTTAGAGAGCGAAACACACACGCACACACACAAATGCAATATGAGTAATCTCGAGTGTTTTTAACTTATAAATGCCGACACTGGCTGCTGCTGCCCGGTACACGCACACTTTCTGCGCGGATTCTGCATGCATTGCACACGCATACACGTACAAGGTACTTATATACGGAATATATTGCATCGATTGTACACCTCTTACTACGGATCTAAATATGACTCCCGAATTTGTCTACGTCCTCTTAATCGATCGATTTAAATTCCTAAAATACCGTGGCATTTTTTAAGCACTTTTTTTGTATTTTTTTGTAAAAACCTACGCTAAAGACCATAGTAATATCAGAATACAGAGACAATTCGAGAAATAATTCAAACGATTCATCGAATAACGGAGAAACAAAGAGAAAAATCATAGAGAATCGTAAGGAGAAAATTGAAGTTAAAAAATTTGCCAAACGAAACAATAAGGAAACTCGTACACTGTGGTGAAAAGTCTAAAGGTGTACCTTGCCGCGCGTGTATGTGTGTCTCACGCACGCATATATACGCGATACACATACATATACGCGTACACATACGCGGATGCGTGTCACATACACGTGTGTATAGAGACATATATCTACGTATATACAGGTATATACGGGCAAATTCGTTATACGTACATACATACGCACAGACGTGCATGCAACATCGTTTTATAGAATCAATTGAACGAAACGAGAAAACTGCGGATGATGGAGAAAACGCAAACTCAGGGGAAAACGAAAACAGAAAACAGGGGGGGGGGGGGGGTGTCACATATCGAGAGAAGCGTGTAACACGTCAACCAAACACGATCGCTTCAAGTATATTTATATACAGGGTGTAACAAACATTCTGGGACACTTTAGGTTTATGGATAGAACGCATAAAAATAAGAAAAAAAAAGTCTTATAAGTTGTGGGCGCAACCCACCCCCTATCAAGATACAACTCCTTCTGTAAAAAATTTTTAAAAAATCATATCTCCGAAATGGTACGTCGTAGAAGACCCGTTTTGATTGCAATATAACCGGAGAAGATCAAAGATAATAGAAAAAAAATATAATTGCTGCGATTATTGCTGTTAAATAGCATTTATTCTTGTTTTAATCCAAACAACGTCGATCACCTATATCGTAGCAGGTTTGTAACAATTTGGGAAAACGTACCATTTCGGAGATATGATTTTTTTAAAATTGTTTACAAAAGGTTTTGTATCTCGATAGGGGGTGGGTTGCGTCCACAACATATAAGACTTTTTTTTCTTATTTTTATGCGTTCCATCCATAAACCTAAAGTGTCCCAGAATTTTTGTTACACCCTGTATATCTATTTTCTACTTTTTTTCTCGCGTCTCTTCGGCGGTACGAACTGAAACAAAGAGTCAATTTTGCGGCACATGTTTGTATACATATATATACATATATATACATATGTGGACGCTAGCAGGAAAAATCAACCATGTTTCATCGCCGCTGCGCAAAGAAGGCTCCGGGTACTTTTTTTTTGCTCCAACTTTTCAGCCTTCGGGAGAACGCGGACGACCGAGGGTTAAAGATGAGAAGAACGAAGGAAAAGAAAATCAAGAAACAATAGAACTGGAGAACGAGGGCGTCGCGGATGTTAAAGCGCGATTTTGAAGTTGAAAGGTCGCGGGGGTTCGTAGATAAGTGTTAAAAAAAGGAATAGAAAGCACGCGAGAAATCGGGAGAAGTTTTTCAGAACCGGCGAGTGAAAAAATATAGTTAAAAAAAATAATATATTGAACAAAGAATGATTATGCAATATAGAATGGCAGCAAAAAAATAACACATCACATATCACAGCGTCGTGAGGACACCCGAACTTGCAGTTCGCCATTACGAAAATTGACTCGCTTGGTAAATGGAAAAAAAAATCAAAAAAAATACACGAATTCCGGAAAGAAGCGATTAGAAAATCAAGCTCGCGACTCGCAAGCAAAATTTGCGACGAAAAGGAAACAGACAGGCAACGCGAGAGACACGGTGGATAGGCAGACAAAAAGTACAGGTAGAAAGAAAATCAACAAAAAAAAAGAAAAATAAAAAAAACTAAAGGAAAGGAGAAGAAGAGAAAACGTAAAACGCTGAGTTAACTGATAGATAGATCGAGTTAGAAATCAAGGTGAGTGTGTACGATCAGAAATCATTAGATTTAAAATAGAGGGGCGAAAAGAAAAACCAGTAAAGTCAAACGAAAGCAAGAAGAAAATCAAAAAAAAATATATAAAAGAAAAATAGTAGGAGACAAACGGTTAATTAAAAATTAATATTTAAGACGGTCAAACAGTGCGGAGATTGGACTTGCGGACTAACCATATAGTAATCCTGAGAGGGGGATCTGCCTGTCACAGATACATTCTGCACCAGAGTTCTATTGCTCGTCTGAAAGTAGGTTACACATTCAATTTATATAATTAGCTTAACTTTTCATCTATTATAAAACTTGTTTCTATGCTTATAACGTAATATACGTGGAGACACATCGATTAAATCGTTAACCGTGCTGGACCGAAGAGTTACGTAGAGTAAGAAGAAAGGAAATAAGAGAGAAAGCGAAGTGAACAGAATAAAGAAAGTGTAGATCGTTATAGTACATTTCGTCGCGTTATTTTTCTTTTTCTCGCTAATTTTTCTGCGTTGCTTTTCATTTGCGAACGTTGAAGAATGCGAGCGTTTACCTCCGTTTCAACGTGAATCTCTCGTTGTGCTTAATAACCACTTCATCGTCCCATTTGGTATTTCAAACATGTAACGGTGATCGTCGCATCTCCAAAATCGGTTGTCAATGTATCGGGGTATCGGTTTCACTCGCAATAGTGTAAAAACGTTTACAGAATTACGAGTCGCGGTTATCGATCAGTATATTGCGCTGGCTTCATCACACTTTCAATCGTATCCCAGAGAAACGTGTCGGGTGTAAAGAAAAAATCAAAATAATCGAACGAATGTTCGCGAAACACGTGTTTCGTCACGGGGATGGACGATGGTTTTCCGACTCTCGCTCGAGCATCGATTCGACAGACACAAATAACGATATTCCCTATTTCAGAATTCTTCATAGACGTGTAAAAAAAAGAGAAAAAAAGAAGATAAATAATTGTGATCCATTGGTTGCGATCAGTCTGTCAGTCGGTCTCCTAAAATGCACTTTTTTCATTGCAATTGGTTCTCATTAAATAATTTATTTATATAGACGAAGACTTTGTGGAAAGAGTGAATACGTACACTCTCGGCAATTGATTCTGACCCGTCGTTCAACGGGAGCAAAGACGCGAGAGTGGGGAGGGCACTCACCCCCCCCCCCTCTCCACCTTATATGCTATTCGCTGTGTATCACACATTATTTTCTCATCGAAAATCCCGTATATCGAAAAGGTGAAAATGGGTGTCAAAATTGGATTTTAAAAGTTATTTTTCAGAATATCTCGGACACTACAATATTAAGAAAATTAAAAGAAAAATTATTTGTGTTTGGACAGAAAATTCAATCATACAAAAAATTCCCGAGATATTCCAAAAATATATATTCAAATTCCAACCTTGAAAGCCCTTCTCAGCCTCTTACTATGGATAATTTTCGCTGAAAAAAATACTTGTGAAATATAATTCTAAAAACAATCTGTTTATCGAAAATTTCCCACGTAAAAAGAAGCAGAAAAAAGGGTCAGAATCCATTGCCGAGAGTGTACCACGAACAATTCGAGTCCGTTCGAGCTAACCGCGGTTAATCAGCGAATCTCGCGTCGAATTTTCGTCGTCTGAGCTCACGGTCCGTCTCGTCTATCCTTCGCTGGCCAGTTTCACCGTCGAAAAATCAAACGGTGAAATTCACACGGTGGAAAAGTGTTCCGGTGGACGTCACGAGTGTGCGCCGATGCAAATGAGTTGGTGAAGTGTGTCGGACAGATGGATCGAGGACTGCGGTGGACCACTGCTAACTTGGCAAATAACTGGATGACGATCACAAAAGTCTGTGTCGCTACGAGCAAGCGGTACAGCAAAATGATACTCTCTGTCTAAATTGTTCGCCTACGTGGTGCGCTCGGGTAATATCATACAGCTCTACGGATCTCATTGTTTAACGGATGACAATGGACAATGACTCTCGCCGAAGCTGTTTCGTATCACTGTACGTGCAAGTATCGTAGAAAGTGTCTCTATGTAATGCGTAATCACTCGGACAACGTGCGGAGCACTCGTTCTATCGAGAACCTATCTATGTATGTATACAGGGTGTCCCAGCTAACGTGCTCGTCCCTGAACCAGGTGATAGCTGAGGTAATTCTAATATATGGAAGTGACATTCGTAATACCGTTTCTTAATTTATGGCCGAGTTATTAACGAAAAACGATAGCCAATCAGAGGGCTTCGTTGGGATGGCGGCGCGACAGTAGAAGGTCTGCGCCAGTAGGGTACTGTGCAAGTAGAAACTGTGGCGCCACTGGGCCGAATGAAGCCCTGTGATTGGCTATCGTTTTTCGTTAATAACTCAGTCACGAATTAAGATACGACATTGGGAATGTCACTTTCCTATATTAGAATTACGTCAGCTATCACCTGGTTCAGGGACCAGCACGTTAGCTGGGACACCCTGTATATATATACACATATCTATGCATATATTAACGCTTAAACTGCATGAGTGACGGTGATTCGTGGTAACGACTGCGTTCCCGTCGAGGAGTCGATTTTGAATTTAAAAGAAAAAAGTTGGAAGAAATAAAATAAAAAATCTAGCGCGAAACGTTTCAAACTTTCGTCCATCGCTTAAATAAATTCGAGCGAGTAATAAATATCCGAGAGAGTCATCGTTAAGTGTAGATGATTTAATAGTGACACGATTTATGAAGTCGAAAGATCAAGCGATTATGCGAGTCGCAAGTGTGTCAGAAAAATTGATTGGTTTAAGAAATGGACGAAGGTCAATTGCTCGATCCTCGATCTAATTAATTGACCGATCTCACCCGTTTCTCCGCGTGCATATTAACCCCTTCGATCCATCGAATAAACTTTCAATTAAAAAGACAAATAGCCTTGACGATGGGGAATGTCAAGTTAATCGAATCTCGAATTACCGTCTTCCGTCCGATCGAAAAAACAATCCGATTAATCGGATCAAAAGCAACGTATCAAACGCGAGCGAGTTAATTCCAGTGGCGTCGACGCGTCGTTCTCTATGTAAAAAAAAAATTGTCTAATTTTCACCGGTACCACTATCGACGTGGAAACTTTTCCAGCCTCTCGGATTATTTCCTCGGAAAATTAATTACATCACTCTTATGTGACAAGTGAATACGATTAACCCTCTGCAAGGCAACTTTTCCATCAAAATACCCGAACAACGAACCACTCGAATTGCAAATACAAAATTAAAATAATTATCGTATTAATAAAATACAAAATTTTCGATAATTCCAATTTACTTTCAAAAAGTCAACAGACACATTGTTTTCATAATTTAATCGACCGATTTACGGGAAATCCGTCAGTTTCGTTCGTTTTTTTTTCTATTCGCCTGGCAAAGGGTTGCGTCGGGACGCGTCGCGTCGGTGTGACGTCGATTCGTATGCAAATGAGCGCACGTATTTTCGTAGATGAATGTAAGGTCGGTGATCGATATGCTCGACGCGCAACGAATTTCGTGTCTCGCATTAAGCGACACGTGAAATTCATTCGCCGTCGGGATTTAGCAGGCTAAATAATTGTTCGCTGGGCGAACAATTCGCAAATGGAAATGCTATCGATGAGGAAACGACAAAATAAATCGAAAGAAAAATGAACGATGCAAAAACGACGTCGAACAGAATTAAAAATGATTTTTTTTTGTTTTTTTATAATATTTTCGGTGAAATTCGAGTCGAGAGTGAACACTGTGGCTATCCACGTTCTTACCGCTGATTTATCCGAACGTTTACGTTCTCACATTGTCGGCCGTCGTTCTAATTATCAACGTGAACTTTCGATCCTAGATGAATTCCTCCTGCTTTTTTTTTGTTCTCATACGATCGCAGAATTCAAAGACGTTTTCGTGGCTAACAGGCGCAAGATCGGTATAAGAGGGTAACGTAAGGTACGCATTTGTCAAGGTAACGATATAGAACTCAAATGAAAATGCAAACCAAGGTAACGTCAAAAATAAAAAAAAATGGTTACCAAAAAAAAAATCCAAAAAAAAAATACACACAACGGAATAATTTGTTGCGATGACATGGTATCGGGCAAAAGTACTTCATGGTGGTATACGTATATGTATATCAAATGCAGAGAACACATAGAGTCCGGTAACAGCGTGGCTCTTTTTTGAGCTCGCGCTCGTCCGAATCAAAAGTCCTAAAAAAAATTCGACTAAGGGCCACCATAACAATGTCACCCCGAACCTGCGGAACGGAGCGTCGAAAAGTTTCTTTTCACAATTGTTTTTTTTTGTTCTTCGTATCTTTTCTTTCTTTCTATTTTTTTTGTTCTTTTATCTTTTTTTTAGCAATTTCTGGGGCAGGGAGGGAGGACTCGAGAGAACGTTGATTTCGAGTGATGGCATGAGAGTGAGAGATAGGGATAGTTACCTGTGTCTGTAGTCGTGTTAGACCACGGATCCATAGGATTTGTCCTGTGCGCGGCTTTTTATCCGAGTCAGGGTCGTATTTCTCATCTCCGAGATTGATCGCACCGATATCATCCGGCTGGCCGCGGCCCCATCTGTTTTTAAAAAACATGAAACCAATTCTTCATCACTCGATCCCTGTTAATCAAAGTGGTTTTTGTTTTGTGGCTGATGCGCATCATTGAAGAAGCTCGCAGAGCCGGCTCCTCGACGCACTGCACCGCAATTTTCTGTATTCCCCTCGCTCCTTAGCAGAAACACCTAATACTAATGGTACGCGTGATAGACGTGATGGTATCGGTGATCGATGAAGATTATAGAAATCTATGCACGTATACAGATATACAGATGTACATATAAATATATTTATTTATACACACATATATATATAGATATATAGATATACATATAGATACACACATATATATAAATATCTATGTATATATATCGATATATGCATTTAAATAAATATATTTATATAGCTATATATATATTTATATATACATATACATATATCTATATATACAACATAGATGTTTATATATATGCGTATCTATATGTATATATCTATATAAATAAATATATATAAATATAGATACGCATTTATATAAATATCTATGTATTTATATCGCTATATATAACATAGATGTTTGTATATATGCGTATCTATATGTATATATCTATATAAATATAGGTATTTATATAACATCTATGTCTATATAGATATATATATGTATATTTATTTATATAGATATATAGAAATATATATAAATAAATACATATATAAATATACAGATATGTATATATATAGATATATACATATATGTTCCCTTTAATCTCTTGCTGTAGCAAAATCGATCAGTAGCAAAAATGGCAGCATAATGGTGATCAGAAATGGCGAAAGGAAAAGAGCAACGGACAGAGAGATAGAAATAGTGAGAGAGAGAAAGAGAGAGTGAGAGAGAGAGAGAAATATAGAAATAAAAATCAAATGTATAATATATACATATACATGTGAGATAGATATAAAATACTATATAATGTTACGACATGTAAAAATGAGCCAACGAACGAGGGGATGCAATGAGGTGCAATGCGGACATTGTGAGCGATAAATGTAGTTACTGCTGATGATATTACGGACACGTAATTATGACAAACGTAAAAGCGGTGGTGGCTGGAGGTTGTGTGTGTCTGCGTTTATGTAATGTGTATGATCGACGAGGGGAAAGAGGGGACGATAAAAAAAAATGAAAATACAGAAAATTAGTTTTGGTATGACAAGAGAGAGAGAGAAAGAGAGAAAGAGAGAGAGAAGGATCAGCGACGAAAACAAAGTGGTGACGAAAAAGGAATGTAAGAGTGACAACAGAGGGGAAACACGTAACGATATATATGCGCGATGGTAATCGATTATTTGGTTCTCGGGAGTTAATTTCACTGTTAATAAAAAAACTTTCCTATATCTCCTCTGGATCGGTTTCGTGGTCGTTCGCGTTTCTACGAGATATTGTGTCCCTTCGGACCAGTTTGTTTCTGCGCAACATCGTGTGTTTTGTTTTTTTCCCCCAGAAAAGCACTAGGTTCCTCCGCACCACGTGTTGTTAATTCCACCAGGTTAGTGTTTCTCTCGGCGCGACAGCGTTGCTTAGGAATTTGCGTTTCAGTGGTATCGCTTACCTGGTTAGTATTTTTTTTTCTTTCATTTTTTTTTTTTTTATAAACATGAAGCACAAACACCGCAACTACATTTGTCCTATGTGTCCTAGAACGTGGCTCGTATGCTTTTCGGTGAAGTGAATGCAGAGCGGATGATTCCGATTTTTCTGTGTGTTTTTTTGTTTTTCGTCTCTTTTCGTCGCAGTCATCGTCGCGCAGGAAGCAAAATCTCAAGCGTGTTCTCGTCGTCGATAGAAACAACAACTACACTTACTCGTTTCTTTTTAGTTATGTTTTTTAGATTATTATTATTATTTTTTTCTTTTTGTTTGGCTTTCTGTTAAACGCTAACAAAACGTGCAGGTGTATTCAGTGTGACAAGTACATCGGGACGACCATACACACAAGCATCCCCCCATTTCCTGGATGAAATTCTAGCGGACGCCTCGTTTAGCGTTTCGTTAGATCCTTTATGCTGCTGTATGTATTCTCTTTTTAGTACTCGTTAGTGCGCTTTGCCGCGAGAGCAGCGAAACAATTGCTTTTCCCAATTCGCAAGGCTGTGTGATATACATACACACACATATATATATATATATATATATATCTATACACATCGTTTCCTACAAGTATAATAGTGTTAGTAAAACACACTATTCACGGAAACGATTTTTTACTTGCGAATTAGGAGGCAATACCTAAGCGGATAGACAGAAAGACAGAGAGAAAGAAAAAGAGAGAGAGAGAGAGAAAGAGAGAAAGATGCAGAAATGAAGATCTGGTTGGAGAGAAAGAGAGAGAGAGAACAAGAGAAGGAAGAATACCGCGGTTCCGTGCATGTGATGGAAAAAGAAGGGAACGGTTGCTTCTTGCCTTTCGATCTAACAAATCAACAACGAAACGTGGAAGAAAGGAATATACAGACAGAGAGAAAAAAGACAGCTAGATTAGACACTGAAAAGAGAGTTAGGAACAAATCCAGTTTAAGCACATATCCGATTTTCGGCTTAAATTTTTGTTTATAAGTGTGTTTTGTGGTGCTGAACACGAATCCGAAAGCGAAAATCGGCGGTCGGTTATAGTTTCCAAGATATAAGCAGTTAAAGTCGACGTTTTTTGAGGTTAAAGCGCCACCATTTGGCACCCGCGGAACGGTACTGTCACGGCACTGAGCATGGATGGTTGGATACGCGCATGCGCACTGCTAGCTGTAGCTGTGTTTTTACCGTGATCTAGAAGCGGGACATTTAAATCTCTACGGCACTGAAAAAAGCGGATAAAGTTTTTGTGGCTCTGAAAAGTCAATGCTAAATTAATTAAAACAGTCCTTATAAGGACTTAAACGGTTTATTTTAACCAAATCTAACCAGACCGAAACAGAACCACAAACCTAACCAGTCCTTATCAGGACTTAAACGGTTTATTATAACCAAATCTAACCCAACCAAAACCGAACCACAAATCTAACCAGGCCTTATAAGGACTTAAACGGTTCCTTTTAACCGAATCTAACCAGACGAAACCGGTGTAGTTGAATGTGCCACAAACATTTGAAAGGCCCGCTTCTAGACTACAGTAAAAACGCAGCGAAAGCGATCATTACGCATGCGCTAATATTAAAATATCCATGCTCAGTGCCGTCACAGCTGCTGTTCTGCGGGCGCAAAATGGCGGTGCTTTGACGCGTCATTTCGTCAACTTTAAGTGGTTATATCTTCGAAACTATAACCGAGCGCCGATTTTGGTATGCGGATTCGTGTTCAGCACCACAAAACACGCTTACAAACAAAAAATTTAAGCCGAAAATCGGATATGTGTTTAAACTGGTTTTATGCCGAGAGTTACTTAGGCTCGAGTAAAACAGAGTCAACTGACAATAGAGACAGTGCTAAGCGTCAAGAGTCACTTAACTATCTCGAATTAATTTTTAATAATATCGAAACGTGTTCGTGAACGTGTGAAAGAAAGTAAAATCGCTTGTTTTCATGTCCAAGCGGTCGTCCGTCGACACGGACACGGTCCGAAGGTCCCTTTCGTGGAAAAGAAAATTGTGAAACATACTGACAAGTAGATCGTCGGAACACCGTTCGTTCGTTAGTACACAAACAAGTACGTAGATATCGAGAAATAAAGTTTTAATCATGCAACGGCTAAGGCTATCGTACGTGGGTTAATTTAATGCTGCGACTATTCGAGTAAATGTACGTGGAACAGCGTCCGGTTATTTAAATCTCGGTCATCCCATTAATGAGATTCTTTAGTGGCTAAAATGCTAATTGTCTACTTCTTCAGAAATTATCCTACGTTTCTGTGTCGTGCGAGAGTGAATTTGTAAACTTTACGGCCAGGGTTTATGGATCAATCTTTTACAAATTGTCGTTCAACATTTTTTTTTTCAAATCTCCACTGGGTAAAAGTGAAATATCTTGCCCTGGTTTTGCAAAAAATTTTGTTGAGGCTACTGTAACATTTTCAGTCGACGATGATTATTTTTTTCAGCTGGTTTTTGAAGTGAAAAAGTGCTTCGTTAATTAAATTCGTGACTCGTACACCCGGCAGTCAACACTTTCACACCTTGAAATTTCTAAGGAACGATATTTGTCCGCTTTGAGAACCTTTCGCTTTCAAATCTCAATCCATTTGATATTTCTAGGCTTTGAAAAAATATCCACGTGCTGAATATTTCCATGCTTTAACTGCCGAAGGTATCCATCTCCGAATCACGAATTATTTTCTCTCCAAATTCATTCAAAAACCAACCAGGACATCGATCCTCGTCGACCAATCAAATCGCAGCAGCCAAAATACAGAACTTCGCAAACCATAACCAGAAATTTCATCCGTTCAGAGATGAACCAACAGTGGAGACCTGAAATTAAAGCACGTTGAAAAACAATATAAAAAAACACAAATACTTATTAAACCCCTACTTTAGACCTTTCAGTCGACGATTCACCCTCGAAACACGATACTCGACACGTTTACCAATTTCTCTAATAATACCAATGTGTTCTATGCCGTGTAACCGTTCGCGAATATCCGAACAGTATCAGATAAATTCATATAATCAGAGAAGCTTATCTGGCTAGAACGATCTATATAAAATACTAATAAAATAAAATAAAATATCAAGTGCGTATTAGTCTGGTCATTTTTACCTCCTGTCCCCGTAAGAGGGAAAGGATAACGTTCATCCACGATAAAGTAATTAAATTGAGATTAATTCCCTGAAGAGGGTCCAAAACAGGACCGAAACGTCGGAATTGCTTTGAAATAAAATTTATTACCTTATCGTGGATGACGTAAGTAAATTGAAAATTTGTATTTATTTTATATAGATCGTTCCAGCCAGATAAGCTTCTCCGATTATACATATTCTTCACACACGATCGTTAATATTTCAAACATTATTATTAATCGAATAAATAATCACAATTTTAACGATCGCCAAAACTTATAATTCTAAGCAAAAATTATTACTTTGGCCTATCGAACGATCCAAAAAGAATTTTTTCTATTAATAATAATTGTAAGCAAAAACTATTACTTACTACAAAATTTTGTTGTAGTAACTAATAATTTTTCTGCATCCAAGATCTAACAAATTCTTTTGTACTAAGTAATAATTTTTGCTTACAATTATTATTAATAGAAAACATTTTTTTTTAATCGTTCAATAGGCCAAAGTAATAACTTTCGCCCACAATTATTATTATAATAATTTATCAGATAAAGTTCGCATATCCGAAAAACTTCGAATAATTCGAGCAGCACTAATAGGGTTAAAGAGGGAGCGAGGGAAAAGCTGATTCTATCCTGTTCGTTTGGGTCGAGCTTTGTAAAATCAGGTGTCTAAAGGGTGGGGGGTGGGAGGAGAAGTGGGGAGGGAGGGGGGCATCTCGATGCATGCTACGAAAAGCGATATTTATACTATTCAATGTACAGTTCGGTGAGCATATATATACGGAGGTGACATGATCGCCCAAAAAACGGCCGAAGCGATAGAAAAGAATTTTTTTTTTTTTTTTTTTTGTAAAAGCGAGAACATAAGACCAATTAGAGAGAGAAGCGCTACCAGGTTTATTATTCGTAACCAGCTACAATGAGTTTCACGATGCATGCCTCGTTTCTATGAACACTTTCACACGATATACCGATGATACTTATCTTCCAAAAAGGTATCGCTAAAAGCTTGTACTGTTTTTTTTTCTCTAAACCGCATCGAGTTCAATATTTCGTACGATAATTTTGCGGTGTATCGTATAATAACAATAACAATAATAATAATAACAATATATATATATACACATTGTTCTACAGTATTTTTCATAGGAGGTCGTCCAAGTTATTCCTGGACGTTATCAACGCTAAAAACGTTAACGTTCCGTTGCGACGGAAAGTAATGTGCGTTGAGAACGAGCGTAAATCTCGTTATTGAAACTTTTCAGTAGAACTATATAATAATAATAGACGTAATAGACACGGTATAATCGCGCGAGCTTGTTAACAGAGAGAATCAATTTAATTTCATGGTGTGTGTATTTAATACGTTTTAAATTCCGGTTATCCGAGTGAGACTGAGGTTCGACATGCAAAGGCAACTATCGTGTACCGGGTGGGTTTCGATAAAAAAAATTCAGAAAGCTACTTAGTGTGATGAAACGTTAAAAAACCCAATAAGAAACTTAATTAACCACATGTTAAAAATGATTCGAGTACAATATTGATTGTCGACGGACATTCTGAATGTGATTAGCATTATTTTTCTTTAACAAAGCTCCCTGGTACCGTGTTGATGTGCAATGCGGTTCACGTTCGCATTACACAATGCAAGAAAGCAAGAAATCCAGTTTTCAGATACTCACGGAAATTATTAGTAATGCGTGCGCTGATTATTTTTGCTTGTTATTTTTCGTTCTATGCCTACGTAAGGTTTTAGTTATCAAAAGATGCTCGTTGCACACACACACACAGAGATGTTACTGCGTTTCTTTTTTTTTTTCCTCTATATACTCTCTATAGAACATTTTCACAGGTTAATTCGAAACCAAAGAGAAAAGCAAAGAAGTTTTAGAGACCGGACTTTCCTATGAATGGAACACGACTAGAATACCTCCGATCCTGTGCTCAAAGGAATTATAAAAAACAAGAAAGAATATCTCTCGTCATCTAGACACTAAATTTGTGGAATACAATAAATATTAACTTACGAAAGAATTTTAGGAATCTTGCGCGTAGGAATAGTCGTAACTATTTGGCCCCACAATAGAGTACCGATTCCGAAGAACAGGCACCACATCCATTGTTCTAAAGTGAGAGCTTTGGTGCTGAACGCCATTTTACCATATTGTATGATAACCACCTAGAAAAGAGACAGACGGCTCTATTAACGAAATATATGTATTAACATCTTCCAATTCACCGTTACGACCTCCTGTATCACGAACTTGGGGGGGGGGGGGGGGGGGGCGAATGTAAAATTTCATCACACGATTTTCCCCTGTTTTTTTTCCGTTCCCACGTGTCTGGAACAGCAACTCGTTAAATAACGCGTTTCTCTTCTGGTTTGCGAGACCTATCGTGTAATTCGTTAAATTCTACGGCTACAACCCCGGCGAGCTTCGAATACCCAGAAATTCCATCGTGTAATTTCACGAGGGACAATTAACACGTTGACCGCCATGTCACCCATATCTGGGTGACACTATTTTTCGTCCAAATAAATCAGCATTTTGGCGGTAATTTATAGTAATCGTATTTGTAACATAATTATGACGAGTGTAGATAATGTAAAGTAAATAACAAGAAACATTAGAAATATACTTATACAATAGGGTGATCGTTAATAATTAAATTTTTTGCAACGCTCCCTAAAAAGCTTCCTTTTGATGAAAAAACACTGGGATTTTTTTATTAAATTAAAAACAACACTTGCGTCAAGATGATCTAAGTTAATTTTTTGGTATAATCATGTTTTTTGGGAATTTTTTATGAAAAATACAATTTTATTCGAAATATAAACAATTATCGAAACCAAATCAATAAAAAAAACCCAGTTAATGAAAATAACAATAAACAAAAATTTAAATTCAAAATTTTTCGCAGTTGATTTGGTCTATTAACACTAGAGCTACCAAGACAGTCAAAATGACTTGTTTCAAATTTCTTATAAGAATCCCCTTTAAATTTCTAACACTGCGATTGCGAAAATTCTTCATAATCATCTTTCTATATGTAGATAATTAAATTAATCAATTTACTATCACCTTTATTTATTTCTATCACACACTTTTGTCCATCGATTTTATATATACCTAATTAATTCGCGGTACTTCTAGTGTTAAATCAAAAAAATGAAAGATATTCAAATTGATATTTTAATTTTTAAACTAAATTAGTACAAACGTAATTTTAATATCAAGATTTCTTCACTTCAAGGTTTAAGTAAACTTTCTTTCGTATTAACTTAGATCGTCTTGAGGCACGTGTTGTTTTTAATTTAAAAAAAATCCCAGTGTTTTTTCATCAAAAGGAAGCTTTTTAGGGGGCGTCGCAAAAAATTGAATTTTCAACAACCACCCAATTATACAGCCAGATTTTCTAAAAGTTCTTCGAAATCTTCACTCTCATGCAAATCGTCATTTTCCGAGCTTGATACAATAATATATCTAACTTTTCTTGGAAATCTTAATACTTCTTCATCACTACACTTTTGCGCTGTCTAACAGACATTTTAACACCATTTTTATCACGATTGTGTGGATACCTATTTCGACCAAAAGTTGTCTTTTGAAACCTTTTCGTTTAAATGCAAATATTTGCCTAAACTATTGGGATTTCCAATTACCAGTTAAATGTAGATAATTTAACATCTATTGTATAAAAAGTCAAAAAATTAATTGTGGAGAAATGATTCAACTTAACGAATGATTTTAAGGTAAAATTTGATAGGTGTCTTTTCACACCTCTTGGTAGAAATAGTGTTAAGGATGATGAAATAAAGACGTTACAAAAAAATATACGGAAAATACTGCTCGACTGAGTGAGAGCTCTAATAGTGATCTTTTCTCGAAATGCTTTCCCTGCTCCATGTACCATATTGTACCACAAATTTATCTTCTAAACATTCCCGTCTAAACAAAGATCTGAATGACGAAAAATTTAAAGCACGCATTGTATCATATCTCTCTCTCAGCTAATCGCGCTGTTTACATTACGAGTCTCAGATTTGGGCCCCGAGGGAATTAAATGAAACTGTTTATTAATTTTATATAAAACTCCACTGATTCGCGCTGGGCGATCAACGTGTTAAAGTGTCTGATAATAATCCATATTGGAAAAGTATTTCAATAATTTTCGATTAAAAATCAGTTCTTACGAAATCTCCCAAATGATATTTTCTTAAATTGATCCAAGTTTTTAAACAAATTTAATTATATCCAATAAAGATTCCATCGAGATATCGATTCACGCGGTAAACTCTCGATGTTGCGATGAAAAAAAAAATAGGTAATAGGTCACACGAATTACCTGCGATAGACACGTGCCGATCCAAATAGAATAAAAGATGGGGTTGGTGAATATTCCTTGGAAGACATTACGCTGACCATGGATTTTCCTGGCGTTAAATTCGTTGAAAAGAGTCATCATGACGAACGTGTTGAAGATGACGGTGAAGTGTTGCGTTGGACCACCGCCAGCCTGTGCCACTCCCCGGCCCGTCTCGATGTCGAGCATTTTATCACCTATCGATCAGATAGAAAAAGGCCATCAGAAGGACGAGGTTGTCGAGGTTTGCAACATATGCGAACGTCCTTTCGTCGGGAAATTCGATCTCGGGATCACAAACATTGCTAAGTTGCAAATTCAATTAACGGTGGAACTACCAAGGCGGTTAAAAGGACTGGTTTTTAATTGTATATTAAAGTTGTTTAATACGTTGGTTCACAAGTGTAATTTGGTTAAATTTCTTGTAGAGCCGAAATAAATGAATTAATTAAAAGTATGGTGTAAGGTATTTTTAATATTTTTATGTTGTATATCATATATAAATAGGATATACATATGTAGGAAATACATACGTAGGATATACATACGTAGGATATACATATGTAGGATATACATACGTAGGATATACATACGTAGGATATACATACGTAGGAAATACATACGTAGGATATACATACGTAGGATATACATACGTAGGATATACATACGTAGGATATACATACGTAGGAAATACATACGTAGGATATACATACGTAGGATATACATACGTAGGATATACATACGTAGGATATACATACGTAGGATATACATACGTAGGATATACATACGTAGGAAATACATACGTAGGATATACATACGTAGGATATACGTACGTAGGAAATACATACGTAGGATATACATATGTAGGAAATTCATATGTAGGATACACATAAATAGGATATACATACGTAGGATATACATACGTAGGATATACATACGTAGAATATACATACGTAGAATCTACATATATAGGATATTCATATGTAGGATATACATATCTAGGAAATACATATGTAGGATATTCAAATGTAGGATATACATACACAGGAAATAGATACGTAGGATATACATATGCAGGATATACATATGTATATATGATATGCAATATAAAAATATTAAAATACTTTACACCATACTATTTGGATGTGTGTTAAATTGCATAGCAACGTTTTAAACTTCTAACCCTGCGATTTCTGAAATTCTTCATAACTGTGTCTCTACATATAAATTAATTAAATCTATAAATTTACTATCCTATTCACTTCTCTTTCTCCAAATGTATTTATCTAATATTTTTAAATATATAAAAATAATCCTCGGTAGTTGTAATGTTAAAAAGAAAAATACTAACGATAAGCACGAGATCGATAGCTCCCCCGACCAAGGACAAGATAAAAAAACAAGTATATTCTCCCGAGTATCGGGTAACACGTACCAACGAATAGAAGCATAAAAATTACAGTCAATTGGTAGACAGCTTGACCGAGGATATTCTTCATCATTGTCCTGGAAATGAGCGGCTTTGTACGGCCGTAAGGTCTGCGAAGAAGAAGATCCGGCGTAGGCATTTCAGTGGCCAAGGCTAGGGACGCTAACGTGTCCATGATTAGGTTCACCCACAACATCTGCACCGCTTTAAGGGGGGAATCTTGCACGGCACAGGCCCCGATAAAAGCAACTATAACAGCGACGACATTGACAGTCAGCTGAAATTGCAAGAATTTCGCTATACTATCGTAGACATTTCTACCCCACATAACTGCTTTCACGATCGAGGAAAAATTATCGTCCGTTAAAATGATATCGGAAGCCTCCTTGGCTACGTCGGTACCGGCGATACCCATTGCGAAACCGACGTCAGCCTTTTTCAATGCCGGGCCGTCGTTCGTTCCGTCACCAGTGACAGCGACGACTTCACGACTGACGCTCGCTTTACTGTCGATGATACCTTTAACAAGTGTATATTTGTCTGTCGGCGAGGATCTAGCTAGTACCCTTAACTTCGGCCACACTTTGTCCAGCAAATGTTGCTGTACTTCCCCGTTACTGTCCCTGATCCTTCTATTGAATTCCTTGCCCTCGAGGATAAGGAAGTCCTCGTTCGGTTTCAGTATACCGCATTTCAGGGCGATCGATCTGGCGGTGTTTATATTGTCTCCGGTCACCATGCGCACGGTGATGCCGGCCTTCTGGCATTTCCTGATGGCCTCCGGCACCTCGGGACGTACCGGGTCCTCGATGCCGACGATGCACAGACACGTCAGATTGTTCACTATGTTCTCCTCGTCCTCCCAGTTCGGGTCGTTGTCGACGTGCACTTGATTGATCTCTGCTTTGCCAGGAACGAAGTCGCGATAAGCAATGGAGATGGTACGAAGCCCGTCGCACGCCATAGGTTCGATCACGTTCTTTACCAGACGATCTTGCATTTCTCTGGTAAATTTCTCCAAATGACCGTCGCGACCATATATAAAGGCACATCTGTAACAGGAATAGAAATACCCCATGAGATGTTAATAATCTTGTATTATTTTAACCCCTGCGAACTTGGCACCCGACCTAAAATATTTTGTATTTTCTCGACGGGGACGGTTTTAGCATCGTTTGTACCCGTTTGTACCAACTCTTTTTTCGTTTGTACCCTTACGGTTTTCGAAAAAAGTGGGGTCAAAAAACGGCCAGCACCCCACTTTGAGATATTTTAATTCTGTAAACGGGGCTTGACTCTTTATCGTTTGTACCACTTTTCATTCTTTTTATCTCAAAGGGGGTGGAAATAAGGAATTTTCAAAATTCGTCAAGGGGTAAATTTTCTATTTTTCAAGATATCTGAATTCTGTAAACGGGGCATGATTCAGCATTTCATTGTCCTGGTGAATATTTTTTAAAACGTTCCGTGCCAAGTTCTTTCTGTCTGACTTGTCGTTAAGACCATCTCTTGTTTTAACAAAATCAACAATTGCATGTAATTGTCAATTATTGTAAATATAACAAATGAACAAACTGATGTGCTTTGTTCTATACTGCATTTTGTATAACGCTTCAATCTTTTAGTAGAAATATATTTTCACAGAATTAAATTTGTCATAAACATATATTTTCAGCGCATTAAATGAATATGTTTGAGTGTACCACCGGTGGTACACGTGGCACAGAACGCGTTAACCAGTTAAGTGTGTTTGACGACTATATCCGTCATACGTAAAATTTTGTTACTATTTGATATTTAAATCGTAATATTGCTAAAAACCGAAATATACTCGTAAATTTTAATACGTTTACAATGTTTAGAGGCCAAGACGATATGAAAGAAACAAATAAAAAGTATAAATAATTTAAGACGGGATTCATGTATCCATAATTTCCTAACGTTATCATTTGACTCTCGCGACACACACAGTTGCACATTCTGCAAAGAGGTCGCCACAGCTGACTGGTTAAGAATAATACTCGTTAAACAGGACATTTTAACTAACATACACAATATACAGGGTGTAATATAAATTCGGGAACCTTTTTTCAGAATTGATAGTACGCACTAAAAGATGAAAAAAAGTCTCTAAAGCTTTTGTAAAGATTTTTAAAAAAATCATATCTCCGAAATGGTACGTCGTAGAAGATCCGTTTTGATTGCAATATAACCGGAGAAGATCAAAGATAATAGAAACAAATATAATAGCTGCGATTATTGCTGTTAAATAGCATTAATCTTAGTTAATCCAAATAACGTCGATTACCTATATCGTAGCAGGTTTGTAACAACTTGGGAAAAATTGAAGACATTCACTAAATCTTCCTTTGCGTAGATAGTGATATTTTTTTCGTAAACCTCATCCTCTTCCGGTTATATTACAATCAAAATCGGTCCTCTACGACATACCATTTCGGAGATATGATTTTTAAAAATTTTTTTACATAAGAGGTATCTCGATAGGGGGTGGGTTGCGCCCACAACTTATAAGACTTTTTTTCTTATTTTTATGCGTTCTATCCATAAACCTAGTGTCCCAGAATTTTTGTTACACCCTGTATATTTCATGGACGTAGTTATATGTCCTACCCGTACACGCTATTGTTTACGTTAGACGCATTTATACATCCCGCCCGGTTAACAGGTTAAATAGTATTAATAAAACCAATATGCCTACTTCTTCATGATGATCTCGGAAGCGCCCTTGGTGAAGAGTCTGTATCCACCTCCTTTCCTGGGGATGACGGTGGACATACTCTTCCTAACGCTATTGAACGTGTACACCCGCGTGAAGGTTTCCTCAGGATTATCGTCTCGCACCGTTTGATAGTTCATGCCCAGGGCTAATACGAATCCAAGTAAGGCACATTCGGTTTTATTGCCGACCTGCATCGGCAACTCTGTAGGTTCTTGCGCGGGCATTATTCTGGATGTGTACGCCGAATTAATAGAGATAGCCTGGACTATTAAGTCTCCGATTTGGTTAGGGAGCTCCGAGAACTTCGGCACCGTTTTGCACATCTTCTCGCAGATGTACGACTGCACAACGGTCATCCGGTTGGTTGTCAGGGTTCCGGTCTTATCCGAACAGATCGCAGTGGCGTTGCCCATCGTTTCGCAAGCATCCAAGTGACGCACCAGGTTGTTGTCTTTCATCATTTTCTGTGTACACGTGTCCATAATTATACCATCATTAATTAACATATATTTCTTTCTAGAATTATATGTATAATCAGAAAAGCTTATCTGGCTAGAACGATCTTGATAACGATTTGTTAATTATTAACGATCGTATATGTAGAATTATATATAATCAGAAAAGCTTATCTGGCTAGAACGATCCTGATAACGATTGTTAATTATTAACGATCGTATATGTAGAATTATATATAATCAGAAAAGCTTATCTGGCTAGAACGATCCTGATAACGATTGTTAATTATTAAGGATCGTATATGTGGAATTATATATAATCAGAAAAACTTATCTGGCTAGAACGATCTTGATAACGATTTGTTAATTATTAACGATCGTATATATAATTTCTTTGTTTATCTATCGTCAATCTTGGAAGAATCATCAATCAATACTTTTCGCTATAAAATTGATATATTGCAAGGTATTCTTCCAAGATCGTAGAATGAATGTATATAGTAGTATAAGTATCAGGTCGTCAAGTATGAAATTTGTAAAAAATAGGCAAAGTTTGATGATAATTTATAAATATAAGAAATTATTTTATTCGTCAAAGTTTGTGCCCATATTGTCTACACCCTTTCGCTATTTAAGCGGCAGGTTGTTTAGGCCGGTGATATAAAACCCTCGCGGAAGATTGTCTATGAATTTCTGCGAAACCAGTTTTACTGAATTATCGGAATTGAAATTTTTTTTCTATCATGAAGTTGTTCAAATTGAGAAAGAAGTGGTGGTCAGTGGGAGCTAGATAATAAGATGGAAGTCGATATGTTGACCAATCTGGGCGTTCTTTTTTTGAAAATTTTAGTATCATTTTGTCTACTATATATCTGCTGCGATCGATGAACCTTGTTTCACGAAATTGTAATGATGCAGTAGTTTCTCATACTTCATAACAGGACGAATTTCAGACCGATCCATTATCAAAACAAAATCGTTTTTAAAAAAGTTCATATTTTTTATAGTTTGAAATAATTTACTTCTACGGGGTATATGTGTATCTTCTTAACCAAAAAAAAACTGAACAGTAAAATTTTAATTCAATATGCTGACTTATCGATCGTAATTAAGTATGTCGAAAACCTAATTTATCGAGTTTGGTATTGAAACGATCCATCTTCAAAATTTTATCTTCAAAAGGAATTTAGTTACATCCACAATAAGGAATTTTCAACCCAAATTCCTTGAAAAGGGTCCAAACCAAGACCGAAACGTTGCAAGTGTTTATCAAAATATGCTTTGCTCCTTATTGTGGATGAATTTGTTTTGGTTTGTTCATATTTTACCGTTGAACCCTAATTGATAGGCTTTGAAACGATCCTTTTAAAGTAATTTCACTATAAAATAAGTTATTGTCAAATAAATTGTCAAATCATCAAATAAAGTCCCAAATTCATTATCAAATTACAAATTGTCAAACTTGACAAAATCGTAAACCAAAGTTTCATCCTTGACGACCCAATATAATACTTCCTCTGTCCCATCATACTCGATAGTCTTCATTTCGTGCCCGCCACTTATCAAAATACATATATGACTCAATTTCAATATTCGTTTTTCTTATGAGTTTAATATTTTTTGAAAAATGAACTGCTTTTAAATAAAAATATACCAACTTTTTTCTCAAAAAATTAATTTTAAAGAAACATATTCACTAATATGGCACAAGAAAAAAAGGAGAGATCTATCAAGTATTACGGGACGGAGTGAGTACTTGAATAAGTGAATCAATAAATAAATAATAAAATTGGACAGTAACCTTAACGGAATAAGCGAGGGACAAGGTGACAGCTAGAGGAAGACCTTCGGGCACGGCGACAACGAGCACCGTCACACCAATGATCAGATGCCGCACCAGGTCACCAGCGTACGTGTTCTTCCAGGGTTTACCCTCTATGACGAACGTCGTCACGCAGAACTGAATGACTAGAATGACCACGGTAAGCACTGCTATGGTCGAGCCGGCATAACCGATTTGTATGGCGAGTTTAGTTAGCTTGGCTTGGAGAACACTCTTCTCTTTCTTCCCTTCGCCGCCCGAGTGGCCGCCGCTGTGATGATTCTCTCCGCCCTCGTGTTTACCACCGCTGGACACGTGGCTGTTCCCGGTTATCTCTGCCGCTTCGTCTCCTTTTGTTATTATTATATTTTTTATTTTTTTTTTTAACAAGACAAAATAAAGAGAAGATTAGTGTCGATTCATTCGGGGGGAAGTCCCGGTCGAAGTTCGTTGCGCCCCACAGTGGTCTAGACCGCGATCGTAACGTGAATTAATTCCAAATATCAACTTCCTTATTTTCATGTAATTACGATTACATCTTGTAATTTAATATATACAGGGTGTCCCAGCTAACGTGCACGTCCCTGAACCAGGTGATAGCTGAAGTAATTCTAATATAGGGAAGTGACATTCGTAATGCCGTATCTTAATTTATGGCCGAGTTATTAACGAAAAACGATAGCCAATCGGAGGGCTTCGTTGGGTCCGGCGGCGCAATAGTAGGTCTGCACCAGTAGGGTACTGCGGTAGTAGAAACTGTCGCGCCGCTGGACCCATCGGGGCCCTTTGATTGGCTATAGTTTTTCGTTAATAACTCGGCCACGAATTAAGATACGACATTACGAATGTCACTTCCCTATATTAGAATTACCTCAGCTATCAGCCGGTTCAGGGACGTGCACGTTAGCTGGGACACCCTGTATAGATTTGTATAAAAAAAGCGAAAGTGCAGAAAAAATGATACCATGGTTGACATGGTCACAATTAAAATCTGTTTACGCGTGTAGCGTCTCTGCAAACTCACATTAGCTGCTGAAAAACGTTTGCCAAATACATATATTTCCGTTTATTTTGTGTGTTAATTTTGCATATTTATCATGACTGATGCTAACCAAGCTGAGATGTATAATTTTTTTATATTTTAGTATTTAATTTTGTGTCACGGGTTTAAATTCTACATTGCGAAAATTTGATCAATTTCTTAAAACATTTTAAAAGATTGAAAAAAGTGCAGGTAAGTGCAGGTCTCAGAACTTATTTTTTTCAGTAGCTATGAGTGTTAGCTTTAACGTAAGACAAATATTAAGTGCTCCGAAGTGCTCCTCTTAGTTTTATTTATTATAAATGTTGAATGTGTTTAATTTTAAGATATAATCACAACGTATGGATGGATGATGTAAATAATTATTGAATTTTATTTAGTTATTAGCAGAATTATTTGTTATTGTAATTTAAAAAGAATTATAACGGATTATTATAGTTTTTTTAATGTTTGGAATTAATTCACGCTGCGATCGCGGTCTAGACCACTGTGCGTCCGTTCATCTCGTTACCGTTTGGCTTTTATTTGGTGTTTCTATTGCTATTCGATTTATGCCCCCTGCAATTACGGGACGTGTGCCAGATGCAATTATGCTCAATTGACGGTTCGTGTGCCGGCGGTGTTGTGTCGTTACGTCGGCCCACTTGAGGAAAGTGCTGAGTGTGTTTGGCCGCTGTACGGTTAGTTTTTGAATAGTATCGTTTCGCCCGGGGAGAATGTATGATTAGGGGCGAATTTACTCGGATTATTCGGCTTGTGGCTTTCTAAGCCGACGAATTTATATGTATAGAATGTATATGTATAGATTCTGAATACGCGATAACGTAACCGTGAGAAGATTTAAGCCATTTAGTTAGCAAATTATTACTTAAATTTCAATTTATATATATATCATATATAAGTCATTATATAAATATATATTTATAAATATATATATATATATATATATATATATAAATAATAATAATAATATACATATATGTATATACAAATATATAATATATTAAAATATTTATTTAAATATTTATATATGCATATACATATACGTATACATATATGTATATAAGTTTTATATATAAATTTATTTATAAATAAATTTTAAAACATTAAAAAGTTTATAAATCAAACTTATATATATTTATTTGTACATATATACATATACATATATATGAAATTTGATTTATAAATAAATTTAAAAACATTCAAAAAAATTTATAAATAAAACTGATGAATAAATTTATATATACACTAAATACATATATAAATGTATATGTATATGTAAGTATATCATAATAAAAAAACAACTCGAAAATTAACACAAAATTTATTCCCACGACCTTCTCAATCAACGAACCCCCATTTAATAAACATTTCGGAATGTTTAAATTATACACTCTCCGTGATTGGCAAACGAAATCGGATCCTAGGGGTATTTACATAATGTTATACGCGACATCAAAGTTACCTGGCGTTATAGAGCGATAATTAATTGCAGGGGACAGTCGTTGCAACGAGAAACTCCAGAAAACGAACTTCGACTGGAATTTTTACAATTAAGAATCTCATACGAGTGCTAATTAAAGTATCGCGATACCGATAACTAAATATTTAGTTATCCGTATCGCACGAAGGAAGGGAAAAATGTAAAGTGTAGGAAAAGCCGGCGAAAGGAGGATAATCGAGAAATAATCCAAAGGCACAACAGGTACGTACGTTAAAAACACATGAAAAAAATTATAGGATTTTTTTTAAGGACTCCGAACGACCCTACCTTCCTCATACTAAATTTGCAACATTTAGATAAGTTTTAATAACAATCTATTAAAGCTATTCACAATTTTTTGTATCATAAAGTATTATTCATTAATTATTATAACGAGTTAAATAATTATCATTATAATGATAATATTAATAATGATATAAATAATTTATTTTCTAATAAATGAATACTATATCTTGAAAATTTTAAAATTACAAATTTAAGGAGGAGATCCTGAATAAGAACAAATTAAAAAAAACTAATTTATCTAAAATCCTTAAATTGATAATATTAAATAATTATCATTATAATGATAATGTTTTATTAGAGAAACGTTATACTGTTATAGTGTTCACACTTAATATGAGGCAAACAGGGTCTTCCCACTAGTCATATAAAGGGGCGTCATTAAAATGCATTAAAACAGAAGCTAGACAGAATCAATAAGTAGCCGCTAATTTGTCAAATGCATAAAACCACTGGCGACCAAACATTCAGAGATCGTGTAGGATACAAAGAAGCATGGACGAGACAAAGTTTTGCCTTTCGTTAAAACTCAAACCATAGGAAAAGTAACCAGTAGAAAGAAGAAACAAGTCGTGTGAAAGTAAGATATAATCGTCAACGTAATTAACCGAAGAGATTCGTAGAGACAAACAGGCCGAAGTGTGCAGTAACGGAATAGATAGAGTGATAGACGAAGATGAAATAATAGATAAAAATTAAAAAAAAAAAAAAAAAAAAAAAAACGTGTACCAAACATCGCCCTTGATATAATCAAACTTCTCAACATCGAAGAGATACACGCGTGTATGTGTAATTAAAAAAACACACACACACGTCGACGCACGTGCCGGTTTTCTCGACCAATTTTTTTTTGTCGCAGAAAACCAACACGCGTACGCGCGTATTTTTTTTTTTAAATTCACGTACACGCTATTGAAATGATAAACAATAATTATTATGAGGATATTATTCACCTGGTAACGACCTCTTCTTCCCCTGCTTCTTAGCCTCTAGATAAAAAAATGCATGCAAAACAAAATTGATTAGCAATCTATCTAAAAATATATATGCCAATCGTAAGTTACGCAATATTCGAAATTGTATTGATTTTTTTGTTCACACTTTTCGACTCGGGTTCCTTTCTTTTTTCTTTTATTTTTCGTGTGTTTTTTTTTAGACACTTTCCTACCACACTTAACTCTAGTCGACAGCCCAGAACGTTTAAACGGATGCGTTGCTTGAAGCTGCAGCTTTTCGTTTTGTTTAAATAATCGATCAACTGAACGGAACAGCGCAATTACGAGAGTGCGTACTTTCGTTTCTTGAAGAACTTAAAAGAGCGATCGTGATAATTGGAAATTAAAGTTTGCATAATTCAGCGTTTGCTTAGCTAAATAGTTAAATAAAAAAAACGCATTAATTTTGTAAATTCATTCTGCGAAATTGAAAGAAAAAGGGACACAAATTTGCCTTCCAGGTTGTGCAACAAGAGAAAGACATACACAAGCGCATAAATCACAAAGAAGCATACCGTATTCGTTTTCTATTCCATTTTCCGCGTTTTAAGGTCGATTCTCGTTGCTTAGATAGAACAAAAGGAAATTTAATCAAATTCCAAGTGGCAGGATAAACAAATATCTGCGACCGAAATATCGTACTGGACTCTCTTTCTACTTTAATTAGCAGCTTTTGAAAATTAAATTTAAATACTAATACAAAATTGAGGCGGTAAAAATTTGTTTTTAAATTTACATTATTATAATTTATCCAATTGTTATTTTTCTAAAGTTTTTATTGATCCAGTTATCGTTGAAAAATGTGATTTTTTTTGTCCGATAGTTTGGTGGAATAACTTTTACCTACATCTTTTTACGAACTATTTGCTCTTCAAGAACGGGAATCGACCTTCGCGCAACTATAAATGAGTTCAAAGTATTCCGAAATCATTCGATAAAGAAATTCTGTACATAAACACATAAAACAGCGATACAAACACTTACGAGTAAATGCAGATATAAAATTCCGGAAAAAGGCGCGTGACGTAATTAGCTGATAATATAGAAATGATAATAATTAACGTGCGATATTCGATATATGCTTCAACTATGATTCGCGTGATTATTAAAATTACACGAGCGATTATCCTAAAGAAAAATATAAATTACTTCTAAAAATTTAAATAAATTTACCACAAAGTACTTATAAGTTTCATATAATATTATTAATCGATATAAATTTGCCCGATATTAATTTAGATCGATAAATATTGTTCGTCGTTAGCAGAAGACAAATTTGTCACCTGTATCAATAATTCCATCACTCCTTAGTTCAATCGACGTCTAGAAATTTAACTCTTTTCGTTTGTTTCGAAACACTCGGCATTGAATTTTCGAAACAGCTCTGTCGGATGCTAATTTCACTCGGAAATATCGACGTTTCTTCGAACTAGTAATTAGTAAACGGTACAAGCATCATTTAAACGTACTGCAAACGCATGCCAAAAAGGAAAAACGGGGGTAACGAGTAACTAAAAGACTTGATTTCTCGATAAATGTTTTCACACATACGGAAAATAACACCATGCGGCAACGGTAGTTCCTCTACGTTGATTTCATGTATTTCGTGTCATGCGGAATGTTTTTGTAACACCCGCTACTGCTCATCCTTGATTCTTTTAACATAATTATTAAAACAATTCACGAGTTTCTGGAGTATGTGTCTCCAATACTAATTTACCGGAGAAGTAGCGGGTGGAGATGTACTCTTCGATAAAAAAAAAAAAAAAAAACATTTTAGTGGCATAACTTCGTAAATTATACCGTTCTGAAAACAATTCCTTGCAGAGTAGTGATATCTTCGATGACATAAAAGAAAAAGAAACAAAAAAAAAACTCGTCTCGTGTATCGAAATTTAATATCGTCGCGAGACCTTGTCTTCAAAACGATAACTCCTAGTGTACCGTGCTACTTGAATAACCTCGTAACCTCAGGAACGTAACTAGGACATCTCAGATCGAACGTTATCCACCGAAATCTGTACCACGTACCTTTCTTCATCTTCTTGATCTCTTGTTCCTGCTGATCAACAGCAGCACCCAATAAAGTAAAGATAATACCGGCTTGCGAGTTAACACCTACTGCAGTAACTAACATTTTTCCAGAACCCTCCATCACGTGTGTACCTTTTGGACAAAAATGTTTCGTTGTAATATCATGAATATTTGTGGGAGTATTGAAAAATTTTTTGTATTAAGGGGGAGATAAGGGTTTCAGGGCAAAAAAAAGACTTTCTTTGCGATTTTTTTTTCGGACGTATGAATAAAGCAAATTCGTTCGAACCTTTTGCACATTATATACTATTATTTCAACAACATTTTGTAATTTTTTGATTGCAAAATATCAACAAATAAGCCGGCGACGGAGTTTTTGCGAGAACGCCTTTGGAAAAAGGTGTTTTGCAGTGATCACTGTATCTCAGCAGAAAAGTATCAGAAATCAAAATAACAATAAAATTTAGTTAGAAAATGAGTAAATCCTACCCCCAACGATCGCTAATTGTTATTTTTTTCATTTTTAAATTTTTGGTCGCCGTTTGAAGCAAAAATTACGATTTTTCACTAAAATTTCCGTCATTTTGTGATTGGAAAAAATCCTTAATGTAAAAAAAGTTATCATACTCATCGTTGGGGGTAGGTATTTTATATATAGAAGGTATCTACCAAGTTTGAAAAGAATCGGTGAAGTATTTTTTAAATGGCAGTGATCACCGACTTTGAAAACATGGTTTCGAGAAAACCGCGTTTAAAGATTTAACTCTACAAAAGTGAAGATAAATTCCTTTTCCGCCGAGTACTTTACTTCTCCGTTTTTTTCCTAAATTTTTTGTCGCTTCGACACTAGGTCTAAACGCTTTTCATTTACGCTTTACAATCCCGTATTTCAGATTTTCGTATGCCACACTACTATTATAAAATCAGTGATGTGAGCGGCAAACGCCCGACCAAAAACATAACGACTAACTGGGCAATAACTTCGAGAGTTTTGCTGCGATTATGTTCAAATTTTGGGAAAATACTCTCGAAATATTTAATTATAAGAAAAAGCAAAAAAAATCGATTTCTTGAGAATGCAAACCCTTATCCCCCCCCCCCCTTAAACGTTAGCGATAAATTCTTACCTGAGAGTACCATGGGATCAAACGATTCCCCTTTTTTAACATGGTCTGACTCCCCGGTTAAACTGGATTCATCCACTTTGAGATCGTTGCTTTGTATAAGGATACCATCTGCAGGCAGCAGGTCTCCATACTTTATCTACGTCGCACAATTTAAGGGAAAACCTTCTTCGTTATCCTTCGACGCGATTCAAAGTGAATTTTACGATAAGGTAAATTTTGTTAATATTTCTTTTTTTCGAATGAACATTGGTCGATCGCGAGATACTTCGTTTTCTTTCTTTTTTTTTTGGTTTTTTGTTATTAGGTGAGTTATGGTGATAGAGTTGAATGATTTTTATGTAAGATGAGAATTATGTAATGAACTAAAACAAGTCTACCATGCACATACCTGACAAATATCACCCACGACTATGTCAGAGACGGAGATCTGTTTGACCTCCCCTTGTCGAATAACGGAGAATCTATGTTCCCCTTCTATCCGACTTTGGAGGCCCCTAAACTGTCTTTCCTTAGAATAGTCATTGAAAGCTGTTACTATTACCACCACGATCACAGAAATCAATATAGCGAGTCCTTCAATCCAACCATATTTTGATTCATCTTCATCTATCAAAGCTAGAAAGTGGTCAAAAAGATGTTTTGTGATACTTTCCCTTCCTCTTGGTAATTGTTCGCTTAGAAACATTTTTTTTTTCTTATTCTATACTAACGACCAGATGCTTTTTACTGCATTAAGACTATACCGCTATCTATCTTAAGAGAACTGTATCTTCCTATCTTTGTCAAGCAAGATTATATCTAATGTAAACCTAACAAGTGCATGAGGATTCAGTACACAGACAATATATAAAAATAAGTTCTTTGCCTAATGATTATGAAATACTTAGTAAAGATGTCTATATACGACACAGCGTTTACTTACGTTCTTCCTCATCATCTGCCGGTTGATAAAAGCTAAGACCTAACGAAACCAATGCTGCTACTTCCAAGATGATTAACGTAACATCTTGCAAAGCTTCCCACACTAATTGTAGAAACGTTTTTGGTGGTTTTGGAGGTATCATATTCGAACCAAACGTGTCTCGTCTATGTTGGATATCTGCTGTCGATCCACTGAGACCTGGGTGAAGAGAAAGTTGGCAGATTATTTAATTTTATCATTTCATTCGATCGTCACCTAAGAAATCTCTGGAGATTTTCTCTTCCATGTATTATTATTAATGAAACTTACCTTCACTGGGTGAAGTATACAGCTTCTTACAAATCTCCTGCACACTACCATAGCTATTGATTTTATTGACACCTTCGCGTCCTCTGAGCTCCATGAGCTCACGTAGTTGCTTAAGAGTGATCCCATATTGGGCCGGTCGGCCATCTATTGTTGCCATTTTGCCTCGTTCACCGACGTTGGCCTAAGCCAACTCTACTGCACTTCTTCACGCTAGCAGCTCGTATTATTCTCTGGTGTCACTGACACCACTGGCCTCCAGGAAATTGGAGGACCAACAGCTGAAACAGACAATTAAAAAAATTATGAAATTTATGTCATACTCCCAAACATATAATTAGAATTCTGTTATCTTTGTAACATTTCGTCATAGTAGCAAAGAAATTTTACAAGGAATCTCTTATGCTGTCATACATGATATTCGCAGAGTATCATATGGAAATCAGTTAATAAAGTATACAGATGAGGTAGAAGTGATTACCATATGGTAATAAACTGAATCATAGTTATTTAAATGAGCTGTATCATTACGTCATAATGTATCAAAGAGATTATGATCCATAGCTAAAGAAAATGGGAACAATGCTGAACTACGTGTCGCATAAATACTTTTATAACATAGAAGTTGCTCCGAATCATATAATCTAACAAATAACTGAAAGAGAAGTAATGTTAACAGCGTACACTTTATTATTATAAGAAATTCAGCTCCGAGAAAGCTATCCTCATGACACTAACACGTGTCGGAAATTAATCGAACTCCTATTCTATAAAACAGTGGTTCGTCGTAATACTAAGTAAACTTGTTCTTCGCACAGTCCTTGGAGTTCGTACAGTTTATTCTCACAACAGTCCCCCACATTCAACGATCCACAAGTATCTCACTCCTTTTCATTGATTATACTTCAAGTAGTCCACCACATGGTGTATGAAACCAGCGATATTTAACGTTAATAATCACGAAAACCGTCCTCGGCTGCAACAGGGTCATAGTCCCGAGTTAATATCAACAGAATACATGTTAGACTACGCTAAATATCCTCGCACGTCGTTTCGCTTTCGCAGAGCGAGAGTGCCAGTTAAAACGGACACGACAGGAAATCCCAGTCACTGAACCCGATACCCGCGTTTCGCGACGAACAAACATGTACGTTGGGAAAAAATCCGCCTCAAACCAGATCGGGGAACGTAATCGGTTACGTATCCGCGGCAAAGCGGTATCTCGGCTGTCAGCCGAACGCCGACAGACTTTTCGAGGTTATGTGCACTGGCAAGTGACTCATTGTCGCGGATGACATCGATGTCAACGAAGAAACCGGGCTCGTTTCCTTCGTGAAATTATGTCACTATAGAGGAGAATAACGTTGCCGGACCCGATTGAACGGACATCGACGATACCGTGTCTAAAAATAACACTGACCGCGCGAGAAAGAGAGAGAGAGAGAGAGAGAGACACCGTACAGGGACACCGTACGAGAAACAAGGACGAAAAGACAGAAGGAGGAACAGAGATAGATGTTCACAATAAGTGAGAGAGAGACAGACAGACGAAGAGAGAGAGAGAGAGAGGGACACACACAAAAATCCGTTTACCTTCTGGTGACAGTTTTTCGTGTTGATGCCGAGAGGGGATCGCGAAATTGACATGCAAACCGATCTCTCTCCTCACTGGTACGGGCCTTGGAACTTCATTCTTTCTTGTCAATCTTTCTTTGACGTGAAAACCTATATCGCGAAACCAACCAGCAGCGGTCAACCTGGTCGCCGCGGAAAGGCGTGTTAAGTGAAATAAGCCATTAGCAAAGTAGTAATCGATTCGTGTTGCCCTCTAGCTGGTCGTACGCGTACTCGGTGAAATACACACTTTTTTCCCTTTTTTTTTTTTTAATATATTTTCTCTCTGTCCCCGTTTTGTTCCTACAGAATTATCGTCCACCTCGGTTATCCTCGCCGAATCCTCGCGGTTCTCACGCGTACCGTACGAACGTATGCGACCCACGTTACCCGCGATACCGACGGCAAAACCGTTTCCACCGGGTGGGGGGGAGGGGAAAAAAAAACGACAACGAGAGGGACGGTATCGTTGTTATATTGCGAGCGCCGCGACGCGTCACGTTTAAAGTCTCGCAGCGGACTGAATCGTGTCGCGCGGTGCGCGCATTTTCACTTGGAAAGTTCAACCTGATTCATTCATCACACGTTTACGTAATTTTTACTCACGACTCTATTTTCATCCCGTTAACAATCGGCTCCGGCTAAACAACTGGTTTCAGACTGTAAATTCCTTTTGCAACGGGCAGCGGGATAGGCGGGGCGAACGAGCATCGCTCGGCTAGGAATTCGCGATGATCTAATAGGCTAATCGCATTTCAACGGGCATTACCATAAATTCCACGTTTCCCGAACGGACGGATAATTAAAAACACTTGCGTTAATCGCCGCGCAACGCTGTCTGTCTGTAACGAATATTATTAATCGATGATTTTTTAAATAAAAGAATCATCGGACTACCGGGGTATTGTTCGATAAGAAAATGCTACAATGCGGCTTATCCGACGCCGCGGTAATAAAAATAATTCAAAAAATGGATGTCGTTAATTAATTTTATGCCTTTCGGCATCATTCGACCGTTAATTTATTCTTCTTACCGGACCGTTAGATAAATTACGAGCGACCGCTACTGACTATCGAGTTATTAGCAATAAAGATCGCTCGGTAAATATTATCACAATTGTGATCGCTTTTCAATGAAAAACTTTAACGCGATATTATAACGTACGTACAACCGAGAAGGGGAATCTCAAAGATTAATTATATCAAAATCTCATCGAGAACAGTCCGGCAAATTCGAGTGGTTGTTATCCGGGGCTACTTGAACTCGAACATGTTTCTATACAGGGTGTAACAAAAATATTGGGACACTTTTTCAGTATCGATAGTACGCACGAAAAGATGAAAAAGAAGTCTATAAAGTTATGTCTAAAAACCACCCCCTATCGAGATACAACCCCTTTTGTAAAAATTTTTTTAAAAAATCATATCTCCGAAATGGTACGTCGTAGAGGACCGATTTTGATTGCAATATAACCGGAGAAGATCAATGATAATATAAAAAAATATAATTGCGGCGATTATTGCTGTTAAATAGCATTTATTCTTGTTTAATCCATAGAACGTCGATTACCTATATCGTATCAGATTTGACGCGTTTCAAATTCCTACGCCTGAAAATTCCACGATCCTAATTTTCTACGCTTGGAAAACTTACGCGTTTCAAATTCTTACGTCTGAAAATTACACGATCCAAATTTTCTACGCTTGGAAAACTTACGCGTTTCAAATTGCTACGCCTGAAAATTTCTACAACTGAAAATTCTACGATTCTAAATTTCTACGCTTGGAAATCTTACGCGTTTCAAATTCCTACGCCTGAAAATTCCACGATCCCAATTTTCTACACTTGGAAAACTTACGCGTTTCAAATTCCTACGCCTGAAAATTCCACGATTCTAAATTTCTACGCTTGGAAAACTTACGCGTTTCAAATTCCTACGCCTGAAAATTTCTACAACTGAAAATTCTACGATCCCAATTTTCTACACTTGGAAAACTTACGCGTTTCAAATTCCTACGCCTGAAAATTCCACGATTCTAAATTTCTACGCTTGGAAAACTTACGCGTTTCAAATTCCTACGCCTGAAAATTTCTACAACTAAAAATTCCACGATCCTAAGTTTCTACGCTTGAAAATTCAACGCGTTTCAAATTCCTACGCCTGAAAATTTCTACAACTGGAAATTCCACGATCCTAAATTTCTACGCTTGGAAATTCAACGCGTTTCAAATTCTCACGCCTGAAAATTTCTGCAACTGGAAATTTCATGAACCTAAGATATGGGTAATCGAAGTTCTTCGGATTAAACAAGAATAAATGCTATTTAAAGCAATAATCGCCGCAATTATATTTTTTTCTATTATCTTTGATCTTCTCCGGTTATATTGCAATCAAAATCGGTCCTCTACGACGTACTATTTCGGAGATATGATTTTTTAAAAATTTTTTACAAAAGGGGTTGTACCTCGATAGGGGGTGGTATTTAGACAAAACTTTATACACTTTTTTTTCATCTTTTGGTGGGTACTATCCATACTGGAAAAGTGTCCCAGTATTTTCGTTACACCCTGTATATATCGACGTCGCCAGACCATTGTTGCCCTCTAAAGCGTTGCAATGACACGAATATCGGCGTAGGGGTTAAATTTTTAACGGAACTAACTATAACTGCCGAGATAGTGTGTCACAGAAATGCAACTCGGTTCGCGGTGGAACTCGCGTTCTCTCTACCGGTGAATTACATTCATTTCTTTCCCCCCCCCCTTCCCCCACCCCATTGAGAAGCTTTTTATTAAATAAATCGACAATAAAGAGGAAACAGTGCTTGGCGTTCCATTCTTCGCGACAGCGTGATGTTTCGTCGAGCGGGGGATAGCCTTTTGTAGCTAAAGAGAGCTTCCCTCGGATAAAAGGAATTGTTTTAAGTGGTCAGAGGCCATTTCTTTGGCCACGCGGAGACGAGAGATATTTTCCCCGTCTATATTTCGGACTAAAAGTACGTGCCGATGCTGTTGATTGAGCTGAAGAGCCAGTCGATACGAAGCAAACAGAGCGGCAAAGCGAGAGGGAAGGGAAGAGAGAGAGAGAGAGAGAGAGAGAGAGAGGGGGGGACAAAGAGAGAAAGAGAAAGCGAATCTTTTTACCATCCAATCCGAACTATTTTAGTATTTTCACACGAATTCACGATTGTTTACAATTGCCCCTGTATTTCGCTTGCTAGTATTATTATCTAATATGATATAATATAATCAACAATATAAAATCTGAATAAAATCTTAAAATATTAATATAATCAACAATCTTTATTTTGGAATAACTTTCCAACGTTTCGATCATATATTGGGTAAATAATTGTTAACTTTTCCCTGAAGAGGGTCACAATATATGACCGAAACGTTGGAAAGTTATTGCAAATAAAGATTGTTGCTTTATTATGGTTGTAGAGTAAGTACCTAATGAACATTTTCGATTAATTCATATTAGTCACTTTCGTCAGTTTTGATCGTTCATACCCAGTTTAGCTGTTCTGATTATATGATTATATTTACGATCGTTAAAAATATTGATACTATATGATATAATATGATTAAAATACTGTCGCGACGGTTGTACGAGTGATTTACACTTTTTTTATCCCCAGAGGACTTTTTTTTATTTTTTTAATTCGTTTTTTTTTTAAATCGAATAATCCTCGACGATGTAGAGGTTCGATGCGTGCGGAGTTGTTCACCAGGCGGGGGCTTCCTTAATTAGAAGCTGATTTGATGGGAAGACTACCGACTGCCTGGAGGGAAAAAGGTGCCGGCAACAGTCGTTGTCCTTATTTTCAGTGGTATTTTACAATCTAACTACGCACAGCTTCCTATACAGGGTGTAATATTTTTCAGGGACGATAGAACGAATGGTAATAAGAAAAAAAAGTTTGAAAAGTTTTGTGCGAAACCCAACCCCCATAGAGATGTAACATCTTTTGTAAAAGAATTAAAAAAAAATCATATTTGCGAAATGGTAAGGTTTTAGTGGACAGATTTTGATTGTAATGTACAAGGAAAAGATCAAAGTTAATAAAAAAAAATATAATTGCTGCGATTATTGCCATTAAATGCTTAATTTTATTTTTTGCCATTAAATTAATTGTTTACTCCAAACAACTTCGATTACGTACCTATATCATATAATAATTTATCTTTAACAATTTGGGAGAAATTAAGGGCATTCACTAAGATTCCTTTATTATAGTGATAATGATATTTTTTTGCAAACTTTGATTTAATTCTGGTAATATTAAAATTAAAATCAGTCTTCACGAGTTACCATTTCAGATATATAATTTTTTATTAATTTATTAACAAAAGGGATTTTATCTAAATAGAGGGTAGTTTTCGGACACAACCTTTTTATTATTTTTTTTCACTTTTCCCTGCGTACTATCGACCCTAAATAAAAGTCCCACCACTTCTGCTACACCCTGTACACCCCCTACCGACCATTTCCGTTCGATTATTATCGACGAGCGAAAATATGCCGAGAAAATAAGAGAAACACCCCACCCGTCTCCCCAGGAATGTTCTATTTATCTTCGCAATGGCCAGTCAATAATCGACTGGCATTTTAACGGGCCGAAACAACGTTTATCTAATTATAAGTTTTTCGCTTCTAATTATAAGTTCGCGACAGATAAGTTTCCAGCGGATCGGGCAGAATCGATCTACTTCCACGTTCGAGTCGCACACCTGACCCGTGGGTAATTGGTCTTATTTCTAACTACTGTGTATGTACATGCATACATACATAAATACATATACATAGATACATACAGTAGTCTTATTTCTGGACCCCATAAGAATTTACCGTCGGTCCCAACGCTCTTTCTGCGGGTAGCCATGACCCCACGTGCCTACAGGCGGCCATGTTGTATTTATACTGATACTGACCCCATATCTATTTCTGTGATTTTACGTCGACGTGCCTAATTAACGGTTAACCGGGACGGGGTGAAATTTTCATCCCTGCTGCGTTCTGCGTTCTACCCGCAGATATACAGGGTGTAACAAAAATACTGGGACACTTTTTCAGTATCGATAGTACGCACCAAAAGATGAGAAAAAAGTCTACAAAGGTTTGTCTAAAAACCACCCCCTATCGAGATACAACCCTTTTTGTAAAAATTTAAAAAAAAATCATATCTCCGAAATGGTATGTCGTAGAGGACCCATTTTGATTGCAATATAACCGGGAGAGACTAGAGTATACGAAAAAATATCATTATCTATGCAAAGGAAGATTTAGTGAGTGCCCTTTATTTTTCCCAAGTTGTTACAAATCTGGTACGATATAGGTAATCGAAGTTGTTTCAAATTTTTACGCCTGAAAATTTCTACGGCTGGAAATTCCGCGATTCTAAATTTCTACGCTTGGAAATCTTACGCGTTTCGCATACCTACGCCTGAAAATTCCACGATCCTAAATTTTTACGCTTGGAAATCTAACGCGTTTCAAATTTTTACGCCTGAAAATTTCTACGGCTGGAAATTCCGCGATTCTAAATTTCTACGCTTGGAAATCTTACGCGTTTCAAATACCTACGCCTGAAAATTCCACGATCCTAAATTTTTACGCTTGGAAATCTTACGCGTTTCGCATACCTACGCCTGAAAATTCCACGATCCTAAATTTTTACGCTTGGAAATGTAACGCGTTTCAAATTCCTACGCCTGAAAATTTCTACGGCTGGAAATTCCACGATTCTAAATTTTTACGCTTGAAAATTTAACGCGTTTCAAATTCCTACGCCTGAAAATTCCACGATCCTAAATTTTTACGCTTGGAAATCTAACGCGTTTCAAATTCCTACGCCTGAAAATTTCTACGGCTTGAAATTCCACGATTCTAAATTTCTACGCTTGAAAATTCCACGATCCTAAATTTTTACGCTTGGAAATCTAACGCGTTTCAAATTCCTACGCCTGAAAATTTCTACGGCTGGAAATTCCACGATTCTAAATTTTTACGCTTGAAAATCTAACGCGTTTCAAATTCCTACGCCTGAAAATTTCTACGGCTGGAAATTCCACGATTCTAAATTTCTACGTTTGGAAATCTACGCGTTTCAAATTCATACGCCTGAATATTTCTACAACTGAAAATTTTACGGTCCTAAATTTCTACGCTTGAAAATTCAACGCGTTTCAAATTCCCACGCCTGAAAATTTCTACAAGTGGAAATTTCATGATATGGGTAATCGAAGTTCTTCGGATTAAACAAGAATAAATGCTATTCAACAGCAATAATCGCAACAATTGTATTTCTTTTTCTATTATCTTTGATCTTCTCCGGTTATATTGCAATCAAAACAGGTCTTCTACGACGTACCATTTGGGAGATATGATTTTTTTTTAAATTTTTTACAAAAGGGTTTGTATCTCGATAGAGGGTGGTTTTTAGACAAAACTTTATAGACTTTTTTTCATCTTTTGGTGCGTACTATCGATTCTGAAAAAGTGTCCCAGTATTTTTGTTACACCCTGTATTGCTAATAGTCAACGAAGCTGGAAAGTTGTTCCGTTCAACGAAGAAACGGGACAGAACACAGTTCGAAGATAATAAGGAAAAAAAGAGAATCCGATTAATTAAGCGGAATTAATTATAACGTTCGAGGGAAGTCGACCTAAGATTTAAAAAAAAATGTAATTCTCGTATTCTCGTTACGTTTCATTTAATTCGAGTGCTCGGATCGTCCTAAGTGTATAAGAGGTAATTTCGAAAGTATCATTTTCTTAAGAAAATTTCCGTCACACCAGGGGCAGATTAACGCAGAAATTACGCGAAACGTTAAAAGGATTAAAGCAAGATAATTGCGTGGAACGACGGTTGGCCTAATTATTATGAATCGTTCAGTTTTAAAGTGCTCGAGCTTAAGCCGAGATTTCGAAGGCATGTTAATGACTGATAATGCCAATCAATCGGAATCAGTGCTCTCGACGCGATTGCTATTACGATATATATATATATTGACAATGTTATCTCGCCGCTATATCGGAACGTTCACAGTCTCTTCTCCCCGGTGTCCATCCAGTTGATGTAAAGTAAGAAGCTGGTGAAATTGCTCGAATGGATTCCTAAGCAGCAATTACGATGCAACGCGTGTCATTACCGTATGATTAATACCCCTCCCCCCCCCTCTCCCTCCCTCCGCGTACATGGTGATTCAGAGAGACGTAATCGTGAACGTAATCGACGCAAATCGTCCGGTTTCCTTTAACACATTTAGATATATTTATCGCGTTGTATGTTTTATATTTGATTAATTCGGTTATTTTAAGAATCGTTTTATACTGATAGTAGGAAAAAGATAAAAATGGTTTTATGGATATTGAACGATCGAGAGTTAGAGTAATGGATAATTGCTGGGTATCTATAATGAGGAAATAAGTTGGATTGTTTTTCTTTGGTTTTGATATTTATATGTTCTAATTACATTGACACTAAATCTAGGGATCAGTTTATGTAGATATTTTTATCGAACCCGTAAAAATGATAACTTTTACAATTGATTTTAGGTAATAGTAAATTTGGCTTAAAGGACTGTATTTTTTGTATATTGATTATAGAAACTAACGTTGAAAGTTGTTAACGTTGCAAGCAGACGTTTTATGAAAAATGTTAAAACGGTTCTTGGTAGATTTAGTGTTAAATACTTGTGTTACTAAAGAAACTATTATATTCTACTTGTAAAATCCGATTTAATCGAATTTAACACATTCGCGACGGACGTGAATTTAAAATTTTAAAGCCAATTAATTTGTATTTAATTTTATATAACTTTAAGTATTTATAACTATTATACCTGTCAAGGTAACGACTAACTGATTCTTTAGATATTTTCGTATTATCTTAGTTTATCTCTGTGTATATACAAATTTGCTTAGGGATAGCATTCAAATTTTAAAGCCAATTATTTGGAATTTAATTTTATATATATAACCTAAAGTTTTTGTAATTATTATATCTGTCAAGGCAACAACTTACTGATTCTTTAGATGTTTTCGTATTATCTTAGTTTATCTCTGTGTATATACAAATTTGCTTAGGGATAGCATTCAAATTTTAAAGCCAATTAATTTGAATTTAATTTTATATATATAACCTTAAGTTTTTGTAATTATTATACCTGTCAAGGTAACGACTAACTGATTCTTTAGGTATTTTCGTATTATCTTAGTTTTTCTCTCTATATTCACAAATTTGCTGTCCTAAGCAACAAATGTCGTGGATGCTATAGTATTCATTGTATATAACAATTAAAATATGATAATCTGACTACCTTTATAAAATGTCTTTAATCAAATCAATAATTATAAATAAAATAACTCTCAATTTTTGCACCTCACTGAAACGTTTACTCTCCGCAAAGATCGTCAGTCATTTATGACTGACGAGGTCCCAACGGAAAAGTAACCGTCACCCAGACCTGGGTGACACTATTCATCCCATTAAACAACACACATTTCCCTCCAACGAACATTATCCATCCCCAACAATCACCACCAACATGCTAATTAACCAACTTCAAAACCAAGTCGCGAGTCGGTGAACCTTGAACTTGAAAATCCAATCGAGAAACCAGGCCGGCGAGTGACATTAGTCTGCCAGGCACGCAACGAGGGCCTCGAAGAATCGACGTGCGTAACTATTCGCACACACACACTTATTCCCCCCACAAACACACACACACACACACCTAATCGTGCGTGATTACACAATACGCGGCCACATATCGTTCGCATCCTCGCGAATCCGCGATACAGTTCTGCATAGTTAACCGTTCCACAGTGAGGTATTCGATCCGAAAAGCTGAAAAAAAAGTCAAATTCAAAAGTTTACGTAATCCGCAAACTTTTTACTGTCTGGGCTTGTTAAATATGTCTAGAACAATGTACTAAATTGATTTTATTAATTTGTGCATTTATAAATTAGTAATCTTAATCGAAAGTCGAAAGATTGTATGATATTTTATGTATTTCAAAGAAGTTAAGTGACTTTTTGCATTTTTGATACATTTTAAGAAAGCATGAGCTACTTCTTCCATACAATATTTATAGTTTTATCACATTTATTTATTTAGTATTAATAATTCTAGATGATCAATGGTTCAGTAATTTTTCTCACCAGTATAAGATTTCATGAACGATTTTGTTATAGTATTCCGTTGAATTCCGTGCTCATTCTGGTCCCATTAGATTCAGTAAAGATCTGTGATTATAAGCCAATCAAATTTGGTTCCGATTCTGTCCGATCTTAAGTTTTTCAGCCATTTTTGTATTAAGCGTTTTTATGTATTTTCCGAGTTGAAATTAATGGTAATAAATTAAACATCTGCCTAAAATATATACTACGCACTAAAAAGTTCTGTATTCCACCTATTTTGAATAAAATAATATCATATTTCGTGTCAATATAATTTACGTGCAAAACTAATTCTTTCTAGCTTTTCGGTTCAACTATTCCACTATTGACGCGATTTTTCATGGGTTCTCGATAATCTGAGGAAAAAATGTTTCGTACAAAAAAGAAACAGTATTCAGACGTCTACAAAATGCAATATATAAAAGTTTAAAAACCATTGTTTTTTTATAAAAAATGAATGTCACTTTGATTTCTTGAAAGCTAAAATGCATTTTTGATTTCTCAATATTATAGCTGACGTTAAGACGAATCCAACGACCTATTATATTATGACCTTGAGACCGTTAATAACGCTAAAATAGTTTTTTCCAGCTTTTCGGGCCAAATACCCCACTGTGCGTTCGATCGAACGAACAATCCGTCGACGGTCTCGACGGATCCGACGTCGACGGAGATAATGACATTCCGAGGATAGCAAACCTGCACAGAGTAAACGTTAGCTGCTCTCTTCCCTCACTCCTTTCACCTGTCCCCCAGGGTGTCCGCGACCAGGAAGAGTACACACTTTGCACCAGGAAACTCGTTTTTAACGTGAAATACGAAAAATTAAACACACAGCTTCATTTTTTATACGTTAGGGAAAAAAAGTCTCGGAAAACGAGAATTTTCCAGATGAAATTTTCCAAGACACTTTTCGATACGGTTAACGGGGAGTCGAGCGATACCTGGCGACCTTCTTCTGGCTGCCGATAATAAGCCTGACAGATTTCAAGATACCGCGGGACGCTATCTGGCCGAAAAGATTGATAACGTTGCCGAAGCAAAGTGTCGTGCAAACTTCGTGACGCCAGACGAGAGCAGCGCGCGGTTCTCGCATTGTGACGTCAATCGACGGGGCGAAAAAGAACGAGAACACACCTCGGATATATTTGAACGTAGACGACTCGCGAAAACGACCGTTCGCAAGGCCCGCCGACGGAACTCCGCGGATTTTATGCGTTCGACGGATCGCGGAATTGGCGCAGCGATTGCGACGGGTTTACGGGACGGTTTATGGTTTATTGTTCTTCCCGGGACTTATGGGCGCTGGGAGAGGCATTTTTTTTCGATCAGTTTCCGGTACCCCCGTTAACTTAAAAAAAAGTTAGCTCGTATAGTGATTTTAATTAAATAAATTGGGTATTTTAGGGATCGTTAATGTAGTACTAATAACTTGTTTTAGTTAAACTATTACTTTAGGAGGAATATGTTATAAGGATTTTTTATTGCTTATATACAACCCCATAATCTTTGTCGATTTTTTATAAAAGTGGGATATTATTTCCTGGGACTTATGGGCGCTGGGAGAGGCATTTTTTTTCGATCAGTTTCCGGTACCCCCGTTAACTTAAAAAAAAGTTAGCTCGTGTAGTGATTTTAATTAAATAAATTGGGTATTTTAGGGATCGTTAATGTAGTACTAATAACTTGTTTTAGTTAAACTATTACTTTAGGAGGAATATGTTATAAGGATTTTTTATTGCTTATATGCAACCCCATAATCTTTGTTGATTTTTTATAAAAATGGGATATTATTTCCTGGGACTTATGGGCGCTGGGAGAGGCATTTTTTTCGATCGGTTTCCGGTACCCCCGTTAGGTGAATTGGTTGTTCGTATAGTGATTTTATTTAAATAAATTGATTTTAATCAAATAAATTGGGTATGGTAGGGATTGTTAGGGTAGTACTAATAACTTGTTTTAGTTAAACTATTATTTTAGGAGGAATATGTTATAAGGATTTTTTATTGCTTATATGCAACCCCATAATCTGTATGTTGATTTTTTATAAAAATGGGATATTATTTCTTGGAACTTGTGGGCGATGGGAGAGGCATTTTTTTTCGATCGGTTTCCGGTACCACCGATAGGTGAATTGGTTGTTCGAATAGTGATTTTAATTAAATAAATTGGGTATTTTAGGGATTGTTAGTGTAGTACTGATAACCTTTTTTAGTTAAACTATAACTTTATGATTTGAAAAAAATTGAACTCGATTCATCGACATCGGTGTTTCAACTTTAAGTCGATTTTTTATAAAAATGGGATATTATTTCCTGGAACTTGTGGGCGATGGGAGAGGCGTTTTTTCGATCAGTTTCCAGTACCCAGTTAGGTTAAAAAAAAGTTAGCTTGTTCGGGTAGAGGTTTTAATTAAATAAATTGAGTATTTTAGGGATTGTTAGGGTAGTACTGACAACTTTTTTTAGTTAAACTATTACGTTCGGTGTAATAATTGTGACCATAATTATGAAAGTGGTCTAAGTTAATATTGCAAAATAAATGAAAGTCTTGATAATTGGTTAATAAATGTTTCAAAACCTTTAAAAAACGTAATATCCAAAATTTTTTAAAAATTGACTTACAAGTTAGACCACTTTCATAATTATGGGCACAATTATATCATAAGAATTTTTTGTTCTTTACATGCAACCCCATGATCTGAAAAAAATTGAGCTCGTTGCAACTTTAAGTTTATTTTTTATAAAAATGAATTGGTAGATATTTGTATTACTCCACAGGATCTTTATACGTATCGTCCTCTACCATTTCCACCTAGTTTCATCCAAAAAAACGCAATGATAAGTCGCGGCCTTCCCTTGTGAGAGAGAGAAAAATTGTTTTTTGGCTTTGAAAGGATCGATTAAATTCAATTTATTATAAAAATGGAAAGTAATAAGTAATTACTTGGCTATACACAATGAGAAGAAACAAGGATTATTAAAATAACACTGTGGGAAATGAAAATTGTTTTTTGGTCTTTGAAAGGATCAATTAAATTCAATTCTCGTATTTTTCGAACTATAAAACGCACTTTTTTACATAGAAAAATGAACTGAAATTGTGGGTGCGTCTTATGGTCCGAAGGTAACATTAAAATTTTAAACTAAATATTTAAAAATTAAAGAGGGACTATAATAGTTTAGATGAAAGTAATACTAATAATGATAATACCGAGAGTGAAGATGAATTGAATATTACTAGTAGGTACGAGTTATGTTAGCAATAAATAAACATTTTGATCCGAAAGTAACACTAAAATATCTTTTTCTAAATATCATCTGATAAATTAGAAGTGCGTATTATAGTTCGAAAAATACGGTAATTATAAAAATTGAAAGTAATAAAAAATCACTCACAATCAGCTATACACAATGAGGAACAAGTTATGATATTGAAAAATTAGGATTCCAACGTTCGTTCATCGTTTCAAAGATCAGAAAACTATTTTTCTTTACCTTAATTACCATTTTAATCGAATATACAAAAATTGTATGGTATCCACTTTGCACATAATCGTGACAATTTAGTATAAGTGTTGTTATGACAAAAGCGACTGTAGTGTAGGGTGGTCGTTAAAAATTAAATCTTTTGCGACGCCCCTCAAAAAGCTTCCTTATGATGCAAAAACACTGAGGAATTTCTTGTTTTTTTTTTTAATTAAAAACAACACGTGCCTCAAGACGATTGAAATTAATTTCTGGTATAATCACGTTTTTGGGAATTTTTATGAGAATACGATTTTATTCGAAATATAAACAATTATAGAATCCAAATCAATAAAAAAACATTAGTTAATTAAAATAACAATAAACAAAAATTTAAATTCAAATTTTTTTTATCAATAATTGATTATAGAAGTAAAGGCATTAAGAATACGAAAGAAAGTTTACTTAAACCTTGGAGTTAAGAAATCTAGATATTAAAATTACGTTTGTACTAATTTAGTTTTAAAATAAAAATATCAATTTGAATATCTTTAATTTTTTTATTTAATAGATCAAATCAACTGGGAAAAATTTTGAATTTAAATTTTTGTTTATTTTTATTTTAATTACCTAATGTTTTTTTATTGATTTCGGTTCTATAATTGTTTATATTTCGAATAAAATCGTATTCTCATAAAAATTCCCAAAAACATAATTATACCAAAAATTAACTTAAATCTTCTTGAGGCATGTGTTGTTTTTAATCTAAAAAAAAAATTCCCCAGTGTTTTTGCATCATAAGGAAGCTTTTTGGGGGGCATCGAAAAAAATTTTTAATTCTTAACGACCACCCTACTGTAGTGTCATACAAAAAATTGCTATTACTATATTTCCCTCAGTCGTTTAATATTGTCCAGCGATGAAGTAATCGAAAAAGCAACATTTTACAATCAAATTTTTCCCCACCAAAAGTTTCTAAACGCAGAAATTTCCATCCACGCTGCTTCCACAGAAATTTCTGTGCATCGCAAATTTCCGAGCTCGGAAATATTCGGCCGAAAAATTTATATCCAAATTCCCCACGGTAGTTTCGTCGAATAATAATTGCTCGCCAAATTTTTCGTCGCACTTAACACTACTTCGCAAGTGTCCCATGACATTTCGCGTTAAAAAAGGGTACGCTCGCGGCCCGAGTGCAATTAAGTTTTCCGCTGATCAATGTTAATTCGCGGAAGCGGTCTAGTTCGCTCGATTTTTAATTGAGTTTGTTTATATAATTGCGAGAGCGCACTCGCCGTTTATTCAGCGCCGCGTCGGCCGGTTCTTCTTCTCTCTTCTTTTTTTTTCTATCAAATGAAACCGCAATTTCATTTCACTTTTTATTTGACTCGATTCGGGTCGAATACCAATTTCCGGAAGAAAAAACGACGATACAGAAAAAAAACCCGCGCGTTTCAGAGGCGAAAGGAAGGAACGGTAAGTCGATTTACGGTGAATGTTGTCGAAATGGGATCCGCGGAAATAGCGCGATAATTTCGTTACAACGAACGAGGCAAATGAGCGGCTGTTAAATATTATCGTATCTTATTTTAATTCGCAGCAGTCGCTGCGTCTATTGATACCGAGTGTCGTATAAATCAAGTGGTACGTTCATGGTTTATAATTCTCGCTTTATTATTAAATACACTCGGCTGTTTGCCATCGAGTTGGTATCAACTATTTGTAACATTAATTTACAATAATAAATTTAATGAAAAATTCAAATTTCCAGGAATTTTGCACACTTGTTTTCTGGAACTATAATATTTGACCGATTCGAGTGAAATTTTTGGTGGTTGTTGAATGTTTTTTTGAAAAATAGAAAATAACAGAATTTATTATTCTATTATATTTACTTGTTAATTTTTTGTATTGATTCATTATTTCAAAAAAGAGAACATCATAATACATTATTTTATCGAAATAAGTTCAGAGTCCATGAATACAAATTAAAAAGGTCATTTTTAGTTATTAGTTCAATTTATTTCACTTTAAGAATTTTTGTATTATTTATTATAATTTTAATTAAGTATTAGAAATTTTGATTTTCATCAATAAATTTACAATTTATCACTGTTCAGTAATCTAGTACGTTAAAACAACATTGCGAATTTGTACACATCCATAAAAAAGAGTGAACATTTCCGCAACGAAAGCCCAACAAACATTTCATAATTTCCACAATCCCCTCGTTAAAATATTCATTGAAATCCACTATAAAACTCCTAAAAAAAAACTCATAAATCCACCCGTAACAGTTTCTCAAGAGAACGGAGCTAAATCTCGCGGAATTGCCGCGGGCAAGATAATCCAGCTCCCTTTAACTTTCCGTAAAACGGACAGCGGGCGCGGGTGTCTCGCGATAAGGGAGTGAAAAACAAGAAATACCGACTCGGGTCCCGTGAATCACTATTAAGCCGAATAAAATGATGGATTCCTGTAATAAACGTCACAGCTGAAACAAGAAAAGTTCGTGGAACACGGACCGATTAAATTGCCGGGCACGAACGTCCGTACGTAACGCGCAACTATGTCGATGGAGAGGATTCGCTCGATGAGAAAAAAAAAAGAGAGAAAAAAAGAAGGCATAGGTGGTCCGTTAATACATTTTTACACGGTCACGCGAGATTAGACGATGAAGATATACGCGAGGAATTTACGATCGTAGATTCTTGCGTGACGATCGCCTGGATAGAACGTCTTATTTTATTTTTCGGGAGGTTTCTGAAAGACTTATGCTATAGTCGAATATATTTATTTAGCGATGTTGTTGATTGTGGTATTAATTTAATGAGTAATTTATTCCACTGTATCATTTTCTTCTATTTGGCCCGTATCTTTGTATTTTTTATGCTTTTTGGCATTGTTATTGATTATGCTATTAGTTTAATGAGCAATTTATTCCACTGTAACACCTTTTTATACTTGGTCCATATTTTTGAATTTTTTATGCCCGAGAATTTTTTTTCGGGAGGTTTTTGAAAGACTTATGCTATTGTCGAATATATTTATTTAGCGATGTTGTTGATTATGGTATTAATTTACTGAGTAATTTATTCCACTGTATCATTTTTTTCTATTTTGCCCGTATTTTTGCATTTTTTATGCTTTTTGGAGGATTTTTATTTCGGGAGGTTTTGTAAAGACCTTATGCTATAACCGAATATATTTATTTAGCGATAATATTGTGTCGAAGCTGTACAATAATTTATACTTGCTCACATTTTTTAATTTCAAATTCTTCGTAAATAAAATGCAATTTATGTTAATAAGGAATTTATTTCAATTTATTACCCCAGTTTATTACTATCATTAATTAATTCCAATGTAACATTTTCTTGTACTTGGCCCATATCCTTACATTTTTTATGCTTTTTGAGAATTTCTCTCGGGAAGTTTTTGAAAGACTTAGGTATACTATAACCGAATATATTTATTTAGCGATAGTATTGTGTCGAAGCTGTACAATAATTTATACTTGCTCACATTTGTTTGATTTCAAATACTTTGCAAATAAAATGCAATTTATGTTAATGAGCAATTTATTCCAATTTATTACAATTATTAATTTATTCGAATGCAACATCTTCTTTTACTTACAACTATTGGCTCATATTTTTCTATTTTTAATGCTTTTTCTAAGAATTGTTATTTCGCGAGGTATTTGAATGACTTACGCTACTTTATTACACGACAAATAAAAGATGCAAAGATGACATCAGCCGAGCAAACGTCAGAAGTGAGTAATCCCACCGATTGTGTACGTTTCCTTTCGACTTTGAGTTTTCCACTTCGAAGAAGATTTTCCGGTCGTCCGCGAACCCGGGTGAACCGACGCGATATACCGGTGTTCAATGATCGCCGACGTGCTAAGTCATTTACCGTTAAAGATATAACTGGAATTTCAGTCGTAACGTCTAAACGCCGCGGTACGTTAATTGCACCGTAATTCTTGCGAGGTCCGCGATGAATCAACGTGGGTTAATTTATGTGTACGGCTATACGCTTTTACGACGATGCCTATCGCGAAAAGAAGAAACGAAATATACAATATGAAAAGGTTACGAGACCTTATCTGGACTGGTAATATCGAACGCTCGTAGAAAACCTCCCACGGAATAAAGAAAAAATAGAAAAAAAAGAAAAAATTGTGAAATTTAGCGGCAGATATCACGTGTTAACATTAAAGTTACTGATAGTTTATTTACAATTAAATCTTAGTAGTTTTTTATATTTATAAACGGTTTTATTCTACTAATCGTAAAGATATTGATTTTTTATATTTTTTATTTTGTAAGTACATATTCTTATCGAACCCGTAAAAATGATAACTTTTCCAATTGATTTCACGTAATACTTAATTTGGCATAAAAAACTATACTTTCGGTATATTGATTAAAGAAACTAACGTTGAAAGCTATAACGTTACATACAGACATTACCTACTATTAAGTTTTATTTAATTAGATTAATTTTTTAAATTTTTGTTATTGAAATTGTTTTATTACTACCCTTAATTTTTTTTTTGAAAAAAATTGTGAAATTTAGCGGTAGATATCACGTGTTACCATTAAAGTTACTGATAATTTATTTACAATTAAATCTTAGTAGTTTTTTATATTTATAAATGGTTTTATTCTACTAATCATAGTGATATTGGTTTTTTATATTTTTTACTTTGTACATATTCTTATCAAACCCGTAAAAATGATAAAAAATTAAATTAATAGAGAATTACATACTCATCATCCACAATGAGGAAATAAGTTATAATATTGAAAATAACGATTCTTTTTCTTAGTATTTTATATTTACATGTTCTAACTCCATTAACAGTAAGCCAACCGACAGTATATGTACAATATTCTTATCCAACCCGTAAAAATGATAACTTTTCCAATTGATTTCACGTAATACTTCATTTGGCATAAAAAACTATATTTTCTGTATATTGATTAAAGAAACTAACGTTGAAAGCTATAATGTTACATACAGACATTACTATTCAATTTTAATTAATTAGATTAATTTTGTAAATTTTTGTTATTGAAATTGTTTTATTACTATCCTTTTTTTTGAAATTATCTTAATAAAAAGTTTAAAAACGGTAATTCGACCCACCTCGGTAGGTTTAGTGTTGAAAAAGAAGCCATTATCTTTCACCATAGCACTTTCGTACCGATTTCAAATCTAAAATTCCGTAACGTGTTTCATTTTCACGAGAACTAACGTTTCCATTTGGTGAGCCGCACGGGAAGCGACGTCGCCGGAAAATTGATCCGTTTCGTTTTAAATTATTCGCCGGAAAATTGATCCGTTTCGTTTTAAAGGGACTTTGGAGGACGAAATCTGCCCTTGCGCGAAAGTTTGTCGGCCCTGGAGCCGCGGAAGGGCTCTCGCGGACTGTTAACCCTTAATGTTCCGACTTTTAATTGTGAATATCGACCAGAACCTTCAAATTATTCTCATCGTATTTAAACTTACAAGTTTTAAGTGTGAAATTTTAAATGCTACAATAATGTGCGAATAATACTATTAAATATTGAATAATATTATATTTATAATTAATATTTAATAATAATATTAGAGTCATTCAACAGAATCTTTAATCATCTCTAAATAAATTATTCAATTAACTTTACTAAATTTATTAAAATTTTATTAATAGAACTTTGATTACAAAATTTATAACGTTGCACATCTGTGGTGGTTGATAGACACACTTCGAGTGTTAACAGTAGAATTAACGAGGATTAATTCGATATGTCTAAAAACATGACACAGATATGTTTGAAACATAGGAAAATAAAGAGGATGGTATATTGATCGATTTAATGATTTACATATGGAAATATAGTTATGAACAATTTTAGAAAATGCACTTTTTTAAATTTCAGCGATTGTTATAGAAAATTGCAAAAGTTATTTAGACTGCTTTGGTGGTGCTAGTGTCAGATTTCGAATGCTACAATGACGTGTTAATAATAATATTAAAGTAATTCGAAACAATCTTTAATCATCTCTAAGTAAATTATTCAATTAACTTTACTAAATTTATTAAAATTTTATTAATAGAACTTTGATTACAAAATTTATAACGTTGCACATCTGTGGTGGTTGATAGGCACACTTCGAGTGTTAACACTAGAAGTACCGAGGATTAATTCGTTTTTTTTTAAACACAGGATAAATATGTGTGAAACAGAGAAATTAAAGGGGATAGTAAATTTGATCAATTTAATCGTTTACACATAGAAACATGGTTATGAAGAACTGGATAAATATGTTTGAAACAAAGAAACCAAAGAGGATAGTAAATTTGATCAAAATTATTGTTTGCACATAGAAACATGGTTATGAAGAACTGGATAAATATGTTTGAAAGAAAGAAATAAAGGAGGATAGGAAATTTGATCAATTTAATTGTTTGCACATAGAAACATAGTTATGAAGGATTGAGTAAATATGTTTCAAACAAAGAAATAAAGGAGGATAGGAAATTTGATCAATTTAATTATTTGCACATAGAAACATGGTTAGGTCTGGTTAGGTATAATTAGGTATATTCGGTATATTTAAAAACACTGGATAAATATGTTTGAAACAAAGAAATAAAGGAGGATAGTACTTAAATTTATCAATTTAGTTGTTTACATATAGAAAACCATTAGTCCGGAAGAATTTTGGAAATCTCAGTGTTAAAAATTTAAACAATTCATATAAGAAATTTGGAACCAATCATTTTCACTTCCTTGGTACTTCAGTGTTAATTCTTTATGGCAGCATGGAATTAAAAATGTCCCATTTTTTGATAATACACAAACGTTTACATTTCACCCTAGTTACCTAAAAAGCTACAACAACAAATTCAATTAATTCCCAATCTTTTTATACTTCAACATCATATGATTCCTCGTCAATAAAAATCTCCCAATTTCATTTAACTTAAATCGCAATAAACTTTCCGTGCAACACGGGTCAATTAATTCGCCGAACTCTTCGCCCTCAAAGACTTAACCAGTTAAAATTTAACCTTTTTGAAAATCGAGTGATAACGTTAGGAAAATATGGATACAGGAATCCCATCTTAAATTATTTACATTGACCTCTAAACATTCTAATTATATTAAAATTTGCGTATATATCTTGATTTTCACCAATATTACGATATAAATATCAAAGGGTAACATAATTTTCGTATGACGAATATAGTCGTCAAACAAACTAAAGGGGGATAAAGGTTTCAGGGGAAAAAAACACTTTCTTTGCGATTTTTTTTCAGACGTATGAATAAAGCAAATTTGTTCGAACCTTTTGCATATTATATACTATTATTTCAACAACATTTTGTAATTTTTTGATTGCAAAATATCAACAAATAAACCGGTGACGGAGCTTTTCCGAGAACGACTTTGGAAAAAGCCAGCAGAAAAGTATTAGAAATCAAAATAACAATAAAATTTAGATAGAAAATGAGGAAATCCTCCCCCAAACGATCGCTAATTCTTATTTTGTTCATTTAAAAATGTTTTGTGGTTGTTTGAAGCAAAAATTACGATTTTTCACTAAAATTTCCGTCGTTTTGTGATTGGAAAAACCCCTTGATGTAAACAAAAATTATCATACTCATTGTTGGGGGTAGGTATTTTATATATAGAAAGTATCTACCAAGTTTGAAAAGAATCGGTGAAGTATTTTTTAAATGGCAGTGATCGCCTACTTTGAAAACATGGTTTCGAGAAAACCGCGTTTAAAGATTTAACTCTACAAAAGTGAAGATAAATTCCTTTTCCGCCGAGTACATTACTTCTCCGGTTTTTCCTTAATTTTTTTGTCGCTTCGACACTCGGTCTAAACGCTTTTCATTTACACTTTTCAATCGCGTATTTCAGATTTTCGTATGCCACACTACTATTATAAAATCACTGATGTGAGCGGCAAACGCCCGACCGAAAATATAACGACTAACTGGTCAATAACTTCGAGAGTTTTGCTTTGGTTATCTTCAAATTTTGGGACAATATTCTCGAAATATTTAACTATAAGAAATAGGGTGGTTGTTAAAAATTAATTTTTTTGCGACGCCCCTAAAGGAGCTTCCTTTTGATGAAAAAACACTGGGAATTTTTTTTTAATTAAAAACAACACGTGCCTCAAGACGACCTAAGTTAATTTTTTGGTATAATTATGTTTTTTTGGGAATTTTTATGAAAAATACAAATTTATTTGAAATATAAACAATTATCGAACCCAAATCAATAAAAAACCCCAGTTAATCAAAATAACAATAAACAAATAGTTAAATTCAAAATTTTTCCCAGTGGATTTGGTTTATTAAATAAAAAAAATGAGAGATATTCAAATTGATATTTTTATTGTAAAACTAAATTAGTACAGACGTAATTTTAATATCTAGATTTCTTCACTCCAAGATTTAAGTAAACTTTCTTTCGTATTTTTAATGCCTTTACTTCTATAATCAATGATTATAATCAATTTGAATATCTTTCATTCTTTTATTTAATCCATTCGCTGCCAAGACGAGTATACTCGTCCTACTTTCAATATGTTATGACATATGGGGTATTGAATTAGCAAATTTTCTGTGACCACAAACATAATTATACGAATGTAGGAAACTTGAAAAAATACTACAAATAAAATTTATTTGTTAACTTTGGTAAACAATACCACTCAAATTATAAATGGCAATGGGAATGACTTCTTTTTTTCGTATTAACTTAGATGGTCTTGAAGCACGTGTTGTTTTTAATTTAAAAAAAAATCCCAGTGTTTTTTCATCAAAAGGAAGCTTTTTAGGGAGCGTCGCAAAAAATTTAATTGACCACCCTAATAAGAAAAAGCAACAAAAAATTGATTTCTTGATAATGCTAACCCTTATCCCCCCCCCCCTTAAGGGGTTAGATACAGTTATAATTTAAAAAAAAACGATTTTTTTTAAATTTCATTTTCGTAATGTACATACATTTAAGTACACACACAGAAAATTTCAAGTCAATTCGGCGATTATTGTCCTAGTTACACGCCTATTTGTAAAGACGTGTCAGAGCGTTTGAAAGTAGTTGGTCTACACCGAAAAAATTATTAGTTCCCCTTAATTAGTTCCGGCAACTAGATACAGTTGTTGATATTTCGATAACTGAAATTGGTGTTGGCTCAATTACATTCAAATTTAATTTTTCCGACTTTCGTTGTTGTTACTAAATAATTTGAAGTTGCCTTTACTACAGTTTCTATTACCGGCTTCTCAAACTTTGAATGCGTTTTTCTCCAAACTGTGTTTTCAAAGGCGGTGACCACGATTTCTCGAAAACGGCTGGACCGATCAGTCTCAAATTTTAACACAAGCTTGTTGACTATATTTTTTAGTAATTAATCGAAGATTTCTTTTCACCGATGAATATTTTTTGTTTTATGAACAATTTAAAGCAAACATTATTGTGAAAAATCGATTTTTTTTTTTTAGAAGCTGCCATTTTGTCAAAAACTTTTATTTCGTTTATTCCTTCGATTAATTACTAGATTATACGTTACTGTAACGAAATCCGTTTGGTTTTTTCATTTTAAAATATTCAGTCCCGAGATATCGTGGTCACCGCAAAGCGCTTTTGCTTAGAGGAGCTCCTGGAGATCAGCTATAACAGCTCTCAAAATTATTATTTTTACAAATAAAAAATGTTAAAATACAGTTAAAAGTTATCTCAATATGTGTACAAATTTTTACATTAATCAATTTAACTGTCTTTTCAGGAAAAATTCTTGAAAATCGCTTTTTTTTGCGCCTCTTAACCGTATACAGGGTGCAACAAATTTCTGGGACACTTTAGGTTTATGGAGAGAACGCATAAAAATAAGAAAAAAAGTCTTATAAGTTGTGGGCGCAACCCACCCTCTATCGAGATACAACCCCTTTTGTAAAAAATTAAAAAAAAATCATATCTCCGAAATGGCACGTCGTAGAGGACCGATTTTTATTGCAATATAACCGGAAGAGACTAAAGTTTACGAAAAAAAATATCACTATCTACGGAAAGCAAGATTTAGTGAATGCCCTCAATTTTTCCCAAGTTGTTACAAACCTGCTACGATATAAGTAATCGATGTTGTATGGATTAAACAAGAATAAATGCTATTTAACAGCAATAATCACAGCAATTATATTTTTTCTATTATCTTTGATCTTCTCCCGTTATATTTCAATCAAAACGATTCTTCTACGCCGTACCATTTCGGAGATATGATTTTTTTGTAATTTTTTACAAAGGGGGTTGTATCTCGATAGGGGGTGGGTTGCGCCCACAGCTTATAAGACTTTTTTTCTTATGTTTATGCATTCTATTCATAAACTTAAAGTGTCCCAGAATTTTTGTTACACCCTGTATAACCCCTTAACTGGTTAAAACTTAATTTCCATTGTTCCCGAGGCTACGCGACCCGTTTCAACGTTTCTGAAGGTACAAACGATTGTATTTCTCACTCGCACGAGGGCGGCTCGTCAAAGGGACGCGACTCGAAAACTGGAATCCGTGACACGGAACCTTGCGTCACCTATTGGAACGGATCACTATGTACGGGCTTGGCACGCCATGAGGAACCGAAGTCGGACGATTGCGAACGAAGTCTCGCGAAAACGGCAGTACCAAGATGGCAGACTGGTATCGTACATACAATGTTCAAGGAAAAAATCCTTGGCATGTCGGAACGCTATAATGTCGAGCGTTTGAAAAAAAAAAAAGAAAAAATTCCTATTTCTACCACCGCTGGATTATTAAATTCTAATTTACAACCTTGGACCACAGGGGCGAAGGGATTATAATGTATATTTACGGTGGATAATGGAATTCCATCGGTATTTGTTTCTCGTACACGCGAGTCTCGTGAAAATCCGACGGCGTCGCGACGGCCAGGTATTTCGAACTTTCGACGGATTAGGCGTGCTGTTTATTTTTACCCGGCCGCCCTAACGTTTGGGCACTCGCCCACGCGGTCCACGCCCAAAATCGGCCCTGCTTGTAATCCCCGGTGGAAAAAACGTCTTTCCCGATCGCGTTACTGATGTTCCATTCGATTATTATCCGAAAATGCTGTTACTCGTGGTGAAAAATCAATCTGGACACGAATATTCGAATAGAAACAAATTTGGATTATTATTAAAAAATTTCATTGTGTTTCGAGAAAAATCAAATGGGTTACGAATATTCAGATGGAAACAAATTTGGATTAATATTATTGTGTTAAATCCCATTGTGTATCGAAAACAATCAAATGGGTTACGAATATTCAAATGGGAACATTAAGAGTGATTTTTAATACTTGATTTGATATTTTTAAAAAAATTGATAATTTTATTTAGGAAAATAGATTGATTACCTAATTATTCTACAATTATTTTATTAATAATAAGAATTTTTGAAGTAACCATGAGGATACATTTCCAAAGTTTTCGCAGAAAAAGGGTAGAATTAATTATAGAGATCTATTTCCATCCCTATCACGTGTTAGCAGAAGCAAATTAGCGGACTTTATTAGAACACCGACAACCAGAAACGAGGTATGTTCCATCGACAGCTTCCATTTACTTTTAAGACCCCATTTCACCGGGGTTCTGTTATCGAAACTCCTATGAATCATACGGTAGCCTCACGCAGAAGAAACAAGCAGCCTTTTATCTGTATTCCCGAGCCGCGAGGCTTGTTTTTCGTCGGAAAATCAGCCAGGATACCGGTATATATCTAAACCGTGACGCATAGTGTTATTACGTCACGAATCTTGCCTGGACGGACGATCGATACGTGGCTCGTGTCATTGTCATCTACGACAAAAACCTGGCCTGCTGTATCTGCCGGCATACGTACACAGATACAGGGTGTAACAAAAAATCGGGGACATTTTTTCAGTATCGATAGTACGCATGAAATGATGAAAAAAAAGTCTCTAATGTTTTGTCTAAAAACTACCCCCTATCGAGATACAACACTTTTTGTAAAAAATTAAAAAAAAATTATATCGCCGAAATGGTACGTCGTAGAGGACCGATTTTGATTGTAATATAATCGGAGAAGATCAAAGATAATAAAAAAATATATAATTGCTGCGATTATTGTTGTTAAATAGCATTTATTCTTGTTTAATCCGAACAACTTCGATTACCCATATCTTAGGCTCATGAAATTTCCCGTTGTAGAAATTTTCAGGCGTGGGAATTGGAAACGCGTTGAATTTCCAAGCGTGGAATTTTCAGTTGTAGAAATGTTTAGGCGTAGGAAATTGAAACGCGTAAGATTTCCAAGCGTAGAAATTTAGAATAGTGGAATTTTCAAGCGTAACAATTTGAAACGCGTAAGATTTCTAAGCATAGAAATTTAGGACCGTAGAATTTTCAGTTGTAGAAAATTTCAGGCGTAGGAATTTGAAACGTGTTGAATTTCCAAGCGTAGAAATTTAGGACCCTAGAATTTTCAGTTGTAGAAATTTTTAGGCGTAGGAATTTGAAACGCGTAAGATTACCAAGCGTAGAAATTTAGACTCGTGGAATTTTCAAGCGTAAGAATTTGAAACGCGTAAGATTTCCAAGCGTAGAAATTTAGAGCCGTAGAATTTTCAGTTGTAGAAATTTTCAGGCGTAACAATTTGAAACGCGTAAGTTTTCCAAGCGTAGAAATTTAGGATCCTGGAATTTTCAGGCGTAGGAATTTGAAACGCGTAAGATTTCCAAGCGTAGAAATTTAGGGCCGTAGAATTTTCAGTTGTAGAAATTGTCAAGCGTAGGAATTTGAAACGCGTTGAATTTTCAAGCGTAGAAATTTAGAATCGTGGAATTTTCAGGCGTAGGAATTTGACACGCGTAAGATTTCCAAGCGTAGAAATTTAGGGCCGTAGAATTTTCAGTTGTAGAAATTGTCAAGCGTAGGAATTTGAAACGCGTTGAATTTTCAAGCGTAGAAGTTTAGGACCGTAGAATTTTCAGTTGTAGAAATTTTCAAGCGTAGAAGTTTAGGACCGTAGAATTTTCAGTTGTAGAAATTTTCAAGCGTAGGAATTTGAAATGCGTTGAATTTTCAAGCGTAGAAATTTAGAATCGTGGAATTTTCAGGCGTAGGAATTTGACACGCGTAAGATTTCCAAGCGTAGAAATTTAGGATCGTGGAATATTCAGGCGTAGGAATTTGAAACGCGTAAGATTTCCATGCGTAGAAATTGAGGATCGCGGAATTTCCAGTTGTAGAAATTTTCAGGCGTAAAAATTTGAAACAACTTTGATTGCCTATATCATAGCAAGTTTGTTACAACTTGGGGAAAATTGAAGGCACTCACTAAGACTTCCTTTCCGTAGATAGTGATATTTTTTTCGTATACTTTAGTCTCTCCCGGTAATATTAAAACGAAAATCTGTCTTCTAAGACGTACCATTTCAGAGACATGATTTATAAAAATTTTTTTACAAAAAGGATTATATCGCGATAGGGTGTGGTTTTTAGACAAAACTTTAGACACTCTTTTTTCATCTTTTGTTGCGTACTATCGATACTAAAAAAATGTCTCTACCTTTTAGTTACACCCTGTATACAACGCTTGGCAATCGAAACACTAAAAATTCTCGAAATTCACCGGTAAATTGCCCGAGGTAAACTAATTGAGTACGGAGGAATATTCATTTCCGAATGTGTTCGTTTTATGGAAATAACAAGGGGCGTTGGTGGCGAAAGTGTTACACCGAACGTAACAATTGTGACACCATTATGCGCGATTTACTGTGTGTTAAGATTGGAGCAGAAAGCTAAATAAACCGTTAAATGCCAATAAGGTTAATTCACATCAGACGTCAATGAACAGGAAATTAAAAGCGTCCGACACGCCGGTCTGTTCGCTACTTTGTCCTTTTTCAGATCATGCATAATACTCGTCGTGCCTAAGATAAAACCGCTGGAAAGTTATGTATCTCGCGAGGAATATCCGCAGTTCTGTTTCTCCCCGGGTAATTGTAGTATTTTGTGTTTTTCCTGCGTATCATAAGAGATCAGGATGTTACGTTCTTTCCTTGGGAAATATTGCACTTGTTACTCGGAATATGATCCTATCGAAAAATAACAGATAACAGAAAAAGAAAGAGAGAGAGAGAGAGAAAGAAAACGTGTATGTATATAATTCGATATATCTATACATATATAAAATATATATATATTAGGGTGGGTCAAAAAAATCGATTATTTTTTTTCTTTTAAATTACACAGAAAAATTGGTTCGTAGACACCTCTAGAAAACTCTCAGCAAAGCTGAGCTCTTAATTTTAATGGGAAGGTCCTCCGCATTATAGTTTTATATTTTTTACGCAGTCCTTTAGAAAAAAATTCATATCTTCATTCATATATCAAATCGTCAATATCATCTAAATGGTGAGATTGACGGTAAAAATATAAGAGTCCTTTCTTGTAGAGCGTTCAATTTCCTACAAAATTATATATTTACTTTTGCAAATCGGTAAAGTTATGAGCAAGATATGAATTTTTTTCTAAAGGACTGCGTAAAAAATATAAAACTATAATGCGGAGGACCTTCCCATTAAAATTAAGAGCTCAGCTTTGCTGAGAGTTTTCTAGAGGTGTCTACGAACCAATTTTTCTATGTAATTTAAAAGAAAAAAAATAATCGATTTTTTTGACCCACCCTAATATATATACAGTGTAGATATATATTTGATAAAAACGAATTCGGTCACTGAAAAGTTTTCCTCCGCTCGCAATTTCGCGATCAAGGTTCAACACAATGCGAGGTAAATTGGAACACGTTGCAGGAGATATCAAAGTCTAATACCGTTCCGATAAAACGGGCGCAGACGGAACGAGATCAAACGAAAACGCGACAGCCCGGAATTTCGTTAAGTTTCGTATAATTGAACGGGTTTTCGTAAAAAAAAAGAAAAAAAAGAAACAAAATTTAAGAGCATATCCTTGGATCCTCTTTAATCATTAAACGGGGTCGAATTAATGAGCTATCCGTTGTCTGTGGAATCAATTACACGTCGTTTAATATTTAAAAGAAGCCTCTCACGGTTTAATCACCTCGAGTTAATTTAGTAGGCACACGGTATAACTATACCTGGAGGACACCGAATTTCCGAGGACTTTCCGGAAGACGAAACTTCATCGTCGAAGACGACGACGACGACGACGACGACGACGAAGGAACTTTCAACTATCTATAGCATTTGCAACATTTCCTAGCGCACGTATTTATAGAGTTCGCCGGCTATTTATAGAAATCTTCCTACAGACAGACATAATATTACCACCTGTACAACATCTGAGATGACTACTCCTCGCCGGGGCGTTTGATTTACGTACACTTCGCCGCGAACGGTAAGAATATCGTTTTAATAAACGACATTCTCGACGTCGACACGACGGGAGAAAATAAACCACTTTAACTCCGTCGTTCGTGGTGTACTTCGTTATTAGTTATTAAAAATGAAGGAAAAAAAGCGCACATACACTTGTGTCAGGGAAGAATTACTAAATTTTTCATGAAGTTCACTCGTCATTTTACAACTATCGCTATAATTCAGTTTTCACCTTATAAAAAACAAACAACGATTAATAATCACGTAAAAATTGTGATATATTTTCGAAAACATTCTGTCTTTTTCGCCAATTTCTCCGTGAATTCTCATTCGGGAGCGGATAAACGTTATACGCTACTGGATTATACGGTATTGATCGGTATCGAAGCCCTTAGTAATAATAAGCAGCGTCCTTGATTTCGCTTTGTTGGTCTTCCACAACAGGTTACGGGCCCAGGTGATCGCGATGAAAAAAAAATAAAACCACACACACATACACACTCACACACAGAGATAAGAATGACAAAGGGAAACAGAGGGGGAAGGGGGTTGCAAAACGAGGGTGTCCGACGGGCGGGGTTTGCGGAAACGACTATGGAAATTTGCGTAAGATTTCCAAGCGCAGAAATTTAGAATCGAGGAATTTCCAGCCGTAGAAATTTTCAGGCGTATGAATTTGAAAAGCTTAAGTTTTTCAAGCGTAGAAATTTAGGATCGTGGAATTTTCAGGCGTAGAAATTTGAAACGCGTAAGATTTCCAAGTGTAGAAATTTAGGATCGTGGAATTTTCAGGCGTAGGAATTTTCCGGCGTAGGACTTTGAAACGCGTAAGGTTTCCAATCGTAGAAATTTAGAATCGTGGAATTTCCAGCCGTAGAAATTTTCAGGCGTAGGAATTTGAAACGCGTAAGTTTTCCAAGCGTAGAAATTTAGAATCGTGGAATTTCCAGCCATAGGAATTTTCAGGCGTAGGAATTTGAAACGCGTAAGATTTCTAAGCGTAGAAAAATAAGATCATGGAATTTCCAGGCGTAGGAATTTGAAACGCGTAAGATTTCCAAGCGAAGAAAATTAGAATCGTGGAATTTCCAACCATAGAAATTTTCAGACGTAGGAATTTGAAACGCGTAAGTTTTCCAAGCGTAGAAATTTAGAATCGTGGAATTTCTAGCCATAGAAATTTTCGGGTGTAGGAATTTGAAACGCGTAAGTTTTCCAAGCGTAGAAATTTAGAATCGTGGAATTTCCAGCCATAGTAATTTTCAGGCGTAGGAATTTGAAACGCGTAAGTTTTCCAAGCGTAGAAATTTAGAATCGTGGAATTTCCAGCTATAGAAATTTTCGGGCGTAGAAATTTGAAACGCGTAAGATTTCCAAGCGTAGAAAAAAAATAAAACCACACACATACACACACACAAATCTACACAAGACCTACAAACGGAAACAGAGGGGGAGGGGGTTGCAAAACGAGGGTGTCCGACGGGCGGGGTTTGCGGAAACGACTATGGAAATTTGCGTAACACGCGCGAGAATTCGCGGAATTGCATCCACGAGCCGCAGAAACTGCCGACACGACGCCCGATGAAAAATAGGTCAGGAAAGACAGTGCAAAAATAATTCCACCTATCGATCCCATCAACTATGTGCACGTTAAGGACACTAGTGCAGAGCCGGAGAGGGCTCGAGATGTATTGGAACTTGCACTTTGGAGCGTGCTTTCAGCGCGTTGGGTAAATCCACCGGTTAGAATCGGGACGATCAACGGAAAGCTTCCTGTAACACTTGGAAAGTAAAGACGACACTTCTATCGAGCGTTGAGAGAAAAAACGAATCGCTACGATAATGCGAAAAAATTTGTTTGTTTTTTTAAAACTTATTCCCTGCCAATGTCCGAAAAATGGGACGGGCTTTAATTTTTATTTCCAAATATGTAAAACTTTTAGATTCTAATTGTAATAACATTTTTATGTTTAATGAAAAATAACGGCAATTATGGGAAAAATAGATCCAGCTGGTTAGTATGAATATGATTATACAGTTAATTTAATTTTTGTTATGTTTTTGAATTGTGGTAATGGGTTAAAGGGAATTTAAGTTGAAAATTCGTTGAGGAGGGTCCAAAGCAGGAAAGAAACGTTGGATATAATTTTCTAAACACACCTGGGTCCCTTATTATGGATAATATCGTTTTGGTTTGTTAATTTATTTAGTAACGATTTAATTTAAATTGATCGTTTTATAGCTGATAAATAGGCTTTTTTAAATATCATTACAGGGTGAAGGGTGAGAATCAAAAAAATAAAAAAAAAGATCGCGTTAGCTGTAAAAGTGTCTTTCGGCCTCTGGTTCTAAACTGGGGAAACCTTGAAAACATCCGAGTCAGGTAATTACATGGCTTCCGGCGTGTTTGTTACAGATTCCACTCTCTTAACGTTTGGCTAAATTTCGGAATTATGATAACGAGCAATTTCATCGGGACCACTGGATTAATTTCGCTGGTTAACACTTTCGCGGACAGGAAAAGTTTCAGTGAGGTGAAAAAATTGACATTCATTTTATTTTTAAATTGATTGTGATATTCGAGATTTGATTAAACACATTTTATAAGGGTAGTCAGATTATTATATTTTATTCGTTATATACAATAATTGCTATAGCATCCACGACAAATTTGCTTGTCTAAGAAAATTTGTAAATATGCAGAGAACAGATAAGATAATACGAAAATACTTAAAGAATTAGTCGTTACCTTGACAGGTATAAGAATTACGAAAACTTAAGGTTATACAGGCTGTAACAAAATATGTGGGCATAATTTTGGGAAAAGAAGTCTTTACAGTTTTGGAAAAAGCCGACCGCCTATTTGTAAAACAGTTTTAAAAAGATTATGTCTCCAAAATGGTAAATCATAGAGGCTGATTTTTATAGCAATATAATCGGAAAAGATAAAAAATATAATAGCTGTGACTAGTGCCGTTAAGTAACATGTATTTTCGAATTTATTCTTCAAGAATAAATACTTCAATATAATCGCTGATATTTCACTGATTATACTGAAGAATAAATTCAAGAAATTTATAAATTCATAAATTTTGATCTCCTCCGATTATATTGCAATCAAAATTGACCCTCTACGACTTACCATTTCGGAGACATTATTATTTAAAACTTTTTTACAAAAAAGGTTGTACCTCAATAAGGAGTGGACTTTTTACAAAACTGTAAATACCTTTTTGCCTATTTTTTTCTCTTTGTTACACCCCGTATAAAATTCAATTCAAAATAACTGTCTTTAAAATTTCAGTGCTACAGCATTCCCGTCATTCTGCATCACAATGAAAACGAATGCCATAAGTTAAATTATAATACTAAGAAATGGTGAGTCGTTGGAGTCCCATTTTGATTGCAATATAATCGAAAGAGATAAAAATTTATGAATTTATAAATTTCTTGAATTTATTCTTCTGTATAATCGGTGATATATCAGCGATTATATTGAAGTATTTATTCCTGAAGAATAAATTCGAAAATAAATGTTACTTAACGGTACTAATCACAGCTATTATAAATTTTTTTCATAAATTTTAATCTCTTCCGATTATATTGCTATAAAAATCAGCCTCTATGATTTACCATTTTGGAGACATATTTTTTTAAAACTGTTTTACAAATAGGCGGTGGCCTTTTTACAAAACTGTAAAGTCTTCTTTTCCCAGAATTCACATTCGCGAACCCTAAACCGAATTCTCCGGGAAAAGTTGTCGCGAATCCGTGTTCCCTTCCGACGGTTCGCATGTCGAAGCGACGAGCGACGACGTCTGCGGCTGAGATCGCGAAAGGGTTAAAGTTTCCAGTAGTACGAACCTAGCAATCGCGTGGCACAACTTCCTTAAGCGGCTTCGCAGTTCAAGCGACCATTAACGTGCATTAATGTACACGGAACGGCGCGTCGTCGTTTAGCACTTCATTTATCGCGCCATAGAAACCGCCCACAATATTTCCGCGACCGTGAACGGGCGAAAGAAAAATGGCGAAAAATGAAATCCGCCGGGCTAACGTTTTATATATACGTTTTATCGCCCCCCCTCCTGGTACGTTCGCGGGATTTTATTGGTGGATTTTGTATATTTCCGACTGGCGTCTTGCAACTCGCGTGTAACGATCATTTCACATCTGACGCGATTAATAGGCACTACGGGCAACGAGTGTTACAGTTTATCCCGGCAATGGTGTATAAACATTTAAAGATACGCGATACTTATGCCAATCAAGGAACTTGGCAGAGATTCATATTAAATGAGTATATACGTATACATTAGGGTGGGTCAAAAAAATCGACTATTTTTTTTTTTTTAATTACACCGAAAAATTGGTTCGTAGACACCTCTAGATAACTCTCAGCAAAGCTGAGCTCTGAATTTTAATGGGAAGGTCCTCCGCATTATAGTTTTATATTTTTTACGCAGTCCTTTAGAAAAAAAATCATATCTTGCTCATAACTTTACCGATTTGCAAAAGTAAATATATAATTTTGTAGGAAATTGAACGCTCTACAAAAAAGGACTCTTATATTTTTACCGTCAATCTCACCATTTAGATGATATTGACGATTGAAGTTTGATGATTTTCAGACAAATTTGATTTTTGCTTATGAATTTAATAACTCGCGAACCAATATGAATTATGAAACGTGCAAACGTCATTTTGTAGGAAATTTAATGCTCTACAAAAAAGTTCTCATATGCTTAGTCTATAAAATTAAGCGTTTAAGAGATATTGACGACGAATATTTGATTTTAAGAGATATTCGTCGTCAAATATCTCTTAAACGCTTAATTTTATCGACTAAGCATATAAGAACTTTTTTGTGGAGCATTAAATTTCCTACAAAATTATATATTTACTTTTGCAAATCGGTAAAGTTATGAGCAGGATATGAATTTTTTTCTAAAGGACTGCGTAAAAAATATAAAACTATAATGCGGAGGACCTTCCCATTAAAATTCAGAGCTCAGCTTTGCTGAGAGTTTTCTAGAGGTGTCTACGAACCAATTTTTCGGTGTAATTTAAAAAAAAATAGTCGATTTTTTTCACCCACCCTAATATGTATTTACCCTAGAAACTCGAACTACCATTTCGGAGATACGATTTTTTTTTTTAATTTTTACGAAAGGGGTTGTATCTCGATCGGGGGTGGGTTGCATCCACAACTTATAAGACATTCTTTTCTTATTTTTATGCGTTCTATCCATAAACCTAAAGTGTCCCAGAATTCTTGTTACACCCTGTATACACACGGATAACGTGTTTTCATTTTCTAAGATCGTCCGACTGTCTCCGACTAATGTTTCTTGGAAATTCTCGTTGTCTTCTTGGAATTGTCTTTTGTTAATAACTAACTTTAGAAGATGAGTAATCTCGTAAAATAAACTGGATGAGTGTTGAAACTTTTCTCGAGGTATTTCTCTCTCTATCTTTCTCTCTCTTTCCGAGGCTCTCGATCTGTCGACGGCTTTCAAATTAGTTTGTTCGCCAGTTTCCGATCGGTTCGTCACTTTAACATTTTGACCGGCTATCCGCGACCTTCCAGCACTCCGAAATCTGGGCTGTTCGATAGTTGACCGTTGTGTATGTGATTCATCATGTTTGCAATTCTGAATGTCCCTGCTAATAGTGTTTGCCGATCGGGATATACAGAATTTAACGCATTCCACGGCAAACATGGCACTCACGTTTACCGTATGTATTCTGCATTAAACGGGATCGTCGTTTTCCCGTGGAATATCGCAAACACTCGACAGCAGCTTCGTAGATCCGTAGATCCAAACGGAACGTTCGATTTTTCCACCGTTACGCGAATATTTTTCTTTTTAATACCTTAGATAATTTTTAAATATTATTTAATTATAATTTAAACGCTCACACATTACTTCATTAACGATTTTTTTTTAAAGCAAATAAATTAAAATATTATTTAATTATTATTTAAACGCTCATACATAACTACATTAACGGTTGTTAATTAATTTGAGTTTATTAGATCGTTTAAAGGACCAAATAAGTGATTTTTCTTTTTAACCGTGAAACACACAATGAAACCACTGGAATTGTTTTTACCAATTTTTCCTGTTTTTGTTCGCAAAATACCACGATTATAATTACACAATTTTGCAATTCTTTTCCGAACGATCTACAAAAGTCTTTTAACAATTTGCCGAGCGACCATTTTACGATGCCCGGATATGAAAAATTCGAGGACCGGATAAGATGATAACTGTCCAGGGCAAGGCTCGCAACTCGCGAGCAGAAAAGTTGCGAACAAGACACTGTTGGCTGTTGACGTTACACATTTCGGGGCAAAGGTGGCTTTCGGCCAAAGCGACGGCGATATTTCATCCCAATCGAACCTCGAGAGTAGCAAACCGTTTAAGGGGAGGTTCTCATTACGACCGACCAAAAATTCGAAATTTTTTTTTTCATTTTTTGATAGTAAATTATGTTTAGAATATATTCCCAAAACCGTTTGGTCGGATATAATTTTTTTAAAAAGTTATGGAATACAAAACTGGAACTACTTTTTGACTGAAAAATTGAAATCGAGTGGTAGTTTGAGCGGAGGATATCTTATTTTTGGATGAATCTGCACGAATAGTATGAACTTGAGAAGGGGCAAATGTATGGCCTTGGAATCGCTGATTAGCCACAAGGGATAATATTTAGACGTTCACACAGATTCGTGGATCGAATCTTTAATCGTGTCTCCTGAAAAATCGTGTTTTTCAAACTGTTGCCCAAGATTACTCAAAAACTACTTGATAGATCGCCTTTCTGTTTGTTTTTTTTTTTTAAGTAGATTTGATTTATTGGAGCCCCTACTAGAATCAAGAGGATATATGCATTATTTTTTTTGTTACAGTACGTTAAAGAGCGAAAAAAAGGTGAAAAAACGAAAAAGAACATTCAAATGTCCGCCATTTTTTAAATTTTCGACTTTCATTGATGATTCTAGTAGGGGCTCCAATTACACTCATATATTTTCTAAAAATTCTTACATTAGTCATTTTTGATAACTTTTGTAGATGCTAGAGTGGGCAACAACCGACTACCTTTTCTTGAGATCGTCATATTACAAGGCGTGTAAACAAACATTGTCACATTATTTTTCAATAAAAAAAATTTTTTTTGCACCTTCTGATTCATTAAACAAGTGACGATAAGTTAGAGTCCTTCATTTATTTCCTTCAGTGAGAAAAAAATTCGTGAAAATGACCTTCTTTTGGGGCTCTCAGATGAGAACCTCCCTTTAATAAGAAAAAAGCGAAAAAAAAAGTAGTAGATTATACCGATAGACCGACATGTATACGAAATAACGTAACAACGTGAATATTGAAAAGTGTCAAAGTTCGAATTGAACAATCGCGAACGCTCGGCGGGGACAAAATAATATTTTTAACGGTTCCCCGAGTGAAGTTCGTCAGGGCTGCGAGTATCAGAACGACGTCTAATTTTACGCGGTGCCGCGACCGTTACTCCAAAAACGTGATCTAACTGGCCGTGGGCTACTATCGTCTCCGAAACAAACTTTTCAGGGAACACTAATCACGTTATGGCGTAAGCCTTCGGGCTCTGGTTAAAATAACCTCGACATCCTGTTAACAAGAGGATAACGCGATATATCTATCGTCGCGGATCGCTGCGGTTGGAACCAAAAAAAAAAAAAAAAGAAAGAGAGAAGACAAGAAAAAACGAGAAAAAAAAGTCTATCTTGCGATTAACGATGCATTACCAGCGGGAAAGTTTCGGTTCGAAAAAGTTAATCGTCGGTCGGGCACTTTATTTCTGGACCGTACCACACGGCCGAGCAGTTTCACACGTGTCTAGTTATTTTTAATCCTCCATGATGTGTACCAGCCACCGCGAGAGTGTGTCTGCAACCGGGAACTAGATATACTTCCTGGTAAAATTTCGGTCTTCGACGTTCGTGGAATAATATCGCGGCGTGTACGAAAGGCCTCGATAATTCAGACCACGTGCTCCGCGAATTACTACCGGGTGTAAAACGGGCATAAATCACGTGCGTGGAAGAATACAGGAAGTGTTAACAAGATCCCCCCCTGGGTTATTTCCAAGCGAGCCGTACGTGGCCTCTTTCGTTTCGAATATCGTCCGGTTGATAATAAAAAATTTAAAAAAAAATAAAAAAATTGAAACGATGAATATAATCGTGAAAAACGATCCGATGATGTAAGAACGATATTACGATTAATTTCATGGCACACGTCGCAGACTAAACTTTCCGCACGAATATCTCGGCTCGCAACTCTCGCGTAAACAGAATACAAGATACTCAGAGGTTAACTGCGATTTTTATGTCCTCCCACGGAAAGAATATCGCTGGCGTGTTATTTCAAGCGAGATGAGAACGTTCCGCGAAAAAAATATATATACAGGGTGTAACAAAAATTCTGGGACACTTTAGGTTTATGGATAGAACGCATAAAAATAAGAAAAAAAAGTCTTATAAGTTGTGGGCGCAACCCACCCACTATCGAGATACAACCCCTATTGCCAAAGATTTTTGAAAAAATTATATTTCCGAAATGTTACGTCACAGAGGACCGATGTTTATTGCAATATAACCGGACACTAAAGAGTTAGTAAAAAATTGAATTACTATTACCTTGAATGTATTTTATGAATATTTGTTTATAAAGCCCTTTATTACATAAAATAAATGCAAAATAAAGTATATATATCGATAAAATTCCTTCGAAACAAAAGGAAATATAGCACGACACAATTAATAGCGGAAATTTAGCCGGTCCTTACTGAGTAGCAGCCTCAAAAACGACTGGTCGATAAAGTGTTAACAGCAATAATCGCAGCAATTATATTTTTTTCTATTATCTTTGATCTTCTCCGGTTATATTGCAATCAAAACGGGTCTTCTACGACGTACCGTTTCGGAGATATGATTTTTTAAAAATTTTTTACAAAATGGGTATCTCGATAGGGGGTGGGTTGCGCCCACAACTTATAAGATTTTTTTTCTATCCATAAACCTAAAGTGTCCCAGAATTTTTGTTACACCCTGTATATATGCCCCGTTTGATATCGGAATCCGTTCTAATAAACATCCATGGGAATCAATAGAGAGTCGGCTCTTACGTTGTTCGAACTAACGAAAAGTTTCCCCTCGATCGGTTTTCCCGTTCACCCCCAGTGCGATTCCATCACGTGAGCATATTACCACGAAATATCAACCCTCGATAAAAGGGTGAACGTATAGAGCGTGTCATTTGTAAAGGAAGTAGTAAAGTTCGTGACTGTGCCGGCATCCTTCGTACGGAAGGGGCCAGTGGCATAGCTTTCCACCCCTTTTAAGAAAATAAATACAAACGGGGAGAAAAAACTAGGTAACCCGATGCTTTCGATAAAACCCTAACAAATACCTCCACCCCTCCCCCTCCCCCACTCCCCGGCAACCTACTTAAAACACACTATTTTCTGATTTTCCCTGCCGGTCGAACGGCTTAATCTCCGCGGGAATAAAACAGGGTTACAGCCAATCAGACTTTAAGCTCGGGGGAAATTTTGCGATTCGTCAACTTTCTTCGCGACGTTTCCCCCCACCGTCGCGACCACGTTTCGATCGTATTATTTTTTTTTTGTAAAAAATAACTTACTTCCGGCCTTTATTGCGATCTTCAAACTTCAATAATGATAAATATAAAATTTTTTTTTATTAAACTTACTTACATATTAATAGATAATATAAAATTAAATTCATCGCCATCCACAAGTGAGAACACTATTCTATGTTTCGAAGTACTTTACTTACTATACTTCGAAACATAGAATAGTGTTCTCACTTGTGGATGGTGATGAATTTAATTTTATATTATCTATTATAGGTAATATGTAAGTAAGTTTAATAAAAAAAATTTTTTATATTTATCATTATTGAAGTTTGAAGATCGCAATAAAGGCCGGAAGTAAGTTATTTTTTACATATAATTAGAGCGATCGGTGTAATTCATTGAGTTTAGTATTATTTTTTTCTCGTACTAAAAAAAAATAACAAAAAAAAACAGAGGAAGCAAAATCCGGTTTGAAAAAACGGTGACCCTGACGAAACGGAAAATGGGGACACTCTGCAACGGGGTCCCCGTGGTGACTAGTCGCGACACGGGGACGACTCCGGTCACAGAGATTTCCACGTGCGTAATTAGTTTTGACGGGCTATCGATCGCGGCCAGTTTCGTCAGAGCGAGTAAGTGTCAAAGGTTGAGTACACTTCCTTGCAAGTGAGTCTAGGTCAGCCGTATCGGGTCGATACTATGAAAGCAGGACAAAGACGAGGGGAGAGAGAGAGACACACACACACACACACACATAGAGCGAGAGAGAGAGAGAGAGATAGAGAGAGAGAACCTTCGATGTATTTCAGGACAAAGCGAATCGGGGAGTAAAGGCGTGCGCCCGCGGCTTCGTTGGTGGAGGGAAAGAGAGAGAGAGAGAAGGGTAGAAAGAATGAGAGAGTCAGAGAGAGAGAGAGAGAGGGAGGGAATTTTATGCACGATTATTTCGACGAGAATGGCTGGCTAAAGGGACAGAATCTACTGGCGTCTCGCTAATATTGTCTTCTTCCATTTGCTCGAATTTTCACAATGATCTAAAGACATTTTCTATCGTTTTCAATAGAACACTATTGGATGAAAAAAAAAGACATCGATTACGAGCGGGTGATTCGACGTATCCTCACCGAATTTTCCACTATCAACCCCCTCCCCCCACCCCCTGTCCAACCCCGCGAATCTTTAATCCCCGTTTTCCCTCCAGTTTACGTAACACGTCCCATCGAGCAGACACACACACACACACACACCCAGCGAGAGCGAGGCCACACATGGAACACACGTTCAACACATCCTACATACCGTCTAACAACCCTCCAAAATACATATACACACACACACACACACACACACACACCTACATACATACATGTATACATACATACACACATACGTCCCGAGAATCGTCCAGGTGAGCCAGTAATCGAAAAAGAAGGAAACACACGAGGAGAGCCATAAAACGAGAGAGACATAAGAGAGACAGATAGACAGAGATATAGGCATAGAGAGAGAGACAGAGAGACAGAGAGACAGAGAGAGAGGAGCTGGTGTGTGCGGCGAGGCCATGATAATGCGCCTGCCCGATCCCGGGCTACACGAGGTGTAGGAGAGCATACGAGGAGAGTCTCTCTCTCTCTCAGGGTCTGGCAGGCTGGCTGGCACTCCCGAAATAATGTTCGTCGAGAAACGGGCTGAAGCGGGAAGAGGGAGGCTCGGGGTGACGGCGAGGGGAGTGGGGGGTGTGGTGGGGTGGGGGGTAGTGGGGGATGGTGGTGGCGGTGGAGGGGAAGTCGACCTGCGAGGAGCGGCGAAGGGGCAGGCGCCGACGGAGGAGGGCAAGAGCAAGAGCAAGAGCACGGGCTCTCGGGGTGGTAGGTTGATAGGTCGGCGAAGAGGAGGACGAAGGACGAGGAGGAGCGCGCACTCGTGGCCGGATCGAGCGGACGATTACATAATTTTCGTAATGTCACTGTCGTACGATCAGCCGCTCGTTTCTCTCTCTCTCTCTCTCTTGATTTTTGGGACCCTCGAGGTTTTTCGCGGGGTCGGTGGGAGTGGACCTCGGAAGTCTGGCGCGTAGGCGAGACGATAGACGTAGGGGAGAGATTTTAAACGGGGAGAAAGAGCGGGAGAGAGAGAGAGAGAGAGAGAGAGAGAATGTAGGCGTGTACACGAGTTTTGCGTGTCTGTGTACGTACGTCCTATGTAAATGTGTATATGAATAAATATATATGTATATATGTATATATGTATATGTATGTATATATAGCGTAGACATCTAACGTGTATTATACGTACGAGGAAAGAGAAGAGGAAGAGAGGAAGAGGGGGGGAAATAGAGAAGGAACTCATAGTAGGATTTGCAAGTAGAAATATATAGGTAGAGGAAGATTCACGTGCGTATGCGTATAGATAGGTGTAGGTGCGAATGGTAAGAGAGCAGTAAGTAAGAGAGACAGTAAGGCGAAACAGGAGGGTTGGTAAAGGGGGGCACAAGAGGGGGGCCGTGTGGAGGTTGTCTCCTGGGTGGGCGACAGGGGGGGTGGGGGGTGGGGTAGGGGGCCTGTTTGAGAGTCGGAATGGCGAATCAATCGGTAGCTTTGGGCAATACTCACCGTGGATGGTCTGCAAGATGTCTCGGTGTCTTCGAGGTGGCAAGAGAGAGAAATTTGATGTCACATACGCCGCTTCATCAGGCCACTGCGCGCCGTTTATACCACTCTGCTTAGCGCTTGGCGCTTGCCACTAAAAATAAACTCACTTGCCGTGTATGCCCCCGCTTCACGTCTTGTACCGTGACCGACACATTTATTCGCGCTTTCGGAGCACTCGTACTTGCACCACGAACGAATCGCTCGATTCCCTGGATCGTGGCACGGCCGCCTCGATGTTGTCGGCTGCCGCCGCTTGTCGCCGCTGCTGCCTGGACGACGGGACTGCCAAAACGATCCCCAGTTCGCGAACCGAAATCTACCGTACAAAATGTGTTCAGGGATACCCTCCTCCCTTCCTTTTCTGTGCGTCACGCGAATACCACGCGGTAAAAGAACTTTTTCCGCCGATCGAAAGTTTCGACGGATCAGAGAAACCACCCCGACCACCGTCGCGAGAGGAAATATTATTACTCGATAATATTCACGTTTCTTTCTTTCTCTTTCTCTCTCTCTCTCTCCCTCTCTCTCTATATGTCTCTCCCTTTCGGACGATAACCACGCGATTTAATGGAACGCGCGGACCTTCCCCCCGGTGTCTCTTCTTATAACAACTCAATTTTCAACTTCCAACGAACGGTGTAACGGTGCGCCGAACAACCTTCCGCGTAATATCCCGTTTGAACGGCGACTAAGGGGAGAGGGGTGGATTTAACAGGAGGACTCCGGTTTGAACGTGCTCGAGGGAACGCGTAAGAATGGTTAAGCGACGTCTACGAGGAAACGCACGGGAAGAAACCGAGGAGAGGACGAAATCGCTACTTCTTACTCTTTCTCCGCGAGGCGCCGCGTCGCGACGCGCCGCGCATGCACTACTATGCCGACGACCGTTGGAAAATCTCTTCTCCCTCTACTTCTCCCTCCCCTCCCCCCCCCTCCACCCGGTCCCTGTTTCTCTTAGACCCGAAGAGAACACCTATACCCCCGGGCACTTGGTTTATCACGTCTCTCTGGCGATACGCGTAAAGCTCAAACGGTATCTTTAGACATCGACGAGGACGTTCGACATCGACGGTACCAGCAGCAGCCACACCACCACCACCACCACCACGACCGTCAACGATTATTCCTCCTCGGTATCCTTCCGACAATCGCGTCGACCCTCTCTTTCTTTCCTTTTGTTTTTCTATCCGTTATCTACTCGCTTCGTTTTTTTGTTTATACACACGTCGTACACGTTTAACAAACGATCCACGAGACGAACGAAAAGAGAGAGAGAGTGAGTGAGTGAGATAGAGATAGACAGAGGGAGAGAGACAAAGAGAGCAAAAGCGAGAGAGAGAGAGAAAGAAAGGTGTGTCTCTCTCTCTCTCTCTCTCTCCGGCCGACCGTCGAGTATCGACTACGTCGATATCGGTCGAGGGATGATTCTCAGAACGGTACGATGGTTTCTCCTTGATGCCTTTTTTGTTTCATATAATACATATACAGCCAGAATCGTCGATCCCGTATCGCGTGTTATCGGTGACCGGCAGAGCCACGGCATCCGCGCATCGACGAGCTTTTGTTGCGTGCGCACACGCACGCAAGCGTGTCTTCCGTTTTTACGTATGTGCTCGACCGTGTCCTATCTGTCTGTGTCCAGAGTCCTCTGTGTTTCTTTCTCTCTCTCCCCCTCTCTTTCTCTTTCACCCCCCCCCCCCTCTCGCAGTAAAGGATCCTATAGGTATACGATGAACCGTCTTCGCATCTACATACACACGTATCCTTTTATTCCCCTTCCCCCGGATACACCTAGAGACGTAGATTCGAAGTGGATACGTACGACCGTGCTTTCGGTTCCTTTGTGTCCGTTTGCCGCGTGAGAGCCTCGGCGAAAATGAGAGAGAGAAAAAAAAAAGAAAACGAAACCGCGTACAAACGTACGCGACGATCGTGGTCGTACGCGTGCAACAGAGACAGAGAGAGAGACGAGGGACGAAAGACAGAAGTGAGACAGAGAGCGAGAGAAAGAAACAGAGAGAAAGTGATTGATAGATAGAGAGACAGATAGACAGATAGATAGAGAGAGAGAGAGATAGAGAATAGACAATAAGAGAGAAAAAAAAGAGACACGGATAGAGAGTGTGTAGTAAGACAGGGAGAGGCTGGAGGTCGTTCGTGTGCACGAATTCGGTGCAAGCCACTGCACGGTTTGTACGTTACTGCGGTCTCCGTTGGACTGCCGTGCCTAAACTATTCGAGGTATCCGGAATTTCCTGCGCAGTCGCGTAGCTTCACCTCGAGCGCCCAACCCTCTAACACACTACCCCCGTTTTTCATCCTCCTCCTCCTCCTCCTTCTCCACCTTTTTCCTCCGTTTCCCTCCGCTCCTATCGTCGTCCACACTCTCGTGTAACCCCTTCCCACGTTCGCTTTTTTTTTTCATTTTCCGCACGCCGCGTTTTCACCGTTCATTTTTGTGTTACGAGTTACCGGCCGCCGTCGGCCGCGTTCATTATCCCTATGCGTGTGTGTGTGTGTGTGTGTATTTTTTTCGGTCGTTGCGTTCGTCAGTTCTACTAGACGTAACGGTTCCAACGGGTATAATAAAAATATCTATGCCCTATCGGCATCTCCTTCTATCCGCTCCACGAACGCCCGGTTATATGCGTGTACGCCGATCAGTGACGTTATAACCTCCCTACGGTGGGCCGGAGTGCGCATGCGCGAGCAAACGGCCGAAAGCTTGAAAACCTTCGGCCGCAAAAAGAGCGTACGAATCGAATCCCGGGTATTTTCTAACGAGATTTTTGGCCACTTCTGTAACGTCAAGGTCTTCGAGCTTCTCGTCGGACCGATTAACAAACTATACGAACCATCGTTCGACGGTTAATTGTTCAAAACTTTACTAAATAACATCTATAATGAATTGTATCACGAAAGAACACTTTTTCTAATCAAGTACGTCGATAAAGAAAGAATAACGGGAGTGTCGCTTCATTCGATTACGTTTTTTCCCTTTTAAGAAAGAAATCCCCCTTTTACCGATAATCGAATGAAACGACCGTTAGAGATAAGGGTATTCGGTGAATAACGAGTGTCGATAATGTCGTATAGAAGCGAGCTCGGAACAACGTCATCCTGGATTCGCGTTTTTTTTTTCCTGTTCCTCGGGGAGAACGCCCGTTCAGTTCGCCGCATTAAGAGCCGTGATGTTTGATTGCCTCTGCAGGAAATATTCTGCGCACGCTCGAGGATGCTTCCAAAACCTCGAAATACATTCTGCCAAGAAAAATCCACCGAATCCCCTTCCTTGACCATATTTTGTATTTCTGAGTAGAACGGGTGCGCGCGTGTGTGCGATATGGTGTCACAACCGTCGTGCATTATCCCCACCGGTTTTGCATCCGCGATCGCGTAACAAAAACGCGGATTATAATATCATAATTGTGCCGCGCACCTACGTCAATTCGGACAATTAGATAATTAAAAGGAATAAACGGCAAAAGGAAAAAAAAGAACGAAATGGACCGTGCGCGCGAAACGGAATACACGGAATCGTTAATGACCACTTAATTCAACGTCAATTTGATTATTAACGACAAGGATCTGTCTGTGACGCCAGACACGTCAGTTAACGTGTTTTAAAATTCCTTCGACTGACGCACATTCGGTTATCGCGGAATTAACTCTGTCTTATTACCGAATCCACCATTATTTTGACGTCATACCCTCGAACAAACTTTCTAGGCTAGCGTGGCGATACGTATACATATACGTACGCACATAAACACACACACACGCGCGGTGAATTGTTTTTTTTTCGTTGGCAATATCGAATGTAGTTTTTTTTCCCCGCTGGAAGTGCAACCGACATTTTCACACGCGTTAATTAGAGCTAAGTGGTGGTGCACGTTTGTCCCGGGGTATATTACAATCCGCATTATAGTCTCACAGTTTAATGTATGTGCGTACAGGATGTTCCATAATCGGTGGTACAAATGGGAAAAGGGTGAATTTGGGTGAAAAAATTGAACAAAATGTTTATATTCGAATTTTGTCGTGCGAATATTATAACTTTGAATTAAAAAAGAGAAATCGTGACATTCTACAGGAATGAAACTGTGAACCTGGGTGGTCTCTAACCAAATGTTCATTTCGTTCCCTAAAAAGTAACTTGATAAATAAACATCAACCGTTTATCCTGAGTTCAATTCTCACTCAATCACACAATGCACCAGCCCGCACTCTAGCGCTAAAAATGGCAACTATCATCTATACCGAACACGATTTTTCAACATTACCACCGTTGCGTTAGAACCATAACCCTACTCTCTGCCACACAAACAAAGATTCAAAAATAACAAAAAACCCATAACAAACATATAATTTCGAAATTATACATTTTTCCTTTTTATTATCCATACAGAAATTTGTATTTCCTTCTCCCTCCCGCGCTCCACCACTTCCGGAACGCACTGTACGTGAGCGTACAGCGTGGTATGTGTGTATATGTGTGTGTGCGAGAGGGAACGACTCAAACGCGGCATAAAAGCTCGGAATATCTGGCCAGCTTCTGCTTTCGTAACGGTTTCGAAGGTTCGCGACCGACCGGCCGAAGGAGTAACGGTCGGTTTGGGTCAGACGAGACAACGGAAAGACAGAGACACGAAGAATAATCGCGTCTCGCCGGAGCCCACGTTCTCCCGCGGGGATAAATAAAAGTCAACGGTCTTATTACGTACACGCTAGACGAACGGGCTCATCCCTTACCCGCGATACAAATATCTCTGAAAAATACCGACGCGTAAGAGAAATGAAACGGCTTAAGGGGACTCGAAGCTCATTCATCTCGAAGTCACGCTAACAATTCCCGCGTGATACGCGTGGAAAATATTCGCCAGAATCTCAGGTGATTAGCGTATCACTGTCCTTGTATTATCGCGTAACCGTACGAACAGAGAATACGAAGGGAATTGGATGGATATCTTCTGGCGAGATTTCGCGTGTTCTCCTGCGAGCGACACTCTTACAGAATGATAAACTACCACGTCGCTGGGCGATAAATAATTCGTCGCTAGTTCATCCCCGAGGCGGGTAGAGAATAAAATTTACTAGCTGAACAAGCATGAATTATTCGTCGCAGGCCGAGCGACCAGCGTGTAAATCATATCTAGTTAAATACTAAAACAGTGTCCTACATCTGAATTCCACGACGAACAATGCGTCATTGAAACGTCTAGGGACGGTGGAGAAAAAACAAAACACATTCTGTTGAACCTCTCTCCCCCTCCCCATCCCCTTTCCCCTTCACCCTCACCCCCCTCCCCACTACTTTTCGACGCAACGGACCAGTGTCGTTCCACCGGTCGTTTCCATTGCCAATTAAAATACACCCCGTATACGAGATAAGATTCGCTGGTCGGATTTCGATCGAGCGTAGTACCTGCGGGAAAATCGCTTTGACGAAGCCTCGTAACGTCGGATCAAAGACTGGTGCGTGATGAACGAGTGCTTAAAAATAGCCGAGTGTGTGGAGAATAAAAGAACGAACGCCCCTGAGGTGGCGTGACCCGTTGTGGAAAACGAAACCCTAGGAGCGAAACCGCGCGGTTTCTCGATAATCGAAAGTATCGCCGAGTTATACGTATTCGTATTATTGCCTCGTTTTTTTGTCACCTCGACACACCTGACGAACGCACCAAAGATAGAGGCAACCATACAAATAGATTCTCCGAATAGAAATTAATCCGAGGGGATTTCGGAATAATCGAGCTTCGTTTGTCGAGCATTCGTTACGTGCGAACCGTTGTTTTCGCGATTCTATTGGAAATTAATTTGGGTTTGAACAAATTTCGGGGTCCCTCAAATCCAAATTCCGGTAAATTCAGGGGCGGACCATTTAGGTATGTGTGAAATTGAAGGGCTCAGAAATTTGTAGAAATTTATCCAATATAATTTAAAACTAAACCAACTAACATTTTTCAAGCAGTTTTTTCTACGATTAAAACAGAAATCAAATTATGCAGTCTAATTTTTGCATAATATGTCTCATAATGAATAATTAGGTATTAGTATATCGATAAGACATCGGTGTTCCCAGTATAAATGTTCTCCGGGAGATTAAACAAATTCTATTCGAATATCCCGCCAAGTTAAGCTAGGCTTTCGTTATTACCATCAGCAGGAATCGAAGCCAACGTAGTTTCGCAGCTACGTAAAGAGAGCACCACGATTCTCGGGTTCGCGGTAACAATTAAAACTAGTAAGTTTCCGAGCAACGAAATTATTCGCGTCCTCGTTAAAAGTTCTGATTACGATGCTCAATTACCACGTCCGGTTGCATTTACATAGTAGATAAGATTAGGGCGCAATAATAACATATTATTGCATTAAGTAATAGCACGGCAATTCCGGGAGCCTCGTGATTCTACGAATCTTTCATTCACAGAAACGTATTTTGCACGTGTCCCCCTTGCTCACGTAAAGCATTATATAATGTGTATATATTTAAAACCTCGTTCAACTTTCTGTGTTCTTCTCGTAACAAGAATGAACGATTGAAAAAGACGCAACAGTGAAAAAAAACTTTGGTACACCGCCAGTGTCAAGGGGGGAAAAGACTGTAGGGGTCAATGGCGCACTTATTTTCGTTTAAATATATTCATTTACGAATATATAGAAAATAATAATTCACGATTATATAGACAATATACAGAAAATATATAGAAATAAATTATTAGCGTTGAAAACCTAATTTCGCACAGAATCCCGCGGTCGTAACACACGAAAGTATTTACTATCGTAATTCCAATGAAATTATCTCATGTCACACACTCTAACAAGAATTTTTACCCCTTCGTATTGTACTTAATATACTCAGCTCGTGGAAAGAGCGAGTTCGAAACAGCTATGACACCCAGACACTTTGGCAAATTGTAAAACTTCGCGAAACTTTGAACCTTGAGGTTAAGTTTAAACTACAGGTTAGAGTATCCCCTGTGTAACATCGCTGGGGAACCCGAGGCGGCACGGCATTCTGTGCGGGAACTTCGAAACTGAATAATATGAAAATCCAAGTCACTCACCGAAATCGTTCGTACACAATGGAGACACTTTCCATGGCCCCAGCATCCAGTCGAGCCCGATTCCCCTCACTTGTCCATTTCACGTTCGGTTTCGAAGCAACGGGAGAATCGTATTTTGCACTTTTCGCGTGAAACACAGAGTTCTTGCAACGACAAGGGACCGCGTCTCTACGATGAACACTCGGAGGCTGTCGCGCGCGGACTGTTTGAGCGGGAGACGGCTCTTTCGACCAGGCTGCGCGGTGAACGCGATTCGACCTTCTGCGCAACTCGCCGACGGAGTGGGAAATTTGAACGGGGAAACGCTGACCGCGAACGGGAATACATTTAAATTGGATTAGAAGTTGCGTAATTTGGAACAGATTGTTATTAAAATATGAATGTTTAATTATGTAGAAGCTGAAATTGTTATTTATAGGATATCTGTGACAGTTACGAAGAATTGAGGAATTATAACGTTACTAAAACAGTTCTCGGAAAATAAAATTGTTATTTCCCTGTGTTTAAATGCTACGGAAAAATAGAATTCTGGAGTGAGTTATAAATGGAGTAATTAAAATCCGAGTGGAGGGAGATACAACGGATCGTGGATAACTAGTCGTGGAATTTCATCTTTATTCATACGAGTATGAAAAGTATTATACAACCACGGATTTAACAAGTTGTTTCCGTGTATAACAAACAATATATTTATGGGTAACTAAGTAAATTGTTAGACATTATTTGTACATTTCTTCGTTAAAAAGTAGAGACACTTAAAGACGATAACAACTAACGGAAGTAATTATCTACGTCCAGCTACAGTTAATACTTAATTAAACGTGTCGATGTATTAAAATCAAAGTACCATTTGCTCCTTCGTGGTCAAACTCGTCAAAAGAATACGTTCCGTGGTAATCGGTGCGTCTGTAACGAAAAAAACATGTAATTCCCATCGCATGAAAATTAATTTCCAAATGATAAACGCGAACTTACCCATGCGGTACCAAACGTCATTATTTCCAGCATCCTTCCTCGCGGAATTCAAAGCTTCGCGAATCGCGTGCGGTATTACGCAAGTCATACACAACGGTGGCTCTCCGGTTGCTGTAAAATAAAGAACAAGTGTATAATTACAAAATACATTTCCAAAAACTAAAGTTAATCTTTTGACGTTCTGATATGTCATTGAAACTGAGACGAGATTTAACTAATTCATTCTGCTATTTATTCTAACCAGAGTTTATTTGTTTTAAAAGTGTTTTGTAATACTAACTGCCTAAAGTTATTTCAATATTATGTAGGAGTATATGTATTAGCGTGGTCATTAAAAATTAAATTTGTTGCGACGCCCCCTAGAAAGCTTCTTTTTGATGAAAAAACAGTGGGAAATTTTTTTTAAATTAAAAACAACACGTGCTTCAATACAATCTAAGTTAATTTTTTGGTATAATTATGTTTTTTGGGAATTTTTATGAAAAATACAATTTTATTCGAAATGTAAACAATTATCGAACCCAAATCAATAAAAAAAGCCAGTTAATCAAAATAACAATAGACGAAAATTTAAATTCAAAATTTTTCCCAGTTAATTTGGTCTATTGAATAAAAAAATGAAAGATATTCAAAGTGATATTTTTATTTTAAAACCAAATTAGTACAAACGTAATTTTAATATCTAGATTTCTTCACTCTAAGGTTTAAGTAAACTCTCTATCGTATTAACTTAAATCGTTTTGAAGCACGTGTTATTTTTAATAAAAAAAATAAAAATTCCCAGTGTTTTTTCATCAAAAGGAAACTTTTTAGGGGGCGTCGCAAAAAATTTAATTTTTAATGACCACCCTAATATGTATACATATAATAAATAATAAGAAATAAATTAATTCTTCTATAAAATCAATCGCTTTTACTTGCCCAAAAAATTATATATACACCAAGTGCAAAAAAAATGTTCAAATAAATATTAATTTCAAAAATTCGTATTCTCACCTTTGGAACGGAGAACGCTCATCATATTGGGCGCGTTTCTACGGAACGACACGCGGAAATCGACGGGGATATCTTTCGCCCCCGGTGGTTTGTAATTCTGCAAGAAAAATCACGTGTTACATGCCTCCTTAGTGTCGGAAGTTTATTTACGTAACCCACGCGAAAGTACGAGGGGAAACAAACCCAGGTTCTGTAATTTGTCAGCTCGCCAGTGTTCGGGTCGTAAGTTAAATCCTCGGAAGTCCAATAGCCAATTCCCATCACAAAAGCGCCCTCCACTTGTCCCAAATCGATCTCCGGGCTTAAACTGGTCCCAGCATCCTCCATTAAATCCACCCTTTGTATGATGTGCTGCCCGGTTAACACGTCAATTTCAACCTCAGCGATCGTCACTCCGTATATCGAGTAAGGATGCACATCGTCCTTTGTCGTGTACCTGATAAATTTACGGTGATTAATCGCGATGATAATTAAAGGGAGGTTCTCATTACGACCGACCAAAAAGTCGAAATTTTTTTTTTTTCATTTTTTGATAGTAAATTATGTTTAGAATATATTCCCAAAACCGTTCGGTCGGATATAATTTTTTAAAAAAGTTATGGAATAAAAACTGGAACTACTTTTTGACTGAAAAATTGAAATCGAGTGGTAGTTTGGGCGGAGGATATCTTATTTTTTGATGAATCTACACGAACAGTATGAACTTGAGAAGGGGCAAATGTATGGCCTTGGAATCGCTGATTAGCCAGAAGGGATAATATTTAGACGTTAACACAGATTCGTGGATCGAATCTTTAATCGTGTCTCCGGAAAAATCGTGTTTTTCAAACTGTTGCCCAAGATTACTCAAAAACTAATTGCTAGATCGCCTTTTTGTTTGTTTTGTTTTGAAGTAGATTTGATTTATTGGACCCCCTACTAGAATCAAGAGGATATATGCATTATTTTTTTTTGTTACAGTACGTTAAAGAGCGAAAAAAAGGTGAAAAAACGAAAAAGAACATTCAAATGTCCGCCATTTTTTTAATTTTCGACTTTCATTGATGATTCTAGTAGGGGCTCCAACTACACTCATATATTTTCTAAAAATTCTTGCATTAGTCATTTTTGATAACTTTTGTAGATGCTAGAGTGGGCAACAACCGACTACCTTTTCTTGAGATCGTCATATTACAAGGCGTGTAAACAAACATTGTCACATTATTTTTCAATAAAAAAAATTTTTTTTTGCACCTTTTGAGTCATTAAACAAGTGACGATAAGTTAGAGTCCTTCATTTATTTCCTTCAGTGAGAAAAAAATTCGGGAAAATGACCTTCTTTTGGGGCTCTCAGATGAGAACCTCCCCTTAAGCCATTAGCGGTCCTCATTTGGGGACTTTGGAATTTTACGTACAACAGTTGGCGTAAAAAATATAATTGGTACGACTGACGGTTTAGTTTCATTCTACAGGGTGTAACAAAAATCCGCGGACACTTTAGGTGTATGGATAGTATAAAAATAAGAAAAAAAAGTTTTGAAAGTTATGTTCGAAAATCACCTCCTATGGAGATATAACCCTGTTTGTAAAAAAAAAATTGAAAAAATTATATCTCCGAAATGGTAAGTCGTGGAGGGCCGGTTTTGATTGCGATATAACCGGAAAAGGGCAAAGTTTATGAAAGAATATATATAACTACTGATATTAGGATCGTTAAGTTGCATTTGTGCCCATAATTATGAAAGTGGTCTAAGTCAATATTTAAAAAAAATTAAAGTCTTGATAATTTGTTAATAAATGTTCCAAAACCTTTAAAAAACGTAATATCCAAAATTTTTTAAAAAATTGACTTAGACCACTTTTATAATTATGGGCACATTTATTCTTGCTAATATAAAAAGAATGCGATTTTTTCTATAATAGCAGATGTTTATCAATTTGAGAAAAAATAAAAAAATAATATATAACCATCAATATTGTGTGTAGCAGAATTGTCATATTTGAAGCATTATATTTTTCGTTTTGTTTTTATATTATAAAAACGTTCCTTGTGGATTGTATGGAAAAATGGCATAAATTATAGCTATTTTTCTATGAAATAACAGTTTCTTATTAGTTTTCTTAAATGTCACCTGCCACAATTCTCATTTGTGCCTCTTTCAAAGATTGAAAGATATAATTTTCTAAAAATGTGTTTACAAAAGGAATTATATCTCGATAGAGGGTGGTTTTCGGACCTATGTTCTTCGGTTTATTTTTCATCTTTTGGTGCGTACTATCGGCCCTGAAAAAGGGCCCACTACTTATGTTACACCCCGTATATAACTCATCCGGTCAAAACTTAAAAAACAAAAGAAAATTGGCAGTTAATGGGCTAAGTACGCTGTAATCTCTCGTATATATAATAGTATACTAATATTACATGTAACGGGAGCATAGATCGATGTCCTTCGAGTATGCAGCCATCGTTAATTCCGGCCAAGTTGCATCCTTCATTTCCTGTTTGATCGGTTCCAATCGCTTCAGAATCTCCTTGCAAGCTATCATAGTCGCCTGAAATCATTCATATTTGCAACACTCTTCTTTCTCTTTTCAAAATTAAAAAACGTCCAAATGCATTCTTTGAAATTTCAGGGGCGTGAAATTGGGGAGACTCAAAATTTAAACATAAAACATTTCAATCGTTTCAGAATCTCCTTGCAAGCTATCATAGTCGCCTGAAATCATTCAAATACACTCTTCTTTCTCTATTCAAAATTAAAAAACGTCCAAATGCATTTTTTTAAATTTCAGGGACGTAAAAATGGAAGGACTCGAAATTTAAACACAAAACATTTCAATCGTTTCAGAATCTCCTTGCAATCTATCATAGTCGCCTGAAATCATTCATACATGTATTTTCCCAATTCAAAATTAAAAAATTCCCAAATTCATTTTTTTTAATTTCGGAGGCGTAAAATTGGAAGGACTCGAAATTTAAACACAAAAAAATCGAGTGGCTTCAATCATTTCAGAATCTCCTTGCAAGTTATCATAGTCGCCTGTAATCATTCATATACAACTCTCTTTTTCCCAATTCAAAATTAAAAAATGCCCAAATGCATTTTTTAAAATTTCAGGGCCGTGAAATTGGGGAGACTCAAAATTTAAACACAAAACATTTCAATCGTTTCAGAATCTCCTTGCAATCTATCATAGTCGCCTGAAATCATTCATATACAACACTCTTTTTTCCCAATTCAAAATTAAAAAATTCCCAAATTCATTTTTTTAAATTTCGGGGGCGTAAAATTGGAAGGACTCGAAATTTAAACACAAAAAAAACGAGTGGCTTCAATCATTTCAGAATCTCCTTGCAAGTTATCATAGTCGCCTGTAATCATTCATATACAACTCTCTTTTTCCCAATTCAAAATTAAAAAATGCCCAAATGCATTTTTTAAAATTTCAGGGGCGTGAAATTGGGGAGACTCAAAATTTAAACACAAAACATTTCAATCGTTTCAGAATCTCCTTGCAATCTATCATAGTCGCCTGAAATCATTCATATACAACACTCTTTTTTCCCAATTCAAAATTAAAAAATTCCCAAATTCATTTTTTTAAATTTCGGTGGCGTAAAATTGGAAGGACTCGAAATTTAACCCTTAGCGCTCCGTTGGCTCCGCTACGGAGCCATCCATTATTTGTTCCACAGATCCGAAGGCTCTGCTGCGGAGCCCAATGTTTTTGACATGATTACGCTGAAAATGCGATGCTTTTGTTGGCGTTGGCAATTGTTATTCGTATTGAAAACGTTGTTAGTGTCTGTTGCATTACAATTAAAACATTTTTTGCCTATTTGTATACCTAGAAACATGGAGAATCAAAAGTACTATGATGAGAATTTAGAAGTGAGTGATACGGACGATGTGTTTGATTTTGAAGTGTTACAAGATATTGCGGAAGACAATGTTGGTAATGATTCTGACACTTCGAGTAGCGGTAGTGAAATTATTATTCCAAAGAGACGAAGAATTGTAATTATACGAGTAGTAAACCCAGAATGCACATGGGAGATTGTTTTCATAGATATCACACCATGGTGAACTACAAAATTTAAAATTTATCTTATATTTACAATTGGAAAATGCATATTTATAAAATATATAAAAACAAATGCATTCACATGGACGTGTAATCTTTTCCGCTCAAAATAAGACATCCTTTATCTCAGGCGCTTTGCTCTAAAAATGTGGCGGAGTTGCTGGTAGGCAGTACTCGAGAAACGCGCGGAGCGCTAAGGGTTAAACCCAAAAAAATCGAGTGGCTTCAATCATTTCAGAATCTCCTTGCAAGCTATCATAGTCGCCTGAAATCATTCAAATACAGTCTTCTTTCTCTATTCAAAATTTTAAAAAACGCCCAAATGCATTTTTTAAAATTTCAGGGGCGTGAAATTGGGGTGACTCGAAATCTAAACACAAAAAAATCTAGTAACTTCAAAATTCAAAGGTCCACAAAATTTAAACGATTTAAAATTCACGAGTGTCGACGCCAATGCATTTTCAAATTCAAATTTCCTCGGGCCCCGAAAATTCGAATAACGCGGCACCGTACAGATTTCGCTTACGTATGCGCAGGAATCGCTGGTGACGCTGCCTCCGGTGACAAAATTGTTCGGGGCGGTTAAATTGGTGGTCGGTTTCACCGAGATAAACGATAAATCGATGCCCAGAGTGTACGCCGCTACCTGAGCCACCTGCGTGACAAATTGAAACATGTTAGCGGAAACACAGGCTTACAGAAGTGTTTGTTAGGCCCTACCTTGGTATTAATGCCCTGGCCACACTCGATTCCACCGTGTGTCACGGAAACTGTGCCGTCACGCGCGTAAACCGAAACTAACGCGTGAAATTGTCCCCATAACATCATGGGGTACTTCATCGGCACCAAAGATATTCCCCTCTTTTTCCAACGGTTCTCCTGAAATGAAGTAGAACGAATTTTATGGGTATTTTCAATTATATGGTATTTTCAATAATTCGTTTTTTGTCCGTCTGACTGTTTGCTAACAAGTGTTTAATATATTCTATCGAAGAAAATACCGGAGATATTTTCTATAATAATAGGGAAGAGTTCCGGTGATAAATAATGACACTTGTATCGTTAAATCAGAGATAAATTAATTATAATATTATTATAATTAATTATATAGGATTAATAATTACAAAATTTATTTTGAAATTTCAATGTTGGTATTATGTGTTGTTTAAAATAAAAAGATTTGTATGATTCGTATACTTGCTCTACATATAAGTTGTCTATTATTAAAATGACGTAAATTCACATGTGTTAAAACAAACGAGTATACATATTTAAAAAATATATATGTATAAAAATATAAAAAATATTGTATATTAATTTAACATAACATTATTGTATATTAATATTGTATATTACAATATTTTTTCTTCATACTCTTTAATGTAGCAATAAGGTTCCTATGGGAGAAAAATATAAATCCAATATACAATTAACTTACGTTATTATACGTTTCCACGGCTCTCTTTCTCATCTCGAAGTCCGCGGACCTGGACAATTCTTCTATCATAGGCATCAATGCTTTCTTATCTTCTTCGTTCATATTCATTATTCTCACTTGCGTGGGATCTTTTCCAATCGCTCTCGCTATGTGCTCCATAATATTTTCCGTTATAGCGATACCCTCCGTGGAACCTGCACCATGAAAAATCCGGCAATTTTATACAAAATTCAAAATAACAATTTAGTAACGAAATTCTATACATGGAGTGATTCCAATTTTGTATAAGTTCCCTTAATAAAAATTCAATTTCACTATTTACTATAATATCTAAGTTCATACTTGATATTAAATTGACCATTCGTTTTCTTTTTAATACCACTGAAATTTTGTAGATTTTTAAATTCATTATTCCATGAGTTATGCACAATTGTTTAACAAAAATAATTGTAAATGTTATACGATATCGATAGTTATGCATATTGTATCTTTTATTGAAAAATTTAGCCCTTTCCGGTGAAAATGAAAAAAGAATTTTGTTACTTGGCTTTGCCGTTGACAAGATATAAATTTTTCAAAAAGTACAGTTTTTAAGAAATGTCAAAATTTGAACAGCTGCAACTTGAACAATTTTCAAAATTCTGAAAAAACAAAGTTACTTCCGTACTTGGTACGCCAAGGACTATAACGTCGGTGATTTTGAAAATGTTCCCTGATGTTACTCCAAAAAGTGATTATTTCTTTTAAAAATTCTTTTAAAAATTATTTCTTTTAATAGTTTAACATTTTTAAATAACTTAATTCTTTTTTATTATCTTTTTCAATCTATATTTCATCGAAATATTACCCAAGCAAGATGGTAATTTTTATTACACCCAAAATGTATACACACATATAACTCTTATTTTTATTGATCACTGACGAACAATAACTATACCATAATTATAATCAAAATAACACAATACCTGGGGCACGACAGTAGGTATTCGACGGTAAATCAGTCCTCGTTTCAAAACCTTGCATACTCCAAGTTTTCGGGTCGTAACAACTGCAAAGAAATATACAGGGTGTAACAAAAATTCTGGGACACTTTAGGTTTATGGATAGAACGTATAAAAATAAGAAAAAAATTTTCAAAAAATCATATCTCCGAAATGGTACGTCGTAGAGGACCGATTTTGATTGTTATATAACCGGAAGAGACTAAAGCCTACGAAAAAAATATCACTATCTACGCAAAAGAAGATTTAGTGAATGCCCTCAATTTTTCCCAAGTTGTTACAAACCTGCTACGATATAGGTAATCGACGTTGTTTGGATTAAACAAGAATAAATGCTATTTAACAGCAATAATCGCAGCAATTATATATTTTTCTATTATCTTTGATCTTCTCCGGTTATATCGCAATCAAAGCGGGTCTTCTACGACGTACCATTACGGAGATATGATTTTTTAAAAATTTTTTACAAAAGGGGTCGTATCTCGATAGGGGGTGGGTTGCGCCCACAACTTATAAGACTTTTTTTTCTTATTTTTATGCGTTCTATCCATACACTTAACCTTTTAGGTACGGCTGAACTTTACGCGGGGCTGTTTCTCTGTACGCTGAAGTTTAACGCGATTACGCTATCTTCGTCTTATATCGTTCTTTGAACATAAGATACAATTTTGTATAAAAAAAAGACTGTATATTCTGTCTCTACATTGTTAACATTGTGACAAATCGAGGTGAACGCAAAAAAAAGTGTGAAACAATGCATATGAAAACGATCATTTAAGGGGTTATATACAGTTAAGAGGCGCAAAAAAAGCGATTTTTCAAGAATTTTTCGTGAAAAGACAGTTAAATTGATTAATGTAAAAATTTATACACATATTAAGATAACTTTTAACTGTATTTTAACATTTTTTATTTGTAAAAATAATAATTTTGAGAGCTGTTATAGCTGATCTCCAGGATCTCCTCTAAAAAAAAGCGCTTTGCGGTGACCACGATATCTCGGGACTGAAACTTTTAAAATGAAAAAACCGAACGGATTTCGTTAAAGTAACGTATAATCTAGTAATTAATCGAAGGAATAAACAAAATAAAAGTTTTTGACACAATGGCAGCTTCTAAAAAAAATCGATTTTTCACAAAAATTTTTGCCTTAAATTGTTCATAAAAAAAGAAATATTCATCGCTGAAAAGAAACCTTCGATTAATTACTAAAAAATATAGTCAACAAGCTTGTGTTAAAATTTGAGACTGATCGGTCCAGCTGTTTTCGAGAAATCGTGGTCACCGCCTTTGAAAACACTGTTTGGAGAAAAACGCACTCAAAGTTTGAGAAGCCGGTAATAGAAACTGTAGTAAAGGCAACTTCAAATTATTTAGTAACAACAACGAAAGTCGGAAAAATTAAATTTGAATGTAATTGAGCCAACACCAATTTCAGTTATCGAAATATCAACAACTGTATCTAGTTGCCGAAACTAATTAAGGGGAATTAATAATTTTTTCGGTGTAGACCAACTTACTTTCAAACGCTCTGACACGTGTTTACAAATATGTGTGTAACTTGGACAATAATCGCCGAATTGACTTGAAATTTTCTGTGTGTATACTTAAATGTATGTACATTACGAAAATGAAATAAAAAAAAAATAGATTTTTTGAATATTATAACTGTATATAACCCCTTAACTCAAACGGTGAGCCACTAGAATGAGCCACTATAGTGGCCTGTCGTCCAGAAAGATGACATTCAAAAGGTTAAAGTATCCCAGAATTGTTGTTAGACCCTATATTATAAAATCTCTTCCATTATCCCCCGTATAAATTGCTATCTCCTCTAATAATTCACCTGGTCATGTGATGAACGACGAACGGGGCGGCCATTTCGTTGAAGCTGGAACCGCTGTTGCCCCAGTGTTTCGAGTTCAAATATTGTATACGTCCGTCGTCGTCGACCCCGACCTCGTACTCTTGACGGGTGGCGTATCGTTTGCCGATCGACATCATGTTACTTTCGATCGACATTACGAAACGGGCTGGACGGTTCAATTTGTGACAGACCAGGGCACACGTGCACGCGATGTGCGTGGCACGCGATATCTTCGCACCGTAACCGCCACCCAGACGTCTCACTTTGATGTTTATGCTGGAAAGATAGGAATAATAAACGTTTGAACATGTTTGCCTCCGATCGCCTGGGCGGTTGTTGTAGTCCGGGTTGAACAAGTAGGACAGTTAACACTAGAACTACCGAGGATTAATTCGGTATATTTTTTAAGCATTCGATAAATATGTTTGAAACATAGAAATAAAGGGGGATAGTAAGGTAAAGGCACCAATAGTTGACACTTTAAGGATTTTTTTTGCCATTTATTCACATAGCATAGACTTGGTTCACTTTCTATAAAAAACATTAATAACTATCATTGCACTTGACATTTTACTATCATAATATCACAAGAATTTCGTTCATATCATGCATGTAAAAAAAAATATAGGAGTTTTATTTCGGTAAGGTCATTGGTTCAGTAGTTGACACCCAGCCAAATCGAGAAACTCTAGTAGTTGACACTTTTTTGATCCAATAGTTGACATTTACTTTTATTGGGAGAAAAAGTTAGTATTTGGGCCCTTAGGTAAGATTAATTAAATATTCATTTTATACTGTAGAAAATTGTATTTATTGTAAAATATTAAAAATTCAACCCCATATAAATTTCAACTCTGGTACTGATTGATTTAATTATTTGCATAGAGAAACATGGTTATGAGGAATTTTGGAAATCGCAGTGTTAGAAACTTAAGCGATTCTTAGAAGAAATGCGGAACCGGTCATTTTGACCCCCTTGGTAGTTCTAGTGTTAAGAAGAGTTTGGCTATATTTATTGGGAGTCTAAATTGGATTATGTAATAATGTTTATTAATGATCGTTATTAACACTAAACCTACCGAGGTTAGTCCAATTAACGTTTTCAAATTTTTTATTAAAGTGCCTATATGCAACGTTATAGTTTTCAACGTTAACTTCTTTAATCAACATAAAGAAAATACAGTTCTGTATGCCAAATTAACTGTTACCTGAAATCAATTGCAAAGGTTATCATTTTTTTGGATTTGATAAGAATATGTGCCTAAACTGTCGGTGGGTTTACTGTCAATATACCTAATATCTAATTCAATAAATAATTATACAATAAATAATTATTGAATTAGATAAATGGTATAGTGGGTATCAAAATGATCTTATAAACAGTTAACATAATATTATAATTGAAAAATGAAGTATTTACACATTACAATGAGGAATCCAATTTATCGTTACGTATTTATTTATTTATGGTTAAGCGTTTGTGAGATTGTTTTGAAAGCCAGTTATTTAATTATATGCCATTGTTGTATTCAGTGTTCAAAAAGTACTAAGGTTATGAACAGTTTAATTATATTTATCGAGGTTCTAAATTATTTGGACGATGTAGGACAATCGTTAATAGGATAATTAATATATCTAATGTCAAATTTAATAAATAATTAATGAATTAGATGAATGATTTAGTGGGTTTCACAATGATCTTATAAACAGTTAACATAATATTATAATTGAAAAATAAATTATTATTTGAGATATTATAATGAGGAAGCCAATTTATCGTTAAGTATTTATTTATTTATTGTTAAGTGTTTGCGAGATCGTATTAATAGCCAGTAAATCAATTATCTAATTATATAATTAAAGCATTGTTGTTGAATAAATCCGTCTTTTGTAGACTGCTGGTATTTATACGAGAGTTTTAACAACGGATTATGATGCAATTGACTTTGTAACAGTTCCGTAATACACATTGTTACGTCATTTCAGTTTCCTCTGGATTATACAGGGTGTAACAAAAATTCTGGGACACTTTTACAGTATCGATAGTACGCACCAAAAGATGAAAAAAAGTCTATAAAGTTTTGTCTAAAAATCACCCCCTATCGAGATACAACCCCTTTTGTAAAAATTTAAAAAAAAATCATATCTCCGAAATGGTACGTCGTAGAGGACCGATTTTGATTGCAATATAACCGGAGAAGATCAAGGATAAAAGAAAAAAATATAATTACTGCGATTATTGCTGTTAAATACCATTTATTCTTGTTTAATTCAAACAACGTCGATTACCTATATCGTAGCAGGTTTGTAACAACTTCGGAAACATTAAGGGCATTCACTAAATCTTCCTTTGCGTAGATAGTGATATTTTTTTTCCTAAACTTTAGTCTCTTCCGGTTATATTGCAATCAAAATCGGTCCTCTACGACGTACCATTTCGGAGATATGATTTTTTAAAAATTGTTATAAAAGGGGTTGTAACTCGTTAGGGGGTGATTTTCGGACCTAACTTCCTTGGTCTTTTTTTCACCTTTTGGTGCGTACTATCGATCCTGAAAAAGGGTCCCCGATGATATGTTACACCCTGTATAAATGTTCAGTTAATCATTCGTAGTATCTGTGAAACATTTCTCAAAATGTCTAATGTCTAATTCTCACGCGACTCAAATATCGTTCGCGCCATTTTTAACTCTACCAGACCGTTGTACCGTTTTTTCAGTAATTTCTAAATGTATCTCTATACCACTGTACTTCATTTTCAGTACTACTAAAGAAAAATACGTCGGAAACTAAAAATAACTAATTTGAAACAGAATTATCTCAGGTATATCGTGACAATTATAATTAACAATTACGCAACTCGTTTCTTACGACGCCGCGACAAGATTTTACTTTTATTATTAATATCAAATTTACCATTATTAACGGAATTTAAATAACAATCAGACTTCAAGTATTAAACTCAATAAATTTTACCGATCGCTCTAATTATATGTAAAAAATAACTTACTTCTGGCCTTTATTGCGATCTTCAAACTTCAATAATGATAAATATAAAAAATTTTTAAACTTACTTACATATTAATAGATAATATAAAATTAAATTCATCACCATCCACAAGTGAGAACACTATTCTATGTTTCAAAGATTACAAATTTTTTATATTTATCATTATTGAAGTTTGAAGATCGCAATAAAGGCCAGAAGTAAGTTATTTTTTACATAGACTTCAAGTATCCTTGTTTTTTTTTCGCGAAACGTTTGAATGCTTGATGCTCAGCACGAACTAGAAAAAAAAAATTATCCCTTACGCATCGTGACAATTATAATTATAATACCAGATCGCTGTACCAATTTTTCAGTAATTTCCAAATGTGTCGCTATTCCGCTGTACCTAATTTTCGGTACTTTGCGTAATACGTGAAAAAAAATGCGTCTCAAACTAAAAATAACCAACCAATTGTTGTCAAACCTTATGGTTACTCGTTGCAAATGTTTGCTACCATTTGGTTGAATCGACTTTGCGTGGTTTAACGTTAACAAATTCAGAAAATCGACAATGAAACGAGCGACTGAAATTTACTAAATTTACTAAGTAAATGTTCCCTATACAACAAATTTTATTTTTATTTAATACTAAGGGAACACAATTTGAGAATAGTCCCTGAAGAGGGTCCAAATAACGGGACCGAAACGTAGGACTTTTATTTTCGATTTATTAAGTGTTTTCCTCCTCGTGGATGGGTGAGTAGAATTTAAAATTATTTAAGTTTTATTTGTTTTTGTGGTTTAGTAAATTTAGTATATTTAGTTTACTAAATTTAGTAAATATTCCCTATATAACAAATTTTATTTTAACTATATAACAAATATATACAAATTTTATTTTAAACTAAATTTACTAAATTTACTAAATTTACTAAATGTTCCCTATACAACAAATTTTATTTTTATTTAATACTAAGGGAACACAATTTGAGAATAGTCCCTAAAGAGGGTCCAAATAACGGGACCGAAACGTAGGACTTTTATTTTCGATTTATTAAGTATTATCCTCCTCGTGGATGGATAACTAGAATTTAAAACTATTTAAGTTTTATTTGTTATTGTGGTTTTTCATCGCTATAAAAGGCCAAGAAAATAATTTTGATTAATAGCCACGAATTTCTCAGAAATATTCGAAATCCACCAACATCTTCATACCGACAAAATTTCAAAATTTTTTTCATTTGTATTGTATTGTTTATTCCGCTGATCCCCTTGGGGTTACAGCACCTCCCTTTTTCCTTCTTCCTACCCTATTCTACTTAACTCTACCATTTTTTTTCATTTGTTTTCACCTGTTATTCTTCACGTTCAGACACTCAGCAATGGACACCTGGACAAGATCCACCCACTGTGAGGCCGGGTAAACGTCCATGCCATCCTCGCAAGGGACGCAAACGCAGGTCTGCGGCTCCATGGTGTAATGATACTGCATACCACATTGGAAAACACCTTTCACGACGTGCTTCGTGTTGTCCCCTGTCGAATAAACGAGCTGTGAGCGAGAGATATGCTGCGTTACGCGATAGAGAGAAATTCGGGTGGTTTATTTTCAGAGCGGTGCAAGCTCGATTTAAAAACAAACTTGGTTAATGGAATCTATACAGGACGAGCTGAAAGCAGCAGCGGTTTAAGTAAACGTTTTTAAAATACCAACTGGCGTGAAAGAACAGCAACCTTGTGGCGACTGAAGGAAACAGGTCGATCGCAATCGCATGGGAAAAATCATGTTAATTGTTCTGTTTATATTGGGTACGGAATATCAAGAAATATTAATTTTTCGATTTAATACTGTTTCCCTCCTCGTGGATGGTGAGTAATATTAAAATTTAGTTTAATTACAATTTAGTTTTTGTGGTTTTTGATCGCTTAAAAAGGCCAAGTATTCTTAATTTAATTTTTTGGTTTGCATAATTACCAATTTCTTTTCTTTTATTATTTTAATAATACTTAATCCACTAGTAATTTTTGTTAAGGGTTAATTATACCGTAGTTTATCCCTGAAGAGGGCCAAAAATGTGGCCGAAACGTCGGAGATTAATTACAGTTAAGGTTAATTCACCTTATTTGGATGGTTTACGTAAGTAATTTTGAATTTTCTTTATCACTATTTAGAGTTCCCCCTTTGTGGTTATGCTGATCGTTTTTGCCAGATAAATATTAATTGTTTTATATATTATTTATCGTTAAATTTTAGGAATTAATACTTAATTTATATTAATATAATCTGCGATCGTTAAAATAAAATGGTTAAATATCAAGAAGATTATTTATTAATGGAAATTAACAAATGGATTAATGTGGGTTCACGTGGTATGTATGAGTATTTGATATAATGACCAAAAATGTTTGTTTTTGGAAATCACATTCATTAGCGAAATCATTTTTGGTTAATTTCATGTTAAAATTTTGATGATACGTTACTAAACTAGGTTACAGTTGAATTTTCGGAGTTGTTATTTTATTATTATCAATAGTTACGGCATTTTTAGGTTCACGTTCGCGGATAGTAAAAGTTTCAGCGAGGTGCAAAAATTGATAGTGATTTTATTTTTAAATTGGTTGTGATATTCGAAATTTGATTATACACATATTATAAGGGTAGTCAGATTATCATATTTTAATCGTTATACATATACAATGAATGCTATAGCATCCATGACAAATTTGGTTGCCTAAGCAAATTTTTAAATACACAGAGAAAAGATAAGATAATACGAAAATACCTAAAGCATCAATTAGTCATTACTTTGACAGGTATAATAATTACAAAAACTTAAGGTTACATAAAATTAAATTCAAAATAATAGGCTTTAAAATTTGAATGCTAATATGTCTTCATAATTATAATTTTTCTTTTGCTTAATTTCTGTTTTGTTGCGGTTCCGGATAATTTACTGTGTTTAAATTATGAAGGGAACATTGTTCGAAAAAATTCCCTGAAAAGATTTTAATATAGGACCCAACGTCGGAATCTTAATTTTTCAATGACAAAACAGTTCCTCATTATGGATGCGTGAGTGGTTAAATTACAATTAAATAATATTTTATTCTATTTCAGTGTATTAGATCTAATAAGTACCTATATCATATTTGTATTAATAGAAATAAATATTACGTGATTCCAAAATGCACCACAATTTCCGATGAATCATTCTATCTATAATTATACCTATTCTATTATAATTATAATCTAGCTATTATATGCCTAGAATGGAAAAAAGTATTTTACTATCTATTTATTACACAAAAATCAAATGTCGTGGCGAAAAGGATTTGTTTTGCAGAATTTATCTAGTTTAATTATTAACAAACCCATTTCATCCGCAATAACGAACCAAAACATGATTAGAAATTTATTTCCAAAGTTTCAGTCCTGTTTTGGACCATTTTCAAAGAATTTTTCAAACTTAAATTCCTTATTGTGACTGTATTTTTTACTCAATTTGAAATTAAACGGTAAAAGCATGTTTTTTTCGATGTAGTACTAATACGTACTAATAATATCATAATTTCTATAGTGTTTTTTGAATATTTTTTCAACGTACCTTTAGATTGTGCTGGTTGATTGATAGTTTCAAGGAACCTGGTCTCATCATTCGCGGCGATCGCATCCTCGATAGACAACACCGGTTTCTTTTTCAGCGGGTCTTTATAGCTAATTTTCACCATTTGCGCGGCTTCGTTTGCGATTACGTGAGTGTCTGCGACGATTACACCGACAGGCTCGCCGGCGTAATGAATATCCTCCGTTGCAAATAACTAAAAGTGCAAATAACGCGTTAAGGGGTTATATACAGTTATAATTTTCAAAAAATCGATTTTTTTTTATTTCACTTTTGTAATGTACATACATTTAAATACACACACAGAAAATTTCAAGTCAATTCGGCGATTATTGTCCAAGTTACACGTATATTTGTAAAGACGTGTCAGAGCGTGTGAAAGTAGTTGGTTTACACCGAAAAAATTATTAATTCCCCTTAATTAGTTCCGGCAACTAGATACAGTTGTTGATATTTCGATAACTGAAATTGGTGTTGTCTCAATTACATTCAAATTTAATTTTTCCGACTTTGGTTGTTGTTGCTAAATAATTTGAAGTTTCCTTTACTACAGTTTCTATTACCGGCTTCTCAAACTTTCAATGCGTTTTTCTCCAAACTGTGTTTTCAAAGGCGGTGACCACGATTTCTCGAAAACGGCTGGACCGATCAGTCTCAAATTTTAACACGAGCTTGTTGACTATATTTTTTAGTAATTAGTCGAAGATTTCTTTTCACCGATTAATATTTTTTGTTTTATGAACAATTTAAGGCAAACATTTTGGTGAAAAATCGATTTTTTTTTTAGAAGCTGCCATTTTGTCAAAACTTTTTATTTTGTTTATTCCTTCGATTAATTACTAGATTATACGTTACTTTAACGAAATCCGTTTGGTTTTTTCATTTTAAAAGATTCAGTCCCGAGATATCGTGGTCACCGCAAAGCGCTTTTTTTAGAGGAGCTCCTGGAGATCAGCTATAACAGCTCTCAAAAGTATTATTTTTACAAACAAAAAATGTTAAAATACAGTTAAAAGTTATCCCAATATGTGTACAAATTTTTACATTAATCAATTTAACTGTCTTTTCAGGAAAAATTCTTGAAAAATCGCTTTTTTGCGCCTCTTAACTGTATATAACCCCTAAATTATCAATAACTTAAAATTAATTAAATATCAGAATATAAAAGAACCACGTTAATTCAAATATTATTAAACCATTTTTCGATAGATCTTCAATTATTTGATCTTTGATTTCTTAAAAAATAAAAAATAATAAAATATAATAAAATCGATTCAAGTTAATTTCTTTATTTTAATTTTAATTTAATTCCTTTATAATCAATTCTGTAATAACACGATAGATCGTGTTTCCCTAATTGAAATTCACGCAATTCGTTTTAATTTAAAAGTAAAATATTCTTTCTGTACCTGCTCGTCCAAACTCAACATCATTTCCTTCGTGGCAGCGGAAATAAACACGTTCTTCCCCGGGATATCTTTCGCCCCAAAGAATGCGACGACTCCTTTCATTTTCTAGAAATTGAGAAAAAATCATTTCGTTTAACCTTTTGCATTCGGAATATCACTTGTTGTGGCATTAGGTTTCACTATTTACGCTCGCATAATTTTTCAGTATTCCTTCCCATCAGTTCGATAATTATAAACGTGTAATAAAATAGTTATAAATAATTTCTTTGGTGAAAAAATATTATTTAGACTTCAATTTAACAATAGAACTACCAAGGATTAATTGTGCTATATCTGAAAACAGTTTATAAATATGTTTATTAAATTATTTAGTTATAAAAACATACAATAGCTATACAAAATTTTAAAAAATGCACTGTTATAAACTTTAGAGATTTTTAAGAGAAATTAAAAACCAGTCATTTTAAATATATTGACAGTTTTAGTGTTATATTTATTTAAATTGATTTTCTCAAAATTTGTTGAACCTTAAAACAAATTAATTATTTATTTATATGTGTAGATTATGTAACTCCGCATTTTACAGATTTATAAAATGTGATTCCCTTTGACACAATTTCCCGGAGGAAGCTCGCGCCGTTTTCATTTCTTTGAAACGCATCGTGGGATTTTTTATTTCCCAGATAATTGCGAAATGAAATGCGGCTAGCCATCCAGGCATTCCGAGTTTCCGGAACGAATGTTCGTGCCGGCACGAGTGCCACTCCGAGTTCAAGGAGTTATAATTAAAAAAAGTGAACGTTAAAAAGTCTGCCACAAGCGCGAAAAAAAGCAAAAAACGAAGGTCATTAAACCTGGATTTATTTTCAAAAGCAAAGAACAAAATTTTGTTACGTGCTTCACGCATCTTCCAAGTGTCACTCAAAATTTTCTTTTTTTTTTTAAATAAAAAATGTCACTCAAAGTCTTTTTTACTGCACGGTATTTAATTATCGAGATAGCGGAAATACTTGTCGACCGACTGCAAATATTCTTTAAATAGCTGTGTTTTAATAATTATATTTAATAAATAAATGAGTCTAGTAACAGGCGGTAAATGATAACGATATGAAACAATTTTCCACTGGCTTATTTACTGCTTGTAATTAACTGATAGTTTAGTTGTATATGTATAGTATATCTATACTATACTCACAAGTCAGTTGTAGATGTATACTATACAAATACAACTGTATACTATACAGATAAAATTGATATACTATACATATACTATACATACTAACTTGTATATGTATAAGTACATATTAGGGTGGGTTAAAAAAATCGACTATTTTTTTTTCTTTAAATTACACAGAAAAATTGGTTCGTAGACACCTCTAGAAAACTCTCAGCAAAGCTGAGCTCTTAATTTTAATGGGAAAGTCCTCCGCACTATAGTTTTATATTTTTTACGCAGTCCTTTAGAAAAAATTCATATCTTGCTCATAACTTTACCGATTTGCAAAAGTAAATATATAATTCTGTGGGAAATTGAACGCTCTACAAAAAAGGACTCATATTTTTACCGTCAATCTCACCATTTAGATGATATCGACGATTAAAGTTTGATGATTTTTAGACAAATTTGATTTTTGCTTATGAATTTAATAACTCGCGAACCAATATGAATTATGAAACGTGCAAACGTCATTTTGTAGGAAATTTAATGCTCTACAAAAAAGGTCTCACATGCTTAGTTGATAAAATTAAGCGTTTAAGAGATATTTGACGACAAATATCTCTTAAAATCAAATATTCGTCGTCAATAACAATAAACAAAAATTTAAATTTGTTGTTATTTTAATTAACTAATGTTTTTTTATTGATTTGGGTTCTATAATTGTTTATATTTCGAATAAAATCGTATTCTCATAAAAATTCCGAAAAGCGTGATTATATAAAAAATTAACTAAAATCGTCTTGAGGCACGTGTTGCTTTTAATTAAAAAAAAATATCCCCAGTGTTTTTGCACCATAAGGAAACTTTTTGGGGGGCGTCGCAAAAGATTTAATTTTGACCCCTCTGAGAAAAGTTTTCGTGAAATTTTCTAAGAGAAAATTATTACTGTATTTTAAGAGAACATTTTAATTAACTTTTATTTACATTTATAAGAGACATAATCAGAAATCTAATCTTTCCTGTCTCCAATAGAAATAGGTATTTGTAAACATGTCGTAAATCTAGTGTCAAAACTTCTTTTTGCTTGTAACATTATAACAACAATGACAAAGTTGTTTGTTGTTTCCATTAATACTAGAATTACCGAGAATTAATTCGTTATATTTAAAAACATTGGATAAATATATTTGAAACCAAGAAGTATACGAGAATTGTAAATTGATCAGCTGAATTATTTTCATAGAGAAACATGATTATGAAAAATTTTGAAAATTGCAGTGTTATAAATTTAAGCGATTCTTAGAAAAAATTCGGAACCAGTCATTTTGACTGCCTTGGTAGTTCTAGTGTTAATTTGAAAAGTCTGAAAAATTCAATCGGACCGGATTGTTGAAAATAGAAAGAAATTTATTCTAACCGCAAACGGTTATTTTTTTTTAGCTTTAATGGGGGTAAATAAAAGGTTATTATTATTATTTTTGTTTTAATGGGCATTAATAAAAGGTTATTATTATTATTTTTATTTTAATTGGGTTAATAAAGGGTTATTATTATTATTATTGTTTTAATTGTCTTACCAAAGCCTCGGATGGATCGATATTTCCTATTTTCCCATTCGCCACTGTGGTCACGACAAACGCGCAGAAAACTTCGTTCGGAAAAGGTGGAATATCGTTCACGTATTCACCCTCGCCCGACGTCTGATGTATGGCCTCCACCTTCTGCACAGGTTGATTCAACGGCCAAATATTTCTATCCGTGTCGTAGTCCTGACGGGCAGAGGAAAGTTCTCGTTCCAAAATTGCACCGCCACTACGGATTTTTGGATCGACGTTTCCTGGTTTGATGCTCAGAACGAACTAGAAACAAAAATTAAGTGTGTTATACAGTGACAAATATAATTTACCTTTATTATTAATATAAAATTAAATATTTTGAATTTTGAATTTATAATTAATATAAAATTTTTAATTTTAAATTTACTATTCATATACAATTTTAAATTTATTATAATATCTTCAATATTATGCTCTAATTTTAAGCTATTTAAATTAAAATAAAAAAAATTTTTTTTCTTTCAAATAAAAAATTAAAAATAAAAAAAATGATATTAAAAAATAAATATTTTTATAAAATTTAGCATTTTTCACGTTGCCGCAAATGACGATGATAACTGTCCTACACATTTTAATATAATATAATGTACTTTTATTATTAATATCAAATTTAAAATTTAAAATTTACTATTCATATACAATTTATTATTACCTTTATATAATATAATTTACTTTTATTATTAATATAAAATTTAGCATTTTTCACGTTGCCGCAAATGACGACTATAACTGTCCTACACACTTTAATTAATAAAAAAAAGGATATTATTCGTACGGAGTGTACTGATGCGTTTATTTGTTAATTTATTCAATAATACGTAGAAAAAAAGTATCTAATATTTTAGATAAGATATCAATTGCTTTTTTTGTGTGATTTTTCATGTTTTGACAATTCGGAATATTTTTGCATACAGAGAAATGTGTTTCTGAGCACGATCGTTGAATTAAAAGTGTGCGACAACGTGTTAAGGGAATTTAAATAGTAATAAAATTTTCAAGTATCCTTGTTTTCTTCGCGAAAGACTTAAACGTTTAACACTCAGCACGAACTAAAAACAAAATTATATCTGATACACAATGACAATTAAAATTTACAAATAATATTAACTTAGAATTTAGTTATATTAAGTGCTTGATTAAAATAAATGAATTTTTAATAAATAAATAAATTACTCTTCACTTACGATGTCGATACAATATTTTAATGTTATTATTAATATAAAATTTAACATTATTAAAAGAATTTAAATAGCAATCAGATTTTCAAGTATCCTTGATTTCTTCGCGAAATATTTAAACACGATAAGTACCTCTGATTTACCGTGACAATTAAAATTAACAATTACACAACTCGTCACTTAAGATTCTCACAGAATTTAAATAGCAATTCAAGTATTTTTCAAGTAGTTTTGTTTCGCTCGCGAAATATTATTAATTCATGCAAATATAATACAAAAGAATTACACAAAATATTGTTTAGCTTTCATTTTCATAATTTCAACGCCACGACAAATTTTTCAAAACACATTTTGTCCAATTTAACAAGGTTCTCTAAGATGTTTATCTAAAAAATCTCAATTTCGCAAAACCTCGGTGAGTTTTAAAAAGGGAAAGGTCCTATATTTTGTAAATCAATGTCCACACCTTGTAGAAAAGACCTTCGGCGAGTGTTTTCCTGAATTCTGGCGAATAGTCGGGCAAAACGTGATCAGGCTGCAATTCGCTATCCAATTTGTTAATGGCTTCTTTAAGCACGTTCTTGTCGAGGATGGATTTGCCCATCAAATAATCCTCAGTGTTCGTAGCGTGCAACTAAAACATTAGACGATTCTGAGGAACAGGGTTCATTAATCGTAAGGTCAGGGCCGGCGTGATTTTTTGCGGGGCCTGGTTCAAAAATTGTTCGATTACAAAATACACGTTCGAATTGCATACATAAATTTCACAATAAGGAATTACTTGTTATAATATATTATTAATTATTTGTAATAATAAATATTTCCTGACGCAATTAAAAATTTTACGGTGAAAAAACGTGATAAATTATTTAATATTCTTCTTGCAAAAAATATATGTAACATCCTTTCCATTTATACTGAAATTTCACAATAAGGAATTACTTGTAATAATATATTATTAATTATTTATTATAATAAATATTTCCTGACGCAATTAAAGATTTTACGGTGAAAAAAGGAGATAAATTATTTAATATTCTTCTTGCAAAAAATATATGTAACATCCTTTCCATTTATACTGAAATTTCCTAATAAGGAATTGTTTATTATAATATATTAATAATTAGTTATGATGTTATATATATTTTTCGTAAGAGGAATATTAGATCATTTTCCTCGCTCTTATCGCTGTAAAATCTTTAATGACGTCATCGAAATTACTTGAATTTGCTACTTCGCTTTCTATTAAAAGAATAACCAGGGATGTAAATCAATCTCCGCTAACTAATGATCGAAGACAATTTTTTATTATTTTCAACCGCGAGAAAGTACGTACTAAATATTGGATATGCAAATGTCCTGTATTTATTTATGATATCATCATTCTCTACAAAGTTAATCAAAATCGGTGTCTTTAGACAATTTCTTTTCCAACAAAATATTTTAATGCAAAACGCAGAAGAAAAAATTATACACTCTTTTCAGTGTGCAGCACATTCTCATCGATTAGTAAATTACGCCATTGCATTTTCAAACACACTCAAACATTTAATCTATTATACAGGGGTCCTAAAAAATGTTTCATGAATTTTCGTAAAACACAGGGCCCGGTTCTACTTCGCGTCGCCCCTGAACAAGGTCATAATTACACCGCGTACTTACGAAATGCTCGTTTATACCGCCAATTATGATGTTCGGTTTTTCCAACACTTTTCCACTCCCGTCTAATTTGAATAGAAATCCAGCATTGACGTGGGCGTGGGCGTTTTGAGCACGTGGCATAATCTGTTATCATTTGTATTGGTAATTAGTCGAAGCAAAACAACGAAAATAAAAATACAATTAACCCATTGCATCATGAGGAAATATGAAAAAAGACTTATTTAATCGGGAAAAATTATTTTTATATTTGATTTAATTGATTATTACATTATTATATAACTGTTATTATAGTGATAAAAAATTGGGGAATTTTTTTTTAAATTAAAAACAACACGTGCCTCAAGACGATTTAAGTTAATTTTTAGTATAATCATGTTTATTGGAATTTTTATGAGAATTCGATTTTATTCGAAATATAAACAATTATAGAACCCAAATCAATAAAAAAAACATTAATTACACCTTGGAGTGAAGAAATCTAGATATTAAAATTACGTTTGTACTAAATTAGTTTTAAAATAAAAATATCAACTTGAATATCTTTCATTTTTTTATTTAATAGATCAAATTAACTGAGAAAAATTTTGAATTTAAATTTTTGTTTATTGTTATTTTAATTAACTAATGTTTTTTTATTGATTTGTATTCTATAATTGTTTATATTTCGACTAAAATCGTATTCTCATAAAAATTCCGAAAAACAGGATTATACCAAAAATTAACTTAAATCGTCTCGAGGCACGTGTTGTTTTTAATTTAAAAAAAAAATCTCCCAGTGTTTTTGCATCATAGGGAAGCTTTCTGGGGAGGGGGGGGGGGGGGGGCGTCACAAAAGATTTAGTTTTTAACGACCACCCTATTATATATGCTTATGATGCAAATGGGTTAAGAAACAACAGGTGAAAAAGTGAGAAACGTACCTTAAATGATCGGTATTCGTACTCGTTACTCAGTTTTGATAAGACTATGCTGTATACAAGTTTGTGTTTCATATCGAAATCCAGAAAGTCAAGCAGAGTCATGATACTCTTCTTACCAGCCTCGACTTGTAACGAAAAATAATGTCGATTAATTATTATTTGCTTTGAGTAATTTTTTCGGTTATTAGTAATCGCATTTCAAACAAAAAGTGACGATTTTTTTGGATAAAAATTGAGTGTTAAAGAGAAACAATGTAGAGAAAAACATTGACAATATTTATATCATTTATTAATTTTTTAAAAATTATATCCTTGGAAGTTTCAATATGTTAATTTAACGATCGTAAAAGAGTATATTGAAAAAAACAATCAAGTTAAAAAATTATCTAAATTACTCGTTTTATAACCGATAAATAGGGTTTTTTTTCAATATCTTTGGATATCCCAGACTTTCTTTGAGTGTATCTTTGTGTAATTTTCTGCCTTGTTAATAATCTCCTTCATTTTTCACTTCTACTATGCAAGGTGTAATAAAATATCGGAAATCATTTTTCAGGATCGATAGTATCTGTATAGTATATCAAAAAATGATTAAAGAACAATAAACTTAAATTCACAAACCACCTCCTTATCACATATTATATTTATACGTTTTAAAAAATTTTTTAAATAATTATATCTCCGAAATCGTACATCGTTGAAGACTGACTTATGTTTTAATATTACCGGGGAAGACCAAAATTTATTAAAAAGAAACATAACTGTTATATTTTTGGAAAGGAAAGCTTGATGAATGCCCTCAATTTTGTTCAATTTATTAAAAACGTGCAATGATACAAGCAATCAAAGGTGTTTGCGGCAATAATCGCAGCAATTAATTTTTTTTTATAAAATCTGGCCTTCCCCGGAAATATGTTAATAATATAATATATTTTAATAATATGGTTATATTATATTAGTATTTTAATAATTTAATTTTTAATAATTTAGTTAGCTTTTAAGATTATTTTACGGACCCAAGTGGGTTCATTATTTTTTTCATCTTTTGATACATGCCATCAATTCTGAATAAAAGTCCCCATATTTTATTACACCCTATATAATAACATACATCCAGTAGTAATATAATATTCAAATACGATTTTATCTAACAGTTAACATGGTCGAAAAAACCACTCAACTAAATTATTTAAAAATAACAAACCAAAAAATACAAATATTTTATCATTTAACTATTTCTGTGTATCATAAATAAAAAATGTTTTTTTGTCACTCAAAAAAAATACTCACGTATATGAATCTCCGCCCCAGCTGTTTCGAAAATAAGAAACAAATCCGAGGGGAATTGATGGTACTGATGTTTGATCATTAAGTTTCCACCTATACTGCCAATCTGTGATAAAAAAAAATAAATAAAAAAAATCACTTCTAAATCATTCCTTTATCCCAAACCACGATCAAAACTCACATTTCGCACTGGTACACTGGCGATTAGGTCGATATGCTTGGCCAAATGTCGCAGATACTCGAATCCAGCATCTTTCGAGTATTTCTCGAATGTTTCCATCGCAGTTGTTAAAGAAACGTTGCCACCAAGAGTCAGAGAAGTGTCGCTTTTATTTATATTACGCAATTCAGGAATACTGTTTATGTCAATGTAAATGTCGGGACGCTTCAAACGATAGACACCTGTAAAAAATATCGCAAAATTAATTATTTAATTTTTTTTTATTTCTAGAAAGGTCAGTTGTATAATAATCGTTGTTATGGGAAATATTGATTTTTTGTGGTGAGAGTTTGTTGTTTCCGCGCTTAGAAACTTCTGGTAATTGGAAATTCCATTCCGGAAGTTTCTCACACACGGATATGTTAGTTTTGAAAGTTCTGACGAATTTTACCCTTAAAATTTCTGATGAATGAAGTTTTCACATTTTTTGTATGTATGATTTTAAAGTGTTGATTGGAGGTTCGACGTATCGAATGACTTATTAAATGTGAAATTAATACTAGAACTACTAAGACAGTCAAAATAACTGGTTTTTAATTTCTTATTAAAATTAAATCTATAACAGTGCGTTTTCTGAACTTCTGCATAACTGTGTTTCTATACAGGGTGTATCGTAATTACGGGGACCTTTTTTCAGGATCAATAGTACGCACCAAAAGAAGCAAAAAGAAGAAAAAAAGTTTTTTTCGAAACCCACCCCCTATCAAGATACATCCATTTATGTAAACAAAATTTTATTAAATTATATCTTCGAAATAGCACGTCGTAGAGGATCGGTTTTCATTTTAATATTTCATTTTAAAATACAATTACTCAGCAATTACATATTTTTATAAATTTTAATCATTTCCCGTTAACTTGCAATCAAAATTGGTCCTCTACGACTTACTATTTCGGAGATATAATTTTTTTTTAAATTTTTTACATAAGCGGGTGAATTTCGCACCTAAATTTCTTGGTTTTTTCTTTATCTTTTGTTGCGTACTATCCATTATGAAAAAAAGGTCCCCATAATTACGATACATCCTGTATGTAAATTAATTAAATAACAAATTTTAATTTCCTATCCTCTATCATTCCCTTTCTCCAAATATATTTATCTAATATTTTTAAACATTCCAAAATAATCCTCAGTAATTTTAATGTTAATAAATATATCAATTTTACCGTGCGCAGTGTTTCCTCCGTGCAAAACGTAAGTTGCGTTGGGGTTGTTTTGGAATACGGTGAATACATCATTAACGGAAGCAACTTTGTGAAATTTAGCGCCGTCCAATTGCATATTGATCTCGGTACCCGTGTCATTATTAATTTTACACTTTTTGGTGCATTCCAAGCCAGTTTTCTTGCACAATTTAAATTTGCCCAATTCCTGAAAAAAATAAAAAATCTCGTTTCGAATCATTTCGTTACCTGTCGTGATCGATGACGGAGTTGATTTATTAATTAAAAATCTTACTTCTATGTCGTAAATTCCTTTCGACAGTTTCTCAGTGGCGTCTTTCGCGAATCCTTTAAAAGTATCTAAAATCGGACGGTATCCGGTACATCTACAGATATTACTGCCAAAGGAATTCTCGATCTCCTTCATAGTCAGCTTCTTGTCCTGCAAAAGACTGCCAGGCGTTCGAATTTGATGAGATTTTCTCGTAATAATTATTTGCATAAATGTTCTGTTTTTTTTTCAATTGCAGAATAATAAATTTTAATCCATATTTGGTTTTTTATAGTCTTTTTATTGAAATTGGAAGAGCTAAATCAACTACTTTAAAATAATAATTATAATTCAGTATATAGGTAGTTTGGTTATTTTACTGGCGTTCTAAACGATCTTATAAACAATTAAGTTAAAGTTATGGGTAAAATGATTACTTACTGATTGCTTACATAACGTTGGATAATTTCTGAGGCATTAATCATTTTAATGATAATTTTAGGTTGATTGCTTACACGTTCGTTCAGAAAACCAGTCAAACGAGAAACTACTTATATATTTGCTATTAACTTTCGTTAGTAAGTAATACTAGCATTTCATAATTGGGTGCTCGAAATCAGATATATTTGTTAATATTTGTTAATCAGATATATTTGTTAATAAATTCAAATAACAAGAACGTAGTGATTCAAACAAATAATAATAGTTAATATGAAAAAAAAAATATATAAAATCCATTGCATTCATTTCCAACAAACTGCATCCAAACCTTTTATAGAAAAATAAAATTTAATATTCTATTTTAACGACAATTTTTAACTCTTTCGGGACAAATTGTCTATCTCAATTACTGTGTCGTCTAATACACTAGTTTTACTTTCAGTTCGCTATTGAAATAAAACGATAATACTTTTTAAAATTAATTTAAAGTCTGTTTCGCTCAAGGAATTAAAAATTTTAACAGCCGCAGTATTCCTCAATATATATAGGGTGTTACATAACTAGCAGGACCTTTTTTCAGTGCCGATGGAACCCACGTAAATAAAAAGAAACAAATCTTAAAAGTTTTGTCTGAAAGCCATGCCTTACTTACATCACTGTATGTGCCCATAATTATGAAAGTGGTCTAACAAGTCAATATTTAAAAAAAAATTAAAGTCTTGATAATTTGTTAATAAATGTTCCAAGACTTTTAAAAAACGTAATATCCAAAATTTTGTTTAAAAATTGACTTAGACCACTTTCATAATTATGGGCATATATCATCTATATCACTTTCCATAGTGATTTTTTTCCCTAAACTTTGATCTGTCCCGGTAATATTAAAATTAAAATCGTTCCTCTACGATTTACGATTTCGGAGATATAATATTTTAAAAATTTGTTTAAAGAAACGATTGTATCTCGATAGGGGGTGGTTCTCGGACCTATGTTTTTTACTTTAATTTTCATCTTTTGCTGAGTACCACCGGTACTGAAAAAAGATCCCACTACTTATGTTACGCCCTACATGTATACAGGAGGTCCCAGTTATTCGTTTGGTCCCAGAATTAAGTGATAGCTGATGTAATTCTGATATAGGAATGTAAAAGTCTCAATGTCTTATCTCAATCCGTTGCCAAGTTATTGAAGAAAAACGACAGCCAATCAGAGGGCTCCATTGGGCCCGGCAGCGTGACAGTACAAGTTCTGTATTACTAGGATTTGCCCAACGGAGCCCTCTGATTGGCTGTCGTTTTTCTTTAATAACTCAGCCACCGATTGAGATGGGACATTGAGAATTTTACATTCCTATATTAGAATTACCTCAGCTATCACCTGGTTCCAGTACGAAACGAATAGCTGAAACACCCTGTATATTGAACCAACAAATAACTTCCGTATAACCCCCTCGATAGGGGGTGGGTTTCGAACAAAACTTTAAAGACTTTTTTTTCTTCTTTTGGTGGGTTCTATCGATTCCCAAAAATAGTCCTAGAATTTTTGTTACACCCTGTATATACAGCACCATTCAAACAAGATTTAAAAGACGTGCCAACAAAACTCGACACTTTCCCCACAGGCGTTTCATTTATTTAAAAACGACAACCATCATTAAATTTCCCCAAGTCGTAGTTTCTAATCCACCAACTACGCTTCGAACACAAATGGAAATGTGTTACACCTGGACAACGATTCCCGCGGAAACACGTACCTATAAAGATTCATCACCATTCCCGGCGAACAATAGCCGCATTGTGTTCCATTCTTCTCCGCCAGCGCAGCTTGGATAATATGGTAGCCATCTTTTTTATTCCCTATTCCCTCGATGGTTTTGATCGACCACCTATAAACAGTCTGCGTTCTGTAAATTGCCCGAATGGTTCATCGCTAAAAAAAAAAAAAAAAAAAAAAAATTCAATGAAAATACCCGTTGCAGATTAGAACCGGGACGAGACACGAGTTCACCGCCATGGTTTCCCCGTTGATCTCCGCAGCAACGATGCAAGCACCGCAGCCACCCTCGTGGCACATGGCCTTGGTGCCCCGCAGTTTCGCATGATCGCGAATGAAAACGTTCAGGGACGTTCCCGGCGCTATATCGTGCGATACTGGAAAATTTCAATCGATTTACATGCTTTTAATACAGGGTGCCCATTTTAATCTTTCCACTTGATTATCTCGAAAAATATTAATTATTCGAACAAAATTTTTATACGAAAGATACTCTATTTGAAGGGGGACATTCAATGGTGGACACTGTTTTTTTCTTAGGTGGAGGCGCCTCCGAGATACGAAGGTGACCTTTGTTTTTTTTAAATCGAACTATAGTATTTTTTTACGCTAGACACATAGCCTGATTCAAGACAAATCCATTGACCTATAATATGTTCACCTTGAAATGTCAGTGAAGGTTATTTTCAGTCACTTGAAATTTTTGAACATTACACGCCCAGAAGATATTTCTCATCTGTTTAAATTCAAGAGGACGTCCTTGGACATTAATGCTATTGATATTAATGTTTACAAACGCAGAATATCTATCAGCAGAACCTTCTAGGGCATTAAACTGTAGTTGCTTCGAAGCTGTGAGTAGGTAGATATTACAAGCGTTCTGAATTTTGATAGTGATCAATTTTACGATGACTGATTACACGCCTAATGAAATTGTTGACATGATTTTAATTTTGGGAGAATGTCAACGAAATTATAGGGCAGCTGCCCGAATGTATCGGGAAAGATTTCCGAATCGGCGGCGCCCAAGTAGCATAGTGATCAGAAATTGTGAGATTCGGGCTCGGCAAGGTCATTTAGGGACAGAATCAACAAGTGCCTTAAAGTCCAAGGTCGTCCTTTTGAATTTAGAAGATGAGAAACATCATCTGGAAGTGTAATGTTAAAAAATTTAAAGTGACGGAAAATGACCTTCAATGACGTTTCAAGGTCAACGTATTATAGGTCAATGGATTTGTCTTGAGTCAGACTATGTGTCTAGCGTAAAAAAATACTATAGTTCCATTTAAAAAAAACAAAGGTCACCTTCATATCTCGGAGGCGCCTCCACCTAAGAAAAAACAGTGTCCACCATTGAATGTCCCCCTTCAAATAGAGTATCTTTCATATAAAAATTTTTTTCGAATAATTAATATTTTTCGAGATAATCAAGTGGAAAGATTAAAATGGGACACCCTGTATATGGTTCATTCTATGTCAAATTGATCACGTGATGGAGTAGCATCTTCGATGTTGTTCAAAATCGCATAAGTTGTAGAGCAGTGGTGTTAAGGTCATTCATATTTTAGGCGATTTCCGAGGTCACGCCCACCGCCCCACCACTTCGAAATTAGGACCAATGAGCGAGCCGCTGGACGGTCAGGATCGCTTCGGCTCAGGAGCGTAGCAACGCATGATGTGCCCCATCTAGATACATCGTTCTTAACACTAAACCTACCGATAGTTTAAGTACATATTCTTATCGGATCCGAAAAAATGATAACCTTGGCAATTGATTTCAGGTAACAGTTAATTTGGCATAAAGAACTGTATTTTCTTTATGTTGATTAAAGAAATTAACCTTGAAAGCTGTAACATTGCATATAGGCACTTTAATAAAAAATTTGAAAACGGTCATTTGACCCACCTCGGTAGGTTTAGTGTTAAAATTTCATAATAATTAATTAATTTATAATGATGACAGTTTCCACATCATCCATGAGGGGGAGATGGATTCCCTTTCTAGAACATGCAAAGGGTCTAGGTATTCCGAATAGTTTTTTCAATTATTGTTCAGGAGTTCTAGTTTTCTCTTAAATTCATTATTCTTGCATGGCTTGTAAAACTAATCAAATTAGTTTTTCCGGACGATCAGGCCTTCTAGGGAAACCAATTATAAAAATCGCATCATGGACAGTACCTTATGGATGACATAGAAACTGTTATGATTAAAAATTAATTAATTATTATGAAATTTTAAGAAAGATGTATCTAGATGGGGCACAATGTGCGGACCTGTTCACGTTACGCTCCTGAGCCGAAGCGGTTCCGGATTGTCTAGCTGCTCGCTCATTGGTCCCAATTTGGACGTGGTGGGACGGTGGGCGGGTACTTCGAAAATCGCCTAAAATATGAACGACCTTGACACTACTGCTGTAGAGCTTGGAACCGACTTTGTTTTTTCGAAACTTTGAAAATTGTCAAAGTTATAGCCGAACTTTAAAAAATCATACTTGAAAAACTGTTCATTCAGGAGCAATCGTTGTGTTTACTTTTGGTTTTCAACTGTATTCAGTAATTAAAATTTTTTTGGAATTATTAAAATTACCCTGGGTATTTTTGTATTATTTTTTTAAGAGTGACCACGTGTACCACCGGTGGTACACTCAGACATATTTATTTATTGCGCTGAAAATATATATTCATGACAAATCTAATTCTGCAAACAAATATTTCTACTAAAAGATTGAAGCATTGTACAAAATTCAGTATAGAACAAAGCACATAAGTTTGTTTAATTGTTATATTTACAATAATTAATAATTACGTATAATGATTGATTTCGTTAAAGCAAGAGATGGTCCGAACGATAAATCAGAAAAAAAGGGCTTGGCACGGAACGTGTTAATATGATCTAATCTGATTTTAATAAATTGGACTTAATATAACGTGATATAGTGTAATTTAACACCACTTAATATGATTTGATTAAACTGTCAAGGTGAATATCGTACTTGTTAGATTGTCACTTAGAAGAAATAGAATCTATTTAAAAAAGAATAACTAAAATTTTTAGTACTTAAGAAATATTATCTTGTTTTTCCCGTCTATCGAGTGTGTTATTGACTATATTTTCCTCTACGCATCCTTTTGCTGATATTTTTAAAAAAAATACACTCGATAGACTGTTAAAATAGCCAATGATATTTTCCTTCGAATCAATAAAATTCTGAATTTATCGATCAAGCGTCTCCTGGATCTGATATGATAAATTTATGAAAAAAATGATCCTGTCGGATAAGATACCCACCAACGTAAGGAAGACCGTTGATTTTGAACTCGACGCAGGATTTCGAATGCCTAGAATAGAATTTTCGTGTTAACAGGACATAGGCAAAGTGTTACAAATAGCAACAGAATTTTAGAAAATAAAAAGGCCCATGTTGCGCAGAAATTTTTTTACCAAAAGCAGATTGTTGCAGAAAATACTTTCGCTCAAAACAGATAACGAATTTGTATCGATATTTCGAAATTTCTTAACACGTACGAACACATTTTTAACATTTCTCGCCGGTATTGCCATTAATTTTCAAAATAATTAATGAATAACTGTTAGTTAAAAAAATTATATTTCAGAAACTTGTATACAAAATTATAAAAGTTACACAAATAAATATAATAAAAATAAATTTGTAACATAAAATTATAAAAAAAAATAAAGTTAAAATGTACGTAAAATTAGTTATATTAAACATTTGTTGAATAAGTTAATTTTATTCATTAATCACTTATCTTGAAAATAATAATTTATTTTATTAATTTTTCTATTTTCTATTTTCCAATTTTAATAATGTTAAATAAGACAAAAAAATAAGCCTAAGAAATAAAAGTAAAGAAATGCATTGACTCTAGTTATCATTTATTAATTTTTTATAAATGATACCTTTGGATATCTCATACTTTCTTTGAGTTTTTCTTTGTATATAAACTTGTATAAAAAATCACAAATATTCCAAAAATATAAATAATACAAAATTATATTATAAAAATAAATTTGTAACATAAAATTATGAAAAAAAATCAATTTAAAAAAATTATTGAATAAGTTGATTTTATTAATTAGTCACTAATCATAAAAATAATAATTTATTTCATTAATTTTCCTATTTTCTATTTCTCAATTTGAATAATTTTAAATAAGCCTAAAAAATAAGTCTACACGCACGTAACAATTGCAAAATTTCCAAATACGTCAACAAATATCCCACCCTTCACATTCACGCATTAAAAAGCTAGAACACTTAACCACTGTGCACCGAAAATTTAAAACATAAACACTATTTCTCAACAAACCCGGTGATTCACGGATTTATCGATGGGCAGTGCTAGCGATTCGATCTGGATCTAATCTCGATCATATTTACGTATCCCTACAACGCTTCGTTTACGCAAAAATTAAAAAAAAAACAATCACTCGTTCTCCATTTTATCAAAACACACAACTCGATCCTTTTTTTTCCCACGTTGACATGCGACGATCACGATAAACGGTGATCTATGATCTATCATAGTATTATATATGACATACATTTTCACTCTGTTATCAGGTGGCAAAAATTGCAGGCCAATTTCGCGTGGATTAATTACCAGAAATTTAAAAAAAAATAATAATAATGAAATGAATAACGAACGATTTCCGCGTGTCAGAGGAAAACGATGATACGAAAAATAACACAGCGAAATCTCGGTGATTTCGCGACGAATCTCGATGCTTTGACAATCGACAATGAATGGGAATTACGAAACAAACGATGCGATTTAGAAACGTTACGTAACGAGTGACTGGAATTATTGACCCTGGGAAACCGACGGAACAACGACGTGTAAGGAGCTCGCGCTGACTTTGTAAACTTAGGAAGCTGATAGTGCGACGTTTTTATTTTCTAATTTTCTTTTGGAGCGAATGATAACGATATCACGTGCTCGCGGTGAGCGTTGAGACCGACGAAGAGACTGAACAATGAATTTTGGTTGTATTTTATTCCCTCTGTCCCATAATACTTGATAGTTTTCGTTTCGTGGCCGAAACTTATCAAAATATATGGTTCAATTTCAATATTTCTTTTTCTTATGAGTTTTTATTTTTTGAGAAATGAACTACTCTTAAATAAAAATATACGAACATTTTTGTCAAAAAAATAATTTTATGGAAACATATGGGACTAATATGGGACAAGATAAAAGGAAAAACTATCAAGTATTATGGGATGGAGGGAGTATTTTATAATTTGTTGCAGGTTTCGTCGAAATTTGAATTAAAGTGTCACGGAAGTGTTGGGAAACACTTTTGGTGTAGAATTTAACACTATCGAGGATTAATTTGGTATAAAAGGGAGTGACGGAGGATAGTAAATTGATTAATTTAATTAATTATACAATATAGAAACGTAGTTATGACGGAATTTAAATATCACGCTGTTATAAATTTACGTTGTTTTTATACAAAATTGGGAACCAGTGATTTTGACTGCATTGGTAGTTCTAGTGTTAAAAACGACTATTTAATAATTTACAAAAAGTAAAATTTCCCTTTCCCTTATTCCCTTTCCCATTACAGTTTAAGAATTACGAATTTTTCTGTGAAAAGTTGAATCGATTTAATTAAATACATATAGAATCGTAATTATGAAGAAATTTAGAAATCACGCTGTTATAAATTTACGTTGCTTTTATAAAAAATTGGGAAACAGTCATTTTGATTGCATTGGTAGTTCTAATGTTAAAAACGACTATTTAATAATTTACAAAAAGTTAAATTTCTAATTAAACTTCAAAGTGCTTTTAATTAAACCATTTCTTTATCATTCTCTTTTTTATCATAGTTTAACAGTTACGAATTCTTCAACGAAAAATTTAATTAGACTCCCAGCGTCGTTAAAATAACTATTTTATTTTTTTTTAAAATCAATTAAATATTGACTCTTGAAAAATTCTTATTATTAATTAATAAAAACTATATTCAATATTTACGAAAATTCTTGCAAGCCGATATTGTAGCGACCGTTCTTAAAATAATTGTTTTATTAAAACAAATAATCAATTAATTATTCACTCTTGAAAATTTCTTATTATTAATTTACAAAAACCATATTCAATATTTACGAAAATTCTTGCAAGCCAATATTATAGCGACCGTTCTTAAAATAATTGTTTTATTAAAACAAATAATCAATTAATTATTGACTCTCGAAAATTTCTTGCTATTAATCTAAAAAAACTATATTCAATGTTTAAAATTCTTGCAAGCCGATATTATAGCGACCGTTCTTAAAATAATTGTTTTATTAAAACAAATAATCAATTAATTATTGACTCTTGAAAATTTCTTGCTATTAATCTAAAAAAACATATTCAATATTTACGAAAATTCTTGCAAGCCGATATTACAGCGACCGTTCTTAAAATAATTGTTTTATTAAAACAAATAATCAATTAATTATTGTCTCTTGAAAATTTCTTGCTATTAATCTAAAAAAACAATATTCAATATTTACGAAAATTCTTGCAAGCCAATATTACAGCGACCGATCTTAAAATAATTGTTTTATTAAAACAAATAATCAATTAATTATTGACTCTTGACAATTTCTTGCTATTAATCTAAAAAAACTATATTCAATGTTTAAAATTCTTGCAAGCCAATATTACAGCGACCGTTCTCAAAATAATTGTTTTATTAAAACAAATAATCAATTAATTATTGACTCTTGAAAATTTCTTGCTATTAATCTAAAAAAACATATTCAATATTTACGAAAATTCTTGCAAGCCAATATTATAGCGATCGTTCTCAAAATAATTGTTTTATTAAAACAAATAATCAATTAATTATTGTCTCTTGAAAATTTCTTGCTATTAATCTAAAAAAACATATTCAATGTTTAAAATTCTTGCAAGTCGATATTCTTATTTTCGATTTGACTGAATTTGTGTCGCACGCCATGACACTATTGTAAAATCTTGATCACTGTAGGTGGATCGCACGCAGCGTTACGCAACCATAATTTCGCGGTCACCATGAATAAAGTCTGTTGTCCGTATCTCTTTCCACGGAAAATGCACAATCACGGACCCAAGATAAACAACGCGTTAATGATTTCGACGTTTCGCTATTCTTAGCAGAATTTTCCTATCGGCGAGACCGGCAGCTTCATTGATAGAATTATCACACACACATATATACACGTCTATCTCGCGAAGAAATTAATAACTACTTGCTGACACCTGCAATTGATAAACTTTGTACTTGCGTTTCGCGGAATTTGCTGCGTCTTAACGCGTCCGTGATAATTGTTGGCGTTCTGCACTTTACATACAGGGTGTGACAGAACTTCGGGAAATATTTTTCAAAATCGATAGAACGCACGAAAATAAGGAAAAAATGGTTTGGAAAGTTTTGTTCGAAACCTACCCTTTTGGAAGATAATTTATAAAAAATCATATTTCCGAAATGATAAGTCGTAGAGGACCGATTTTAATTGGAATGTAAGGGGAGAAGATCAAAGTTAATAAAAAAATATAATTGCTACGATTATTGCTGTTAAATCAAATTTATTCTTGTTTAATCGAAACGAGTTCGATTACCTATATCATCGCAGATTTTTAATTACTTGGGAAAAATTGAGGTCATTCACCAAGACTTCTATTCCGTAGATAGTGTTATTTTTTTCGTAAACTTTGACCTCCTCCGCTAATATTAAAATGAAAATCATTTTTCTGCGATGTATCGTTCGGTGATATAATTTTTTTAACATTTTTTACAAAAAAGGTTGTATCTCTATAGGGGGTGGATTTTGGACCTATCTTTAATTTTTTTTCATCTTTTTTAATTACGATACACCCTGTATAGAGACACAGTTATAACGAATTTCAAAAAACGCAGTGTTAGGTAGGTAATTGAAGATTTTTTTTTTTAATTTTGTATAAAAACGGTTAAATCTCGATAAAGGGTGAATTTCGTAATAAATTTATAATACTTCTTGTTCTTATTTTCGTGCGTTCTATCGATTCAGAAAAATAAGCCCGACGTTTCGTTCCACCCTGTATATAAACCTAAACTTTATAATATTACGAAATATTATTTCTTTGGCTGTATTCGAAAAGCAAGTTTTGACGCATTATACATATTGACGACGAATATTTGATTTTAAGAGATATTCATCGTCAAATATCTCTTAAACGCTTAATTTTATCAACTAAGCATATCAGAACTTTTTTGTAGAGCATTAAATTTCCTACAAAATGACGTTTGCACGTTTCATAATTCATATTGGTTCGCGCGTTATTAAATTCATAAGCAAAAATCAAATTTGTCTAAAAATCATCAAACTTCAATCGTCAATATCATCTAAATGGTGAGATTGACGGTAAAAATATAAGAGTCCTTTTTTGTAGAGCGTTCAATTTCCTACAAAATTATATATTTACTTTTGCAAATCGGTAAAGTTATGAGCAAGATATGAATTTTTTTCTAAAGGACTGCGTAAAAAATATAAAACTATAATGCGGAGGATCTTCCCATTAAAATTAAGAGCTCAGCTTTGCTGAGAGTTTTCTAGAGGTGTCTACGAACCAATTTATCGGTGTAATTTAAAAAAAAATAAAAATAGTCGATTTTTTTTACCCACCCTATTATGTACATACATACATTCCTAGTTGTTGTGCTTCGTAACGTAGAACGATGCGTTTCAATAATGTCCGCATTTGTTACATATGTATATATATTTTTAGAACAATGTTACACCGCGTTACGAAGCACAACAACGATGTATGCAAATTACAGAGATGAGCACGATCGCCGCGAGTGAATTCAAATGTTGCGAATCACGTGACACGCAGGTACAAAGTTTAACAATTACAGGTGTCGGCGAGTGGTTATTAATTCTTTTTTTTTTCCACGAGATCTACCTACAAGGTTGCCGCACGTTGGATCGATCGATCACGACGTTCGTACATTTATCATGTTTCACGGTAGAACGAGTAATGGAAATGTTGTGCACCGTGAAAACCGCCGGCGATTCTGATTTCGCAAAACGTCTCGAGAACACGCAATGTTGCACAACTTTTTGCTAGTCATTCGCGCAGATATGTTCGTTTATAACAAAGTTGCTTAGCTTGTATTTCGTATTTTTAATTTTCTATAAAGAGTGGAATCGATAACATACTTTTTCCAAGAAAATTGTTGTCTCGATTTAATAAAATATCTTTTTGGAATAAAATTCTTTTTGTGATCAATAAATAAATTTTTTAAATGAAATAAAGTTATTGAATGTAATGTGAATGACGTCATTGCAGGGTACTATTTTTGAAATTGAAAGGAAAATTTTTTAAATTGTGTGCATTTGAAAGAAGTTTGCGACCTTATAATCGAAGAAACTTTGAAAATTCGTTGCAGGCAATTTCAAAAAAATATTTCAACACTTTCTGCAAGTAGAATCGTTTCTTTTCATTTTTCTTGTTTAAGACACTTTGAAAACAAATCAGAAATCGCTTTTCATTATTCTATACCCTATTTAGACACTATTTTTTTAGCCATTTGAACTTGAAATCTAATAAGACGTATTATTACGTCGAAGGTGAAAAAGTAATTCTAAAACATCGTGACGCTAGTTGTTTAGCTTGTATTTCGTATTTTTAATTTTCTATAAAGAGTGGAATCGATAACATACTTTTTCCAAGAAAATTGTTGTCTCGATTTAATAAAATATCTTTTTGGAATAAAATTCTTTTTGTGATCAATAAATAAATTTTTTAAATAAAATAAAGTTATTGAATGTAATGTGAATGACGTCATTGCAGATAATAATATTACCAGTTGTGTTAAAATGACAGATAGGAAAAATGAAATTGAAAGGAAAATTTGAAAATTGTGTGGTATTGAAGGAAACTGGCAACCTTAGAATCGAAGAAACTTTGAAAATTCGTTGAACGTAATTATGAAAAAATTAATTTAATTTAATTTAATTTAATTTAACGCTTACGAAAACAGGTGGAATCCTTTCTTTTTATTCTTCTTTTTTTAAGACACTTTGAAAACAAATCAGAAAATCGTGTTTCTTTATTCTATACCCTATTTAGACACTATTTTTTTAGCCATTTGAACTTGAAATCTAATAAGACGTATTATTACGTCGACGGTGAAAAACTGATTCTAAAACACCGTGACGCTGTTTGCAAATCGGCGGCCACCGTCTTTGATTTATGAGTAAAAGACGCAGTACTACGTCATCTAGCGAATCGAGTTGTCACCAGTGAATTAGCACTGCGTCAAAATGACTCATTTGTCCATTCTTATGGTTATTAACGTTTTTCAAGATATTTTCTTTGCTCAAGATTACATTAATTTTTATTGAAATACTGAATGATTTTTATGGAAATATAACAACAGATCGGATTAAATGGGGTCCATTCCAAACATCACCAAAAAAAAACAGAAACAACAAAAATCTATTTGTCCAGTAGGTAAAAAGAAAAAATTATTAAACGCGATTTTATTAATGGACGCCATTATAAATGATAATTTATATAAAGTAGTTTTCTTCAAGTTTCTAATTTCCTTCACACGTACCGAAATCACGTTGGTATTTGTATTATTAACAATAACAAAAAATTCACAAATCAGAAAAAAACACAATTATAAATAAAGATTTATATAAAGTGATTTTCTTCAAGTCCTATTTTATCCTATTTTCTTCTAAATGTCCTTGCAATATTCTCACATATACTGAAATTACGTTGGTATTTCTATCATTAACAACAGTAAAAATTTCCGAAATCATAAAAAAACGTGTGTGTAAAGTACAATAGTTTCCTCCAAGTATACTATTTTCTCTCAAATTTCGTTCCAGGATTCCCATACGTACCGAAACTACGTTGATACTTCTATTATTAACACTAGAACTACCGAGGATTATTTTGGTATGTCTAAAAACCATAGATAAATATATTTGGAGAAAGGGAACAAAAGGGGATAGCAAATTGATCGATTTAATTAATTTACATATAGAGACACAGTTGGGATGAATTTCCAGAAACGCACTATTATAAATGTAAACAATTTCGATGAGAAATTAAGAACCAGTCATTTTGACTGCCTTGGTAGTTCTATTATTAACAACAAAAAATTCCCAAGACCAAAACAACGTGTGTCCAGTAAATCAAACGATTACAATAATAGACCCAATTATGAATAAAAATTTCTATAAAGTAGTATCCTTCAAGTCCTATTTTATCCTATTTTCTGCCAAATTTCCTTGCAGTATTTCCATATATACCAAAACTACATTGGCTTCTCTATTATTATAAACAACCAAAAATTCCCAAAATCGTAAAAAACGTGTGTCCACCGAATCAAACGATTGCGTAACGATCCCCACGTTGAAACGTCGAATCGACGGAATTCGTCGGTGGAATTGACAATTTAAACGTGGAATTAGCCACGGTTAAGAAGATAGAACCAATTATTCCTTTAATGACTCGTATCCACGGAAACGAAGGCCGATCCCATAGAAACAACGTTGTGTAACCCGATAATATCTCGCATTCACGTTTATTATTATTCCCTCGATCTTACGAGATTCTCGTTCGACAAAACGCAGGGGGCAAATTAGCCGGGCAATTTCCCACTGATATCACAGTGGCCATTTCCATGATATCCGTCCTTCTTTCCCGGCAATTAATTCCGTTAATTATCGTATTGACATGTCGCTCGCATTACAAGCAGATAAACAGCAGATATACAGGGTGTAACACAAATTCTGGGACACTTTAGGTTTATGGATAAGAACGCATAGAAATGAGAAAAAAAATGTCTAAATAGCTATGTATAACTATACTATATATAGTCATTTTAATAGCAAATTATTAAATTAAAATTTCATTTTCAAATTTAATAAATGACAAATATAAAATTTTTAAATTATATATATATTTAATTATTAATTATACAGGGTGTAACAACAATTCTGGGACACTTTAGGTTTATGAATAGAACGCATAGAAATGAGAAAAAAAAGTCTAAATAGCTATGTATAACTATACTATATATAGTCATTTTAATAGCAAATTATTAAATTAAAATTTCATTTTCAAATTTAATAAATGACAAATATAACATTTTTAAATTATATATATTTAATTATTAATTATACAGAGTGTAACAAAAATTCTGGGACACTTTAGGTCTATGGATAGAACGCATAGAAATGAGAAAAAAAAGTCTAAATAGCTATGTATAACTATACTATATATAGTCATTTTAATAGCAAATTATTAAATTAAAATTTCATTTTCAAATTTAATAAATGACAAATATAAAATTTTTAAATTATATATATTTAATTACTAATTATACAGGGTGTAACAAAAATTCTGGGACACTTTAGGTTTATGGATAGAACGCATAAAAATAAGAAAAAAAGGCTTTTAAGTTGTGGGCGCAACCCACCCCCTATCAAGATACAACCCCTTTTGTAAAAAATTTAAAAAAAAATCATATCTCCGAAATGGTACGTCGTAGAAGACCCGTTTTGATTGCAATATAGCCGGAGAAGATCAAAGATAATAGAAAAAAATATAATTGCTGTTAAATAGCATTTATTCTTGTTTAATCCAAACAACGTCGATTACCTATATCGTTGCAGGTTTGTAACAATTTGGGAAAAATTGAGGGCATTCACTAAATCTTCCTTTGCGTAGATAGTGATATTTTTTTCGTAAACTTTAGTCTCTTCCGGTTATATTGCAATCAAAATCGGTCCTCTACGACGTACCATTTCGGAGATATGATTTTTTAAAAATTTTTTACAAAAGGCGTTGTATAAGACTTTTTTTTCTTATTTTTATGCGTTCTATCCATAAACCTAAAGTGTCCCAGAATTTTTGTTACACCCTGTATAACATATTAGACGAACATAACTCGCTGAATTACTGGACGAGCTTCGCAACGTTAACGGAAATTCAATTTTCGCAGGAAAGTTTCTCCCGGCGCTGAATGTATGTATTCTTTGATGATTACGTCATCACACATCATTATACGACGGATAAACTATGATTGTACGCGAGTCCCTGGAAAACGCGGTGAGGTTTGTCAACAATGTGCTTAGAGCAGTGATGTCAAGGTCGTGCACTTTTCGGCCGATTTTCGAGGCGCTCGCCCACTGCCCCACCACTTCCAAGGAAGGGCCACTGAGCGAGCGGCTAGACGTTTCGTGGGGGCTTCGGCTCAGGAGCGTACCGTGAACATAAACGCACGCTCTACCCTACCCAGGTACAACCTTTTTAAAATTTTACGTACCTATTCACGTTACGCTCCTGAGCCGAAGCCCCCACGAAACGTCTAGCCGCTCGCTCAGTGGCCCTTCCTTGGAAGTGGTGGGACAGTGGGCGAGCGCCTCGAAAATCGGCCGAAAAGTGCACGACCTTGACATCACTGGCTTAGAGTGATTTTCAATTAGCTTATCGTCATGTAGTTGGAAGAATTATAATTAGTTCAACACGTTCACGCCGGGGCCGATTTTCACGTTTCTTTCTGTGGGGCGGTGCGGTATTCTCAATATTACATAAAGTGACCTAAATGCACAAATAACAATTACAAACGCAAAAAAGATTCACATTTTCTGCATAAATACAGAGGGTCTGCGAGAAACGTAAGAAAACCTGATGGCAATTGTTTTCTGGTTACTAAAGAATCACATTTTTAAATTAGAGGCGTGACCCACCGGTGGGTCACCCCAGCGTGAACGTGTTAATTTGAGTTGAAATTTGTTATTTTTCAATTTTAATTGCAAATTTAAAAATGAATTAAATTCTAATATTTCAAAGTATTATGTCTGATAAAAAGTAATGTCTTAGCGTTGGCGGAAGATTTCATCGAGTGACTCAGAAGACAACAGATGAGATTTTTTTTTCTCGTCGGATGGGAAGTAGAGCGAAGGTGAACCTAGATTATTTTTTTTATTCTTTTTTTTGTCTATGAATCTCTTGAGAACTGCGTAAAACGTGTGGAATTTGATTAAAGCGCGATAAAGGCACTCACATGAGTTTTTCTTATCTATCGTGTAAACTTAGCGATAGATATAGGTAGTCTATGATGTTTTTACCTGATAATGAGCGGATAATGGTGTATCATAGACGATCGTTATTTGGAATCGCTACGATCGCACGCGTGGTTACGACATTTGAATTTTTAATGTGTAATTAGTAACGGTTAAGGAAGAAACACTTGTTTGACTCTTTAAACGGTGTAATAAACTGAAATAAATTAGTATTTGAGTTTATTTGACTCGAATATAGTAAAATATTATTTAATTAGAATTTAAATACTCATTTAAACGCTAATATCTTACTTTATTTGAATCTAATAAACTCAAATAAATTGAAAGAATATTTAATTAGAATTTAAATACTCATTTAAATGCTAATATTTTACTTTATTTGAGTCTAATAAACTGAAATAAATTTAAATATTATTTAATTAGAATTTAAGCACTAATGCATAACAAGAAATTGTTTTAAATTAGTATTTGAGTTGATTAGACACAAATACTAATTTAATTTAAACACTCGCCTATAAAACAATTCTTTGTCGTGGATTAGTGTTTAAATTATAATTAAATAATATTTCAATTTATTTCAGTTTATTACATTCAAATAAAGTTAAATAAACACAAATAACGTAAAATATTATTTAACCACCAATATTTTACTTTATTTGAATCTAATAAACTCAACTAAACTGAAATATTATTTAATTATAATTTAAACACTCATCCAGAACAAGGAATTATTTTATAGGTGACAGTTTAAATAACAATTAAATAACATTTTAATTTATTTGAGTTTATTACATCGTTTAAAGACCCAAATACCTGTTTTCTCCTTCACTACCACACATTTACGATCGTTCTAAAATAATCTAAAGTTGTAGTTACTAACGTTACACGTTTTTCGTTGAAATATCAAACTTTCTAAGTTGCAAGACGGCGGGGGCGAAAAAAGTACGATCGAACGGGTAACGCAGAAATGATAAATATTACACACAACAAGTATTGCGGTGTGTAATAGCGATTGGTCCTTTCACCGACTTCCTAATGATCCGAGTGGAGAACGCGACCTACAAGCGAAATATCTCATTCAATGACCCCGGCCGGGAGTTCTTCCGGTGTTAATTGTCTTCGTACTTTTGCAATTTCCTCCGGACTTTCTCTGACACTCTAATTTCCACGCGATTGTTCCGTTGAAACGATCGAATGAATTCGCACGTGTTGGAGAACTCGTTAAAAAAAGTCTGGGGTTTGTAATTATTTAAAAAAGTTGCGATTAAATCTCTTTTTCGCAAAGTTTACGGAAATTTTGGAAGATATTTATTTAATAGATTTATTTTGGAATCGCTAGTTTTCATATTGTCTAGAAAAGTTTCTTTACTCTATAATATTTCATGGCATTAAAGAAATTTACAGCGTTAAAGAAAATTAGTTTTTATAGAATCTAAAAAAGTTTCTTTACTCTATTTTGCTGTATTAAAGAAATTTAGTTTAAAAACAGTGAGTGGAATAGATTTCATAGATTTACATTAGAATCGCTGGTTTTTACTGTATCTAGAAAAGTTTCTTTATTTGATTGTACAGTGTTAAAGAAATTTACTTTAAAAACAACAACGAGTGAAAGATATTTAGTCGATTCACGTTACAAATTCTAGTTTTCGCAGTATCTAGCGATGTTACTTTATTCTATTTCGCAGCATTAAAGAAATTTATTTTAAAAGACAGTGAGTGGACGATATTTCAATTTACATTTAAAACGTAATATTTGAGTGTTTCTAGCAATGTTATTTTATTCTATTTTGCTGCATTATGGAAATTTATTTTAAAAAAGCAGCAAATAGAAGATACTTAGTCGATTTACGTTAGAAACACTAATTTTCAGTGTATTTAGCAAATTTACTTTATTCTAATTTGCTGCATTACAAATATTTACTTAAAAAAGCAGTGAGCGGACGATATTTAGTCGATTTACGTTTAAAAAATTATATTTCGGAGTTTCTAGCAACGTTACTTTACTCTATTTTCCTGCATTAAAATTATTTACCCAAAAATAAGCAGTGGATAGAAGATATTTAGTCGATTTAAGTTAGAAACGCCAATTTTCAGTGTATCTAGAAATGTTATTTTACTCTATTTTCCTGTATTAAAGATATTTATTTTAAAAATAAACAGCAAATAGAAAATATTTAATAAATTTACGTAAAAAAATCTACTTGTCAGCCAATTTACCAAAGTTCCATCAATAAAAAACCACTTTTTCAAAATACACCTCCATTCTACCTAACGAAATACCACTTCCAAAAAAACGATACATCCATTCGAATCGACAATGCCATCAAACTATGTCAACAGCAAAATTCCCATTCGTAAAACAATTTCTGCGCAACAAGTCCAAGTTTACCAAACTGTCATTTTCACGCTTTCCAAACAAACCTTCCATCAAATTTCCGTAAAAAAAAATTCCTGTCACACTTCATTAACACTAGAACCACCAAGGCAGTCAAATTTCAATCCGAAATTCTTCTAAGAACCGCTTAAATTTAAAACATTGCGATTTCCAAAATTCTTCAGAACCATATTTCTATATATAGAAAGTTTAATTATTTACATACATGTATTTGGAGGGATAGTAAATTAATCAGTTTATATATGTATATACATATGACCATATGTAAATACATATATGTAAATAATTAAACAGATATAAATATTAATATTGATACTGATGTAGATATTATTAAACTGATATGTATAAATACATATATGTAAATAATTAAACAGATATAAATATTAATATTGATACTGATGTAAATATTATTAAACTGATATGTATAAATACATATATGTAAATAATTAAACAGATATAAATATTAATATTGATACTGATGTAAATATTATTAAACTGATATGTATAAATACATATATATAAATAATTAAACTGATCAATTTATAATCCCTCTTTATTTCTTTGCTTCAAACAAATTTATCAAAACTTTTTCAATTCATCCAATTAATCCTCCATCGTTCTAGTCTCAATACTCTCACTCACATCAACATAACACACAATCCCAAATCCAACGATTCCCGTCTCCCAAAAAAAAAAATAAAAAAAAAATAAATAACTCAATCCAATCCCATTATAAACCCATTATGAATCGAAAACCAGGTACGTACGATGAAACGCACTTACCCAACGCTGTTATCGCCGTAATTCGGTCGCACGCATTCCATCTTTGCAATCCGTGTGATAAAACTTTTGAACTTTCGGACACCGACACACCGTCTGGCAGAGCGACGTCGGAACCGTCAAATCGACGCGAGCGGGAAAACGTTGGCTGCAACCTCGACGGCTCGGTTGCAGAAACGATTAGAACTCACTTTGGATCGCTCGCCACCGACTGACTTTATCCTCGTGCATTCGCGATCTCCCACCACCGACGGCCAAGGAGATGCCGCACAGTGGGGTATTCGAGCCGAAAAGCTGGAAAAAAGTCAATTTCAAAAGTTTACGTAGGTAAACATTTTATTAAATAAAAATAGTCAAATTAATTTAATTTTTTTGTTCCTAATCCGCAAACTTTTTACTGTCTGGGGTTGTTAAATCTGTCTAGAACAATGTACTAAATTGATTTTAATCATTTGTGCATTTATAAATTAGTAATCTTAATCGAAAGTCGAAAGATTGTATGACGTGTGTAGTCCGTTCAAGCATGGTGCATTTAGTAGTGGATTTTATATATTTCAAAGAAGTTAAGTGACTTTTTGCATTTTTGATACATTTTAAGAAAGCACGAGCTACTCTTCCACACAATATTTATAGTTTTATCACATTTATTTATTTAGTATTAATAATTCTAGATGATCAATAGTTCAGTAATTTTTCTCACCAGTATAAGATTTCATGAACGATTTTGTTATAGTATCCCGTTGAATTCCGTGCTCATTCTGGTCCCATTAGATTCAGTAAAGATCTGTGATTATAAGCCAATCAAGTTTGGTTCCGATTCTGTCCGATCTTAAGTTTTTCAGCCATTTTTGTATTAAGCGTTTTTATGTATTTTCCGAGTTGAAATTAATGGTAATAAATTAAACATCTGCCTAAAATATACACTACGCACTAAAATGTTCCGTATTCCACCTATTTTGAATAAAATAATATCATATTTCATGTCAATATAATTTACGTGCAAAACTAATTCTTTCCAGCTTTTCGGTTCAACTATTCCACTATTGACGCGATTTTTCATGGGTTCTCGATAATCTGAGGAAAAAATGTTTCGTACAAAAAAGAAACAGTATTCAGACGTCTACAAAATGCAATATATAAAAGTTTAAAAACCATTGTTTTTTTATAAAAAAATGAATGTCCCTTTGATTTTTTGAAAGCTAAAATGCATTTTTGATTTCTCAATATTATAGCTGACGTCAAGACGAATCCAACGACCTATTATATTATGACCTTGAGACCGTTAATAACGCTAAAATAGTTTTTTCCAGCTTTTCGGGCCAAATACCCCACTGTGTGCCGTGCAGAAATGGAACGTAATCCGGGCGTCGCGACGCCACGAGCGTCTGCCGTTAGACGGGCCCGATCTGTTCCATTTGCTCGTCGATTCGTCGCTGGGCAATAGAAACCATTGCGCGGTGTGTTAACCCCGGCACGGACTTTGATTAAAGTGTCTGAAGTGGGCTTAATGGAGAGTCGAAGTGCGTGTGGGTTTTTATGGGAGTACCGGGGTATTTTTTTGGATTGTGGACGCAGTTTTTTAAGGGGGAAGAGGGAGTGAAGTTTTTGGTGAGTGTTATGGACCGATGGTGACAGTAAAATATTTGAAAAAATTAAAAAATGAATATTTAAAAATTGGGGCTGTAACCCCGGGGGGATCGGCGAAATACACAATACAAATATTTAAAAATTAAAGAGTGAGAATGTGTTTATTTTCCGGAAGAAATATACTGTATTTCTTGGACTATAAGACGTACTATTTTTATGTGAAAAAGTGAAATTTTGGGAGCGTCTTATGGTCCGATGGTGACATTAAACTATTTGAAAAAATTAAAAAATAAATATTTAAAAATTAAAGAGTGAGAATGTGTTTATTTTCCGGAAGAAATCTACTGTACTTCTCGGCCTAGAAGACGTATTTTTTTTACGTAAAAAAGTGAAATTTTGGGAGCATCTTATGGTCCGATGGTGACACTAAAATATTTGAAAAAATTAAAAAATAAATATTTAAAAATTAAAGAGTGAGAATGTGTTTATTTTTCGGAAGAAATATACTGTATTTCTTGGACTATAAGACGTACTTTTTTATGTGAAAAAGTGAAATTTTGGGAGCGTCTTATGATCCGATGGTGACACTAAAATATTTGAGATAATAAAAAAATAAACATTTAAAAATTAAAGAGTGAGAATGTGTTTATTTGCCGGAAGAAATATACTGTATTTCTTGGACTATAAGACGTACCTTTTTACGTAAAAAAGTGAAATGTTGGGAGCGTCTTATGGTCCGATGGTGACACTAAAATATTTGAAAAAATTAAAAAATAAATATTTAAAAATTAAAGAGTGAGAATGTGTTTATTTTCCGGAAGAAATGTACTGTACTTCTCGGCCTAGAAGACGCATTTTTTTACGTAAAAAAGTGAAATTTTTGGTGGGTCTTATGGTCCGATGGTGACATTAACATATTTTAAAAAATTAAAGAGTTAATTTTTAAAAATTAAAGATAGATAACAATGGTTCAGATGAAAGTACCGTCTTTTTCGGATTATAAGTCGCACTTTTTTACGTAGAAAAGTGGAGTGAAATTTTTGGGTCTTATGGTCCGAAGGTAACGTTAAAATATTTTAAAAAATTAAAAATTAAATATTTCAAAATTAAGGGGTGACAATAGTTCGAAAAATCATCTTATAGATTTGAAGTGCGTCTTATAGTCCGAAAATAACGGCAGTTGAAGTGTGTTGATTATTTTTTATAAAAATCGAGTTGATTTGGAAGAGTGCGGTTTTTAGAATTGTCTATAAGTATATTTTTTTGTTGAGGAAAAGAAAAATTGTTTTTTGGATTTTGAAGGACTAAACAAATATAGGACATAAAAATTAAATTTATGAACAATTGTTCTCCATCCACAATGAGGAAATAAGTTACATTATTGTAAATAGTCAAATGTCGAAATCTTTATTTTTAATAACATTACTAATATTATTATTGATAATAGCGAAACGTCGGAATCATTAATTTTAATAATATAACTTATTTCCTTATTGTGAATGGCGAGTAATTGTTTACTAGTTTAATTTTTAATTATTGCATTTATTTGATCGTTCAAAAGCCAAGAAAAATTATTTATCTTTTTCTTAGAATTAGTTTAACGATCATTAAAATAACTGAATTATGTAAATGCTTGAATTGATCAATTTGTTATGCGACTTCATTACTTTTAAATATACCGAATGAATCATCAGTAGTTCTAGTGTTAAAATGATTTTTAGAGCGATCTGAATCTGTTGTGGAAGTGATTAGTGCTTCTGTTAATTGGAATAAATTTTAATTATTTGTAGAATTTGAACGAAGTGTTACGTAAGAGTTCTGTGTAATGAAATAATGCGATTAAATATTACGAGAGAAATTCGTAGAAATAATATGTAAAAAATAGACGAATTTTTAATACTTTTTTTGTGTCATGTTGACGTGAAATTGCGTAGAAAATGCGAACTTTGGGGTCTTATATCATTTGTTTCAAAATTGGAAAAATTAAATCCGAAAAAGGTGAAAATTAAACAGTTTTTTAGTCGTTAATTATGCAATTCTTAAACAATTGACTATGGGCTTTGATATTTTTTATGTATACGAAATTCGATACCTAAATCAGAGAGACAAAATTATTAATTTTTTGCCAAAATCTGTTGAGAGAGAAAGGGGATGTTGTCTGATTTCATTTTGTGTTAATTTTTGCAATTTTTAAAATTTTGAAACGATTGAAGACGAGTTGGATGCACATTTTGAAAAGAAATATTTTAATGAGAGATTCATGTAAATATTAAAAACTCTAGAAATGGTAGATTTTTCAACAATGAAAATCAGAAAAAATCCAGACCTTTTTCAATTTATATAAAAAAATAAACAAAATTTTGGATGGCTACTCTCTTTGCATAGAATTCCACATGAAATAAAAATATTGAATTCCAAAGTCGATTATTTAAAAACTACAGAAATGACATTCGAAAAACGTGAAATCGAAATAATTTTTAAATCACCATTTGTGTAATTTTCCCGAAATTAAAATAATTGAGAACGTTTTAAACGCGCAACTCGATGAGAAACAACCGGAAAAACAGTAACCACATCCACTGTATTATTACATTTTATAAAAAAATGATTTCAAAAATACCAAGGTGTCCAAAATATTTAAAAAACTCAGTATATTTTCAATTTTCCGCCCTATATGTATAGAGAACAAAGAAAAAATCAAAATAATACTTTTAAATATCAAAATACAAAATCCTTCCCCGAAATAAAAACCAATTAACAACAATTTCCTCGCATTCTTCAAATAACAAAGAAATTTCTTAAAAATAATCACATTGCAATAGATCGAAAAAGACCCATAAATTGTTACAGGGTGAAAAAAAACTGATGTTTCGCGTGTATTTCATTGGAGAATGAAAAGGAGGAATATGACAAGCTTGCAGCGTAGGATAAACGGTACAGTTATCGCTCAGGGTTATCATTCTAGTTACGTATAGGTACAGTTATGGATCATTCCCGCTTCACAAGGCAATATTCGAGGCTCGCCACTAGAAATAACGTGCGGCACGTGGGAAAAGTGATTTGTCGACGTTACGTCGACCGACCGCGCGAACGTTCACATAAATCACGATTAAACGATTGTGAAACGCCATTGGGATTCGAACGGCGAATAACAATTGCGAGGGGAATCGGTTAATTGTTAAAATTTTCATTTACCATGAAAGAAAAAATGATTTTATGTTAAATTTTTTTTTTCTTTTTGTACAAAGTGATTTTGTGTTTGTTCTTGTGAAATAATCGTTAAAATTCATATTTACCATGAAAAAAAAGAATGGTTTAATGTTAAACTTTTTTTTTCTTTTTATATAAAGTGGTTTTGTGTTTGTTCTTGTGAAATAATCGTTAACATTCTCATTTACCATGAAAGAAAAAATAATTTTATGTTAAATTTTTTTTTTCTTTTTGTACAAAGTGGTTTTGTGTTTGTGCTTGTGAAATAATCGTTAAAATTCTCATTTACCATGAAAGCCAAATAATTATATGTTAAACTTTTTTTTTTCTTTTTATACAAAGTGGTTTTGTGTTTGTTCTTGTGAAATAATCGTTAATATTCTCATTTACCATGAAAGAAAAAATGATTTTATGTTAAACTTTTTTTTCTTTTTGTACAAAGTGGTTTTGTGTTTGTTCTTGTGAAATAATTGTTAAAATTCTTATTTACCATGAAAAAAAGGACGATTTTACGTTAAACTTTTTTGTTCGTTTAATAAAACGTGGATTTGTGTTTGTTCTGGTCAAATAATTGTTAAAATTTTTATTTACCATGAAAAAAAGAACGATTATACGTTAGACTTTTTTTTTCGTTTTGTACAAGGTGGTGATGTGTTTGTTCTTGTGAACTAATCGTTAAAATTCTCATTTACCATGAAAAAAAGAACTATTTTACGTTAAACATATATATTTTTTTAAAAAAGTGGTTTTGTATTTGTTCGCGTAAAATAATCGTCAAAATTCTTATTTACGTGAAAGAAAAAATATTTTCACGTTAAAGTTTTTTTTTTCTTTTTACACAACGTGGTTTTGTGTTTGTTTACGGGAAAAATTGAATCTCGAGAAAATCTGTAAAAAAGAGTGAGCAACTAAGTTGCGATTATGACGTCACGTTGATAATTACGGATCAAGCTTGTATTTCTAATCTGTAATCACGTTTTTATTATTATTCTCTAATACATCCCGCGGCGTTGTAATTATGTGTTAACACATTCGCGACCGGCAATTTTTTTTTTGTTTTTAATACTGAATACCGGCGAAAATAATGAAATTCTAAAGCTGGCTGCCGCAAACTTCTATCGTTAAAGCAAGGATAAAATTTATAAAATTTATTATGAGAATTCAATGTGGCAATTATGTGTTGTTTAAATTAAAAAGATTTTTATAATTTGTACACTTGCTTTATTGGTAGATAATAGACCACTTGTTATTATTGTTCTGAATTTATTTAGCATTATATTACAGATAGTTTGGAAAAGCGGAGTAAAAACCAAATTTAATATTTCTGGTTAGGGCGATAAATCGAAAAACAATGACTTTTGCATAAAGGAACTCTACATAATTGTTTATCGTTAATTATCACGCTGCAAATGTAATCCAAAGTTCAAAAAAGTGTGATTCTTCCGAACTGATTTTCTCAAAAACCTGAGCTGATAGAAAAAACGGTTTGCATTTTTTTTATGCTGTGTAATGGAAAGATTAAAAATTGCGAATGTATTAATACACAGATATGAATGAAAATAAATAAATAAACGTACAATGAATTACTAGAGGTGTATAAAAATTCATAGTGATACTTTAATATGTATTTAATTAATCTGCAAAATTTCAAAGTAATCGGTAACACAGATTTTGCCAAAAAAATTATCAAAAAAATCCTTTCTTCTTTCATTTCTAGCTGACTCACCCTAATTATTCAATTTGTCTCTTTTGTTAAACAAATGAAACTCACATGGTTAAAAAAAATAATAATCGTACACTTTTTATCCAATAACTGTGCAGAAATAGATCCATAATTGTATTTTTTATTCTTATTTCCTAAATAATCGACGATTAAGAACGATCAGCAATTTTTATTCGAACTTTCTTCACGTTCTCCAGAAAATTTCTCACCTAAAAAAAACGAACACTCCTCCCGACGATTCAAAAAAACATTTTCCCGCCGCAACTGTACAGTTTACCCTGCAAAAATGATGCAACGATCACGAGCGACGTGGTTGTTTCAATTAATTTCAATAAATACTCTATTAAACGCCATTGATGTGTTACATAATAATCATTACAACATATTCGTAGCGCATAAATGGTATTAATGATAATTAATACAACGTAACCGTACTTAATTAGCGTCTCAACTAATTACGGATTTATTCGCAATAAACGGGATAATATTTATATATATATATATATGGCATTCTAGATTATCTTCCTCTTTCTTTCATTTTCATATTTTTTTTCTCTCTTCATCGTCTTCATTTCTGAACCCGAAAAAAATAGCAATAGTTCCTTTTTTTCTATTTTTCTTCTTCTTCGTTTACTTCCCTCCTTCTGTCTCTCTATTTCTATCGATATATCGATACGATCGAGCCGGTCCAGCTCCGTAAAACCTCTTGTTAAACAAAATACTTTCGCTAAACACTAGCAATTTACAAGATCTTCTCAGGGTGAGACTCTTACAGGCTAGCCGACGAAAGGTTTAAATACAATGCTCGTTCTAATTATCGTGTCGTCTTCGATTTCTCTAGTTTACAATGAGAGAGTTACATAGACTTACTACTGCTCTATGATTCTCGATAAAATACGTGTAATATTGTCCTGTTATACTCGGTCACCAGTAAGTTTACACAGGCTTCATGTAACCGACAATCGTACGTGGTCGACGAGGAAGCTATTATTATTATTATTATTAATAAACGGAAAAAAACACGAGTACACATCGATATGTGTTCGATTATATCGAAGCGAAAGTTAATTACCTGAGAAATAGAGTGGATAAAAAATAGTCGAACACTCTGGCGAATGAATAAAAAATGTTTAATAAATTGCTAGAGGATCTTATAATAATAATAAATTAGATTTACGATCGTATATATAATTTCAATAGAATACGAAATTTATCTGCCTATAGAACGATCTTTTAAACGTTTATTATTAATAATTTTTGCATTATTATTAATAATTTAAAAGATCGTTCTATAGCCACGAATTATGTATTATGAGATACTCAATAGAATACGAAATTTATCTGCCTATAGAACGATTTTTTAAACGTTTATTATTAATAATTTATTTATTATCAATAATTTAAACGAAATTTATCTGCCTATAGAATGATCTGTTAAACGTTTATTATTAACAATTTAGTTATTATTAATAATTTAAAAGATCGTTCTATAGCCAGATAAGTTTCGTATTCTACTGAGAAACTCATACTTAATACATAATTCGTTTTTATTGAACAAACACACTAATCATAATTTTAAAATTTAAATAATAAATATTGCACACGAAAATATTCGTAAAACACAGTGAAATAATAATTAATATTTTTTTATCCATTTTTTTATCCATTCGATAGAGTGTTCGAGTAATAATTTTAGTCACTCTGATCGCTCAAGATTAAATCCGATCTAGTTTTCTAAATTTTGCGCACACCGGTGATCTATAAATGGCGAGATTGTATTTCTTTTTTTTTTTTTCCTCAAGGATATGCAACACCGTCTCCGTTTCGAATCGTTCGCTCCTTTCGCGAGTATGGCTTTTAATCCGACACAGATACAACAGGTTCGCTCTATTAAACTTAGTGGTGACCAGTTTTCTCGCGTGATTCGTTAGTCGTGATTGAACGTGTAATTACCGATTTATGGTCTAGTCCCCTATGGCCGTTGCTCTCGCAAGTCCTAGAACCGTATTGTACAAGGACGCCTAATCTACGAAGTGAATCGCGACCCACCGAACGAGAAACCACGTGGATGCACATACTAATCGCACGAATCCGGCATAGTGATTCAAATTATTAAAAAAAAATACGTAATTGGTTTAAACTTTAAATTTATTATTTCCCTGATTTTCATGAAAAATTGATAACGTCGCATACTTTAAAGTTTGGTTTAAAGTTTAAACCATTTAAACCATTTAAACCATTTAAACTTTAAAGTAGTTTTTTTTTTTTAAATTGGTTTAAACTTTAAACCAATTTAAACCATTTAAGCCATTTCAACTTTAAAGTATGCGACGTTATAAATTTTTCATGAAAATCAGTGAAATAATATGCATTTGGTGTAAAGTATGCGATGTTAAGAAGTGTTTACGAAAATTAATAAAAAAATACGCACTTTAGCGTAATGTATCTGAAATTACAACGTTTCATGCAAAATTGTTTATATTTAGCACGTATTACAGTGTGAATATAAATTGTATATTTTCAGGTTATTAAAAAGAGTCCAAATTAATAAAAAAAAATATGTAATTGGTGTAAAGTATGCGACGTTATAAATTTTTCACGAAAATCAGTGAAATAATATGCATTTGGTGTAAAGTATGCGATGTTAAAAATTGTTTACGAAAATTAATAAAAAAAAATACGCACTTTAGCGTAAAGTATCTGAAATTACAACGTTTCATGCAAAATTGTTTATATTTAGCACGTATTACAGTGTGAATATAAATTGTATATTTTCAGGTTATTAAAAAGAGTCCAAATTAATAAAAAAAAAATACGTAATTGGTGTAAAGTATCTGACGTTACAAATTTTTTACGCAAAATCTTTTAACTTCCCACGTTTTACAGTGTGAAAATAAATTGTAGATTTTCAACTTAAATCGAATGGAAATTAAAAAAAAATATATGCACTTGGTGGGAAGTATGCAACGTTACAAATTATTAACGCAAAATTGTTTACATCTCACACGTGTTACAGTGCAAAAATAAATTCTATATTTACAACTTAGTAAAATGAGGGAAAATTAATGAAAAAAATACGCTCTTGATGTAAAGTATCCAACGTTACAAATTTTTAACGCAAAATTTTTTACATCTTACACGTATTATAGAGTGAAAATAAATTGTATATTTTCAATTTATTAAAACGATCGATGAAACTTTTTTTTAACACTAAACCTAGCGAGTTGGGTGAAATAACCGTTTTCAAACTTTTTATTAAAATGCAAAATGTAACTTTCAATGTTAGTTTCTTTGATTAATATACAGAAAATATAGTTTTTTATGTCAAATTAATTATTCCGTGAAATTAATTGAAAAATTGATCATTTTTTCAGGTTCGATAAGAATGTGTACATAAACTGTCGATAGGTTTAGTGTTAACACGTTGAATACCACACGAATTTTCCACATCGCACTGTATATACTTTGATTATATATTTTCTCTATAAATAGAACTATTTTCAGATAATTTTATAACACATTAATTTCTTCGCACCATTGCATTAACAATAATGGTATCGAAAAATATAGAAATATCGACATTTGTTATAACTACAATTTTCTCCTGATCACCAGAAATTACCGCGCCGGTCACCGGTGACCCCCATGGCATTCAACGTGTTAAAAATGTTAAATTAAAAATAAAAATATTTAAAGGCAATCAACGTAAAATTAAATTGAAATATTCATTTAATTTGAAAATTAAATTGATATTTAAATTGAAATTGAAATATGTAAAATTAAATAGAAATATTTATTTAATTTGAAAGTTGAATTGAAATTTAAATCGAAATATTTAAATTTAAATTGAAATATGTAAAATTAAATAGAAATATTCATTTAATTTGAAAATTGAATTGATATTTAAATCGAAATATTTAAATTTAAATTGAAATGTTCATTTAATCATCCAATCAATTGATTTCTTTTCATATCACTCGAAATGACGATCGATGACAGTTTCTCATCGACACGTGTATCTCGCGAAAAAAAAAAATACAAGTGTCCGGTTTTCTGAATGTTAAAAAAGTGTGTGCATCACGTAATTTCGACACTTTCAAGGAATACGATGCATCAGGTAAAATCGTTCCGCATTTTCACCCAAATGTCTCACATCCAAATCTCGCTACCTAGTCGCTCGAACAACTAGCGTTGCCGTTTCCATCGATACTGATTCGACTACTTAAAAAATACATACGTTGATATCATTCTGTTCGCGTAGAAAGAATAAAGGAGTTGGGCAGAACTGCGATCTCGATGGAGAAAACGAAAAAAAAAACGTTTCGTCGTTTTACCGTCGACGGAGATCTTTTTTTTTATTTATTTATTTGTTTTTTAAATAACGCACATAGCAAATAATTTAGGTTTAACCTTTTGCACTCGAGGGCTTCGCTGTGAAAACAATGCAAATAATTTTTAGTTCAGAACATAGGACAGAAAAAAATAGTAAAAATTATTTTTTATAGGATATTGTACTTCTGGTGATAAAAAACTTTTTAAAAGACTTTTTTTTAACTTTTTGAGGCACAGAATTTCAACGAACAAATAGATCCATGTTGCACAGAAACGTTTGTTAAGTTTTAAATTAAACAAAATTAATCAGAGGGGTTATCCTCGAAAATAAAATATTATATTAAATTAATAAATTAATACTTTATTTAATTAACATTATTAAAAATCCGGATATTTTTATTGACAAGAAATCACAGAATATAAAAGCATAAAAAGATTATAAATCAATTGAATTTGTTGTTATAGCTTTTAACGTAACTAGGACTAACTATAAAAATGTAAAAATGACATTTTTAATCACGCCCCAAAAAGTTAATGCGCAAATCATTTTGTTTTATGTTAATATAATTTTTTTATTAATTGCTTCGAGCTGCTAGTAATATAAATAAAAAAAAACGGCGAGTGCAAAAGGTTAATATATTTCTATCAATGGCAACTCTTTCAGATTTCAATTCGACTACGTTAATGACAAGTAACAACGTTCATCTGCTTTCATTAGCTAAATTGTCCTAACGATTAGTGATAATTCGAAGTGTTTCGAAATATTTCAAGTAAACAAACGTGCAACTTATTCTTCAAATGTTTTAGCAATTTACTAGTTCCATTAATTGATTTAATTAATTGATAGTATTCTATTCAGAACATTTACAAAAAACTATTAAAATTATGATTTTTCTAAAAAATCAACAAATTTCTGTAGGTTTCGCGTGAGATTTTCGAGATGCTCGTTTCTCGCGAACGTAATCAATCTTAATTAGGCCAATTAAGCTAAGGAGCACAGCGATCACTATATGGACCATTTATTTTAAAAGTGGTATAAGTCAAATTTAAAAAAAATGAAAAATCACATTATTTCTACTAAATTTAGTGATAACTTTTTATTTATAAAGAGAAAAAAAAACAAGAAAAAATGGACTTACAGCACTTTCAAAATAAACGGTCCATATTTCGCGAAACTCACTTTGCAAAATGAATTTCTCTCCGAGGAACAACCACCTCGATGTTTCTTTATTTTCTTTTCCCAGTGATTTCGCCAAAGAAAACGAGAGTTCCTATAATTTCGCTAATTCACTACGAAGCGCTACAAGCAAAATCCAGAAGTGAAAATGTTTTTGCGAATTGTTTTGCAAGCTGGAAGATAGTAAATGACTACGTAAAACTGTGTTCAACGAGGGAAGCAAAAAAAAAATTCTCGGGGATAACTCATCACTGCTTTTTATAAAAAACATTCACGACTTTTAATAAAAACTTTATAAACTCATTCGGACCTGTTTTGGTTTTCCTTTTCGGTTCGTTTTATTTTTGTTTTTTTTTTTTTTACGCGTGTTACCTTCCGCTTCGTGAATCGTTTCCGTTTCATAGTTTTCCGACCATGCAGACCGATTTCTACGTCGATAGACCTATTGAATAATAATAAATATACATTTCTATGGAATTCGAGAGTCTCTCTTTCGTTTGAATCCGACATGGAAGAGATCGAATAGAAGATAGAGATCGTTGAGAGTGGTGAAAATAAAAGTTCACCGACGACCTTCGATCGTTCGACAAATGTCTGTTATTTTTTATTTGTTTTTAATATAGGCTGGTCTGTCAGTTTATTCGATGTTTCCTAGGTATTACGTATCCACGGTTTTTATAATAGAATATTGGTACATTTCGTTTATTATTAAACGCCCTTTTATTAAATAACTATATATAGTTAGTATATATGTACTTAGTACAGTTTAAATTATATATAGTTGTTTATATTTAGTTACATGTAGCTATTTATATATGGTTATTTAATATATAGCTAAATATAAACTATATATATTGTATATATAATTTGTTAGAAATTTATATTTTGCATTTATTAAATTGAAAATAAAAGTTTAAATGAATAGTTTGCTATTAAAATGACTATGTATATATATATATATATTTATAGTTGTATATATAGTACAGTTATATATAGCTATTTATATATAGTAATTTAATATATAACTAGGTATAAGTAACTATATATATATAGCATACATATACTAATTATATATGTATATATAATTAATAATTAAATATATATAATTTAATAAAATTTTATATTTGTCATTTATTAAATTTGAAAATGAAATTTTAATTTAATAATTTCCTATTCAAATGACTATATATAGTATAGTTATACATAGCTATTTATATATAGTTATTTAATACATAACTAAACATATACTAACTATATATATAATTTATTAGAAATTTACATTTTTCATTTATTAAATTTAAAAATGAAATTGTAAATTAATAATTTGCTATTAGCATGATTAAACTTATTCCCTCATCCCTTTTGCTATCGTCCAAACTTCTTTTTTCCACTCCTTCGAAACTACCATCCATTTTACCATCATACCACAAGTAATCGTTGTCATTAAAAAAAAACACCGTGCGAAAGTGATACCAGTCAACAGGAAAATACTGTTCGACCAGCCTATATCTCCTTTTAATCAATTTCATTCTGTACACGATAATTCTTCTACTCGTTCGTCGTGGTCGTTCCAGTTCCGCGAAACAGACTGCAATACCTTGGAAATAAACTCAAACATCCGGAACATTTATTTGCACTTATAATGCCTAAGATTAATCCTTTCTCGTCCGAGCGTCGTGCCACGTTGAACCTCGCGCGGTTTTATAAACTCTAAAATTAAAAAATAAAGATACTTGGTAATTATAGCAAAGATTCTTCGTGGAATTCCTGCTAGGGGTCGTCCCCGCGGTGGCCTTTACGCACCCCGGAAACAAAACAAGTCCCGATTAGACCTTACAACAGGATTATTGACTATATTAATAGTACCATACTGAATCATAGATTCGCATTACATTCATAATAGTATGAGTATCATAATCTTAACTTGTTTTACATATCTCGTTTAATTACCTAATTAAGACATTTTTCGGAACGGTATACAGATAAAGAACATTAGTGAGACCTATATTCATTTCGTATCTCTCTCTCTCTTACACACACACACACACACACTCTCTCTCTTTCTCTCTCACACATATTCTCTCTTTCGTTCGCTCTCCCTCTCGCGCTCAATATATATATATTTATATATCATGTGTGATGATAATTATCGTATATATAATATGTATATATATATATATATATATATATATATAATCATTATCATTTTATATTTAATACTTTAACAAAGGATACGTCGTAACTGCTTCAGCGCCCTGAGTCGAAATCAAATACACCGTAAAGAGTACGAAATAAACGGAGAGCGACACTGGTGCGCCGGATTAGGATACGCCATATACATATACATATATTTTTAAATATATATATATATATATATATTTTTTACTATTTTCTTATTTTCTTATTTTTTCATTTTTTCCCTCGACCTCGTAATTTTCTTCACCACCTCCCTCCACTTCGTTTTTCCTTCATTTTCACACCCCCCCCCTCCCTTTTTCCGCGTATATATATATACATGTATACGTCCATACATATACATATACACAATTAATATAATATGAATTACATGCATTAGCCAACTATGTATAATTTTTTTTGTTGTATATATATATATATATATTCCGCGTATGTGCGCGTTTAGAATCGCGACCAGCGGACACGGGACACCATAGATCGCAGATTAATTTTTTTTTCGTCGCGAAACTCTATTGACAGCTATAAAAGAAAATTATAAAAAGAAACAAGTACAACTTTTTTTTTCCGTTTCGCGATTTCTGACCGCGTATCGCATCGACCTTTCTCTCTCGTTTTTTAATTTTTTTTCTCGTTCACCCAGAAGATGACGTAACATCGATGCAGTACTATCACAGTCGACAATTCTAAGAATCCACCAGGTCCACGTTCGACGGATTCTGAACGCGACACACGCGTTTTTCCTGCGAATGAAAACTCGTCGTCTCTAAGCTCTCTATTTAGTCGCCTCGTAGAGTTGCGTGTATATACTTTGACTATGCGTATCATCTTTAAGGCAACCGCCATAAATTGAGTAACCCGTATGCAATACTCGATCAGCATGTAGAAATAATGAGGAGTCTCCCCCCTTCCCCCCTTTAAGGGAGAGGGTGATAAAGGGATTTTGCTATTCGTAAACAGGGACGAGTTTTTTTTTTCATCTCTCTATCGATTATTCATTTTCACTTTCTTTCGCTCTCTTTCATTCTTTCGTTCGTTCTTTCTTTCTTTCTTTCTTTCTCTTTCGCCGGTATTTTTTCCTTCTTTTCCGCGAGGGCTCGGGTCGTTTATGGATGACGTAGAATAACGAGAGCAAGCAGGGCACATTTCCTAGGCATATTACACAGTATGTACAGAGTTGGTGCTTCGTCCTCTTAATTCCAATTGAACTCCTGAAACAGAGAGGGGGAGGTTAGTGTTAGTGGTTGCGAAAATGGGTGGTCATTTGAGTAACACTATTTCTACCAAAAGGTGTCAAAAGACACCTTTCAAATTTTAACTTAAAATCATTCGTTGAGTTGAATCATTTCTTCGCAATTAATTTGTTGACTAATTATACAATAGTTGTTAAATTATCTACATTTAACTGGTAATTTGAAATCCCAACAGTTTTGGCAAATATTTGCATTCAAACGAAAAGGTTTCAAAAGACACCTTTTGGTCGAAATAGGTATACACACAATCGTGGTAAAAATAGTGCTAATTGTGAAAATAAAATCGAAAATAAGATCGTCATTGGATCAATTATGAAAATAAAATCGAAAATAAGATCGTCATTGGATTAATTGTGAATATAAAATCGAAAATGAGTTCGTCATTGGATTAATAGTGAAAATAAAATCGAAAATAAGATCGTCATTGGATCAATTATGAAAATAAAATCGAAAATGAGATCATCATTGGATTAATAGTGAAAATAAAATCGAAAATAAGATCGTCGTTGGATTAATTATGAAAATAAAATCGAAAATAAGATCGTCATTGGATTAGTTAGGAAAATAAAAGTGATAAGTAATCACTCGGGTATACACAATGAGAAACAACTTGTGATATTGAAAAATGAGAATTTCAACGTTCATTGATTGCTTCAAAGGCCAAAAAAGAATTTTTCTTCACCCTAGTGGTTATTTTAAATAGTTTAAATAGTATCGTTTCCATATTTTGGTCCACATTGGGCCCTGGAAGATTTTTGAAATTTGGTTGCTTATTGTGGATAAAATTTGAATGTTTCGGGCAAAGACAGTGAAAACAAGGGTCATACTATCTGGCTCCAATGAATTACATCCGTAATGAGGAACTGAGTTAAAAAAAAATTTCCGAAAAGTGTGCAAGGGGAAGTGAAACGTTGGAATTATAATTTTTTAATTTCACAAGTTGTTATTCGTTGTGGATTGCTGAGTGATTTCTTATTAGTTTTAATTTCCAATTCATATAAATTTTAATCGATCGTTTGAAAGGCCAGATAATTATTTTTTCCCCTTAGAGATATATTAAAAATCGTTAAAAAAAATCAAATTATTTAGTCTCGACGAAAGATGAAAAAATGGATTTTTTGAAACTCTACGAAATTTTACATGAAACAAACAAAAGAATTGCTTTAGTATCTGCAGTTTTTTAAATGGACGTTCTAAAAATCCCCCATTTTTCCAAATAATGCACGAGACTGTCTTCTTCAGTTAGCACTTGTTACACTTTCATTGAAAACTATCTTATCTGTATTAACACATTGTAGTCAGGTGATTTGTGTCGGTGCATCAATAGCTCGAGCGAATAATCTATTTAAAAACGTGCGTGAATTTTATTTATACAAAAAAGTCACTCTACATTTAACACGGCCACTGCCACGAAATTTTTCACGATTTCAGTTTAAAAAATCAATTTGATTTAATCACGAAATATTATTAAAAACTTTAATAATTGTACATAGTAATAATCAGAACGCTTAAAAAATGTTTTTTTTAAACATGTTACAAATTATCTCATAGTTCGCTTATGTAACAGAAACATCCCGAACAAGTTAACAACTTAGGAGTTATCTCGTAAGTTAGCAGTTAGCATTTTAATAATAGTAAATACTAATAATCAAATGGCTTAAAAAATGTTTTTTCTTTAAATCATGTCACGAATTATCTCGTAGTTAGCTTATGTAATAGAAATATCCTGGGCAAGTAAACAACCTATGAAATATCTCATAGGTTAGCAGTGAACGTGTTAAAAAGGATTCGAATTAATTAATTAAATTTTTATTTTTTATCTTAAAAAATATTCTACTTAAAACCTATGACTACATGACACATACTCTATTCCGAATTTTCGAAAAACCTATTTTAACGTGTCCCGACAACAATGTATTAATTCTATTTTAATAAACTGTCATCACTCTATTTTTTTTAAATAAATTTTTTATTTTAATTTAAGAATAGATTCTTATATAAATTAGTATTATATAAATTTTATATTTTAATTTAAGAATCTATCCTTAAATTAAAATAAAAATTTGATCTTAAAAAATGTCTACCAACGGGTCAGAATCAAATGTCAAGAGTGTACGTTCGTGTTTGACATTGATTCAACAAAGTACCATGCGCACTTCAGTTATCCCAGCGGAATCGATGAGACTGCTCCAAGTGCAAAAACACAAAGTTCATTAAAAGTAAGTGCTATTAGTGGGCGTAGTGTCCAACACATACAACTAAGATGAAACTATGCATGGTTAATACTCGACACGAGTTTGCAAACGATCAATTCCACTAAAACCGACAAGATTATTTTATTTTATAAATATTTAGCTTTAAAATAAATTAAACCCATATATTTACATTCATCAGAGTGAATATCATAATAAACAAAATCTACGTTAATTAAATCAATTCAATACAATTCAACTAATAACTCAACACCCCAAGATCCATCCCATAACTCTGATCCATCAAAAAAACAAATTAGATTCAAAGTGTTAATTACAACCGCAAATTGCAACAGCCATGCGAGCCTAGTATTAATCACAATTTCGCCAGTAAAATTAATTACAATAGTTTGCATCATAATCATCAATTCTGACATGCTTATTTCTATCACCAAATCCTACCACCAAATTCCCCGACACGTGGGACCCCCAGGTTTCTAATTAAACCACGCGCCTATCATACTAATCACCCGGTCTTTTTCTTTTTTTTTATTTAAACGGGGGAAACAGGATAGATACCTAATCTCTTCACAGAGCACCGAACGGATCGAGTTGGACTGCATTGTTTTGCGGCTGCGCGGCAGCCTGTTGTTGTTGCTGTTGTTGCTGCGGCTGCTGTAGATTACCAGTCATTATTGGGTTCGTTCCGGGCATCATCATGGGTGCGGCCCCACCCGCGACCATCATGCCCCCGGGCCCGCCAGGCATCGTGGTCATCATCGGCCTCATGCCCTGCATGCCCATCGGCACACCTTGCATTCCCTAGGGACACCATAAAGCGGCCCATCAGACCCCTGTACCCGTGGAACCTTTGCTAAACGGCTGCGAATACGGTTCTGCCTCTGAACTCCACTCGCCGTGGTGTTTCCATTTGTGGGGTTGTACTTTTTTACGGGTTTTATCGTATCGTTTTGTTTTGTGACGTTTTTTTGTGATTTTAGCACGTTGAATGCCATGGGGGTCACCGGTGACCGATTTACCAATTTCTACTTATTAGTAGAAAGTCGTAATTATGATAAATTTCACTAGTTATACATTTTCCGATATAACCGTTACTGCAATTGTGCCCATAATTATGAAAACGGTCTAAGTCAATATTTAACACTAGAACTACCGAGGATTAATTCGGTATATTTAGAAACATTGGATAAATATGTGTGAAACAAAGAAATAAAGGGGGATAGTAAATCGATCTATTTAATTATTTGCATAGAGAAACATGGTGATGAAGAATTTTGGAAATCGCCGTGTATATAAACTTAAGCGATTGTTAGAAGAAATGCGAAACCGGTCATTTTGACCCCCTTGGTAGTTCTAGTGTTAAAAAAAAAGAAAGTTCTGATAATTTGCTAATAAATGTTTCAAAACCTTTAAAAAACGTAATATCCAAAATTTGTTAACATTTAACTAAGACCACTTTTATAATTATGGGCACAATTGGGCGAAGAAATTAACGCATTAGATAACATCTATAGGGTGCCCCAGGAAGTCGCGAGGACCCTTTACCAGGTGATAGCTGAGATAATTCTGATATAAGAATGTAAAATTCTCAATGTCCTATCTCAATCCGTTGCCGAGTTATTAAAGAAAAACGACAGCCAATCAGAGGGCTTCGGTACTGGTGCCCAACGGAACTCTCTGATTGGCTGTCGTTTTTCTTCAATAACTCGGCAACGGATTGAGATAGAACATTGAAACTTTTACATTCCTATATTAGAATTACCCCAGCTATCACCTGGTTAAGGGTCCTCGTGAGTTGCTGGGACAATCTGTATAATAAATAATTGTATTATAAAATATGCACGAAAAATTTACATATTGAGCTGCTGCGAATCTATGGTAGCGCCATAGACAATCCATGGAAAAACCACGTGGCATTCAACGTGTTAAAAGTGTTCCTTTAGAGTGAAGAGTAGATCAAAGGGCCCAGAAGAGACACCCTACGTGGGATACAACGAGATAAAAACGAAACTAAGCTAAATCAAACGGCGATTGCGTATGGGGATCAATGCAAAAGCAGAGAACATCAGGGATGCAACATGGGAATTAAGTGTCCCATGAACGTTCAGTTCTATGGGGAATTAAAACAGGACTCCGGTTCACGGTGATAATTGCTTCAAAATTTAACGCAACACTATCGATTCTAGGTCGATTATCATTCAACCGATAAACTGATCCTCGGTAACATAGTCAATTTTGGATAAATTAGATTTAACACAGTTTTAATTATGTGTGTTATCAAGTGTATGTTACAACAGAATTAATTGAATCACGGTTACGTTAATACTATGTTGACCCAGGTCGACGTGGCAACACGTAGTCCTCGTTATTAACAGTAGTGTTAGTAACGATACTTGTTACACAGATAGTGGATACGTGAAAAAAACGAGTAACATCAAACCTTTGACGAAGTATTCTGTCGTTTTGACAAGTATATCTTGTTATTGTTTGTTTTGTTTGTTGAGAGAATGAAACTTACCAGAGGCGCGGGCTGGGGAGGAAAGCCCAGGGTGGTTGTTGGAGGAAGTTGCGTCATTCCTTGACCCTGCAACAGCCGGTAGCATGCCATATGCCATGCATGCGTCGTACAACTAATTGTGCCATTTAGCGTCCACCTTTTTCCCTAAGTCTCTAACACAGTGGTGTACAGGGTTCTTCACATTTCGGGCGATTTTCGAAGGCCACGCCCACTGCCCCACCACTTTTACATTAAGACCAATGAGCGAGCCGCTAAACGGTCAGGGACCGCTTCGACTCAGGAGCGTAGCAACGCACGATGTGCCCCATCTAGATACATTCTTCTTAAAAATTCATAATAATTAATCAATTTTTAATGATGACAGTTTCCACGACATCCTTTCTAGATTATGTAAACGGCCTAGGAATTCCGAATAATTTTTCAATTATTGTTCAGTAGTTCTAGTTTTCTCGTAAATTCATTATTCCTGCATGTTTTATAAAACTAATCAAATTAGTTTTTCCGGAGGATCAGGTCTCCTAGGGAAACCAATTATAAAAAACGCAGCATGGATAGTATCTCGTGGTTGATGTAGAAACTGTCGTCATTCAAATTTAATTAATCATTATAAAATTTTAAGAAAGATGTATCTAGATGGGGGGCAACGTGCGTACCAGTTCACGTTACGCTCCTGAGCCGAAGCGGTTCCGGACCGTCTAGCTGCTCGCTCATTGGTCCCAATTTGGAAGTGATGGAGCGGTGGGCGGGCACTTTGAAAATCGTTTAAAATATAAACGACCTTAACACCACTGCTCTAGCAGGTAGTTTTCTCGCGAACAGAGAAATTTGGGTTAATTGAACTGACTGTTTCTAGCTGCTCCTTGTTAACCGGGCGTACCCAATCTAATTATAATTATCGGAACGACGGTTGAAAATCTACTACGGTGTTCTTTTACGCAGTGGATGCAAATAATAATAAATAATTGACTATCAATAATTATAAATAATTAGCCATCGTTTGTCTACTTCAATCTGAAAATAAACTCCACTTGCCTAACTGTAAGATCGGTACTTCCATTCGAATCTTTCTTGACGCGAATATTCAACGTTATGGTGATTTTATTTAAATTGAAAATTATAGATACAGTCGCAAAGAAATCGGTCGACAAAGGAATGAATGAATGAATGAATTGGAAAAATAATTACAACTTTGAACGTTTCTACCTCGGAAGACTGACAGAAGAATCGACCTCAAAATTAGGCAAATGAAATTTAACCCTTAGCGAACTATAAATATTCTAAAAAAAAATCGAATTTCGCCATACAGACGGCATGACGTAATATTTCAGGAATTTTGTCAGTTTTGACTTTAATTTTCCACTTTTTCTCGCTCTAAAAGCAAAGCACTCAATTTTTTAAAAATTCGTCGATCTACTGGTCATTGTTTAAAAAAAATACGCTTGTTCGTTAGGGGTTAATAATAAATTTTCAGAGTGAACAAAATATAAGCCTGCTTCATAGTCCTACAATTTTGTCTACCGTGTTCGACTGCCTCGTTGAAAGAACCTGTAGTGCGGTGGATAAAGTAAACGTGTTGACGTAACGATCGTTCATACGTGGAAGCTTGTCGAGCGATAAAGCAGGCGTGCTAATGTAAAGTCTCGTCGCTGTTTAACGCGAAACTAATCAGGGGGAATAGACGCAAAAGACTCTATTCAGACTATACTAATAATTTCTCACATTCACGTTAACGTCTCTGTCACAGAACTCATCGATCAATGTCCCCGTACATATCCGTAAAACACATTAATCCGAACGAATCGTAATGAACTACCATGGATGACATAATTTCGTCATCGTCGTTGCCTAATAATGAGCAACATCATGCTAAATGTAGTGCCAAGTAAGAATATGTAAAAAGCGAGAAATTGTAGATAATAAAAAATTTGGACTAACGTAATTTGACGAGTGTATTGTTGGTAACTAGTTAAATTAAGAACGTTTATAATTAGCATGCTGAGAGTGATTTAAAGAGACAATGGGGGGGGGGGTACAAATGATTTGCTAAAAACTATAGGGTGTCACGGTGTTCGATATCGATGTAATAACGAATAGTGCTATATAACGATTAAAGAGAACGTGCTAATTGAATTCTGAAGCTGGAGACGACGGTTTTGGCGACCATGGACTCACCATTGGACGGTAACCAGCACCTGTCGTGGCTGCCATTGGCTGGGGTGTCCATCCAGCTGGACCACCCGTTTTGGCAGCATTTTTCGGAGAGTTCCATTGCATTCCCCTGAAAAATACAGCAGTTATACCAGTTGCTAACTTTTTAAAGTATATTGGAACAGGTGTTCTATCGTAGGACATGATTTTTTAGATGTTTCTGTCATGATTGTCTAAATTAGAAAGATTTACACTGCCAACATTTGTGTAATGACTAATTAATTATATTGTGTAATATTATATTATGTATTAATAAATTAATTCATGTTAATGAAAGTAAATCCTCGAATGCAACAGCCTGGAAAAAATCTTCTTACAGTTGTCATGATGCTGCTGATTTAAATTAAAATAAAATAAGAAGACTCTTGATTAGTATAAATTTGATAATACTTCATAGGTTAACTGATTTTTGTATCAGTATATTTTCCTACACCTACACTTGCTAAGTATATGCAGGAGGGATTTTCAAATAGGACGATAAATTTAAAGAAAAATATATGTAGAACCTGAGGAAAAGTGTCTACTTACTTGACCTGCTGCTGAGCACTCTTGTTGATAGTCAAATTCTGGGCGAGACTGGCCAGACTGCTGTCCAGGTCCCCGGTGAGGACTTTACCCGTAGCCGTCGCATTCGGCTGCTGTCCTGCTGCTGAAATATTATTATCTCCAGCTACAGCGGTAGGCATCAGCGTCGAGCCGAAACCGTCAAAACCTAAGCAACATCTACATCAGCCAAAGCCCCGAAAGCAGAACCCAAAATTGCGTTTTGTGATCACGTGTGCTGATATGGTGCAGCCTTGGGAAATGAATCTGAGTCGATTGGACACAAATCATTAACGAGAAAATACATTTCACGAGTTTTTTGAGACAAAAAAAAGAATGGAATGATTATTAGGATTTTCCTAGATCCTAAAAAATAATAATCGAGCTAAGAAAGCATAATTCTAACTGGATAGCAAACTACATTACTCGAAGAGCTAAATGGGATTAATTAGCACTAGCACAGCCGACCGTTAATTAAGTCTAATTTAAAAACATTAGATAAATTTGTTTGGCATTAATTATTTACATATGTATGTATAGAAACAAAGTTATAAGGAATTTCCAAACACGCAATCTATATAAAATCTAGTGACTTTTATAAGATTTTAGGAACTACTCCCTCTGTTCCATAATACTTGATAGTTTTCTCCTTTTTTCATTTTTTGACAAAAAAATTAGTATATTTTTATTTAAGAGTAATTTATTTTTCAAAAACTAGTACACTCATAAGAAAAAAAATATTGAAATTGAGCCATATATTTTGATAAGTGGCGGCCACGAAACGAAAACTATCAATTATTATGGGACAGAGGGAGTAGTATTTTTAACTATCTTGACAGCTCTATTATTAATGAAAAGTCCCCATTGAAAACTCTTCTTGCTTGTCGAAATTTCGCGGGAAAAGTGCGCAGAGTCGAGAAAAACTCGCGCGATTCGCAATGATGACTCAGATTCATTTTCCGAGAGTGTACGGGGATGAAATGAACGAAAGAGAAATGAAAATGGAAAATAAATCGGGAGAGAGATCGTGACTCTTGCGGATAACTAATATTTTGTCGCGACAACGAAAAACATCGGAATTACACATATACGACGTTCCATCGATTTTCGATTTGAAATAATTTTTTAGTACATCGTCCGACAACACCATGCAACGTTAACACCAATCGTAGAATATCATACTAAAATTAATGGAAACTTAGATACAACATCTCGTTTATTATTATAATACAATAATAAGCCTACATTTTTGGGTGATCCGGCGGAACTAAAAGTAACGGATATAAAAATATATAAGGGTTATTTAAAAAAATTTTTGTGGACGTAATACTGTTGTAGAAAATGTACAAAGGTGGTACAGTGTGCGGCAAAAATGACTCCCACATTTCAAAAGGGGATTGAAAAAAAAATTATCAAAAACATTTTATTCTTCAAATGTGGATAGATTAAATTTTGTTACTTTAAATTTACAAAATTATATTGTCTAAATAGTGGCGTTGGCGGCAAATATATCGAATTGTGTGCGTCACAGTTTTCGATCCGCCATTTTGGAAAAAAGCTTCCATTACATAACCTCAATGTTTCCCCAATCACGTTATATTACTGACTGAAAACTTTATTGTTTATTCTAAAAATCAAACTGGACCATATTTCTTCACCCATTTTGCGATATTCCGTGATGATTTTTTGAATTATGGGAGTTATTTCTGCCTTTTATAATGTACCACAACCATTCGCGCTTACGAGCAGACATATCGACTTTCTATTTTCATGCGGCGAGTCCGTTGAAGCGGTAACAGATAAAAAGTCAGAATCATGCCTCACTTTTGTACGTACGTGCGACAATATCAAGTTTCCGAAATACAGTCAGCCCTCGAACACCCAAAACCATCGAATCCCTTTGCAACTTCCACCACAAAAAAATCTAACAAAACCTAACGTTTTCATCGCAATTTTCCAAACACTCGGCTGACTGCATTTCGCGACTCCATAATACGAAAAGAATGACTGATGCCATGCTTCTCCGCGCACGTGTCTCTCTCACAGTTTATCCATGAAAACCCCATATGGATCGCAACCACGAACAACCCAAAATTTCTACACGTGGAAACTTGCCGATCGAGTAGCAAACTACTTCCAACTGTACATCATCAGTCCCATAGAGAGATTACACAGAGCAACAACAACAACAACAACAGAGTCATTCCATATGGAATCAACACAGGGTATAAACTTGACCACCTCAGATTTTGATGAAATTTGGTATGAAGGTTGTCCTCATTGAGATTAAGAAAAATGCCAAATTTTTTTCAAATATCTCAAACGGTTTCAAAATTACGGCTGTATAAAGTTTCCGAAAATCTGCCAAAAAAGCGTAACCGACTTATGTTATCACCATAGTTGTTCTCCTAATTGAGCTAGAGAGATGGGAATGGTGTCATTTTACTAGGTTTTAAATGCCTTTTCTTTTGATGTGCAACACAAAGACTTTGTTATAAAAAGTTGCTTTGTGACATCAAATTCAATATTTTGACTTTGATTTTCTCAAAACGTATATTTTTGAAAATTTTTAAAAAATTCCTATAAATAGTTGATACTTTTGGTAAGTGATTCTCAAAAATTTCAAAGTGGCAGGCTAATGGGTTCATAATTAAATAATGAATCTAAAAAAGAGTGTCTTACGAAATCGTTAGTCTCCCTATCTACTACAGATTTCTTTACTATGTTACATTAATCATGAACTTAAAATAAAAATATTAACACTTACATTTTAGGCAAAAGTTATTCATAAATGGCATTTTTCTTAACCTTTTCGCTCCAACGGGCGTATATATACATATACAGGGTGTCCCAGCTAACGTGCAGGTCCCTGAACCAGGTGATAGCTGAGGTAATTCTAATATAGGGAAATGACAATCGTAATGCTTTATCTTAATTTATGGCCGAATTATTAACGAAAAACGATTGCCAATCAGAGGCCAGTAGGAACTGTCGCGCCGCTGGGCCCAACGGAGCCCTATGATTCGCTATCGTTTTTCGTTAATAACTCGGTCACGAATTAAGATACGACGTTACGAATGTCACTTCCCTATATTAGAATTACATCAGCTATCGCCTGGTTCAGGGACCTGCACATTACCTGGGACACCCTGTATATATTCATGTACGAAAAGCGTATACAGGGTGTAACAAAAATTCTGAGACACTTTAGGTTTATAGATAGAACGCATAAAAATAAGAAAAAAAGGTCTTATAAGTTGTGGGCGCAACCCACCCCCTATCGAGATACAACCCCTTTTGTAAAAAATTTTTAAAAAATCATATCTCCGAAATGGTACGTCGTAGAAGACACGTTTTGATTACAATACAACCGGAGAAGATCAAAGATAATAGAACAAATATAATTGCTGCGATTATTGCTGTTAAATAGCATTTATTCTTGTTTAATCCAAACAACGTCGATTACCTATATTGTAGCAGGTTTGTAACAACTTGGGAAAAATTGTGGGCATTCACTAAACCTTCCTTTGTGTAGATAGTGATATTTTCTTCGTAAACTTTAGTCTCTTCCGGTTATATTGCAATCAAAATCGGTCCTCTACGACGTACCATTTCGGAGATATGATTTTTTAAAAATGTTTTACAAAAGGGATTATATCTCGATAGGGGGTGGTTTTTAGACAAAACTTTATAGACTTTTTTTTCATCTTTTGGTGTGTACTATCGATACTGAAAAAGTGTCGATACGGAAAATTGGCACGCGGGTACGAAGAGCGTACACACACCTTATACGATTCCTTAAACAATTCACTATCAGGAAATAAACACTATCGACAAGACGATATTTTGTTTTTTAATTATATAATTTAGAGAACAAGAAACGACTTCTAATTACTTCGTAGTATTCCGTACTTCAGTATCAACTACTCAATAATACGCTCCGTACACAGCGATCACATTTTGACGAAAGCGCTCCGTAGCGAAAGGTTAATCTCTCTGAGAACAACCTTTATACCAAACTTCATCAAAATCTGAGGTGGTCAAGTCAAACGTTTCAATCTAGCGTGTTGATATCATATGGAATGTCTCAACGACAACAACTGCTACGAGATACACCTGCCGACAGGGTAGCACCAAAACATCAACAATCCCTCGTCCATACATCAGACCCATGCAAACAGCAGACTATCTATACATTCCCGTCACCTGAGATCGGCTGCTTTGCCGGGGAACCGTACACCGCCGGGACTTGGGTAGGGATACCATAGCCGGCCATGGGTCCGCCGGGCATAACGCCGGGCTGCCCGGTCGGCATACTACCGGCCATATCGAACATGCCGAAACCCTGTTGCACGGGTTGCTGGGGTTGTTGCGCGGTGGGTATCTGTTGAGCCAGGGGTGCCGGTCTCGACGGAGACCCGCCCAGTGCCATACGAATGCTATCGTTTAGATCATCGAACGCGCTCTTCCCTGGAGCGGCGGAGGCGGCGTTCGTTCCACCAGGTTGCTGTTGTTGTTTACCTGCCGCCGCTCCTTGACCGATAGGTGAAGCAGGTCTCGGCGTACCGTTGCTGGCTGTCGCGGGAGGCGGCGGTCTGGGAGGCGGCGTGGCAGTGGACTTCCCGGTCGCCAGCGTCGCCGGGGATGCCGAGTCCGCGACAGCATCCCCGGCGACGCCGTCCGCGGTCTTGGCCACTGCAGAGTCGCTCCCAAAGAGATCTGCCTGGCCGCCAGCACTGAACAGGTCTCCGGTCGGTTGGCTCTCGGCGCCGGCAACGCTCGCGGCACCCTGGTCGAAGAGGCCGAACGCGGCCGCGTTCGACGCGGCCGGCTGGGAACCGAGGGATTGGAAGTCGGACATAAAGGGATTCGGTACGGATCCGGCACCAGTTCCTGGGGCACCAGCTTGCGCAGAAATCAAGGTGCATCGATTAGCTTTTTCGCTTGCCGCGGGGTTAGTGTGCCGCGTTTTTGGGGTTAAGGATGCTTATTGTTCTTTTCGTTTTATTGCGATCTGTTAGACTGCGGCGTCGCGATGAGAAAGTTAATTAACCGACACCCAAGTGCAATTTGTCTAAGCGTCCTAGTGACATAGCAGAATGCCGTATCGTTTTCACGGTAACGCGTGGCAAGTTACAATCGATTCGTCCCGTTTCTCTGTCTTCCATAAGAAAACCTTCGCGGGGATTCCTAGAGACAGCTTAGAAAAGTGGATCGACTTGCACAGGCATCTATATATATTTATCTAAGTAATTCAGTTAGGTGCAAAAGTATGATACAAGTTGGAAGCGAAAGACCTTTCATGATAGAGAGAAAGAGAGATACGTATGTATGTACAACGTAGACGTGGAGAGAATAAAGAAAAGTTTACGGTGCAAAGTTCGATTGATAAGTGCGATCATAAAAATCCCCCTTTCTCGGGGACAAGAATCGTGCACTTACCAGGCTGCGAGTCTTGATTACCAAATACGGAAGAGAAGCTGTTATCTGTAACAAAGTTATTATTTGCTGGGGGCACTGCCGCGAAACCTACAAAACCAAAAATCAAAATATATGCGTGAAACAAAAGCAAAACGTGTGTGATTAAGGGGAGGTTCTCATTACGACCGACCAAAAATTCGAAATTTTTTTTTTCATTTTTTGATAGTAAATTATGTTTAGAATATATTCCCAAAACCGTTTGGTCGGATATAATTTTTTTAAAAAAGTTACGGAATAAAAACTGGAACTACTTTTTGACTCAAAAATTGAAATCGAGTGGTAGTTTGAGCGGATGATATCTTATTTTTGGATGAATCTGCACGAACAGTATGAACTTGAGGAGGGGCTAATGTATGGCCTTGGAATCGCTGATTAGCCACAAGGGATAATATTTAGACGTTAACACAGATTCGTGGATCGAATCTTTAATCGTGTCTCCTGGAAAATCGTGTTTTTCAAACTGTTGCCCAAGATTACTCAAAAACTACTTGATAGATCGCCTTTCTGTTTGTTTTGTTTTGAAGTAGATTTGATTTATTGGAGCCCCTACTAGAATCAAGAGGATATATGCATTTTTTTTTGTTACAGTACGTTAAAGAGCGAAAGAAAGGTGAAAAAACGAAAAAGAACATTCAAATGTCCACTTTCATTCATGATTCTAGTAGGGGCTCCAACTACACTCATATATTTTATAAAAATTCTTGCATTAGTCATTTTTGATAACTTTTGTAGATGCTAGAGTGGGCAACAACAGACTACCTTTTCTTGAGATCGTCATATTACAAGGCGTGTAAACAAACATTGTCACATTATTTTTCAATAAAAAAAATTTTTTTTTGCGCCTTTTGATTCATTAAACAAGCACGATAAGTTAGAGTTCTTCATTTATTTCCTTCAGTGAGAAAAAAATTCGAGAAAATGACCTTCTTTTGGGGCTCTCAGATGAGAACCTCCCCTTAAATTAGAATCATCCACAATGAGGGAAACAGAGATAATGACGATGATGGGAGAATAAAAAAACATTCGAAAAATTATTTATGACCCCTCACTGTGGATGCTTCTGTATTAAAACAGACCTGGGTGAACCCTCAAAGGGTCTACTTTATCGTAAAAAAATACACAATGATATTTAATTGAAAAAGAAGAGAAAGGCCTACAGAATTCCCCAGATCTGCATTAAATGATCAAAATAAATAAATCACGACGATCAGCCGTGACTAATGAAATAATAAATAACACGTGATATTGTATTTACCGTTACCGTTAGTCATCCACATATTATTCTGCGTTTGTGCGGTTTGCGCAGGAGCGGGCTGCGGTGTGCTGAACATATCCGCGAACGGATTGCCAGCTAATTGAAGCAGATCGTCCAAGTTTTTCTGCGACTGAAAAGAAACACACGTTGCACATTAAGCGTTCTCGTATAATCTATGAAATTATAAACTTATACCCACGTTAATGAGTCTTTCAAATTAACTATTCTCACAATCTCACAATCTTCTTCAACTTTAAGTCATTTATTTGTAAAAAAAGACTAGCCATATACCGCTAATATTTTACAGGGTCTTTATACTCATCACCCTCTACCATTAGAGTCTTTCAAATTAACTATTTTCGAGGTCTCACAATCTCCTTCAACTTTAAGTCATTTTTTTTGTAAAAAATACTAGGCATATACCGCTAATTTTTTACATGGTCTTTATACTCATCACCCTCTACCATTAGAGTCTTTCAAATTAACTATTTTCGAGGTCTCACAATCTCCTTCAACTTTAAGTCATTTTTTTTGTAAAAAATACTAGGCATATACCGCTAATTTTTTACATGGTCTTTATACTCATCACCCTCTACCATTCGAGTCTTTCAAATTAACTATTTACGATGTCTCATATTCTTCTTCAACATTAAGTCATTTTTTTATAAAAAAAGTTTAGCCATATACCGCTAATATTTTACAGGGTCTGTCCCTAAATGACCTTACCGAGCCCGAATCTCACAATTTCTGAACACTGTGCTACTGGGGTGCCGCCGATTCGGAAATATTTCCTGATACATTCGGGCAGCTGCCCTATATTTTCCTTGACATTCTCCCAAAATTAATATCATGTCTACAATTTCATTAGGCGTATATATACATATATGTATATATATGCAACATTGTAATATGAACCTAAAGTCCGCGCCCGGTCCCTGCAGTCCGGCCGGGCCCGAACGGAAAGTCTAGCTTCGGTCCCTAGGGACCGCTTGGGCAGTTAACGTGTTAAAAGAAATTCGGAACCCGTCATTTCGACCCCCTTGCCAGTTCCAGTGTTAAAAGCATCGAAAAGTCCGCAACGTACCTGGGGATCAGCCGCTGGTGCCGCACCGAACAGGTCCACGATCGGTTGATTAGCATTGTTGGTCGGCGAACTGAGGAATGGATTCGTGCTAGGTCCGGTCGACGGTGATTGCACCTTTGCCTGTCCCGCCAGAAGTGATATAAACATTATTTCTCGCCGACTAAGTTCCATGGACCAAGTGTCCAACACTTTCCACAGATTCCAATGAACAAATGGAGAACAAATGAGATGGGATACCTTGTACTGATTCATGGCGGCTTCTTCCTCGGCGAGTGCTTGCTGCCGCAGTGCCTCGTCGATGTGTCCATTTCCGGTGTGGTCGAGACGGGTATTACTGGCTGCTGTTCCAAACGCAGTACTGGTGGAAGACAGGGCGGACACTCCCGACTTTACATTCGTTCTATTGCTGCTTGGATAATGATAGGGCGATGGACGTGTCTCGAGCGGAATTAACGGATTCACGGAGGATCAAAAGGAGGAGACAAGCCGTTTCTCAGCGTAGACGAGTATGGTCGAGTTAAGGAGCGAATAGGAATTGTTGATCATTGAAAATAAAGGAGAAGACAAACAAAAAACAAAGAAAACAGTGTAATACGTATAGATATAACAATGTGTAAAAGTTGAACTGCTCAGTGCTCTAATCACTTATACACACGCCCATACACACGTACAAGAACGACACGTGCACACTAATGAGCCGTTTATTTTGAAAGTGGCCTAACTCCATTTTTCAGTTTTTTTCCAAGTAACAATGGTTACATGTACGACTTAATGTTATTTATCAGTAACGCATTTCAGGTTGCTTATATTCCAGGCAAATACGAAAATTCTTGACACATAAGTTTTCAGAGTTAGTTCAATAGTTGAACGGTGTAGTTTGAAAGTGGCCTAACTCCATTCTTGATAAGAAAACGCATATTATTCACTTAATAATTGTCACTATTTTAATAGGAACTATAAATTTAACAAACTTAGATACACTTAAGCAGTATGACTCATTAGTATCCTATACGTATATTTTTAAATTCATTGAAACGCAAACCCTTAATTATCTCGATTTGAAGATAAATGGATTTAATATTAAATTTTAGAAATTATTTCACCCATGGGAAAGAACAGAACAAGACATCAATGAATGAGAATGAAAATTTTAAAGTCCTGAATTTATTACCACGTCGGGGTAGACCAAGGAAGTTCAAAAATATTGTATTGACACCACTGTATAAAAAAAACAGACAAATTGGAACAGCAAAATTGAGGGATATAATTGATATATTACGATATATACCACCGGAACATTATGATTTCTTCAAATCCCTTTCACACGCACAAAATCTAGGTGAGTAGTAAATTGTTTTGTAATAAATTTATGTTTGTAATTTTGTACGTTACGTAGTTATAAAATGTTTTGAATCGCATAAATTTTGTTTCCGAATAGTGTTTTAAAGATATGTAAAGTAAATTCAGTATTGTTTTTTTCAATTTGAAGCATCTTAAATTATGTTGAATGGACTTGGGCACCTTCAAATTTTATAATGAATCTGGTTGTTAATTTTGAAAGTGGCCTAACTCCATTCTTGATAAGAAAACGCATATTACTCACTTAATAATTGGACTATAAATTTAACACCCTTAGATACACTTAAGCAGTGTGACTCATTAGTATCCTATACGTATATTTGTAAATTCATTGAAACGCAAACCCTTAATTATCTCGATTTGAAGATAAATGGAGTTAGGCCACTTTCAAAATAAACGGCTCACTTATTTTCACGAGTCTTTTCATATTTTTTTTTTCTTTGATATTCCTTTACAAGCCTTTCCACTCGATATATCGACGTGGGACTAGACTGATTTTTCTTTTTTTTTTTTTATAAACGGTGTCACATAAGCGTTACTCGAAACTTTTACTCTATCTAAATGCATTTCAAAGTAGAAAGAAAAAACGAATAAATCTTTCATAGCTACGCAACTACGGCACGCACACACACGCATACTTATGTACAGAGAAGTCCATGTGCAGAAAACGTATCGCCTAGCTTCTGGCATTGTTACATCGTTCAGTTTCAGAGGGATCTGATCTAGTATGAGTGAATGGAAAATGTCGGAAACAAGTTTTGTGCGACGCGTGGATAAAAAGAAAAATAAATCGATCGAATTTTTTCTCTCTCTCTCGATAAACGTTAGTCGAATGACGAATAAGCGCATTATCTGCAAAAAAAACTAACAAAACTAATTGCCTGTTTCAAAATTGCGATCGTGGAAAAAATAAATCGCGATACAGTGCAGTTGTTTTTTTCGCACAATATTCAGGAAAATACTCGAAGCAAATAGAATTTAAAGTAAATAGGAAACAAATAATCGTTTGTTCGTGCAGTAGTGAACGATACGAAATGTACAATAGAATACAACGTTTGAAATAAGAAGCTAAGAATGAGATTTCTTGGGAGATTCGCAAAAGTATATATATGTATATGGTACAGAAACAGCTTTGAAGAAAGAAATAGAAATACGTCAACAAAGCTAAAAAAAAAATTCGTGTAAGTAACTATATGTATATGAAATACGAAAAAGGAACGAAAACTATTTCACCGACGAACAAACAAAAAAAATAAAGAAGTTGTTCAACAAAAGCACACTTTCCCAAGCAGTAGAAAAACAAAATAAATTGCCAACATTACCTTTCACCCTACACTGTACAAAAAACACTTGCGAAGGAAAAAAGTGTGAGTATCGGTCGGATGAAAAAAGGAATTGTATTGGTTCTGTTCTTTTGTCTCGTAATATGTAAAGCATAAGTGAAGGAGAAAGTATCACATTTTGTTTTTCGTTGAGTAACAAAACGTAACAAAGGAAACAATCTGAGAGGATTCGTTTTGTAATCAATAGAAATTTTCGGATCGATAAACGGTCGCGAAGGTTTATCATTTGCGGATTTGTATAAAAAATGTTGATTGAAAAAAAGGATTAGGATATCTCTGATTTTTCTTTTCTCGATGAACAATATACGAAATACTTGACAATATTCTTTGATATTCCTATCGGTTAACAATTTTCACCCTGTTTTAATCATCGGAATTGATCGGAATAATCTGCATATAGAATAGTTGGCATACCTTGCGGATTGTGTGGGTGTGTTTGCAGCGGAGCCCTTCTTTCCCTCCAATGACGCAAGATGTTGCTCTAACGCGTCCAGTAAGCTACTTGGGGCCTGAAAATTTCATTCTCGTTAGCATTCAACGTACATTTCAATCCATTTTTTATTTATCTGTTACAGAAAAAAATTCACACGAAATCGAATTCGAATGAAATTCTACGCGTTGAAATTTCTGTGCGTTTGAGATAAATCGTCGATAATTTTCAGGTAGATAATTATTAAAGAAAATTGTAAAAATAATACCGTAAAACGTACCTTTGTTAGATCAGGTATTTCTCCTTTATCGATGCCAACGTTCTGCGAAAAAAAGATCAAATTAGTTTCGATAAAATTCCATCATATTTAAAATATCTTTTAGCAATACAATTATATTTAATTAGTATACTTATAAGGATGGCCAAAATATAATATTTATAAGAAAATAATTATAATTATCAGAAACTCACCTCGGCCACCTTCAAGAATTCACCGACCCGATCCATTCGTATAAGAAACTTTTTGTACAAGTCCAAAGCCTCGCGACACTGTTTTTTATTCATGTCGAAATATTTTTCTGAAATTTTACAAGCAGAATGTAATAAATATTTTTCTATTCATAATAGTGAAATAATATATATTTTAATTATATTATAATAACAATATTTTATTTTAAATAATATTTTACTATTATAATTATTACTATTCCTATTACTATTACTATTATATAATTATTACCTATAGTGCGAAACTTTATCTGGCATCAAACGATCAACATAAGAACGAAAATTAAAATTTTTTAAATCCAAAGTTGCTTGTTATGGATGATAAGTAAGTACTTTCAATTTAAAAACATTTAATTTTCGTTCTTATGTTGATCGTTTGATGCCAGATAAAGTTTCACACTATAGATTAATCATTACGATCGTTAAAGTTTGAATTCTGTATATAATTATTACTACTATAATAGTAAAATAATATTTTACTATCGGCTGTACTATACTATTCGCCTGTGCAAATATTATGAATAGTAAAATAATAACTCCTAAAGTTCAGGTATAAATTAATTTACATGAATGATAATAAATTCCACGAATTAAATGTAAATATATAAAAATAAAATAATCGATCGGTATATTACCTAACAAATTAATGATGCCGTCGTTGTAGCCGGCGAACAATCGGATCAGATCTCGGAAGAGTAGCATGAAAGCCATATTTATCACGCCGTTCGTAAGATCGTTCGCTGTGCAATCGAATTCCAGTAGAGCGTCGAGCTGCGCCTGGAGGACCGGCAACGTTTTCAGCAATTTCTCCGCGTTCATTGTGCGCAAGGTACCGTCCTCTTTCCTGAAACGAAATCGATCAACGATAAGCGAATTTCGTGATGAAGTTAGATACCGACATTATCGACTGCGAATATGAACGTGATTTCGTTTTCCCGGATCTTTCCACGTTGTCATTTCGAAACTACTGTGACCACCGTAAAATTGTTCGCAAAACGAGTTTTACTTCTGACAACTTTTAGGTTAACTTCTTTAAAAATCTTGTACAGGGTGCGGTATTAAAGTCAAGAAATAACGATACACGTTGAATGCAGGGCAAATGATTATTAATATACATTTGTTGGAAAGAGTGAAACAAAATAAAAAAGAATTAAATTTGTATACGATACATTAGTAATGCAATTGCTGAAAATCTTCAGAAATTCTAAACAACGCAGTTAAGTACACAAATTAGGAGAATTCAAGAAAATATTAATTCTAAGAAACTTAGTTGATTTCAATGTGATACTTTTGAAAGGAAAATACCACATAACCTAGCACTTTACAGGATATGCACCTGTATTGCCATTCCTTATGGATTCTATTTTTCGAGATTAATCAAATTTTCGTTTATCAAATGCATCTCAGTTTTATTGGCAATACATTTAAAGGAAACGTGAGACCAAATAATATTCTATACTAAATTTTATTAAAATTTCAATGGCAATTTTATATTTTATACGACAAGTATATGTATTCGTCAATCGCGTCTCAATAGACACTTACAATTATTCCGACGTATTTATACATACTAAACTCTTTAATTTTAACGATCGTTCTTAAATATAATATTAATTAATTTACTCTGGCCTCTGTAACGATCTAAACTTTTAAATAAAAATTGAATTTACATATAACTAAAATATATATAAAATGAAAAACTCACCCATCCACAGTGGGGAACAGATTTATTGTTATTGAAAAATTGGTCTAACGTTTCGGCCCTGTTTAGGACCCTCTTCAGGGACACTTTTCATAAAACTCCCTACTGTGGATGTAATATTCATTGGAGATAAACTATAAAACACGTCCTATCGGTTACACATTTTGAAACATAATTACATCACAGTAGGGAGCATAGTTTTATGAAAAGTGTCCCTGAAGAGTGTCCTAAACAGGACCGAAACGTTGGACCAATTTTTCAATAACAATAAATCTATTCCCCACTGTGAATGGGTGAGTTTTTCATTTTATATGTATACAGGGTGTCCCAGCTAACGTGCACGTCCCTGAAATAGGTGACAGCTGAGGTAATTCCAATACAGGGAAGTGACATTCCCAAGGTCGTATCTTAATTCGTGACCGAGTTATTAACGAAAAACGATAGCCAATCAGAGGGCTCCGTTGGGCCTAGCAACGCGACAGTTGCTACTGGTGCAGACCTTCAACTGTCGCGCCGCCAGGCCCAACGAAGCCCTCTGATTGGCTATCGTTTTTCGTTAATAACTCGGCCACAAATTAAGATATGACATTACGAATCTCACTTTCCTATATTAGAATTACTTCAGCTATCACCTGGTTCAGGGACGTGCACGTTAGCTGGGACACCCTGTATATTTTAGTTATATGTAAATTCAATTTTTATTTAAAAGTTTTAGATCGTTACAGAGGCCAGAGTAAATTAATTAATAATTGTATTTATACATATGTATAAACGTCGAACGCACTGAACTGATTAATCGACATCATTAAAATGTAACCAATCGTGTGATAAAAAAGTGTTCATTTTCATAGAAATGTGATAAAGTCTAGAATAGATATGCTCACCCCCTCTTCACTTTGCAGAAGTCGAATGCCACGGTCCTGTAGGAAAGGGCCTTCTCGTTCAGGTACTTCGCGTATCGCCTGATAAACGGTGACATATCGTAACCTAAGGGACAATAACCAAACTTGTCAATCCGACCTCCATACCGATCAAAACCCGAAAAGGTACAATAACCCAGGATTTTTTGTAGCGTGAAAAATACGTAAAAGGATTTTTTTTTAAGAAAAAAGGGAAGAGGTACTTTCATGTACAAGGAACTGCAAAAATGGCTTCACTACAGGATACGGGATTTGATTAGGTTAGGTTACTCTTAGGCTTAAATTAGACTCAATTTAGGTAGATCTGGGTAGGTCTGGTTAGGTTCGAACTAGGTTTGGGCTAGATTTCGGGTTAGGTTCCTGTTAGGTTTGTGTTAGGTTCGGATTAATTTCAAGTTAGGTAGGTCTGACTAGGTCTGATTAGGTTGGGCCTAGATTTCGGGCTATGTTCGTGTTTGGTTCGGATTTGGCTCAGGTTAGGTAAATCTGTTTAGGTCTGGTTAGGTTCAAGCTAGATTTCAGACCAGGTTCATATTAGACTTGGGTTAGGCCCGGATTAGGTATGTCCGGCTACGTTCAGGCTAGGTTCCTGTTAGACTCGGGTTTGGCTCGGGTTAGGTAAGTCTGGTTAGGTTAGTCTTTTTCTTCTTTTCTCCCACGGTAGAAATCTTCCACAGACACCCGGCTGATGTATTGCCGAGTAGTGTGGGATTTTTTTCCATTACGTTCAGGCTAGGTTCCTGTTAGACTCGGGTTAGGTAAGCCTGGTTAGGTTCGCCCTACGTTCGGGCGAGATTCGTGTTTAGTAGGTCTGACTAGGTCTGGACAGATTCGGGTTAGGTTCAGGTTAGGCTCGTGTTTAGTAGATCTGACTAGGTCTGGACAGATTCGGGTTAGGTTCGGGTTAGGTTCGTGTTTAGTAGATCTGACTAGGTCTGGACAGATTCGGGTTAGGTTCGGGTTAGGTTCGTGTTTAGTAGGTCTGACTAGGTCTGGACAGAATCGGGTTAGGTTCGTGTTTACTAAATCAGACTAGGTCTGGACAGATTCGGGTTAGGTTCGGGTTAGCTAGGTCTGGTAAGGTATATCAGATCTGAATGACCATACACACCCCGTACCCCACAGAAAAGACATTGTTTCGGTTCCTTGTACAAATAATAGTGAATTTCCATATCCTACTGAAACGTTATCATTGAGAAAAGATTGCACGGCAGGCACGCATGGCTGGCACGCACGGAAGCAACAAGTTCCAACTCGGACTTTCGTGTGCACGCTTTGCGGACGTGGGCAGCATAATACAAACTAAATGTTCCGATTCGTCCACCCTTGTAATAGAGGTAACCGAGACGAATCCGAGTAAGTGCAGGTGCAAGTGGCTGCGTGCACGCGTGCATGTGTGACGGCACGGATTTAGTACTTTCGTTCCCGTGAAAAGTTAGCTGGCGTTGTTGAACGACACGAACTTGACACGTTGCACAGTGGTCTAGACCGCGATTGTAGCGTAAATTAATTCCAAATATCAACTTTCTTCTTTACATGTAATCACGATTACATCTTGTAATTTAATATACAGGGTGTAACAAAAATTCTGGGACACTTTTTCAGTATCGATAGTACGCAGCAAAAGATGAAAAAAAGTCTATAAAGTTTTGTCTAAAAACCACCCCCTATCGAGATACAACCCGTTTTGTAAAAAAATTTTTTAAAAATCACATCTCCGAAATGGTACGTCGTAGAGGACCGATTTTGATTGCAATATAACCGAAAGAGACTAAAGTTTAGGAAAAAAATATCACTATCTACGCAAAGGAAGATTTAGTGAATGTCCTCAATTTTAGCCAAGTTGTTACAAACCTGCTACGATATAGGTAATCAACGTTGTTTGAATTAAACAAGAATAAATGCTATTTAATAGCAATAATCGCAGCAATTATATTTTTTCTGCGACGTACCATTTCGGAGATATGATTTTTTAAAAATTTTTTACAAAAAGGGTTCTATCTCGATAAGAGGTGGGTTGCGCCCACAACTTATAAGACATTTTTTTCTTATTTTTATGCGTTCTATCCATAAAGCTAAAGTGTCCCAGAATTTTTGTTACACCCTGTATATACATTTGTATAAAAGAAGCGACAGTGCAGAAAAAATGATACCATGGTGACATGGTCACAATTAAAATCTATTTACGCATGTAGCGTCTCTGCAAACTCACATTAGCTGCTGAAAAACGTTTGCCAAATACATATATTTCCGGTTTTTTTGTGTATTAATTTTGCATATTTATCATGACTGATACTAACCAAGGGGAGATATATAATTTCTTTTATATTTTAGTATTTAATTTAGTATCACGGGTTTAAATTCTACATTGCGAAAATTTGATCGATTTCTTAAAACATTTTAAAAGATTTAAAAAAGTGCAGGTAAGTGCAGGTCTCAAAACTTATTTTTTTCAGTAGCTATGAGTGTTAGCTTTAACGTAAGACAAAAATGAAGTGCTCCGAAGTGCTCCTCTTAGTTTTATTTGATTCTTTTCAGGTCCCGTATCTTCCATCGTGCGGTTGGAGTTATTTAATGAATGATGAAAATTAAATAATTTGAAGAATGTGTAATTGTTGAATGTGTTTAATTTTAAGATATTAATTACAAAGTAGGATGGAAATGTAAATAATTATTGAATTTTATTTTGTTATTAGCAGAATTATTTGTTATTGTAATTTAAAAAGAATTATAACGGATTATTACAGTTTTTTTTAATGTTTGGAATTAATTCACGCTACGATCGCGGTCTAGACCACTGTGCGATGAAATGAATTTTTTCTAAATGATTCGCGAATTCGGAGTTTCACACGTTCTCCGAACAGGTCGCACAATCTTTTCACAAACACCATCATTCATTTACCACGCTTTTATAATTAATCACGTGTAAAATTTGTTTAAACTTACAAAATGACAAACTTGCAAACTGGTAAAATTAGAATATTACTGACATTCTCAAAGACAAAGGTAGTAGAAGTTGTGGGTTAGAAAATAAAGTATACAGGGTGTAACAAAAATACTGTGACACTTTTTCAGTATCGATAGTACGCACCAAAAGATGAAAAAAAGTCTATAAAGTTTTGTCTAAAAACCACCCCCTATCGAAATACAACCCCTTTTGGAAAAAATTTTTAAAAAATCATATCTCCGAAATGGTACATGGTAGAGGATCGATTTTGATTGCAATGTAACGGGAAGAAACTAAAGTTTACGGAAAAGAATATCACTATTTACGAAAAAGAAGATTTAGTAAGTGCCCTCAATTTTTCCAAAGTTGGTACAAATCTGCTACGAAATAAGTAATCGACGCTGTTTGGATTAAACAAGGATAAATGCTATTTAACAGCAATAATCACAGCAATTATATTTTTTTCTATTATCTTTGATCTTTTCCGATTATATTGCAATCAAAACGGTTCTACGACGTACCATTTATGAGATATGATTTTTTTTAAACTTTACAAAGGGTTGTATCTTGATAGGGGGTGGTTTTTAGACAAAACTTTATAGACTTTTTTTTCATCATTTGTTGCGTACTATCAATACTTAAAAGGTGTCCCAGAATTTTTGTTACACCCTGTATATGTTTATAAAATGTTGGATCACAGAGACATAGGGATTATAGCGTTAGAAGACAGACATTGATTAAAGAGAATCAGTATATTTTAATAACAACTCACCGACACGTGCTCCTGCTGTGCCCGTATAGGGAGAAAATTAGTTCCAAGTTAGTAAATCATAGACAGAGGCCAGATACAGATAGCTGCAGAATGCTAGGAAGTTAGCCAGGGAAATCTTATTATGTATCGAGTTTCTTTAGAATTAGTGGATAAGTTTTGATTTCGTGGTAGTCCCGTTTTTGACAATGTATTACTTTAAAAAATAATATACATTTACAATCAACAGAGACACTATTTTAATTAAAGACTATTTATAAAATGATCACACGATAAAATAAACGTGTCTGGAAAACAATCTTATCGATATCGAATAATATTTTTAAATAAAATAGAATGAAAAATATAAGTATCTCAAAATAGAAACAACGTGTAATAAACAACAAATTATAATAAAGATCCTTGTCTCCAAGTAATTACCAAATTAATCCTAAATTACTATTTAAATTTTTAATACAATTGTCATGGGGGTCATGGGAAAATCTAAGTACAAAAGGTCGTATTTAAAATTCCCCATAAAATATCACGTATTTCATAGGACACATTTATTGTATTAGATTTCTAAGCGTATTATGTTATGTCATCACAGCCAATCTCTAAAATGTATTGTTAATTAAACAACGAGACATGCATAGGAACACCATGGCCGAATTAATCGTAACATGTTTCACGTGTTCCAAGTTCCTCCAATGTTACAGTTTCAATTTCCGTGATCGACCGAAGTTTCAAACGCAACTCGCGGTAACACGTTTACCTTTCACCTCTCGATTAAACTACTCACCTTCTTCTTATCTCATTCGGCGAGCTTCTAATAGAAACTTACACCGTTCCGTCTAATTATAAGTACCGTAGGATGAAATCGATAGAATTTTCTTTCACCTAAACGCACACGTCGACCGTGTGACAGTGTAACGCGTTGTTTACAGAATTGTTAATCTTTTCTTCGATCGATCGTGGATACTTGGACGTTGTAAAAATAATTTTAATATGATAAGGATCGCAGAAAATTGCGTAGAAAATGAGTTTAGTTTAAAGGGAACCCTGCTGTGTTGAGTAAAAAAAATATTTGATGTTGTTTTATAAATTTTTTGAATATTTTAGAGATATTAAGATTATGAAAAATACGTTTCGCTGTGAGAGTGATCGATTTAAGATCCACTTTGACATTGCCATTTTATTAAAATAGTATTACGGAAAAATAAATCGGTGATGATAGAATGAATTTTTAAACAGTTGGAACTCAGTGAAATGCAAAGTGATACTTTGAGACACGATAATTGCTGTCCTAGTGTGACTAATAATGTTAGTTGGGAAAATGAATTTAGTTAAGGAGGAAGCCTGCTGTGCTGAGTAAAGAAAAAATTCGATTTACTTCATAAATTGTTAGAATATCTTGAAAGTATACTAAGCTCAACATTTTTTTTAAACGATTTATATGATTTTCATGTAAATTTGAGATTTTGTAAAAAAACTATTTTCCATTGTCGAAGAAGCTAAATTTTTCCAAAAAACGTCCATTTCAGTGAACAGTAAGCAAAAATAAATACAATAGTAAACAATTAACATTTATATTCAAAGGTGTTAATTTTACAATTTTTAAATCCTTCACGACTTTTTCGATTTATCGACAATGGTGTATTATAAACTAATTTAAAAAACTGGGCCATGTGTTTTCGATCAGGGCATATAGAAATAAAAGGTATAACTTTAGATAAAATAAAAGGTAATATTTTTAAAATATGGAATCGACGTTCTATAATTAAACGTTTCTCACGGCGAATCTACAGCACATTTTTGTTTAAAAATATAAATATATTCTTCAAATGTGTCTCATCGCAACGTAAAACTTTAGAGCCAATAGACTTTTTATTTTCTTTCAATACTAAATAACGAATGAGTTATTTTGACTCTGAGATAACTTTTCGTTAAATTTTCTCCAAATAAATTCTTGCCACATTTTATGAGAACATTTTAATTAATTTTTACTCACACTTATACCACATATAATCGCAAATCTAATCTTTCCTGTCTTCCGGTAGAAATAGGTGTATCTAAACTTGCGGTAAACCTAGTATTAACCGAATGCATAAAAAAACATTTAGAATTTCGTGTTCTACAGCAGGATTCTCCCTCAAATTATTTTCTAGCAAACGTCGAAGGCATTTTTGGCACCGATTTATGAATTTCGTGTATCTGTGCACGTGTGCGTGCGGCGTTTGAAAGTATCATAGCAATGTTCAACCCGACGCACATTTTTTTAGTCTAATAAATCGTTTATTCATCTAACCGCGCTTGTTTTTAGGTTATAAAAAGTATTTTCTAGGTTATAAAAATATGCTTCTTTTACATTGGGAACCACTGCGAAAAATAACAATTTTTTGTCCAATTGACAATGTATATTATTATCTATCCTTTTCCCAGCTATCGAATTTAAGGTATGTTGTTATAAATATAATTAGAATCAAATGTGTACCACCAGTGGTACACGCCGGGTTGAACGTGTTAACACTTTGTGGTCCGCTCGCTCCAGTTTTTTACACCAAGAAAAAGAGAAGTGAAACCTGCATTATTTGTGAATTTTGTTGTATTTCACTCCATGGAACAGTGGTAGTTCTCATTTCAATTTTCAAGGCGCCGCCCACTGCCCCACCACTTCCAAATTGCGACCAATGAGCGAGCAGCAAAACTATCCGGGACCGCTTCGACTCAGGAGCGTAACAACGCACGATGTGCCCTATCCAAATACATCCTTCTTAAAATTTCATAATTAATTAATTAATTTTTAATGATGACAGTTTCACGTCATTCATGGGTGGGAGACGAATTTCCTTTTTAGATCATGCAAACGGCTTAGGTATTTCGAATAGTTTTCAATTATTGTTCAGTAGTTCTATTAGGTTGGAGGGAAAGTTCTGTCGTATTTTAAATAAATTGCTGACTATTTTAACTCCAAGGACGAGAACTTCTACAAAACAGGAATTCAGAGGTTACCTGAAAGATGGAAACAGGTTGTAACAAATAACGGAGTATATATAATTGATTAATATTAAACACGTATTTTTATAAATGAATTCAAATATTTTCTTTAAAATACGACAGAACTTTCCCTCCAACCTAATATTTTTCTTTTAAATTTATTATCCTTGCATGGCTTGTAAAACTAATCAAATTAGCTTTTCCGGTAGATTAGGCCTCCTAGGAAAACAACTTATAAAAAAACGGATCGTGGATAGTACTTCATGGATGACGTGGAAACTGTCATTATTAAAAATTAATTAATTATTATGAAATTTTACGGAAAATGGGGGACAATCGTGCGCCCCTCTTCACGTTACGCTCCTGAGCAAAGTGGTCCCGGATCGCTTATCTGCTCGCTCATTGGTTCCAACTTGGTAGTGGTGGGAAAGTGGGCGGGAACCTCGAAAATCCCCTGAGATGTAAACAACCCTAATACCACTGCCATGGAGGGACATATTTCGAACAATACCACGCTCTAATTAATTACTCTATCAACGAAAATTTTGTTGGTTATAACGATTTAAATTTAAATTCAAACTAATTAATAATTGAAAGCAATTATTAAACCAACTCTTGTATAATCTCTATACATTAAAAATATCACTAAAACACACCCAATAATTCAGGTGTTACTTGTTTTTTATTAAATGCCCATACTATTCACGCGTTGGCACACAAAATGGCCGATCAACAGGGCTGGCAAATTTAAAGGGTACCGGCACACAAAGTGTTAATTTCACTTGTAGCGTCGAGAATGGTTAAGAGGTGTCACGGAATAGAAGCAACAATGAAGGTATCGGAAACTCGGTGCCACTTTCAGCAGAGTCCTCGGATCGCGGATTCTTCGCGGAGAAGATTCGAATCTGCGATCTGATTGCTCGGCCTCGGGTAAGATCTATCGCGCGAGATTCTGTTATAATATATGATCACCTTGGACGCCGCTTTTATCGAGGAAATTGCTGAGCTGAAACGTGCTGTTGCTGGACGCCAGATACTGTGTGAACCTCTGGAACAAAAAAAATTTACGTCGTTCATAACATTGTTTGATTTATTATTTTATTTGATTGATAAGAGAAGATTGGGGATTTTTATTTTTTTTAGGAACTCGTCATATTTATGGGGAACAGGCTGTACGAGAATTTTGGAAGCAATTTGTTGTTAATAAAATCGTTCTGAAAGCCAATTAAGCTGTTTAATTATATAATTAAACAATTAATGATCGGTAATAAGTATTAGTATTATATTAAGGGAAAATACAGTAAAATTTTGATAACAGTATTATGTTTCGTTATGCAGAATTTAATCTGAGAGTTCAATTATATTTCTAATAACATTTATTAATCATTTTAATTACGCGATAGTAATTGAAAAATAGACCCTTAAGATGGTCGAGTCATTTTGTGAAACATTTTGTTTATGTTAATTTAATAAACGAAACTATTCGGGACACTACTCTTGCGTCACCCTGTACTATAAGTTCGAAATCGAGGAATATCGAGGTAATACACTGAGAAATTAAACATTGTTTGTTGGAGGTTAAAGGATTCTTGAGAAAATAAATTTCAATAATTAAAAAACCAAATTTTCCTACATTAAAATAGTTTTATTTATTTTTTTGTATGCTACACCGAACTGATACTTTAATTGCCCACAGTGTCAAAGGTCTGAACCGGAATAAATATATTTTATGTGTTCTATTTTATAAAAATGAATTTTTTCGATATCTGGTTGTTTGACATTTTAGTATATATTGTGTGCTCTGTTAGCAAATTTGAGAAATTTACGATAAGCGTAGTGTGCCCGTTTAGCTCCCGAGTGGCTGATATATCAAAATGTTGCTTGAAACACGACACAGTTAAGATGCTCTAGCGAAGTATCTACAAATGAAACTTGCAACGAGTAATCTGCCTGCAGAAAGCTCCAGGGAACCATTAGCTTTTCAATTTCACTGAAAATGAATTTATTTAGACATACTAGCAATCCCTCAACTCCTGTCCAACTTACCAATTTCCCAACATACCTATCTTTTCCACATTCGTTTTCTTCCTATTACATCCAATTAAATTGTCTTATTACCTAAAATCTAACACATCTAAAATAAAAAGAATAAATTCGGTACAAAACACCAGGCTACAAATTAACGATTTCGACATCAATAAATTACATTTTCAATTTTGAGTCATTTGAAAAAAAATAAATCAGTTATTCCTTCTCGAGAAAAATTTCAGTGTAAAATATACAAATATTTTACGTTTTCATTAAAAACGATACTTTGCTGAATATATTCGTGAATAAACACATATATTGATGTCCGATCGAGAACTCAATTTTGGAACATTTGAAATAAAATCAGTTGCTCCTCTCCGAGAAAAATTTCAATGTAAAATATACAAATATTTTACGTGTTCATTAAGAACGATACTTTGCTGAATATATTCGTGAATAAACGCAGATGTTGATGTCCGATCGAGAACTCGTGTGATTCGATCCCGCGTGCATTCACGGTAAAGAGAAAGAGAGAGAGAGAGGGGGGGGGAGAGAAAGGGTACAGTAGAAGTGACTGGCAAGGGCGACGACACTTCCCCTCTTCAGCTCATTACTGAACCGAAATGAGTTAGACGACCTCTGAATGAATGTAAATAATACGCTGGAAACTTATACGGACATGTTACAGCGATTCGTCGCAGGCGAAAAAGCGAGAGAGGCGTTTCAATTCGCGTTAGCAATCGTTCGCCCTGTTTCTACGGAGTGACGCTAAATTTAATTGCTGATTTTTGAAAATTCGCAGGTCCATTGTATAATGAGACAAATTCGTCGTATATTGGAGATAAATATAAATATAAATATTTGTTAACCTAGGAGGTTTCCATTTTCCTCACATTTCGGCGACTGAGAGTCGACTCTCGAACGTAGAGGGATAAATGAACGAAAAGTGTTCAGTATTATTTAAAGATTTTCTATGTAAAATATTTATTTATGTATTCTCTTATTTCTTGTTGCGATCGTGTTATTTTTGAAGTAACATTTTTTTTTAAATTAAAAACAACACGTGCCTCAAGACGATCTAAGTTAATTTTTTGGTATAATTATGTTTTTGGGAATTTTTATGAAAAATGCAATTTTATTCGAAATATAAACAATTATAGAACCCAAATCAATAAAAAAACATTAGTTGATTAAAATAACAATAAACAAAAATTTAAATTCAAAATTTTTCGCAGTTGATTTGATCGTTTAAATAAAAAAATGAAAGATATTCAAATTGATTTATAATCATTGATTATTATAGAAGTAAAGGCATTAAAAATACGAAAGAAAGTTTACTTAAACCTTGGAGTGAAGAAATCTAGATACTAAAATTACGTTTGTACTAATCTAGTTTTAAAATAAAAATATGAATTTGAATATCTTTCATTTTTTTTTAATTACTCGATCAAATCAACTGGGAAAAATTTTGAATTTAAATTTTTGTTTATTGTTATTTTAATTAACTAATGTTTTTTTTATTGATTTGGGTTCTATAATTGTTTATACTTTAGAAAGATTTAATTTTTAACGACCACCCTAAAGTACATAGTTACTAATTCTCTAGTGGATCTCGCAGTTTTCGAATTATCCTTATCTTGGATTTTTCAAATTTTTACTACACCCTCTCCAAAAATCGATATCAAACATTTAATAGTATTACCATTGAAAAATATGAGAACTTCCTTCTTTAATTTGATGTAAGTTTCTAAAAATGGACAATATGCTGAAATAATCTAAATTTCTTCCAATAAAGACAACAAAGCCCATAAAGTTCATGAATGGCTATAATCTACACAGTTTTTAAAAAAATGGCAAAAAGTTATTTCTGGCCGAACTTTTGTTAGGCGATTTTCGTAATTGACAAAAATATTTATGACATTTATCATGAAGTGGATCAACATTTCTTTGCGTATAAAAAATACGTTTATACTCATTTGAGATTTATCAAAACTCTAACATTATGTATTGCACACATTCTTTAAATAACGTCGTAAAATAAAGATATTAGTGGAAAATTTAAAAAAAAAGGAAAAGTTTATCCAACTATATGATATTTAATATCAGGTAATAAATAGGAGCACAAAATGAAAAAATACATTACTGCGAAAGGTTCATAGTTCATTCAAATATCAACATATTTAAATTCGAAAATTTCAACACAATTTTTTCGACCCAATGCCCAAGGTAAAAAAATTAAAAGGAATAAAAACTGATAAAAATTGTAATCATTCTAAATTTATTATACAATTCATATTTCCCACTAATCTTGAAAAATTATACGTAAATATTTACCGAAATGGACTCTTGAGTATTTCGAATCGACTCGAAAAAATTTACTCGCAACCAACACGCAAAGATTGTTGCAAAATGTTTTTTTTTAAACGAGCGCTCTGAGAAATTCGCGAAAGCCGAAATCACTTTCACTTACGTCACTCTCAAATTCGCGTGGCAGCATGATCGATGAAATAATTTCGGTTCTGATCATTTTGGCTGAAAATCTGCCGACCGAAACTGGTTAGACGACTGATCGTATTCTCGTGTTGCTGGGAAGGTTGTGCGAGATACGTTGATTTCAAAGTGACGCAATAAAATAATATTTCCACCACTGCCATAACTGGACGGCTAATGATGAAAATTTTCGATCCCGTGACACGGGGAATCCGCAAAGAATCCATGAAAGGCCTTTACATCCCACTTAGGCTACTTTGTGGTGTGGAACCTTCGCTGATAGACTATACTGACCTTATTTGTTCGACAATGAAAATGGTAAAGCTACACTGCCTACAGAAATCTATACAATAGAATTTTTTTTTGTCAAAATGAAGGAAAAAAGAAGATGGAAACGTCGGATAAATTTTTGATAAATTAAATTAATTCCTGATTGTGATATACAAGTAATTCACTTTTATTTATATTATTATAATATTATGTTTATATAAATATATTTTTTTGTTATAGAATTTTAATATATTTTTTAATAGTTTATTAATTGAAAAATGACAAACCAAGTTTAATATGTATAAGATTGTTTTGAAACCCAGTTAAACAGTTATCTGATGATACATATTATATAATTAATCAATTAACGATCGTTAATAAGTTTTAGTGGAATATTACGGAAAATATAGCAAAATTTTGATAACAGTATTATGTCTAGTTGTGTAGAATTCAATCTGAGAGTTTCATTATATTTCTAATGACATTTATTAATGATTTTAATTATACCATCTTAATTGAAAAATTGATCATTAAAACGGTCGAATCATTTTGCCCCAACACTTTGTAGATTTTAACAATATTTCTTCCACGATTGTGTCTGTACCTATTTCGACCAAAAGGTGTCTTTTGAAACCTTTTCGATTAAATGCAAATATTTGCCAAAACTGTTGGGATTTCAAATTGCCAATTAAATGTAGATAATTTAACAACTATTGTATAAAAGGTCAACAAATTAATTGTGGAGAAATGATTCAACTTAACGAATGATGTTAAGTTAAAATTTGAAAGGTGTCTTTTGACATCTCTTGGTAGAAATAGTTTTAATTTAATAAATGAAACGAATCGAGACGCTACTTTTGCATCACCCTGTACAAGAATCACGAAATCGAGGAATATCGAGGAACAGTGAAAAAATAAAGACAATTTCCGTCTCGACGAAACGAATGTCAGTTTCGAACTCAGTTTCACGCTCGCAGATTTCAAAGCAAGATACTTTAATATAATCTGTGTCTGGAAAATCAAATAAATTAAAGGAGAGAAAAGAAACATTGAAAATGAAATTCACGTGAAGGGAGTCTCACGATCCTTTGGAAGGGCATTGTATTTCAAATGAGACGTACGAAAGATGAATTAAGATAAACCAAAGTGAACCAAAATAAATACAATAATAATAATAAAAATAAATTAAAGTCTTCCACCGAGTACTATCATTAAATTCATTCAATACTACCAGAGTTTTCTAACACGTATAATCTTTCACAGATGCACAGGTATAAGTAGATACCAGTGATAATTGATAAGGTAAAGACGCTTGAATTGCATAATAGCAGCAGTGGATAATAAAACTCCAATTAATCCGGAATTCGGTAATCATGTTATCTTTATCCATATGGAGTCACAATTTGTTGTAAAACGAACTGATTACTTTTAAAGTGCCACTCGTATTTAACGTTTGCGTCATTAAGGGGAGGTTCTCATTACGAGCGACCAAAAATTCGAAATTTTTTTTTTCATTTTTTGATAGTAAATTATGTTTAGAATATATTCCCAAAACCGTTTGGTCGGATATAATTTTTTTTAAAAGTTATGGAATCAAAACGAGAACTACTTTTTGACTGAAAAATTGAAATCGAGAGGTAGTTTGAGCGGAGGATATCATATTCTTGGATGAATCTGCACGAACAGTATGAACTTGAGGAGGGGCTAATGTATGTCCTTGGAATCGCTGATTAGCCACAAGGGATAATATTTAGACGTTAACACAGATAAAAATCGTGTTTTTCAAACTGTTGCCCAAGATTACTCAAAAACTACTTGATAGATCGCCTTTCTGTTTGTTTTGTTTTGAAATAGATTTGATTTATTGGAGCCCCTACTAGAATCAAGATAATATATGCATTATTTTTTTTACAGTGCTTTAAAGAGCGAAAAGAGGTGAAAAAACGAAAAAGAAAATTTAGATGTCCGTATAATCTAATAATTAATCGAAGGAATAAACAAAATAAAAGTTTTTGACAAAATGGCAGCTTCTAAAAAAAAAATCGATTTTTCACAAAAATTTTTGCCTTAAATTGTTCATAAAACAAAAAATATTAATCGGTGAAAAGAAACCTTCGATTAATTACTAAAAAATATAGTCAACAAGCTTGTGTTAAAATTTGAGACTGATCGGTCCAGCCGTTTTCGAGAAATCGTGGTCACCGCCTTTGAAAACACAGTTTGGAGAAAAACGCATTGAAAGTTTGAGAAGCCGGTAATAGAAACTGTAGTAAAGGCAACTTCAAATTATTTAGTAACAACAACGAAAGTCGGAAAAATTAAATTTGAATGTAATTGAGCCAACACCAATTTCAGTTATCCAAATATCAACTGTATCTAGTTGCCGGAACTAATTAAGAGGAACTAATAATTGTTTCGGTGTAGACCAACTACTTTCAAACGCTCTGATACGTCTTTACAAATATGCGTGTAACTTGGACAATAATCTCCGAATTGACTTGAAATTTTCTATGTGTGTACTTAAATGTATGTACATTACGAAAATGAAGTAAAAAAAAATCGATTTTTTGAAAATTATAACTGTATATAACCCCTTAAATGGGGAAACGATGACTGAGATGACGATGACTGGATGATCTTACCTCATTGCCGTAACAGAGCATGTGGTGCACGGTGATCAGAGCTTTGAACACCACCGTCCAGTTCGTGTTCTGCGATCGTTCGATCAGCAGATTCGCCAGCTGTGGTATCGACACGTTCGGCTCGTTCGTACAGTGAATTAAATCTGGAAAAGAAAAGAATAGATTCGTTAGAAAAGAACTGAGGTATCGATTTCGATGTTTGAACTCTTTGCACTCGGAATTTTTCTCAGAACACTTTCAATTTGTTCTATAAAAATATTTTAATAAACATATATTATTAAATTGTTAAATTAATTAAAACGATCGGTAAATTTATGAGTTCAATATTATTAAATTAATAATAAAGTTCAGTCATTAAAAATATAAATAGGTAAGATATTTGCTACTTTGAAATAAAGCTTGTTCCATCACATTTTTCACCGTGGTGAACAGTATTTTTTTTATTTTTATCGGTTAAATAAATTACTGAATATTGAGATCAACGAAAAAGAAAATCACAAGGGCATTAGAATTTAACTGTAAATTACAATTACTTGATCTCCACAATTACTCCATCTTTGCTACCTTGAAACGACGCTTTTTCCATCACACATTTTTCACCGTGGTGAACAGTATTTTTTTAAATTTTTATCGAACAAACAAATGACTAAATACTGAAAACAAATGAAACATTATATCACAATGGAATTAGAATTTATCTGTAAATTACAATCGCTTGATCTTCAGAGGCACACTTCGAGTACAATGAGAAACTTTAGCAAAGTCTTTGAGAAGTACAGGGTGCTACAGAAATAACTGCCATATTTCGAAAAATCACTGTGAAATCCCCAAAACAGGTAAAGATGTATGGTCCAGTTCGATAGGAAGAATAAATAATAGTACTGAATTAATTTATATTCATTTAATTAAAAATAAATTTTTTAAATTCTTAATTTCTTTATGTAAAAATATAATTAATATAAGTTTTCAGTTGATTCATAAACACCTTTGTTCGCGTAACATTTTGCAAAAAATGTTCCCAGGTTGAGTGATCTCAATACGCGAAGCAATTCGTGGCTATCACGTTCTTCTGATTTAAATCCCTGTTATTTTTTTCTATGGGGGTACCTCAATGTCAGGGTTTTCAAACATAGTCCTCTGTTCTTAATCAAACTAAAGAAGGTCATTAAAGCAGAAATTGATGGAATTTCGCCAGATATGCTAGCTAGAATAAAAGAAAATTTCCAGAAACGGCGGGAAATTTGAATTAACCGCCAAGGTGACCATTCGGACGATATAATTATACAAATTTTAAATAAAAAAAACTTTAATTTGTCCACATTTGAAGAATAAAATGTTTTTGATGATATGTCACACTATTTTTTTCAATCCTCGAGAACGTCGAATGTCAGAGAATCTTTCCTGGTTGTCTATGTATACCCCGATAAGTCCAGGTGAATTTCTATTACATATGTTACCGCAGAATTCTTCTATTTATCCATTCAGAAACATTGAAACTGTTCCTCGTAATTTTCTTGCGAGCAGACTGAGGATTAATAGTTTATTTAAAATTGTTTTTTATCTACAATTTTATATTTCAAAATCATTAGTTCCTGATTCGTAATTAATATTCAAATTAATAACAATTTTTTGTAAGCCAATCGAGGATTAATAATTTATTCAAAATAGTTTTTATCTACAATTTTACATTTCAAAATTATTAGTTTCTGATTTGTAATTAATTTGCAAATTAATAATAAATTTGCTTGCAAGTTGATCGATAATCAATTGTTTATTTAAAATTGTATTTATCTATAATATGACATTTCAAAATCATTATTTCCTGATTTCCAATTATTTTTCAAATTAATAACAAGTTTCCAAGCCAGAGGACACCCTTCCTTCACATAAAAATAAAAAATAGACTCCTGCGATCTCGCGGGTGCTCGCAATGTTCAAAGCCAAACCTATCGTCCAGAATGAATAGCAACGATCACAGAAAACATCACGGACGAACAGATCTACTCGACTTCGTTCTTCATTTATTTTTCTCGTATCAGTCGCTCGTTCAGACAGCGTCTTCTACTTGCCAGGAGGAAAATCGTAATGACCCCTAATTGAAAGAGCAAACCAACAGTCGATTCGTGTTTACTCCTTCACGATCTAGATCAGTGGTTCCCAAACACATATCCCAACCAAAAAAACAAAAAAAAACACAACTCTAACAAAAGCAACGGAGCTCTAAATAATCACAACGCAAGACAAAAAGCAACTCTCTAATTTTAGATTTAAAAAAAAAACCCTAAAGTCGGGAGACCAAAGAAAACATCGACCAATACAAACAATTGCGAACCATCAATTAGATTTTACGTCGATAAAACTTAATCTATCAATCCCGATAGTCATCCACGGCCGCGCAAAATCGCGGAACAAGTGCAAACCAGTTCCACTCGGTTTTTGCGGCCGTGAATCATAATTTCCCGCCTCGTTTCACATATTCTTTCATCGTGCCGCTTCTGAGATTCTCGCGAATCAAAAAAAAAAATCGCAATTTCACGTGGTACCCTACCCTGAATTTCCCAAATAAAAAGAATAAAAAAAAAATGTTTTCCTTAGATATTCTGCGAAAAAGACGAGAGAGAAAGACCTTCGAACAGTGTTGCGGTTTTTGCCAAAGTAATTATCGCGCGGACGATTCGCAATACACGGACACACTCACACATACAGAGATAGATCGCGAGTATGCGAGCGTTTATTTTCAGAGAAGAAAGTCCGCCGCGCGAATGCCAAAACGACGGAGGCTGCGATTCGTTTCGAGTGCTGCAAGGTCAGCAGCACTTCCTCTTCTAATAATGCACAGCCGAACACGAGCAAACGAAAGAGACGTAGTCCATTGAGCAGCATCGTCCTATTTATACCGCGGGGATCTACGAGAAGATCGTTGTCAACGACGTGGATCGTTATTCGTTCATGATCGACGTGAACTAGATCTTCATTGATCTTTGTCAAGGAAAAGATCTTTTGTTATTTTTACAAATCGGACCCGAGAGGAAAATTTTAGGTGATTGTGAGTATCACGAGTGAGGCTCGTGGTGAAATTTTATACCAATTGTGGATATCACGAGTGAGGCTC